>JASDDO010000024.1:187120224-188431104 GCA_030015575.1 Agapanthus africanus | reverse complement strand
GGTAAAAATATTCCCAAAAAAATAACGTTAAATTTGTGGGGGATAAAGTGCAGGTCTTTAAGTTAAGGGTGATTTTCTGTTTTTCGGGCAAAATAAGGGAGACCTAGGGGTTTCCTGCATTTTAACCTTATTATTTTTCCGATAACCTAACAGAGTAGAAAATAATATTACTTCAATTCCTATGAAGCCGTTTAACTTTGGCAGACATGTGGCATATCATATACAAAACCCATTTAAATATTAGCTTTTGATAATTGAAAGCCTTTGTTTAAGATTATTAGAAGAGAATTCATGAATAAATATTAGTAAGGCCCGCACCGAGGTCATATGGTTAGTTAATTGTATAGTTCTACACTTCTACTAGTGAAATTTTTGGGATATCCAGTTTCTTTTCATACATTTCTCATTTATCACATAATCCACTTCCTTATCTAGTTCTTATTTTCGAGTAAATTAGATGGAGATCAACCTGTGAGCAAATCCACCAGTAGTCATCAAAGATTAGGACCCGCTGGCCTTGCATTGCACTATGCAAATATTATCAGTCAAATCGATACTCTTGTAAGTTAATTACAATTTTCTTAAATTTATTTCTATATGATGTATGCCATTAATAATTGTCTTATTGCATGTAGGTATCTCGATCGAGTTCCATGGCTGCAAACACAAGGGATTCATTGTATCAAGGGTTGCCCACAAGAGTAAAATCTTCTTTGCGGTCCAAGTTGCAATCTTTTGAAGTCAATGAAGAGGTACACAACTATTTACAGTACTATATAATTAATCTTATAAAATCATTATCATATTTGCTGGGAATTTTCAATTTTGTACATGTTTCGTTGTTTTCATTGTTTGTTTTGTGCATGTAGCTCACTGTTCCTCAAATCAAAGCTGAAATGGAGAAAACGTTGCAATGGCTTGTTCCGATTGCTAATAACACCACAAAGTAATCCATCAAGTATGATTGGAGTTTTCTTATAATATATAATCTTGAATCGTATTTCTAAATTTATCTCTTTTCTTTTCGCAAGGGCACATCATGGCTTTGGTTGGGTTGGAGAGTGGGCAAACACAGGGTGAGTTGCAACTTAATTATTTCCATTGCTCAACATATCAAGATCATTCATTAAGTTACGTCTTACCCCATACAAAAACAATACGCCTTATTCATTCCTTTTGGGGCCGGGTAGATGAACACATGATATTTTTCCTTGACAACATGGACAATATTACGAGGAAACTGAAAGTAACTAAAATATAATCTCCTATCAACTATAATTCTATTTCAAATCTCTCGTCAACTGGAATTCTAACTCGAATAAAACTATTCAACCAATTCTGATTTAAAAAACCTATCTGAAAATACCTTTCAATAAATTTAACTTTACTATCATGATGCGTAAAACAAAAGTTCAAACTAAATACCCTATCAAAACCAAATATCTAAAGCAGACGATTATTGTTTATTAAAAACAATAACTTGAGAGATTTTTAAGAAGGTTCCAAGCGTTTCAACTTTCAAAGGACCGAACCCATAATTTTGTATAAGATCTCCTTTTCACTTGTTCTTTCATGTGGTTCTGTGGCCGAAAGATGAACCGCAAGTTATTCAAAGGTCCTTCTGGCTACTTCCTTTTCTTTTTTGTGGATGGTAACCGTCCAGCAAGATTTGAATCGAATCCAGGCCTTTGGCTTACCAGCCAGAAGCTTTACCACTTGCCACTATGCTATAACAACAGTCTCTCTGACAACTTGCATAAATATGCGTTTTCCCTTGCTTTCAGGACCGAGTTCAACCGAAATCAAGGTGGACAATTTGACTTGATTCGGTTAGAGACACTATACCATGCCGACAAGGACAAAACTGAAGCTTACATACTCGACTTGATTGTATGGCTTCACCATCTCATTATCCATTCTAGGATCAACAATGGAACAGTTCGTTCTCCTATCAAATCTCCAATCCAATCTCCCAGTGAGAAAAATTCGAAACTCTTATCAAACACAAACAACAAATCATGCACTAAATCGCCAATGCTTTCACGACAAGATGTTAGTAATTGGAAGCACACCCCAGGAATAAGCAAGAGCCAGCAGTTCTCTACAGGCAAGGCTCGGATGTATAAAAACTTTAAGTTGAGTAAAAGTAGCAGTCATTCTCCGATGAGCGAAAGCGTGGTGAATAATGAGCTGCCTTTAGTTAGTCGAAGGCCGGCCTTTGTTAATTTTGATATCGACAGGATTAGAGCTTTGGATGTCATGGATGGCGTTGACACTCTGAGAAATCTATGTTGAGTATTTTCTTTTCTTTTCCCCCTCTTCCTTTTTGGTTCCTATGTAATTATATAGAAGGTATTATTGGTTTTAGATTGTATCATATGTGGATGGTTCTCCAGTACAAATAAAACAATTTCATCATTGTTGTTAATAGGGCTTCAATCAAATTGGAGAATTAATTTATCCTAATACCTGTGATTTATGCAAAAAAAGGTTTAAATGCAGACTTTCAAATTTGTCAATAAGTGGGCAGGGTCAGGTTTTGACCAAGAGGTGCTATCATGGAGCCTAGAAGATATTTAAGTTTGGAAGCAAGACTTATGGAAAGCTTGCTTTTTCTCATATGAGAGACATTTTCTTCCTTGCTTGAACTGTAACTTCTTTTTCCTTTTAGTGCAAGACCTTTTAGACAAGAAAGGATCAGGGCCTCTGTCAACTCTTGAACAATACAAAAGCTTAGTTAACAAATGTTCAAATCACATGATGCATGCAAATATGAAGGTTTGGTTCGGACCGAGTTAGGCGGACATGGGTCGACTAGCTCTCACATTGTGAAAGATTGATAGTCATGTGTCATGACAGTCCATTGCAGTTTTGCAACTTCTATTTAATTTCAGCAAGCTAAATATTCAATAAGATCTTCTGACTATTCAGTTTTAGATTTTGAAGACTTTTTAATAAGCTAAATTTTCACAACTACTATTTTGAGCCGTCAAGATCGATGGATTGTTGCTTAAAATGATTCATTAATGCCTCTTAATATTAGTCCAACTTCTTAGACTCTGATCATATATAGGCCATATTTCTAAATTCAAATGACCACATGACAATGACAAGGGCGTAAACTTCAGCCTAACGAGAACAAATTAATTCTCCACTAACATATAATATTACATCACATATAATGGCTTTGAATTTTTGATGCGACAATCACCTCATCAAGATAAAATTAATGGTAATTAAAAAGAATAGACAATTAAATACAAACAGAGTACTCAACTTTTTTCAATAACTAGGGAAATAATAAAAATTCAATTATTTTAAAGAGAACAAAACGTCTCCGCTAGTATACACAACATCACAAACACTGAAAAATAAAAAAAATCCTAATAAAACAGCCGCTTACATACCATCTCAATATTTATGCCACATATAAAATTCAGCGTCTTCAATAATGCAGGACGGTAACATTATACTCGACGATGGCATCCCCAGTCTTGAAATCAAACCAATGCGTCCTCGCCAAGGCATACCCCCTGGCGAACCTGAACACCCCACTCCCACCAATCACCGGCATCTCCCTTACCGGGTTCATGGCGGGGTTCCGCCCAAGAACCGTCAACACGCTCCCGTTATACTTCCCTGCCTCAAAGCACAAGTTCATGGCCTGCAGAAACCCGACATCGTTCAACGCGGCATTGGCATACATGCCCTGTGCGCGCCCGACCCGTTTAGACGACGGGTCTGGTGTGGATGTGAGGAGGTCGTCCATCATATTGATCATGCCGAAGAAGGAGGAGTTGGAGGGGGGTTCGACGATGCGGACCGCGGTGGCGTTGCACCCGCTGACGACGTCGTGGAAGTAGAAGTGGATGTGAGAGAGCTTCTGTTTAAGAGTGGGGGTTTTCGGAGCCGAGGTTGTCGTGATGAAGTTGGTTGCTGTTTTAGCTTCAATGCTGAGGTTGAGGATGAAGAGAAATACGAACAAGGATGAGGATTTGGTAAGAGAAGGTGCCATTTTGATTTTGTTGGGACGTGGGTGCGTGTTTTGGGGGGGTGGGTTTTTTTGTGAGGTCAAGGTTGTGGTTTGGAGCTATATATAGAGAGAGAGAGGGACGGTGGGTTGGTTGTTGGCTTTTGAAATTGAGTGAAGAATCAACAGTAGGTGTCATTTTGATGTGAGAGCTTAGCAATAAACTGGTAGAAAATCGAAGCAACAAGTATATAATTTTGTGTAGAGTATATTCTCTACAATTAATTGTATCGTAAACATCAATATTTTAGGTTGGCCATCGGTTATATATTTATCCAGCATAACCATTTTTTTAATTCTAGGCAAGATAAACGATGATGAAATAAGGGCATTTAACCGCAATATAATAATTACTTTATATTGTTTTTAACAAAAAAAAAATGCAGCCGGATTTTTTTTTTTTGACCGTCATAATAATGGAAAGGGTAAATCAACCATCAATTCATGACTTATTTCGTAAATCAGGTGATATAAAAATCGAGAAAAATTCCCAAATGAGTTCTGTTTTAAACTATTCTCAACACATGAAATAAACTTTCTCCATGCTTCTGACTTCTTTCTAAGATTAGATTATGTGTGCTGGTTAAGGTTTAGGTGTGGAGCTGTACAGTTCTTTTGGGGTGGCATAAGGCTAGAGAACTTTATGGTCCATGAAGATGCATCATTTAATTTGAGGCAACAAATTTGTTTCCTATACTTGTCAATGACCACTCCTAAATGAAGATGACCAAAGTTCTCCACAAATATTGCAAAACGCCAAAACAAGGTTCTAGATACATAACATCTGTCTCTAAATACAACAAAAATAGATACCCCTTGCAAAAAAACATCAATGAAATTCACTAGAAAAAGTGTATGATAAAGATGGGTGAGAATAATATATAATAGAGGCACCTTGCATAATGCTACATGACTAGACTTTGGAATAGTTAGACTTTCGAACACCAACAACTCTATTTCATAAAGAAATATATACAGTATAATTTTCTAATGTGCACGGAGTGGAAAATTAGAGTGGAAAATTAGTGTGTAGAATATATTTGAGGAGGAAAGATTGGAGTTGAATGCAAAATAATATATTAAAAAGACACATTTCTGTATTAAAAAGCGTCATACATGACATTTCATCATGAGCAATAATGAACTAATTAGACAGACCGTAAATGCTTATGCAAAGGTCTTTGTATTATAGCAAGTATGAAGAACACAGTGAATCCCATGAAAATACATATGAATACTGATGAAAAAATGAATTTGCAATTCTTACATCTGATGTGTGCATAAATAGTCAAGCAAACGAAAAAGGTATCATTGTAAGTTTTATTAATCTGTCCAAAACTTTTTCCCTCTTAAAAGTGTTTTTATCTTCCCTCCCTCCTTCCTTTTAAGTTACCGACAGCCGCTACTCCATACTGTGCATATTAGAGACCGTATAAAACGGTCTTTAATAAGCCATGGACGGTCGCTAAAGAGTATTAGCAACTGTTCATATTTTAAACGGCCGCGGAAATCATGGTCGCTGACACGTTCATTAGCGACCATTCATGTAACGGTTTTATGTATCAGTGAACGGTATATAACGGTTTTAAGTAACAGTTAACGGTCGCTAATACATGTATTAGCGACCGATCCTGTTGCATTAACGGTCGCTAATACTTATTTATTGGGAAATAAAAAATTCCTAAAAATACCAATATACCATACAATAATACCTGCAATCACAATATATTTTGCAAGAATAACGTTTTGATCACCGACCAACACATAAAACACAATGCACGATATATCCAACAATACTAACAACTCAAACCAAAACATACATGAATTAAAATCGTAATAAGCAAGTATACATGAACTAAAGTCATATTCAAACCAACACACATGGAACAATAGTATTTTGAATACAAATCAACAAAGTAAGTACGCTATGTATCCAAAAATACTGAAAACTATCCAAATCGCACGCAATTCCAGCTCACTGAACCTTGTGAACCCCGCAAATCCAAACAAATAAATAAATACATAAACTCAAATCATAATTTTCGGAATTAAATAATGCGCTAGCTACACTAACACATGTATATGTATACCTCACTAACCCCCGCCGCTGTCATCTCTATCTGAAGCTCGTCTTGAATAGTATCGAGCGGTATCTTCCTAGTCTTCATCTGAAAAAAATAAAGAGTAGTACCCTCCCTGTGTTGGAGGCGGAGGCTGAGGGTGGTATCCTCTCTGTGGCGGAGGCGAAGGCCGAGAGTAGTACCCTCCTTGTTGCGGAGGCGAAAGCTGAGAGTAGTATGACGGTCCCTGTGATGGAGGAGGGTGATAAAGTCGCTGAGTCGGAGGAGAGTAATATACGGGTTGCGACGGCCATGGACCCTTTGCTGACGACGGTCCCTGTGACGAGAATTAAGTCTACTCCTCCTGCATTTGAGCTCTCCATGCCGCATCAGTTTCTTCTCTTTGAGCTCTTTATGCCGTCTCTAGCTCTTCGATCCACCGTGTCTCGACCGTTTGTTTGTTAGAGCGAACGGTCGACGAACTTGAAGTTCCTTTTGAACTCGACCTCGAAAGACCAACAGGACTACCGTAAAGGTGAAAACGGTAGTGTTCCCTTGAACAAGGAAAAATTTGCTCTATAATAGATAACTCGGCCTCTTTAGGAAGATGATCGTTGACCAGAAATTCGGGATTTGATTCCTGATAGTTTCTCTCCGCATCCTCAAAATCCTCCTTCGATAAATGAAACAGTAATTACTTTTTTTTGCGAAGTTAACAAGTGTACTTACTTAAAAGAATTTATAAATACAATATTACCATATGTTGAGTGGCTATATCCATTTTTTCCTTTTCGCATGCCTTTTCTAGTGTCCAATACTTCCCAAGTCTCAGCAAGGTCCGGCTTTTTCCCAGCCTTCTTCTATACCGGATATATAATTTATCTATATATGAGGATATGTAACGATAAACTTAAAAAATCGAAAATATATGTAATTAAAAATAAAATCACCAAAGCAGACTTATAATGATCAGTAGGAACCGATCCACCATAATAGTCTTCTGTGGTTTTCCCGCGGTTCTGGCTATTCCTTTTTTATTCTGCCTGAGATAATATATGTCAATATAAATTAATCTCAATATAAATTAATCTAAATTTGGAGTTAAAATCAATTAAATTTTTTAAATTACCTTTGCCTCGGGTGTCTCTTAATGTAATAGGAGAAAAGCAAACCGTTAATTAGGGATGAGAGAGGGAAGAGCGGCGAAACGTTCCCAATCCTCCGTAAATTTAGCGGACTTTTGTAAAAAAATTCAATCTTTTACGCCATCTCTTGAAAATTTGTGACATCTCATACCAGATATACGTCCAATGTCCGTCTTTATCGTCTTCTAAGATGAAACGTTTCCGTAATACAGATTAATAAGTATATTAATTAATTAATTAATACCATTTAAAAAATATATAATGTTGAAATATACTTAATTGAGTTATATATTGCCAAGAAGGAGCGCCAAATCCATAAATAGGCTTCTCAGGGTTATCAACAAACGTGAATCCCATGTTCCAGAACTCTGTCTGCTAGAAGAGAATACCAATATAACCATTGGAATAGGTAACCTACAAACTCGGACCTACGGGCTTCCCACCTTCCCATTCCAGAATTGTCCTTTTTCCACGCATATCGTATTTGGTATACTTGGAGGCAAAACCTCTTCCGTGGTGTTCAAACCGGGAAAAATTATCCCCCGCAGCCCATGCTTTAGCAATACTCGCGTCTGCTGCATCTATCATCCTTTCGATTTGAGGACGAACAACAACACACCTTGTCTGGACCTTCGTATTGTCCCTATCTCGATAACTTTTTTCAACTTGTAATGCACGAGAAAGAGACAATGTAAAGATATACTTATATGTGACGGGATCCAAGAACTATCCAGGTTCTCTACTCAGATCCGTGCACTGCTCGTCTAGGTGTGCATATAGATCATCTAGCATTGATATACCTGCATTCTCCTGATCAGATGTATCTACACATTTTAATTTATTGTAATTAATGCAACAATTTTATGAACACGCTTATTTAAAAATTGTAATATATACCTTTAATCTCATACTCAGATTTTGTCAAAGAGAAAGCATCTCGATCTCTTTTCTTTGAAGAGAATGCAGCGGCAAATATTCCGAATATGCCTTTTCTACCCGTCACCCCATATGTTTCATGCAAGTTATGACGATACAAAATATATAATATACATAAATTATTAAACTAACATATTAATAGATTGCAAGTGATTAGAACTGCAAAATTTATAACAAACATAAACGATTACAAGTGTTTACAACTGCAAAGTTTATAATAAACATAAATGATTACAAGTGTATTTACTTAAAAGAATTTATAAATGCAATATTACCATATGTGGAGTGGCTATATTCATTGCATTTCTGGTCCTTGTACCACTACCAGCCCTCGCCGACCATCCGAGTCCCCTTCAATATAATATCTTGCTCTAAACGCAGCAAGATGTGCATAATATCTGAGGAGATAGTAGGTACCGATGAGATTACTGGGACCTTAATAAATTTGCACCTGAGTTCATCTCAAGCTCAGCTCCAAGTAATCTCATCGGTACCTATTATCCCATTCAGCTCCAACATCAGATTTTTACCTTTCAGCCAACAACAACAAATTTCAACACTTATGATCATCCATACTACAATCAAAACCCTAATCTATACAAATTACAACATTTGTGTAAGCGCGCGTGCACACACAAAATAAAAACCTCCAAATCCATAATCCTTGTCTATCACTCCTCTATCCCTAGCCCAACCTCAAAAACCTCAACAAAAACCACCCTTTCACAAAAAATAATTTCAATCCACAAACTTTATCCTCCAAAGATTAGAACTGCAAAGTTTTTCATATATCAATTGATTGCAAGTGTTTACAAATACAAAGTTTATAGCATATATAAATAATTACAGCTACAAAGATTTTCATATATCAATCGGATCTACTTCCTCGAGATCACCCTCGTTAATAGAACTATCAAATAAGGATTTAGGAGGTGCCCGCAATACAATCCAAGTATCTTTACGATTAAGATCTTTGACATAAAAACACTGTTTAGCTTGTGAAGCTGGCATGAACTTATCATCTCGATAAATTTCTTTATTAAGATTGACAAGCTAAAATCCGTACTCATCTTTCTTGATACAAGTGCATCAACGAATTTTGAACATAACATTTCGTTCTTTCTTATTACTCCCGTACAATAACTCTATTATGTCCTCCAACAGACCGTAGTATTCTTTTTGTCCTCTTTACGGTCTTTGAACACGGGAACTTGAGAAGCACGTTTGTTCAAACGCATAATAAATACCATTATTTTGGATAGTCAATTTCTCGGTTGTTAAAAATTTTAGATTATTAATGCAATATGAACCATATCGATTTACTTTTGCCCTAAGACCTTTAGATAATTTCACGATTACATCCGGGAATTACGTCCCTTTTTCTATGCCATTTTCAATCTACAATGCATTTACATGTAAAATGTATAAACTATATGTGATATATGCATGTGATACATGAAATCTATAAGACATATATTCGTGTTTACGGAACCACCATAGAAAGTATTTTTTATGTTCTTGATTAATCTTTCAATTAGCGCCATTTCTGGAAATCGCATTCATAAGTTCCTTAATATGTCGGCCGAATGAATAACAATATTAACTATTTGGGCATATCTATATCTAGAAACATTGTCACGCCCTACTTTCCAAAATATGTAACGACGACACGTGACAGAGCCAACCATGCTACCTGTGGCTAGGAATCATCCCTCCACACTTACATTATGGCTGTCTATCGGATATCAAGAACAGTAAAATATAATCTAGTTAACACATGTCCATCTGCCACAGTAAAGTCAAGAAATAAATGTAGCGGAAACGAATCAAGATTCAATAAACAATAGCATCTGAATCACGTCCCAATATGGGCTCATATCAATAGAAATAAAACTACTGAAATAAATAAACTAAGAGTCTCTAAACTAAATAGCCAGCTCCTCATTGCTCGACTTGATTGCTGAAATACTCTTGATCTGCCTGCGATAAACGTAGAGAAACTGGGCCATGCAAAACCCAGACGTCAGTGCGTCAGAATATTAAAGTTAATAGTAGTAACCAGGATATGATGCTATTATTAAACATGTGTACGAATAATAAACACAGGTATAAAAACGTGAGCTGCATGTATGTGATATGTATTCTAAAGTCTGTGCCTCTAGGTTATCTATTCTAGAAGTCTTTGAAATCAATTTAATAGAATCGTCGATATAACTCAATAGTATCCCGTGTATGTCCGGGACTACGTCAAGACTCTCGGGCTGAATCCGAGATGTGCCGCTAAGCAGTAAACAAGTAACATGTACAGACGAATGATGTTAGCAGCAGTATTCCGGGGCTGGCCGAGCCCGTAAAGACTGATCAGTATAAGCATCGAACTGTTGAGTTACAAGTCAGGTTTCATTATTGATTTTCCCTTACCCCCAAGGTTTTTTGTTCAAATCAGATATTTATGATATGAATCTAATGCCAACATAGGATCAAGCAGATACAGGTTTTGTCTATGTAGGCAACAAGTTACGTCCATCAGGACAACAAGTTAGGATTGTCGGCATTAGCGGATGATCCAAGTAACAAGTCTGGTAATGTGTCGTGAACATGTCATGTAATATATATTAACCTAATAGATGCCTAATGTAAAACCGTAATGAATATCGAAACACGAATAATACCAGGATGCATATGTATCTATTTGTAATAACCATTATACGTCTATTGCCATGTATGATGCAGTCTAGATAACGTATTAAACCAATATAGTAGTATGATAACGTTGTGACGTTCCGGCATGCAACTAGATAAGCTGTTATCTGTATGGATACAGACAGACACTGGAAAACGGTAAATCAGTAATTTCTGTTGAATAGTAAAACACATGCACTATCATTTATTAGATAAATATTGATATAGAAACATAGCATGTTGCAAGTTTCGAACTTACCTGATCGGATCTCACGTCGAGATACGGATGCCACGTTCCGATATCGGAATAACGTCACGATGCAAACTTATGCGCGTAGAACTAGACTTGGCTGAGCAGTTGCGTGACGTGGTGACTGGGCTGGACGACGATGATGGATGGGTCGTCTAGATCGTCGGTGACATGCGTAACTCCGGCGAGACGGCCGACCTAGAAAAGAAAAGAAAAGAAAAGAAAAGAAAGAGAACAAGAAAAGAAAGAAGAAGAAGAAGTTGCTGTGAGGTTTCTAGTAAGTGGTGAAAGCAGAGACGGCGACGACGAGGTGACAGCGACGAGGGGCTGCCGTCGGTGAGGTGGAGAGGATGTGGGTGTGAAGGTGATCGAGGATTGGAGCAGGGTCGGTGGTGGTGTTCTTGGGTGCTGGGGAGGCGAGGAGGTGAAGAGGGTGAGGGGGTGAGGACGAGGGCGAAAACGAGGTGAATGGCGGTGATGGGTGGTGAGCGTGGGTTAAGATTTCTGGGTTGGTGCTTCGCGGGAACGTGAGAAGAAGAGAGGAAGAGAGAGAGAGAGAGAGAGTAAGGTTTGAGTTATATATATATATATATATATATATATATATATATATATAGAGAGAGAGAGAGAGAGAGAGAGAGAAGTTAGAGAGAGAGAGACTGAGAGAGGGGCGAGATTTTATACTTAAATTAATATATTATATATATAGTAACAGTTTATACTTTTAGTTATATAAAATATTATAATATATATTATAGGATTTTACAGCTAATACCAGATTATTCCCAATATTACCCGTGTCCTCTCTAAAAATCTAGTTTTTCAATATGGAGAATATCCATAAAAGTTTAAACCATAATGTGATATCTAGTCAATAAAAATGTAAACCCCTAAGTACGGATCTACGTACATATACGTAGCGATAAAAAATGAGTCTGTTTTAATAATTAGGACATAAACATGATATTTGGGTGCAACCACATGATATGGGGTGTGATGACATGTAAGGCTAGATATCAAAATATGTTATTTGATTTTTATTTTGTATTATAAAAGATATGCGGATACTAAAATATATTATATGTGTATAATAAAATCTAGATTTGCATGGATCCTCCGTACCCAGTAAATATTTGATGTAATCTTGAACCATGATGCGTTTCAAACATGCGGGTCGAGTCGGGTAATAACCACAACTATCAATTGCACTATCCGCAACCCAAAAGCAATAATAATAAAGGAATTTTGCCACAAGATTTGAAATACTCCAAATAAATAATATAAATGCACTAGGGTATTGCATTATATCCAACCACAAAAGAATTTCGTCATCGAAATTCATGGAACAAGAAAAGACAAGAAGACACAGATTTAAGAAAAGGGATGTGGAAACTTCTGTCGGATCTCGTCTTCACGTTTCCAATTAGATTCTTCATACGAACGATTCCCCCACGAAACAAGTATTAGTGGGATAAATTTATTCTTGAGAAGTTTTTCTCGTCGATCTACAATAGCCATTGATTGCTCTTCCTATGTTAAATCTTCCCTTACTGTCAGTTCCGAGTGATCTAGGACGCGCGTCTCATCTCGAATATACTTGCGGAGTTGAGATACATAAAACACGTCATGAACACCCGCCAAGGATGGTGGTAAGGCCAATCGATAAGCTATCTCTCTAACACGCTCGATAATATCGAAAGGCCCCACGAATCGAAGACTAAACTTGTCTCGACTACTAAATCGGATCACCCCTCTGGTCGGTGATATCTTCAAGAATATGAAATCACTAACTGCGAACTCCAGAGGTCTTCGTCCAGTATCAGCCCAACTTTTCTGTCGATCTTGTGCTACTTTCATATGATTTCAGATCACGTTAACTTTCTCCACCGTTTGCACAATGCGATCCGGTCCCAATAATTTTCTTTCTCCAATATCGTCCCAACAGATAGGCGAGCGAAACCTGCGACCGTATAATACTTCGAATGGAGCCATCTGTATAGTTGTCTGAAAACTGTTATTGTATGAAAACCCCATTAAGTGCAAATGATCCTCCCATGAACCCTTGAAGTCTAACATGCATGCTCTCAACACATCTTCAAGAGTTTGGATCGTTCTTTCAGACTGGCCATTTGTCTGAGGATGATAAGCCGTGCTAAACTTCAAGCGAGTTCCCAAAATTTTCTGTAGACTCCTCCAAAAGTGTGATAGAAATCGAGTATCACGATCAGAAATGATGCTCACGGGTACTCCATGCAATCTCATAATCTCCTGCATGTACCACTCTGCCAATGCCTCCGTTGACTGACCAACACGAAACAGTATAAAATGAGCTGCTTTGGTCAATCAATCGACAATGACCCAAACTGCATTATTGCCCCTTGGACTCCATGGTAAAGCTGTCACGAAATCTATGGTTATAAGTTCCCATTTCTATTGAGGAATCGAAAGTGGTTGCAATAAAACACCTACCATTTAATGTTCAGCCTTGACATACTGACACACCAAACACTTCGATACGTAGCGAGCAATCTCCCTTTTTATGCCTTCCCACCAGAAATGCGGAACTATGAGCCTCCTTCATGACTTCTTCACAAATATCTCCTTTCGGCACACACAAACGACTTGTAGGGTAGTATAGCACGACAACAAGGTTTAGCAAGGTATCACACATGCCAATTTATAAATTTTGGGGTGCTATGAAATCCTAACCAAGATCTTAACTAGAGAATTAGTGGAAATATTGCATATAAACAACTTTACATCAAAGAGAAAGGGATTAAAACCTTTGTAGTCCGTTCCTTCGCTTCATAAGCTCTGAGTTGTGGTCCCTTCGCTGCGATCATCATGCTCCCGGACTCTAGAGAGGCTCCATGAGGTGAATGATGCATCTTGCTTGAAGTCTTCAAAATCCAAGACGATCTACCTTGAGGAAATACAAACTCAAGCTAACTCTTCACTAATTTAGAACTAGTCAAGCTAACACACTAATCTATATGGCTAGTATAGAAGAGGATGATGAAGTATGAATTTTGTTCTCTTTATTTTCTTTTTCTCAATCTATTTTATCACAAAAGAAAAAGCTAGAAAGCTTTTGAGGAAGAAGAAGATGAAGATGAAGTGATGAGAATAAACTTGTGTGTAGTTAGAAATGCAACCCAAGGTCAAGTATATCATCCTTAACCCATATAGAGACTTAACCATTAGCTATGATTAAAGGTATGGTTGATAAATATGTTAAGCAAGACAAAATGAGTGGACAGAGTCAAAGAAACTACAAGCTTCTACAAGCTTCATCCATGAACATTATCCACAATATTTGAATTACTTAATGGTAAATATAAACCCAAATATTAACCCTAGTATGGTTTAACTCTAATAAACCCTAGTTGCATTTATAACCAAGCATGTTACAATTATATATATCACATATATATAATTAAGTAACAAAATAATACATTTAACATATATCACATATATATTAATGTATCCATAATGAGAAAAAGAATTACTTAAGTGAGCTTATATTAGTTAATGTAATATAATATATCACTTATATAATTATACATTAAATTATCGAATCAACACTTGATCCGATAATCCGGCTATATCTCATATAACCGACTAATATAAAATGTATCATTTCATCGAATCAACACTTGATCCGATGACCCGGCTATATCTCATATACCCGGCCGATATCACATATCGCGAGAATAGAATACGGTATCACATATCGTATTTTTCTCAGTCCCGCACATATCGCATATGTGCTCCTATTCCGTTTCTCCTGAGCCAGGAAACCTCCGTGTAGGACTCTAATGACTCGTCAATACGCCGGCAGTAGGTAATGATCATATCAATCACCCACAAGCAGCATGCGGTCAGCTAAACATAACAGCCACCCGGGTATTGAGCGAGTAGAAGATCAACAAGAAAGCCTGTACATTCTCTTGAAAATCCAATTAGTAACACTCCCGTACAGTCCGATTTCTTCGTCTGATATGTCGCATATCCAGTCTATGGGTGGTAAACGTCAGACCCCAATAACCGATAAGTCGTGTCGATGTGAGGCTCATAACGGGTCGAGAAACACTGATAACACTTACCAGTAAATCTCCATATCAGCCCTGGCCAGGGACTTCCAGTTATAACCAATCGAACACAGCGCAACATCAACCCCAATATCGGGAGAGACAAAACCCCTCCAATCGCTCATTACTTCCATGTGATTCGGGACTATACCCAAAAGCCACCGTTTTACATGTTCTCGTGAACGTGGTAAGGTGGAAATCAAAGCACAGTATGAATCACACAAGACTCTATGACGATCTCGGGTCTTGATCAGTCGAAAATACTGCATCTTTTAACCGGCAATTTCCCTATCATTTGCACTCATTTAGAAGTGTTCGGCATTCATATAGCACATATTAGCAAATCAGTTGTTAAATATCAGATTGCATGTATTAGACTCTAAAACCGGCACTATAAGGGAAATTGACTGCATTTCATAGCATGGCATCATTCCTATATATCGCAACTTGTGTTTCGAAGTCTGTGCAGAACATTACAAAAGATCGGTCAAATTTACAAACGAAAACTGTGAAAAAGACGCCAACTCATGGATTTGGAATCTGGTATTATTCTAAGAAGCATTCAGAGATTTAACATATCAGAAAATACATAAAAATACAGAAGAAGCCAACACTGGAAGTTTGAAGCCCTAAGGCAGCCAAGTGGCCGCGGAACCGTGGCCGGAGCCGCCTTGCGCCATGGTTCCGCGGCGGAGCTGCCATATCACCACCCAAAAATTGCTTCATAATTCTTACCTCAGGTCCTACACTTCAGCGAGATACATCAAATTCCAGAAGACTCCAGAAGCTTCTGCCAGTTCAGCAAACTAGGGTTTCTAAGCTTAAACAATCCTAGCTTAAAACCTAAGCTAAGCTCCTAACTAACTTACAACAAACTTTTGGAGGGAATTGCAATTTCAAAACCTAGACCTAGGGTTTGGAAAACCTATAAATAGACCCCTAGGCTCACTTGTAAAAGAGCATCTTAAATCTCATATCATAGATCTTAGACAACTCATTGTTGGCTAAATTCTCCCCATCCTTCATCTTTTCCAAATTCCACCCACAAGTCTAGTGACAAGGATTGTGTCAAAACCCTAACCCTAATCCAATCAAGAAATACCCAATTCAAGATCCATGGAGTTCAAGCAAAGCAAGTCTTCAAGCAACCTTTAGAAGCAAAGCCGGTATTCAACGGAGCACGAGATCGAAGCGATCCGAGACTCAAGTAGCCGAGCGATGCAAGATTCAACGAGCAAAGTTCCTACCTCTTGTAAATCTCGAGAGTTGTAACTACTTGTTGTTGTAATAAAGGTGATGATTCTTTAACTTGTGTACATTTCAATTCTCGCATTGTGATTCATTTCGATTCTTGAATATGTACTTTGTGATGATGCTTGAATAAAACTCCGCTCGTGGAGGAATTGAAACAATTGTAAAATGATGATGTTGATGAATTGTTAAACATTTTCTTAAGTCTTAAAACAATTGTAAATTCTTGAAAATCGATTGATCGATGATCTAGATCGATGCGAATGTGTTCTTGATTCCTTTCGCACGATCTAGAGATCGACAATTGATCATTCAACTTTCAAGAAGCTATCTAGTGAATGTTATTCATCGAAAGGACAAAGGATAGGATGAGGAACCCTAATTCCTCGCAAGATCCTTGATCCTCGATGAATTCGACATCGATTTAGCATCAATTTGTTACTAGATAAGAAATCGTAATCTTGAATCTTCATCACATCTACAATTTACTCGATTCCTACGAGCTTTACTTCAAATCTTGAAACCCTAAAGTGATTGGAATTCTTTCAAAACTCGATTCTCTATTTTTATCATTTTCTTGATTCTTGATTAGAATAGTGACACTTGAAACCCATCGATAAAAATCTTGAATCATGTTTTCTTTTCTTTTCTATTAACTTTTCAATTCAAACAAATCAAAATACAAACGAATTGCACAATCCCTGTGGACGATCCGCACTCGCTAACGATCTACATCCGACACCGTAGTTGATTGCGGTCAAATAATTCATTGATTGTGATTCTATACATTTTCTTAAACACACAACAAGAATTTGAATCAATCAAATGGCGCCGTTGCCGGGGACCATTTGAGTTACTTACACAATCGGAAAATATCAACAATCAAATGGCGCCGTTGCCGGGGACCATTTGAGTTACTTACACAATCGGAAAATATCAACAATCAAATGGCGCCGTTACCGGGGATAGTGCGCTGATTGTTCGTATTTTGAAATTTGAGTTGAAAAGTTTATTCCATTATAATTTTTAGATCAAAATTCGCGCAAACACTAATACGTGTTGTTTTGATTTGATTGCGAGGAAATCTGGAATCATTGGAGCCGTGGAAATTTTTTTCAGAATATACCAGAGGACTCAGGAAGTGAACAGTAGCATACTCAAGAAAGTTTGCATAGAGATCGATCCATAGGACTGCGTTTCCACGACAAACTGCTACCTAGAACCGCGTTTCCGCGGCGCTTCTATCAGCTCACTGTACGGAATTTCTCAGGTATCTTCTAACTTTCTTATCTTCTCCTAAATCTGCTCCAATTAACATTTTGTGCAGGTTTCTTTGCAAATAAATCGCAGCGCCGCAAAAGCAAAAATAAATTGTGCGTGTTTTTGATTTTTTGTTGTTTGTATAATTAATACGGAAATTAAGGGGCAAAGACCAAATTCAGATTAGGTGGGGAGTTCATTACCCTTCCTAAGCCCCGAAAATCACAAACTTGCATCCACATTTACCCTCATTAACTAAAAAAGATCTAGAGATGACTCTAAGGACCGTCGCGTTCACTTAGGATAGAAGAAGGCCGTAGGTAATTCATTGCTTATCCGCGTTTCTTTTGTGGTGTCTAAGGTAAGTGTGTCGAAGGCTAGTGGTTACTTAATTAGGCCTACTAATTACGTAGTGGAGAACCTCCCACTTACCTGGCACTTACCTGGCCACATGAGAGACAAAGAGGCAGTGGAGGATTTATCCTGCGACTTGTCTTTTGGCAGTTAGGAGCGGTCTAGAGATTTGACCTAGGTGACCACTAGATTTTAGGGTTTTGTGTGTTGCATTTGTTGTGTTGCATCATTTTTTCAAAAATCCGTAAAATTTTCAAAGCAAACACCACATTCATCATTTCCCCTATTTATAAGTCACGCTGCCACTTGTACTAACCCGTTTTAGTGCAAGATAGGCTGGACAACAGGATTCTAGTGCCTGTTTAGTCCGCATCCTTTCGATCGACCCAAAAGTCGGTATTTCTACATCTACCCTTTCTTTACCCACCACCACACCTACATCGATGGATCCATCTCCATCTAACTTCTTTACCACTACTCTGCCGCCGTCCGTTGGTGCGCAGAATCCACCCCGCATCTCTCTCCAAGAGAGATGCTATCCAACACAAGGTCCCCTTTCCACCTGTTTTTCCATTCCACCAGCCAACGGGGACAACTTTCAGATAAAATCTTAATACATCAACCTTCTACCAAAATTTCACGGTCTCGAGTCTGAGGACGCATACGTGTTTATCACGAAATTTGAAAATATATGCGCAATGATGGGCACTTCACAGCTTTCTGTGGATGCTTTACGTCTTCGTCTTCTCCCATTTACCTTGTGCGATATAGCCGAGAAGTGGCTGTATAACACTACCGCACATTCCATTTCAAATTGGGAAGAATTCGTCAAAGCATTCCTTAAGAAATTCTACCCACATCATAAAACAGCTCGAGTCCGTAGCGAAATCTATCAATTCACCCAGCTTCCAAATGAAACATTTTCAAAATGTCTTGAACGTTTCAAGGATCTGTTAGTCCAATGTCCACATCACGGCATCCCGAGATGGGAACTGTGCCGAATCATTTATGAGGGCATTAATCCTAACACAAGACAGACCCTTGAATCCATGTGTCAAGGCAACTTCATGACTAAAGATGATGGGGAAGCCTGGAAATTCCTAGAAGATTTCGCTGAAAATTTTTTACAGTGGGAGGGTGTGAGTCAATCGTCTAGGGATGGCAATAATATTTCCATAGGAGTTAGAGCTGACATTTCAGCTATGCAAAAGAAACTCGAGACTATGGAAAACAAATTTTTAGCCGTCCTAAGTCAAATATCACTCTCCAAAACTGTATGTGGCTGCTGTTCTGATCCTTCTTACTTGACGGAACAATGTCTATTGAATTCTCCGTTTCAAGGTCATGAGCATACCAATGCCGCATTTCAAAGACCTAGAAACGATCCATTTTCTTCCACATATAATCAGGGTTGGAGGAATCACCCTAACTTTGCTTGGAACCAATCACAATCTCAAGACACGGTTCCAACCCAACACAATTTCCAAAGGGTCCTTCCACCACAATAGCAACCACCACTTCAATTGAGTCAGCACCCCTTCCAATCACAAAACTTCCAAAATCCGGCCAACACTTTTGCACCACATGAAAACTCTTTGCAATTGACCGGTACAGATAATACCTCTGCACTAGCACAAACCTTGGATACTTTCATGAAACAATCCATCTAAGGGACGACAGGTTTGCAATCTTCCATCGAGAATGTGATGAAGATCATTGTTTCTCAAAATGAGAATATCAAATCGATGGAAGCACAAATTGCACAACTAAAAGCCGAAATGAGTGCAAGAGAGAAAGGGAAACTTCCAGCTCAACCTTTACCCAATCCTGGCTATTCATATCCTGTGAATGCAATCACGTTGAGATCTGGAAGAGTGCTTGACAATCACGTTGGGGAAGAGTTTGATGATACTGATAAATCAATCAATAACACCCCGGCTCAGACCTTTCCTTCCACTTCTACTTCTAATTCTAACCCCAGTTCTTCTACCCCACCACCCTCTTGCGAGCCTATTCTTCGTTTCCCACAAGATTCGCCATCTCAGTCCATCTCTTCTAGTTCTCCACGGATGATCCCTACTTCTACTTTGGGATCGGGTCCACACACACTTCCTTCTCCTATGATGGACCCAGCGCTTATTGCTAAAGCACCTTATCCTAATCGGTTAAGGGCTAACACATCGAGTCCACATATGAAGAAGATTATGGACATGTTTAAGCAAGTTAACATCAACATCCCTCTCCTAGATGCCATCCAACAAGTTCCGTCCTATGCGAAAACTCTTAAGAACTTGTACACTAGGAAGAGGAAGACTCAAGTGCCCAAGAAGATTTTCATGGCAAAGACTGTAGACACGGCTTTCCCCCAGAAATTACCGAGGAAACGTAAGGATCCTGGATATCCTACTATTTCCATTTCTATTGGGGAAAAGCACATCAACCGTGCTCTACTAGACCTTGGCGCTAGTGTTAACTTGCTTCCATACTCGGTTTATGAGCAACTAGGTATTGGAGAGTTGAAGCCAACCCATTGCACTCTCCAGATGGCTGATCGATCAATCACCAAACCTAGGGGTGAACTGGAGGATGTGTTAATAAAAATCGGGGAATTTATATTCCCTGTGGACTTTATTGTAATTGATACACAGCCTGTAGCGAACCCACGGAATCAAATTCCGGTGATTTTAGGTCGCCCCTTTTTGGCCACTTCCAACGCTATAATCAACTGTCGTAATGGTTCTATGACCCTATCTTTCGGGAATAAGTCAATTGAGCTGAACATTTACAAGTTGGGAAGTGTACCCTCCGGACCTACAGCTCAGGTCTGTTCTGTCGACTTAATGGATGTCGACAGCAGCGAATTTGATGATCCTCATGTTACTGATCTTGACTCTTTTCATACGTTGTTATTTGACCCAACTATGTATCATACACATACGGACTCTTCCACCGAGATGTCCGGGTCAACAACTAACACCGATTATGAACTGTTTCTAGAGTCTGAAGATCACCCCGTGCTTTGTGATGGCATTATTATTCGGGGTATTAATGAAACTTTTGAGGAAATCTTCGCTGATGAACTCGTATTTTTGAATGACACGGGTGTTGAGATGAATCATCTCTCAATCAATGAAATTGAACCTCCACCCCTTCTTCTGAACTGTAAAAAGAATGCGAGTAATCCATCATATTCACTGCATTGTCTCTCCAAAATGAGACGCACACACATTCTATTCCACCACTTAACCTTTCCCCACTTCTTCTTCCACCAACCAGAGCACTGCATTGATAAATTTTTTGAATGGTTGGTGTTAACTTTCGGTCTTTGCAAAGCTTGGCATCGACCAATGATTTTTGATCCCCTTATAAGATTTTCAAAAGATTAACATTGCATAACTCAAGTTTAGGGGGGCATTTCATCGGGCTCTTGAAAAGAAAATTTTTACAAAATTTTGAGCCAAGAATAAGTTTGGGGGAGGTTCTTCACTTATATATTTTGCCCCCACTAATAATTCCTCCCAGACTTACAGGTTTGGTAGATATAGCTGTTGGCAACAGTGAGGACACTGCTGATAACAAGTTTGGGGGAGGTTTGTGCTTATTTTTGCATCATATTGCATATCATTTGTATAAGCACAAAACATTTCTTTAAAAACTTATAAAAATTTAAAAATTTTCAAAATCTATAAAAATTTAAAATTTTCAAAATATAAAAATATTTGAACATTTTTGTACATAAATAAGATAATGAAAGTTTAGATAGTGAAAAATTACATACATGAGATTAGAAAAATTTAAGAAAACCAAGAAAATTAGAAGTTTTCTTATACGAACTAGTAATAAGTAGTTATGAGCCGTTGTCCCAAGGGTTAGTAAGATGAAAGACGTCACTAATCCGAGGATAAAAATAAGTCTGAAAAATAGTTTCTATTCTGGAAGCCAAACATTTTGAACGTTGATACCCTGCTATTCGCACTTACACACGTCTTAAAGCCCGGGATAGTAGAGGATACCTTGAAATGCTCTTGTCTAAAAGCCGATGTATGAAGAAAATAAAAAAAAATGAATAAAATATAAAGTGGTGAGAAAAATGGACACTGGTTTTGTTATCGCCGAGGGCAGTAAAAAAATATATAGCGAGGGTGCCTCTTCACCTAGTGCCCTAAGGCCAACTGGTCTGGGAGTCACTGCTATGCCTTAGATGGTGCAAGACGAGGAAAATACACCAAGTAAGCAAGCACATGAGTAATCGGTCGGTTAGTACCTCAAGAAGTATTAACGGTCGCATGAAAGTGTGTGAGCAAATTCATCTAAATATTCATTAATTAAAAAGTACTGAGGCAGATGGGCAAGAGTATGATAGCTTGAATTGAATTCTCCGGGTGTAGGGATGTCTTTACACACACGCAGGGTTATATGATCGATGTTTGGAAGAAAGATAGGAATGAAAAATAAGACGATGTTTTATTGAGGGAGGACATGATTTCTGACATCTTTTCATGACCATTAAGATAGGGCCCATGACAACCGAAAAGCTAGCTTAGTTGGAAACCCTAATTTTCATGGCTTTTCTTTTACAATTCTTGTCTTTAAATGTAATATTCATGATCTTTCTTTTATTATTGGATTTTGTGGGTGCAATCCGCTGAAAACCCTCAGGAGACAACACTCCTCCTACCAGGGACACCTAGAGGTTTAAAGGCTTGTTGCACGTGCTCAGTGCAATCGTGTTGCCTACGAAAGTGTGCTAGTTAGTTTTTCTCTTTCTTTATTTTCTTCTTCTCTTTTTAATAAAACATTCACTTGAGACGATCGAAATTAAGTTTGGGGGAATTTGATCAGTCGAAAATACTGCATCTTTTAACCGGCAATTTCCCTATCATTTGCACTCATCAAGAAGTGTTCGGCATTCATATAGCACATATTATCAAATCAGTCGTTAAATATCATATTGCATGTATTAGACTTTAAAACCGGCACTATAAGGAAAATTGACTGCATTTCATCGCATGGCATCATTCCTATATATCGCAACTTGTGTTTCGAAGTCTGTGCAGGACATTACAAAAGATCGGTCAAATTTACAAACGAAGACTGTGAAAAAGACGCCAACTCATGGATTTGGAATCTGGTATTGTTATAAGAAGCATTCAGAGATTTAACATATCAGAAAATACATAAAAATACAGAAGAAGCCAACACTGGAAGTTTGAAGCACTAAGGCAGCCAAGTGGCCGCGGAATCGCGGCCGGAGCCGCCTTGCGCCGCGGTTCCGCGGCGGAGCTGCCATTTCACCACCCCAAAATTGCTTCATAATTCTTACCTCAGGTCCTACACTTCAGCGAGATACATCAAATTCCAGAAGACTCCAGAAGCTTCTGCCAGTTCAGCAAACTAGGGTTTCTAAGCTTAAACAATCCTAGCTTAAAGCCTAAGCTAAGCTCCTAACTAACTTACAACAAACTTTTGGAGGGAATTGCAATTTCAAAACCTAGACCTAGGGTTTGGAAAACCTATAAATAGACCCCTAGGCTCACTTGTAAAAGAGAATCTTAAATCTCATATCATAGATCTTAGACAACTCATTGTTGGCTAAATTCTCCCCATCCTTCATCTTTCCCAAATTCCACCCACAAGTCTAGTGACAAGGCTTGTGTCAAAACCCTAACCTTAATCCAATCAAGAAATACCCAATTCAAGATCCATGGAGTTCAAGCAAAGCAAGTCTTCAAGCAACCTTTAGAAGCAAAGCCGGTATTCAACGGAGCACGAGATCGAAGCGATCCAAGACTTAAGAAGCCGAGCGATGCAAGATTCAACGAGCAAAGTTCCTACCTCTTGTAAATCTCGAGAGTTGTAACTACTTGCTGTTGTAATAAAGGTGATGATTCTTTAACTTGTTTACATTTCAATTCTCGCATTGTGATTCATTTCGATTCTTGAATATGTACTTTGTGATGATGCTTGAATAAAACTCCGCTCGTGGAGGAATCGAAACAATTGTAAAATGATGATGTTGATGAATTGTTAAACGTTTTCTTAAGTCTTAAAACAATTGTAAATTCTTGAAAATCGATTGATCGATGATCTAGATCGATGCGAATGTGTTCTTGATTCCTTTCGCACGATCTAGAGATCGACAATTGATCATTTAACTTTCAAGAAGCTATCTAGTGAATGTTATTCATCGAAAGGACAAAGGATAGGATGAGGAACCCTAATTCCTCGCAAGATCCTTGATCCTCGATGAATTCGACATCGATTTAGCATCAATTTGTTACTAGATAAGAAATCGCAATCTTGAATCTTCATCACATCTACAATTTACTCGATTCCTACGAGCTTTACTTCAAATCTTGAAACCCTAAAGTGATTGGAATTCTTTCAAAACTCGATTCTCTATTTTTATCATTTTCTTGATTCTTGACTAGAATAGTGACACTTGAAACCCATCGATAAAAATCTTGAATCATGTTTTCTTTTCTTTTCTATTAAACTTTCAATTCAAACAAATCAAAATACAAACGAATCGCACAATCCCTGTGGATGATCCGCACTCGCTAATGATCTACATCCGACACCGTAGTTGATTGCGGTCAAATAATTCATTGATTGTGATTCTATACATTTTCTTAAACACAAAACAAGAATTCGAATCAATCAGGTCTACAGACTAACCTGTACTAGTGTCACCAGAGAACTGCTATTTGACGATAGGTATATTACCATCTAGGAGTTCTCGGCGAGTCCGTTCAGTGTACCCAGTCTCCACTGAGCACCCGCATACCACATTTGATGTCAAACACCAATGAATGTGGCATCATCCATCGCCCATCATATGGGTCAAGATGCGTATACGCTAGTTTACTCTGGTGTATCTATGCCCTGTCTCGATACACCCTCGACTAGGAACAATTATAGGATGTACTCGTTGACTACCTTTGGCCCCACTAATATGATCTCCATCATAGTCCTAGTAGTCAAGTACATATCCTAAGGGCTTTATCAACATGTGAGAGCAAGGCAGTAAACCAATACAAGTCAACATGTTAAGATAAATCACAACCAGATTGCATACTATCATATCGAGCAAGAAAGTCCTCTCTATATATATCCAAGCATCCACTATAATATACATCATATATACAATAATGGCCTCTAGGTCATACACATAACTAACAATCTCCCACTTGCACTAAGGCCAGCTGTTGTAGTATCTCATACCCAACAGCCCGAAGAGTCTCTCAAAATGTATCTGTGGTATGGCCTTCGTGAGTGGATCCGCAGTGTTGTCCTTCGCATCAACTCTCCTGACCTCGATCTCTCGGCAATCAACTATCTTCCGGATCAGGTGATACCGCCTCAGAATATGCCTGGATCTCTGATGGGACCTGGGTTCCTTGGCCAAAGCCACATCTCCATTGTTATCACAATCAAAGGTATTGGATGCTCAATGGACGGAACCACACCAAGTTCAGTGATGAACTTCTTTATCCAGACAGCCTCTTTGGCAACATCGTTGGCAGCGATGTATTCAGCCTCCATCGTCGAGTCTGCCACGGTTTCCTGTTTGGAACTCTTCCAACACACTGCCCCTCCATTTAGGGTAAAGACAAATCCCGAAAGCGACTTAGAGTCATCCTTATCATTTTGGAAGCTCGAATCGGTAAAGGACTCCACTTGGAGTTCTCTTTTACCATACACCAAGAACATCTCTTTAGTCCTTCTCAAGTACTTGAGAATGTTCTTCACAGCTGTCCAGTGACTCTCTCCAGGATCTGCTTGATACCTACTCACTACACTTAGTGAGTATGCTACATCGGGTCTGGTACATAGCATCGTGTACATGATAGAGCCTACTGCCGAAGCATAAGTATCCCTTGCATGCGAGTTCTCTCCAAATCAGTCTTAGGAGACATCTCTTTGGAGAGAGTGAGTCCAGAGATCGTGGGTAAATTCCTACGCTTGAATTCTTCCATACTAAACCTCTTTAGTATGGTGTCAATGTACCTAGACCGGGACAATCCCAGTATCCGTTTAGATCTATCTCTATAGATCTTAATTCCCAAAATGCAGGAGGCATCACCTAGATCTTTCATTGAGAATCTATGTGATAAGAAGAGCTTGACCGAGTGCAGCATGGGAACATCATTTCCTATCAAGAGTATGTCATCCACGTACAATACGAGGAAGACAACCTTACTCTCTGCAACCTTCTTGTAGATACAGGGTTCATCTACGTTTTTGATGAAGTCAAACTCTTTGACTACCATATCAAAGTAGATGTTCCAACTTCGCGATGCCTGCTTTAAACTGTAGATGGATTTAAGCAGCTTGCACACCTTCCTGCTGCTCCCACTGTCTACGAAGCCCTCTGGCTGAGTCATGTACACGCACTCTTTTAAATCACCATTTAGAAAGACGGTCTTAACATCCATTTGCCAGATTTCGTAGTCATGGTATGCGGCAATGACAAGTAAGATCCGGATGGAGTTAAGCATAGCCACGGGAGAAAAGGTCTCTTCATAATCCACACCTGGTCGTTGACGAAAACCCTTTGCAACAAGTCTAGCTTTGAAAGTCTCAACTTTTCCATCTACACCAAGTTTTCTTTTTAAAGATCCACTTGCTCCCAATAGGTTTTACCTCTTCAGGAGCAACTTCAAAAGTCCATACTTTGTTGGTGTACATGGATTCCATCTCAGATCGCATTGCATCCAGCCATTTCACAGAGTCACCACTCGTGATGGCCTGCTCGAAGCTAGTCGGGTCATCATCTTCCATGATACAATCCTCACTGCCACCATCAATGAGAAAAACGTAGTATCTCTCAGGTGGATGAGAAACCCTACTTGATCGGCGGAGAGGCTGGGATTCGTTGGGTACTACTGTATCCTCTGGTTCCAACAAATCATCAGTTGTAGTTTGTGCCGCTGGAACTTCTTCCAGCTCTACCTCTTTGCCACTAATTTCTTTTACAAGAAATTCCTTTTCTAAAAAGGTGGCGTATTGAAAAACAAACACTTTTTGTTCCTCAGTGTGGTAGAAAATATATCCTTGGGAATTCTTAGGATATCCCACAAACATGCAAAGAACTGATCGTGCCTCGAATTTGTCCAGATTTTGCCTTTTGACATAGGCCGGACAACCCCATATCTTAACTCGTTTAAGATAATTGTAGGGTTGCTATGCACGCGCACAAGGGTCTACGAGGCATCAACCATACCCGATTAAAAATTTAGCCGTGCCGAACAACCCGAATACGGATCTTTAAACTAGAGATTAGGCGAAAACTAACATGTTAACAACTTTAACACTAAGTGAGAGGGATTACAACCTTAGTAGATCCGGTCCTTCACTTCATATGCTCCGTGTTGTGGTCCCTTCGCTGCGATCATCGGGTTCCGTATTCTCGAGAGGTTCCACGAAGAGAAAGATGCAACCTTTGCTTCCGATCTTCGATACTAAGATGATCTACCTTGTAGTTTCGTTAACACAAGCTAACACTCATGAAATGATGTGAACACCCTCATCTAAATGGAAAGGAAAGATGAGGATGATGAGGTAGGATTTTTGCTCTCTTTATTTATCTTTTTCTTATATTTATTCAACACAAATATCAAAACAAGAAAGCTTTTCAAGAAGCACTCAAGGAAGAAGAAGAATAGTGATCATTTTCTTTTGTGATGAATAATGAAAGGATTAATATGACAAATAATGCAACCATGGTTGACTTAACCATTGTAGAGAATTAACTAAGGGTTAGGGTTTGGGTTGAGTTAAGAATGAGTCACTTGAAAATATCTTTTCCAAAACAAAAAAGAAAACCTTCTAGAACCTACTAGAAGTCATTAACCCAAATCAAACCCTAATTTTGATTAATCTTTACTAAACATGTTGCATTAGTTATCATATCATGTTACAATATTATATATTACATATATAACAATTATTGTAACCAAATAAAATAATACAATTAACATATATCGCATATATATCAATGTATTACCCGAGTAAGAAAAAGAATCTTTTAGTGAGCTAATATTAGTTAATGTAATTTAATATATCATATATATTATTATATATTAAATTATCGAATCAACACTTGATCCGACAATCCGGCTATATCGCATATAACCGACTAATATTTACCCGTACCGATTCATCGAATCAACACTTGATCCGATGACCCGGCTGATATCAAATATCGCGAGAATATAATACGGTATCACATATCGCATTATCCTCGGTCCCGCACATATCACATATGTGCTCCTACTCCGTTTTGCCTGAGCCAAGAAACCTCTGTGTAGGACTCTAAAGAATCGTCAATACGCCGGCAGTAGGTGATGATCATATCAAACACCTACAAGCTGCAAGCGATCAGCTAAACGTAACAGCTACCCAGGTATTGAGCGCTCGGAAGATCAACAAGCAAGCCTGTACATTCTCCTGTGAATCCAAACAGTAACACTCCCGTACAGTCCGGTCTCGTCGTCTGATATGTCGCATATCTCGCCTAGGGGTGGTAAACGTCAGACCCCAGTAGCTCGATAAGTCGTGTCGATATGAGGTCTATAACAGTTCGAGAAACTACTGATAACACTTACCAGTAAATCTCAGCAACCCTGGCCAGGGATTTCCGGTTATAGCCAATCGAACACAGCACAACATCAACTCCCTATACCGGGAGAGACGAATCCCCTCCTATCGCTCATTGCCTCCATATGATTCGGGACTGTACCCAAAAGCCACCTTTTTGCACACCCTCTTGGACGTGGTATGATGGAAATCAAAGCACAGTGGGAATCACACAAGACTCTATGACGATCTCGGGTCAACAGACTACTCTGTACCAGTGTTACCGGAGAACTGCCATCTGACGTATGGTATAATACCATCTGGGAGTTCTTGGCGAGTCCGTCCAGTGTACCCAGTCTCCACTGAGCACCCGTACACCATCCTTGATGTCAAACACCAATGGATATGGGATCATCCATCGCCCATCATACGGGTCAAGATGCGTATACGCTAGTCTACTCTGGTGTATCGATGCCCTGTCTCGATACACCCTCGACTAGGAACTGTTATAGGATGTACTCGTCGACTACCGTGGCCCCACTAGTATGATCTCATCATAGTCCCAGTAGTCGAGTACATATCCTAAAGGCTTTATCAACATGTAATATAGAGACAATTAGAGTACATGTTACGACAAAGTACAACCAGATAGCATACTATCATGTCGAGCAAGAAAGTCCTCCCTATATATGTCCAAGCATCCATTACAATATACATCGTATGTACAGTAATGGCCTCTAGGGCATACATATAACTAATAATCTCCTACTTGCACTAGGGCCATCTGTTATGGTATCGCATACCCAACAATTAGCTGCGGTTGAAGTATCTCATACTCAACCATCCCATAAAAGTCTCTACTGGGAAAAATGCCTTTGTGAGTGGATCCGCGCTGTTGTCCTCTGTATCTACTCTCCTAATCTCGATCACCTTGGAGATCATCCATCTCCATGATCAGGTGATACTGCCTAAGAATTATATCTGGATTTCTGATGGGACGGTAGTTCCTTGGCAATAACCACAACTCCATTGTCACACAATGGTAGGAACGAAGTTCATCTTATGAACTTATAAATATCCAGACTGCCTCTTTGGTAGTATCCTTGGTAACGATGTATCTTGCCTTTAATCGTCTAGTATGTCACGGTATCTAGCTTGGAACTCTTCCAACATACCGTCCCTCCACCGAGGGTAAAGACAATGCCTGCGACTGACATTCAGTCGTCCTTATCAGCGTGGAACCTTTCCAGTGATTCTCCCCAGGATCGATTGATACCATCTCACTACAACTAGTGAGTTTCCTAACATCCAATTAGATCTATCTCATAGATCCAAAACCCAGGATTTAGGAGGTATCACTTTGATCCTATATGGAGAATCTTTGTGATAAGCGGAGATTGACCGAGCGTAGCATAGGAAACACCTTCCCTATCAAGAGTATATCATCCACGTAGTCTACGAGGATCACCTCCATACTCCCTACTACCTTTTTGTATATACAAGGTTCATCTACCATTTTGATGAAGTCAAACTCTTTGACTACCACATCAAAACAGATGTTCCAACTCCGCGATGCCTGTTTTATCATATAAAACATCTTGCACACGTTTCCGCTGCTCCCACTGTCTACGAAGCCCTCTGGCTGTGTACTTATAGACACTATCTTTTCTAAAACATCATTTAGAAAAGCAGTCATGACACCCAACCACCAGATATCGTAGTCATGGTATGTTTCCGTGGCAAGTAGGATCTGGATGGACTTAAGCATAGATCCTTAGAAAAGGTTTCAACATAATCCATACCTGGTTTATGATGCAAACCTTTAACAAGTCTAGCTTTGAAAGTCTCAACCTTTCCATGTACACCAAGTAATCTTCTCAAGATATACTTGCTCCTGATGGGGATTTAACCCTTCAGATAAAGCAACCAAAGTCCATACTTTGTTGGTGTATAAGGATTCCATCTCAGATTGATAAGCACCCAGCCACTCTTACAGAGTCCCACTCCTGATGGCCAGCTCGAAACTAGTTGGGTCATCATCTCATGATGCAATCCTCGCTCCCACTGTCATAGAGAAACCGAAGTATCTCTCAGGTGGGTGAGGAACCCTACTAGATCGGCGGAGAGGCTGAGGTTCGTTGGAAACTATTGAATCCTTTGGTTCTACCAAATTATTAGCTGCAGTTTGTATATCTGGAACCATTCCAGTTCTACATAACAGACCTTGCCTCGAGCTTGTCCGGATTTTGCTTTTAGACATAGGCCGGACAACCCCAAATCTTAACAAGCTTAAGATATGGGCTCGTCCCTTTCCATATCACATATGAAGTGGTAGGCAACTGATTTGATTTGAACCCTATTCAATAGGTATGCAGCTTCTCAAGTGCATAACTCCCAAAAGGAAATAGGAAACTCAGCAGTACTCATCATAGAGCACACCATATCAAATAGGGTTCTATTGCTCCACCCCGATACACCGAGGTGTTGTGGTGTATACGGAGGAGTAATGCCGAGAGAGAATCTCATTCTCCTTTAGAATAGTCCAGGAATTCCATGCTCAAGTATTCTCCTCCTTGATCTCATCAAAGGACATAATACTTATACCCGTATTTTGGTTCTCTACTTCTAACCTATATTCTATGAATATCTCAAAAGCTTCGGACTTGTGTTTCAGCAGGAACATATGTCTGAATCTTGAGAGATCATCAGAGAATGTAATGAAGTACAAAGAACCAGTCTTGGCATGTGTAGACAGGAGACTTTCATACATCAGCATGTATCAATCCTAAGAGTTCACTAACTCTTTCTCTGTTTCCAATAAACAGAGCTGTGGTCATCTTATCTTTCTGACATGACCGAAAAGTTTCATAAGATGTAAATTCAAACTAATTTAAATATGCATCTATATGTAACTTCAGCCAGTCGGGTCGCATTGATATGACCTAGTCTACAATACCTCAAGAAGGATTCGTTCAATTCTGAACTCTTCCTCTTGTGTATGTTCCTTATACTAAGAACTGTAGTTTGATTCAGAACGTCAATGCTTTTAGATAACGTGCCTGAACCGATCAACTCTTGATATAGGAAATGTTCAAAACATTATCCAACAATACAAAATTATATCCATTCTTTACTAATAAAGAGACTGATATGATTTTGTATATCAGGTTCGGTATCTAATAACATTTGTTCAGAATCAATGTATTCCGGTAACACAGGGTGACAGTGACCAACAGACTTGGCTGCAACACTTGCACCGTTTTCTGCCTCATGAAACTTATCACCCGTTCTCAGTTCCCTACCTATCTGTAACCCATGTAACAGATTACATATGCGGGATCCTGATCCGGTATCACATACCCAAGACGTAAAGGATACTGAGAAACAGTTCTGTGTAATGAACACACCCGAAGATGATGCATCGACATGCACTTTCTTCGTTTGGGCGGCACGGGAAATCTGGTATTCCCCAATTTCTTGCTCTGTCTTATAACAATTATAAGTTGGAGCGGGACCAACGTTCCCCAGCTCAGTATAACAAGCGGGTTCAGTCAATATATCCGTTTTATTATCTTGATTAAGGCGTGATATGGTCGCTACCTGGAGAGAGAGAGAGAAGAAAACACTCAGCGTATGCTCTTGCAAGATTAGATTGGTTATCTAATATATCTAATCAGGATGTCTCCCACTGTTTTAATCAAATCTTCCTTCAAACCCCAAAAGGAAAGACTAGCCGGGATTAATTACACGCTACAAGTTCGCCAATCTTTCAGCCAGGCCAGTGTCGGTACTTTGAGGGAGGTCCCCCATGCTTTCGCACGAACCTAATTAAAGTAAACCTCGTTTTCCCAGAGGCGTAACCCCGTTAACACCTTTCTAGACACCTACTTGATCGACTAATTGTAATGTGTAAAACTCTCCCAGGAGTAACTCTTACTCGCAGCGGGTATCGGGATCCAACTATCTCATAGAAGGTATGCAATCTCATTGCAAATTTTAACACTTGAAATTCCCAATAATATTTTACCCCTAGCGTCCCATGACCTTGACGTAGGCCAACAAACCACAGTGCGCTAGTCAAGTTCAACCCGTCATTTCTTGATTGAATTAAACCCACCCGCACGACTCTTGACGCAGGCCAACAAAGTCACACGACTACCCAAACTCAATCTGCATCATATGTATAAGCAGATAAATACTAGTTAGCTACCGCACACTACGCCTTGACGCAGGCCAACAAACGTAGTATGAATACTAACTACTACTTATCTGAAATGACGGAGGGCTACGACAGGTTTTTAGAAAAACCCTTTGCGTAATGAACTTGATATCGTTGTAGAATCGAGTGATTTTAAATGGAGTGTTTTTTTTAGGCTTTTCTAGTTTTGCTAAAGGGGTCACTCCCGGTGAAGGGATCGTCGGCCCTTTCCTCATCGAATAAGGTGCAGGATATTTCACAAATATCACTATGCAAAGCAAGAACTATAGAAGCAATCAAAAGACAAACTGAGTTTGTAGCATCTGCCAGTTATTGCTAAAGGAGTCACTCTCGGTGAAGGGATCTCGGTCCTTTCCTTATCGAATAAGGTGCTGGATGTTCTACAAGGAACACCGCGATGCAAAGCAACAACTAGAGCTACCAGTTTTTATAAACAAGTTTCTACAACATCTTAGGTTTCTTTTATTTCATTAATCTTATTAATGAAGTCCCATTTTATTATGCTTCACAAGCATCTCTTTTGAAACGAAATCTGCAATATAACATATATCTCATATATATAAAATATAAACATTCGTCTCAGGCAGTAATATGATCTCATCACAGAACATTGCAGCAGAAGAACATATATGAAATATTGGATATACTAGGATGTCCGTGTTTTCAATACGAGCCTGTATAAAACACGGATTCCACGGTCGCGATGAATAGCCAAACCCACATCCCTAGACCCCTACGAGAGCGGCAAGTAACACAGCCAATTCTAGGGTTAGGAGACCCGGTCCCGACTCCTCGAGATGGTCTCCCACTGGATCCTAGAACCCGGTTACTTGTGCTCCCCTCCTTGGGTCTACCTAATGCGGAAAAGTAAATAATATACAACGGTGACATCTTCCGTTACCTGTAAGTGCCCCAATAAAAGAATATTACATACAAATGAATTTTACATGAATGAAAAAGAAAAAAAACTCTCATCTCACATAAAACCCACGGCTATTCAAAACGCGACGATCCAATATAACATATCACAGCAACACATAATATCTCATATCATCAACGTAAGCAAGTATGCGTATCCCGATTGTCGTTGATGTATAGCAACGAAGCCGGCGATACACCACATACTATGCTTACGGTCACAGAAAAGAAAGTGTAAAACTACAACAGTTGGAATCCGCAACTTCCTTAGACATCTCATGCCTAACCAAATGAATTCCTTAGATATCGCATGCCTAACAATTATAAACCCCGCATTTTAGTCTCATTATCGAAAACTCTTTTCAATATCAAGTCGAGCAATTCAACAAGATTCCCGACGTCCTGATCGAATGCTCGTCGCAAACTTTAGTAGACGGCCGCACCCCCAGATGCCGTCGACGAAGTGCACTAAGGCAGAACACCGCTGCCGCGAGCACCCGAACGGATGCTTTCGGTGACGGGGATCTCCTACAGTCACTTGGTCGGGGCTATGGGGCATAGCTGTCTATTAAGTTTACCCGGCGAGTATCCGCGTACGCTACGTGATTGCGACAGACTTTTGATCACATCAAAATTCCGTGGCAACAGATCATTTGAGACTAAACTGCTATGTTTATAATATTCAAATTAGTTATCTCATAACTACCTGTGGATTCCAAATATTGTATCACAATCCAGATAAATAGACAAAGTTAAACTTTCCGATCGAATCATCAAACACCCAAGATTTTCCCAATATATCTCAACACTTGAAATCAGTTTAAAAACATCCATCACATGCCACAGTACCAATGGCCCAGCCGTAGAAGGGTCAAGCCAACGCCTCACATGTGGCACGCCGTACTGCCCCAAACCCTAAGGTTCAAAAGGCAGTTCAAGACGGTCACATAATCGAGTTAAGGTTTGTTGTCTTCTAGAGGGTCCACCGCGTTACTTGCACGACTTAGAACATTCTTAAACACGAGAAAAAATCCAACTTTTGAAAAATTTTCCGACAGGGGAAAAAGTGAGTTATTGATATCCGTTCGAACTTTTTAACAGTTTCTAAAAGTTATTCGGACAAAACATAAAAGACGCAGTTAAAGTTCCCGATCGAATCATCGAATCCCCAATACAACCCAGAAAATTCAACAGTTGAATAAATTTTAAAAATACCCAGGAAAACCAGCACTGCAACATATGAATTACTGTGCCAAAACCAATGCAAGATACGACAAAATGGCCGCGGAACCGCCGCACAAGCCATGCTTGTGCCGCGGTTCCGCCACGTTATAGTGGAATCATGGACACGTGTTGCACAGTAATTCATAGGATTCCCTGCTGATTTTTCTGCATATTTTTAATTTGGAAAAAATCACAGTTTTAAAAAATTTCCAGAAACTAGGGTATATCGTTACGGGTTCGATCGGACTTTAAACTTCGTCTAGACTTCGCCTAAAGCTCTAGCTTGGCTCTGATACTACTGTAGGGTTGCTATGTATGCGCACAAGGGTCTACGAGGCATCAACCATGCCCGATTAAAAATTTAGCCGTGCCGAACAACCTGAATACGGATCTTTAAACTAGAGATTAGACGAAAACTAACATGTTAACAACTTTAACACTAAGTGAGAGGGATTACAACCTTTGTAGATCCGGTCCTTCACTTCATATGCTCCGTGTTGTGGTCCCTTCGCTGCGATCATCGGGTTCCGTACTCTCGAGAGGTTCCATGAAGAGAAAGATGCAACCTTTGCTTCCGATCTTCGATACTAAGATGATCTACCTTGAAGTTTCGTTAACACAAGCTAACACTCATGAAATGATGTGAACACCCTCATCTAAATGGCAAGGGAAGATGAGGATGATGAAGTAGGATTTTTGTTCTCTTTATTTATCTTTTTCTCATATTTATTCATCACAAATATCAAAACAAGAAAGCTTTTCAAGAAGCACTCAAGGAAGAAGAAGAATAGTGATCATTTTCTTTTGTGATGATTAATGAAAGGATTAATATGACAAATAATGCAACCATGGTTGACTTAACCATTGTAGAGAATTAACCAAGGGTTAGGGTTTGGGTTGAGTTAAGAATGAGTCACTTGAAAATATCTTTTCCAAAACAAAAAAGAAAACCTTCTAGAATCTACTAGAAGTCATTAACCCAAATCAAACCCTAATCTTGATTAATCTTTACTAAACATGTTGCATTAGTTATCATATCATGTTACAATATTATATATCACATATATAATATTTATTGTAACCAAATAAAATAATACAATTAACATATATCGCATATATATCAATGTATTACCCGAGTGAGAAAAAGAATCTTTTAGTGAGCTAATATTAGTTAATGTAATTTAATATATCATATATATTATTATACATTAAATTATCGAATCAACACTTGATCCGACAATCCGGCTATATCGCATATAACCGACTAATATTTATCCGTACCGATTCATCGAATCAACACTTGATCCGATGACCCAGCTGATATCAAATATCGCGAGAATATAATACGGTATCACATATCGCATTATCCTCGGTCCCGCACATATCACATATGTGCTCCTACTCCGTTTTGCCTGAGCCAAGAAACCTCTGTGTAGGACTCTAAAGAATCGTCAATACGCCGGCAGTAGGTGATGATCATATCAAACACCTACAAGCTGCAAGCGGTCAGCTAAACGTAACAGCTACCCAGGTATTGAGCGCTCAGAAGATCAACAAGCAAGCCTGTATATTCTCCTGTGAATCCAAACAGTAACACTCCCGTACAGTCCGGTCTCGTCGTCTGATATGTCGCATATCTCGCCTAGGGGTGGTAAACGTCAGACCCCAGTAGCTCGATAAGTCGTGTCGATATGAGGCCTATAACAGTTCGAGAAACTACTGATAACACTTATCAGTAAATCTCAGCAACCCTGGCCAGGGATTTCCGGTTATAGCCAATCGAACACAGTACAACATCAACTCCCTATACCGGGAGAGACGAATCCCCTCCTATCGCTCATTGCCTCCATGTGATTCGGGACTGTACCCAAAAGCCACCTTTTTGCACGCCCTCTTGGACATGGTATGATGGAAATTAAAGCACAGTGGGAATCACACAAGACTCTATGACGATCTCGGGTCAACAGACTACTCTGTACCAGTGTCACCGGAGAACTGCCATCTGACGTATGGTATAATACCATCTGGGAGTTCTCGGCGAGTCCGTCCAGTGTACCCAGTCTCCACTGAGCACCCGTACACCATCCTTGATGTCAAACACCGATGGATATGGGATCATCCATCGCCCATCATATGGGTCAAGATGCGTATACGCTAGTCTACTCTGGTGTATCGATGCCCTGTCTCGATACACCCTCGACTAGGAACTGTTATAGGATGTACTCGTCGACTACCGTGGCCCCACTAGTATGATCTCATCATAGTCCCAGTAGTCGAGTACATATCCTAAGGGCTTTATTAACATGTAATATAGAGACAATTAGAGTACATGTTACGACAAAGTACAACCAGATAGCATACTATCATGTCGAGCAAGAAAGTCCTCCCTATATATGTCCAAGCATCCATTACAATATACATCGTATGTACAGTAATGGCCTCTAGGGCATACATATAACTAACAATAATGTCTCTTCCCATTCCATATCTCATATGGTGTGGTAGGTACAGATTTAGATGGAACTTGATTCAATAGGTATGCTGCTGTCTCATACGGATAACCCCAGAAGGAAATAGGCAACTCAGCAGTGCTCATCATAGAGCATACCATATCTAATAGGGTGCGATTCCTCTGCTCTAATACACCGTTGTGCTGTGGTGTATAAGGAGGAGTAAGCTGAGAGAGAATCCCATTCTCTTTTAGATAATCTAGGAACTCATTGCTCAAGTATTCTCCTCCTCGATCTGATCGAAGGATCTTAATACTTTTGCCCGTTTGGTTATCTACTTCGTGCTTATATTCTCTGAATCTCTCAAAAGCTTCAGACTTGTGTTTTAGCAGGAACACATGTCCGTATCTTGAGATATCGTCAGTGAATGTAATGAAGTACAAGTCACCGTTCCTGGCATGTGTAGACATGGGACCACATACATCACTATGTATTAGTCCCAAGAGTTCCGTAACTCTTTCTCCGTGTCCACTAAACGGAGTTTTGGTCATTTTTCCTTTAAGACATGACTGACAAGTGTCATAAGATGATAATTCAAACGGATTCAAATATCTCATCTTTATGTAACTTAGCTAGTCATGTCGCATTGATATAACCTAGTCTACAATGCCATAAGTAGGATTCATTCATTTCTGAACTCTTCCTCTTGTGTGTGTTCTGTATATTAAGAACTGTAGTTTGATTTAGAACGTATATGCCATTATTTTACGAGCCTGATCCAATCAACTTTTGATCTAGGAAGATGTTCATAACATAATCCTGTACTACAAAACTATATCCCTCTTTACTTAATAAAGAAAATGATATAAGATTGCATATCAGGGTCGGAATGTAATAGCATTCGTTCAGAATCAATGTATTACCATTTGGTAATACAAGGTGATATTCCCCAACAGCCTTGGCTGCAATATCTGCACCATTCCCTACTCTTACGGAATGATCACCCTCTCCCAGTTCCCTACCTTTACATAGCCCATGTAACATATTACATATGTGGGATCCCTATCCGGTATCTAATACCCAGGACGTAGAGTGAACTGAGAAACAGTTCTCGATAACTAACACACCCGAAGAAGATGCATCAGCATGCTTGTTCTTCGTTTGGGCGGCGTGAGAATCCAGATATTCTCTTATTCCCTGCTCGGACTTATAACAATTATAAGTTGGAGCGGGAACAATGTTCCCCTGCTCAGTATAACAAGCGGGTTCATTCAATACATCCATATTATTATTTTTATTAAGTCCTGACATGGTCGCTACCTGGAGAGAGAAAGAAGGAAACATTTTAGCGTATGCTCTTGCAAGATTAGATTGGTTATTATCTTATCTAATCAGGATGGCTCCCACTGTTTTTCATCAAATCTTCCTTCAAACCCTAAAAGGTAAGATTAGCCGGGATTAATTACACCTTACAAGTTCGCCAATCTTTCGGCCAGGCCAGTGTTGGTACTTTGAGGGAGGTTCCCCGTGCTTTCGTACGGACCTAATTAGAATAAATCTCGTTTTCCCAGAGGCATTACCCCGTTACCACCTTTCTAGACACCTACTTGATCGGCTAATTGTCCTGTGTAAAACTCTTCCAGGAGTAACTCTTACTCACAGTGGGTATCGGGATCCAACTATCTCATAGGAGGTATGCAATCTCATTGCAAATTTCAACACTTGAAATTCCCGATAATGCTTTTGCCCGTAGCAACTTATGACCTTAACATAGTCAACAAATCATAATTGCTAGCCAAGTTCAACCCGTCATTTCCCGATTGAATTAAACCCACCTGCACGACCCTTAACATGGTCAAAAAAATCGTACAACTACCTTAATCCAATTAAATCTCATGTTTTAGCAGATAAGCACTAATTAGCTACCGCACACTACGCCTTAACATAGTCAACAAACGTAGCACGAATACTAAGTATACTTATCTGAAATGACGGAGGGTTACGCAGGTTTTTCAGAAAACCATAAGCGTAATGAACTTGATATCGTTGTAGAAACAAGTGATTTTGAAAAGGAGTGTTTTTGAGGCTTTTCTAGTTTCGTTAAAGAGGTCACTCCCGGTGAAGGGATCTCGGCTCTTTTCTTATCGAATAAGGTGCAGGATATTTCATAAATACCGCGGTGCAAAACAAGAACTATAGGAGCAATCAAAAATTAAACCGTGAGTTTGTAGTATCTTCCAGTTTTGCTAAAGAGATCACTCCTGGTGAAGGGATCCCGGCTCTTTCCTCATCGAATAAGGTGCAGGGTATATCACATATACCACTATGCAAAGCAAAATCTGTAGCTACCCTTTTTGAAAAATTTGATTCTACAACATCTTTTAGGTTTCTTTTCTTTTATTAATCTCATTAATAAATCCCATCATTTATGCTTCTTAAGCATCACAGAAGAAACGAAAATACAACGTACGCTTATACCATCCGCATTCACCACAATGTTCCGTTATGCATCGTTAGGTTACTTAACTAACGGCATACCGGGACGGGACTAGCGCGGGTGTAAAACATAAGCAACGTTTATTATATATCATATATACAATAATAAAGCATTCGTCTCACGCATATAATATGATCACATCACAGTATATCAGCAGCAGAAGAAACATATGAAATATTGATATACTAGGAGGTCCGTGTTTTATTTCGAGCCTGTATAAAACACGGATTCCACGGTCGCGATGAATAGCCAAACCCACATCCCTAGACCCCTACGAGAGCGGCAAGTAACCCTCCCAATTCTAGGGTTAGGAGACCCGGTCTCGACTCCTCGAGATGGTCTCCCACTGGACCCTAGAACCCGGTTACTTGTGCTCTCCGTCTTGGGTTTATCCTAATACGGAAAAGTAAATAATATACAATGATGACATCAAACTCAACCCAGAAGTGCCCTAATAAAAGAATATTACATACAAATGAATTTTACATGAATGAAAAAGAAACTCTCATCTCACATAAAACCCCCGGCTATTCAAAACACGACGATCCAATATAACATATCACAGCAACACATAACAACATATGTCATCAACGTAAGTAAATATGCCTATCACAATTGTCGTCGATCTATAGCGACGAAAACGGCGATATACCATATATTACACTTACGGTCGCAGAAAAGAAAATGTAAAACTACAATATTTGGAATCCACAATCTCTTTAGACATCGTAAACCCGAAATATCACATATTACGGATTTCATGCCTAACTAAATGAATTCCACATATTGTATCACAACACAGATAGCTAGACGACGTTTAATAATTCGATCGAATCAACGAATTCCCAAAATACCCAGAGAGAGCTCAACACTTGAGCACAGTTAAAGTTAACCAGAGACATACCACAGGACCTACGGACCTATAGCTGAAGGGCCCGACCCAAGCCTCTCAAGTGGCGCCGCGGATCCGCCGCCAAAACCAGGTTTTGGTCGCGGATCCGCGGTCACTTTGATGAGTTAGGGTTTCGTTCTTCAGGTGTGTCCATAAAATTCCCTGCATGATTTTCTGAGCATTTTTAATATGAAAAAATCCAACTTTTTGAAAAATTTCCAGAGAGGGGTCCATTTCGGGTATTCGGAGTTCGATTGGATTTTAAACTTCGTCTAGACAACGCCTAATGTTCTAGCTTGGCTCTGATACCACTGTAGGGTAGTATAGCATGACAACAAGGTTTAGCAAGGCATCACACATGCCAATTTATAAATTTTGGGGTGCTATGAAACCCTAACCAAGATCTTAACTAGAGAATTAGTGGAAACATTGTATGTAAACAACTTTACATCAAAGAGAAAGAGATTACAACCTTTGTAGTCCGTTCCTTCGCTTTATAAGCTCCGATTTGTGGTCCCTTCGCTGCGATCATTATGCTCCCAGACTCTAGAGAGGCTCTATGAGGTGAATGATACATCTTGCTTGAAGTCTTCGAAATCCAAGACGATCTACCTTGAGGAAACACAAACTCAAGATAACTCTTCACTAATTTAGAACTAGTGAAGCTAACACACTAATCTATATGGCTAGTATAGAAGAGGATTATGAAGTAGGAATTTTGTTCTCTTTAGTTTTCATTTTCTCAATCTATTTTATCACAAAAGAAAAAGCTAGAAAGCTTTTGAGGAAGAAGAAGATGAAGTGATGAGAATAAACTTGTGTGTAGTTAGAAATGCAACCCAAGGTCAAGTATATCATCCTTAACCCATGTAGAGACTTAACCATTAGCTATGGTTAAAGGTATGGTTGATAAATATCTTAAGCAAGACAAAATGAGTGGACAAAGTCAAAGAAACTACAAGCTTCTACAAGCTTCATCCATGAACATTATCCACAATATTTGAATTACTTAATGATAAATATAAACCTTAATATTAACCTTAGTATGGTTTAACTCTAATAAACCCTAGTTGCATTTATAACCAAGCATGTTACAATTATACATATCACACATATATAATTAAGTAACAAAAGAATACATTTAACATATATCACATATATATTAATGTATCCACAATGAGAAAAAGAATTACTTAAGTGAGCTTATATTAGTTAATGTAATATAATATATCACATATATAATTATACATTAAATTATCGAATCAACACTTGATCCGTTAATCCGGCTATATCTCATATAACCGACTAATATAAAATGTATCATTTCATTGAATCAACACTTGATCCGATGACCCGGCTATATCTCATATACCCGGCCGATATCACATATCGCGAGAATAGAATACGGTATCACATATCGAATTTTTCTCGGTCCCGCACATATCGCATATGTGCTCTTACTCCGTTTCGCCTAAGCCATGAAACCTCTGTGTAAGACTCTAAAGACTCGTCAATACGCCGGTAGTAGGTAATGATCATATCAATCACCCACAAGCTGCAAGCGGTCAGCTAAACATAATAGCCACCCGGGTATTGAGTGAGCAAAAGATCAACAAGCAAGCCTGTACATTCTCCTGAAAATTCAATCAGTAATACTCCCGTATAGTCCGGTCTCTTCGTCTGATATGTCGCATAATCAGTCTAGGGGTGGTAAACGTTAGACCCCAATAACCGATAAGTCGTGTTTATATAACGGGTCAAGAAACTACTGATAACACTTACAAGTAAATCTCCATATCAGCCCTGGCCAGGGACTTCCAGTTATAGCTAATCGAACGCAGCGCAACATCAACCCCCAATACCGGGAGAGACGAAACCCCTCCTATCACTCATTGCCTCCATATGATTCGGGACTGTACCCAAAAGCTACCATTTTACACGTTCTCGTGAATGTGGTAAGGTGGAAATCAAAGCACAGTAGGAATCACACAAGACTCTATGACGATCTCGGGTCTACAGACTAACCTGTACCAGTGTCACCAGAGAACTGCTATCTGACGATAGGTATAGTACCATCTAGGAGTTCTCGGCGAGTCCGTTCAGTGTACCCAGTCTCCACTGAGCACCCGCATACCATATTTGATGTCAAACACCAATGGATGTGGGATCATCCATCGCCCATCATATGGGTTAAGATGCGTATACGCTAGTTTACTCTGATGTATCGATGCCCTGTCTCGATACATCCTCGACTAGGAACAATTATAGGATGTACTCGTTGACTACCTTTGGCCCCACTAGTATGATCTCCATCATAGTCCTAGTAGTCAAGTACATATCCTAAGGGCTTTATCAACATGTGAGAGCAAGACAGTAAACCAATACAAGTCAACATGTTAAGATAAATTACAACCAGATAGCATACTATCATATCGAGCAAGAAAGTCCTCTCTATATATATCCAAGCATCCACTATAATATACATCATATGTACAATAATGGCCTCTAGGGCATATACATAACTAGCAATCTCCCACTTGCACTAAGGCCAGCTGTTGTAGTATCTCATACCCAACAACCCGAAGAGTCTCTCAAAATGTATCTGTGGTATGGCCTTCGTGAGTGGATCCGTAGTGTTGTCCTTCGTATCAACTCTCCTAACCTCGATCTCCCGGCGATCAACTATCTTCCGGATCAGGTGATACCGCCTCAGAATATGCCTGGATCTCTGATGGGACCTGGGTTCCTTGGCCAAAGCCACAGCTCCATTGTTATCACAATACAAAGGTATTGGATGCTTAATGGACAGAACCACACTAAGTTCAGTGATGAACTTCTTTATCCAGACAGCCTCTTTGGAAGCATCGTTGCCAGCGATGTATTCAGCCTTCATCGTCGAGTCTGCCATGATTTCCTGTTTGGAACTCTTCCAACACACCGCCCCTCCATTTAGGGTAAAGACAAATCCCGAATGCGACTTAGAGTCGTCCTTATCACTTTGGAAGCTCGAATCGGTAAAGGAATCCACTTGGAGTTCTCCGTTACTACACACCAAGAATATCTCTTTAGTCCTTCTCAAGTACTTGAGAATGTTCTTCACAGCTGTCCAGTGACTCTCTCCAGGATCTGCTTGATACCTACTCACTACACTTAGTGAGTATGCTACATCGGGTCTGGTACATAGCATCGCGTACATGATAGAGCCTACTGCTGAAGCATAGGGTATTCCTTGCATGCGAGCTCTCTCCAAATCAGTCTTGAGATATCTATTTGGAGAGAGTGAGTCCAGAGATCGTGGGTAAATTCCCACACTTGGATTCTTCTATACTAAACCTCTTTAGTATGGTGTTAATGTACCTGGATTGGGACAATCCCAGTAACCGTCTAGATCTATCTTTATAGATTTTAATACCCAAGATGCAGGAGGCATCACCTAGATCTTTCATTGAGAATCTGTGTAATAAGAAGAGCTTGACCGAGTGCCGCATAGGAACATTATTTCCTATCAAGAGTATGTCATCCACGTACAATACGAGGAAGACAACTTTACTCTCTGCCACCTTCTTGTATATACAAGGTTCATCTATGTTTTTGATGAAGTCAAACTCTTTGACTACCACATCAAAACAGATGTTCCAAATCCGTGATGCCTGCTTCAACCCATAGATAGATTTAAGCAGCTTGCACACCTTTCTGCTGCTCCCACTGTCTACGAAGCACTCTGGCTGAGTCATGTACATGCACTCCTCTAAATCACCATTTAGAAAGGCGGTCTTAACATCCATTTGCCAGATTTCGTAGTCATCGTATGCAATAATGGCAAGTAGGTTCCTGATGGACTTAAGCATAGCCATTGGAGAAAAGGTTTCGTCATAATCCACACCTGGTCGTTGACAAAAACCCTTTGCAACAAGTCTAGCTTTGAAAGTCTCAACTTTTCCAGCTACACCAAGTTTCTTCTTAAAGATCCATTTGCTCCCAATAGGTTTTACCCCTTCAGGAGCAACTTCTAAAGTCCATACTTTGTTGGTGTATATGGATTCCATCTCAGATCGCATTGCATCCAGCCACTTCACAGAGACACCACTCGTGATGGCCTGCTCGAAATTAGTCGGGTCATCATCTTCCATGATTCAATCCTTGCTCCCACCATCGATAAGAAAACCGTAGTATCTCTCAGGTGGATGAGGAACCCTACTAGATCGGCGGAGCGGCTGAGGTTCGTCGGGAACTACTGAATTCTTTGGTTCCACTAAATCTTCAGTTGCAGTTTGTGCTGCTGGAACTTCTTCCAGCTCTACCTCTTCGCCACTAATTTCTTTTGCAAGAAATTCCTTTTCCAAAAAGGTGGCATGTTGAGCAACAAACACCTTTTGCTCCTTAGCGTGGTAGAAAAAATATCCTTGAGAATTCTTTGGATATCTCATAAACTTGCAAAGAACTGATCGTGCCTCGAGCTTGTCCGTATTTTGCCTTTTGACATAGGCTGGACAACCCCATATCTTAACTTGTTTAAAATATGGTCTCTTCCCACTCCATAACTCATATGGTGTGGTGGGTACAGATTTAGATGGAACTAGATTCAATAGGTATATGGCTATCTCAAGCGCATACCCCCAAAAGAAAAAAGGCAACTCAGCAGTACTCATCATAGAGCGCACCATATCTAATAGGGTGAGATTCCTCCATTCCGATACACCGTTGTGCTGTGGTGTATATGGTGGAGTAAGCTGAGAGAGAATCCCATTCTCTTTTAGATAATCCCGGAACTCATTGCTCAAGTATTCTCCTCCTCGATCAGATCGAAGGATTTTAATACTTTTACCTGTTTGGTTCTCTACTTCGTGCTTATATTCTTTGAATTTCTCAAAAGCTTCTGACTTGTGTTTCAACAGGAACACATGTCCGTATCTTGAGAGATCATCAGTGAATGTAATGAAGTCCGAGGAACTGGCATGTGTAGACATGGGACCATATACATCACTATGTATCAGTCCCAAGAGTTCTGTAACTCTTTCTCCGTGTCCACTGAACGGAGTTTTGGTCATTTTGCCTTTGAGACATGAATGACAAGTTTCATAAGATGATAATTCGAACATATTCAAATATCTATCTTTATGTAACTTAGCTAGTCGTGTCGTATTGATATGACATAGTCTACAATGCCACAAGAAGAATTCGTTCAATTCTGAATTCTTCCTCTTATGTGTGTTTTGTACATTAAGAACTGTGGTTTGATTTATAACGTATATGCCATTATTTAATGAGCCTAATCCAATAAAATTTTGATTCTGGAAGATGTTTATAACACTATCCTGTACTACAAAATTATATCCTTCTTTACTCAATAAAGAAACTGATATAACATTGCATATCAGGGTCGGTATGTAATAGCATTCGTTCAGAATCAATGTTTTGCCATTTGGTAATATAAGGTGATATTCGCCAACTGCTTTGGCTGCAACATCTGCATCATTCCCTACTCTTACGGAATGATCACCCATTCCTAGTTCTCTACCTTTCTGTAGCCCATGCAACATATTACATATGTGGGATCCTGATCCGGTATCTAATACCCAGGACGTAGAGTGAACTGAGAAAAAGTTCTCGATTACTAACACACCCGAAGAAGATGTATCAACATACTTGTTCTTCATTTGAGAGGCGTGAGAATCCGGATATGTCACTATTCCCTGCTCAGTCTTATAACATTTATAAGAAAGAACGGGACCAACTTTCCCCTGCTCAGTATAACAAGTGGGTTCGGTCAATACATCAATGTTATTATCTTGATTAAGGCCTGACATGGTTGCTATCTGGAGAGTGAGAGAAGAAAACACTTTAGCGTTTGCTCTTGTAAAATTAGATTGGTTATTATCTTATCTAATCAGGATGACTCCCACTGTTTTTATCAAATCTTCCTTCAAACCTAAAAAGGCAAGACTAGCCGGGATTAATTACACCTTACAAGTTCGCCAATCTTTCAGCCTGGTCAGTGTTGGTACTTTGAGGGAGGTTCCCCGTGCTTTCACACGGACCAAATTAAAATAAACCTCGTTTTCCCAATATGGGCTCACATCAATAGAAATAAAACCACTGAAATAAATAAACTAAGAGTCTCTAAACTAAATAGCCAGCTCCTCATTGCTCGACTTGATTGCTGAAATACTCTTGATCTGCCTGCGATAAAGGTAGAGGAACTGGACCATGCAAAACCCAGACGTCAGTGCGTCATAATATTAAAGTTAATAGTAGTAACCAGGATATGATGCTATTATTAAACATGTGTACGAATAATAAACACAGGTATAAAACAGTGAGCTGCATGTATGCGATATGTATCCTAAAGTCTGTGCCTCTAGATTATCTATTTTAGAAGTCTTTGAAATCAATTTAATAGAATCGTCGATGTAATTCAATAGTATCCCGTGTGTGTCCGGGACTACGTCAAGACTCTCGGACTGAATCCGAGACGTGGCGCTAAGCAGTAAACAAGTAACATATACAGACGAATGATGTCAGCAGCATCATTCCGTGGCTGGCCGAGCCCGTAAAGACTGATCAGTATAAGCATCGAACTGTTGAGTTACAAGTCAGGTTTCATTATTGATTTTCCCTTACCCCCAAGGTTTTTTGTTCAATTCAGGTATTTATGATATGAATCTAATGACAACACAGGATCAAGCAGGTACAGGTTTTGTCTATGTAGGCAACAAGTTACGTCCATCAGGACAACAAGTTAGGATTGTCGGCATTAGTGGATGATCCAAGTAACAAGTCTGGTAATGTGTCGTGAACATGTCATGTAATATATATTAACCTAATAGATGCCAAATGTAAAACCGTAATGAATATTGAAACACGAATAATACCAGGATGCATATGTATCTATCTGTAATAACCATTATACGTCCATTGCCATGTATGATGCAGTCTAGATAACGTATTAAACTAATATAGTAGTATGATAACGTTGTGACGTTCTGGCATGCAACTGGATAAGTTGTTATCTGTATGTATACAGACAGATACTGGAAAACGGTAAATCAGTAATTTCTGTTGAATAGTAAAACACATGCACTATCATTTATTAGATAAATATTGATATAGAAACATAGCATGTTGCAAGTTTCGGACTTACCTGATCGGATCTCACGTCGAGATACGGATGCCACGTTCCGATATCGGAATAACGTCACGATGCAAACTTACGCGCGCAGAACTGGACCTGGCTGAGCAGTTGCGTGACGTGGTGACTGGGCTGGACGACGATGATGGCTGGGTCGTCTAGATCATCAGTGACATGCGTAACTCCGGCGAGACGGCCGACCTAGAAAATAAAAGAAAAGAAAGAGAACAAGAAAAGAAAGAAGAAAGAAGAAGAAGTTGCTGTGAGGTTTCTAGTAAGTGGTGAAAGCAGAGACGGCGATGGCGAGGTGACAGCGACGAGGGGCTGCCGTTGGTGAGGTGGCGAGGATGTGGGTGTGAAGGTGATCGGGGATTGGAGCAGGGTCGGTGGTGGTGTTCTTGGGTGCTGGGGAGGCGAAGAGGTGAAGAGGGTGAGGGGGTGAGGACGAGGGCGAAAACGAGGTGAATGGCGATGAGGGGTAGTGAGCGTGGGTTAAGATTTCTGGGTTGGTGCTTCGCGGGAACGTGAGAAGAAGAGAGGAAGAGAGAGAAAGAGAGTAAGGTTTGAGTTTTATATAAATTATTAATATATTATGTTATATATATATATATAGTGTATAGAGAGAGAGAGAGATAAGTTAGAGAGAGAGACTGAGAGAGAGGGGCGAGATTTTATAATTAAATCAATATATTATATATATAGTAACAGTTTATACTTTTAGTTATATAAAATATTATAATATATATTATAGGATTTTACAGCTAATACCAGATTACTCCGAATATTACCCGTGTCCTCTCTAAAAATCTAGTTTTTCAATATGGAGAATATCCATAAAAGTTTAAACCATAATGTGATATCCAGTCAACAAAAATGTAAACCCCTAAGTACGGATCTACGTACATATACGTAGCGATAAAAAATGAGCCTGTTTTAATAATTATGACATAAACATGATATATGGGTGCAACCAATGATGTGGGGTGTGATGACATGTAAGGCTAGATATCAAAATATGTTATTTGATTTTTATTTTGTATTATAAAAGATATGTGGATACTAAAATATATTATATGTGTATAATAAAATCTAGATTTGCATGGATCCTCCGTACCAGTAAATAGTTGATATAATCTTGAACCATGATGGGTTTCAAACATGCGGGTCGAGTCGGGTAATAACCACAACTATCAATTGCACTATCCGCAACCCAAAAGCAATAATAATAACGGAATTTTGCCGCAAGATTTGAAATACCCCAAATAAATAGTATAAATATACTAGGGTATTGCATTATATCCAACTACAAAAGAATTTCGTCATCGAAATTCACGGAACAAGAAAAGACAAGAAGACACAGATTTAAGAAAAAGGGTGTGGAAACTTCTGTCGGATCTCGTCTTCACGTTCCCAATTAGATTCTTCATACGAATGATTCCTCCACGAAACAATTATTAGTGGGATAAATTTATTCTTGAGAACTTTTTCTCATCGATCCACAATAGCCATTAGTCGCTCTTCATATGTTAAATCTTCCCTTATTGTCAGTTCCGAGTGATCTAGGACGTACGTCTCATCTCGAATATACTTGTGGAGTTGAGATATATAAAACACATCATGAACACCCGCCAAGGATGGTGGTAAGGCCAATCGATAAGCTATCTCTCCAACACGCTCGATAATATCGAAAGGCCCCACGAATCGAGGACTAAGCTTGCCCCGACTACCAAATCGGATCACTCCTCTGGTCGGTGATATCTTCAAGAATATGAAATCACCAACTGCGAACTCCAGAGGTCTTCGTCCAGTATCAGCCCAACTTTTTTGTCGATCTTGTGCTACTTTCATATGATTTCAGATCAAGTTAACTTTCTCCACCATTTGCACAATGCGATCCGGTCCCAATAATCTTCTTTCTCCAATATCATCCCAACAGATAGGCGAGCGAAACTTGCGACCGTATAATACTTCGAATGGAGCCATCTGTATAGTTGTCTGAAAACTGTTATTGTATGAAAAACCTCATTAAGTGCAAATGATCCTCCCATGAAACCTTGAAGTCTAACATACATGCTCTCAACATATCTTCAAGAGTTTGGATCGTTCTTTCAGACCGGCCATCTGTTTGAGGATGATAGGCCGTGCTAAATTTCAAGCGAGTTCCCAAAATTTTCTGTAGGCTCCTCCAAAAGTGTGATAGAAATCGAGTATCACGATCAGAAATGATGCTCACGGGTGCTCCATGCAATCTCACAATCTCCTGCATGTACCACTCTGCCAAAGCCTCAGTTGACTGACCAACACGAAACAGTATAAAATGAGCTGCTTTGGTCAATCAATCGACAATGACCCAAACTGCATTATTGCCCCTTGGACTCCATGGTAAAGCTGTCACGAAATCTATGGTTATAAGTTCCCACTTCTATTGAGGAATCAGAGTTGGTTGCAATAAAACACCTACCCTTTAATGTTCAGCCTTGACTTACTGACACACCAAACACTTCGATACGTAGCGAGCAATCTCCCTTTTTATGCCTTCCCACCAGAAATGTTGTCGCAGATCTCTGTACATCTTTGTGCCTCCCGGATGTACGGAATATGCGGAACTATGAGCCTCCTTCATGACTTCTTCACAAATATCTCCTTTCGGCACACTCAAACGACTACTATATCGTAACGAACCATCTTCATGAATTAACAAGTCTGTTCGAATTCCCGCTTCTACTTGTTATCGAAACTTCTGCAATCTCGGATCGTGCGACTGTGCTACTTTAATGTTATCAATCAAGGATAACTGTACTTGCAACTGCATTAACTATCCCGAAGAATCTGGTAGTACAATCTCCAATTCGAATCACTGAAGATTAGCTATAATCTCGTTCTGTGCAGTCAACATCCGTATTGCTGGCAACCGGCTTAGAGCATCCGGCACTAATTTAACTTTCCCCGGATGATATTTTAGATCAAGATCGTTGTCAGTCATCAGCTCTAACCATCTACGCTGTCTCATGTTGTGCACTACATTAACTTTCCCGCTTCTACTTGCTCATCTTTAGACTTTTGTGATCGGTAAATACTTCTACTCTTTCGCCCAATAAGTAGTGTCTTCAAATTTTCAGAGCGAAAATCACTGCTGCTAACTCTAGATCATGAGTTGGGTAGTTCTTCTCATGAGTCTTCAATTGTCTCGACGCATAAACTATGACCTTCCCATGCTGCATTAGAATACATCCTAAGCTTTCCCTAGATGCGTCGCTGTGAATAACCAGTTCTCTGGAACCATCTGGCACTGTCAGAATAGGAGCGGTGGTCAATTTTTGCTTCAAATCTTCAAAAGCTGACACACATTTCTCCGTTCATATGAACGGTACCTCTTTTCGTGTTATCTTAGTCAATGGTTCTGCTATTCGAGCGAAGTTCTCCACAAATCTTCTATAATATCCGGCAAGCCCAAGAAAGTTTCTGATCTCCCCTACGTTCTTTAGAATTGGCCAATCATGAACAGCTGCAATCTTTTCAGGGTCAACGACAATTCCATCTCCGGATACAATATGTCCCAAGAACATCACTTCTTCAAGCCAAAACTCGCACTTGCTCATCTTAGCATATAACCTTTCTTATCTCAATATTTGCAGTGCGAGCCTCAAGTGTTCTGCATGCTCTTCTTTGCTCTTCGAATAGACCAGAATATCATCAATAAACACCACTACGAACTAGTCCAGGTACGGTGAAAAGATTCGGTTCATCAAGTCCATAAATATTGCCGATGCATTAGTAACTCCAAATGGCATCACTAAGTACTCGTAATGCCCATATCGAGTTCGGAACACTGTCTTCCCAATATCTTTAAATTTAACCCGAACTTGATGATATCCGGATCGCAAATCCAACTTCGAGAATACCCTCGCGCCACTGAGTTGATCGAATAATTCGCCGATATGAGGGATTGGGTACTTGTTCTTAATGGTCACCTGATTTAATTCTCGATAATTGATGCACATCCGTCGTGTGCCATTCTTCTTCTTGACTAGAAGAACTGGAGCTCCCCAGGGTGAATTGCTGCTACGAATCCAACATTTCTCCAGTAATTCGGCAACTTGTTTATTTACCTCTTCTAGTTCCACCGGCGCCATTGGATAATAAGCCTTTGAAATCGGTGCTGCTCCAGGAATAAGATCAATCGTGAACTCCACATCTCATTTTGGCGGTAAACCTGAGATGTCCTCGAACACCATAAACTCCCGAATTGGTATCAGCACTTCATCTGCAACTTGTTTATAAACTTCTCCCTTAAGTAAACGGTTCCTTTCATCATGAATTTGCAAGTTTGTTCTAAGACTTTTGGTTATTAGCCCATCACTCTTTCGCTGCACTACTATGATGCGGGTCAGTCAAACTTCTTCAATCAACCATCTGATCAGCCTTGAAGCAGTCTGTACTAGCTCCCACCGGGGTTAATCTCAAACTACTGCAATCATCATATGTTCTCCTGTGTTTCTCCTTATTCTTTAAAACGCAGATGGACTGGTTACTACGAGACAAGAGGAAAGATAAAAGATATATCGTGGCCATTGGATTCAAGTTCGCGATAAGACGTAAACTCATAAGCAATGAAATCGAGAGAAGACGAGATAGTACCACGAACATAAGTCAAGAAATGAATCAAAATAGGACTCCAAGTTACCTAAATAGAGTACTGTATTATAACCATGCCGCAGTATATGGTTACAATCACATAACTCCATTCAAGTAGCCCAAATTCTACTATCAGAATCGAAGAAATAAGAAGGAAGAAACAATAAGTAATCAGGAGGATTCTAAGTTGAGATGCAAAGTCATTTTCATATCGTCAAGATACAAAAGTTAAGGGAAAGATAAGATTCAAGAATTTGAATGACAAGACAATAATGTGGCAGGATATATTCCTAATTCCGTATTTCCTAGATAGTGTATTGGGTTCAATACCCAACTACCAAAAGAACTAAACCCGACTAACCCTAAATCCTATGGCTCTGATACCAAACAAATCCTGTCACGCCCCGCTTCCCAAAATACGTAACTACGGCACGTGACAGATCCAACTGTACTACCTGTGGCTAGGAATCATCCCTCCACAGTCGCATTACGGCTGTGTATCGGATATCAAGAACAATAAAATATAATCTAGCTAACAGATATCCATATGCCACAGTAGATAAAATCAAGAAATAAATGTAGCGGAAATGAATCAAGATCCAATAAACAATAGCATCTGAATCACGTCCCAATATGGGCGCACATCAATAGAAATAAAACTGCTGAAATAAATAAATTAAGAGTTTCTAAACTAAATAGTTAGCTCCTCATTGCTCGGTTGATTGCTGAAGTACTCTTGATCTACCTGCGATAAAGGTAGAGGAACTGGGCCATGCAAAGCCCAGACGTCAGCGCGTCATAATATCAAAGTTAATAGTAGTAACCAGGATATAATGCTATTATTAAACATGTGTACGAATAATAAACACAGGTATAAAACAGTGAGCTGCATGTATGTGATATGTATCCTAAAGTCCATGCCTCTAGGTTATTTATTCTAGAAGTCTTTGAAATCAATTTAATAGAATCGTCGATATAACTCAATAGTATCCCGTGCGTGCCCGGAACTACGGTCAAGACTCTCGGGCTGAATCTGAGATGTGCCGCTAAGCAGTAAATGTGTAACATATACAGACAAATGATGTCAGCAGCATCATTCCGGGGCCGGCCGAGCCCGTAAATACTGATAAGTATAAGTATCAAACTGTTGAGTTATAAGTCAGGTTTCATTATTGATTTTCCCTTACCTCTAAGGTTTTGTGTTCAAGTCAGGTATTTATGATATGAATCTAATACTAACACAAGATCAAGCAGGTACATGTTTTATCTATGTAGGCAAAAAGTTACGTCCATCAGGACAACAAGTCAGGATTGTCGGCATTAGCGGATGATCCAAGTAACAAGTCTGGTAATGTGTCATGAACATATCATGTAATATATATTAACCTAATAGATGCCAAATGTAAAACCGTAATCAATATCGAAACACGACTAATACCAGGATGCATATGTATCTATCTGTAATAACCATTATACGTCCATTCCCATGTATGATGCAGTCTAGATAATGTATTAAACTAATATAGTAGTATGATAATGTTGTGACGTTCCGGCATGCAACTAGATAAGCTATTATCAGTACGGATACAGACAGATACTAGAAAATAGTAAATCAGTAATTTCTGTTGAATAGTAAAACACTGGCACTATCATTTATTATATAAATATTGATATAGAAACATAGCATGTTGCAAGTTTCGATCTTTCCTGATCGGATCTCACGTCGAGATACGGATGCCACGTTCCGATGTCGGAATAACGTCACGATACAAATTTACGTGCGCAGAACTGGACCTGGCTGAGCAGCTACGTAACGTGGTGACTGGGCTGGACGACAACGGTGGCCGGGTCGTCTGGATCGTCGGCAACTTGCGCAACTCCGGCAAGACGGCCCTCCAAGAAAAGAAAAGAAAAGAAAGAATAAAGAAGAAGAAGAAGTTGCTGTAGGGTTTGTGGTAAGTGGTGAAAGCAGAGGTGACGGCGACGAGGGGCTGCCGTCGGCGAGGTGGTGAGGGTGTGGGTATGAAGGTGATCGAGGATTGGAGCAGGGTCGGTGGTGGTGTTCTTAGTTGCTAGGGAGGCGAGGAGGTGAAGAGGGTAAGGGGGTAATGATGAGGGCGAGAACGAGGTGAACGACGACGAGGGGTGGCGAGCATGGGTTAGGGTTTCTTGGTGCTTCGCGGGAACATGAGAGGAAGAGAGGAAGAGTAAGGTTTGAGTTTTATATAAATTATTAATATATTACGTTATATATATAGTGTATAAAAAGAGAGAGAAAAGTTAGAAAGAGAGAGAGAGACTGTGTGAGAGAGAGATGCAAGATTTTATAATTAAATTAATATATTATATATTATATATGTATAGTAACAGTTTATAGTAACAGTTATATAAAATATTATAATATATATATTATAAGATTTTACAGCTAATATCAGATTACCCCGAAAATTACCCATGTCCCCTCTAAAAATCTAGTTTTTCAATATGGAGAATATCCGTAAAAGTTTAAATCATAATGTGATATCCAGTCAATAAAAATGTATACCCCCAAGTACGGATCTACGTAAATATATGTAGTGATAAAAACCGAGTCTGTTTTAACAATTAGGACATGAACATGATATATGGATGCAACCACATGATATGGGGTGTGATGACATGCAAGGCAAGATATCAAAATATGTTATTTGATTTTTTATTTTGTATTATAAAAGATATGCGGATACTAAAATATATTATATGTGTATAATAAAATCTAGATTTGCTTAGATCCTCCATACTAGCAAATATTTGATGTAATCTTGAATCATGATGGGTTTCAAACATACGGGTCGGGTCGGATAATAAACTCAACTATCAATTGCACTATTTGCAACCCAAAAGCAATAATAAAGGAATTTTGTCGCAAGATTTGAAATATCCCAAATAATAGTATAAATGCACTAGGGTGTTACAATCACAAAATATTGACGTGATTAAAAGTTTTAATTTATATACTTTCTGTGATCGGTAATAATTTCAAGATTATTAAGGATATACGTATGTGCTTGATCGAGTCTCTCCTTCCGGTAGGATCGATCCTCCCCTTTTGGATGTGATAACTGGTTCTCGCTAATTTGAGAAGGACGATTTTGTTCCCTTATAAAAAAAGGGAGAAAAAAGGAATGGGGAAAATTCCCCACTAATGAGCCTCACGTGCCTACACGTGAGCGTCTAGATACAAAGATTATAGGCGCTTGATGGGCTGAAATTGAGCTTCACGTGTAAGCACGTGAGCATTTATATACAAAGTATATAGGCTCTATTTTAAAAACAAATAGCAGGCCAGAGAAGTTCACGTGTTAACACGTGATGCCCTTTGTTAGGCTGTTGCATATAAGCAAACAAGTTTAGCTCCGTGGGGGTTACGTGCTACACGTGAGTGTTCCTAAACACCAGCTCACGTGTTAACACGTGATACCTTTTCTTTAGGCTATTACATATAAGCAAACAAGTTTAATTCCGTAGGGGTCACGTGGTACACATGAGTGTTCCCAATCACCTTCCAAGCAGATAAAATTGAATTCTAAATAAAGGGATCAAAACCCTATTTGGAAAATATTTCCTTAAATCTTTCTAAACAAGAAAGATTACTCTCTGTAAAACAGAGTGCCGTTGGATTAAAAAATCCAATGGTGATTAAAAATCACTGATCTAAAGAAAAAATTCTGTGTGGGAAAATATTTCCCTAATCTTGTTTAAAAAAAATATCTTCTGTAAAACAGAAGTCCTTGGATCAAAGATCCAACGGTGGATAAAATCCCCAAATCAATTAAGATCCCTCAATGAGAGATTTCTTTAACTAAATCAACAAACTTGCTTCTACTATATAAAGGACCCAAGACCTCAAGTCTTACAGAGAGAAACCCTCCCATAAGCTTCAAACTTTTAAAAAAGAAAAGATAATAGAGAGAACAAAAAAAAGAAGAGAATTCAATTCTCTAAAGAAGAAGATCTCTCTTTTAGAAAAAAAAGAAACCCTAGGTAAGAAGAAAAACACAGAGATTATCTAATCTCTTCCTTAAGGGTTTAACCCTTAAAAAAAAGAACTTAGTTCTTCCTCTAGTTGAGGTCTGCAGAAGCAGATCTCCCCACAAGTTGAGAATTTAATTCTCATCGGGAAGATTCTGTTATGCAGATTCAAAACTTAGGTGAAAGAACTAAGTTCAATGAATTTAATTCTTCCAAAAGTATACATGAATTTAATTCCTCTGATAAAACTAGGGTTTAACCCTGAAAAAGAATTTAATTCTTATAAAGAAAAGGTCCTGAAAGTCTCAAAGCTCAGATCAAAATCTCCATACATATACAAGAACAGACTGGCGATTCATTAGCGTTCAACGCTATATAACAAAGGCTCACGTGTTCCCATGTGAGCACCTCTGAGGAACAAAGAGGAAGGACTGAGATCGAATCACGTATTCTCACGTGATCCCAAACAGTTGCTTAAATAGAAAAGGGGAAACATCCAAAGACAACACTCACTTTTGAGCACCTCACGTGTTTGCACATGGGAATTATATGAGTTAAGTGCTTAGCACTTATAAAAGGAAGAGGGAATAAACCCAAAGAAGCAATGCCCAACTCTGGGGCGCCTCACGTGCCTACATGTGATGGTCACAGGAATTAAGTGTTTAACACTTATATACATACGGGGATTTGGACTCAAGTGTACAACGCCGACTTTCAGGTGTCTCACGTGCGACACGTGAGTGTTCCAAATTTCAGTGTTTAACACTGCTTTAGAGACTCACGTGAGAGCACGTGAGCACCGAGTATATATTAGTGTTTAACACTATAAGAAGCCAACTTCAGCCCCAAATTGGCCAAGTCTTCTTGAGATTAAAACGTCTTGGATCTTCAAATAAACCGAGCCTCTATGCTCATGACCTCCCAAACTAATTGACCAGAATAATGTCTATTACACATCTCCTAAGTCAATCTTAGTCTCCCAAAAATTACTAATGATTCTTATATGGTCCACCATGATCTTTCTCCTCAATCTGGAATTTGGTTCAAGGGTACATCTCTCCACACCTCTGATATATGTCGTTGTAATTCTTCAACGTTTTCAGAGAGATGGAAGGTCCCGACAACCAACAACCCTTTGGTGCACTCCCAAACCGATGAGCACATCCCAATACGGACCGCAACGTCTTTAAACTACAACGGACCGCAACGTTCTTAAACTAGCTATGGACCGAAACGTCCTTAAACTACAAACTGACCGAAACGTTCTTAAACTAAAGCAATAGAGCCCAAATGCTCTTTTGTTGGGTCCTAATGATCCTCAAATCCTGTTGAGTAGATCTTAGTCTAAAATTAGACTAAAGTATTCTCAACAAACATTTAAGTTGATCTTAATCTCAAACGAGATTAATGATCCTTAAATCAACCCAAACCCAAATCTAATAATATATGGATTTGGACTAATCCACGCCCTACGGACGACAACATAAATTAGTCTCCGTATACAATTCACGGGCAACCAAAAAATAAAACAAACACACACGACACGAAGTGAACTTCCGAAGCCGGAGAAAGTGGTTACCGCGATGCGGTAACTTAATTAACTATAGGGGCTCGCGCCTGCAGGGAAGAGCGTCCCCACAATAAAAAATCCCTCAGAAATGAGGGGGAATCTGACGAAATCTGCTACAACGGCTGCATCTGTCCAAACCTCCGATACACGGTGCCATAAATCAACTTGGCATTTTCGGAGAGGTGGATGGATAAATCCAAATAACATCTTCCCCCAAATTCAGGCAAGACGATCCATCCCGGTTTCTTCTCCATTTTCGGCGGTAAACAGATTTAATCTTGTTTCAACTCCATGCACATAACAAGAAGTGAAGTTGTTGTATTCGTTGGCACAATAACTCTCGGCTGTTGGCCCTTCCAGTCGAGCTCGATTGCGCATTTGCTGTTTCAAGAATCCCAAGCATCTAAAATGTTAACGAATATTTTAGACAGATGTGGATATTATAATAAATTAAATATCAAAATCGACTTAAAAAATTTATTACCTTTCTACTGGATACATCCGCATATATATATATATTGATCCAGCAATTATTGCCTCTGTAGCTAGATGCATCATCGTAAGATGAACCATGATGGTAAAGAAAGATGGTGGAAATATCATCTCCAATTTGCAGAGGGTTTCAACAATACTCTTCCGCACCTCCTAGAATTTGGTTACATCTATCACTTTAGAACAAAGTTTATTGAAAATGTCACAATACTCTATCAAAGCCTTGGTGACATCGGACGACAAATTATGTCGAAGAGACACTGGAAGCAATTGATGCAGAAGAATATAACAATCGCGAGTTTTAAGATTTAAGAGAATTGGTGGCTCGACCTGCACATACTTTGATATGTTAGAGGAATAACCATCTGGGGTTTTGATGCTGTTTACACCTCACAAAATCTTTTAATAGCCAATTTCCTCATTGTGTGGCTCGAAACTGGTAATTCATCGACACCATCATCACGAAGTACCTGATGCAATTCTTGTTGGATTCCAAGCTCCTCTAAGCACTCACAAGCACTCATCTTATTCTTGGACTTAGAATCGTCCTGTAACAATATACCAGAAATATTATCAAATACATTCTTCTCTACATGCATGAGATCAATATTGTGTCGAATTAACAGATGTTTCTAGTAAGAAATATTCCATAATATACTTTTCTTCTTCCACACATTAAAAAATTCATTATTTTCGGACTGCTTCCATTTTTTGTTTATTCAAGGAATCATCTGAGTTAAAACGATTAGATCCTTATTGGAATTGACATGCTGATATCTGCTGAAAAATATCTATCTCTGACAACTGTTTTGGTGCTTCACCTTTCTCGCTATTTCATCAAACTTATTTGCCATTTTTCTGTATGGATGATTCGCCGATAGTCACCTACGATGAAACCAGTAGCAAAACTTACCACGTGTCTTAAACTATATGGCACTGTAATCAAGACCACAAGATGGACATCCATACTTTGCGTAGGTAGACTATCCAGATAACATGCCGTATACTGGAATATCGTTGATTGTCCAAATAACAGCCGCTCGCATTCTAAACTTCTGCACGGCCTACGCATCATATGTCTCTACTTCATATTCCTAGAGTTCTATCAACTCTTTAATTAAAGATTCCATATAAACATCGATGTTCTGGCCAGGTGAATATTTTTCAGGAATTAATAAGGAAATAATTATATCCCGTTGTTTCATAAACATCCAGAGTGGCAGATTGTAAGGCATAAGCAATACTAGCCACGTGGACCAATTAGAGCTCATGAGTGTTGGCTATAGTGCCCTCAAGACAATTATTGTAATCGAAAATAGACGATTATGATAATTGAAAGAGGAACTATACAGGTAAAACAGTCTTACTCGAGATGATAGTATGTTATCTGGTTTGTCTTTATCATTGATGTGTATATGTTTTACTGGTTATTACGTGTCGTTAATACATAATGATAAAGCCCGTAGGTTCTTTGCTTGACTACCGGAGTTATGATGGCGATCATACTTGTTAGAGCTTGGTAGTCCATAAGCATATCCTTGAATGTCCCTAGTCATGGGAGTATCGAGACTCGGCATCGATATTCCAGAATAGACAAGTGTATATGTTTTTAGAGCCCGACAAGGGAAGGCGGCAGGTCTTATAGCCATTGGTGTGATGCACTTAAGATTGTATACAGGTGCTCACTGGAGGTGAGTACACCGGACGGACACGCCGAGAACTTCTAGATGGTACTATACCTATCGTCAGATAGCAGTTCTCAGGTGACATGAGTATGAGTATTCTGTTGATCTGAGATCGTCATTTGTCTCATGTGAATTCTTATTGTACTTAGATTGCTACCCTACCGCAGCTCTATTGAGTCATGCAAACATGTTTTAGTTGGGTACAGTCCTGAGCCACATGGATGCAGTGAGCGATCGTCAGTGATTCGTCTCTCTCGGCATAGGGAGTGGATGTCGGACTATGTTCGGTTGGCTATCACCATAAATTCCTGGCCAGGGTGGATGGGATTTACTGATTGTAGATCGGTAGTTTCTCGGCAGTTGATAAGCTTGACACCGACATGACTTATTGGGTTATTAGGGGCATGGCGCTATCCACCCCATAAACTTGGTATTCGATACTCTCAGATGAAGAGACCGGACTGTACGGAGATTGTCACTTACAGTCTCAGTAAGAGTACGGATGAGTTTGCTCGTCGAACTTCCTTTCGTTCAATACCTGGGTAGCCGTTACGTATAGCTAGTGCAGCTGATGTGCTATGGTTAAACCCACTGCCGGCGTATTATCGAGTCTTTAGAGTCCCACACAGAGGGTTTCTCGGTTCAAACGAAACGAGATATTATTTGCGTATTTTGATATGCACTTAAGTTCAATTAAATACGTGTATTTAGTGCATGTACTTTAATCGGACGTTTTGATAATACTAGCAGATTTGATAGATAGCCGGATCATTGTAAGCTGGTATTATATCTCTCTTTATCTCTCTTTTAGTATTCGTATTTTTTTTATACGAATACGACTATTTGTATTTTGATGTGAATACGGTATTTATACGAATACAGGTATTTGTATAAATATGGGTATTTGTATTTTAATATGAATACAGTATTTTTATCTCGATACAAATACGGATATTCGTATTTTGATATGAATACGGATATGTGTATTTTTACATATACGAGTTTATGTATGTGTATATATGTATATGTATGTGTTCGGCACGATTTATTACATTTTAATACCGTTCATTTCCTATCATTTTGTTAATAAACAGTGCTATTTATCTCTGTCTGCTCATTAGTACAGAATACAGGTACACAGGCAAAAACATTGGAAACATTACACAATATGAACATAAACGACATTTTTAGCCGAAACTGCAAACGGGACAGATAACAGATCAATTCATTGAGTTTTGCAAACAAGTAAAGTTGTGTACAAATAAATATTTAGTTTTGGTCCAACATGATACAATATTAAAAATCATGTATGAACCATCATGGAACAAGTGGGCATGAGCCATCATGAGACATCAAGTTGCAAACAAAATCATGGTGTCTTGCAAGTGGGTACACAAGCAGCTTAGTCAAGTGGGCATGATGATATGGAAAAGTAGTGAATTGAAGTATGAACACAACACACACCCACTTGATCCCTTCTCTGTACATCACTCCAGATTACAGTCAGGTGTAAATTAAAAGAAATTGCAATTACTGAGAGATGCTCAAGAGAGTAGAAGACCACAGACAATAGTTAGGTCCCGGACTCCAACATGAGGCCACCGATTTAATCATCTTGGCCGCAATTTGTGGCCAAGTTGGGGCCAAATTGGTTCGTTCAATTATGGTGGGTCCCTGGTGGTCTTGTCAGTCCAGTGTCATATGCAACTTTTTATTTTGGGTTGCCTATAAGTAGCAGATCACAGATATAGTTCTGAGAGGCTTTTGTAGTGAGAAAATAGTTTGTAACATTTGATAGCTTCCTCTTCTTCCCTCTTTGAGCTCTCACTTGAGTGCTCCATTAAGAAGGTTGAGGTTGTTATCTTTCTTGTATCTCTAATCCTCCATATTGTTAATAAAGATCTTGCACTTCCCTTTTGTTTAAATTCTTATTCTTGTTCTTGCGTTTTTAGTTTTTCTTTTGTGTTTCATTTTTCTATTTTATCATGTTTGAGTAATTCATTTGGTTGTGGTGATGGTTAGGATGGAGATGAAAGGCTTTGCCTTCCTCCTCCTCTTGTTTGTGTTTAATATGCTTAATATGATTCTAACTTAAAGATTGTTTATGTATTAATGTGATATGGTATTTTGAAACCATGGTTACTTTGTAACCTCTTTATATACCATACTCACCCCCTTTCCCCATTTCACAATGTTTAAGTTAAAATCAATTTGGTGTTAAGTTTGATAAGTTTAGATACAGTATTTTGTGACCAAGTGCTTGACAAACCCTTGGTTTTCATATACCCTATACTATCACAAACACTTAGCAAAGTTAACACTAGAACTAATTGCTCTCACTCGCTAATATTTGTTTTTGATGTTGTCGTATACTTGCTAACCCTTGTGCTTAGTGTTGATATCTCAAGATTGGACATACAAATGGTAAAGTGAACAATACAGACTCGTTTCGTGTTTTGAGTCGAGATCCGAGAACTTGATGATTTGTGCTTTGCAACCGCTTTCATAAGTCATGCTTCACTTCGGGATCGAGACAAGGATGGACAACTCATGAGCAAGAGAGCGTCGAAAGAATTGTCGCGATTCGACCATCCGAGCCAAAACCACGGCCATTTCTTCTTAACTTGTTTTCTTTGCTTTCGTATTTTTATATTTTTGTGAAAAACCAAACCAATTCGTTATTTGTGGAACCTTAAGCAACAAAACCTAATACACAATTTTCTGCGGATCGACCCGTACTTGCCGGCTCGCTACAACGCGCCGAGCACTTGCGGTTTATAAATTTTAAAACGAGACAGAGCTTGCGTGCGCATCCATTTCCAAAACCGATTCTATTTTCAAAACATACGCGTTTGCGCGCGGGTAAAGTCCTAACAAGTTTTTGGCGCCATTGCCGGGGAGTTAGTAGTCATTATGTATTTTTATTTCTGGTTCGTACTAACAAACTAACTACTAACTCAAAATTCTTTCAAAACTAACAAAACAAACTTTTCTAACTTTTGTTCTCTGTCTTTTTGATCTGCCGTCACTCTGAGTTTAAGTATAAAATTTTGCATATAACATTGGGACTATAATAGAACTATAAACACACTGTAAAAGTTTGGAGCACCAACTTATAGAGTTGGCCGCCGAAATATTAAAATTGGCCGCAAATTGCTTCCAGTTTTCACCCGTTTGCTCTAAATTTCTGGGATTTGTTTTTTTGACAAAGTTCGAGAGGCTGATCGAGATGATAAGTCTGCGATATGCCTATACATGGCCCTAGTGTAAGTGGGAGATTGTTAGTGATGCATACCCTAGAGGCCATTATTGTATCATACTGGTTTGTATATTACTTAATGGAAGATTGGGATATTCACAGTTGTATTGACAGTCTTGCTCAAAATGGTAGTATGCTACTTGGTTTGTTTCTACTTCAATATGTGCATGTGTTTCTTTTAGCATATCGCTTATACATATTAGTAGAGCCCTTAGGATCTTTGCTTGATTACCAGCATTGTGATGGCAGTCACACTAGTGGGGGCTGGGTAATCTACAAGCACATCCTTATACATGTCCCTAGTCGTAGGATTATCGAAACGGGGCATCGATACTCCGGAGTAGACTAGTGTATACGCTTCTCATCCCAGCAGGAGAGATGGTCTGTCCCACAGCTATTAGTACGTCATACTGGAGATAGTATGCAGGTGCTCATTAGGTTATGAGTACACTGGACATGACTCGTCGGGAACTATTGCTGGGTATTATACCTATCGTCGGGTAGCAGTTCCTAGGTGACATGAGTACAGCTTAGTCCGTCGACTTGACACTGCTACTTCGCCTCGAGTGTGTTCCCACTGTACTTTGATTATTACCCTACCATGGTTCAAAAGAGTCGTGCAAACAGGTAGTAGTTGGGTGCAGTCCCGAAGAACTTGGAGGCACTGGCGGTTAGATAGGATTCGTCTCTCCCGGTATTGGGGGTTGATATCGTGCTGTGTTTGGAAAGCCATTGCACAAAGTCCTTGGCCAGGGCAAGCGAGATTTACTGGTAGGTATTCCAGTAGTTTCTCAGGGTGTTTTGGGCTACACTTCGGGATGACTTATTACGCTATTAGGGGTCTGACGATTACCGCCCCCTAGGCCCTATATGCCATACTCTTAGACGAACAGACCAGACTGTACGGAGATTGTCACATACAGGTTTAGTAGGAGTTTGGATGGGTTTTCTCATCGGCCTTCTCATCGACAGATACCTGGGTAGCCGTTACGTACAGCTATTACCGCTTGCGGCTTATGGTTAAACCCACTGCCAACGTACTGTCGAGTCTTTAGAGTCCCACACAGAGGGTTTCCCTGCATCAGGCGAAAGATGTAGAGGTCGTATGGTTTTACGATAGGGCTTTGAACACTTACGTGCACTTGTGTGCGTATGATGTTCGGGCGGATGATACTAGTAGGCTTTGGTTTAAGCCGGATCTTAATATTGTATTGATGGATTGTTTCGTCTCTTTGTATTCGTATTCTTCGAAATGCGGATGCGGGTATGTATATACGGATAATGGGCATTCTTGTAATTAGTTCGGGAAAGCTTCTAGAAGAGGACACCTATTAGGGTTTGGATTCTTTTTTGGATTAAACATTATGGGTGGAGAAATGAAGTGGATTGTGAACATTGAACCTAGCATGGCTACTTGGTGACTCATGGTTATGACTCACTATAAGATATTTGTGAACTTGTGAGATATTTGTGTGAGATATATCTCCATAATTATTGAAAAAGAATCACTCATTTTTTAGGAGGGCAGCAAAGCAATCTTCAAAGCTCACAACTCCTCTTTCATTTCTCAAGTTCACTTCTTTTCTCATATGAAACTCTAATTGTCTCATGAGTTGAGAAACCTATGGTTCCAAGAGACAAAGTATTCCATCTTCACTCTCTATATCACCTAGGCAATCTATTCTAGCATGCTACTTGCCCTAATTACCTCGGAGTTGAGGTTGGAGCTCGGACTATAGACTCTCGGGTGGATCGTCTTTGACTCGAGAAAGCCGACGAGGAAGCCACGATCCGTTATGATCCTCGGAGCCTAAGATGACGAGGAGGACAGCGAGTAAAAGACCCAAAGGACTTGGTTTTGTGAGGTATAACTTTCATCCGAGTAGTTAAACTTCACGCGGTAATATGCTAGCTAGGGTTTATGATCGATCCATGGTTCTAGTCGGTGTTGCGAAGCCCGTAAAAATCATTTTTTTGCAATTTCCATCTCTCCGCGAACTCGTGGGGTGCGCGAAATCGACTTAAAGGGGTATCAAAGCCTCTCATAAACCCTAGATATCTTGTAGCGATGTTAGAAATCCGCCGTTTTTGTCGCGCAAAAACTGCAGAGAAAAACAGTTTCTAAAAATGATAGTTTGAGATGTTTGCACACCCCGCGGGCTCACGGTTTGAACTGAGAAGCCGCGTGTTGGTGCATGGGCACTCCGGGGAACCCTCCAGGGGGGACCGAACGGCTGGGCCCACTCCCAAAGACCACTAAAAGGTGGTCTTGACGGTGGGGACCCGAAACTACCCCACCAGAGGCAGTTTCGGGTCTGCCTCACCCCCTGGCCACCTCGTGGTGGCCTCGGGGGTAGAGTGTTAGCGATATGTATGCCCTAGAGGCCATTACTATACATACGATGTATATTGTAGTGGATGTTTCGACATATATAGGGAGGACTTTCTTGCTCGACATGATAGTATGCTATCTGGTTGCACTTTATCTTAACATGTACTCTGATTGTCTCTATGTTACATGTTGATAAAGCCCTTAGGATGGGTACTTGACTACCAGGACTATGATGGAGATCATACTAGTGGGGACAGTGTAGTCGCTAAGTACATCCTTCAAATGTCCCTAGTCGTGGGTGTATCGAGACAGGGCATCGATATACCAGAGTAGACTAGCGTATAGCTTCTCAATCCATGTAGATGGGCGATGGATGATCCCATATACATTGGTGTTTGACATCAGAGATAGTATACGGGTGCTTAGTGGAGACTGGATACACTGGACGGACTCGCCGAGAACTCCCAGATGGTATTATACCTCACGTCAGATGGCAGTTCTCTGGTGACACTGGTACAGGTTAGTCTGTAGACCCGAGATCGTCATAGAGTCTTGTGTGATTCCTACTGTGCTTTGATTTCCATCATACTACATCCAAGAGGGTGTGCAAAACGGTGGCTTTTGGGTACAGTCCCGAATCACATGGAGGCCCATGGCAGAATGTAGTATGGGATACCACATGAACACACAAGAAAACCCAACCCTAGTGCTCGGCCCATGGCCGGCGACCAAGCTTCAAATTCCGGCGACGCCAGATCTTTGATGAGGAATGGGGTTGAGTTTTGTGGTGTGTTCCACTGACTTTGGTTTAGTGTTTCAGGTGTTGTTTATTTTGGCTAATTTTGCATGTGATGTAATCTTACACTATAAGCAAGTCGGAGTGTTTCGTATTCGTTGTTTTAACATTGTTTCGGGTGTTTCACATATTGTCTAGACAATGTTAAAAAGTTCGATCGAATATCAAAAACCCATTTTTCTAAGTTTAACGTATTCGGAACAACATGCAAGTGATTCTTTGGACCCTCTAGAAGAACATAAACCTTAACTCGATTATGTGACCGTCAAAACCGCCACTTGAATCCTAGGGTTTGTGGTGGTTTAGCATTTCACATGTGAGGCGTTGGTTTGACCCTTCTACGGCTGATTCATAGGTACTGTGGCATCTTCTGGGTATTACTAAAACTGTGCTCAAGTGTTGAGCTGTCGGGAAATTGTGGGACTTTGATGAATCGATCGAAGAGTTTATCATCGTCCGGATATTATATGATAGGATACAATATTTGGAATCCTCAAGTGGTTATGAGATAACTAATTTGAATGTTATAAATCTAGCAGTTTAGTCTCATTTGATCGGTTGCCATGGGATTTTGATGCGATCAAAAGTCCGTCGCAATCACGCAGCGTAAGCGGATACTCGCCGGGTAAACTTAATAGATAGCCATGCCCCATAGCCCCGACCAAGTGACTGTAGGAGAACTCCATCGCCAAAAGCATCCGTTCGGGTGTTCGCGGCAGCGGTGTTCCGCCTTAGTGCACTTCGTCGACGGCATCGGGGGTACGGCCGTCTACTAAAGTTTCCGACGAGCATTCGATCAGGATGTCGGGAATCTTGTTGAATTGCCCGACTAGATATTGAAAAGTGTTTTCGACATGGAGACTAATATGTGGGGTTTATAATTGTTAGGCATGCGATATCTAAGGAATTCATTTGGTTAGGCATGAAATCCAAAGTATGTAATACGTTGGGTTTATGATGTCTAAGGTGGTTGCGGATTCCAACTGTTGTAGTTTTTCAATTTCTTTTCTGCGACTGTAAGTGTAATATGTGGTGTATCGCCAGTTTTGGTGCTATATGTCAACGACAATTGGGATACGCATATCTACTTATGTTGATGACATGTGATGTTATGTGTTGCTGTGATATGTTATATTGGATCGTCGTGTTTGAATAGCCGGGCGTTTTATGTGAGATGAGAGTTTTTCATTTTCATTCATATAAAATTCTTTTATTGGGGCACTTCCGGGTTGAGGATGATATCATCATTGTATATTATTTACTTTTCCGCATTAGGATAGACCCAAGGCGGGGAGCACAAGTAACCGGGTTTTGGAGTCCAATGGAAGACCATCTCGAGGAGTCGAGACCGGGTCTCCTAACTCTAGAATTGGTAGGGTTTCTTGCCGCTTTCGTAGGGGTCTAGGGGTGTGGGCTTGGCTATTCATCACGACCGTGGAATCCGTGTTTTATACAGGCTTAATTTAAAACACGAAAATCCTAGTATATCCAATATTTCATATGTTGTTCTTCTGCTGCGATATCTGTGATGTGATCATTTGATATGATGAAATGGATACAGGATATAGTATATGTGATATATTATATAGACGTTGCTTATGTTTTACACCCGCGCTAGCACTGCCCCGCTCTGCCGTTAGTTACCTAACCTAACGGTGCATGAGGGGACATCGAGGCGAATGCGGATGGCATAAGCGTACGTTGTATTTATCTGTGATGTTTAGGTAACTTAAAATGATGGGACTTCATTAATGAGATTAATGAAATAAAAGAAACCTAAAGATATTGTGGAATCGAATTTTTAAAAGCAGGTAGCTCTTGTTGTTGCTTTGTATAGCGGTGTTCCTTGTAGAACATCCAGCACCTTATTCGATAAGGAAAGAGCCAAGATCCCTTCACCGGGAGTGACCTATTTAGCAATAACTGGCAGATGCTACAACCCTCGGTTTGTCTTTTGATTGCTTTTCTAGTTCTTACTTTGCATAGTGATATTTGTGAAATATCCTGCACCTTATTCGATAAGGAAAGAGCCGACGATCCCTTCACCGGGAGTGACCTCTTTAGCAAAACTAGCAAAGGCCTCAAAAACACTCCATTTAAATCATTTGATTCTACAACGATATCAAGTTCATTATGCAAAAGGTTTTCATAAAAACCTGTTGTAGCCCTCCGTCATTTCAGATAAGTACTACTTAGTATTCGTGCTGCGGTAGTTTGACATTCGTCAAGGCGTAGTGTACGGTAGCTAACTAGTGCTTATCTGCTAGTAGACGATGCGATTGGATTAGGGTATTCGTACAGCGTTGTTTGGCATTCTTCAAGGGTCGTGCGGGTGGGTTTAATTCAATCAGGAAATGACGGGTTGAACTTGACTAGTAGCCTATGGTTTGTTGGCTTTCGTCAAGGTCATAGGATGCTAGGTGTAAAATATTATCGGGAATTTCAAGTGTTGAAATTTGCAATGAGATTGCATACCTCATATAAGATAGTTGGATCCTGATACCCACTGCGAGTAATTGTTACTCTTGGGAGAGATTTACACATTACAATTAGCCGATCAAATAGGTGTCTAGAAAGGTGTCAACGGGGTTACGCCCCTGGGAAAATGAGGTTTATTTTAATTAGGTCCGTGCGAAAGCACGGGGAACCTCCCTCAAAGTACCGGCACTGGCCTGGCTGAAAGATTGGCGAACTTGCAGGGTGTGATTAATCCCAGCTAGTCTTTCCTTTTAGGGTTTGAAGGAAGATTTGACTAAAACAGTGGGAGCCATCCTGATTAAATATATAATAACCAATCTAATCTTGTAAGAGCATACGCTGTGTGTTTTCTTCTCTCTATCTCTAGGTAGCAACCATGTCACACCTTAATCAAGATAATAATATGGATGTATTGACCGAACCCGCTTGTTATACTGAGCTAGGGAACGTTGGTCCCGCTCCAACTTATAATTGTTATAAGATCGAGCAGAAAATTGGGGATTACCAGAATTCCCATGCCGCCCAAATGAAGAAAGTGTATGATGATGCATCATCTTCGGGTGTGTTCATTACAGAGAACTGTTTCTCAGTATCCTTTACGTCCTGGGTATGAGATACCGGATCAGGACCCCGCTAATGTAATCTGTTACATGGGCTACAGATAGGTAGAGAACTGAGAAAGGGTGATAAGTTTTAAGAGTTAAAAATGGTGCAAGTGTTGCGGCCAAGTCTGTTGGCAGTTATCACCCAGTATTACCAAATACATTGATTCTGAACGAATGTTATTAGATACCGAACTTGATATATAATATCATATCAGTCTCTTTATTAGTAAAAAAAGATATAATTTTGTATTGTTGGATAATTTTTTGAACATTTCCTATATCAAGAGTTGATCGGTTCAGGCACGCTGTCTAAAAGCATGTACGTTCTAAATCAAAGCACAGTTCTTAACGTATAGAACACACACAAGAGGAAGAGTTCAAAAATGAACGAATACTTCTTGAGGCGTTGTAGACTAGGTCATATCAATGCGACCCGACTAGCTAACTTACATTTAGATGCATATTTAAATCAGTTTGAATTTACATCTTGTGAAACTTGCCAGTCATGCCACAAAGATAAGATGACCATAGCTCCGTTTATTGGAAACAGAGAAAGAGTTAGTGAATTCTTGGGATTGATACATGCTGATGTATGAAAGTCCCCTGTCTACAAATGCCAGGACTGGTTCTTTGTACTTCATTACATTCACTGATGATCTATCAATATTCGCACATGTGTTCCTGTTGAAACATAAGTCTGATCCTTTTGAAATATTCAAAGAATATGATTTAGAAGTAGAGAACCAAAACGAGTATAAGTATTATGTTCTTAGATGAGATCAAGGAGGAGAATACTTGAGCACAGAATTTCTGGACTATTCTAAAGGAGAATGAGATTCTCTTTCAGCATTACTCCTCCGAATACACCACAGTTCGTTGGTGTATCGGGGTGGAGCACTCGCACCCTATGTGATATGGTGTGCTCTATGATGAGTACTACTGAGTTGTCTATTTCCTTTTTGGGGTTATGTACTTAAGAAGCTGCAGACCTATTGAATAGGGTTCCAATCAAATCAGGTGCCTACCACTCCATATGTGATATGGTATGGAAAGAGCCTATCTCTTAAGGATGTTAAGATTTTGGGCTGTCCGGCCTATGTCTAAAAGCAAAATCCGGACAAGCTCGAGGCAGAGTCAGTTCTGTGAAAGTTTGTTGGATATCCCAAGCATTCGCAAGGGAATATTTTCTACCAAACTGAGGAGCAAAAGGTGTTTTGTTTCTCAGTATGCCACCTTTTTAGAAAAGGAATTTCTTGTGAAGAAATTAATGGTCATGAGGTAGAACTGGAAGAAGTTCCAGCTATACAAACTGCAGCTGATGATTTGGTAAAATCCAAAGGATTCAATAGTTTCCAACGAACCTCAGCCTCTCCGGCGATCTGGTAGGGTTCCTCATCCACTTGAGAGATACTTCGGTTTCTCTATGACAGTGGGAGTGAGGATTGCATCATGAGATGATGACCCAACTAGTTTCGAGCAGGCCATCAAGAGTGGGGACTCTGTGTGAATGGCTGGATGCTAAGCGATCTGAGATGGAATCTATATACACCAACAAATTATGGACTTTGGTTGCTTTATCTGAAGGGTTAAAACCCATCAGGAGCAAGAATATCTTGAGAAGATTACTTGGTGTACATGGAAAAGTTGAGACTTTCAAAGCTAAGACTAGCTGTAAAAGGTTCTCGTCATCGACCAGGTGTGTATAATGATGAAACCTTTTCTAGTGCCTATGCCTAAGTCCATCCAGATCCTACTTGCCATTGCTACATACCATAACCACGATATCCGGCGGTTGGGTGTCATGACTGCTTTTCTAAATAGTGATTTAGAAGAGAGCGTCTATAAGTACACAGCCAGAGGGCTTCGTAGACAGTATAAGCAGCGGAAATGTGTGCAAGTTGTTTTATGGGATAAAACAGGCATCACAGAGATGGAACATCTGTTTTGATGTGGTAGTCAAAGAGTTTGACTTCATCAAAATGGTAGATGAACCTTGTATATACCAAAATGTAGTAGGGAGTATGGTGATGATCCTCGTATAGTACGTGGATAACATACTCTTGATAGGGAAGGAGTTTCCTATGCTACGCTCGGTCAATCTCCTCTTATTACAAGGATTCTCCATATAGGATCAAGGTGATACCTCCTAAATCCTAGGTTTTGGATCTATGAGATAGATCTAAATGGATGTTAGGATTCTCACTAGGTGTAGTGAGATGGTATCAATGGATCCTGGGAAGAATTACTGGATAGATTCCAGGATGGCAAGGACGACTGAATGTCAGTCACAGGCATTGTCTTTACCCTAAGTGGAGGAACGGTATGTTGGAAAAGTTCCAAGCTAGATACCGTGGCATACTAGACGATAAAGGCTAATACATTGCTACCTAAGATGCTACCAAAGAATCAGTCTGGATGTATATAAGTTCATGACATGAACTTCGTTCCTACCATTGTGTGACAATGGAGTTGTGGATTTGGCCTAGGAACCCCCGTCCCATCAGAGATCCAGTCATATTCTTAGGCAGTATCACCTGATCATGGAGATGGTTGATCTCCAGGAAGATCGAGGTTAGGAGAGTAGACACAGAGGACAACAGTGCGGATTTACTCAGAAAGGCATATTTCCCAGTAGAGACTTTTATGGGATGGTTGAGTATGAGATACTTCAACCACTGCGGATTGTTGGGTATGAGATACTACAACAGATAGCCCTAGTGCAAGTGGGAGATTGTCAGTGATATGTATGCCCTAGAGGCCATTACTATACATAAGATGTATATTGTAGTGGATGCTTCGATATATATAGGGAGGACTTTCTTGCTCGACATGATAGTATGCTATCTGGTTGCACTTTATCTTAACATGTACTCTGACTGTCTCTATGTTACATGTTGATAAAGCCTTTAGGATGGGTACTTGACTACCAGGACTATGATGGAGATCATATTAGTGGGGATAGTGTAGTCGCTAAGTATATCCTTCAAATGTCCCTAGTCGTGGGTGTATCGAGACAGAGCATCGATATACTAGAGTAGACTAGCGTATAGCTTCTCGACCCATGTAGATGGGCGATGGATGATCCCATATCCATTGGTGTTTGACATCAGAGATAGTATACGGGTGCTCAGTGGAGACTGGGTACACTGGACGGACTCGCCGAGAACTCCCAGATGGTATTATACCTCACGTCAGATAGCAGTTCTCTGGTGACACTGGTACAGGTTAGTCTGTAGACCCGAGATCGTCATAGAGTCTTGCGTTTCCCACTGTGCTTTGATTTCCATCATACTACGTCCAAGAGGGCATGCAAAACGGTGTCTTTTGGGTACAATCCCGAATCACATGGAGGCAATGAGCGATAGGAGGGGTTTCGTCTCTCCCGGTATAGGGAATTGATGTTGCGCTGTGCTCGATTGGCTATAACAGGAAGTCCTTGGCCAAGGCAGCTTCAGAGATTTACTGGTAAGTGTTACCAGTAGTTTCTCGACCCGTTATGAGCCTCATATCGACACGACTTATCGAGTTACTGGGGTCTGACGTTTACCACACCTAGACGAGATATGCGACATATCAGATGAAGAGACCGGACTGTACGGTAGTGTTACTGATTGGATTCGCAGGAGTACGGACAAACTTTCTTGTTGATCTTCTGATCACTCAATACCCGGGTGGCCGTTACGTTTAGCAGACCGCTTGCGGCTTGTGGGTGTTTGATATGATCATCACCTACTGCCGGCGTATTGACGAGTCTTCAGAGTCCTACACAGGGGTTTCCTGGCTCAAGCGAAACGGAGTAGGAGCACATATGTGATATGTGCGGGACCGAGATTGATACGATATGAGATACCGTATTCTATTCTCGTGATAAGTGACATTGATCGGTTGCATGCGATATAGCCGGGTTATCGGATCAAGTATTGATTCGATAAGTTGTTACACATGATATTAGTCGGTTATAGCCGGATTATTAAATCAATAGTTGATTTAATAATTTAATGTATAATTATATATTTGATATATTACATTACATTAACTAGTATTAGCTCACTTATGATTTGTTTTCTCACTTTGTGTGCACATTGTACATATGCGATATGTATGTTTGTGTACATGCATTGTGTCATGGTTGATGATACATGCAAGATGGGTGTATGAGACTTGTACCATGATTAGGGTTAAGATTAGGGTTTTGTTTATATATTAAGATTTAGCAAATGAGAAAGACTTAGTCAAAGTTCTCAAGCTTGGAAGAAGCTTGAAGAAACTTTGACAAAGTCCACTCTTTTGTCATAACTTAGGATATTACTTAACCTAACCCCTTAACCTTATACCTTGGTTAATTCTCTACATGAGTTAAGCATGAGGTCTTAACTCAACCATGGGGGCAATAATTCATTACACAAGTTTTCATTTGGATGAATTATTCACTACTTCTTCTTCTTCATCTTCTTCCTCCAAAAAGCTTACTAGTTCTAATGGTGGTATGAGATAAAGTGTGAGAAAATCAATTCTAAAGTGAGCCCACTTCCTACTTCATCATATTCTACTACTTGCCATGTAGTGTAGGGTGTTCTCTTCACAAAGTTCATGACCTAGTGAAGGAATAGATTGAGTTAGTGTCTCCCCGACGTAGATCATCTTCGGTCTCGAAGTCTTTGAAGCTAGCACATTTGTTTCTTCAACGGAGCCTCTCTAGAGTCCGGGTTTTGAGATTGTAGCGGAGGGGACTACTACACGGAGCTATTTGAAGTGAAGGACCGGTTACAAAGGTTGTATTCCTTGCTCACTATTTGTTGCGAAGAGTTTGCATATGTTTCCCGTATTATTTCTAGATAACGATCTAGTTTAGGGTTAGCTAAAACGACAAAATTTTAATTTGGCATGGACGATACCTCCCGAAACCTTGCTGCCGTCATAGGTACCCCTTAATAGGGTATCCCCTCTAGTCCCCCCAACTCAAAGTTAATTTCGTGCTCTAACTCTCCGCGAAGGTTTGGGCGCGTTTCGTTTTGATTCGGACTTCCGAATTGGTTTCAAACCATCGTTTTTGGAACTTTAGCTCACTGGATTTTTCGAAGTTTTGGAAAAATTGGTTTAGTTAGCTAATTGCGTGCGGAATTATAATGTCGTAGTTACTTTACAACCTTTTTGATGTGTATATGTGTTTGGAAATGTTAACTAATTGCTATACGTCGATTAGTCGGGGTTGCACATATCTGTGATGATGTTATGTTGGTTTGTGTATATGAACTTGTTGGATCATCATGGATGAATCGCCGGGGATGTGAGATGAGTGTTTTATTTTTCATTCGATGTAAATTGTAACGTAATGTAATATTATTTTGCGGGGCACATCCGGGTTGAGATTGTAGCCACCGTTGTATTATTTCTTTTACTGTTTTTGCTCCTAGGATAGACCCAAGGTGAGGTGCACAAACTACCGGGTTCTTTGAAGTGCTGAGTGGCCTACTTACCTTGTTGAGAGAGGTTGCTTCACTTCGAGAATTTGGCGGGTAGTTTGCCGCACCCAAGAGGTCTAGGGTAGGGTTTGGCTATTCATCACGACCGTGGAATCCGTCTTTCGTTACAGGCTCAAACGAAACGCGGAATTCCTAGTATATCCAATGTGTTTATCTGTGATCTGGAATGCCTATCATTGCGTCCGACGAATGGATATTATTATATATATATATTTTATATAATAGACGTTGCTTATGTTTTGCATCCGTGCTAGTCCAGCCCCCGCTCTGTCGTTAGTTAAGTAACATAACGGGTGATGACGGGGCCTCGTGGCGAATGCGGATGGAATAAGCGTACATTGTATTTTTGTTGTTTTCTGCAATGGTAGGTTAGTTGATGGGACTGCATTAAATTAATGCAAAGCAAACAAACCAAAGCTGAATCGTTGGAACAATTTTAAAACCACTCAGTTTTTTCAAAACAGCAAACTTTTAAAAATGCGGAGCTTAAACCACTCCTTTTAAAAGCTATCAGGTTTCATCGATTATATCTAGTTCACTACGTTCACGATTTTACCAAAACCATTCGTATCCCTCCGTCATTTCATATGAATATTCAATAGTAATCAAGCTATGTTTGTTGGCCTTAGTCAAAGCATAGTGATTGGTAGCTGCTGGGTATTCATATGTTGCATAGATAGATGCATTGGTTTGGGACAGTCGTACTATTTTGTTGGCCTTAGTCAAGGTATGTACGGGTGGGTTCAAATTAAGCTGGACAATGACGGGTAGAACTTGACATGTGACTTATGATTTATTGGCCTTAGTCAAGGTCATAAGAGCATGGGGCAAAAATCCACATCGGGAGTTTCTAAGGAAATTGAAACCTGCTAGTGTTGCATACCATTTAGAGTGCGATAATATTGGTATGATTCCTTCAGCATTATCACATAATAATATTTGGATCCCGATCTTACTGTGAGTATATGCTACTCATCGGGAGATTTTTCACTTAACGATCAATGCTATAAACCAAGTAGGTGTCTAGAACAGTGTTAGCGGGGCTACGCCTCCAGGGAAAAGAGGTTATTTAATTAAGGAACTTTGCGAAAGCGTCGTAAAACCTCCCTCGAAGTACCGACACTAGCCTGGCTGAACGGTTAAGTAAGAATTGTATGGTAAGATTAATCCTGACTAATTCTTCTTTTATGGATTGAGGAAGGATTCGAGGAACAGTTGGAGCCATCCTGTTTAGATAAATTAAAAACCAATCTAAACTTGCTAGAGCATCATGCTAAGTGTTTTCTTCTCTCTCTCTTAATTGTAGCAACCCCGTGACCGGACATAGGTTACATCTAGATAATAAATTGACTTAATCTGACTATAATGACTGGCAAAGGTCTGTCCAGATGTCTATTGTCTATGACAAGCTGGGACACTTCATTACTACTCAAGCCCCTGCCGTCCCAGGTCCAGTTTACACCGTCGCGGATATTGATATCCGTAATACATCGGAAAAAGACTGTGCGAATGCCAAGTGCCTCGTGTTGGCCTCAGTGGATGGTGTAAACCAGAGGCAGCACGAGAAGATGGACTTAGCTTCCATCTTCCTCCATAACAAAGATTTATATGGAGAGCAATCTCGTATCGCAAGATATGGGACCTTAAAGGAATTGCTTCAAGCGAGGTTGGCTGTCGGGTCATCTGTAGGGGACAACGTCCTTACGATGACTGATCGCACGCTTTTGGCGTGTCGGATGTTCAAAGTTCTAAAATATAACCGCGGTCAGGACGGTGTCGCTATGCAGCTAGCCGGTTGAGCACGGGTCGATCCACAGGGAGATGGTTGTATGTCCTTTCGAGTTTTAGACGAGTCAATAAAGAATTTGTATGTGTTTGTTCGATTCTATCCTAAGTGTATTATTGGCAAGTATAAAGTTGTTAAGAAAAATATACGAAAGTGTAAGCTAAAGATATCCGTACTCAAAACCTTTGAGCCGAGTCTTGACCAATTGAAGCTAGAGCAATTGGCAACAACGTGGATTAGGGGATTTAAGCGCGGTATTCGTGGAATCCGGATTATTTACCCTTTTCCTTCCGTTCTTGTCTCTTGCTTTCGCCTCCGGCCAAACCGAACGCAACCGGTCGCGGTTAGGAATCACCGTTACCTTGTTAGGGTAGGGTTCCTAATGGAGCACTTGCGTAACGTTTGGGCGGAGTTCAATGGAAAATAACGGGAAAAGGAAATGAGCAAAGAAAATCTTAACTTACAATACCGTATTGATTCTTAACAATGATAATTACAACATTTATAAAATGAACAACAAAGAGCAAAAGAAAAGAACAAAGAAAAGAAAAGATTAGAAGTAAGTAAGTGCATGAGATGAAATTGCAAGAAAGTAAAGCAAGGTAATAAAAAGCAAGTAATAAATAAGCAATAAAAAGAACAAGAAACTAGAACTCAAGACAAGCATGGGATCAATAGCCAAGCCTTAAACTTGCAAGCTCAATCAAGAGGTTGCAAGATCAAGAGAAGGGTAGAGAACGCATGTGAAATGAAGTGCTAATTCCATAAGAAAATACGACCCTTGAGATCAATAACTAACCTTTAACCTTTCAAGCTCAATGAAGAGGTTGAAAGATCAAGAGGAAGCAAAAATCTCAAGGGAAAGTTAAACTAACAAGAAAGATACAAAAGTCCTCATCTTCATTAACCTTCCACTCAAAAAGCTCTCACTACAATTTTCATGGAGAAAAGATGAAGAAGAAGAAGAAAAAGACTAAAACCTAACAAAAAGTGGCAAAAGAATGGACCCCCTTTGGTTTGGCTCAGTTCTGGGGTATTTATAGAAAGGGAACTGGAAATCTAGGGCAAGAATCTGCCCCTAAATGAATGTACCAAAATGCCCCCAAAAAACGACAGAACGAGGACCCCACATGGCCGCGGATCCGCGGCCTAAGCCTGCTTAGGCCGCGGTTCCGCGGCCGTATAGTGGAGGTAGGTTATGGGCTTTTGGTTGATTTCCTGTTTTTCTGTTGTCTGCTGTGTGGTATATGACTTTTCTCAGAATCTCTTCACAATTATTCCATAATTTTAGTAGAACAAAAAGGTGATGTGATGTGGATCTTTTGCCATGATTTCCTCGAGCTCCGCATAGATTTCTTGGATCTTGTGTTGACATAGAGCTTTGTGCATGACATGACAATCGATTTGCCATCTTGTCCCTTAAACTGGTATGTGGCAACACACGGATAGAGAGCGGAGACCCGTGTTTTATCTGTTGTCGGCAGTAATCCGGAATTTGTCGTACTTTTCATGGATTTCACTGTTCAGAGCCGAGAACCTGTATTCTGCAAATATGTAGCAAACACTGATCAAAAGCACCTACCTATAAACACACGAGCGTAAGAATGGGTGGTATAAAATGCAATATTCTGGTATGAACAAATACCCCCAAACTTAACTTTTGCTCGTCCCGAGCAAAACCAATTATTCACAAAAATAAAATCCTAACCGCACTTTCGCAGGGAACGCGATTGCACTGAGCTCGTGCAACAAGCCGTTAAACCTCTTGGTGTCCCTAGTAGGAGGAGTGTTGTCTCCTGAGGGTTTTCAGCGGATACTACCCACAAAATCCCGTCAAGCTAGTTTCATAAGTTAACATCGATTCTACTCCTACAGTTTAGTATTTACGTTAGAAACTCTATGATCCTAAGTTAGAAATATCCAACCCTAATGCTTCACGCCTCTAATCTATTTAACCTTGGTTCTCCTGAGTTTTCCTTCTAAAGTGCGGCCTCAAATTTGGGATTTTTATCAACTATACAGAAAACACAAGTCTTATTCTTTATTTCTATCTTTTATCCAAACATCGATTGTTTACCCCTACGTGTGTGTATATTTGCACCCCTACACTCAAGAATTCAATTCAAGCTATAATACCCTTGCCCTAATACATAATACTACTTCTTTTCATTAAGGATGGACGGATTTGCTCACATACCTTTCATGCGACTATTAATACTTCTTGAGACACTAACGACCGATTACTGAATGTGTGAACTTTAAAGCGTGAATAGCAGTTTCCAGGTCTTGACTTTATTCTATTTTTTTCTTTTTCTTTTTCTTTTTCTTTTTCTTTTTCAAGACCGGATATATTTTTCAATATACTCTTTTGGTGTTTAGCTTTAAATACCGTTTTTTCTTTCATACTAGGATTTCAAGCAAGAGTATTTCTAGGTATCCTCTACTATCCCAAGTTTCAAGGTGCGTGTAAGTGCAGTTTGTAGGGTATGTACTTTCTAAATTTGAACTCGAGAAAAGAAACTATTTTTCAGACTTATCCTCCAGTAAAGCTTCAATACTTTCCCTTCATCTTGACTTGACTCAAGAACTGAACTCAAAAATTGTAAGGACGTATACTTACCAAAGTTAGACAGAATGAGGGTTATTTTAAGGATTTTCAATTCCTAAGTCTAGAATTTAGTTATTTCTAACATATCAATTAAACTTTCAGAATAAAGATCTAAGTTACCTTATTAGCTAACTTGACGACAAAGTTTTTATATTTTTTGGAAATTTTTTCGATTTTTATGGGTTTTTAAATAAGGTATGCAAATGCAAAATATACAAATGAATGCGAAGGAAGAAAGCTTACCGAGCACACCCCCAAACTTAAACTTGACAGTGCCCTCACTGTCAGGCTATACCAAGAGGGTCAAAATTGCTGGCGCTCCCTAAAAACAAATTATATACAAAAAAAAGGAAAACAAAAAATATATACAAAAAAGGAGTCCCCCCCAAACTTAAGTAAAACAATGTTTCCACTGTTAAGCGTTGAAATTCAGGATTAGGGGGGAAAGAGAACAGTATCAAGCTATACAAGGCCTTACACAGGCCAAAGGTGAGCACCAACCATTCAAAGATCTTATCGTGATAAAGCAGTGGCTGGTGAAAGAAGGCGTAGAGAAAAGAGATGGAGAATACGCGAGACCGTATGGAGATAGAAGTGGTATACGGTCTCGGTATATGAGAAGAAGAAGAATGGCGGAAGGGAAAAAGAAGTGGAATACGAACTTGAGGGTGCAAATTGAGTAAATAGATTAGCACAATCTGTGATGACCGATGTGTGAAAAGCGATTGTGCTAATATATTTATCCGTCGAGAAATGGGGTCAAATCCCTCAAGATTCGTGAGAAACCATGGGTACGCCGAACTTGGTAAACCAGACATACGAAATGAAAGTGAGACGGTTTCTTGCAAGGTCGGAACGATGGAAAGAATGGAGGGAAGTGGTTGAGGAAGGTTATCGGTTAAAGGTTCAGGAGGGTGTACACAGTCAGTGGAAGGGATAGGATGAATTGGAAAATACGACTTATCAATTATAACTGGTTCATCCTCAAAACTATCCTCAGAATTCTCCTCAAAGTTAAGCTCATCCATGCTTTTATCATCCATATCAAGACGCATATGAAGTTCGGGAAAAACATTTAATGACTCGGGATGATGATTTGAAGAGAAAAACTCAGCCAAATCTATGGGTTCATCATCCAAAATATTCCCAGCGTCAATATCCTCAATCAAGTGAAAATCAATATTCTCAGATACCTCATCAAAAGTATGGATTTCAATCAATTCAGGTTCTAAGATGGAGGTGTAGAGGTAAAAAAGGATTGGGTGTGGTTTCACTTGGCAAGGTCCCTTCACAATCTGGCAAATCAAACACTACAAAGTCGCACAACTCATTAAACATTCTATCTTCAACTGATAATTCATTTGGGACACTTGATAGACTTTCAACACAGGAGTTGTGGGATTCAATTTGAGACGGGTAGGTTTGATTTGGAAGGGTATACAGCTCACTTTCTCCACTCAAATTCTCAGCCTGTCCTACTGCCTCATCATACATTGGAAAATTTGGAGCTAGCTGGAAACTAGCTACCGGGTCAGTAGGTTGTATGAGAGCGGCCATGGACGCATTCAAATCCATCATCTGTTGGCTTGAAGCTACCCTAAAATCTTCCAAGGACTGTTCTAGACTAGACATTGGTTGTGAAGGGGTTTCAGTAAAATATTCAAAGTTGTTTGGATACTGAAAATTCCCAAAAGGCTGTGTAGAAGCAATGTCTAGGGAAGGTGCAAAAGTTGGGTATGACTGGTAGGAATTGAATGGTTGGACAGGGGTAGGATCAACAGTTGGATAAGAAGGTGAATGAAATTGTTGATCCTAAGAATTTGAAGTGGTGAAAGGAGTGAAAGATCGGCTACGAGATTGTTCAATACGTTCTGCAATAGACATAGGTCTTGGAGTTGCAACAAGACTCGAAGAAGGGGTATCAACGTAAGAAGGGGTGAATGTATGAAATGGTTGATACGAAGTAGATTGCGGAGTCAAATTGTTTGTCCTAGACGCGTCTATCCGATCTTTCAATGAAATTTTGGGCATGGAGGGGTCGTTCGAAGTTCGGCCAAAGCAAGAACCGTAAGAAGTAATGTCTGGTTGTGGGTACCAAAGTTCGGCAAGAGTTTTTCGAGGTGGGGTACCCATGATATGAAGAGAGAGAAAGAAAGGTAGAGAAAAGGAGGGGAAAAAGAATGTGATTTTTTTTGTTTTTTTTAGATATTAACAAAAGAATGAAATATACACACAAAAAGAATCTGGACAAAAACAATCACGACACAAAAATACCACACATCTAATCGTTCTAGGGTTCACCTAGGTAAACTAGACCTGTTCCAGAACTTGATTGTCGAAGTAAAACTGTGTCGAGAAACGGGCTCAAGATACACTGATCACGAGGCCAGGTAAGTGCAGAGATAAGGGGAGGTTTTCCAACGCTTTCGCGAAGTTCCTTAATTAAATAACCCTTTCTCTTTTGGCGGTTTCGCCGTTAACACTTTCCTAGACACCCCGTAAACAATATACCGTTAAGCGAGATTCTAAACACGGTTAACTTCTCCTAGTGAGCGCGAAGTCCTTAAGGCTTAAAGTCTAATTTCTTTTAAATTTTGTGCGGGTAAAACGTTATGCTTAAGTTCGTGATTTGTGGGCCACGGAAAAGGTGATGAAATCCTTTACCGTATATTGTGGGGTTCGCTTGCCCTTAAGTCCGTATTAATGTATGCAATGCGCAATTCAAAAAATTCTATAAAGAATCAAACAATCGTTTTTTAGTTTAAGCACGACACTGCAACAAATACGGGTTAGTCAATTTTTTTAGCGTTTGCTAGCGAACTTGCAAAGAATCCTGCAAAGAATAGTATATTGGAAGCGTCGGATTTGAGAAGAAGGTGTTAGTAAAGTACGTACCGTTAAGTTTTGGGTTAGGAAACCCCCGTTGAATCAAATCTGGTAAGATTGAAAAGTTCGCTTGCGCGGGTCAAACTACCCGGATCTTTGGCACTGTATTTTGCAATCACCTTAGCCTTGAACGTACACTTTGCTCTCCACAATCGCAGTTTGCAAATCCGCAAAAATCTGCACTCTTGCCCACAAAAATGATCAAAAATAACAAAAAGATTTTTTTTAAAAATATATACAAAAAGAATATTAACCCGAATAACAAGAAAGAAAATACGCTAACGTCTCCCCGGCAACGGCGCCATTTGATCGCACGCTTTTGGCGTGTCGGATGTTCAAAGTTCTAAAGTATAACCGCGATCAGGACGGTGTCACTATGCAGCTAGCCGGTTGAGCACGGGTCGATCCACAGGGAGATGGTTGTATGTCCTTTCGAGTTTTAGACGAGTCAATAAAGAATTTGTATGTGTTTGTTCGATTCTATCCTAAGTGTATTATTTGCAAGTATAAAGTTGTTAAGAAAAATATACGAAAGTGTAAGCTAAAGATATCCGTACTCAAAACTTTTGAGCTGAGTCTTGACCAATTGAAGCTAGAGCAATCGGCAACAACGTGGATTAGGGGATTTAAGAGCGGTATTCGTGGAATCCGGATTATTTACCCTTGTCCTTCCGTTCTTGTCTCTTGCTTTCGCCTCCGGCCAAACCGAACGCAACCGGTCGCGGTTAGGAATCACCGTTACCTTGTTAGGGTAAGGTTCCTAACGGAGCACTTGCGTAACGTTTGGGCGGAGTTCAATGGAAAATAATGGGAAAAGGAAATGAGCAAAGAAAATCTTAACTTACAATACCGTATTGATTCTTAACAATGATAATTACAACATTTATAAAATGAACAACAAAGAGCAAAAGAAAAGAACAAAGAAAAGAAAAGATTAGAAGTAAGTAAGTGCATGAGATGAAATTGCAAGAAAGTAAAGCAAGGTAATAAAAAGCAAGTAATAAATAAGCAATAAAAAGAACAAGAAACTAGAACTCAAGACAAGCATGGGATCAATAGCCAACCCTTAAACTTGAAAGCTCAATCAAGAGGTTGCAAGATCAAGAGAAGGGTAGAGAACGCATGTGAAATGAAGTGCTAATTCCATAAGAAAATACGACCCTTGAGATCAATAACTAACTCTTAACCTTTCAAGCTCAATGAAGAGGTTGAAAGATCAAGAGGAAGCAAAAATCTCAAGGGGGAGTTAAACTAACAAGAAAGATACAAAAGCCCTCATCTTCATTAATCTTCCACTCAAAAAGCTCTCACTACAATATTCATGGAGAAAAGATGATGAAGAAGAAGAAAAAAACTAAAACCTAACAAAAAGTGGCAAAAGAATGGACCCCCTTTGGTTTGGCTCAGTTCTGGGGTATTTATAGGAAGGGAACTGGAAATCTAGGGCAAGAATCTGCCCCTAAATGAATGTACCAAAATGCCCCCAAAAAACGACAGAACGAGGACCCCACATGGCCGCGGATCCGCGGCTGTATAGTGGAGGTAGGTTATGGGCTTTTGGTTGATTTCTTGTTTTTCTGTTGTCTGCTGTGTGGTATATGACTTTTCTCAGAATCTCTTCACAATTATTCCAGAATTTTAGTAGAACAAAAAGGTGATGTGATATGGATCTTTTGCCATGATTTTCTCGAGCTCCGCGTAGGTTTCTTGGATCTTGTGTTGATATAGAGCTTTGTGCATGACATGACAATCGATTTGCCATCTTGTCCCTTAAACTGGTATGTGGCAACACACGGATAGAGAGCGGAGACCCGTGTTTTATCTGTTGTCAGCAGTAATCCGGAATTTGTCGTACTTTTCATGGATTTCACTGTTCAGAGCCGAGAACCTGTATTCTGCAAATATGTAGCAAACACTGATCAAAGGCACCTACCTATAAACACACGAGCGTAAGAATGGGTGGTGTAAAATGCAATATTCTGGTATGAACAATGACTAGCTATATTGATGAGCTCATGGACCTGGAGACCACGTTGGGAAATAGGTCATATGCTGACTTGTTTCTACAGTCCCTACCATCTACTTTTGCCCAGGGGAAGAAAGTTATACTTCCAGTTGAGGGCACCCTGAAGGAAACCAGGGTGACACCCACTCAGCTTATTGGGGAATCTTCCTCTTCTGCATCCAAGGAGAAAGCAAAAGGTGAGAAGAAGACCTCCACAAAGCCGATATGCGGTGTCAGTAAGGTAGAAGGACAGGGAAGGGCAAAAGTTTCTGGGCTAACAGTAGGGAATGAAGGATGTTCCTATTGTCACGGGAAAGGGCATTAGCAGAGGGATTATTACAGGGCTTTGAAAGCCAGAATCCAGGATCCGAAGCATGTTGTGGCTTCGACTTCGAATGTGTTTGTAATAGAAAACTGTATGTCAATTAACTTTACTTTCTAGGTACTTGATACCGGATCAAGATCTTATATATGTAATTCATTATAGGCTTTGAGAAACCGTAGAGTTATCAAGGTAGGTGATATGACTCTCAGGGTTGCTAACGGAATGAGCGTGGATACTGAATCCGTAGGGGAATATCACCTTGGATTGCCAAGTGGGCAGATATTGATTCTACGTAACTGTTTGTATGTACCTAGTCTATCTTGTAATATCATATCTGTATCCTTACTTTCTAAGGAAGGATATGATTTTACATATGTAAGCGATGTGGTCCACATCCACCTAAAGCAAGTTTTGACTGGGTCAGGTACATTAGATAACGGTATATACGTATTAAATCAAGCTCAGGTTTTCAGTGTCCAGAACACACTTAAAAGAAAGTCTCTGGAATTAAATCAGGCTTTCTTATGGCATTGTAGATTGGGTCACATCAATGAAACACGGTTGACGAAGTTATATAGAGAGAGATATTTTGATCCGTTCGAATATCTGTCTTATGCAACTTGTCAATTTTGTCTCATGGAAAAGATGACAAAGACTCCGTTCACTGGACACGGAGTAAGAGCGAGCGTGCTCTTGGGACTCATACACAGCGATGTGTGTGGTCCAATGTCTACACATGCGCGAAGTGGTTATTCTTACTTCATTACTTTTCCGGATGATTTCTCTAGGTATGGACATGTCTTCTTGATGAAGCATAAATCCGAGGCCTTCTTGAAATTCCAGGAATATAAGAATGAAGTAGAAAAACAAACAGGCAAAAGTATCAAGACACTAAGATCTGATCGAGGTGGTGAATACTTGAGTGCCGAGTTCCTGGATTACCTAAAAGAGAATGGAATTCTCTCTCATCTTACTCCTCCATACATGCTACAACACAATAGTGTATCGGAAAGGCGGAACAGAACCCTATTGGACATGGTTCGTTCAATGATGAGTAAGGCTGAGTTGCCGCGATCCTTCTGGGGATATGCACTAGAATCAGCTGCATATATTTTAAACCAGGTTCCTACTAAGTCAGTGCCTACCATACCATATCAGATGTGGAGTGGGAAGAAACCCTGTCTTAAACACTTTAAGGCGTGGGGATGTCCAGCTTTTGTCAAAAAGCAGCATGCGGACAAGCTCGAGGAACGCTCAGTACAGTGTAAGTTTGTGGGATACCCAAAGAACTCCAAAAGGTATCTTTTCTATTACATAGAGGAGCAAAAGGTCTTTGTTTCTCGTCATGCCCGCTTCTTAGAAACTGAATTTTTAGAAAATCAGATAAGTGGGAGTGCAATAGAACTGGAAGAAATTCCAGAACCACAAGCTATTACTGAAAGCATGGTAGAAACAGAGGTTTCAAAAGAACCGGACATCCCCGCGCCACTCCACAGAACTAACAGGCAGTCTCATCCGCCTGAGATATACTACGGTTTTCTCATAGACGGGGATCGAGAGGATTGCATCATTGACAATGATGAGCCTACTAGCTTCCAGCAAGCCATTCAGAGCGGTGACTCGGTAAAATGGCTGGATGCAATGCGGACCGAGATGGAGTCCATGTACACCAACAAAGTATGGACTTTGGACATTTCTCCAGAAGGGTTAAACCCGTAGGCTGCAAATGGATCTTCAGAAGGAAGATTGGTGTAGATGGACATGTTGAAACCTATAAGGCTAGACTTGTTGAAAAAGGTTTTCATCAAAGACCTGGTTTGGACTATGATGAAACATTTTCTCCAGTGGCTATGCTCAAATCCATTCGGATCCTTCTTTCCATTGATGCCTTCCACGATTATGAGATCTGGCAGATGGATGTAAAGACGGCTTTTCTAATTGAAAATTTGGAAGAGTGCGTCTATATGGATCATCCAGAGAGTTTCATTCAGAGTGGGAGCAGCGGAAAAGTGTGCAAGTTGCTTAAGTCCATTTATGGACTAAAGCAGGCATCGCGGAGTTAGAACATCTGTTTTGATGATACAGTCAAATAATTCGACTTTATCAAAAATACAGATGAACCATGCATATATAGTAAGATTGTAGGGAGAACTGTGGTATTCCTCGTCTTGTACGTGGATGACATTCTCTTGATATGAAATGACATTCCTATGCTACAATAAGTCAAAGGATTCTTGTTATAGAGGTTCTCTATGAAAGACCTGGATGATGCTAACTACATTCTAAGGATCCATATCTATCGTGATAAATCTAAGAGGATGTTGGGACTTTCGCAGTCCAGGTACATCGACACCATACTAAAAAGATTTAGTATGGGAGATTCAAATCGCGGTAATCTACCGCCTTGTCACGGAATCACCCTCTCCAAAGAGATGTCTCCAAAAACTGATTTGGAAAGGGCTCGCATGTCATCTATATCCTACGCTTTTGCGGCAGGCTCTATAATGTATGCGATGTTGTGTACCAGACCAGATGTAGCCTACGCATTGAGCGTTATAAGCCGGTATCAGTCAAACCCAGGGGAGAAACACTCGATAGCAGTAAAGAACATTCTTAAGTACCTAAGAAGGACTAAGGAGATGTTCTTGGTGTATGGCGGAAAGGACCTCTAGATTGAGGCCTTTGCTGACTCCAGCTTCCAGAGTGACAAGGATGACTCCAAGTCCATATCGGGTTATGTCTTTATCCTCAATGGAGGGACGGTCTGTTGGAAGTGCTCCAAGCAGGACACCGTTGTTGACTCGACGATGGAAGCGGAGTACATAGCTGCTTGCAATGCCGCAAAAGAAGTTGTCTGGATGAAGAAGTTCCTCACAGAATTTCAGGTGGTTCCAAACATTGTTGATCCAATACCGCTGTATTGCGACAACAACGGCGCTATAGCTTTAGCGAAGGAACCCAGGTCCCATTAGAAGTCCAGACACATTTTGAGGCGGTACCACCTGATCAGGAAGATCGTAGATCGCCGGGAGATCGAGGTGAGGAGAATAGATACAGAGAATAACATTGCAGATCCACTCACGAAGGTCATCCCTCAGACACAGTTCGAGAGGCTAATCGAGATGATAGGTCTGCGATACGCCTGTATATGGCACTAGTGCAAGTGGGAGATTGTTAGTGATGCATACCCTAGAGGCCATTATTATATCATACTGGTTTATATATTACTTAATGAAAGCTTGGGATATTCACAGTTGTATTGACGGTCTTGCTCAAATGGTAGTATGCTACTTGGTTTGTTTCTACTTCAATATGTGTATGTGTTTCTTTTAGCATATCGCTTATACATATTAGTAGAGCCTTTAGGATCTTTACTTGATTACCAGTGTTGTGATGTTAGTCACACTAGTGGGGGCTGGGTAATCTACAAGCACATCCTTATACAGGTCCCTAGTCGTAGGATTATCGAGACGGGGCATCGATACTCCGGAGTAGACTAGTGTATACGCTTCTCATCCCAGCAGGGGAGATGGTCTGTCCCACAGCCATTAGTACGTCGTACTGGAGATAGTATGCAGGTAATCATTAGGTTATGAGTACACTGGACGGGACTCGTCGGGAACTGTTGGTGGGTATTATACCTATCATCGGGTAGCAGTTCCCAGGTGACATGAGTACAGCTTAGTCCGTTGACTTGACACTGCTACTTCGCCTCGAGTGTGTTCCCACTGTACTTTGATTACTACCCTACCATGGCTCAAAGGAGTCGTGCAAATAGGTAGTAGTTGGGTGCAGTCCCGAAGCACTTGGAGGCAGTGGCGGTTAGATAGGATTCGTCTCTCTTGGTATTGGGGGTTGATATCGTGCTGTGTTTGGAGAGCTATTACACAAATTCCCTGGCCAGGGCAAGCGAGATTTACTGGTAGGTATTCCAGTAGTTTCTCAGGGTGTTTTTGGCTACACTCCGGCATGACTTATTGCGCTATTAGGGGTCTGATGATTACCGCCCCTAGACCCGATATGCGATACTCTTAGACGAACAGACCGGACTATACGGAGATTGTCACATATAGACTCAGTAGGAGTTCGGATGAATTTGCTCATCGGCCTTCTCATCGACAGATACCTGGGTAGCCGTTACATGCAGCTAGTACCGCTTTCGGCTTGTGGTTAAACCCACTGCTAGCGTACCGTCTAGTCTTTAGAGTCCCACACAGAGGGTTTCCCTGCATCGGGTGAAAGATGTAGAGGTCGTATGGTTTTACGACAGGGCTTCGAACACTTACGTGCACTTGTGTGCGTATGATGTTCGGACGGATGATACTAGTGGGCTTTGGTTTAAACCGGATCCTAATATTGTATTGATGGATTGTTTCGTCTCTTTGTATTCATATTCTTCGGAATGCGGATGCGGGTATGTATATACGGATGAGGGGCATTCTCGTAATTAGTTCGGGAAAGTTTCTAGAAAAGGACACCTATTAGGGTTTGGATTCTTTTTTGGATTAAACATTATGGGTGGAGAAATGAGGTGGATTGTGAACATTGAACCTAGCATGACTACTTGGTGACTCATGGTTATGACTCACCATAAGATATTTATGAACTTGTGAGATATATCTCCACAATTATTGAAAAAGACTTACTCATTTTCTAAGAGGGCAGCCAAGCAATCTTCAAAGCTCACAACTCCTATCTCATTTCTTAAGTTTACTTCTTTCTCATATGAAACCCTAATTGTCTCATGAGTTGAGAAACCTAGGGTTCCAAGAAACAAAGTATCCCATCTTCACTCTCTACATCACTTAGGCCATCTAGTCTAGCAAGCTACTTGCCCTAGCTATCTCTAAGTTGAGGTTGGAGCTCGGACTATAGACACTCGGATGGATCGTCTTTGACTCGAGGAAGCCGATGAGAAAGCTACGATCTGTTACGATCCTCGGAGCCTATGAGGAGGACAGCGAGTAAAAGACCCGAAGGACTTGGTTTCATGAGGTATAACTTTCATCCGAGTAGTTAAACTTCATACAGTAATATGCTAGCTAGGGTTTATGATCGATCCTTGGTTCTAGTCGGTGTTGCGAAGCCCGTAAAAATCATTTTTTGCAATTTCCGCCTCCCCGCGAACTCGTGGGGTGCGCTGCATCGACTTACAGAAACCCTAGATTCCATATAGGAATATATGCAGTTAAGATCATGATCCTAAAATCTCACATCCAACAGCCTGGATTTGACCGCTGAACCGTCGCAAAATGCCATGTTTGGCTGCCCTTCCGTCGCGGTTTGGTGGGATCATGACTTGGGATTTTTTCTGGCTTCTTATGTTGACATGTAGAGATCTTTTTGATGTCTAGATTCTGAAAATAATACTCCGAGTCTTTGCCGTTGCTAGATCTCTCGATTTGCTTCTAAATTTTAGCAGATTCGGTTCCGATATCCCGATTTGATTTGGATCTCTTACTTGGATTTTAGATCTGAGCTAGTACCTGCACAATATCTCAAATCAAAGTATTAGTAGCATTTGGTATTCTTACGATATTATCCTAACCATTTATATAATATAATATCTTAAGAATATTGATTAGAAATATTTGATATGATATGCATATTTTAATTATTAAGATTTCATTTAAATTTTATATGCATATATTTCCCTCGTTATATTAATTATAATGTAGAAACATATGATAATAAAGTTTTTACAAATAACCCATACATGTTTTATATTTACAATAAACACCTTTTAGTACTAAACAATAGTAGGGAAAATGTTCATTCAAATGTGCAATATTTTAGACTAATCAAATACCCCCAAACTTATTTTTGATCGTCCCAAGCAAACTAGTAATTAAAGAGAAAAATAAAGATAAAAAACTAATTAGCACACTTTCGTAGGCAACACGATTGCACTGAGTATGTGCAATAAGCCTTTAAACCTCTAGGTGTCCCAAGTAGAAGGAGTGTTGTCTCCTGAGGGTTTTCAGCGAATTACACCCACAAAATCCCATAATAAAAGAGAGAATATGAAAATTATATACAAAGATAAGGAATATATAAAAAAAAGAACTTGAAACCAGGAGTTTCAAACTACACTAGCTTTTTAGTTGACATGAGCCCTTTCTTAATAGTCATGAGAAGATGTCGGAAATCACATCACCCCTCAGTAAAATATCGTCTTTAATCTTCCTCCCTACCTTTCTTCCAAATATCGATCATATACCCCTACGTGTGTGTAAAAGACATCCCTATACGTAGAGAATTCAATTCAAGCTATCATACTCTTGTCCATCTTTCTTAGTACTTTTTAGTCGGTGAATATTTTAGATGGAATTGCTCACACATTCTTCATGCGACCGTTAATACTTCTTGAGGTACTAACCAACCGATTAGCAAATGTGATCACTCATTAAGACGTAATTAGCAATATCCTAGTTTTGCAACACCTAACGCTTAGCAGTGGCTCCCAAACCAGTTGGTCTAAGGCACTAGGTGATAAGGTACCCTCGCTATATTTTTTTATGCTGCCTTAAGTAATTACAAAACCCGTGTTCATTTTTCTTCACCATTTATTCTTTATTTGTCATTTATATTTTGTTGATTTATATATTTTTTTCTTCATACTAAGGTTTTTAGACAAGAGCATTTCAAGGTATCCTCCACTATCCCAAGTTTCAAGATGTGTGCAAGTGCGTATAGTAGGGTATCAACATTCAGAAGTTTGAACTTAAGAATATGGACTATTTTCAGACTTATTTCTATTCTCAGATTAGTAATTTCTTTCATCTTACTAACCCTTAAGACAACAGCTCATGACTGCCTATTACTAGCTTCAGTTTAAAATATCTAATTTTCTTGCTTTTCTTAAATTTCTTTCTATCTTTTATATGTATTTTTCCTTCTAACTTTTATTATCAAAAAACTTTTAGTGGTTTTATTTAGTATAATGCAAAATGATGCATGAATAAGCACAAACCTCCCCCAAACCTATTTGTAGCAGTGTCCTCACTAATGTCACCTTTTAAGCTCAAAACCTGTAAACTTGGAAGGAAAAGTTCGCAATGATTAGTAAAGAGGAAAATGGTTAATGACACTGAAATACTCCCCCAAACTTATTTTTTGCTCACAATTGTGTAAAAATTTGTTTTTCTTTCAAGTTCCAAAATATTTTTCTCTCCCCAAACTTAATTAAAACTGTGTTTTAAGCATTTAAAATCATAAGGGGGGGGGGTTAAATTATTGGTCTATGCAAAGATTTGCAAAGACCAAAAGTCAACACCAACCATTCGAATATTTTATCAATGCGACACCATGATTGGTAGAATATCATGTCACAGATAGACATGAAAAAGTGGGGAGGAGATAAGAGGCGTAATTGAACAGGTTTATGTCTCGGTTGATAGAGATGAAACAGTGATGGTGAATGAAAACGCGAATGCGAAAGACAAGGAGTAGGTGTAATATTCGCATTCTCGTACTTGATAAGAAGAAGGGGTGGCGGTTCAACTTTTTTGGGAGGAGGTTGATTCATTACAACATCCATGTCTTTTAGGAATGCGAGTTTTTCGGCGAATATGTTTTTAAAACTTCCATCAATATTCCGAATGATAATTTCATCGAAAAGAAAGGTATGATACTCGGATAGCTCGACTAAATCATTCGACAAGTTAAAGGATTCGGACTTAAGTGTGGACTTGTCGACATAAGGGTCATCACGAGTATAATAAATAGCAGGATCAAACAATAACTCACTAGTGACATCGAGATCAGTATCGTGAAGCAAGGACTCCTCAAGTTCGCAACTGTCGGTAGCTACTTGTCAACAAAACATACATCACTTATATGAGCATAAGGTTCGGAGGGTTGACTTCATAACTTGTAGATATTAAGCTCAATTGTCATCTTCCTAAAGGACAGGTTCATTGAACCGTTACGAAAATTGATTATCGCGTTGGAAGTTGCTAGAAAAGGTTGACCTAGAATCACCGGAATTTGGTTTCGTGGGTTTGCTACAGGCTGTGTATCTATAAATATAAAGTCCACAGAGAATATAAATTCCCCAACTTTGATCAACACGTCCTCAAGCTCACCCCTAGGTTGGGTGATTATCGTTCGGCCATCTGGAGAGTGCAGTGTGCATGTTTCAACTCTTCTATACCTAATTGCTTATAAACCAAATACGGAAGCAAGTTAACACTAGCACCTAAATCGAGTAGAGCACGATTGATATTTTTACCCCCAATAGTTATAGATATTGTAGGACAACCGGGGTCGTTATGTTTCGTGGGCATCAATTGGGTAAGAGAATTGCTCATATTACTCGCTAAGAAAACTTTTTAAGCACTTGAATTTTTCTTTTCCTAGTGCATAAATCCTTTAGAATTTTCGCATAGGACAGAATCTATTGGATAGCATCCAAGAGAGGAATATTTATGTTAACTTGCTTAAACATTTCTATAATTTTCTCCATTTGTGCATTTGGTTTGTTGGCCCTCAAACTGTTTGGAAAATGAGCTTTATCAATAAGGGTTGGGTCCAACATTTGAGGAGAAGTTTGTGGGGATGGAATGGATCCCGAAATTGGATTCGGGATGGTCTGAGATGGTAGTTCACTTAAGGAAGTGGGTTGAGGGTTTAAGCCCAGTGAAGAACGGAGAATAGGCTCAGGAGAAGATGGTGGACTAGACGAAGTAGGATTAGAAGTAGTAGCCGGTGTTTTATCTGATTCATCATCATCAACTTGTTTACCAATATTATTATTCAGTACTCTTCCCGATCTCAACATAGTCACGGCACCCACGTTATGTTTTTATTGGTTAAAGGCGATGTTTGCGCTTTGTGTGTGGCCAAGATTTGGTAAAGATTGAGATGGAAGTCTCCTTTTCTCTCTTTCACACATTGCGGTTTTTATCTTTGCAATTTGTGATTCAATTAATTTTATGCTTTCACCGTGGGAAGCAGTGTGTTGCACTAACGTTTGGATAGAAAATGTTAAATTAGCCGTCGTTTGTATGGAATGTTTAATTAACGTTTCTAAGCTTATTTCGAGTGTAGAGATTTTTTCGGTACCGGCCGTTGGAAGATTAGTCTGTGATTGGAAATAATTATTATAAGGAGCAACGTTGTTGGCCGGATATTGAAAAGATTAAAGGGGTGCTGAATTTGGTGTGGGGGAAGCCTTTAAAAGTTATTTTGGCTTGGGAACTGATTTTGAGTTTGAGTTTGATTTTGGTTCCAAGAAAAATTAGGATGATTTCTCCATTCCTGATTTTATGTGGGGGAATACGGATCATTGCTGAAAAGCAGCATTGGTTTGTTCTTGACCTTGAGACGGAGGATTCAAAGGAAGTTCTTCCATTAAATGCGATGGGTCAAAACAATAACCACACACGGTTTTAGGGAGCATAACTTGGTTTAGGGAGGTTGACGAGAATTTGTTTTCTATAACTTCGAGTTTCTTTTGTATCGCGGCCATTTTGGCTTTTACCGCGATGGAAATATCGAGCCGATGGATACCTGCCCTAGATGAAGACGATGTGGTAGATCTATGTTGGAGTTTCTTAGCACCCTCACTAGTTTTTAACAAGCATCATGTATGTAATTTAAAAAAAATCTAGAGTGCTAAGGAACGCAAACCTAGAATTGAACTAAAGATTAAGGTTTAACAAAGTTAACATGCTAAGTATCATATACAAAGTAGTGTTTAACACTAAGAGAAAAAGAACTACAACCTTTGTAGACCTCTCATTCTCTTCTATAGCTCCGTGTAGATGTCCTTGGACTCATTGGTTCCACTCGAAGCTTGTAACACTCTCGCTTGTAGCCTTCGTTGTCCACGATGATCCACCCGGAGTTCCTTAACTCAAGCTATTGCTTCACTTGAACTAAGTAGACGTGAGGAAAACAACCTATACAAGTGTGTGTTTACCGCCGAAAGCCGGGAAGACAAGCGCGTAGGTCGTCTTGCCTGAATTAGGGGGCATATACTATTTGGATTTATCCGTCCACCTCTCCGAAGATGCCAAGTTGATTTATGGCACCATGTATCGGAGGTTTAGACGGATGCGACCGTTGTAGCAGACTTCGTCAGATTCCCCCTCATTGTGAGGGGTTTTTGATTGTGGGGACGCTCTTCCCTATAGGCGCAGGCCCCTGCAGTTAATTGCCCTACCGTATCGCGGTAACCACTTTCTCTTTCTCCAGATGGTCACTTCATGTCGTGTGTGTTTATTTTGTTTTTGGTTGCCCGTGGATTGTATACAGAGACTAATTTATGTTGTCGCCCGTAGGGCGTGGATTAGTCCAAATCCGTATTTTCTTAGATTTGGGTTTGGGTTGGTTTAAGGATCGCTAGCCTTGTTTTAGACTAAGATCAACTCAAACGTTTGTTAAGAATACGTTAGTCTAATTTTAGACTAAGATCTACTCAACAAGATTTTGGGATCATTTAGATCCAACGAAAGAGTATTTGGACTCTATCACTTTAGTTTAAGGACGTCACGGTCCATTGGGTTTAAGGACATCATAGTCCATGTTTAAGGACATTATAGTTCATAGAGTTTAGTTTAGGGACGTTGCGGTCCACAGATCACCATCTTTGACGTGAGGGTTTAGTTTAAGGACATTACGGTAACGGTACATAGTTAGATTAAGGACATTACGGACCATGGCTTGTTGGTTGTTGGGACCCACCACCTCTCTGAAGACGTTGAGTAATTACAACGACATATATCCGAGGTGTAGAGAGATGTACCCTTGAACCAGATTTCAGATCGAGGAGTCATCAGTTATGAGCATGGAGGCTCGGTTTATTTAGAGATTTAATCCCAGGAAAGACTTAGCCAATCTGGGGTTGAAGTTGGCCTCTGATAGTGTTAAACACTAGTGTATGCTCAGTGCCCACGTGCTTCCACGTGATATTCTAAGGCAGTGTTAAACACTGAGATCTGTGATGCTCACGTGTGGCACGTGAGGCGCCATAGCAGTGTTAAACACTGAAAGTTGGGGCGCTCACGTGTGGCACGTGAGGCGCTATAGCAGTGTTAAACACTGAAAGTTGGGGCTCACGTGTGGCACGTGAGGCGCTTAGAGTTGGGCGCTGTCTCTTTTATTCTCTTATTTTAGTGCTGAGCACTGTTAGGGGGTCACGTGAGGCGCCTCAAAAAAATAGGGTTTATTCCCTTTTCTTTTTTATAAGTGCCGAGCACTTCTCAGGGGTTACATGAGGCGCCATAAAAATAGGGTTTATTTCCTTTTCTCTTTTATAAGTTCTGAGCACTTCTCAGGGGTCACGTGGCTAGATCTCAGTCTTTCCTTTTTTTGTTCCTCAAAGGTGCTCACGTGGGAACACGTGAGCTTTTATGTAGCGTTTGAACTCTAATGAATCATCAGGCTGTTCTTCTATGGTTCCGAGGAACCAAGTTCTCCTTTTGTTCTTTGCAGGGATTAAATTCTTTTTAAAGGGTTAAACCCTAGTTTCAGAGGAATTAAATTCCCATACGTTTTTTAAGAGTTAAACTCTTTTGGATTCAGTTCTTTCCCCTAGGTTTTGAATCTGCATGACAGAATCTCCCCGATGAGAATTAAATTCTCAACTTGCGGGGAGATCTGCTTCTGCAGATCTTAACCAGAGGAAGAACTAAGTTTTTTGAGAAGAGTTAAACTCTTGGTTTGAGAATTAAATTCTCTTTTTGTGGGAGCTTTTGGGAGGGGTTCCTCTTCTTTAGAGAATTAAATTCTCTCTCTATTTTTCTTCCCCCCTCCCTCTGTTTTTAAAGCTCTTTTGCTTGCTCCTCTTTTTGAACTTGAAGTTTATGGGGAGGTTCCTCCGTTCAAGACTTGAAGTCTTGGGTCCTTTATATAGGGGAGGCTGATTTGTTGAACCAGTTAAGGAAATCTCTCATTGAGAGATCTCTGATTGATTTGGGGATTTTATCCACCGTTGGATCTTTGATCCAAGGACTTCTGTTTTACAGAAGACATCTTTCTTGTTTTTAACAAGATTGGGAAAATATTTTCCCATACAGAGCTTATTCTGTATCTTGGTGATTTTTAATCACCGTTGGATCTTTGATCCAACGGTGCTCTGATTTACAGAGCACAATCTTTCTTATTTAGAAAGATTTGAGGAATATTTCCTCAGCAAAATTTTATTCTGGTAATTTGATGATTCATGATGTTCGTTGGATCTTTGATCCGATGGTGGAGAACATTTAGTTCTAGTGCTGGCGCTCTCGTGCTTTGCACGTGAGGCGCTGCCTCAGAGTCTTTGACTCTTGGCACTGGCGCCCTCATGTTTTGCATATGAGGCACTTCCTCAGAGTATTTTACTCTTGGCGTTGGCGCTGAGACAGTTGTTACATTCTTTGCATGTAGAGTTTTCCCTTTATTTTTTATTTTATTGTTATTATTTTATAAGGGAGCAAGTTTTGAGCCAAAATTTTGGCGGGAACAAATGTCCAAACTACTTTGCCCACGTAAGTATGTACGTGGGTGATGTAGTGCAGAGTTATGCATGGCCATGGAATTGAAGGCTTAGGAGACAAGTTTAGGGTCCTTGTAGCCTAAGACTCTTTTCGTCTTCATGAGCCGTAAGGGTCTCAAGAAGGTTATTTCTCACTATAAGTCGAGAGGATCTCACAGGTGCATATTCTCCCTAAAAATCGTGAGGATTTCTAAGTGTTCATCGCCCTCGTGAGTCGTAAGGATCTCACTCGGGTACTTTTCCTTACGAATCGTGAGAATCCGTAAGTAGCTTCTTTATTTCATCGGTGAATGTGGCTTTGGCAAAAGTGGACCGTAGATAGTCCATTTTGACCTTCTTGTAGGGCAGCGATGGCTTAGGAGATAGGGTTAGGATCTGCCACCTAAGACTTTTCAAATTTATGAGCCATGAGGGTCACATAAAGACTTTTCTCCCTACGGGTCGAGAGGATCCCGCAGGTGTATTTTCTCCTTAAGGGGTCGCGAGGACTCCTAAGTGCGTTTTCTCTTGAGAGTCGTAAGGATCTCACAAGAGAATTTTTCCCCTTACAAGTCGAAAGGACTTATAAGTGGTTGTTTCCCTCCTTGTCGATATTCGACTTCGGAGAGTGTGGCCCATAGATAGTCCATCTTGACCTCCTTGCAGGGCAGTGATGGCTTAGGAGACAGGGTTAGGATCTGCCACCTAAGACTTTTCAACTTTATAAGCCATGAGGGTCTCATAAAGACTTTTCTCCCTACGGGTCGAGAGGATCCCGCAGGTGTGTTTTCTCCTTAGGGGCCGTAAAGACTCCTAAGTGTGTTTTCTCTTGAGAGTCGTAAGGATCTCACAAGAGAATTTTCCCCTTACAAGTCGAAAGGACTTGTAAGTGGCTGTTTCCCTCCTTGTCGATGTTCGACTTCGGAAAGTGTGGCCTATAGAGTCCATCTTGACCTCCTTGTAGGGCAGTGATGGCTTAGAAGACAAGGTTAGGATCTACCACCTAAGACTTTTCAACTTTATGAGCCATGAGGGTCTCATAAAGACTTTTATCCCTACGGGTCGAGAGGATGCCGCAGGTGTATTTTCTCTTTAGGGGTCGTGAGGACTCCTAAGTGCGTTTTCTCTTGAGGGTCGTAAGGATCTCATAAGAGAATTTTCCTTTCATGTGCGGGGACACTAATTTCCCTGCAGGTTGAGACAAATCGAGATATTCTCGCAAAGACACTGATTTCCTTGTGGGTCGAAATGAATCGAGAGGTTCTCGTCAAGGACGTTGATTTCCCTGAATCGAGGTATTTGCCAAGGACACCGATTTCCCTGAATCGAGAGGTTCTGCCAAGGACACTGATTTCCCTGGGGTTGAGACGAATCGAGAGATTCCTGCAAAGACACTGATTTCCCTGCAGGTCAAAACGAATCGAGAGGTTCTCGTCAAGGACGCTGATTTCCCTGAATCGAGATATTTTGCTAAGGACACTGATTTCCCTGCGGTTGAGACGAATCGAGAGATTCCAGCAAAGACACTAATTTCCTTATGGGTCGACACGAATCGAGGTTCTTGCCATGGACGCTGATTTCCCTGAATCGAGAGGTTCTGCCAAGGACACCGATTTCCCCGGAGTTGAGACGAATCGAGAGATTCCTACAAAGACACTGATTTCCCTGCGGGTCGAAACGAATCGAGAGGTTCTCGTCAAGGACGCTGATTTTCTTGAATCGAGAGGTTTAGCCAAGGACATTGATTTCCCTGGGGTCAAGACGAATCGAGAGATTCATGTAAAGACACTGATTTCCCTGCTGGTCGACGCAAATCGAGGTTCTCGCCAAGGATGCTGATTTCCCTGAATCGAGAGGTTTAGCCAAGGACACTGATTTCCCTGAGGTTAAAACGAATCGAGAGATTCCTGCAAAGACAATGATTTCCTTGCGGGTCGACGCGAATCGAGGTTTTCGCCAAGGACGCTGATTTCCCCGGATCGAGGTATTTGCTAAGGACATTGATTTCCCTGAATCGAGAGGTTCTGCCAAAGACACTGATTTCCCTGGGGTTGGGACGAATCGAGAGATTCCTGCAAAGACAATGATTTCCTTGCGGGTCGAAACGAATCGAGAGGTTCTCGTCAAGGACACTGATTTTCCTGGGGTTGAGACGAATCGATAGATTCCAGCGAAGACACTGATTTCCTTGCCGGTCGACGCGAATTGAGGTTCTCGCCAAGGACGCTGATTTCCCTAAATCGAGAGGTTTAGCCAAGGACACTGATTTCCCTGGGGTCAAGATGAATCGAGAGATTCCTGCAAAGACACTGATTTTCTTGCGGGTCGACTCGAATCGAGGTTCTCGCCAAGGAAGCTGATTTCCCTGGATCGAGGTATTTGCCAAGGACACTGATTTCCCTGAATCGAGAGGTTCTGCCAAGGACACTGATTTCACTGAGGTTGAGACGAATCGAGAGATTCCTGCAAAGACACTGATTTCCCTGCGGGTCGAAACGAATCGAGAGGTTCTTGTCAAGGACGCTGATTTCCCTGAATCGAGATATTTTACCAAGAACACTGATTTTCCTGGGGTTGAGATGAATCGAGAGATTCCTGCAAAGACACTGATTTCCTTGCGGGTCGACGCGAATCGAGGTTCTCGCCAAGGACGCTGATTTCCCTGAATCGAGAGGTTCTGCCAAGGTCACTGATTTCCCTGGGGTTGAGACGAATCGAGAGATTCCTGCAAAGACAATGATTTCCCTGTGGGTCGAAACGAATTGAGAGGTTCTCGTCAAGGACGCTGATTTCCCTGAATCAAGAGGTTTAGCCAAGGACACTGATTTCCCTGCGGTCGAGACGAATCGAGAGATTCTTGCAAAGACACTGATTTCCCTGCTGGTCGATGCGAATCGAGGTTCTCGCCAAGGACGCTGATTTCCCTGAATCAAGAGGTTTAGCCAAGGACACTGATTTCCTTGGGTCAAGACGAATCGAGAGATTCCTGCAAAGACACTGATTTCCTTGCGGGTCGAAATGAATCGAGAGGTTCTCGTCAAGAACGCTGATTTCCCAGAATCGGGGTATTAGCCAAGGACACTAATTTCCCTGAATCGAGAGGTTCTGCCAAGGACACTGATTTCTCTGGGGTTAAGACGAATCGAGAGATTCCTGCAAAGACACTGATTTCCCTGCGGGTCGAAACGAATCAAGAAGTTCTCGTCAAGGACGCCGATTTCCCTGAATCGAGATATTTTGCCAAGGACACTGATTTCCCTGGGGTTGAGACGAATCGAGAGATTCCTGCAAAGACACTAATTTCCTTGCAGGTCGAAGCGAATCGAGGTTCTCACCAAGGACGCTGATTTCCCTGAATCGAGAGGTTCTGCCAAGGACACTGATTTCCCTGGGGTTGAGACGAATCGATAGATTCCTGCAAAGACACTGATTTCCCCGTAGGTCGAAACGAATCGAGAGGTTCTCGTCAAGGACGCTGATTTCCCTGAATCGAGAGGTTTAGCTAAGGACACTGATTTCCCTGGGGTCGAGACGAATTGAGAGATTCCTGCAAAGACACTGATTTCCCTGCTGGTAGACGCGAATCGAGGTTCTCGCCAAGGACGTTGATTTCCCTAAATCGAGAGGTTTAGCCAAGGACACTGATTTCCCTAGGGTTGAGACGAATCGAGAGATTCCTGCAAAGACACCGATTTTCTTGCGGGTCAACGTGAATCGAGAGGTTCTCGTCAAGGAAGCTGATTTCCCTGAATCGAGATATTTTGCTAAGGACACTGATTTCTCTACGGTTGAGACGAATCGAGAGATTCCTGCAAAGACATTGATTTCCGTGCGGGTCGACACGAATCGAGAAGCTCTCATTATGGACGCTGATTTTCCTAAATCGAGATATTTTTCCAAGGACACTGATTTCCTTGGGGTTGAGATGAATCGAGAGATTCATGCAAAGAAACTATTTCCTTGCGGGTCGACGTGAATCAAGAATTTCTCGTCAAGGACGCCGATTTCCCTTAATCGAGATATTTTGCCAAGGACACTGATTTCTTTGGGGTTGAGACGAATCGATAGATTCCTGCAAAGACACTGATTTCCTTGCGGGTCGACGCGGATTGAGAGGTTCTCGTCAAGGACGCTGATTTCCCTGAATCGAGATATTTTTCCAAGGACACTGATTTCCCTGGGGTTGAGACGAATCGAGAGATTCCTGCAAAGACACTGATTTCCTTGTGGGTCGACGTGAATCGAGAGGTTCTAATCAAGGACGCTGATTTCCCTGAATCGAGATATTTTGCCAATGACACTGATTTCTCTGGTGTTGAGACGAATCGAGAGATTCCTGCAAAGACACTGATTTCCTTGCGGTTCGATGCGAATCGAGAGGTTCTCGTCAAGGACGCTGATTTCCCTGAATCGAGATATTTTGCCAAGGACACTGATTTCCCTGGGTTTGAGACGAATCGAAAGATTCCTGCAAAGGCACCGATTTCCTTGCGGGTTGACGCGAATCGAGAGGTTCTCGTTAAGTACGCTGATTTCCCTGAATCGAGATATTTTGCCAATTGACTTGATTCCGAGACGGGGCGTTATTCTGGCAGGGAGGTAGTTGGCTGACTTGTTTCCGAGATGGAGGTCGTTTGTTGACGTATTTCCGAAACGGAGGTCATTTGGATGACGTATTTCCGAGACGGGGTCATTGGATGATGTATTTCCAAGACGGGGTCATTTGCTGACGTATTTCCTGTTGGAGATAGTGCCCTCAGAGTCAATTATTGGATCACAGGCACGTGATTGCAATGATTGAGGGAGGACTATCCCGGTAGGACAGTCTTACTCAAGATGATAGTATGCTATCTGGTTTATCTTTATCATCATGTACTACTTTAGGTGACCATACGAGTCGCTATTACACGTTGATAGAGCCCCTAGGATTCTTGCTTGACTACCAGCAGTATAAGGGCGATCATATACGTGGGAGCTGGGGTCTATAAGCATATCCTTAAAAGGTCCCTAGTCGTGGGAGTTTCGAGACAGGGTATCGATACTCCGAAGTAGACTGGTGTATACAGTCGAGACCCCGACGAGGGGCGGTGGCCGGTCTCACAAGCCACTGGTGTCAGTTGGTTTACCTAAGATGTATACAGGTGCTCATTGGGTTATGAGTACACCGGACAGGACTCGCCGGAAACCTGCTAGTTGGGATTATACCTGATGTCAGATAGCAGTTCCCTGGTGACATGTGTACAGGTTAGTTCATCGACCTGAGATCGTCATTTGTCTCGTGTGAGTTCCCACTGTGCTTTGATTACTACCCTACCACGCTCAAAGGAGACGTGCAAACGGGTTTTAGTTGGGTACAGTCCCGAGCCACATGGAGGCAGTGAGCGGATCTGCAGGGGTTCGTCTCTCCCGGTATTGGGGGTGAGGTCGCGCTGTGTCTAGGAGAGCCAGTGCATGAAAATTCCTTGGCCAAGGCAGGAGATTTGCTGGTAGGTATTCCAGTAGTATCTCAAGGTATTCTGGGCTACACTCCGACACGACTTGTACCGCTTTTGGGGGTCTGACTTTTACCAACCCCCTAGGCCCGCCATGCGATGCTCATAGACGAACGGACCGGACTGTACGGATATTGTCACTGACAGGCTTAGTAGGGTGTCAGGATGAGTTCGCTCATCGACATCCCTTTTGGTCAATAGCTGGTAGCCCGTCACGTATGGCTAATACCTCTGACGTGCTAGTGGTTAAATCCACAGCCATAATATTGACGAGTATTTAGAGTCCACCAAACACAGTTACCCAGGTTTCGGGCGAAACGCTGTAGAGGCCGTATGGAGATATGGTAGGGTTCGATCAGATGCGTGCGGTCTTGCACGGATCGTGATCGGATGGATTTTACTAGCCGACTTTGGCTTAAGCCGGATCCTAGTATTTGACAGTGTAGTTTTGTCTCTTTGTATTTATGTTCGATGGGAATACAAATGCGGGCATGTATATGCAGTAGCGGGGTTTTCGTGTAATTTATTACGGGATCAGTTTTCTGTAGTTGCCAGTTTGCATTCGGTTCCGGCCGGTTTTCCTTTGTCCTTTCACGGCCGGACTTTCCGGTGGAGGGGGTTATTTGCAAGAGTGTAAATAACTTATTGTGAAGGGGTTTCTTGCATTTGTAGCTTCATTATGATATTCTTATCATCATGAGATTCTTTTCTAGTACATTCTTATGCATTTATTGTGATGAGATTGAGTGAGGTTGAGATGAGAAATGAGTGTGACAAATTTCATTTGATCATGATGCATTTTCTTCTCTTGATAATTCTTTGGGATTTTTCTCCCACCATTCTAAGAAGGGCCGGCCACTATTGGTGAGAGAGAGAGATAAGTTCATTCTTGTGGTGTGGCATTTTTCTCCATCTCATTTTCTTGCTAGGAAAAATGAAAGCACCATTTTTCTTATCTTCATTTCTCCACCTCCACCATGGCAACAACATAAACCCCAAAGAGACATAGCCTACTACACTATATCTACAGCAAATCTTGGACGCGTCGGCTAGCCAACTTCGCGCCCGAGTTGCCTCGGTCTAGAGGTGGGAGCCCGTAAAAGAACTCGGCTACGTGGTGCCCTTTCCGACGAGGAGGTGACGGACGAAGATTCCGATGGAGATCGGAGTGGAGACGAAGACCAAAGGACACGGATCGCTTGGTATAACTCTCTACCCGTATTTTAGTTTGCTAGTAGCTAGGTTAATGGCCCGATCCAGGTTAAAAGTGCGCGGTGATGCCGGTTTGCTAGTTTGCAAAGTTTTTCGTTTCCGCGTTTCCGGCGTCGGATCGACGGCCGGGGTGCTGTCGTGCACTTACATTGGTATCAGTGCCATGCCATTAACCTCGTCTAGCTTGCTCTAGTATGTTTAGAACTCGATCGAACAAAATCCCAAAAACCGTATTTTTTAGTGCATCGTGTTTCTGTCGAAATTTTTTCTGCTCCAAAATTTTTTCAGGTAGTTGCAGAAACACGAGCAAAGAATTATAAGCATTCTGGGAAAATTCGATGCAGTGATTCTTCAGTAAGACCGTAGAAACGCGGCCAAGCCCCTTGTTTGGCCGCGGTTCCGCGGTGGGAAGGAGTTCTCACTGCACCAAAATTTCCCAGTAGGCTTCTGATTAGGAAATAGGGGTTTTGGGATATTCTTTTTGGGCCCAGATTTTCTGTGAGTGCTACAGTACTGCTTGGGGCCCACTTAGGTAATTTTGATCGATCGAAAAGTTTAAACATGTTAGTTCACAGTATTTACATTATATCTGCGACCGTGAATGTCATTCGATCAGTAAATCCAGTCTAAATGCTATAGCCCTTTTAGACGGATTTGCAAACGTAACATTCACGTTGATGTTCTGTGTTTTGCTGTGATGTTGCGGATTGGTCGTGGGGGATAGCCTGGATGCAATGTTAGTACAGTTTTTCTTTATATGTACATTTGATATTGTGGGGCGAGCGTCCGACATGTGGACTGCCGTCACTGCCTGTTTGTATTATTCTTTTGGGGCACGACCGGGTCGAGGTCGATGTACCCGTTGTATGTATATTTTACTTTCTGTACTAGGATTACCCCACGGAGGGGTGCACGGATAGCCGTGTTCTAGAGGGCAACGAGCCCGCATCTCATGGCATTGAGACGGAGGGGGCTTCACTCTAGAATTGGAGGGCTATTCGCCGCACTCGTAGGGGGTACAGGTTGACCCAAGGTAGGGTGCCTAAGTTACCAGATTCCGTGAAGTGCTGGGTGGTCCATTCACGTTGTTGAAGGGGGCTGCCTCGCTTCAGGTTTTGGCGGGTAACTTGCCGCTCCCGTAGGAGTCTAGGTTTTCATTGCACAGGCTATCCACACGACCAGGGGAACGTCGGGTTTCATTAGCGGCTCTATGAAACCCGGGGATCCCAGATATTTGTATTGTTCTGTGATGCTGTACATTTCTGTGATGTTGCATTTTATCACGCCTTGAGCGAAATATTATATATTGATATATATACTAGTAGATGTTGTATATGTTTTGCATCCGCGCTAGTCCAGTCCCCGCTCTGTCATTAGTTAAGTAACCTAACGGGTGATGACGGGACCCGGTGGCGAATGCGGATGGCATATATGTACATCATTATTTTCGTTCTTTTGTGGTGTGATCAATTGATGGGACTGCGTTGATTCGGATCAATGAAAGATAAACAAACCTATTCTGATTTTGTTGGAATATTTTTCAAAAAGCTGTTATTACAAGGACGTTCACTTTTATTTTGCACAGTGGTATTCAGTTGGAATATCCTGCTCCTCAGTCGACGAGGCAAGAGCCGAGATCCCTTCACCGGGAGTGACCCCTTGGACAAAAGTTTGCGTCAGGGCAATAACTTCACTATAGCCGATTACTTTTGCTTTGCATCGTGGTATTCAGTTGGAATATCCTGCACCTCATTCTACGGGGAAAGAGCCGAGATCCCTTCACCGGGAGTGACCTCTTTAGCAAAGGTTTTCGTCACTATGTTTTTATAAAGCTATCCTGTTCCTTCAACGATATCAAGTTTATTACGTTAAAGGTTTTCGCCAGAAACCATTCGTAGCCCTCCATCATTTCAGTTAAATATTCGGTAGTATTCAAGCTATGTATTTTGACCTTACGCCAAGGCATAGTGATTGGTAGCTGCCGGATATTTATCTGTTGCATAGATAGATGCGTTGGTTTGGGACAGTTATACTACTATTTTGGCCTTCGTCAAGGGTATGTACGGGTGGGTTCAAATTAACCTGGATAATGATGGGTAGAACTTGACATGTGACTTATGATATTTTGACCTCACGCCAAGGTCATAAGAGCATGGGGCAAAAATCCACATCGGGAGTTTCTAAAGAAACTGAAACTTGCCAGATATGCGCATACCTTCTGGAGTGTGATAACGTGAGCGGATTCCATCACGTTATCATGCGATGATGTTGGATCCCGATTCCCACTGATGAGTTGGTTTACTCCTCGAGTGATCCCGGCTAATTCTTCTTTCAGGTTTGGAGAAGAATTTGACGTTACAGTGGGAGGTTTCCTGATTAGATAAAGTGATAATTAACCATTCTGATCTAGGTTAGAGTGCACGCTAAGTGTTTTTTTCTCTCTCTCTTTGGCAGCAACCATTGACCCGACCCTAAGACTATGACTTAGTGACCAAAATTAACCGTACCTTCTAAAAACACTGGCTTTTGGATTGTCAGAGTTGCAAACCTCATTGCCACTCCTACTTTTACCCTTTTCTCCAGGACACCCCGTATTACTACGAACGTCCACTTCCATTGGAGAAAACCATCGTATGGTTATATACGAACTCGAAGGGATTTATTCGAGGATGGTTTTAGGTTCTGGAGAAAACGAATAGGACTATTCAGTTGTCTTTTCCTTCTACCTTCTCTTAGGTTGCGAGTACTCCTTAGTTTAGAAGATAGTACACCTATTACGCAAATTGGATAGTCTTCTTCCAAACCTTAGGCTGGTGCCGAACGGTAGGGAATGATGAAAACCAATTAGCCTAAACGGTGTACAGAAGGTATTAAGTAAAGACAAAGAAAGGGATTAGTAAGAGAGCAAAGTAAATTGCGACTGCTATTCACGACCAAACCTAGTATTTCTTCGCCAATCCTAAATCACCTTTGTATTTCTCCAGGACATTCCATATCACTACGAAGATCCCAAGTTTATTGGATAATCCATCGTATGGTTATATACGAACTCGAAAGGAACTTGTTCCAGTTCGGGGATGGATCCTGGTTCATGAGAAATAAGAATAAGGTTTATTCAGATGTCTTTTATCTTCACCTTCTCTCGTGTTGCGAGTGCTCCTAGGACTAGGACAGTACACCCATTATGCTTATTGGATAGTCTTCTTCCAAACCATAGGCAGGTGCCGAACGGTAGGGAAGGAAGAAAACCATTTGGCCTAAAGGGGTGTGCAGAAGGTAATGACTAAAGACATATAAAGGGATTTGGAGATGTGGCAAAGAAATATATGGTTACAGTTGTGAATCTGGATAATGGAAGAGGTATTACTAGGAATACCGGGATACCCCATCGAAACATTTCAATGTTTCAGTTTCATTGCGTACCGTTAAAGGAAAACTGATTTCCCAATTAGACACTTGCTCCAGGGTATGTATTTATCAGGTATGATTCTCACATCTGTATGATTTTACAGATGATGAGTGGGAGTAAGTTATTGGGAATTAGGTGATCATCCTCATTATATCAGGATTCGTTGTAATCGGTGATATTTGAGGAAGTCACTTGGGTTGTTTGCCGGACGGCAAATATTTGGTTTTGAATATCCGTCGTTGTGCACCAATTTCAAATCGATATATCTGTACGTCTATTTTTATAGAGTGAGATATACCTTTTTGAAATTATGTCTATGACATTTACCTATATCAGTGGATGGTTAGGTAAGGAGTATTGAACAGCGGTGTAATTCTTCTTAACCATAAGTACAGTTTTCAACCTACGGCACACAGTGAATGAGTCATTTGACTCAAGGGACTTATACAGAGTATTGTATGTTGTCCAGTGTCCATTAGGACAGAGGGGTAGGTTCTCGTACTATATTCGGTTTACTTATAACTTCTCTAGTTCTTAGACAGGTGTTTCGTATAAACACAAGGTCGAAGTTTTGAGAAGTTATAGGTATAAGAGTAAAGTAGAGAACCAGGTATTGCAAGTATCGGGATTCTTCAAGGTGATCGAAGATGTAGATACTTGTGGATGGTATTCAGTTGATAGTAATGATTAAGAGGACTTGCTTCTCTTTCAGGTTACTCATAATTGGAAACACTCCTAAGTTGAGCAACGCTGATCGACCTCCTTCCATTTAGTTGACATGCACTGGAGACAACTGCATGATTTGAATCTGGTTTAATTAAATCAGTGCCTCTGTTTCTATATTGGATATAGAACAGTTCATATCTTAACGATGTTAAGGTACGGAGAGTTGTCCGGCTTATGCTTAAAACCAGACTCCGGATAACTCAAGGCACGTTTCTGTAATGGCTGTTTGTGGGTTGACCCGGGCTATGACGAGGGTTGATTTTCTACCATCTGGAAGATCAATAGTGATATTGTTCTTGACTCGCCATAGTTTTAATAAAAATGGATTTTTTCAGAAAACAGTAGTGGGAGTATGGTAGAACTGGAAATAATTTCAGAACCGCAAATGATTACCGAAAATTTGATAAGAACCTAAAGATTCAATCTGGTTTGACATTCTATTGGCCACTCCGCAGATATGGTGGGTAACTTCAGGCACCCGAGAGGTACTCCGGTAGTCTCAAGGATGGTGACAGGGAAGTTCTTGTTTACCCAGACTTGCCATTGCTGTTGTTCCAGACTGTGAGACCCGGCGGGAGGATGAGTATAGCGTCATTCTAAACTAGCTTTAGAAGTGTACGTGTATATGACTCTGCCAGAGGGTTGTCATAGTCAGTGGGAGCAGCGGAAGCATGGTGGACAAGTGGCTCATGTCTATTTATAGACTAAAGCAGATATAGCGGAGATAGATCATCTATTTCTGATGTGACAGTCATAGGTTTGACTTAATCAGAATAGGGGATGGATCTTTTAAGAAGGTAGTAGGGTGTGATGTCCTAGTATTTGATGACATACACAGAGTAGGAAGTGATATTTCTATACTACGATCGGTTTTACTTTGGTTGTCACACAGTAGTTTCTCCACATAGGAATTGGATCTTATATCAGACATTCTGGTTACTAGATCTATGGTTTTAGATCTAGATTTGGGTAGTTTCCCAATCTGGGTACTTAGACAGCATTCTAAGAGTATTTAGAATGGACGACTCCTGGCATGGTAGTATACCTGTAGGTGATGGAGTCACCCTCTCTAAAGGTGTCTTACAGACTAAAGGGGAGAGGGATACGCAAGATTGGCAGATCCCTTGCTTAGGCAATTGAGTCAATCATGAGATGTCAAGTACCACACCAGATGTTGTTTTTGCAGTAGGTGCAATAAGTTGATATTAATCCAATTCTGGAGAAACGATCGGAAGTAGTTTTAGAACATAAGTGAATGTTCTAGAGATATGATAACGACAGCCTCCTTTAGGAGACGGTTATCATTCCAGGCTTCCAAGGTGACCTGGATGACAGAGAGGCTGTCAGAGTTATAGTTTTCCCTTTGACGAGAGGAAGTATTATGGACAGGTGGTCCAGGTGGATACTGAGGGAAGGCATGGCGCAGGATACTGATTAAATTCAGTTGACAATACAGTCTAAGAAGTTTGGATTTGGAGTTCACTTGTAAGCTAAGTCCTATCAGATATCCAGACACATTCTAAGACAGGTATTGTTCATTTCGGGAGATGGCTTTCTCCGCGAACTTGAGAAAAAGAGAGACATAGAAAGAAACATCAGAGTGGATCCACTCACTGAGGCTATTCCTTGAACGCAATAGTTTCGCAAACGAGCTTTGTGAGACTGACTAGTAGAGGAGTTGGGTGTTCGGTATCACACGAGCTGTGAGTATGCGACATCACAATAATTAGCCTTGAGTGCAAGTGGGAGATTGTTGGAGATAATGCCCTTAGAGTCAATTATTGGATCGCAGGCACGTGATTGCAATGATTAAGGGAGGACCTATCCCGGTAGGACAGTCTTACTCAAGATGATAGTATGCTATCTGGTTTATCTTTATCATCGTGTACTACTTTAGGTGACCATACGAGTCGCTATTACACGTTGATAGAGCCCCTAGGATTCTTGCTTGACTACCAGCAGTATGAGGGCGATCATATACGTGGGAGCTGGGGTCTATAAGCATATCCTTAAAAGGTCCCTAGTCGTGGGAGTTTCGAGACAGGGTATCGATACTCCGGAGTAGACTATTGTATACAGTCGAGACCCCGACGAGGGGCGATGGCCGGTCTAACAAGCCACTGGTGTCAGTTGGTTCACCTAAGATGTATACAGGTGCTCATTGGGTTATGAGTACACCGGACAGGACTCGCCGGGAACCTGCTAGTTGGGATTATACCTGATGTCAGATAGCAGTTCCCTGGTGACATGTGTACAGGTTAGTTCATCGACCTGAGATCGTCATTTGTCTCGTGTGAGTTCCCACTGTGCTTTGATTACTACCCTACCATGCTCAAAGGAGACGTGCAAACAGGTTTTAGTTGGGTATAGTCCCGAGCCACATGGAGGCAGTGAGCGGATCTGCAGGGGTTCGTCTCTCCCGGTATTGGGGGTGAGGTCGCGCTGTGTCTAGGAGAGCCAGTGCATGAAAAGTCCTTGGCCAAGGCAGGAGATTTGTTGGTAGGTATTCCAGTAGTATATCAGGGTGTTCTGGGCTACACTCCGACACGACTTGTACCGCTTTTAGGGGTCTGACTTTTACCACCCCCCTAGGCCCGCCATGCGATGCTCATAGACGAACGGACCGGACTGTACGGATATTGTCACTGACAGGCTCAGTAGGGTGTCAGGATGAGTTCGCTCATCGACGTCCCTTTTGGTCAATAGCCGGTAGCCCGTCACGTATGGCTAATACCTCTGACGTGCTAGTGGTTAAATCCACAGCCATAGTATTAACGAGTCTTTAGAGTCCACCACACACAGTTACCCAGGTTTTGGGTGAAACGCTGTAGAGACCGTATGGAGATATGGCAGGGTTCGATCAGATACGTGCGGTATTGCACGGATCGTGATCGGATGGATTTTACTAGCCGGCTTTGGCTTAAACCGGATCCTAGTATTTGACAGTGTAGTTTTGTCTCTTTGTATTTGTGTTCAGTGGGAATACAAATGCGGGCATGTATATGCAGTAGCGGGGTTTTCCTGTAATTTATTACGGGATCATTTTTCTGTAGTTGCCAGTTTGCATTCCGTTCCGGCCGGTTTTCCTTTGTCCTTTCACGGCCGGACTTTCCGGTGGAGGGGGTTATTTGCAAGAGTGCAAATAACTTATTATGGAGGGGTTTCTTGCATTTGTAGCTTCATTATGATATTTTTATCATCATGAGATTCTTTTCTAGTCCATTCTTATGCATTTATTGTGATGAGATTGAGTGAGGTTGAGATGAGAAATGAGTGTGACAAATTTCATTTGATCATGATTCATTTTCTTCTCTTGATAATTCTTTGGGATTTTTCTCCCACCATTCTAAGAAGGGCTGGCCACTATTGGTGAGAGAGAGAGAGAAGTTCATTCTTGTGGTGTGGAATTTTTCTCCATCTCATTTTCTTGCTAGGAAAAATGAAAGCACCATTTTTCTTATCTTCATTTCTCCACCTCCACCATGGCAACAACATAAACCCCAAAGAGACATAGCCTACTACACTATATCTACAGCAAATCTTGGACGCGTCGGCTAGCTAACTTCGCGCCCGAGTTGCCTCAGTCCAGAGGTGGGAGCCCGTAAAAGAACTCGGCTACGTGGTGCCTTTTCCGACGAGGAGGTGACGGACGGAGATTCCGCGGGAGATCGGAGTGGAGACGAAGACCGAAGGACACGGATCACTTGGTATAACTCTCTACCCGTATTTTAGTTTGCTAATAGCTAGGTTAATGGCCCGATCCGGGTTAAAAGTGCGCGGTGGTGCCGGTTTGCTAGTTTGCAAAGTTTTTCGTTTCCGCGTTTCCGACGTCGGGTCGACGGTCGGGGCGCCGCCGTGCACTTACATTTCCGAGACAGGGTCATTGGATGACATATTTCCGAGACGGGGTCATTGGATGATGTATTTCCGAGACGGAGTCACTGGATGACGTATTTCCGAGACGGGGTCATTTGTTGACGTGTTTCCGAGACGGGGTCATTGGATGACGTATTTCCGTGACGGGGCCATTGGATGGCGTATTTCCGAGGCGGGGTCATTGGATGACGTATTTCCGCGACGGGGTCATTAGATGACGTATTTCCAGGGCGGGGTCATTGGATGACATATTTCCGAGACGGGGTCATTGGATGACGTATTTCCGAGACGGGGTCGTTGGATGATGTATTTCCGAAACGGGGTCATTGGATGACGTGTTTCCGAGAAGGAGTCATTGGATGACGTGTTTCCGAGGTGGGGTCATTGGATGACGTATTTCCGAGGCGGGGTCATTTGATGACGTATTTCCACAGCGGGGTCATTTGATGACGTATTTCCGCGACGGGGTCATTAGATGACGTCGACGGGGTCATATGCTGACGTGTTTCCGCGACGGGGTCATTTGCTGATGTGTTTCCGCGACGGGGTCATTTGCTGACGTGTTTCCGCGACGGGGTCATTAGATGACGTATTTCTGAGACGGGGTCATTGGATGACGTATTTCCGCGACGAGGTCATTTGCTGACGTATTTCCGCGATGGGGGTCATTAGCTGACTTGCTCCGCTTTCTGCAGTGTCGGGGTTGACTTGCTCCGTTTTCTACGGTGTCAGGGTTGACTTTATGTTGTCTGTGAACCGTAGAGTTTTAGAACCGGGGACTTTGTCATGGCTCCGATTGGTGGTGTCGCGTTTGTATCCTGCTAGAATGTGGAAGAACGCCGTTGCTGATCTCTAAGTTGTAGATGTTGCCATTGAAATCTGGAACTAGGGACTTTGCCATGGCTCCGTTTCGTTGTGACCCAAAGGTAGGTTTTTGATGTTATGTCTGCATCCTGCTGGAATGGAGAATGAACGACGTGTTGATCTTCCGGGACACAGATGTTGCCATCGAGATCTGACTCTCCCTTTGACAGAGTCTAGTGGGAAAATGTGGTTCCTTTTTTGTTTATGCCCATGGATTGTATACAGGGGTCAGTATGGACTTACCTGCAGGGCAAATTTTTTATTCTTTCATTATTTTCATTTTTTTATTTCTTTCCGCGATACTCTATCATTTCAACTTTTTATATCGCGAAAGTCGAGATTGCTCAATCATTTCGGCTATTTTTCGCGGTGCCCAATCATTTCGGATATTTTCCTTTTACTCGCTGCTTTTTATAGCTAGTTGCCCAATCATTTCGGCTTTTTTTTCTATGCATATCTTTTACCTGCTGATTTTGTTGCAAGTTGCCCTATCATTTCGGCTATTTCATATGCATTTATGGCTCGCTGACTTTTTGCTGCGAGAGCGGAACTTGGGTTCTGATACCAATCTTAGCATCAGCATCGCTGCGACTGGAATATTGCCAGGAGCGGATCATCATTTGCCATGAAAGGACTTGGAATTTGATACCAATTTAGGCATCAGCATCGCTACCACTGGGACACTGCCAGGAGTGAATCATCATTTGCCTCTGTCGATTCAAACAAAGGTGGCTTAGCAAACAGGATTCTGTCGACTAAGGATTTTGACTTCATGAGCCGTAAGGGTCTCATAATGGTGTTTCTCCATACGAGTCGTGAGGATCTCATAAGTGCGATTTCTCCTTAGGAATCGCGAGGATTCTTAAGTGCATGTTCTCTTATAAGTCGTAAGGATCTTGCAAGAGTGTTTTCTCCTTATAAGTCAAGAGGACTTACAAGTGTTGTTCACCAAGTGGGGAATTTCGCGCCATTGGTGGAACTCGGTGGGGGGACATTTATTTGTGCTCGTGGATTATATACAAGGGTCAATATTGAACTGCTTGTAGGGCAATCTGAGGAATGTGATGGCTTAAGAACAGGTTTAGATCCCTGTAGCTTAAGGCTTTTCGAATCCTATGAGCCGTGAGGATCTCATAGGGGAGTTCTCCTTACGAGTCGTGGGGATCTCGTAAGTGGATCTTCTCCATAGGAATCGTGGGGATTCCTATGTGTGTTTCTCCTTCGTGAGTCATAAGGATCTCACTCAGGTATTTTCTCCTCATAAGGTCGAGAGGACCTTATGAGTGCTCATGACCATTTTTTACGAGATTGCGCCCTTTCGGGTTTTCACAAACTCGCCGGCAGTCCTGCTGTTTTTACTCACGAAGCCCTTTCGGGTTTTCATCCGTGCCTATTCTGCTTATGGACGTACCATTTTTTTAAGCAACGAGATTGCGCCCTTTTGGATTTTCACAAGCTCGCCGGTTGCCCTGCTGTTTTTACTCACGGTGCCCTTTCGGGTTTTCATTCGTGCCCATCTTGCATGCGGACGTACTGTTTTTTTAGCGGGGTATTCCACTAGATTGTAAGACCTGTTTGTAGGCCCCTTAATATTCTTCCTGCCCTTTGAGAAGAAAGGACCATTCTACATAGAGATTCTTCTGCCAGTGAGAAATACGCCCCCTGCGTATATCTCGGAGGGAACGAGTACTCACGCCGTCGCTATTTTGGCGACAGGTTGCTTCAAAGTCGCTCATTTTTTGTTGAGCGTTGGCGACAAATGCCATTTTACCTCCACTTTTCATTCATCTTCATCGGATGATGAAAGGTCTTGACCCAGCTGATCCAATCGAGCCATTTTATCCATGAGTTTTTGGAAGGTTGTCGGCTTAAAGAGGGCCATATACGAGGACGCCTTTGAATTTAGGTCAAGGGTGGCTATGAGCATTCTCGTGGCTGCAACTTCATCGATGCGTTGCTTGTATTTGACCAGAGATTTCGCTATCGGGTAACATATTGAACCCAAGTCTCATTCGGTCTAACCCTTTCGTTGACCAGCGCCGTCACGGTAGTATGTTCGTTCTCATTAGCGAATCCCTGACAGAAGAGCACATCCATTTCGTTGAAGGTATTCACGGAGTCATTCGGGAGTTCCACATACATTCGAAGGCAATGGCCGCCAGACAGCTGACGAATTATCAGAGGAGAAGTATATCATTCTCTCTAGCGTTACCGCACATGGATTTAAATCGCGCAATATGTTGGCAAGGATTCCCAGTTCCTTTGTACATGTGGAAAGTTGGAAGTGTGTACTCTGGCGGGTACTGTATTTGATCATACCACGTCGGATACGGTCGACCAGTCTTGATTGATCAATTTGCGGCTTCACTGGCGTAGTGTGCTTTACTTCGCTGAGCGATATATGTGTCCAGCTTTTATTTTAGGAATCATTTCCTCCTCAACTATTGATGAGATTTGCATAGGATTTAAAATGTCATCTTTATCTTTAAGACCGACTACCGGCGGTTCATCTGCCAGTGGTTCCGATTGAACCATCTTTCCAGCCATATTCTGAATCAGAAGGGCCATCTGGTTCATTTTAGTGGACATTTCTCCCGCTTCTTTATCTCTCTTTTTTAGAGCGCGCTTTAGGAAACCATTATCCGACTCATTCTCTACTCTTTCTTCGGGTGCGCCCACGAGATTTTCCTTAGGCGATGGATTAGCGTTTGCTGCCGCCTGAGCAAGCATCTCTTGCAGCTTTTCATGTTGCAGTTGAACTTTTGTCACGGACCGAGTTTGAGGACGATGACTAATATAAGCTCGAACTTCGTCTTTGGAATTCACCACATAGACTATGTGAACTACCATGCCCCCAGGCTTGGGGTTTTTGGAGTCTTGGCCTTTGGAGTTTGCTTCGGGCACTTGAGCTTTATTAAGCCTTTCTTTTTTATGAAAAGCCGCTTTGGTTTTGGGAAGAACCGCTGTATCAGGATCTGTCTTGGGGTGAGTTCCCTTCACCTGCTTCCACACCTTATATATAGATGAGGAAAATTGTCTCAGGGAGCGAACTCGTTTCTGCTCTCGTGGGATCTCCATGGGCCGCGAAAACTTTTTCAGCATTGCGGTAGGAGAATTTTGTCTGACCCTTCGCAACAGCTTGAACCTGTTCCCAGTTGGAGCAACAACATTCACCACTGGGGTTGAAACATGACCATACGGAGGACTGCCCCTAGCTCATTTTGTATGATGCCGATATCGACGTTGGCCGTTTCTTACAGCCGGGATTTGATTAGCTTCAGGATTTCGCTGAGCCTGCCCCCTGTTTTCTTTGAGAGCTTGAATATTTTTCCCCCTGCGTCGACCTTGGTCCTCGGCATGTGCCAGTTTTTTTGAGGACTGATTCCGTCGGCAAAGCTGCTGCTTGGGGAGCCAGCTGTTGAAGACAGATTTTCTCTGGGCTTCCTTCATCGGCGTTAAGGCACCGAGGGTGGGAGGTAGGAGTATCGACCCAAAAAAACCCGTTGATTTCTTGAAGAGCCAGATTGCAGAGATTTGAGGCTGCAAGTGGCCCATACTTGACTCCACTAGATATGTCAAAGCCTGAGTTGTTACGGTAGAAGCAAACGTCATTCTTCAAAGAGACGAAACACCGGTTTCAGTATCCCATCACCCAAGGGCAACCACAAACATATATACCGCGATTATTTGATTGCGGAAAAACATGACACACAAAGTGTGGAGTGGAAAGAAGAAAAGGTCCCATCGGGTGTGCCAGAATCCGTTTACCGCCGAAAGCCGGGAAGACAAGCGTGTAGGTCGTCTTGCCTGAATTAGGGGGCAGATGCTATTTGGATTTATTCGTCCACCTTTCTGAAGATGCCAAGTTGATTTATGGCACCATGTATCGGAGGTTTAGACGGATGCGGCCGTTGTAGCAGACTTCGTCAGATTCCCCCTCATTATGAAGGGTTTTTGATTGTGGGGACGCTCTTCCCTACAGGAATCCCCTGCAGTTAATTACGCTACCGCATCGCGGTAACCACTTTCTCCTTCTCCAGATGGTTACTTCATGTCGTGTGTGTTTATTTTGTTTTTGGTTGCCCGTGGATTGTATACAGAGACTAATTTATGTTGTCGCCCGTAGGGCGTGGATTAGTCCAAATCCGTATTTTCTTAGATTTGGGTTTGGGTTGGTTTAAGGATCGTTAGTCTTGTTTTAGACTAAGATCAACTCAAACGTTTGTTGAGAATACGTTAATCTAATTTTAGACTAAGATCTACTCAACAAGATTTTAGGATCATTTAGATCCAACGAAAGAGTATTTGGACTCTATCACTTTAGTTTAAGGACGTCACGGTCCATTGGGTTTAAGGACATCATAGTCCATATAGGTTTAAGGAAATTATAGTCCATGTTTAAGGACATCATAGTTCATAGAGTTTAGTTTAGGGACGTTGCGGTCCACAGATCACCATCTTTGAGGTGAGAGTTTAGTTTAAGGACATTACAGTACATAGTTAGTTTAAGGACATTACGGTCCATAGTTAGTTTAAGGACATTACGGTCCATGGCTTGTTGGTTGTTGGGACCCACCACCTCTCTGAAGACGTTGAGTAATTACAACGACATATATCCGAGGTGTAGAGAGATGTACCCTTGAACCAGATTTCAGATGGAGGAGTCATCAGTTATAAGCATGGAGGCTCGGTTTATTTAGAGATTTAATCTCAGGAAAGACTTAGCTAATCTGGGGTTGAAGTTGGCCTCTGATAGTGTTAAACACTAGTGTATGCTCTGTGCCCACGTGCTTCCACGTGATATTCTAAGGCAATGTTAAACACTAAGATTTGTGATGCTCACGTGTGGCACGTAAGGCGCCATAGCAGTGTTAAACACTGAAAGTTAGGGCGCTCACGTGTGGCACGTGAGGCGCTATAGCAGTGTTAAACACTGAAAGTTGGGGCTTACGTGAGGCGCTTAGAGTTGGGCGCTGCCTCTTTTATTCTCTTATTCCAGTGATGAGCACTGTTAGGGGGTCACGTGGGATCACGTGAGGCGCCTCAAAAAAATAGGGTTTATTCCCTTTTCTCTTTTATAAGTACTGAGCACTTTTCAGGGGTCACGTGAGGCGCCCCAAAAATAGGGTTTATTCCCTTTTCTCTTTTATAAGTACTGAGCACTTCTCGGGGGTCACGTGGGGTCACATAGCTAGATCTCAGCCTTTCCTTTTTTTGTTCCTCAAAGGTGCTCACGTGGGAACACGTGAGCTTTTATGTAGCGTTTGAACGCTAATGAATCATCAGGCTATTCTTCTATGGTTTCGAGAAATCAAGTTCTCCTTTTGTTCTTTGCACGGATTAAATTCGTTTTAAAAGGTTAAACCCTAGTTTCAGAAGAATTAAATTCCCATACGTTTTGTAAGAGTTAAACTCTTTTGGATTCAGTTCTTTTCCCTAGGTTTTGAATCTGGATGACAGAATCTCCCCGATGAGAATTAAATTCTCAACTTGTGGGGAGATCTGCTTCTGCAGATCTTAACCAGAGGAAGAACTAAGTTCTTTCAGAAGAGTTAAACTCTTGGTTTGAGAATTAAATTCTCTTTTTATGGGAGCTTTTGGGAGGGGTTTCTTTTCTTTAGAGAATTAAATTCTCTCTCTATTTTTCTTCCCCTCTCCCTCTGTTTTTAAAGCTCTTTTTACTTGCTCCTCTTTTTGAACTTGAAGTTTATGCGGAGGCTCCTCCGTTCAAGACTTGAAGTCTTGGGTCCTTTATATAGGGGAGGCTGATTTGTTGAATCAGTTAAGGAAATATCTCATTGAGAGATCTCTGATTGATTTGGGGATTTTATCCACTGTTGGATTTTTTATCCTAGGACTTCTGTTTTACAGAAGACATCTTTCTTGTTTTTAACAAGATTGCGAAAATATTTTCCCATACAGAGCTTATTCTGTATCTTGGTGATTTTTAATCACCATTGGATCTTTGATCCAACGGTGCTCTGATTTACAGAGCACAATCTTTCTTGTTTAGAAAGATTTGAGGAATATTCTCAGCAAAATTTTATTCTGGTAATTTGATGATTCATCATGTTCGTTAGATTTTTGATCCAATGGTGGAGAACATTTAGTTCTAGCGTTGGCGCTCTCGTGCTTTGCAAGTGAGGCGCTGCCTCAGAGTCTTTGACTCTTGGAGCTGACGCTTTTGGCGCTAGCGCCCTCGTGCTTTGCACGTGAGGCGTTTCCTCAGAGTATTTTACTCTTGGCGCTGGCACTGAGACAGTTGTTACATTCTTTGCATTTGGAGTTTTCCCTTTATTTTTTATTTTATTGTTATTATTTTATAAGGGAGCAAGTTTTGAGCCAAAATTTTGGCGGGAACAGTGTGCTAGACTTATATAGATTGATAAAGTGGGTATTTTTCTCACTAAAGATCCTTTCTTTTTCTTTCTCTTTCACTCACTAGAAAAATGTAGAGAGCTTGGAGGAAGAATGTGAGGAAATGGCTAAGCTTAACTAGAGATAAGATAAGAGAGAGAGAGAGAGTCACACTCACAAACATATATGGGCCATTGAAAATATCTTAGATATTTTGAGAGTGCGAGTTAGTGGAGAATTAAATAATAAATCTTGGTTAAAGAGATTTTCAAAGAAGAGTGTAGAAGCATGAGATCAACCATGAATTATCATTTAATTTCCATTTTCTCAATATCAAATATCTAATATATATTTCTATGTGAGTCTTGCATAGCCATGTCCAATGTATCATCCACCATGATACATGCACACATGTGTATATGTATATAAATCCATATAAATATACATACATGCATGCACACATAAAGAAAGGAATTAGTAATGAGCAATTAGTCATCATATTAAATCAACACTTGATTTAATAATCCGGTCATATCACATATAACCCGACTAATAGAAAACGCCATATTAAAATAGGGTATCATATACTCGTATTAATCAAGCTCCCGCACATATCTCCCTATGTGCCCCCACTTCGTTTCGCCTGAGCTCGGAAACCCTTATGTGGGACTTTAAGACTCTTCAATACACTAGCAGTAGGTAGTGATCATATCAGATACCCACAAACCGTCAGCGATGCTAGCTACACGTAACGGCTCCCAGGTATTGAGCGAACAGAAGAACTACAAGAGAACTTGTCCAAACTCCCATAGAGCCAACCAGCAACAATTACCGTATAGTCCGGTATCTTCGTCTGATATGTTGCATATTGAGTCTAGGGATGGTATCGTCGACCCCAATAACTCAATAATTCATGTCGATGTGTGGCCTATAATAGGTCAAGAAACTACTGATAACACTTATCAATAAATCTCTTCAGCTCTGGCCAGGGACTTCCAGTTATAGCCAATCGCACATAGTACAACATCAGCTCCCAATACCGGGAGAGACGAAACCCCTCCTATTGCTCATTTCCTCCATGTGTCTTGAGACTGTACCCAAAAGCCACCTGTTTGCTGACTCAGTAGAGCCGTGGTAAGGTGGAAATCAAAGCACAGTGGGAGAACACACAAGACTCTATGACGATCTCGGGTCTACAGGGTAACCTGTACAAGTGTCCCCTGAGAACTGTTATCCGACGATAGATATAATACCATATAGGAGTTCTCAGCGAGTCCGTTCAGTGTACTCAGTCTCCAATAAGCACCCGTATACAATCTTTGGTGTCAAACACCAATGGATATGGGATCATCCATCGCCCCGTCATACTAGGTCAAGAAACGTATACGCTAGTCTACTCTGGAATATCGATGCCTCGTCTTGATACACCCACAAATAGGAACATTTACGGATATGATTATAGAATTCACATGCCCCACTAGTATGATCTGCATCATAATCATGTAAGTCAAGCTGATATCCTAAGGGCTTTATCAACATGTATCAAATGAACAGTATAAATAATTAAGTGAACATGTTAAGATAAAGAGTAACCAGATAGCATACTATCACGTCGAGCAAGAAAGTCCTCTGTATATATACATGTCCAAACATCCACTATCAAATAATGGCCTCTAGGGCATACATATATCCAACAATCTAATGCTCTCCCACTGTAATGTCTGTTCGGCGAGATCTTACAGAAATTGCCAAGCTTCACCATCGTCTTTTGACATGAAATAGCATTGACAAATGATTTCAAGTATTTGTTTCGTGGCTCGATTAATACCCTTATATATAATTCGGAAAAGTTGCCATCTATCGATTCCGTGGTGAGAGCCTTGGACAAGAAGATCTTTAAACCGTTCAAAGCATTTCCAAAATGGTTCGTTGGGAAGTTGAGTAAACTGGTTAATCTCCGTTTGAACACGGGCGGTTTTGTGATGAGGATAAAATTTCTTAAGAAATACTATAACAAATTCATCCCATTTAGCGATAGAATGTGCGACAGTGCTATAAAGACATTTTTCTGCTAGATCGCATAAGGTAAAAGGGAGAAGACGTAATCGCATAGCATTCCCTGAAAGTTGGGTTGTGCTCATCATTGCACATACGTTCTCGAATTTGGTTATAAAAACGTATGCGTCTTTGGATTCAAGCTCGTGAAATTTAGGCAACTGCTTGATGAAGTGGGGTTTAATTTTGAAATTATCCCCATTGGCTTGTGGAAAAGACAGACAAGTAGGAAGGGGTCTATGTACGGGGTAGCATCTTTCTTGGAGAGAAATGCACGGTGGATTCTGCGCACCTACGGGTAGTGGCAGGGTGGTATCGTTAAATCCCGATGGAGATCCGTCCATCTTGGAAGGTGTGGTGGGTGGAGAATAAATAGAAGATGAAGAAGTATCAACTTCGGAGTCGATAGAAAACACGCGGACAAGATGGGCACTAGAATTCCGTGTCCATCCGATCATGTACTAAGCGGGTTTAGTGCACGCGACAGTGTGTGTGAGAACGATTTTAAGAAGGTTTGTTTTGAAAAATAGTCGGACTTGAGGCTTGACTCAATAAATCACAAAATGCACAATCAATCACTAGAACTAGGGTCACTTAAGTCAAGTCACTAGACTGCTCCTAGACTTCCAAAGGACAAGTCGCAGGATCAATCCTCTTCTACCTCCTTATCAATCTTGTGGCCAGATAAGTGCCAGGTAAGTAGGAGGTATCCGCTATACGAATCATCGAAATAGCGGGCCTAATTTAGTAACCACTTTCCTTAGTCACACTTGCCTTAGACACCACAGGAAAAATGCGGATAAGCAATAGATTACTCATGACCCTTCTCTGTCCTAATTGAGCGCGAATGTCCTTAGGAGCTAGGTTTAGATATTTTTTAATTAATGTAGGATGAGAGTATGCTCGTTTGTGATTTATGGGGCCTAGGAAGGGTGACAAAATCCCCACCTAATCTGAATTTGGGTTTATTGCCCCTTAATATCCATTTTAGATAAGCAAAAACAAACCGAAATCAAAACACGTAAAAAGATTTTTTTTAAACTGTGCTATTTGCAAAGAATCCTGCAGGCAAGATTAGATTATTGGAGTTTTAGAGGAGAGAGAAAGATATTAGGAAAATACCTGAGGATTTTGGGGGGCCCAAACCCACCAATATGTCGCGGTTCCGCCGCCAAACCCCCTAATATGCCGCGGTTCCACCGCAATGTAGAGTTTTCTTTTGCTAAATTTTCTTCAGGGTGCTCCTATACTCCTCTGGTCCAAGTTGAAATGTTTGAATCTCTATTTCCTTCCTCCAGTTACTCTAGATTCCCTTGCAAAACTCGCACAATAATCGTTAGACACACAAGATGCGGTTTTGGTTTTCTTTTATGTTGGCTGGTTTTAATAAGAAATCAACCCGATTAATAAGAAAAAAATTACGACCGATTTCTCGGTAACGGCGCCATTTGATTGATCGTGAAAAAATTAGTGTTTTGTGTAAATAACCGCAATCAATACGGTGTCGCTAGTAGCTAACCGCGATGCGTACGGGTCTTCCGCAGGGAAACGTGAACTCTTTTCTTGCTTTAAACGAGTTGATAAAAGATGAGATAGTTTGATTGTTATATTTTAAAATGGATATAAAATTTATAATAAAAAATCTTGTATGGTTCATAGGACTTAGTAGTAATGGATGAATAATTAAAAATGACTCTTCTATGTTTTAATAGTTTAAAACTAGATCGATAGTGATGAATATAGATTAGGGTTTTTGGAAGAAACTAGGGTTTCCCTACTATTAACCCTTGTCCTTTTATTGATCTCTATTCATGTCTAGCCCTTAACAAAATAAGTGTTAAACCAATCTAAAATCGTGGTCGTGACTATCAATAAATTGGTAGCGCGCCCGATAAGGAGGTTAATATTTATTTTGCTAAAATTTATAAACTTTAAAATGTATAAAAGAAGTTAAGAGATCTTTTCATCCATTATCCTACCCTATCCTACAAACCGTAACAAGCTAGGAATTACTCGCTGATGGTTAACTTAGTAGAGAGGATGAAGATGAATGAAAGCATAATGAAGATGCAGAAAAGTAAGTGCAGAAATTAAATACGGAAAATAAATGCAAAAGAAATTAAAATAGAAACTACCTTTATTAATCAATTTTTGCATTTACAATTCTCCTTAGAAAGTCGATTACAAGAACCCTAGTTTGCTCTAGATCTCTCTCTTGTTGGAGGTAGACAAATATATGATGATCAATCAGATGCATAGATCTCTTGGATCTCTTGATCTCTTCGGTGATGATTTTCAATGTACAGCTCTCGGTCCCTTATATAGCCCTTAAAACTAGAAACCCTAGATTCCATATAGGAATATATGCAGTTAAGATCATGATCTCAAAATCTCATATCCAACCGCCCATATTTGACCGCTGAACCGCCGCAAAATGCCACGTTTGGCCGCCCTTCCGCCGCGCTTTGGTGGGATCATAACTTAAGATTTTTTCTGGCTTCTTGTGTTAACATGTGGAGATTATTTTGATGTCTAGATTCTAAAAATAATACTCTGAGTCCTTGTCGTTGCTAGATATCTCGATTTGCTTCTAAATTTTAGCAGATTCGGTTCCGATATCTCAATTTGACTTAGATCTCTTACTTGGATTTCAGACCTGAGTTAGTACCTGCACAATATCTCAAATCAAAGTATTAGTAGCATTTGGTATTCTTGAGATATTATCCTAACCATTTATATAATATAATATCTTAAGAATATTAATTAGAAATATTTGATATGATATGCATATTTTAATTATTACGATTTTATTTAAATATTATATGCATATATTCTCCCTCATTATATTAATTATAATGTAGAAACATATGATAATAAAATTTTTACAAATAAACCCCATATGTTCTATATTTACAATAAACACTTTTTAGTACTAAACAATAGTAGGGAAAATGTTCATTCAAATGTGCAATATTTTAGACTAATCACTCGCCGCACTAATAGGAGGTGTAGCTCTGGCCCACGGAGGAGTGCCCAAGTTACCGGATTCTAGAAAGCCAGGGGTATCCCATTTCTAGGATTGGCAAGTAACTTGCTGCACTTGTAGGGGTTTTGGTTCCAGTTTGTACGGGCTATCCACATGACCGGGAACGTTGGTTTTCGTTTGCGGCTCAAACGAGACATGGGGCTCCTAGTTTATCTGCTATTTCATCTTGTTTGTTATTTATCGCATGCCTGTGATGTTTATTACTTGACTGTGATATTGATATATATTATTAGATGCTTCTATATGTTTTGCATCTGCGCTAGCTCTGTCCTCTCCCTGCCGTAAGTTAAGTAACCTTACGGTGAAGACCCGGGACCCTGTGGTGAATTCTGATGGCATATAAAATTATGCTATTTTGGTTATTTATGTTGTGGCTATAAATATAGAATGACGGGATCACATTATATGGTTAATGCAAGGAAAACAAATCTAAATTATGTCGGAACCAATTTGTAAAACTATTCGGTTTTTTTTCAAAACCATCGTTTTTTTTACAAAACCACTTGTTTTAAAAGCGGAGCCTAAACGACTCCATTTTAAAGCCACTCGAGTACCTTCAACGATATCAAGTTCATTACGTTAATGGTTTTCTCCAAAAACTAGTTGTAGCCTTCCGTCTTTTTAGATAGGTAGCGCCTAGTATTCGTGCTATGTTTGTTGGCAAGCGTCAAGACATAGTGTACGGTAGCTTTGTGTTACTTTTCTGCAGTATAGAGATGCATTAATGTATGAAAGTCGTATAGCCTTGTTGGTATCCGTTAAGGGCGAGTACGGGTGGGTCTAAATTAATCAGGACAATGACGGGTAAAACTCGACTTATGATTTGATTCATCTGTCAAGGTCATAAGTCGCTTAGGGAAAAAACCATATCGGGAGTTTCAAATATTAGGGAAACTTTCCAGGCATGCGCATATCTTATGGAGTGTGGTGATTTTGGTCGGCTTCCATCAAGATTATCACATGATGGTAGTTGGGTCCCGATTCCCACTGATGAGTAGGTATCGCTTTTCGGGAGATTTTCACTTCACAACTAGCTAACCCATTAGGTGTCAAGAAAAGTGTTAACGAGGTTACATATCTGCGGAAACAAGGTTATTTAATTAGGTCAGTGGAAAGCACATAGAGCCTCTCTCGGAGTATCAACACTGGCCTGGTTCAATGGTTAGCGAACTTGTAAAATGTAAATGATCCTGACTAATTCTTCTTTTAGGGTTTGAAGAAGAATTCAAGAAAACAGTAGGAGCCATCCTGATTAGATAACGTGATTAATCAATCTAATCTTGATAGAGTGCACGCTGAGTGTTTCTTTTCTCTCTCTCTTGCAGCAACCCATGACTGACCTTAAACTCAAACTCGTAAACCAAGTTAACCGAACCTTTTTACATCTGGTTTTAGTTTATCATGATTCACGACTAAATCATATATATCCTTTCCGCTCCTACTTTATCCTTTGCCTTCTCCAGAACACTTCGCATCACTATGGATATTCATATTACTTGGAATGACCATCTCGTATATTTACATACGAACTCGAAGAAGTTGCTAAACTTGAGGATGGCCGTGGGTTTTGAAGAAATTGAATTGTATAATTCGGTTTTCTCCCTTTTTCACCTTCTCTCAAGTTGAGAGCTCCTTGTATTAAGAGAGTACACATGTTACGCTTATTGGATAGTCTTCTTCCAAACTTTAGGCAGGTGCCGAAAGGTAGGAAAGGAAGAAAACCAACTAGCCTAAGTTGGTGTACAGAAGGTAAGATGTAGAGACATATAAAGGGATTGAAATGGGGATAAATGAAATTGCAACTACTGTTATAAATCTAGGCATTGGAAAAAGCATTACTAGCAATGCCCGGCCACCCCCTTGGAACATATTAATGTTTCAGTTTTTCCTGTGTAGTTTTAATTGAAAATTATTTTTCTTAATTAATTCTGATTCCAGGGTATGTATATACCGGATTAGAATCTTACATATGTACAGCGTTACAGATGTTGAGAAGGAGTAGATTATTAGGAATGGGTGACTTTATCCTCAATATCGGAATTCGTAGTAATTTGTGATATTGGGGTAAATCAAATGGTTTTGTTTAACGACAAATATTTGGTTTTGAATAACCGTTGTTATGCACCAAATTTTAAAATGATAAATCTGTATCTTTATTTTATAAAGTGGGATATAATTTTTAGAAAATTGTGTTCTAAATATTTACCACTATCAATTCAGGATAAGATAAGATACATTGAATAACGGTATTGACGTTCTTAACCAAAATACAGTTTTTCAATTTATAACACACAAAATTTGAGTTATTGAACTCAATTTGGACTTATACATGATAATGTATGATTGTCCGATGTCCTTAAGAACAAGGGGTTGGTACTCGTACTATATTCCGTTTACTTATGATTTCATCAGTTTTAGACACGTATTTCATTGAAATGCAAAGTACAAAATTTTTGAGAAGTTCATAGGTATAAGAATAAATTAGAGAACCATACGTTGAAAGTATCAATATTCTTCAAAGTAATCGAAAATATAGATACTTATACTAGGTATTCCGTCATAGTAATAATGAGAATATTATTTCTCTCACTGGTTAATTATCCGTGAGTGCGCTTCTTGATGAGTAATGTTGAATGGCTTTCTTCCATTTGAGGATATGCACTGGACACAGTTTTATAATATTTGAATCTGGTTCCATCTAAATAAGTGCCTTTGATTCTATATGGATATAGATTGGTTGCATATTTTATGGATGTTAAGATATGGAGTTATCCGGTTTTTGTTTAAATCCGGACGAACTCAAGGCACGCTTCAGTAATGATAGTTTGTGTGTTATCCCAAGTTTTCGCAAGGGTTTAACTTCTACCATTTACGAGATCAATATTTGCATTGTTCTTGACTCGCCATTTTTTTATAAAAGGATTTCTTTGCAAAAGAATTTAGTGGGAGTATAGTAAAACTGGACGTAATTCCAGAACCACAAACGATTACAGAAAATTTAGTAGAACCTAAGCATTCAATTGGATTCGACAAACTATAATCACTCCGCGGATTTTAGTAGGTAAGCTCGGCCACCCGAGAGGTACTTTAGTTTCCTCATAGACGGTGGTATGGAGGTTTGCATCATGGTTATGATGGCCCTACTAGTTATCAGCTGGCCATTGGTAAGTGGTGACTTCTGGATGATGGCCAGATACCAGATATCTAAGTTGGACTCCATGCACTTCAGCAAATTATTAAATTTGCTGGGTGCTCCTGAAGGGGTAAAACCCATTAGGAGAAAGTAGATCTTTCAAGATCAGTGCAGGTGGAAAGTTAGTTAGCTAATAAGACTAGACTTGTAGTAAAAAGTTTTCATCAAATACCAACTATGGATTGTGATGAAACTTTTTCTTCAATGTCTGTGCTGAAGTCCATACAGATATTACTTGTGACTGTTGCTATTCATGACTATGAGATCTGGCAGGTGGATGATTATAACGTCTTTCTAAATAGGAATTTATAAGTGCACGTGTATATGACTCTGCCAGAGGGATGTCGTTGTCAGTGGGAGCAGCGGAATGTATGCAAGTTGCTTATGTCTATTCATAGACTAAAGCGGGTATAACGGAGACGGATCATCTATTTTGATGTGAAAATTAAGGTGTTTGACTTTATCAAAAGAACAGATGAACCTAGTAAGCAAGTTGTAGGGAGTACCGTCCTGGGATTTGGATGACATACTCCTGATAGAAAGTGATATTCCTATACGATAATCGGTTAAAATGTGATTGTCATTAAAGTTTCTCTATATAAGATCTGGAAAATATATCAGGATTTCTGGTAACTAGATCTATGTCGTTAGATCTAGATTTGGGAAGTGTCCCAATTTGGGTATTTGGACACCGTTCTAAAGGATTTTAGAATGGAGGATTCCTGGCGTGGTGGTGTATCCGCGGGTAATGGAGTCACCCTCTTTTAAGAGATGTATTCTAGACTGATGAGGAGAGGGACTCGCATGAATGACATACCAATTGCTTTGCCAATTGGGTCAATCATGCAATGTCAAGTTCCAGTTTAGAAGTAGCTTTGGCACTTAGTGTAGTAAGTAGATATTAACCCTGGAGAAATAAAAGGAAGCGGTGAAGAATATATCAGGATGTTCTTAAGATGTGTTAATGGCTACCTCCTTCAGGAGGCGATTACCGGCTCTAACTTCCAAGGTGACCTGGATGACAAAGTAGCTGTCAGAGTTATAAATTTATCATCTTCTAAGGAGCAGTATGTTGGACGGAGTTCGAAGCAGAATATTGAGGTAGACATTGCATGGGTGGCTGATTATGATCAGCGGATGGTACAGCCCAAGAAGTTTGTTGGATAAAGTTGTTAATTTATGAACTTGGTCCCATCAGGTATCCAAACAAATTCTAAGGTAGGTTATCGCTCAGCTCAGGAGATATTTGATCTCCGCGAAATTGAGATATATAGAAAGAGAAAGTTAGAAGTATTGTAGCGGACCCAATCACTGAGGCTATTTCTTGAACACACGAGCTATTAGTAGAGAAGTTGGGTATTCGGTAGTACACGAGCCGTGGGTATGCGATACCGCAATAATTGGCCTTAAGTGCAATTGGGAGTTTGTGGGCTATAATGCCCTCAAGGCAATTATTGTAATCGAAAATTGACGATTATAATAATTGAAGGAGGACCTATATAGGTAAAACAATCTTACTCGAGAAGATAATATATTATCTATTTTGTTTTTATCATTGATGTGTATACGTTTGTTCTCTCATAAAAAAACGAAAGGGAAAAATACCCACTAAACAAGCCTCACGTGCCAACACGTGAGCGTCCATATGCAAAGCATATAGACGCTGCAATTAAACAAAAAGTAGGCTAAACAAGCCTCGCGTGCTAACACGTGAGCGCTTATATGCAAAACATATAGGCACTACACTCAAACAAATGGCAAGCCAAACAGGCTCACGTGTTAACACGTGATGCACTCATATGCTTTTGCATATAAGCGAACAAGCTTAACCCCATTGGGGATCACGTGCTACACGTGAGTGCTCTTAACACCTTCAAAACTGATAGAATTAAATTCTATACAACAGAATTAAATTATATTTGGAAAATATCTCCTTGAATCTTTCTAGTATGGAAAGATCCTTCTCTAACAGAGAATCTTGGATGAACTATCCGATATAATTAAATTCTATATGGAAATATTTCCTCGATTATTCATAAAATTAGAATGATCTTCTCTGTTAACAGAGAACCCTGGGATCAAGGATCCAATGGTGACTATAAAACCGCCAATAGAATAAAATTCTATCTTAGAAAAATATTTCCTAATCTAATCTGATTAAAAACAAATAAGAAATCTTCTCTGTTAAACAGACAGCCTTTGGATTAAAAATCCAACGGTGAATAAAATTCACCAAATCAATTGGATTGATTATGAAATCAATCATGATCTCTCAATGGGAGATTTTCTTAACAAATTGATTCCTTTTCTTCTCATATAAATAGGAGCAAGGAGAAAAGGAAAAAAAACACAGAGACAGATGAAAAAAAAGGAAAAAGGAAAGGAAGAAAAAAAAATAAGAAGAAGAGAAAAAGAAAAGATACGAGACAGAAAGAGACACAGAAAAAAGAGAATTTAATTCTCGGTAAAAACTGGTTTCGTCATAACACGCTAGGTAAAAAAATACAGAGATTGTTCTATCTCTTCTTGGCCTTTTTAAGGGTTTAACCCTTCGTATAAGAACTTAGTTCTTCCTCTGGTTGAGATCTGCAGAAGCAGATCTCCCCATAAGTTGAGAATTTAATTCTCATCAGGGAGATTCTATCCCGCAGATTCAAAACCTAGGGGAAAAAACCGAGTTCAAAGAATTTAATTCTTACAAAAAACATATGAGAATTTAATTCCTCTGAAAACTAGGGTTTAACCCTATAAAAAGAAAAGAATTCAATTCTTACAAAACAAGAGACATAAGATCCTCTAAATCTTAGTGTCACTAATATGAGATCAAAATCTCCAAGAACCCAGAAGGAAAGACTGGTGATTCATTAGTGTTTAACACTATAATGAGGACCTTACTTGTTTCCCACGCGAGCGCTTAAAAGAAGAACAAGAAGAGCCTCCTAGGGCAGTCACGTGTTTTGCACGCGATCTCCAATCAAGTGCTTAGCACTTATATAAAAAAAGGGGGAATAAAACCCCAAAAGGCAGTACCCAACTTTGGAGCGTCTCACGTGTTCACACGTGAGCGCCATAAGAACAATATGCTTAGCACTTATATAAAAAGGGGAATAAAACCCAAAGAACATCGCCCACTTTGGGGTACCTCACGTGTTCACACGTGAGCGCCTTCAAAGTTCAGTGTATAACACTGATTCAACGCCTCACGTGGGTACACGTGAGTGCTGCATATACAAGTGCTGAGCACTGCAGGGTAAATATGGAGATCCAAACCTAGCCATGAATTGGCTAAGTATTCCCGAGGTCAAAACCTCTTTGATCTCCAAATTGACTGATCCTCTGTACTCATGTTTTCCCAAACTGATCTTAGTCCTAAACATGACCGATGATCTCTTAACTAATGACATCCAAAACGATATTCATCCGACATCCTCCTGAGGAAATCTTAGTCTCAAAATATGACTAATGATTTATGGGCTTACCATTAATTCCTTTTTCCCTTAAATACGGAAATTGGTTCAAGGGTATATCTCTCTACTCCTCTGATACATATCGTCGGAATTCCTCAACGTCTTCGGAGAGGCAGCGGGTCTTGACAACCAACAGCTTTTTAGGTGCCCTTCCCAAACTGACGTGCACACTGCAAATCAAACCACCCCCACATTAGGTGCATCCTATATTATCGTTGCTCATCCTGTCACGTAACAAATACACGTGCACGCAAGATGATCAACGGACCGTAATGTCCCTAAACTAACAACGGACCGTAATGTCCTTAAATTAAAAGCTCACATCCAAAATGGTGATCAACGGACCATAATGTCCTTACACTAAAAGCTCACCTCCAAAATGGCGGTAACGAACCGAGACGTCCTCAAACTAAAACCTCACCTTCAAAATGGTGATCAATGGACTGAAATGTCCTTATACTAAACGTTGCCTCCAAAATGGCAACAACGGACCGAAATATCCTTAAATTAACCGTCACCTCCAAAATAGTGATCAATGGACCGAAATGTCTTTAAACTAAATGTTTCCTCCAAAATGGCAACAACGGACCAAAATGTCCTTAAACTAACCGTCACCTCCAAAATGGTGATTAACAGACCAAAATATCCTCAAACTAAAACTTCGCCTCCAAAATGGCGATAAGGGACTGAAACGTCCTTAAACTAAAACAACAGAGCCCAAATGCTCTTTTGTTGGATCTTAAGCAAAAATGATCCTAAACCTTGTTAAGTAGATCTTAGTCTCAAATTGGACTAACGTATCCTTAACAAAAAACCAACCGAGCCCCAACTGCTCATATAAATTTAAGTTGATCTTAATCTCAAACCAGATTAACGATCCTTAAATAAATCAAACCCAAATTTAAGATATACGGATTTGGACTAATCCACGCCTTACGGGAGACAACATAAATTAGTCTCCGTATACAATCTATGGGCAATCCAAACAAATAAAAATACACACTACACGAAGTGCACTTCTGGAGCAGGAGAAAGTGGTTATCGCGATGCGTAACGTAATTAATTGCTGGGGCTTGCACCTGTAGGGAAGAGCGTCCCCACAATCAAGAACCCCTCGCAAATGAGGGGGAATCTGACGAAGTTTGCTACAACGGCCACATCCGTCCAAACCTTCGATATACGGTGCCATAAATCAACTTGGCATCTTCGGAGAGGTGTACGGAAAAATCCAAATAGCATCCGCCCCTAAATTCAGGCTAGACACCCTCCGCGTCTCAGTCCAGCTTTCGGCGGTAAACAGATTCTGGCACGCCCGGTAGGACCTTTTCCTCTTTCCACTCCACACTTCGTGTGTCGTGTTTCGTGAACAAAGCGGTTTGCTATGGTTGCCCTTGGATTCAAGATACTAAGATTTGGTGTCTTGCTCCTGTGCAGAAGAAGAATGAAATAAGTCAATGGCTTCTTGCTGCACCACTTGCAACAGTAACTCTCGCTCCGCCCTAACTGAAGGAGTGACATACAGGCTAAACGCGGCCTGTGTCTTTTCAATGCCGGTGGAATAGGTGACTCAGGCTACCACTGGATTGTTCATCGGGACCATGCTCCCGCCAGCAAGCTTCAGCGTCCCAATGCCACTACAGGAAGATCCAAAGAAGTCGGTCTTCGATCGACTTGCAACCACCACGGCCCCTCTCAACGGGTCGTCCAAGTCTGCCAACTCAGTCTTCAACAGGCTGACCCGAAGCTCAAGTAGGCCCGCAAAGAGGCTCGCAATACCTGAAGGGGATATCCTAAAGCGGATAGTCCTCCCAACTCCTTCGGCGGGTGAAGTCGTTAAGTGCTTCGCCTACCAAAAGAAAGGTTTTCGACAGATTGGTCGTTCCAACGCCTGCTGCGGGTGAAGTTGTTAAAAGTTCTTCCCCTATCATAAAATCGGCCTTCGAAAGATTGGTCGTTCCCTCTCAATGGACGCCAGTCTTCGACAGGCTGTCACCAACAGTAGCCCCTCCTCAAATCCGGTGGCATGACGGACCCGCTTCCACAACTGAGGTGGCCTTGTCTGTAAGACACGCTCGACGTCGCCACTGGCGCCGAGTGAGAAGAGGTGGGGGCAACTCCCCCTCTGGACTTACTCCACCAGCTCCAATGGTGGAAGTTGACGCTACTGTTCCAACTGAGAACAGCTTTGAACCGCTTAGGAGGGTGTGAGAGAACTCCCCAACCGCGGTGTTGAAGAAATCTCCACTTCTTGCTGAAAACATGACGCAGGAAAAACCGGAGCAGTCCCCTCAACGGCCCTCCTCCTAAATTCATAGGGTCTGACGGAAAGTCCAGGTCTCTGTGATCAACAAAGACTACTTTCGTCGACCGGAGAAAATAAAGATTCGACAAGAGGAAAACCATCCCTCCATCATACAGCGAGGGACTTCTTTCATACCGGCGCCTGTTACAACAGCTCCTTCAACCTCGACCTCCCACAAAAGGAGGCCGGAGATAATCCCACTGCTTGCGGAAAATTCCAAAGGTGCTGGACTCAAACGCCTCAAGTCTGGGAGCATGATCATCCATACGGTCTACATGGCTTCCGGAAAAGAGGATAGCCGTGCTTCTGTGAGTCATCGATCGCAAACTCGGTCGTTGACAAAAGCTCAGGAACAACAACAAAAGCTCCAAGAGATGCTGACGAAAATGGCAGTACTCACCGGACAGAAAGAAAGTCCGGAATCAGCAAGTGAACAGCGCCAAGAGCAGGAGACCGATACAGAGTTCCTGCGAAGGGTGCTGGAAAGAAAGGATAAGGAGGCCGCGGAACAGGCTGTTAATATAAAACAGATGGCGCTCATGTTCCAAAACATGGTTGGAATGGTGCTCTAGCCAGAACCTCCAGTTGAAGACCCGTCGATAATCATCGAGGACGACAGAGGGGAAACATCAAACCCTCTTCCAGCTTTATCATTAGCCGGGGAGGAAACGATCTCCAAGGCTGCCCTTGATGATTATATAGCTCAACAAATACGAGCTCATCAAGCGAGTGAAACGGCTGGCCAAGTCGTCAGAACTGGGCGACTATATTCGGGATGGTATGATCAAATCAAATACCCGCCGTGATATACGATCCCCAAATTCTATGTGTACAAAAGGACAGGCAACCCGCATCAGCATGTTGCTCAGTTCAGAGCTTTGTACGGCAATACTAGAGGCGACGATAAACTGCCGCTTCGCCAGTTCGTTGGCAGTCTGTCAGAAACGGCGTTTGAATGGTACTCAGAGCTCCAAAATGACTCCGTCAAAATATTCACAGAGATGGAATTGTTGTTCACACAGTGGATCGCTAGCGCAAGCGAGCACACCCCAATCATGGCATTAATCAATGCGAGGGTGAAGCCAGGAGAGACTTGGGTTCAATACACGATCCGGTGGTAGAACCTATGGTCAAAATGCGAACAACTCATCGAAGAAGCTCCTGCCATGGGCATGTTCATAGGGACCTTCGATCCTCAGGAGACTGTGTCCCAGTTCATGTCGTTCTTTAAATCGACCACCTTCTAGGCTTTGATCGACAAGCTGGCCCAAATGGACCATGTGGTCCACGGGCCTTCCTCTTCAAAAATGGACCCTCGGAATGCAAAGGGTAAAGGGAAAGCGGCCTTCGTTGCCAACACTCAACAACAACCGAGTGACCCGAAACCGGTTTCTCGCCAAAATAATGCACGCCTATGCCAATCCCTCGAAGAGAAGTTAGGACTTGCTTACTCATTCCCCGTGATAAAATGAGGAGATTGTTCGAACTGGCAGTGCGCAACAAACTCATCACTCTGCCGGACCCAAAACGTCCACCGCAGCCCGGTGACGTCAACAATCCCAACTACTGCTCGTATCACTGAATGGTGAGCCACCCTATTGAGGATTGCTACATATTCAAGAACTGGGTCGAGGACCAGTACCATCAAAGAAAATTCACGCTGTCCGAGAACTGGAGGGTGAACCCGCCACAGAGGCACGCTCCTAAAAGGTGCATACACCGGGGGCATCATGCTCATTTGTGAAAGAAGCTTCATGGGAAGTTGTCCTTTCAGCTAAAACCAAAAGAATGCTGAAGGATTTACAGGAATGTCCAGCAGTCAGGTGGAAAAGCCCACTTGAACCTGAAATCATCGAGGGGATTTTGAAGCCGTGTCCCATACCAAGAACTGTAAACGATGGGTAAAACTCCCAGGTCAAGCCTTCAAAGTTTTCGACGAAAAAGAAGAAGACCAACAAGCCCGTACATCCTACCGAGTATAATGACAAACGCACGGACCTGCAAAAGTACATTGACGTGCTGGAAGAATACAATCAGAAAGCGCGGACACCAGTCACTCTGAAGAGTTTCTCAACTATATCCTTGAAAATGAAGATAGTGATGATGATGAGGATCATGACTCATCAGGAGGAAACGAAGACTATGTAGCAAGTTGCTACATGGTTTCTCATTTGTCGTCAAATAGTGAAGAAGCTCCCTCGGCATTAGAAAACAACACAGAGGAACTGGGGGCAAGACCGGTGCCAAAATCCCTGGAACTTTCAAAAGACTCAATTGATAGGCTGCTAAACGAAGCCTTTCAAAAGTGCAAAGCTGACCGAGAACGTGATATGGCCATATACAAAAAGGCCAAGCGTCGGCGTCAGGATGAAGAAGACGCGGCAAGGAGGAGTCGCAAAGTACTCCAACCAGATCGACACACACCTGCGGAAAACAAAAGCAGGACCAAGACAGAAAAGCGGTTCACCAAAGCCCTGTCAATGGGAATGAAGCTGCCACCTCTCAAGGGAAATATTCCCGGGCCACATGCCTCAATAGAGAGGTTTCACATCCGAGCCACTGCCTATATCATCGGAGGGTCACCCACCTCACCAAAGAGTGCAATGCCTTCAAGAAGTAGTGGCAAGGATATGTTGCTCGTCGACAACAAAGAAATACGACAGATAAGCGTGAAGGAACGGCTGGCAACTGTCATATGGTTAGTACCATTTCGAAAAAAGGAAAATCCTAAGTTCTTACATTCGGGAGCGATTCTGAGGAAGAAATAACCCTCGGCCCTCTCTTCAAAGAATCCACCTCCGGAAGAGAAGAGGAGGAGAAGACCCGCAAGAACATTCAGTCGCTTAACCGCACGCTGCCTGAAAAGAACCTCGAGCCTACAAACAAAAGTTCGAGCAAAAGAGACAAGGGGAAGGAAAAAGTCCCTGAAGAAATTGCCCTTGATGATAGAGTCGTCAAAGAGCTCGCAGCTAAAGACCCGCCTAAGAAAAACAAGGTGGATTACAATGTCCTGACACATCTGAGGAAGATACCCTCACAACTGAGCATACTGGATGCTCTCCTCCTGTCTAAAGAAGCAAGAGATTCTCTGATCAGGGAATTAGAGGATCTCCTCCTCGGAACGTACGAGCACAACTGTCCTCTATATGTCACCGGGTACTGCCACGATATCAAGATAGGGAAGATCCTGGTCGACAACGGGTCCTCTATCAACCTACTCAACGTGAAGTTGCTGAAGGAGATTTGTATGAACGTTCAGCATCTAGCTCAGGACAAAATTACCATCTCCGGGTTCGACTCACAGTCATCACGGACGCTTGGGTCCGTAATATCGACATTACGCTTTGGGCTTCTCATCACTGACATCAAATTTCATGTCATCGACGCCAAGACTTGCTACATCGCTCTGCTCGGCCGGCCTTGGTTACACGAGTACAACGTCATCCCTTCTATACAACACCGGTGTATGAAGTATTTCAAAGATGGCCTCGAATACACTATCATGGGGGAGCTAAATCCATTCTCCATAAATGAAGTCCGAAAATATGAAGACGCAAAGTACTTCCTACCAGATTTCAAAGACACGGAAAGATGTCATAAGCTAGGGAATAAACAAAAATCCGTCGCCACCATCCCGATCTTTGGGAACGATACTGAGGAAGATGAAGAAACGGTCTACGCGGGCAACCCCAAGGCAACAGGCCTGGACCATCTACTCCTGTTTTGGTCTTTGGCAGTGACTATGAGGACGAGGTCAAAGCCGTGTTCTCTATTCGCCCGTCAGCACAAACCGTTACTGGAGATGATCAGAATTTACAAATCACCATGGTTCCGCAGCGGCAACACAAGGAACTTGATGCGCTCAATACATACGGCGTATAAGAGCGGCAGACTTTCTACGACCCTTCCAGGAGAAAAGGTGAAAATATGATACTCTTCTACCAATCTACGGAAACTAGGGTGGAAAAAGAAGTCTGGCATGGCGCCAATTTTGTGCTTGACAGACTTCTACCAATCCGTCTGCCCAGATATTACACAGAGGAATTGAAAAGGCTATTAAGATACCAAGGCGTACCCTTCAAACAAATCACTCGACAAGCCCAGTTCTACAACAAGATTTGGGACGTCCCCAGGATTCATCGAAAGATGCCCAACGGGAGAATAGAGACGACTGGGCTTGGATACGTTCGGTCAAATAAACGGGAGCGATTCCACAACTGCCACATCATAAATGGCTTCGGTAAAGAAGGGAACATTTTTCCAAATGGTCATAACATTGTACCAGAGAGAGAACCCGCTGTACGAATGTCAAGTCCGTCGTTCGAGGAGCAGGTTGCCAAGCTAATAAGTGAAGCCGGTCAAAAGGTTCGGGATGACTACAATCGCGAAATGGTCATTTACGAAAAGGCCAGGACTCAGCGTCTCATCCAGCAGTCTGCGGAAAAGGAAAATTATGATGCCCTTCACCCTGCTGTACGTTCTCGCGACAAGAAGAAATCCCGACACAGAGGCAAAAACATGGTGAAGAATGAGAATGACGTTCAAAAATAGCAAAGCGGATCCAAGAAGTCACGTGATCGAGTAAAATTCAGCTGGAATCCGTCTTTTATGAAGAAGATGGGTCTGAAATACTCTTTTCCCCAAGACAAGACAAGGAAAATATTCGACCTTGTTATTAAGCATCAGATGATGACGCTCCCGGAGGCTCGGTACCCCGAACAGATAAATGAGATCCATCACCCGGATTATTGCTCGTACCATCGAGCAATAGGACATCCTCTTGAAGACTGCTTCACCTTTAAAGACTGGGTCGAAGACCAGTATCAATAAGGCAGGATCGCTTTATCCGACAGTTGGAAGGTAACCCCACCGCGAAATCATGAGCCAAAATCAACCTATATTGCGAAAGAAGGGCCAGATCAATATCGAGCTTGGAAACGAACTCATACCTGCCACATGATAACATTCTCAAAAGATGGGAACCACGAGAATATGGTTGACCCCTCCAGATGCTTCGCAAATGAGGACGAGGATGAGGTGATCTCAGAGTTTCCACCGACGCCAAAAGAGCTGGAAGATGGGATACACACCACGGCGGAAAATCTAAGGAAAATTGACTTGAGAACAGTAAACGATCCGAGGCCAACGTTCGTCAGCGAGCTGATATCTGAAAAGCAGGTGGCTACTTTAAAAATTTTACTCATGCGATATAAAGACTGCTTTGTATGGAACTATTCCGAGATGCCGGGACTAGATCCAGAAATAGCGGTATACAAACTGGCTATATCGCCGGACGTCAAGCCAGTCAAACAGGCGCCAAGAAGAATATGACTCGAACTCAAGATGAGTATCAATGCTGAAGTCAAGAAACTAATTGACTCCGGTTTCATCCAAGAAGTTCAGTATCCCGACTGGATTGCCAACATTGTTCCAATGATAAAGAAAAATGGGACAGTGCGCATCTGCGTAGACTTTCGGGACCTTAACAAAGCTTGTCCGAAGGATGACTTCCCAGTACCTGTTACCGAGCTGATGATCGATAACACGTCCACTCATGAGGTCTTCTCCTTCATGGATGGATCTTCAGGCTACAATCAAATAAAAATGCATCCTGAAGACCAAAAGCACACCGCCTTCCGGACTCCGCTAGGCATATTCTGTTATAAGGTGATGCCCTTCGGTTTGAAGAACGCAGGCGCTACCTACCATAGGGCCATGACGAAGATCTTCGATGACCTCATATATGAGATTGTCGAATGCTATATTGATGAACTTGTAGTGAAAAGCAAATCGTACGAGGAGCACTGGGAACATCTAAACATAGTGTTCCAGCATATTCGGAAATACAATCTAAAGATGAATCCTATGAAATGTGCGTTTAGAGTCTCCTCAGGCAAATTCCTAGGATTCATCATACGGCACCGGGTATCGAAATAGACCCATCAAAGATCAAGGAGATTATGGAAATGCCCACGCTAAGAACTTTCAAATAATTGCGGTCTCTCTAAGGAAAGCTCGCGTATATCCGGCGGTTCATAGCCAACCTCTCCGGCAAATGCCGTCCTTACAGCCATCTAATGATGACAGAGACCCCGTTCATTTGGGATCATAAATGTCAAACTACACTGGACGAAATCAAGCAATACCTGCAGAACCCACCGGTACTGACCGCTCCGGTTAAGGGAAAGCCCCTCATCCTGTACATAATAGCCCTGAAAGGTTCTCTAGGTGCGTTATGGGCACAGGAGAACGGCCAGGGGAAGGAGAGAGCTCACTATTTGAGTCGAGTTCTCCTGGGGGAAGAAAACAACTACTCCTCCATCGAAAAATATTGCCTGGCACTGATCTTCGCGATAACGAAGCTCATACACTAGGTCTATCTCATATCGAAGGTGGATCCTTTCTAATATTTGATGTCAAGAGATATACTAATAAGAAGGCTTGCCAAATGGGCCCTCCTCTTGATGGAATTCTTGATAACGTATCGACCCCTCAAAGCATTGAAAGGCCAGGCCATCGCCAACTTTCTCGCTGAGCATCCGATACCAGCCGATTCTCCCTTAATTTGTGAATTGCCAGAAGAACACGCATTCGACACAATCGAAGGGGAGAAGGAAGAAAATAATGTCCAATGGGAACTCTACTTCGATGGAGCATCTTCCATGAAGAAGCGGAAGCATAACGCCCCTATAATCAAAGCCGGGGTGAGCCTCATCTTCATGACTCCGCAAGGAGGGATAATGCGTTTTGCCCTTTTCTTAACGGAACTAAGAACAAACAACGAGGCTGAATATGAAGCTTTGATAGCGGGTCTTGAGATCGCTGTCGATATGGGAATCGAAAACCTCCTCATAAATGGAGACTCCCAGCTAGTCGTTAGCCAAGTAAATGGCAACTATCAGACGTGTAAACCAGAGTTGATAAAATATGGCAGGAGAGTGTAGCAACCGCTGACACAAATCCCCTCCTACATCCTGGAAAGCATACCGCTTGCGTAAAATAGCAAGGCGGATGCATTATCCAAGCTTGCTAAGGAACTGGCTGACGAAAACCTCGATGACGTAAGGATCGTTGTGCAAAACCGCCGGGTTCTCGTGCGAGCAGAAATATCTTCGGGGGATTTAACAGAGTCGTCTGAAGGAAAGGAAGCGACTGAACAAACAGTTCTCCAAATAAAAGACGAAGAAAAGGCTAAGAATTGGAGAGAAGTTTTCATAGACTACTTCAAATCCCATCGAACACCCAAAGATGCGTCATCAAGACATCAGCTCATGAAATAGGCTCTGTCTTTTGCCTTCGTCAATGATACTCTATACAAGAGATCATTCGACTGTCTATAACTGAGATGCCTAGGACCAGAAGAATCGAAGAGAGTTGTCCAAGAAACTCATGACGGACTCTGCGGTTTTTATTAAGTTGGGCCAAAGATGAAGCTGAAGATCAAGAGAACGGGTTACTATTGGCCCACAATGATTCATGACTGTCTCAAATATGCAAAGCAGTGTCACTCGTGCCAAATTCATGGAGACTTCATCCACCAATATCCAAATCCGCTACACCCAACGGTGGCTCGCTGGCTGTTCGAAATGTGGGGAACCAACATAATTGGCCCCATTGAACCAGCATCATCCAAAGGAAACCGGTTCATACTGGCAACGACCGACTACTTTTCTAAGTGGGCGGAAGCAGTACCACTAAGGGAAGTAAAGACGGAGAATATTCTCGATTTCTTCAAGACATATGTCATCTACCGGTTTGGCACTCCGTGACGAATAATCTCGGATAATGGGGCAACCTACCGAAGCCATAAAATCAGCCGCTTCGCAGAACAGCATAAAATAGACCGGAGATACTCTTCCGTCTATAATCCCCGAGCTAATGGTCAAGCTGAACCTTTCAACAAGACCTTGACCAAGGTTATAAAGAAAACGGTGTCCAAAATCAAAAAAGACTGGCACGAAAGGCTGCACGAAGCTCTCTGGGCATACCGGACGACATTCAAAACAGCCATGAATACGATCACATACGCGTTGGTATCCGGCACGGAAGCAATCCTTCCTTTGGAAATAGAACTCCCTTCTCTCCTAGTAGCGGTTCAATATAAATTGACAGATGAAGAAAACGCTCATCTCTGGCTTGAGGAGCTCGACCCCCTCGACGAAACCCACTTTATAGCACAGCAAAATCTGGAGGCTTATAAGGTAAGGATGACACGGTCATACGAAAAACTGACCAGGACGAGAACATTCCGCCAAGGCGAACTCGTGCTAGTCATCAAAAGACCCATAGTCCCCAATCATGTAAAACGGGGGAAATTCGAGCCGAACTATGAGGGCCCATACATCATAGACAAGGTCTACCAAGGTGGAGCCTACCTGCTCATGGATATGCATGGCGAGAGACCCTTTCGGCCGATAAACGACCGATTTCTCAAGAAATACTATGCTTAACGGGTTACGATTTGGGTCAATGGTAGATGACGACGCTTGTGTCCGCTCACTATCTTCCTGAGTCAAAACTTTAAAAGTAGTATCCAAAAAAAATTTCGCCTCTAAAATGAGGACAACGAATCGAAAAGTCCTTAAACTAATAAACCCTGCCTCGAAACTGGCCATGGACCGAGATGTCCCTAAACTAACGATGGACTGGAATGTCCTTAAACTAGCGCATCGCCTCAAACACGGCGATAATGGACCAAGATGTCCCTAAACTAACAATAGACCGAGACGTCCTTAAAATAAAACTTCGCCTTGAGCGGCAACAATGGACCGAAATGTCCTTAAACTAGCATGTCGCCTCAAACACGGCGATAATGGACCGAAATGTCCCTAAACTGGTGCTCCTCCTCAAACATGGCTCATCGCCCCAAATACGACGATATTCTCTCTTGAGATCTATATTGAAATCAAAGCTCCAACGGTGAAGACTGCAACCCAAGTCCCACTGGCTACACAGCTACTCCAGCGGTGAAGTCACCCCTAAGTCCCATTGGCAAACAGATGGGTAAAAAACGGTATGTTCACAAGCAAGATGGGCACGGATGAAAACCCGAAAGGGCGCCGTGAGTAAAAACAGCAGGGCTACCGGTGAGTTTGTGAAAACCCGAAAGGGCGCAATCTCGCTGTTAAAAAAAGGTATGTCCACATGCAAGATGGGCATGGATGAAAACCCGAAAGTGCACCGTGAGTAAATACAGCAGGGCTACCAGCGAGCTTGTGAAAACCCGAAAGGGCGCAATCTCGTAAAATTTTCACTTACGAGATTCTCTCGACTCGTAAGGAGAACTCCCTCTATGAGACCCTCACGGCTCATAGGAATCAAAAGCCTTAAGCTACAGGGACCTGGACCTGTTCTTAAGCCGTAGTATACCCCAAGTTGCCTTACAGGCGGTCCAATATTGGCCCTTGTATACAATCCATGGGCACAAATAAACGATTTCTCCACCAAGTTCCACCAATGAAGAGAAATGTCCTCATATGGTGAACGACACTTGTAATTCCTCTCGACTTATAAGGATAAAATACTCTTATGAGATCTTTACAACTTATAAGAGAACACACTTAGGAATCCCCACGATTCCTAAGGAGAAAATACACCTACGAGATCCTCGCGACTCGTAGGAAGAAAAAACCCTTTATGAGACCCTTACGGCTCATAAAGTCAAAAGCCTTAGTCGACAGGATCCTAACCCTGTATACTAAGCAATCGTTGTTCAAATCAGCGAAGGAAAATGATGATTCGCTCCTGGCAATATCTCAGTTGTAGTGATGCTGATGCCTAAATCGGTGTCAAACACCAAGTCCTTTCAAGGCAAATGATGATTCTCTCCTGACAATATCCCAGTTATAGCGATGCTGATACCCAAATCGGTGTCAAATTGCAAGTCCTCTCAAGGCAAATGATAATTCACTCCTGGCAATATCCCAGTCGTAGCGATGCTGAGCCTGAATTAGTATCAGATTCCAAGTTCCTGACTTGCAACAAAAGTATATGCACATGAAATAGCCGAAATGATGGGGCAACTCGCAATAAAACTCAGCGGCCAAGAAATATGCACATGAAATAGCCGAAATGTTTGGGCAACTCGCAATAAAAAGCAGCGAGTAAAAATATAAAAATAGCCGAAATGATTAGGCACCGCGATAAAAAGCTGAAATGATCGGGCAATCATGACTTTCGCGATATAAAAAGCTGAAATGATAGAGTATCACGGAAAGAAATAAAAAAAATAAATGAAACTTTTGCCCTGTGGGTGAGTCCATATCAATCCTCTATATACAATCCATGGGCATAAATGAAAAGGGAACCATATTTTCCCCCCAGGCTCCGTCAAAGGGAGAGCCACTTCTTGACGGTTCATAAAACAACCTAAAGACTACCTCAACATTCGTCTCGTTACAGCAGACGCAATGTCAACAACTGCGTTCCCTCTCACTCTAGCAGGATGCAGACGCGACGTCAACAAAAGACCCCAGGGTCGAAACAAAACGGAGCCATGGAAAAATTCCTAGCTCCAAGTCTTGACGGTTCACAAAACAAGCTAAAGACTACCTCAACATTCATCTTGTTACAGAAGACGCAATGTCAACAACGGTGTTCCCTCTCACTCCAGCAGGATGTAGACGCGACATCAACAATAGACCCCAAGGTCGAAACAAAATGGAGCCATGGCAAAATTCCTAGCTCCAAGTCTTGATTGTTCACAAAACAACCTAAAGACTGTCTCAACATTCGTCTCGTTACAGCATACGCAATGTCAACAAAGGTGTTCCCTCTCACTCCAACAGGATGTAGACGCGACGTCAATAAGAGACCCCAGGATCGAAACAAAACGGAGCCATGGAAAAATTCCTAGCTCCAAGTCTTGACGGTTCACAAAACAACTTAAAGACTATCCCGATATTCTTCTCGTTACAGCAGACGCAATGTCAATAAAGGCTCCAAAATAGCCAAATCAAAAAGAAGCGAAGGCAAAATTCCTAGCTTCAAGGTCTTGATGGTAACTCAAATAAAACCCAAAAGACTATCGGAGATCATCCCACACCAGTGTGGAGTTGTTTTGACTCACCGGGGCTCCCAAACTGAGCCTTACCTCTAGTAAAAAGCGGTATGGCAAAATTCCTAACGCTTGCTCTTCCGACGGTCAAACTGCCTAAGGAGATTACTTGAAGACGTCTTGTCCAGCCCTCGAAGGGATCAGAGACACGACAGTCGCGGGGCTACTCGAACAGCAACGTAAAGACTGCATATCGGGGAATGCATCAGCCAACGCGACGGTACCACGGACTAAAACTCTAGTACCACAAAACCTAACGGACCTCTGTCGTAAAGAGCAGGGGTTATCTATGATGTTAGGACAAGTTTGCCTATAAACCCAAGGGAGGTAAACTAAATAAACTCCGAAATGAGTTCATAAACTAGAGACTCCGGAATGAGTGAATAAACTACACACTCTGAAATGAGTCCATAAACTAAAGACTCCGGAATGAGTGAATAAACTACAAACTATGAAATAAGTACATAAATTACTTTGCGTCAAACCAAGAAATTGACGGAAAGAAAAGTACCAGTATGAAATGAAATATGTCTTTTATTCATGAATTTAAGTGAATACAAAGATACTTTTATTCAGGGATCAAAATGAATACATTTTATTCAGGGATCAAAATGAATACAAAAAGAAGAAAATATACAGCAACAAATTTTTTCTAAGTCAGCGGACGGTTCAATAAGCCAGTAAGTTCATCATTTTTTTGCTGGACTGCTGCTTCGAGCTTTATCAGTGCTGCAAGATGAGTCCCTGCCTGCATCTGTTGATTCTGGTATGAAGCGGACCGACTTTCAAGCTCTTTCTCGGCGACTTTGTGGACTTCAACCATCTTACGTATAATAATAACTGCTTTATCAAGAGCCACCACCTCTGTAATAGCCTCTTGAAGTACCCGCCAAATTTCATACGCACGGGTGGTCTTAGCAATGAGCTGAGCTTGAAGTTCCCCCAAAGCTTTTGAAGCCAACTCCCTCGCCGAAAACTTCCGGTTGAGCCTCTTCTCGCATGACTGGAGATTGGCTGCACATCGTTCGATCCATCTCCGTAGGCTCACTTTTACAGACAAGATGTCAGAAGGGAAGGCGTATGCATTCAAGCCCATATAGGCAGGCCTCCACTCGGCGACAGTACTCAACCCAGGCATGCACCAATGCTTCGTCATGATAAGTGGCAAGAACAGATAAGGAAGCGTTGGCTTCAGCAGCGAATTCTTCGGCCGCGACAGAAGAACCAGCGCGAAGATCTTTGATGAGAGCTACCAGGGAATAAATGCTCGGTCTTGCCATCCTCCCAAATACGCGTCGGGCGTAAGGGCCCGGTGGCATGGAAATCCAAGACTCTAATGGAGTCAAAGCTGTGAAGATATATGTGCGGTTAGGTGCCTTTCCGAATATAGAATAAACAAAACGATGCCAAGGATAAAACGTCACTTACCCGCAGTCATGCAAGGCGGGTTTGAGAGATCTCCAGGTCCATCAAGAATCTCGACTTCGTCGTTGGCTTCCAAAATTGTGGTTTAAAATGAAGGGCATATCAGCATCATTATGAAAATATAAGAAAAGGCAAAGAATACCGACCTTGGCCAGAAGAAAGGACTATACTTTGTAGAGGTATTGCTTGTGGGGCAGCCATATCAAGCAAACGCTGGAAGGTTTTTCTCGGAGAGAGGTCCACGATGGAAGCTGCCAATTCCCGCAATTCAGAGGGAAAGAAAGGTTCAGATGACGAAGGGATCATTAAACAAAATGTATATGTATATGAGATTACCTTCGATACTTCTCCCATCCTGAACTGGAGGGACGGCAGCTTCGGCAGCCTCCTCTACACCCTCAGGTGCATCGCTGGAGATATTTGTGAAAGCTATAGCTGGCGTGGCAGTTTCCAATAGAGGGACAGAAGCCGCCACTGAAGGCTCCAAGGCAAGGACAACGGCTTCAGCTATCTCTTCTACACCCTTCGGTGCGTCACTAGAGATATCCATGGGATCTATGGCCAGCGAGGTCACCTCTGCTGGAGGAATAGACGCTGAAGGAACAGAAGCTATCATCGGGAGCTCCACAGCAAGGGTAGCAGCTTTAGTAATCTCCTCTGCACCCTCCGGTGCGTCATGGGAGATATTCGTAGAATCTACAGCCAGGGCTCGATCTGGGCTCAAACCCACTCCCGCTGCAGAAGTCCCTGCAAAGTTTTTGCAAAGATAAGGGGACGTGAAAGTAATACAAATTACTCGCCAAAAGAAAAACACGAAAAATATGCATAATGATATGCCAGGGAGCCTGAAGTATGGATTTTTCGATTCGTTGTTCTTTTCTGATCAAATGCGCTCACCGGGTTTCAATCGCAAGTAAATGACTGCTTGTCTTCAGCGCAAGCCCATCTTCAGAAATGACCGAGATGGGCTTTTTTGAGAGCACGTTCTTCTTCCATTTACAGAGGAACATGGGTATCCTAGGTAATAATGGATCAACGTCATAGAATACAACGGGGGGAAGGCTTTCTTCAGGGGCGCACATTTTCAGTCTCATCTCGTGAGCGCCTTAAAGCCTAGGCCAATTGAGCAGCCTCCTCGGCAGATGAACCGGGGAAAAGAAAACCGTCATCTGACTCCTGCATGGATATCGGCTCATCCTGGATAAGGGGCTCAGATTCAAGCACGACGTCGAGTAGGCCGATTAGTGACTTCTTTCGCCTTTTTGAGCCGGAGCTAATGCTAGGGGAGGAGCGCTTTCTCCCCTTCGGTGCTTTGGCACGGCGCTGCCCAATCTCGCCTTCAGTATCATCCTTTGTTGGCGCCACTGCTAGTGCCTTATTAGGAACTTCCGCCTCGGCTCTGGTAAGCACCGGCATACTAGCAGTGTGAGGGGCTGATTCTACTTCTGCGGCTTTAGGGATAAGCGCTGAACCGCTGTCCCTCAGAGGAGAGCGAATCACCGACCGCGGCCGCAATGAGGTGCTGGTGACCTGATCTAGAACGGGAGTTTTACTTTCGAAGAGCACCCGTCTCTCCTCTGCAATGACGGGGCCGACCCGATGGTGATACCAACCCTCGAAGGACCCCACAGGCCTCGGAAGATAGTCGGGCTCCAGGATCATGAAGAGGGAGCCAGTGTTCAACTGCATGAAATGGTGGATGATATCGCGGGTAACCTCCAGGGACAGAGTAGGTTCAACTAAAAATGCCTCGAGAGGGACGCCCTGGTTGTAACTTAACTGCTGGGCAAAGCAATGCGGATTATACCGCATGAAGAGAGCAGTGTCATTCTGGCACAACGCCAAATAACCCGGTCTGATTGAGTATAGGTGCATAATCTCCTTATGCATTAGAGATGTTTCTCCACCCTTCGACAAATCAAACAATTGCTAAACGGGCTACACTGGAGCAGAAATGACTCGATCGCTAAAAACCATTTCGTCTTCATTTGAGTATGGATTCGGGAGTACGCGGAGAGCCCCTAACTGAGTTGGATCGGGAGCGGAAGTATCAACCAACCACATGACCCGCGGGAAAGTATATGATTTATAAAAATCTGGTTGCTGGTGCGCAGCAAATGCTCCTAACACGTGCATCTCGATCCACGGCGTGAAGTAGTGGAGGGAGAAATTCACGGTATTCGCACCCGGGTTTGAAGTATTAGCGGCAACGCTTAACCCGTGATATAGATGCGACAATCCCGCAACGCCAACAGCTAATTCTGCTCCTTCAGCTGCGATGAGCATGATAAAAGACGGAGGCTCTCGTAAAGTGGCGATGCATCAGCATAGCAAACCAGCTGAGCCAAAAACTGATAAAGTCGAAGAAGAAAGTTTCTCTGTCCATGCCAGGGGACGTGATCGCATCAAAAGCCACGGCCGACGAGTTTGGAATATAAAACAACGACATGTCTTCTTCTTTGGCCGGCGGTTTTTTCAACCCGAATCCAAAAGGATTTTCAATTTTCGTGAATTCTGGAGCCTTCTTGGATAGGACATCCTCGCGGAGAAAGCAAGCAATGAAAGCATCAAAGGTGACACCTTGCCCTTCCGATGTCACGAACAACTTTTCAAAAATACCCAGGGCCTTGATTAGACTCGGGAACTTGTTGCGAACGACATTCTCAGTCGTCAGGCCATTAAGAATAGCAGGCGCCGTAGCAAAGATGTACTCATCAGGAGGCAGTAACTCTTCGTAATGCTCTCCCCTGATCGGCAATCCTGAAATTTCACGAAATTCCTCCAGTGAGATCGAGACTTCGTGATCCCCTAGTAAGAATGTGTTTGTAGGAAGATTCCATTGGTTTAAGAAATCCTTGACCCACCAGACGTGAGGGACGTGATAATAGAATAACGACGCATACACTGCTTGGTACAACCCAACCTTCTGTAGCCGTACGCGTTGGGCGGAGAGAATGTATCAAGCCCAGGGAAGGTAGCCCAATGGGTGGCGGGAGGTAACGCCTGCCTTATAAACCTGCCCCCAGGGTCGAGCTTCACCGTGACATATTCGGCGCCCCAGAACATCAATGGCCACCAAGGGTTGGTTAAGTATCCCGGTCGTTGACGGCTCGAGTCGGCCCATGGGAGTCTAATTAGTCGCCTCCACCGCATAAGCAGTCCGTGGGCGTTCCATCAATGATATTGGGCGGATGGATTCTGTTGACATTTCACAGGTAAAGCTACGGCGGCCCCTGGTGATGTGACTGTACCAAACCCCCCATAAGAGAAGACTCGTACGGTCCTTGTCATGTGTCCTAATTATCTCCATAACCTCCTTGTCTGATGGTGATTGCGGAAAAACGGCTTCTGAGCGAGTGTAAGGGAAATAAGGAAGTGAGGCCATCGTTCCTGAAATAAGAGGGGAAAGGAAAAACCCATTTTTTTAAAAAAATAATAATAAAAAATAATAAAATTTAAAAAAACGTGATGTTTGTTTCATGGGACCACTGGCTGCAAAACCAATGGACCCTACAAAATCAATATGCTGGCTCACCAATGATGAGACAAGATAATCATTGCGAGAATCAAAAAGGATTCTCATTAAATATACATTGGAGTTTAAACAACTTTTAGCATCCTCAAAGAAAAATGAGTTCTGTTAAAATACCCAACAAATTCAAATTTGTGAAAATAAGAGTAAAACCTTATAATAAAAATATGCTCAAGAACACTAGGGAATAAATTTCCCAAAAGTCCCTCTTGATCTTTCAGAGCTAAGCTCTTCGATGAGGAATAAAATTTCTTTTAAACAGTGCAATTAAATTCCAGAAACCCCCATGATGTGGAAATGAAGAAATAGAATTAAATTTCAAAAGATCCTCAAAGATCAGGGGAGAAACACACGATCTTCGAAAACATTGGGGTTTACTACACAAAAGATTATGTCTTTTTGGATCTCTAAAAGATCGGTTCCAGAAGAGAGCAAAGCTCTTGCGGTGGATTTAAAATCCAGAAAAGTTAGAGGAAAGGGGTTTCTTGTGCCTAAGAGATAAATGTTGTTCAAGATCTTTACCCAAAAGAGTTTTATTTAAACATAGTTTAACTCTGAAATTTCAACGGGTAGAGAACTGAACTCCGAAAGGAGAATTAAATTCTCAAAGAAAAGACTAAGGAAGAAGACGAAGAAACAGTAGCTATATCAAGGGCTAAGCTCTCATTTATAAGACGTGATGTAGAGCGGTTCATCTCCCCGTTCCTCTAGGCAATCCAATAGCTATACAAGTGGACAGCATTGCACTCACGTGCAAGCCACGTGAGAGCAACGCTGTGGGGGCATTTGTTCCCTCTTAAAAAAAAGAAATGGGGAAACTCCCCACTAAACAAGCCTCACGTGCCAACACGTAAGAGCCCATATGCAAAGCATATAAGCGCTGCAATTAAACTACAAGTAGGCTAAACAAGCCTCACGTGCCAATACGTGAGCGCCTATATAGAAAGCATATAGGCGCTACACTCAAACAAATGGCAAGCCAAATAGGCTCACGTGTTAATACGTGATGCACTCATATGCTTTTGCATATAAGAGAACAAGCTTAACCCCATTGGGGATCACGTGCTACACTTGAGTGCTCTTAACACCTTCGAAACTGATAGAATTAAATTCTATTTGGGAAATATTTCCTTGAATCTTTCTAGTATGGAAAGATCCTTCTGTAATAGAGAATCTTGGATGAACTATCCGATAGAATTAAATTCTATGTGGAAATATTTCCTCGATTATTCGTAAAATTAGAAAGATCTTCTCTATTAAACAGAGGACCCTAGGATCAAGGATCAAACGGTGATTATAAAACCGCCAATAGAATAAAATTCTATCTTTGGAAAATATTTCCTAATCTGGTTAAAAACAAATAAGAAATCTTCTATATTAAACAGAGAGCCTTTGGATTAAAAATCCAACGGTGAATAAAATTCACCAGATCAATTGGATTGATTATGAAATCAATTATGATCTCTCAATGAGGGATTTTATTAACAAATTGATTCTTTTTCTTCTCATATAAATAGGAGCAAGGAGAAGAGGAAAAAACCCACAGAGACAGAAGAAAAAAAAAGGAAAAAAGAAAGGAAGATAAAAAAAGAAGAAGAAGAGAAAAAGAAAAGATACGAGATAGAAAGAGACACAGAAAAAAGAGAATTTAATTCTCCGAAAAGACTTGTTTCGTCATAACACATTAGGTAAAAAAATATATATTGAGATTGTTCTATCTCTTCTTGGCCTTTTTAAGGGTTTAACCCTTCGTATAAGAACTTAGTTCTTCCTCTGGTTGAGATCTGCAGAAGCAGATCTTCCCATAACTTGAGAATTTAATTCTCATCGGTGAGATTCTGTCCCGTAGATTCAAAACCTTGGGGAAAGAACTGACTTCAAAGAATTTAATTCTTACAAAAAACATATGGGAATTTAATTCCTCTGAAAACTAGGGTTTAATGCTATAAGAAGAAAAGAATTTAATTCTTACAAAACAAGAGACATAAGATCCTCCAAATCCTAGTGTCACTAATATGAGATCAAAATCTCCAAACACCCAGAAGGAAAGACTGGTGATTTATTAGTTTTTAACACTATAAAGAGGACCTCACGTGTTTCTCACGCGAACGCTTAAAAGAAGAACAAGAAACACCTCTTAGGGCAGTCACGTGTTTTGCACGCGATCTTCAATCAAGTGCTTAACACTTATATAAAAAAGGGGAATAAAACCCCAAAAGACAATACCCAACTTTGGGGCGCCTCACGTCTTTACACGTGAGCGCCAAAAGAACCAAGTGCTTAGCACTTATATAAAAAGGGGAATAAAACCCAAAGAACATCGCCCACTTTGGGGTGCCTCACGTGTTCACACGTGAGCGCCTCCAAAGTTCAGAGTTTAACACTGATTCAACGCCTCACGTGGGTACACGTGAGTGCTGTATATACCAGTGCTTAGCACTGCAGGGGTAAATATGGAGACCTAAACCTAACCACAAATTGGTTAAGTCATCCCGAAGTCAAAACCTCTTTGATCTCCAAATCGACCGAGGCTCTGTGCTCATGTTTTCCCAAACTGATCTTAGTCCCAAACATGACTGATGATCCCTCAACTGATGATATCCAAAACGATATTCATCCTACATCCTCCCGAGGAAATGTTAGGCTCAAAATATGGCTAATGATTTCTGGGCTTACCACTAATTTCTTTTTCCCTCAAATACGGGAATCGGTTCAAGGGTACATCCCTTAAATACGGAAATCGGCTCAAAACATGTTCTTGTAATTTCTCAACGTCTTCGGAGAGGTAGCGGGTCCCGACAACCAATAGCTTTTTGGGTGCACTTTCCAAACTGACGCGCACACCCCAAATCAAACCACCCCCTATACTGGGTGTATCCCATATTATCGTTGCTCATACTGTCACGTAACAAATACACATGCGCGTAAGATGATCAATGGACCGAGATGTCTCTAAGCTAATAATGGACCGTAATGTCCTTAAACTAAAAGCTCACCTCCAAAATGGTGATCAACGGACCGTAATGCCATTAAATTAAAAGCTCACTTCAAAAATGGTGGTAACGGACCGAGACGTCCTCAAACTAAAAACCTCATCTCGAAAATGTTGATCAACGGACTGAAATGTCCTTAAACTAAATGTTTCCTCCAAAATGGTAACAACGGACCGAAATGTCTTTAAACTAATCGTCACCTCCAAAATGGTGATCAACGGAACAAAATGTCCTTAAACTAAACGTTTCCTCCAAAATGGAAATAATGGACCGAAATGTTCTTAAACTAACCGTCGCCTCCAAAATGGTGATCAATAGACCGAAATGTCCTCAAACTAAAATTTCGCCTCTAAAATAGCGATAAGGGACCGAAACGTTCTTAAACTAAAACAACAGAGTCCAAATGCTCTTTTATTGGATCTGAAGAAAAAATGATCCTAAACCTTGTCAAGTAGATCTTAGTCTCAAATTGGACTAACATATCCTTAACAAAAAATCAACTGCCTGCCCCCAACACTCATATACATTTAAGTTGATCTTAATCTCAAATCAGATTAACGATCATTAAATAAAATAAACCCAAATCTAAGATATATGGATTTGGACTAATCCACGCTCTACGGAAGACAACATAAATTAGTCTCCGTATACAATATACAGGCAATCCAAACAAATAAAAACACACACGACACGAAGTGAACTTTTGGAGCAGGAGAAAGTGGTTATCGTGATGCGGTAACGTAATTAACTGCAAGGGCTTGCGCCTGCAGGGAAGAGCGTCCCCACAACAAACAAGGGGGAATCTGACGAAGTCTGCTACAACGGCCGCATCCGTCCAAACCTCCGATACACGGTGCCATAAATCAACTTGGCATCTTCAGAGAGGTGGATGGATAAATCTAAATAGCATCTGCCCCCAAATTCAGGCTAGATGCCCTCCGCGTCTCAGTCCGGTTTTCGGCAGTAAACAACGTTTTACTGGTTATTACGTGTCGTTAATACATAAAGATAAAGCCCATAAGATTTTTGCTTGACTACCATAGTTATGACGGCGATCATAATTATGAGAGCTTGGTAGTCCATAAGTACATCCTTGAATGTCCCTAGTCGTGGGAGTATCGAGACTGGGCATCGATATTCCAGAATAGACTAGTGTATACGTTTCTAGACCCGGACGAGGAACGGTGGCAGGTGTTATAGCTATTGGTGTGATGCACCTAAGATTGTATACAGGTGCTCACTGGAGATGAGTACACTGGACGGACTCGCCGAGAACTTCTAAATGGTACTATATCTATCGTCAGATAGCAATTCTTAGGTGACATAAGTACGGGTAGTCTGTTGACCTGAGATCGTTATTTGTCTCATGTGTGTTCCTATTGTACTTAGATTGCTACAATACCACGGCTCTATTGAGTCGTGCAAACAGATTTTAGTTGGGTATAGTCTCGGGCAATATGGAGGCAGTGAGGGATCGTCAGGGATTCGTCTCTCCCGGTATAAGGAGTTGATGTCGCGTTGTGTTCGGTTGGCTATCTGTAGGGTTCCTAGGCACTCTAACAAGGTTCTACAAGGCATCAACCATGCCCGATTCAAAAAATAGATGTGCCGAACAACCCTAACCAAGATCGTATACTAGAGATTATGCGAAAACTAGCAAGTTAAACATTTTAACACTAAGTGAAAAGGGATTACAACCTTTGTAGATCCGGTCCTTCACTTCTAAACCTCCGTGTTGATGTCCCTTCACTGCGATCATCGCAATCCCGGACTCTTGTGACGGTTTCCTCGGAGAAATGAACGGGCTAGGTCGTTGACTTCGAGGCCGAAGATGATCTACGTCAAGGAGACTCAAACTCAAGCTCCATCTTCACTAGGTCAAGAACTTTATGAAGAGAACACCCTAAACTAAATGGCAAGTAGTAGAGGATGATGAAATAGGAAATGGGTTCACTTTGGATTTGGATTTCTCACTTTAATTCTTCACTTGAAAATTTCTAGCAAGCTTTTCTTCTTCTTCAAGAAGAAGAAGAAGAAAGAAAAGAAAATGAATTATTATTGAAAAGAATAATCAAGTGAAGTCTATCATAATGCAACCATGGGTGAGCTAACCTTTGTAGAGACTAAACCATAGTTAATTATAATGGTTTGGTTAATGAATATCTTAATCAATACAAAATGAGTGAACTTTGTCAAAGTTGTTTCAAGCTTCATGAAGCTTCAAGCCATGACAAAAGAAGCTACCATTTTGAATAATTAAGATAAATAAAAACCTAAATTATAATTAACATGGTGTATGTCACACACACACCCATGTTTGCATGTATCATCAATCATGATACAAACTAGTGCACAAACATATATCACATATACAACTTGTGCACATCAAGTGAGAAAATCAATCTTAAGTGAACCAATACTAGTTAATGTAAAGTAATATATCAAATATATAATTATACATTAAATCATTAAATCACCACTTGATTTAATGATCCGGTCACATCGCATATAACCGACTAATATCTAGTGTATCAATATATCGAATCAACACTTGATTCGGTAACCCAGCTATATCACATATAACCGACCGATGATACAAATCGCGAGAATAGAATACAGTATCACATACCGGTATTATTCTCGGTCCCGCACATATCTCATATGCGCTCCTATTTCATTTCGCTTGAGCCAAGAAACCTCTGTGTAGGACTCTAAAGACTCGTCAATACCCCGGCAGTAGATGGTGATCATATCAATCACCCACAAGCCGCAAGCGGTCTGCTAAATGTAACGGCCACCCGGGTATTGAGCGATCAGAAGATCAACGAGCATGCCTGCTCAAACTCCTACGAATCCAATCAGTAACACTTACCGCACAATCCGGTCTGTTCGTCTGATATGCCGCATATCTCGCCTAGGGGTGGTAAACGTCAGACCCCAGTAGCTTGATAAGTCATGCCGATGTAAGGTCCACAACAAGCATGAAACTACTGATAACACTTACCGGTAAATCACTGCAACCATGGCCAGGGATTTCCAATTATGGCCAGTCGAGCATAGCGCAACATCAACCCCCCAATACCGGAAGAGACGAATCTCCTCCTATCGCTCATTGCCTCCATGTGAATCGGGACTGTACCCAAAAACCACCTGTTTGCATGACTCAGTAGAGCCGTAGTAGGGTGGAAATCAAAGCACAGTGGGAGACACACAAGACTCTATAACGATCTCGGGTCAACAGACTAAGCTGTACCAGTGTCACCAGAGAACTGCCATCTGACGTGAGGTATAATACCATCTGGGAGTTCTCGGCGAGTTCGTTCAGTGTACCCAGTCGCCACTGAGCACCCGCATACCATCTCTGATGTCAAACACCAATGGATATGGGATCATCCATCGCCCATCACATGGGTCGAGAAGATATACGCTAGTCTACTCTGGAATATCGATGTCCCGTCTCGATATTCCCACGACTAGGAACATTGAAGGATGTACTCATGGACTACCCAGGCCCCACTGGTATGATCTGCATCATAGTCCTGCAAGTCGAGTACACATCCTAAGGGCTTTATCAACATGTAACAGAGAGACAGTAAGTATGCATGTTAAGATAAAGAGCAACCAGATAGCGTACTATCATGTCGAGCAAGAAAGTCCTACCTATATATGTCCCAGCATCCACTACAGTTTACATCTCATATACAGTAATGGCCTCTAGGGCATACAAATAACTAACAATCTCCCACTTGCACTAGGGCCATCTGTAGCAGTGGTTGCAGTATCTCATACTCAACCATCCCATAATAGTCTCTATCTGGGAAAATGCCTTTGTGAGTGGATCCGCCGTGTTGTCCTCTGAGTCTACTCTCCTAACCTCGATCACCCTGGAGATCAACTATCTCCATGATAAGGTGATACTGCCTCAGAATATGTATGGGTCACTGATGGGACCGGGGTTTCTGGGCCAAAGCCACACTTCCATTGTCACACAATGGTAGGAACCTAGTTCATCTCATGAACCAATATACACCCAAACTGCCTCTTTGGTAGTATCTTTGAAAGCGATGTCACCAGCCTTTATCGTCTAGTTTGCCACGGTATCTAGCTTAGAACTCTTCCAACATACCGTCCCTCTACTGAGGGTAAAGACAATGTCTGTGACTGACATTCAGTCAACCTTACCATCCTGGAAGCTGTCCAGTGATTCTCCCCAGGATCGATTGATACCATCTCACTATACCTAGTAAGAATCCTAACATCCATTTAGATATATCTCATAGATCCAAATCCCAAGATTTAGGAGGTATCACCTTTATCCTATTTGGAGAATCCTTGTGATAAGAGGAGATTGACCATGCGTAGCATAAGAAACTCTTTTCCTATCAAGAGTATGTTTACGAGGATGACCACCTTACTCTCTACTACATTTTTGTATGTACAAGGTTCATCTACTATTTTGATGAAGTCAAACTCTTTGACTACCACATCAAAACAGATGTTCCAACTCCGCGATGCCTGCTTTATCACACAAAGCATCTTGCACACGTTTCAGCTGCTCGCACTGTTTACGAAGCCCTCTGGCTGTGTTCTTATAGACGTTCTCTTCTAAATCAATATTTAGAAAAGCAGTCATGACACCCAACCACCAGATATCGCAGTTATGGTATGCAGCAATGGCAAGTAGAATCCGGATGGACTTAAGCACAGCCACTAGAAAAGGCTTCATCATTATCCATGCCTGGTCGATGACGAAAACCTTTAACAAGTCTAGCTTTGAAATTTTCAACCTTTCCATCTACACCAAGTAATCTTCTCAAGATATACTTGCTCCCGATGGGGATTCAACCCTTCAGATATAGCATCCAAAGTCCATACTTTGTTGGTGTACATGGATTCCATCTCAGATCGCTAAGCATCCAGTCATTCTTACAGAGTCATCACTCTCAATGGCCTGCTCGAAACTAGTTGGGTCATCATCTCATGATGCAATCCTCGCTCCCACTATCATCGAGAAACCGAAGTATCTCTCAGGTGAATGAGGAACCCTGCTAGATCGGAGGAGAGGCTGAGGTTCGTCGGGAACTATTGAACCCTTTGGTTCTATCAAATCATCAGCTGTAGTTTGTATAGCTAGAACTCCTTCCAATTGTACAGAACTAACCTTGTCTCGAGCTTGTCCGTATTTTTCTTTTGACATAGGCCGGACAACCCCAAATCTTAACTTTCTTAAGAGATAGGCTCTTCCCATACCATGTCTCATATGGAGTGGTAGGCACTGATTTGATTGGAATCCAATTCAACAGGTATGCAGCTTTTCAAGTGCACAACCCCCAAAAGGAAATAGGTAACTCAGTAATACTCATCATAGAGCGCACCATATCTCATAGGGTGCAATTGCTCCGCCCCGATACACCGTTGTGCTGTGGTGTATTCAGAGGAGTAACACCGAGAGAGAATCTCATTCTCCTTTAGAATAGTCCAGGAATTCCATGCACAAGTATTCTCCTCCCTGATCTCATCATAGGACATAATACTTATACCTGTATTGGTTCTCTACTTCTGACTTATATTCTTTGAATTTCTCAAAAGCTTCAGACATGTGTTTTAACAGGAACATGTGTCCGAATCTTGAGAGATTCTCATTGAATGTAAGGAAGTATAAAGAACCAGTCCTTGCATCTGCAGACAAGGGACCTTCATACATCACTATGTATCAGTCCCAAGTGTTTACTAACTCTTTCTCTGTTTCCAATAAACGGAGCTGTGGTCATCTTATCTCTGTGACATGACCGGCAAGTTTCACAAGATGCAAATTTAAAATGATTTAAATATGCATCTAAATGTAACTTTAGCTAGTCAGGTCACATTGATATGATCTAGTCTACAATACCTCAAGAAGGGACCGTTTATTTCTGAACTCTGCCTCTTGTGCGTGTTCTGTACGTTAAGAACTATGGTCTGATTTAGAACGTCTATGCTTTTAGATAACGTGCCTGAACTGATCAACTCTTGATATAGGAAATGTTCAAAACATTATCCAACAATACAAAATTATATCCTTCTTTAGTAAATAAAGAGGCTGATATGATGTTGTATATCCGGTTCGGTATCTAATAACATTCGTTCAGAATCAGTGTATTCTGGTAATACAGGGTGATAATTGCCAACACTTTGGCTGCAACAATTGCACTGTTTCCAATACTTGAAACTTATCATCCGTGCTTAGTTCTCTAACTATCTGTAGCCCATGTAACAGATTACATTTGCGGGATCCTGATCCGGTATCTAATACCCAGGACGTAGAGGATACAGAGAAACAGTTCTTTGTAATGAACACACCCGAAGAAGATGCATCATCATGCACTTTCTTCGTTTGGGTAGCATGGGAATCCTGGTATTCCTCTAATTCCTGCTCGGTCTTATAACAATTATAAGTTGGAGCGGGGCCAACGTTTCCCAGCTCAGTATAACAAGCGGGTTCAGTCAATTCATCCATATTATTATCTTGATTAAGGCGTGACATTGTCGCAACCTGGAGAGAGAGAGAAGAAAACACTCTGTGTGCGCTCTTGCAAGATTAGATTGGTTATATATTTTATCTAATCAGGATGGCTCCCACTGTTTCTATCAAATCTTCCTTCAAACCCTAAAAGGAAAGACTAGCCGGGATTAATTACACTCTACAAGTTCGCCAATCTTTTAGCCAGGCCAGTGCCGATATTTTGAGGGAGGTTCCCCGTGCTTTCGCACGGACCTAATTAAAATAAACCTCGTTTTCCTAAGGGCGTAACCCCATTGACACCTTTCTAGACACCTACTTGATCGGCTAATTGTAAAGTGCAAAACTCTCCCAGGAGTAACAATTACTCGCAGTGGGTATCAGGATCCAACTATTTCATAGAAGGTATGCATTCTCATTGCAAATTTCAACACTTGAAACTCCCGATAAAGGTTTTTACCCCTAGCACTTATGACCTTGGCTATGGTCAACAAATCATAAGCACTAGTCAAGTTCTACCCGTCATTTCGTGATTAATTAGACCCACCCACATGACCCTTGGCTAAGGTCAACAAAGTCACATGACTGTCCTAACTAATCGCATCATATGCGGCGTAGGAAAACATCACTTAGCTACCGTACACTGTGCCTTGACTACGGTCAACAAACACAGCACGAATACTAAGTACTCTACTTCCTAAAATGACGGGGGGTTGCGGATGGTTTTTAAGAAAACTTTTAACGCTTTGAACTTGATCTCGTTGCGGAATCAAATGGTTTTAAATGGAGTGTTTTTGAGGCTTCTGCTAGTTTCGCTAAAGAGGTCACTTCCGGTGAAGGGATCTCGGCTCTTTCCTCGTCGAATGAGGTGCAGGATATTCACAATACCACTATGCAAAGCAAGAACTAGAAAAGCAGTCAAAAGACAAATCGAAGGTTGTAGCATCTGCTAATTATTGCTAAAGAGGTCACTCCCGGTGAAGGGATCTCGGCTCTTTCCTTATCGAATAAGGTGCTGGATGTTCTACAAGGAACACCGCTATGCAAAGCAACAACTAGAGCTACCTAATTTTTGAAATTCGATTCCACAACATCTTTTAGATTTATTTTCTTTCATTAATCTCATTAATGAATCTCCCATCATTTAAGTCCACCTAAACATCACAGATAAATACAACGTACGCTTATGCCATCCGCATTCGCCTCGATGTCCCGTCATGCACCGTTAGGTTAGGTAACTAACGGCATAGCGGGGCAGGGCTAGTGCAGGTGTAAAAAATAAGCAACGTCTATATAATATATCATATATACTATATAAAATATCTATCTGAACATATCACATGATCATATCACAGATAACGCAGCAGAAAACAACATATGAAATATTGGATATATTAGGACGTCCGTATTTTATTTTGAGCCCCTATAAAACACGGATTCCACGGTCATGATAAATAGCCAATCCCACACCCCTAGACCCCTACGAGAGTGGCAAGCAACCCTACCAATTCTAGAGTTAGGAGACCCGGACTCGACTCCTCGAGATGGTCTCCCACTGGACTCTAGAACTCGATCACTTGTGCTCCCCACCTTGGGTCTATCCTAATGCGGAAAAGTAAATAATATACAATGGTGACATCATCCTCAGCCCGGAAGTGCCCCAATAAAAGAATATTACATACAAGTTTTTACATGAATGAAAATGAAAAAACTCATCTCACATAAAAAAAACCCGGCTATTCAAACACGACGATCCAATATAACATATCCAGCAACACATAACATCACATATCATCAACGTAAGTAAATATGCGTATCCCAATTGTCGTTGATGTATAGAAACGAAACCGGCGATACACCACATATTACACTTACGGTCACAGAAAAGAAAGTGTAAAACTATAACAGTTGGAATCCACAACCTCCTTAGACATCGCATGCCTAACCATATGAATTCCTTAGACATCGCATGCCTAACTATTATAAACCCCGCATTTTAGTTTCATCATCGAAAACTCTTTTCAATACCAAGTCGAACAATTCAACAAGATTCCCGACATCCTGATCGAATGCTCGTCGCAAACTTTAGTAGACGGCCGCACCCCCGGATGCCGTCGACGAAGTGCACTAAGGCGGAACACCGCTACCGCGAGCACCCTAACGGATGCTTTTGGCTACGGGGTTCTCCTACAGTCACTTGGTCGGGGCTATAGGATGTAGCTGTCTATTAAGTTTACCCGGCGAGTATCTGCGTACACTACGTGATTGCGACGGACCTTTGATAACATCAAAATTCCGTGGAAACCGATCATCTGAAACTGAATTGCTAGATTTATAACATTCAAATTAGTTACCTCATAACTACATGTGGATTCCAAATATTGTATCACATTCCAGATAATTAGACAATGTTAAACTTTCCGATCGAATAATCAGACACCCAAGGTTTCCCAAATAGCTCAACACTTGAAATAAGTTTAAAAACATCCATTTCATGCCACAGTACCAATGGTCCAGCCGTAGAAGGGTCAAGCCAACGCCTCACATGTGGCAATGCCGTACTGCCCCAAACCCTAAGGTTCAAAAGGCAGTTCAAGACGGTCACATGATCGAGTTAAGGTTTGTTGTCTTCTAGAGCGTCCATCGCGTTACTTGCACGACTTAGAACGTTCTTAAACTACGGAAAAATCCAACACTTGGAAATTTTCCGGCAGGGGAAAAAGTGAGATATTGATATCCGGTCGAACCTTTTAACACGTTCTAAATTACCCGAAAAAACTATAAACGAAGTTAAAATTTCCGATCGAATCAACGAGTTCCCAATACAACCCAGAAAACTCAACACTTGAGTGTAATAAAAATTTCCCAGAAGAATCAGTAAGTTGGTACTGAAGTTATTGTACAAAACCCTAACCCTAATTCTACTATTACGCCGCGGAACCGCCGCGCAAGCAAGGTATTGCCGTGGTTCCGCGGCCCTTTAGTGGAATTAAGATGTCGAATTTCACAGTAATTCCTAAAATACCCTGCTAATTTTTTTGAGTATTTTTAATTCACAAAAAATCACAATTTCAGAAAATTTCCAAAGAGGGGTCAAAACTAGGGTTTCGGGGTTCGATCGGACTTCTAACTTCGTCTAGATTTTGCCTAAAGCTCTAGCTTGGCTTTGATACCACTGTAGGGTTCCTAGACACTCTAACAAGGTTCTACAAGGCATCAACCATGCCCGATTCAAAAAATAGATGTGCCGAACAACCCTAACCAAGATCGTATACTAGAGATTATGCAAAAACTAGCAAGTTAAACATTTTAACACTAAGTGAAAAGAGATTACAACCTTTGTAGATCCGGTCCTTCATTTCTAAAGCTCCGTGTTGGCGTCCCTTCGCTGCGATCATTGTGATCCCGGACTCTTGTGACGGTTTCCTCAGAGAAATGAACGGGCTAGGTCGTTGACTTCGAGGCCGAAGATGATCTACGTCGAGGAGACTCAAACTCAAGCTCCATCTTCACTAGGTCAAGAGGTTTGTGAAGAGAACACCCTAAACTAAATGGCAAGTAGTAGAGGATGATGAAATAGGAAGTGGGTTCCCTTTGGATTTGGATTTCTCACTCTAATTCTTCACTTGAAAATTTCTAGCAAGTTTTTCTTCTTCTTCAAGAAGAAGAAGAAGAAAGAAAAGAAAATGAATTATTATTGAAAAGAATAATCAAGTGAAGTCTATCATAATGCAATCATGGGTGAGCTAACCTTTGTAGAGATTAAACCATAGTTAATTATAATGGTTTGGTTAATGAATATCTTAATCAAGACAAAATGAGTGGACTTTGTCAAAATTGCTACAAACTTCATGAAGCTTCAAGCCATGACAAAAGAAGCCACCATTTTGAATAATTAAGATAAATAAAAACCTAAATTATAATTAACATGGTGTATGTCACACACCCACCCATGTTTGCATGTATCATCAATCTGATACAAACTAGTGCACAAACATATATCACATATACAACTTGTGCACATCAAGTGAGAAAATCAATCTTAAGTGAATCAATACTAGTTAATGTAAAGTAATATATCAAATATATAATTATACATTAAATCATTAAATCAACACTTGATTTAATGATCCGGTCACATCGCATAAAACCGACTAATATCTAGTGTATCAATATATCGAATCAACAGTTAATTCAGAAACCCTGCTATATCACATATAACCGACCGATGATACAAATCGCGAGAATAGAATACAGTATCACATACTGGTATTATTCTCGGTCCCGCACATATCTCATATGCGCTCCTATTTCGTTTTGCTTGAGCCAAGAAACCTCTGTGTAGGACTCTAAAGACTCGTCAATACGCCGGCAGTAGGTGGTGATCATATCAATCACCCACAAGCCGCAAGCGGTCTGCTAAACGTAACGGCCACCCGGGTATTGAGCGATCAGAAGATCAACGAGCATGCCTGCTCACACTCCTACGAATCCAATCAGTAACACTTACCGCACAGTCCGGTCTGTTCGTCTGATATGTCTCATATCTCGCCTAGGGATGGTAAACGTCAGACCCCAGTAACTTGATAAGTCATGCCGATGTAAGGTCCACAACAAGCATGAAACTACTGATAACACTTACCAGTAAATCACTGCAACCCTGGCCAGGGATTTCCAGTTATGGCCAGTCGAGCATAGCGCAACATCAACCCCCCAATACCGGGAGAGACGAATCCCCTCCTATTGCTCATTGCCTCCATGTGAATCGGGATTGTACCCAAAAACTACCTGTTTGCACGACTCAGTAGAGCCGTAGTATGGTGGAAATCAAAGTACAGTGGGAGACACACAAGACTCTATGACGATCTCGGGTCAACAGACTAAGCTGTACCAGTGTCACCAGAGAACTGCCATCTGACATGAGGTATAATACCATCTGGGAGTTCTCGGCGAGTCCGTTCAGTGTACCCAGTCGCCACTGAGCACCCGCATACCATCTCTGATGTCAAACACCAATGGATATGGGATCATCCATCGCCCATCACATGGGTCGAGAAGATATACGCTAGTCTACTCTGGAATATCGATGCCCCGTCTCGATATTCCCACGACTAGGAACATTGAAGGATGTACTCATAGACTACCCAGGCCCCACTAGTATGATCTGCATCATAGTCCTGCAAGTCGAGTACACATCCTAAGGGCTTTATCAACATGTAACAGAGAGACAGTAAGTATGCATGTTAAGATAAAGAGCAACCAGATAGCATACTATCATGTCGAGCAAGAAAGTCCTACCTATATATGTCCCAGCATCCACTACAATATACATCTCATATACAGTAATGGCCTCTGGGGCATACATATAACTAACACTATCACCATAAATCGCTGGCCAGGATGGATAAGATTTAATGATTGTAGATTAGTAGTTTCTCTGCAGGTGATAAGCTTGACACCGACATGACTTATCGGGTTATTAGCGGTCTGGCGTTATCCACCACCTAGATATGGTATCGATACTTTCAAACAAAGAGATTGGACTGTACGGAGATTGCCACTTATAGGCTTAGTAGGAGTATGGATGAGTTTACTCGTCGACCTTCCTTTCGTTCAATACCTGGGTAGTCGTTACGGCAACTAGTGTAAGTCCACGTTGCGACCCCCGGTTCTTACGGGGAGGCGGAAACGGTATAAAAATCAAATTTTTAGCGCATGGAACAACATGGACTAACAAAGTCGGGATCTTTTCCTAAACTAAAACTAGCAAACAAGCTAAAGAGAGTTAGCTACTCGGCAAGGAGGTTATACCTAACTTGAACTCCTTCTTCTTGAAACTTTTGTAGGGGTTGATGGTGCTTTCCTCGTTGCCTTCTTCCGTCAAAGATGGATCCACCTGAGGGTTCAACCTTCGGGCTCTTTCTCGAACTTCGAGAGAACTAGAATCTTCGGCTTGCTAAACCTTTAACCCTAGAGTGAGTAGAGAGTGTCTTTGGGGTGTTTTTATCTCAAGGAGAGGGATTCTCAACTTATGAAAAGGATTCTCCTTGAACTAGAGGAGGAAGAAGAACAAGTGAGGAGAGAGAATGGTTATGATAGAATGAGCTTATTCTTTTCATTTCTTTCAACCATATCACAAAAGAAAAAGAATTATCAATTAACAATAATAATAAAATGAAATAGTTGATGGATGGTTTGGAATGACCATTATCATTACATTCTTTAAATGGTTTTGCAAGAATCAAAAAGCATCTTTCTTTTGTAATGATGATGGTCAAACCTTCAACTATGGTCAACAAGTCAACCATGGTCAACAAGTCAACAAAATCCAACCATGACACAATTTCATTTAATTAATATTATTAATTGATACATCATAATTCCATTAGGGTTTGAAAAAAGACGACTGTCAACTGTGCATACGCACCCGTTCCCAAACCCTAATGAAAATCCTCTTCCTCCGCCTCAATCAACTGTGCATACACACCCGCATTCTTGTTCCGAGGAACATGAATACCAAGAGATAAAATCAACCCCAAAACGTATACCAGTATCTGGCTCAAACCAGAGCCTACTAGTAATATCCGTCCGGACTCCAAACGTGCACAAGTGCGCAGATGAGAACGAACCCTGTCGCAAAACCATGCGACCTCTACTCTGTTTTGCCCAGAGGCGAATAGCCCTCTGTGTGGGACTCTAAAGACTCGACACTACGCTGGCAGTGGGTTTAACCACAGACCGCAAGCGGCACTAGCTGTGCGTAACGGTCCCCAGGTAGATGCCGATAAGAAGGCTGACGAGGTGAACCCCATCTGAACTCCTACTGAGTCTGAATGTGACAGTCTCCGTACAGTCCGGTCTGTTCGTCTAATACATCGCATGTCGGGCCTAGGGGGCGGTAAAACGTCAGTCCCCTAATAGCGGTACAAGTCGTGTCGGAGTGAAGCCCAAAACACCCTGAGATAACACTGGAAGCCTACCAGTATATCTCGCTTGCCCTGGCCAGGGACTACTTGTGTAATGGTTCTCCTAGACACAGCGCGATGTCAACCCCCAATACCGGGAGAGACGAATCCTGTCTAACCGTCACTGCCTCCAAGTGCTTCGGGACTGCACCCAACCATTACCTGTTTGCACGACTCCTTTGAGCCGTGGTAGGGTAGTGATCAAAGTGCAGTGGGAACACACTCGAGGCGAAGTGCCAGTGTCAAGTCAGCGGACTAAGCTGTACTCATGTCACCTGGGAACTGATAACTGACGATAGGTATAATACCAACCTGTCAGTTCCCGACGAGTCCTGTCCAGTGTATTCATAACCCAACGAGCACCCGTATACTATCTCCAGTACGACATACTGATGGCTGTGGGACAGACCATCTCCCACACTGGGATGAGAAGCGCATACGCTAGTCTACTCCGGAGTATCGATGCCCTGTCTCGATAGTCCTGGGACTAGGGACCTGTATAAGGATGTGCTTATAGATTACCCAGCCCCCACTAGTGTGACTGCCATCACAACGCTGGTAATCAAGCAAAGATCCTAAGGGCTCCACTAATGCGTATAGGTGATATACTAAAATAAACACATGTACACATTGAAGTAGAAACAAATCAAGTAGCATACTACTATATTGAGCAAGATTGTTTATACAAGGTGAATATCCCAAGCTTCCATTAAGTAATATACAAACTAGTATGATACAGTAATGGACTCTAGGGCATATACACTAACAATCTCCCACTTGCACTAAGGCCATGTACTGGCGTATCGAAGACCTATCATCTCGATCAGCCGCTCGAACTGAGTCTGGGGCAGTGCCTTGGTGAATGGATCTGCAGTGTTTTCTTCTGAAGCAACCCTCCGAACCTCGATCTCCTTGCGATCCACGATCTCCCTGATCAGGTGATACCGCCTCAAGATGTGTCTGGATCTCTGATGGGACCTGGGTTCCTTCGCTAAAGCTATAGCCCCGTTGTTGTCGCAATACAGAGGTATTGGGTCAACAATGGACGGAACCACCTGATGTTCTTTCAAGAACTTCCTCATCCAGACAGCTTCTTTTGCGGCATCAGATGCAGCGATGTATTCCGCTTCCATCGTCGAGTCTGCAACGGTTTCCTGTTTGGAACTCTTCCAACACACCGCCCCTCCATTGAGGGTAAAGACAAAACCCGACATGGACCTGGAATCATCCTTGTCACTCTGGAAGCTGGAGTCAACAAAGGCCTCGATCTGGAGGTCTTTTCCGCCATACACCAAGAACATCTCCTTAGTCCTTCTTAGGTACTTGAGAATGTTCTTTACCGCTATCCAGTGTTTCTCCCCAGGGTTTGACTGATACCGGCTTACCACACTCAGTGCATAAGCTACATCCGGTCTGGTACACAACATTGCATACATTATAGAGCCTACCGCAGAAGCGTAGGGTATAATAGACATGCGATCCCTCTCCAAATCAGTCTTGGGGGACATCTCTTTAGAGAGGGTGATCCCGTGACAAGCCGGTAGGTTACCGCGCTTGGAATCTTCCATACTGAATCTTTTCAGTATGGTGTCGATGTACCTGGACTGTGAAAGTCCTAATATCCTCTTGGATCTATCACGATGGATCCGGATCCCCAGGATGTATGAGGCATCACCCAGGTCTTTCATGGAGAACCTGTGTGACAAGAACCCCTTGACAGATTGTAGCATAGGAATGTCATTTCCTATTAAGAGAATGTCATCCACGTATAAAACGAGGAATACTACAGTTCTCGCTACAAATCTACTATAGATGCATGGTTCATCTGGATTTTTGATAAAGCCAAATTCCTTGACCGTCTCATCAAAACAGATGTTCCAACTCCGCGATGCCTGCTTTAGTCCATAGATGGACTTAAGCAACTTACACACCTTTCTGCTGCTCCCACTCTGAATGAAACCCTCTGGCTGGTCCATATAGACACACTCCTCTAAATTTCCATTTAGAAAAGCGGTTTTTACGTCCATTTGCCAAATCTCATGATCGTGGAAGGCAGCAATGGCAAGAAGGATCCGAATGGATTTCAGCATAGCCACTGGAGAAAAGGTTTCGTCATAGTCCAAACCAGGTCTTTGACGGAAACCCTTTGCTTCAAGTCTAGCTTTATAGGTCTCAACCAGTCCATCTACACCAATCTTCCTTTTGAAGATCCACTTGCATCCTACGGGTTTTACCCCGTCTGGAGCAATGTCCAACGTCCATACTTTGTTGGTGTACATGGACTCCATTTCAGTCCGCATTGCATCCAGCCATTTTACCGAGTCAACGATCTGAACGGCCTGCTGGAAGCTAGTAGGCTCATCATAATCTATGATGCAATCCTCTCTATCCCCGTATATGAGAAAACCGTAGTATCTCTCAGGCGGACGAGACTGCCTACCACTCCTGCGGAGCGGCATAGGAATGTCCTGTTATTTTGAACCCTCTGGTTCTACTAAGCTTTCAGTAATGGTTCGTGGTTCTGGAATTTCTTCCAGTTCTACTGTGCTCCCACTTATCCGGGTTTCCAAAAACTCAGTTTCCAAGAAGTAGGCATGACGAGAAACAAGAACTTTTTGTTCCTCTTCGCAATAGAAGAAATATCCCTTGGAGTTCTTTGGATATCCCACGAACTTGCACTGTACTGAGCGTGCCTCGAGCTTGTCCGTATGCTGCTTTTTAACAAAAGCTGGACATCCCCATGTCTTAATGTGCTTAAGATCGGGTCTCTTCCCACTCCACATCTCATATGGTGTAGTAGGCACAGTCTTAGTAGGAACTCGGTTCAAAAGGTACGCAGCTGACTCTAACGCATACCCCCAGAATGATCGCGGTAACTCAGCGTTACTCATCATGGACCGTACCATATCCAATAGGGTTCGGTTCCGTCTCTCCGATACACCGTTATGTTGCGGAGTGTATATGGAGGAGTAAGTTGAGAGAGAATTCCGTTCTCTTTTAAGTAATTCAGGAACTCGGCACTTAAGTATTCTCCACCCCGATCCGATCTTAGAATCTTGATACTTTTGCCGGTTTGTTTTTCTACTTCATTCTTGTATTCCTGGAACTTTTCAAAAGCTTCGGACTTATGTTTCATTAAGAAGACATAACCGTACCTTGAAAAATCATCCGTAAAAGTAATGAAGTAAGAGTAACCGCTTCGCGCATGTGTAGACATTGGGCCGCACACGTCGCTGTGTACGAGCCCCAAGAGCTCGCTCGCTCTTATTCCGTGTCCAGTGAACGGAGTCTTTGTCATCTTTCCCATGAGACAAGATTCACAAGTGGCATAAGACTGATACTCGAACGGATCCAAGTATCCTTCTTTATGTAACTTAGTCAACCGTGTCTCATTGATGTGACCCAATCTATAATGCCATAAGAAAGCTTGATTGATATCTGGAGACTTTATTTTATGTGTATTCTGGACATTGAAAATCTGTGGTTGGTTTAACACGTATATACCATTGCTCAGTGTACCTGACCCAATCAGAACTTGATTAAGGTGAATGTTTACAACATTACTTACAAACGCAAATTCATAACCTTCTTTAGAAACCAAAGATACAGAAATGATATTACAAGTTGCGTTGGATACAAAAAAGCAATTACGCAAAACCAAAACATGCCCATCTGACATTCCCAGGTGATAGTCCCCCACGGCCTTAGCATCCATGCTAGCTCCGTTCGCAACTCTGAGGGTCATGTCACCTGCCTTCAAAAACCTACGGTTTCTCAACGCCTGCAAAGAATTACAGATATGAGATCCTGATCCGGTATCCAATACCCAGGAAGTAGAGTTTATAGAAAGACAGTTTTCAATAACATACACACCTGAAGCAGAAGCCGCAACCTGCTTCAGTTCCTGTGTCCTGGCCTTCCAAGCCCTGCAATCTTTCTTCCAGTGTCCACTCTTATGACAATAGAAGCATTCTTCCTTTCCCACAAGCTTCCCCACTATTTTTGTTGCCTTTTCCTTCATACCCACTTTACTAACACCGCCCCTTGGTTTGGCGGGGGCTTTCTTCCTCTTTCCCTTGGCTTTCGCCTTGGACCTAGAGGAAGAAGATCCTCCTACAAACAAAGCGGGTGTTTCCCTACCTTTCTGTAGGGTGCCCTCTGCGCTCCTCAGCATGTTGAGGAGTTCTAAAAGTTCAACTTCTTTTTCTTGTAAGTTGAAGTTCAGTATAAACTGGGCGTAAGTGGATGGAAGGGACTGGAGAATTAAATCCGTATAGAGTTCACTTTCCAACGTGGTCCCAAGTTCCGCGAGCTCCTCAATGTAGCCAATCATCTTAAGCACGTGGTCCGCTACCGATGATCCGACGGCCAACTTTGCCGAAAATAACTTCTTCGACACTTCGTATCTTGCGATACGAGACTGCTCTCCATACAGTTCTTTTGTATGAAGAAATATGGATTCCAGGTCCATATTCTCGTGCCTCCTCTGGTGTTCGTTGTCCATAGAGGCAAGCACGAGGCACTTGGCCTTCGCGCAATCAATCTCCCAAGTCTTACGGATTTTCTTATCCGCGACGCTGGAGGTGGGACCTGGGACGGGGGGAGCTTTGGTGGTAAGAAGATACCCCAGCTTGTCGTAAGTGATTGCCATTTTGACATTCCTGAGCCAATCTTTGTAGTTTGGCCCTGTCAGTATATTTTTATCTAGAAGTAACTTAAGTCCAGTCATGTCGATTGGTCGCTGCAATTAGGAGGGAGAGAAGAAACACTTTAGCACGATGCTCTTGCAAGTTTAGAGTGGTTTTTAATTTTTCTAAACAGGATGGCTCCCACTGTCTCTCGAATCCCTCCTCAAACCATAAAGGAAGAATTAGTCGGGATCAATCCCACCGTACAATACTTGCTTAACCGTTCAGCCAGGCCGGTGTCGGTACTTCGAGGGAGATTTTCCAACGCTTTCGCGAAGTTCCTTAATTTAAGAACCTCTTTTCCCTGGGGGCGTAGCCCCGCTAACACCTTTCTAGGCACCTACTAGGTTTATAGTATTGATCGTTTAGTGAGAAATTTCCCGAGGAGTAGCATATACTCACAGTAGGATCGGGATTCAAATATCATCGTATGACGAAACTGAAGGAATCCTACCAGAATCACCACACTCCAAATGGTATGCAAATCTAGCAAGTTTCAGTACTTATGAAACTCCCGAAGTGGATTTTTGCCCCATGCTCTTATGACCTTGACTTTGGCCAACAAATCATAAGTCACATGTCAAGTTCTACCCGTCGTTCTCCAGGTTAATTTGAATCCACCCGTACCTACCCTTGACTTTGGCCAACAAGGCAGTACGACTGTTCCAAACCAACGCATCTATCTATGATGTACATGAATACCCAATAGCTACCAATCACTATGCCTTGACTTTGGCCAACAAACACAGCTTGAACACTATTGACTATTCATGTGAAACGACGGAGGGCTACGAATAGTTTTGGCGAAACCGTGAACGTAGTGAACTTGATATAATCGATGGAACGAGATAGCTTTTAGAAGGAGTGGCTCAAGCTCCGCATTTAAAAGTTAGTTTTGAAAAGAACCGAGTGGTTTTTCGAAAGTGTTCCAACGATTTTAACTTGGTTTGTTATCTTGCATTAGTTCTTTTAATGCGTGATATTCTTGCATTAGTTCTTTTAATATGTCCCATCATTTAATCCTACCATTGCAGAAAACAACCAAAATATGACGTACGCTTATGCCATTCGCATTCTCCACGGGGCCCCGTCATCACCCGTTAGGTTATTTAACTAACGACAGAGCGGGGGCTGGGCTAGCGCGGCTGTAAAACATAAGCAACGCCTAAATAGTTATAAATATATAGCAATGATAGACATTACAGATCACAGATGAATACATTGGATATACTAGGAATCCGCAATCCGTTCGAGCCTGCAACGAAAAGCGGATTACACGGTCACGGTGAATAGCCAATACCCCACCCAAGACCCCTACGGGTGCGGCAAACTACCCGCCAAGTACCCGGTAGTTTGTGCACCCCTCCATGGGTCTATCCTAGGAGCAAAAACAGTAAAAAGAATTATACAATGACGGCTACAACCCCGACCCGGTTGTGCGGCCATACAAATAATAATATTACATCAATTTACATATTACAAATGAATGAAAGAAAAACAACACTCATCTCACATCCATCCCGGCTATTCACCCGCGACAATCCAATCCATTCATATACACATACCATCAACAAACACAGATCACAGATATGTATAACCCCGACTAATCGACATATAGCGATTAGCCGACGTTCAATACATGTAAACATCACAGATATAACCTTCATAGTCAAAGTGTAGTGAAGTTCGGAAAAAATACGGAATTATAGGCCCCCAAAAATAAATTTCTGTTCTGGAAAATCTGGGCACATATAATATATCTCAAAAATCCTAAAACAAAGTCAGAGATACACTGCACCAAAATCGAGGCAGAGAGGAGACAAGACGACCGCGGTTGCGCGGCAATAGCTTACTATTGCCGCGGAACCGCGGTCCCTTGGTCAGATCTCTGGCTCGTTTTTGGTGGTTATCTTTAAAAAACCCTGAGATGATTTTAGGTGTATGACAAATTTTGTTTTGACCAGAAAAAAATTTAACAGAAACTAGGCTTTTTAAAAACTCGGTTTTTGGATTTTTCGGTTTCGAACTTCGTTACACTACACTACCTAGCTAGTTTATGTTTAGTTAGGCTCTGATACCACTGTAAGTCCACGTTGCGACCCCCGGTTTTTACGGGGAGGCAGAAACGGTATAAAAATCAAATTTTTAGCGCATGGGGCAACATGGACTAACAAAGTCGGGATCTTTTCCTAAACTAAAACTAGCAAACAAGCTAAAGAGAGTTAGCTACTCGGCAAGGAGGTTATACCTAACTTGAACTCCTTCTTCTTGAAACTTTTGTAGGGGTTGATGGTGCTTTCCTCGTTGCCTTCTTCCATCAAAGATGGATCCACCTGAGGGTTCAACCTTCGGGCTCTTTCTCGAACTTTGAGAGAACTAGAATCTTCGGCTTGCTAAACCTTTAACCCTAGAGTGAGTAGAGAGTGTCTTTGGGGTGTTTTTATCTCAAGGAGAGGGATTCTCAACTCATGAGAAGGATTCTCCTTGAACTAGAGGAGGAAGAAGAACAAGTGAGGAGAGAGAATGGTTATGATAGAATGAGCTTATTCTTTTCATTTCTTTCAACCATATCACAAAAGAAAAAGAATTATCAATTAACAATAATAATAAAATGAAATAGTTGATGGATGGTTTGGAATGACCATTATCATTACATTCTTTAAATGGTTTTGCAAGAATCAAAAAGCATCTTTCTTTTGTAATGATGATGGTCAAACCTTCAACCATGGTCAACAAGTCAGCCATGGTCAACAAGTCAACAAAATCCAACCATGACACAATTTCATTTAATTAATATTATTAATTGATACATCATAATTCCATTAGGGTTTGGAAAAAGACGACTGTCAACTGTGCATACGCACCCGTTCCCAAACCCTAATGAAAATCCTCTTCCTCCGCCTCAATCAACTGTGCATACACACCCGCATTCTTGCTCCGAGGAACATGAATACCAAGAGATAAAATCAACCCCAAAACGTATACCAGTATCTGGCTCAAACCAGAGCCTACTAGTAATATCCGTCCGGACTCCAAACGTGCACAAGTGCGCGGATGAGAACAAACCCTGTCGCAAAACCATGCGACCTCTACTCTGTTTTGCCCAGAGGCGAATAGCCCTCTGTGTGGGACTCTAAAGACTCGACACTACGCTGGCAATGGGTTTAACCACAGACCGCAAGCGGCACTAGCTGTGCGTAACGGTCCCCAGGTAGATGCCGATAAGAAGGCTGACGAGGTGAACCCCATCTGAACTCCTACTTAGTCTGAATGTGACAGTCTCCGTACAGTCCGGTCTGTTCGTCTAATACATCGCATGTCGGGCCTAGGGGGCGGTAAAACGTCAGTCCCCTAATAGCGGTACAAGTCGTGTCGGAGTGAAGCCCAAAACACACTGAGATAACACTGGAAGCCTACCAGTATATCTCGCTTGTCCTGGCCAGGGACTACTCGTGTAATGGCTCTCCTAGACACAGCGCGATGTCAACCCCCAATACCGGGAGAGACGAATCCTGTCTAACCGTCACTGCCTCCAAGTGCTTCGGGACTGCACCCAACCATTACCTGTTTGCACGACTCCTTTGAGCCGTGGTAGGGTAGTGATCAAAGTGCAGTGGGAACACACTCGAGGCGAAGTGCCAGTGTCAAGTCAGCGGACTAAGCTGTACTCATGTCACCTGGGAACTGATAACTGACGATAGGTATAATACCAACCTGTCAGTTCCCGACGAGTCCTGTCCAGTGTACTCATAACCCAACGAGCACCCGTATACTATCTCCAGTACGACGTACTGATGGCTGTGGGACAGACCATCTCCCACACTGGGATGAGAAGCGCATACGCTAGTCTACTCCGGAGTATCGATGCCCTGTCTCGATAGTCCTGCGACTAGGGACCTGTATAAGGATGTGCTTATAGATTACCCAGCCCCCACTAGTGTGACTGTCATCACAACGCTGGTAATCAAGCAAAGATCCTAAGGGCTCCACTAATGCGTATAGGTGATATACTAAAATAAACACATGTACACATTGAAGTAGAAACAAACCAAGTAGCATACTACTATATTGAGCAAGATTGTTTATACAAGGTGAATATCCCAAGCTTCCATTAAGTAATATACAAACTAGTATGATACAGTAATGACCTCTAGGGCATATACACTAACAACTAGTGCCGCCGATGTGCTTGTTGTTAAACTCACTGCCAGCGTATTGTCGAGTCATTAGAGTTCCACATAGAGGGGTTCCTGGTTCAGGCGAAACGATATAGTATGTGCATATTTTGATACGCGCTCAGGTATGATTAAATACGTGTATTTAGTGCACGTATTTTAATTGGACGTTTTGATAATACTGGCAGGTTTGAAAGGTAACCGAATCATTATGAGCTAGTATTATATCTCTCTCTTTATCTCTCTTTTACTATTCGTATTTATTTATGCGAATACAGGTATTTGTATTTTGATACGAGTACGGTATTTATACGAATACGAATATTTATATAAGTACGGGTATTTGTATTTTAATATGAATGCGGTATTTTTATCTCAATATGAATGCGGTATTTTTATTTTTATATGAATATGGTATTCGTATTTTGATATGAATACGGGCATGTGTATTTTTTCATATACAGGTTTGTGTGTGTGTGTGTGTTTTATCTTTTCTTTTTGTGTTTGGAAGCTTAGAGTAATGTGTGGGCTTATGAGTCATAAGGTGAGTCACACAGTGACTCATGTTTTTGATTCATAATTCCACTTTGGTTAAAGATGAAGAGAGAAAGGATTTTATCACTAGGTTTTTATCCTACACATTATCCTTCTATTCTCTTCTCTTTAGAGCTTCTAACTTAAGAAAGGAAATTTTAAAAAGAGATAGAGCTTGAGATTCACCATGACATCACTCTCACAATCCATTCTTAGTAAGTTTTGATTGTGAGTAGCCTCACTTGATTTTTAGTATGAGCTATAGCTTGAATCCGGATTCTCTTGGGTGGATCAACTTTGACAAGGAAGATCGGCGACCAAACTTGTTCCCGGTCACTATAGAGCCAAGTTAGAGTCCATAGAGCGGTGTAGGGGTCTTCTGCAATTATGCGGACACGCTACAAATGTAGCTAACCCCTTTTAACCTTGCATGTTAGATATCTAGTTAAATGTTTGGAATCGATTCAAGGGTATTGGTCGCTAGTGCTTACTTTAAATTTTTTGTTTTCGCTTCCTCCTTCACTGCGAATCTTGCAGCGCAGGCTCTAAGGTCCTTACAGCATGAGTCCATAGGCATGAAACCTTCGGTTTCCAAATCTAGACGTACATTTCTTGACTCATCCTCAAAATGATCAATACTGTCTAATTGCTTTTACACATCTGCATCAGTCGGATACCTCATCTTCCCGTCTTTGATCCGACGATCGGAATGCCATCGCATGCCCTTCACCATGTCCTTTGAAATATATAAATTTTTCAATCCCTTAGATAGGGGAAAATAACAAAAGACTTTAGCTGCAGTTTTCTTATTCTTTTTGCTGACGTCGGACGTTTCTGCGATTGAATTTCACTTAACATTTTACCACCGAGATAAGTTGCAAGTAGGACACGCATCGAGAGACGCATAATTCTTATGATACATCATACAGTAGTTAGGACATGCATCGATCTTATCAGACGAGAAACCAAGTGTCTTAACAATCTTTTTGCCTGGTAATGATTCTTTAGAATGCTTTCCTTTCTTTCAGGAATTATTTTGTATAGGAGATCAAGAAGTACGTCAAAGTGCTAGTTAGCCATCCCACTAATCATGTTTAGATGGAGCTGCCTTATTACAAATGACAGCCTACTAAATTTCACACCGCCTTCGTACAGATCTTGTTTGTTCTTCTCCAGAAGTTTCTTCAATTTCTCTACTTCACTGATGCCTTCAGACGGTTCAATATCATTCATTTCCTCGCCAGCAAATAAATTTTCCAACATCTCATGCATGTCATCTATCTTGTCACCCATCGATAATTTATCTTGCAAAAATGCGGTCTCATTATCCATCCTCACTTTCTCGTTACGTATTCCCTCGTCATGGTAATTCCAATGTATGTAGTTTGGTTCAAAACCATCTACAAACACATGTTCTTTTATCACTTCACGTCGAAAACGACCTCTATTCTTACATTTCTTACAGGGACAGAACAAGAGTCCATCTCGGCTACGCTTTGGTTAATCTCTGCGTAATCTAAAAAGACTTTAAATCCATCTTTAAATCGGGTGTCTCTCAAACTACACCTATCTTTTTTCCTCATACGCGTAAACGATTTATCCGAAAGAATTCTCATCTGTTATCACACAGATAATAATATGCGTTTAACATATCTTAGGAGTTTATTACAAGATCATCATTAAATAAATTTTTAAGTCTTAAATTATATTTCATGATGTGGACGTATCAAAGCATCTGAAGTCGTTTAAAGTTGGCGTAAGTAAGGGAAAAAGGTCGGGACGGATAATTACTGTCACGGCTATCAGGGATAATGGTCATAATTCACATTATGAATGCAACACTTATATCTCACTTCCTCCTATTATTTCGTCTATTTCAAGAAAATTCATTTGTACTTCCCCCTATTTTTCGTGTTCGTACATAAATTTGTACACGGGGAATAAGTGGAAAGCACCGTCGAAACTTCTCGAAATGGACAAAAATACATGAGGAAGTGAGATGCGAGTCTTGTTGCATTCATGACTTGTCCACACTGGACAACTCCAACAATTACTGTATGTCAAATCTTTTCATCGTATACTACACATAAGTTTGAAAAAAATTGAACAAGTAGCTCAACTCTCACAAACATTTGTGATCCTATTCGACAGGAAAAAATTTAACATACACTAATTGTTAGATGGAAAACTATAAGTCGATACTAAACAAGTTTAAGACCTTTCGATTTTAATCTTACTAATTAAATGAAAAAATAAAACTCTACTTAAGTTTCTAATCAAAATTTTAGGGTTTCCCTTAAAACTTTCTATTTTATCGTTTTAATTAGGGTCTTGGTTCACTAATTCCTGGTCTTAATTAAGGTTTCTTAATTAGTGGAGTTAATGTTATATTTTAATTAGTGTTAATATTGGATTTTTTATAATATAGGTTTTTTCGTTCTCTAATTACGATTTTAATAGTTTGTACCTAAGATTTTCTTAATTTGTTATTAGGGTTCATAAGTTGTTATTAGGGTTTTTTTTAGGATTTATAGATTCTTCAATAGCTTAATTTGTAATTAGGATTTATAATTTGTAATTAGGATTTATAATTTGTAATTAGGGTTTGTAAGTTATTATTAGGTTTTTTTAGGGTTTATAAATTCTTCAATACCTTAATTTGTAATTAGCATTTATAATTTGTAATTAGTGTTTATAAGTTAATTGTTATTAGGTTTTATAGATTCTTCAAAACCTTAATTTGTAATTAGGGTTTATAATTTGTAATTAGTGTTTATAAGTTGTTATTAGGGTTTTTAAGGGTTTATAGATTCTTCAATTCCTACACCCCAACACCAAACACATTAATTCTTCAATCCATCATCCTAAAACCCAACACCCAACTTATCTTCAATTCCTCATTTTCCATATTATCTCATAACCAACACAATTTCCAATTCCACATTTAATTTTTCGTAACATGTTGCAATCAAAATCAAAGATTTTCATAACCTAACATCATAATTGTAAGATTTAATTGAAAAAAATAATGATTGGAAGAGGAAAATGTAACAACTCTGAAATCCTTATACAAATGTAATTTATTCAAATGTATAGAAAGGGATATTTCAGCCTGATTATGAGTTATAAGTTAAATTTGTTTAATAAAAGTAAGAAACAATTTGTAGCTCGCTGATAAACCTTCTACATTGTTGTGACATAGACTGTGTATTCAAATCCCCACAGTCCCATTTATTTTTAATATTTTTCTTTTAACTTTTCGGAAGCCCAAGAGTTGCACGTGCAATACACAGATTGTAAGTGCACGGCGGCGCCCCGGCCGTCAATCCGACGGCCAAATGCGGAAGCGGTGATAAACTTTAATTTTGCGAACTTAGCAAACCGGCACCACCGCGCACTAAACACCCGGATCGGACCATTAAACTAGTTCTAGCTAACTACAAGATGGGGAAGAGATATACCGAGTGATCCGAGTCCTCCGGTCTTCTTGTCGTCATCCCGATCTCATGCGGAAACTCCGGTTGTCGCCTCCTCGCCGGAAGGGCACCACATCGCCTGCATCTTTTACGGGCTCCCACCTCAATACCGAGGCAACTCGGGCACGAAGCTGGCAAGTCGACGTGCCCAAGATATGCTGTAGATAAGTGTAGAAGCTTTGTCCCTTGGAGTTTATGTAGTTGCCATTGATGGAGGAATCAAGAAGAACTTTGGAGAGGTGAGAAGGATTTTGTGAACAAGGCAAAATGAGATCATGAAATTTTCTCATACAAAAATGAACCACTCTCTTTCTTCCTTAATATGTGGCCGGCCCCCTTTAGAAGAATGGTGGAGGGAATCAAAAATTGCAAAACCATGAAGGGAGGTAATGATAGTAAAAGCAAAGGGTGACCATAGCCAAAAAGAAATGATAACAATGTCAATTTCATTTCAAATCTCATCTAATCTCAAAAAGCAAAACCATCATGAAAAAGCAAAGATGCTTAACTTATCATAATGCCACAAGTGCAAGAAACCCCTCCACAAAAAGTTATTTGCAAACTTGCAAATAACACCCTCCATCGAAAAAGTCCGGCCGGGAAAGAACAAAGGAAAACCGGCCGGAACGGAATGCAAACTGGCAACTCCAGAAAACTGGTCCCGTAATAAATTACAGGAAAACCCCGATACTGTGCATACACACCCGCATCTGTATTCCGACCGGATACAAATGCAATGAGACAAAATCTACACTGTACTATACTAGGATCCGGCTTAAACCAAAGCCGGCTAGTAATATCCGTCCGATCCTGATCCGTGCAATACCGCACGTATCTGATCGAACCCTGCCATATATGCATACGGCCTCTAGTACTAACCGTCCGATCCTGATCCGTGCAATACCGCACGTATCTAATCGGACCCTGCCATATCTCCATACGGCCTCTACAGCGTTTCGCCCGAAAGCTTGAGTAACTATAAGTGTGGTGGACTCTAAAGACCCGTCAATACTATGGCTGTGGATTTAACCACTAGCACGTCAGAGGTATAAGCCAATACGTGACGGGCCACCAGCTATTGACCAAAAGGGACGTCGATGAGAGAACTCATCCTGACACCCTACTGAGCCTGTCAGTGACAATATCCATACAGTCCGGTCCGTTCGTCTATGAGCATCGCATGTCGGGCCTAGGGGGTTGGTAAAAGTCAGACCCCCAAAAGCGGTACAAGTCGTGTCGGAGTGTAGCCCAGAACACCGTGAGATACTACTGGAATACCTACCAGTAAATCTCCTGCCTTGGCCAAGGACTTCGTGTAATGGCTTTCCTAGACACAGCGCGACCTCACCCCCAATACCGGGAGAGACGAACCCCTGAAGATCCGCTCACTGCCTCCATGTGGCTCGGGACTGTACCCAACTAAAACCTGTTTGCACGACTCCTTTGAGCCGTGGTAGGGTAGTAATCAAAGCACAGTAGGAACTCACACGAGACAAATGACGATCCCCAGGTCGATGAACTAACCTGTACACATGTCACCTGGGAACTGCTATCTGACATCAGGTATAAGACCAACTAGCATGTTCCCGGCGAGTCCTGTCCGGTGTACTCATAACCCAATGAGCACCTGTATACATCTTAGGTGAACCAACTGACACCAGTAGCTTGTGAGACCGGCCACCGCCCCTCGTCGGAGTCTCGACTGTATACACTAGTCTACTCTGGAGAATCGATGCCCTGTCTCGAAACTCCCACGACTAGGGACCTTTTAAGGATGTGCTTATAGACTCCAGCTCTCACTTATATGATCGCCCTCATACTGCTGGCAGTCAAGCAAGAATCCTAGGGGCTCTATCAACGTGTAATAGCGACCTGTCAGGTCGCCTAAAGCAGTACACGATGATAAAGGTAAACCAGATAGCAAACTATCATCTCGAGTAAGACTGTCCTACCGGGACAGGTCCTCCATCAATCATTGCAATCACGTGCCTGTGACCCAATAATTGACTCTGAGGGCACTATCTCCAACAATCTCCCACTTGCACTCAAAGCTAATTATTGCGATGTCGCATACTCACAGCCCGTGTGATATCGAACACCCAACTCCTCTACTAGTCAGTCTCACAAAACCCGTTTGTGAAACTATTGCGGTCGAGGAATAGCCTCAGTGAGTGGATCCGCCTAGATGTTTCTTTCTATGTCTCTCTATATCTCAAGTTCGCGGAGAAAGCCATCTCCCGAAATGAGCAATACATGTCTTAGAATGTCTGGATGTCTGATAGGACCTAGTTCATAAATGAACTCCAAATCCAAACTTCTTAGACTGTATCGTCAACTGAACTTAATCAGTATCCTGCGCCAAGCTACCCTCAGTATTGCCTTGGACCACCTGTCCAAAATACTGCCCCTCGTCAGAAGGAAAACTATAACTCTGACAACCTCCCTGTCGTCCAGGTCACCTTGGAAGCCTGGAATGATAACTGCCTCCCGAATGAGGCTGTCGTTATCATATCCTTAGAACATCCACTTATGTTCTAAAACTGCTTCCGACTGTTCCTCCAGGATTGGATCAATATCAACTTATTGCATCTAGTGCAAGAACAACATCTGGTGTGGTACTTGACATCTCATGATTGACTCAATTGCCTAAGCAAGTGATCTGCCAATCATGCACATCCCTCTCTACTTTAGTCTATAAGACACCTTTAGAGAGGGTGACTCCATCACCTGCAGGTACACTACCGTGCCAGGAGTCGTCCATTCTAAATACTCTTAGAATGCTGTCAAAGCACCCTGATTGGGAAACCACCTAAATCTAGATCTAAATCCATAGATCTAGTAACCAGTATGTCTGATATAATGCCCAAGTCCTTTGTGGAGAAACCACTGTGTGACTACCAAAGTATAACCGATCGTAGTATAGGAGTTTCCTTTCCTACTCTTTGTATGTCATCCAATACCAGGATATCACACCCTACTACCTTCTCAACAGATCCATCCCCTATTCTGATGAAGTCAAACCTATGACTGTTACATCAGAAATAGATGATCTATCTCCGCAACTCTGCTTTAGTCTATAAGTAGACATAAACCACCTGTCCACCAATGCTTCCGCTGCTCCCACTGACTACGACAACTCTCTGGCAGAGTCATATACACGTGCATTTCTAAAGCTAGTTTAGAACGACGCTATACTCATCCTCCTGCCGGGTCTCGCAGCCTGGAACAACAGCAATGGCAAGTGTGGGTAAGCAAGAACTTCCCTGTCACCGTCCTTGAGGCTACCGGAGCACCTCTCGGGTGCCTGAAGTTACCCACCTTATCTGCGGAGTGGCCAATGGAATGTCAAGCCAGATTGAATCTTTAGGTTTCTTATCAAATCTTCAGTAATCGTTTGCGGTTCTGGAATCACTTCCAGTTCTACCATACTCCCACTACTGTTTTTGAAAAATCCATTTTTATTAAAACTGTGGCGAGTCTAGAACAATATTACTATTGATCTCCCAGATGGTAGAAAGTCAACCCTCGTCATAACCTGGGTCAACCCACAAACAGCCATTACAGAAACGTGTCTTGAGTTGTCCAGTGTCTGGTTTTAATCATAAGCCGGACAACTCCCCGTACCTTAACATCGTTAAGATTTGAACTGTTCTATATCCAATATAGAACCAGAGGCATTGATTTAATTGAACCAGATTCAAATCATGCAGCTATCTCCAGTGCATGTCAACTAAATGGAAGGAGGCCGATCAGCGTTACTCAACTTAGGAATGCTTCCAATTATGAGTAACCTGAAAGAGAAGCAATTTCTCTTTATCATTACTATCAACTGAATACCATACACAAGTATCTACATCTTCGATCACTTTGAAGAATCCCGATACTTGCTATACCTGGTTCTCTACTCTATTCAAATACATATAACTCCTCAAAACTTAGACCCTGTGTTTCTACGAAACACATGTCTAAGAACTAGAGAAGTTAAAAGTAAACAGAATATAGTATAAGGACCAACCCCTCTGTCCTAATGGACACTGGACAACATACAATACTCTGTGTAAGTCCGCTGAGTCTAACAACTCTTTCACTGTGTGTCGTAGGTTGAAAACTGTACTTATGGTTAAGAAGAATTACACCGCTGTTTAATACTCCTTACCTAACCATCCACTGATATAGGTAAATGCCATCGACATAATATCAAAAGGTATATCTCACTCTATGAAAATAGAAGTACAGATATATCAATTTGAAATTGGTGCACAACAGCGGATATTCAAAACCAAATATTTGCCGACCGGCAAACAGCCCAGATGATCTCCTCAAATATCACCGATTACAACGAATCCCGATATAATGAGGATGATCACCCTATTCCCAATAACTTACTCCCACTCATCATCTGTAAAACCATACATATGTGAGAATCAAACTTGGTAAATACATACCCTGGAGCAAGTGTCCAATCGGGAAATCAGTTTTCTTTTAACAGTACACAATTGAACTGAAACATTGAAATGTTTCGATGGGGTATCCTGGTATTCCTAGTAATGCCTCTACCATTATCTAGATTCATAACTATAACCGTATAATTCTTTGCATTCTCTCCAAATCCCTTTATATGTCTTTAGTCATTACCTTCTGCACACCCCTTTAGGCCAATTGGTTTTCTTCCTTCCCTACCGTTCGGCACCAGCCTATGGTTTGGAAGAAGACTATCCAATAAGCATAATGGGTGTTCTGTCCTAATCCTAGGAGCACTCGCAATGCGAGAGAAGGTGAAGATAAAAGACAACCGAATAAACCTTATTCCTATTTCTCCTGGACCAGAATCCATCCCCGAACTGGAACAAGTTCCTTTCGAGTTCGTATATAACCATACGATGGAGTATCCAATAAACTGTGGATCTTCGTAGTGATACGGAGTGTCCTGGAGAAATACAAAGGTGATTTAGGATTGGCGAAGAAATACTTGGTTTGGTCGTGAATATCAGTCGCAATTTACTTTGCCCTCTTACTAATCCCTTGCTTTGTCTTAATCTTAATACCTTCTGCACACCATCGTTATGCTAATTGGTTTTCTTCATTCCCCACTGTTCGGCACCAGCCTAAAGTTTGGAAGAAGACTATCCAATTTGCGTAATAGGTGTACTATCTCCTAAACCAAGGAGTACTCGCAACCTGAGAGAAGGTAAAAAGGAAAAGACAACTGAATAATCCTATCCGTTTTCTCCAGAACCGGAAACCATCCTCGAATAAATTCCTTCGAGTTCGTATCTAACCATACGATGGTTTTGTCCAATGGAAGTGAACGTTCGCAGTAATACGGGGTGTCCTGGAGAAAAGGGTAAAAGTAGGAGTGGCAATGAGGTCTGCAACTCTGACAATCCAAAAGCCAGTGTTTAAGAAGGTTCGGTCAACTTGGTCACTGAGTCATAGTCTTAGGGTCGGGTCAATGGTCGCTGCCAGAGAGAGAGAGAAAAGAAACACTCAGCGTGCACTCTAACCTAGATCAGAATGGTTACCAATTTATCTAATCTGGAAACCTCCCACTGTACCTCAAATTCTCCTCCAAACCTGAAAGAAGAATTAGTCGGGGTCACCCGAGAAGTAAACCAACTCATCAGTGGGGATCGGGATCCAACTATCATCGCATGATAACGTGACGGAATCCGCTCACGCTATAACACTCCAGAAGGTATGCGCATATCTGGCAAGTTTCAGTTCTTTTGAAACTCCCGATGTGGATTTTTACCCCATGCTCTTATGACCTTGACTTTGGCCAACAAATTATAAGTCACATGTCAAGTTCTGCCCGTCATTCTCCAGGTTAATTTGAGCCCACCCGTACAAGCCCTTGACTTTGGCCAACAAGGCTATACGACTGCCCCAAACCAACGCATCTATCTATGCTGCATATGAATAACCAACAGCTACCAAACACCGTGCCTTGACTTTGGCCAACAAACACAGCTTGAATACTATTGACTACCCATATGAAACGACGGAGGGCTACGAATGGTTTCTGGTGAAAACCTTTAACGTAATGAACTTGATATCGTTGAAGGAACTGATAGCTTTTTAGAAAATATAGTGACGAAAACCTTTACTAAAGAGGTCACTCCCGGTGAAGGGATCTCGGCTCTTTCCCCGTAGAATGGGGTGCAGGATATTCCAAATGAATACCACGATGCAAAGCAAAAGTAATCGGCTATAGTGAAGTTAATGCCCTGACGCAAACTTCTGTCCAAGGGGTCACTCCCGGTAAAGGGATCTCGGCCCTTGCCTCGTCGACTGAGGAGCAGGATATTCCAAATGAATACCACGATGCAAAACAAAAGTGAACGTCCTAGCAATAACAGCTTTTTGAAAAGTGTTCCAACAACATCAGAATAGGTTTGTTTTAACTTGCATTGATCTGAATCAACGCAGTCCCATCAATTGATCACACCACAAAGAACGAAAATATACTGATGTACGTATATGCCATCCAAATTCGCCACTGGGTCCCGTCATTACCCGTTAGGTTAGCTAACTAACGACAGAGCGGGGACTGGACTAGCGCGGATGTAAAACATATACAACATCTACTAATATATATACCAATATATTATATTCGCTCAAGGCGTGATAAAAATGCAACATCATAGAAATGTACAGCATCACAGAACAATACAGATATCTGGGATCCCCGGGTTGCTCAGAGCCACTACTGAAACCCGACGTTCCCCTGGTAGTGTGGATAGCCTGTGCAATGAAATCCTAGACCCCTACGGGCGCGGCAAGTTACCCGCCAAAACCTGAAGCGAGGCAGCCCCCTTCAGCAACGTGAATGGACCACCCGGCACTTTACGGAATCCGGTAACTTGGGCACCCCTCCTGGGTCAACCTGTACCCCCTACGAGTGCAGCGAATAGCCCGCCAATTCTAGAGTGAAGCCCCCTCCGTCCAAATGCCATGAGATGCGAGCTTGTTGCCCTCTAGAACCCGGCTATCCGTGCACCCCACCGTGGGGAAATCCTAGTACAGAAAGTAAAATATACATAAAACGGGTACATCGACCGCAACCTGGCCGTGCCCCAAAATAATAATACAATCAGGCAGTGACGGCAGTCCACATGTCGGACGCTCGCCCCGCAATATCAAATGTACATAATACAACAAAACTGTACTAGCATTGCATCCAGGCTATCCCCACGACCGATCCGCAACATCACAGCAAAATCACAGAACATCAACGTGAAAGTCACGTTCGCAAATCCGTCTAACCGGGCTATAGCAGTTAGACTGGATTTACCGATCAAGTGACATTCACGGTCGCAGATATAATGTAAATACTGTGAAATAATGTGTTTAAAATATCCGATCGATCAAATAATTAACAAGTGGGCCCCCAAGCAATACTGTAGCACTCACAGAAATTCTGGGCCTAATTTTTATATTCCAAAACCCCTAAAATCAGCCCAGAAGCCCACTGGAAAAAAATGATACAGTGAGGACACCAATGTGCGGCGGAACCGCGGCCCAAAGGGGGGTTTGGCCGCGGTTCCGCGCTTCAGTGGTCGATTCACTGTGTCAAATTTCTACAGTGTGCTTAAAATTTCCAGTACATCAATTTTTTACAACCTGAAAAAATTTTGGACTTCAAAAAATTTCGACAAAAAACTGATGTGAGGAAAATGTGTTTTTTTTTTGGAATTTTGGTCGATTGGAAATGCAAACACATCAAACAAAACTAGACGAAGTTAACGGCGAGGCTCTGATACCACTGTAAATGCACGGCGGCGCCCCGGCCGTCAATCCGACGGCCAAATGCGGAGGCGGTGATAAACTTTAATTTTGCGAACTTAGCAAACCGGCACCACCGCGCACTAAACACCCGGATCGGACCATTAAACTAGTTCTATCTAACTACAAGATGGGGAAGAGATATACCGAGTGATCCGAGTCCTCCGGTCTTCTTGTCGTCGTCCCGATCTCATGCGGAAACTCCGGTTGTCGCCTCCTCGCCAGAAGGGCACCACATCGCCTGCATCTTTTACGGGCTCCCACCTCAATACCGAGGCAACTCGGGCACGAAGCTGGCAAGTCGACGTGCCCAAGATATGCTGTAGATAAGTGTAGAAGCTTTGTCCCTTGGAGTTTATGTAGTTGCCATTGATGGAGGAATCAAGAAGAACTTTGGAGAGGTGAGAAGGATTTTGTGAACAAGGCAAAATGAGATCATGAAATTTTCTCATACAAAAATGAACCACTCTCTTCCTTCCTCAATATGTGGCCGGCCCCCTTTAGAAGAATGGTGGAGGGAATCAAAAATTGCAAAACCATGAAGGGAGGTAATGATAGTAAAAGCAAGGGGTGACCATAGCCAAAAAGAAATGATAACAATGTCAATTTCATTTCAAATCTCATTTAATCTCAAAAAGCAAAACCATCATGAAAAAGCAAAGATGCTTAACTTATCATAATGCCATAAGTGCAAGAAACCCCTCCACAAAAAGTTATTTGCAAACTTGCAAATAACACCCTCCATCGAAAAAGTCCGGCCGGGAAAGAACAAAGGAAAACCGGCCGGAACGGAATGAAAACTGGCAACTCCAGAAAGCTGGTCCCGTAATAAATTACAGGAAAACCTCGATACTGTGCATACACACCCGCATCTGTATTCCGACCGGATACAAATGCAATGAGACAAAATCTATACTGTACTATACTAGGATCCGGCTTAAACCAAAGCCGGCTAGTAATATCCGTCCGATCCTGATCCGTGCAATACCGCACGTATCTGATCGAACCCTGCCATATATGCATACGGCCTCTAGTACTAACCGTCCGATCCTGATCCGTGCAATACCGCACGTATCTGATCGGACCCTGCCATATCTCCATACGGCCTCTACAGCGTTTCGCCCGAAAGCTTGAGTAACTCTAAGTGTGGTGGACTCTAAAGACTCGTCAATACTATGGCTGTGGATTTAACCACTAGCACGTCAGAGGTATAAGCCAATACGTGATGGGCCACCAGCTATTGACCAAAAGGGACGTCGATGAGCGAACTCATCCTAACACCCTACTGAGCCTGTCAGTGACAATATCCATACAGTCCGGTCCGTTCGTCTATGAGCATCGCATGTCGGGCCTAGGGGGTTGGTAAAAGTCAGACCCCCAAAAGCGGTACAAGTCGTGTCGGAGTGTTGCCCAGAACACCCTGAGATACTACTGGAATACCTACCAGTAAATCTCCTGCCTTGGCCAAGGACTTCGTGTAATGGCTCTCCTAGACACAGCACGACCTCACCCCCAATACCGGGAGAGACGAACCCCTGAAGATCCGCTCACTGCCTCCATGTGGCTCGGGACTGTACCCAACTAAAACCTGTTTGCACGACTCCTTTGAGCCGTGGTAGGGTAGTAATCAAAGCACAGTGGGAACTCACACGAGACAAATGACGATCCCCAGGTCGATGAACTAACCTGTACACATGTCACCTGGGAACTGCTATCTGACGTCAGGTATAAGACCAACTAGCATGTTCCCGGCGAGTCCTGTCCGGTGTACTCATAACCCAATGAGCACCTGTATACATCTTAGGTGAACCAACTGACACCAGTGGCTTGTGAGACCGGCCACCGCCCCTCTTCGGGGTCTCGACTGTATACACTAGTCTACTCTGGAGAATCGATGCCCTGTCTCGAAACTCCCATGACTAGAGACCTTTTAAGGATGTGCTTATAGACTCCAGCTCTCACTTATATGATCGCCCTCATACTGCTGGCAGTCAAGCAAGAATCCTAGAGGCTCTATCAACGTGTAATAGCGACCTGTCAGGTCGCCTAAAGCAGTACACGATGATAAAGGTAAACCAGATAGCAAACTATCATCTCGAGTAAGACTGTCCTACCGGGACAGGTCCTCCCTCAATCATTGCAATCACGTGCCTGTGACCCAATAATTGACTCTGAGGGCACTATCTCGAACACAGATAAACCAAAAGTTTCTAAAAATCAAACAGGATAAATGAGGTTTTAATTACGAGTTACTTCTCCCTCAAAGTGTCCTTTCCTTTCGCGGATTCTCTAAGAGCGGCATCCACATGATCAGAAAGCAGTGACGAAGGGTCAGGTAAAAGTGCTAACATGCAAAGAGCGGAAATGCCGACAACAGCCTTGAGTCCAGACACTTGGACCAAATCCAACCGCCTATTTCCTTGTCCTAACCGCTACTGGTGGTCGAGATGCCCACAATTGCCTCCGTGCTTTGCTCATACTCCCCCTTCAACTCCCCTCTACTTTCCTGTACAGTTTGATTTCTCTGAAATCAAACAAAGACTCTTCAATTTTCCCATTAACACCATTTTAATTCAAAATTTTAATTCCCATACTCTCAAATTTCACTATAAGTACCACCCCATCCCCTGACTCTTCCCATTCTGAAAATTTCTATCAAAATTCTCTCAAAACGCTCTAAGTACAAGTGGAGCTAAGCAAGCTAAGAGAAGTAACGATTCGTTATCGACAACTGGAGCTTTTCCGACGTTGCCGCGATGCCAAGGAGACCCTCTCTCTCTTCTCTACTCTCTTACCAACGCTACGCAACTCGTAACTCCCTTCTCTCTCTCTCTCTCTCTTTCATTTCATCTCAAATCAATATTTAAAATGATATCGACAAGTGGGGTTAACATTTAAAAATCTTTACTTTTAAATGTTTTTATCATCCTTGATAGGTCAAGATGTCACATAATCACCATATTATCACTTCAAATCAATATTCACATCATTTGCCGTTTTATGTAACCAAATTCCATGTGAAATAATTTTATAACGAACCTTTTCAGAAAAATATCATGAATTTTAGTATAACTCTTATTTCGATAACTAGCATATATACCTCTAGGAAATTCACGAGGTAACGACCTACCCGACACGCACACCTTTGATTCATACCATGATGTTTAGATATATGGTTAATTTAAAAGAATACGTTTTTCAAATAAATACCATCATTTTATAAAAATACGTTTTTATCGATATTTTTACCGCTTTTTGCAATTGCGTCTCTACAACCCTCATTAAAGGACCCGCTAATGGATGGTGCGGATTATTGCACATGTTTTGGATAGTAGAGCGAGATGCAGAGCTCCTCACGGAGAATTCGGTGTCGAAAGAAATGAAAATACGACTTAAATGAGAATACAACTTTATGAAACATATTAATTTTGAAAAATTATATATAATTATGAATCTGTATTTTCAATAAAAATAAATGGTGAAAATTATCTTTTAAAAATGAAAGATTAAAATTTTAATAAAATACCACCAAGTTTACAAAAGAAGCAGTTTTCATTAAAATAGCTTAAATTTTTAAAAGGTAGGTTTCATCGCTAAAATACCACTAAAATTAAAATACATGTTCATAAAAACTCTTAACATTCTAAATCGCCCTCAAAATTTATTTTAAATGATATTAAAAATATTTTTCATAAAACACCCTAGAGAAATGCAAACAATATTGTTTACCCCAATCAGAGCAAAGCTCTGTTCAAATTCGAAGGCGGGAGATAAAACAACGCTTCTGTTTCCCCCAATCAGAGAAAAACTCTGCTTTGAAATTAAAGTTAAAATTAAAGAAGCAACGCTTCAGCTGACTTGCGCTCTGCGCTACGCGACACGTGTCATCGCAGTTGCGCTGCGCGACACGTGGCAGCGCAGTTGCGCTGCGCGATACGTGTCAAGCGCAGGTGCGCTTGCGCCAACTGTGCCAGCACTAAATAGAATTAAAATTCTGGAAAGATCTTTCTGATCTTATTAAAACAATAAAATTCTCTTCTGCAAAACAGAATCCCTTGGATCAAAGATCCAACAGTGGGGAAAAATCCCTAAATCACTCAGAGAAAGATCTCTTTAACTGATTTAACAAATCAATTGGCACTATAAAAAGTCCCCTAGACTCCAAGTCTAAAGGGGATCAACAGAGAGAAATTCAAAACTTCTCTAGAAAATTTTGAGAAGAGCTCACAAAAAAATAAAGGTAAAATCCTTTGAATAAAAAGAAGAGTTTCTTCTAAAAAGATCATTGATCTAAGAACAAGATCAAAGATCTTCAATAAAAAATATAATAATAATAAAGGTATTGCCTTTTGATGAACCACTGGTTCTTGATATTTGAGGTAAAACCTCTCTGGAAAACAAGAAAAATTCGTTTTCTTTGATCTAAATTTGATCAAAATGTAAAACAGTGCCCTGCACTTGTAAATCTGCACTGTTGCTCTCTTGGGTTGGCGCAAGCCATCAGAGAGCGCCACGTGTCTGTCTGCGCCTTGCGCTCACAAAATATAGAGCACTGCTCTCTTAAGTTGGTACACTGCACCAGAGTGCGCTACGTGTCAGCAGCGCACTGACGCAGCGCACTGGCGCAGCGCACTGCGGTTGCGCTCACCAAAGCGTAACACGTGTCACCTCCACATGCGCTTGCGCTCATTAATTGGCGCAGAGCATCTGACAGGCCATGTGGCATTCTGTCAGATTAATTGATGCACTGCATTATTAAAAAGAAGGGCTGAGCCCAATTAAAAAAGATCTAACATGCCTAATAAAATGCCATGCATTATTGTAAAAAGGGAAGAGCCCAAACAGAGGTCTGTTAGACCAAAACAAATGTTGTGCATTTAATTAAAAGCCCAATGCTATGCATCAATAAAGAGTAGAGCCCAAGCAAAGGCCTAACAGGCCAATGATAAATAAAATATTGAACATTTTCAACTGGACTTAACCCAATCATGGTCATAAGTCCTCAAATTAAATTGACCGAGCACGACTGCTCTCTTAAATCAATTTACATCCGGTTCAAGGGTGCATCTCTGAACTCCTCTGATATTTGTCGTTATAATCCTTCAACGTCGTCAGAGAGGTGACGGGTCCCGACAATCACACATTGCTACGGACTTAAGCGTCCTTAAACCAACTCATGGACTTAAGCGTCCTTAAACCGACATACGGATTGTGGGGTCCTTAAACTCATGAACTTAAGCGCCCTTAAACCGATATACGGACTTAAACATCCTTAAACTCACGGACTGTGGGGTCCTTAAACTCATGGACTTAAGCGTCCTTAAACTCATGGACTTAAGCGTCCTTAAACCAATATACGGACTTAAGCGTCCTTAAACTCATGGACCGCCATGTCCCTAAACTGGCAATGGACCACCATCTCCCTAAACTGAAACAATAGAGCCACCAAATGCTCTTTTGTCGATCTAAACGATCCCGTTTAAATTGATCTTAGCCTCAAATATGGCTAACGTATCCTTAAACCTTCAAATAGACTTTAGTCCCAAATTGGACTATAGATCCCCCAATCAACTCTGGTTCAAGGGTACATCTCTGAACTCTTCTGATATCTGTCGTTGTAATTCCTCAACGTCGTCAGAGAGGTGATGGGTCCCGATGGCTATACATGCAATGGACCACTATGTCCTTAAACTAGAACAATAGAGCCCCCAAATGCTCTTTTGTCGGATCTAAACGATCACGTTAAGTTGATCTCAGTCTCAAACTGGACTAACGTATCCTTAACAAACGTTTGAGTTGATCTTAGCCTCAAATACGACTAACGTATCCTCAAATCAAAACCCCAAAACTCAAATCTAAGAAAATACGGATTTGGACTAATCCACGTCCTACGGGCGACAACATAAATTAGTCTCCATATACAATCCACGGGCAACCACAAACAAAACAAACACACACGACACGAAGTGAAATTCTGGAGAAGGAGAGAGTTGTTACCGCGATGCGGTAACGTAATTAACTACAGGGGCTTGCGCCTGCAGGGAAGAGCGTCCCCATAATCAAAAACCTCTCGAACGAGGGGGGATCTGACGAAGTCTGCTATATCGGCCGTATCCATCTAAACCTCCGATACACGGTGCCATAAATCAACTTGGCATCTTCGGAGAGGTGGACGGATAAAACCAAATAGCATCTGCCCTGAATCTCAGTGCCAAGACGCCAGTCTTGCGCCGTCGTTCAGAGGGGAATGTTCATATCAGAAAACTGCATTCTAATACCGCCCATTCATTATCTATTTGTTGTATTTATCGGTACTATTAACCAGTGTCTGCTCAGTAATACAGATTACAGGTATCCGTGATAAAATACTGGAAATACATTTAAAAGCATGGATATATCAATTGAGAGCCGACACTGCAACCAGAACCGCAATCCGACCGATACTTCAGGAGTCCTTTTTTGCAACAAGTTTGTGTACACATTTTTCTATCTAAATGGTCCAACACAACAAATGTGTACACAAGACTTTTAGGTACATGTGGATATGCATTCAAAGCAAAATATTATATGCATTCAAGGTTAAACATCATGTGTTGATTTTTTCCTTCCAAAACTGAAATCAAATCAAAATCAATTAAACAAATCAGCATGAGCCATAATGGAGCAGCCATGAATCAAGCCACATGTGGGAATGGAGTAATGAGCATTTAATGCTGAAGATCATGTGTTGAATTGTATTCAAAAATTCCCTCCAATAATATGTGCAAAATAAAATCAAATGGACAAATCAACAAAACCATAATGGGGGCAGCCATGATTTAGGCACATGTGGGAATGAAGTTATGAGCATTTAATGGTGAAGATTGTGTGTTGAATTCAAGATTCAAAATTCCCTCCAAAATCTGGGTGCAGACCAAGCCAAATCAGAGAAAATAAATCGCGCCAAAGTGATGTGAGGGGAAAAACAAGTCAACACACCAAGTTCGAGACTATTCCAACATGATTTGGCCGGCCACATCACCACTTGTGCCGGCCTGGCCGGCCCCACCTCCTCATGTAGGCCCCAGCTTCACACAGTTCCTTCCTTGCTGCCACGTAGCCCTAATTTTGATGTTTATTTTCTTTTCTTCTTTGCCTATAAATAGCAGGCAGTGGGCAAAGGTTCAAGGGTCATTCTTTAGTCATTCTTTAGTCTTGGATTGTCATTCTTTGTCCAAGTTTTATATTCTCCCTTCTTGTAAATAGCTTAGTTCCCTTGAGTTCTTAACTTTCTCTTGATCCTTCAACCTCTTCATTGAGCTTGAAAGTTTAAGGGTTGGTTATTGATCTTAAGGGGATGTATCATTCTTGAAATTTAATAAAGTGTTCTTTTATGCTTCCTTCACCATGAGTTCTTTGCCCTCTCTTGATCTTGCAACCTCTTTACTGAGCTTGCAAGTTTAAGTTTGGATTATTGAACCCATATCTTGCAATATGTTTTTTGGTTCCTAATCTTTTACTTACTTGCATTTTATTCTTGCTCTTTCAATTCTCGCACTTAAATTCCATGCACTTTAATTACTTGCTTGTAATCTTTTCTTTTCTTTGTTCTTCTCTTTTGTTATCTCTTTTTGGTTTGTTTTGTGAATGGTGTGAATATTATTGTTAGGAAAAGAGAAAGATGTTGTAAGTTAACATTTCGTTTTTCATTTCCTTTTCTCGTCTTTTCCATTTGAAACTCCTCCCAAACCCTACGCAAGCGCTCTGTTAGGCACCCTACCCTACCAAGGTAAAGATGAGTCCTAACCGTGACCGGTTGCATTCGGTTTGGCTGGAGGCAAAAGCAAGAGACAAGAACGGACGGACAATGGTCAATAAGCCGGATTCCATGAATACCGTGCTTAAGTCCCCTAATCCACGTTGTTGCCGATTGTTCTAGCTTCATTGGTTGAGTTTGGCTCAAAGTACTTGAATACGGAATCCATTAACTTACACTATCCTATCGTTTCCTAACAAGCCTTATACTTGAATATAACACATAGGTTAGATAATGAACAAATCCGCCACGCACGTTAACTCGTAAAAACAAGAACATAAAACGCTCCGTCTCCCTGTGGATCGACCCGTGCTCATCGCGGCTAGCTGCAAAGCGATACCGTCCTGATCGCGGTTAAACTTTAGAACTTTAAAATATCCGACACGCTTTTGGCGTGCGATCAGGGAACAGATTCTGGCATGCCTGGTGGGACCTTTTCCTCTTTCCACTCCACACTTTGTGTGTCGTGTTCGCGAACAAATCGCGGTTTGCTGTGGTTGCCTGTGGATTCAAGGTACTTAGATTTGGTGTCTTGCTCCGTGCAGAAAATAGAAGATCAATGGCTTCAAATTGCACTACCTGCAACTACAACTCTCGCTCCGTCCCTGCTGGAGGAGTGACTTACGGACCCCAAGCGGCCTCTCTTTTCAAGATGCCAGTGGAGCAGGTAACTCAAGCCACCACTTGACTATTCTTCGGGACCATGCTCCCACCGCTGAGCTTCAATGCCCCAATGACGTTGCAAGAAGCACCAAAGAAATCGGTCTTTGATCGACTTACCACTACCACGGCCCCTCTCAACGGGTCGCCCAACTTCAATACCTCAGTTTTCAACAGACTGGGCCAGAGCGTCTACAAACCCACGATACCCGAACTTTCCATCCCAAAGCGGATAGCCATCCCGGCTCAAGCGGACGAAATCATTGGAAAGGCTTCTCCTTCCAAAAAGTCAGTTTTTACAAGGATGGCTATTCCGGCTTCTGCTCCAGGCGAGAACCTCAAAGCTGCTTCCTCTGCCCAGAGGTCTGTCTTTGACAAATTAGACATTGCTTCTCAACGGGTGTCAGTCTTCGACAGGCTAGCACCAATAACGGCCTCTCCTCAAAGCAGGGGGCATGAGGAGGTCACCCCTACGGCTGAAACAACTCCATCCGCACGACACGCTCGACGTCGCCACTGGCGCCGAGTAAGGAAGGCTGGGGGCAACTCCCCTTCTGGGATAACTCCGCGAGCTCCAATGGTAGGGATCAATCCTGCTGTTCCAACCGAGAATAGCTTCGAACTGCTCAACAAGATGCGCAGAAACTCTCCTACTGCAGTGCTGAAGAGAAATCCTTCACCTGTGAAGAATGCTACAGAGAAGAAGCCGGAGCAACCTCCTCAACGGCTATCCTCTGAAATTTACAAGGTCCAGCGTCAAGTCCAAGACTCCGTGATGGATCAAGACTATCTCCGCCGACAGAAAAAGATGAAGGTTCGGCAGGAGAAGGATTACTCCGTCAAGCCACAAAAATCAACAGCTACGTGGGTGCCTACTGCGACGGCTCCTTCAACGTCAACCACTCAAAAGAAAAGGAGGCCGCAAAAGGCCCCTGTGAACATGGCAAACCATAAAAATGCTAAATCTAAATGCCCCAAGTCTGAGGGCATAGTAGTGCATACTATTTATATGGCATCCGGGAAGGAGGATAGCCATGCTTCGATGGGTCACCGACCGCTTACCCGATCCGTGACCAAAGCCCAGGAGCAGCAACAGAAGCTTCAGGACATGATGACTGCAATGGCCGCACTTATCGGGCTAAAAGAAAGCTCGGAGGCATCGTCAGAACATCGTCACGAACAAGAAACTGACGCTGACTTCCTACGCAGAGTCCTCGAAAAGAAGGACAAAGAAGCCGCAGAGCAAGCGGCTAACATAAGACGGATGGCGCTCCTCTTCCAAGATATCGTAGGGATGATGTTACAGCCGGACCCTCCAGCTGAAGACCCTCCGATCATTATTGAAGACAATAGAGGGGAGACATCTAATCCACCTCCGGCTCTTTCAGCAGCCAAGGAAGAAACCATTTCCAAGGCCGCACTGGATGACTATATAGCTCAGTAAATACGAGCTCATCAGGCGAGTGAAGCGGCTGGGCAAATTATTAAAACTGGACGACCCTATCTGTGCTGGTATGACCAGATTAGTTACCCGCCAGGATATACGATCCCTAAGTTCCACGTATATAAAGGGACAGGGAATCCATATCAGTATGTCGCTCAATTCAGGACCTTATGCGGCAACACTGGAGGCGACGACAAACTGCTGCTTCGCCAATTCGTCGGCAGCTTAGCGGAAATGGCCTTTGAATGGTATTCAGAGCTACCTAATGACTCTGTCAAAACATTTGCGGAGATGGAGCTACTATTTACACAAAAATTCGCGAGTGCTAGTGAACGCACCCCGATAACAGCACTGATCAACGCCAGGATAAGGCCAGGCGAAACATGGGTTCAATACGCAACACGATGGCGGAATCTGTGGTCGAAATGCGAACAACGCGTCGAAGAAGCGCCAGCGGTGGGCATGTTCGTGGGCACTCTTGATCCGCAAGTGACCATCTCGCAATTCATGATGTTCTTCAAGCCAACTACTCTTCAGGCCTTGATCGACAAGTTGGCCCAAATGGATCGGATGGGACATAAACCGTCTCCTCCAAAGCCAGACTCTCGAACTGAGAAAGGGAAAGCGATCGTTGTTGCCAATACTCAACAACAGCCGAGCAACTTAAAGCCGGTTGTCCTTCGAAACAATATGCGTCCACGCCTATCCCGTAGGGAAGACTAGGACGTCCTTACTCGTTTCCTCAGAATAAAACGAGGAAACTGTTCGAGCTGGCAGTGTGCAACAGACTCATCAATTTGCCGAGTCCAAAACGTCCGTTGCAGCCAGGCGATCTTAACAATCCTAATTACTGCCCTTACCATCAAGCAGTAAGCCATCCAATCGAAGATTGCTTCGTCTTCAAAAACTGAGTTGAAGATCATTACCAACAGGGCAAGTTCGCGTTGTCCGAAAACTAGAAGGTAAGCCCGCCACAACCGCATGCTCCAAAAAAGAAGGATATACCAGGGGCATCATGCTCATTCATAGGGAAAGCCCCATAGACCAAAAAGTCAGTAAACTAGAGATTCGCCTCAAATATGGCGATAGCGGACCGAAACGTCCTTAAACTAACAACGGACCACTACGTCCTAAAACTAGCTGACGACCGAAACGTCTTTAAACTACTACCGCAGCATCCTCAGGCTGACGAGATAAAAAAAATATAAAGAATAAAAATAATAATAAAAAAATGGTATTTCCATAAGCAAAATGGGCACGGATGAAAACCCGAAAGGGCTCCGTGAGTAAAAATGGCAGGGCTACCGGCGAGTGTTTGTGAAAACTCGAAAGGGCGCAATCTCGTTAAATGACACTTACAGGGTCCTCTCGACCTTGTAAGGAGAAACCACCCGCGTGAGATCCTTACGACTCACAAGGGAGCAACACACTTAGGGATCCTCATGATCCCTAAGGAGAAATTACACTTGCGAGATCCTCACGACTCGTAAGGAGAACTCTCTTATGGAACTCTCACGGCTCATAAGGTTTGAAAGTCTTAAGTTACAGAGACCTAAATCTGTGCTTAAGCAACCCCCACAACTTTCGATATTGCCCTACAAGCGGCTCGATACTGACCCTTGTATACAATCCACGGGCGTGAATAAACATTTCCCTAACAAAGTCCCACCTGTGACTAGGGATATGTCCATATGGTGAACAACCCTTGTAAGTCCTCTCGACTTACAAGAAGAAAACCCTCTTGTAAGATCCTTACGACCTACAGAGGAACATGCATTTAGGAATCCTCACGATTCCTAAGGAGAAAACACACCTACAAGATCCTCACGACTTGTAGGGAGAAATACCTTTGTGAGACCCTTACAGCTCATGAAGTCAAAAGCCTTAGTCGACAGGACCCTAACCCTGTTCGCCAAGCCACCTTTGTTCGACATCGACAGAGGCAAATGATGATTCGCTCCTGGCAACATCCCAGTTGTAGCGGTGCTGATGCCGAAATCGGTGTTTAATTCCAGGCTTACAGCGAAAAGCCAGCAAGCCGCACATGCATACGAAATAGCCGAAATGATGGGGCAACTTGCAACAAAATCAGCAAGTAAAATTGCATGCATGCAAAATAGCCGAAATGATTGGGCAACTCGCAATAAAAAGTAACGAGTAAAAATAACAAAATAAATAGCCGAAATGATTGGGCACCGCGAAAAATAGCCGAAATGATTGGGCAATCGCGACCTTCGCGATATAAAAGCTGAAATGATAGAGCATCATGGAAATAAAATAATAATATAAAAAATGAAAGAAACTCTTGCCCTACAGGTGAGATCACATCGATCCCTGTATACGATCCAGGGGCATAAACAAAGAGGGAACCATACCTTCTCGACAGGCTCCACCAGAAAGCGAAGCCAAATCTCGACGGTTCATAGACAACCTAGAAACAACCTCAACATTTTTCGCAATATTGCAGACACGATGTCAACAAACGGAGCAAAAGAAGATCCCTAGTTTCAGGTTCTCGACGTCGATATCGACAATTTAGAGATCGCTAACGGCGTTTCTCCTCACTCCAACCAGATGCAGACATGACGTCAACAACCGACCTCAGAGTCGCAATGAAACGGAGCCACGGCATAGTCCCTAGTTCCAAATCTTAACGGCAATATCTACGGCCTAAGAATCAACAAAGGCGTTCCTTCGCAGTCTAGCAAGATGCAGATACAACGCTAACAAAAGACCTCGCGGTCGAAACAAAGCGAAGCGACGGCAAAATCCCAGCTTTACCTCAGCATTCGTCTCGTTACAGCAGACAAAATGTCACTACAGCGCACTTCCGCCAACAGGATTCGGACACGCCAAAGCAAACGAAGCGAAGGACAAATTCCTAGCTTCAGGGTCTTGATGGTAACTCATATAAAACCTAAAAGACTATCGGAGATCATCCCGCACGGAGTGGTCACCGTCTCGACGTTCGTCTGGATACAGCAGACGCAATGCCAAAGCAAATGAAGCAAAGGCAATATTCCTAGCTTCAAGGTCTTGACGGTAACTCATATAAAACCCGAAAGACTATCGGAGATCATCCCAAACCAGAGCGGAGTGGTCAACACCTCGACGTTCGTCTCAATACAGCAGACGAGATGTCACCACAGTGTTCTTCCTCCAGCAAGACTCAGACGCGAGAATCAAACAACGGAGCCACGGCAAAATCCCTAGTTCCAAACCTCGATGGTTCATCAACAACCTAGAGACAACCGCGACATTCGTCTCGATATAGAGGACGCAATACCAGCAAACGAAGCGAAGGCCAAATTCCTAGCTTCAGGGTCTTAACGGCAAGTCATATAAAGCCTGAAAGACAATCGGAGATCATCTTGCACCAGTGCGGAGTGGTCACCACCTCGACGTTCGTCTCGATACAGCAGGCGAGATGTCACCTCAACGTTCTTCCTCCAACAGGATTCAGACGCGACAATCAAACAGTGGAGCCACGGCAAAGTCCCTAGTTCCAAACCTCGACGGTTCACCAACAGCCTAGAGACAACCGCGACATTCGTCTCGATATAGAGGACGCAATGCCAGCAAACAAAGAGAAGGCCAAATTCCTAGCTTCAGGGTCTTAACGGCAAGTCATATAAAGCGTGAAAGACAATCGAAGATCATCTTGCACCAGTGCGGAGTGGTCACCACCTCGACGTTCATCTCGATACAGCAGGCGAGATGTCACCTCAGCGTTCTTCCTCCAACAGGATTCAGACGCGACAATCAAACAGCGGAGCCACGGAAAAGTCCCTAGTTCCAAACATCGACGGTTCACTAACAACCTAGAGACAACCGCGACATTCGTCTCGATATAGAGGACGCAATGCCAGCAAACGAAGCGAAGGCCAAATTCCTAGTTTCAGGGTCTTAACGGCAAGTCATATAAAGCCTAAAAGACAATCGAAGACCATCTTGCACCAACGCGGAGTGGTCACCACCTCGACGATCGTCTCGATACAGCAGACGAGATGTCAACAACAGCGTTCTTCCTCCAAAAGGATTCAGACGCGATAATCAGACAACGGAGCCACGGCAAAATCCCTAGTTCCAAACCTCGACGGTTCACCAACAACCTAGAGACAACCGCGACATTCGTCTCGATATAGAGGACGCAATGCCAGCAAACGAAGCAAAGGCCAAATTCCTAGCTTCAGGGTCTTAACGGCAAGTCATATAAAGCCTGAAAGACTATCGGAGATCATCCCACACCAGCACGGAGTGGTTATGACTCATCGGGGCTCTCCAAAATGAGCCTAACCTCAAGTAAAAAGTGACATGGAATATCCCCACGCTTGCTCTTTCGACGGTAATACTACCTGGAAGATTACTTGAAGACGTCTTGTCCATCCCCCGAAGGGATCAGAGACACGACAATCGCAAGGCTACTCGAACAGCAAGATTGCATATCGAGGAATACATCAGCCAACGCGACGGTAAGACGGACGAAACCCTAAGTACCACAGACCCTAACGGACCTTTGTGGTAAAGAGCAGAGGTTAACTGAGACGTTAGGATATTCTTACGAGAAATGCTCGATTCGTCTCGACTAGTGAGGAAATTAGTGTCTTCGCGAGAACTACTCGATATGTTTCGACTCGTGAGGAAAAGCCTTAGGCGGCAGGGATTAAAAACCTGTTTCCTGAGCACTGGGACCCTGCAAGTCGGTCCAAAATGGACTCTTGCACACTATTCACGGGTCACACTCTCCAAAGTCGAATCTCCACAAGGAGGGAAACAACCGCTTACGGGTCCTCTCGACTCGTAAGAGGGAAAATTCTCTTATAAGATCCTTCCGACTCTTAAGAGAAAACGCACTTAGGAATCCTTACGATTCCTAAGGAGAAAATACACCTACGGGATCCTCTCGATCCATAGGGAGAAAATTCTCTATGGGACCCTCACGGCTCATAGAGTTGAAAATTCTTAGGTAGCAGATCTGAACCTGCGGCCTAAGCCATCACTACCTCTTGAAGAAGCCAATACAGGATGCTCACTCTATCATCTGTCAACCATGCTTACTAAGGCAGCATACTGATAATAAAAGAAAGAAGAAAGCGACAGAAAGAACATCTGATTTGCATTTGATCAAGCGCTCGAGACACATCCATTCATGCATGCGCAAAAGACTCAGAAAGAGAAATAAGCCAAGCTGAAACGAGAAATTTTACATTCATATTGCAAAGGGTTCTTACAATCATAAAGAAATAAACAAAGACATTGTTCAAATGATTACAATGGCAAAACCTCAGATCCTGGACAGGGATTGAGGAACTCGAAAGTGACCTTGTCTAAGATTTTCCAAGCTTGGCGAACCATCCTGGTGTGCTTTCTTTCACGAGCATAGGCGTCGGGATCCCCACTGATGTCCTCCACCCTCCGGTAGGAAGCAAGAATGGCGGACTGTTGAAAGGCCTGGTGCAAGAGATCGACAAGATTGTCTCGCCGTCTCTTCGAGATCAGGTTCATCAGGTACACCGAGTGCACCTTGTCCTCAGCGGCGTCCAATGCCCTAAGCGGCATGCCGGTAAAGAATAGGGGAAGCGCTCCCCAGATGGCTCCCACGATAAGCTTCAGAAGAGAGGAACGTCGGGGAAGCAGTTGACCGTTATATGCGTCGAAGCGGCTCATGATTTCGGCACATTCCGCGTTTGTGAATTCTCAATTTTGAGAACGGCCGAGTCGGCGGATGTCCCCGTAAGAGATGATCTCATCGAGCTCGTACATGTGGGCGTCCATCACTCCTATAAAAGAAAATCGACAAAATTAGCAACTCTTAAGAGTTCTGCTATATGATTTAAAAGGAGCAAAGCTCCATTAATCAAGAAATTATAAATAAGATCCTTTCAGAAGATCAGAACTCTATTAATAGAACTCTAATAGAGTTCTCTCCAGATCCCTTTAGAGCAAAGCTCTGCTAACCCTAGATTGGTTTTCTTTAGATCAGGGATCTATTGAGAGCAAGGCTCTTAAAAATTAATTTAATCTACTTTAATTTTTACCTAAAGATTCTCTAGAATCTGAACCCTTAAAAATGCTTAAATAAGAGGGCAAGGCTCTGAATAAAAATTCTGATGAAGAGATAAAAATCATCTAAGAGACCAAAGGTCCTATTTATAGGCACTGAGTGCCATTTCAACTTACAAAAGTTGCCGCAACGGTTGGAATTCTGCCACCGCTGCGCTCACGTTTGGGGCCACGTAAGCGCAACGGTGGGGGGCATTTGTTTACCCAAATCAGAGCAAAGCTCTGTTCAAATTCCAAGGCGGGAGATGAAGCAACGTTTCTGTTTCCCCCAATCAGAGCAAAGCTCTGCTTTGAAATTAAAGTTAAAATTAAAGAAGCAACGCTTCAGCTGACTTGCGCGACACGTGTCAGCGCAGTTGTACTAGCGCAGGTGCGCTTGCGCCAATTGTGCCAGCACTAAACAGAATTAAAATTCTGGAAAGATCTTTCTGATCTTATTAAAACAATAAGATTCTTTTCTGTAAAACAGAAGCTCTTGGATCAAAGATCCAACGGTGGGGAAAAATCCCTAAATCACTTAGAGAAAGATCTCTTTAACTGATTTAACAAATCAATTAGCACTATAAGAAGGCCCCTAGACTCCAAGTCTAAAGGGGATCAACAGAGAGATATTCAGAACTTCTCTAGAAAATTTTGAGAAGAGCTCACAAAAAAAATAAAGGTAAAATCCTTTGAATAAAAAGAAGAGTTTCTTCTAAAAAGATCATTGATCTAAGAACAAGATCAAAGATCTTCAATAAAAAATATAATAATAATAATAAAGGCATTGCCTTTTGATGAACCACTGGTTCTTGATATTTGAGGTAAAACCTTTCTGGAAAACAAGAAAAACTTGTTTTCTTTGATCTAAATTTGATCAAAATATAAAACAGTGCCCTGCACTTGTAAATCTGCACTGTTGCGCTCTTGGGTTGGCGCAAGCCACCAGAGAGCGCCACGTGTCTGTCTGCGCCTTGCGCTCATAAAATATAGAGCACTACTCTCTTAAGGTGGCGCACTGCACCAGAGTGCGCCACGTGTCAGCAGCGCACTAGCACAGCGCACTGCGCTTGCGCTCACCAGAGCATGACATGTGACACATGTCACCTCCACATGCGCTTGTGCTCATTAATTGGCGTAGAGCGTCTGACAGGCCACGTGGTATTCTGTCAGATTAATTGATGCACTGCATTATTAAAAAGGAGGGCTGAGCCCAATTACAAAAGGCATAACAGGCCTAATAAAATGCCATGCATTATTGTAAAAAGGGCAGAGCCCAAACAAAGGTCTGTTAGACCAAAACAAATGCTGTGCATTTAATTAAAAGCCCAATGCTATGCATCAATAAAGGGCAGAGCCCAAGCAAAGGCCTAACAGGCCAATGATAAATAAAATGTTGATCATTTTCAACTGGACTTAACCCAATCATGGTCATAAGTCCTCAAATTAAATTGACTGGGTACGACTGCTCTCTTAAATCAATTTACATCCGGTTCTATGGTACATCTCTGAACTCCACTAATATTTGTCGTTGTAATCCTTCAACGTCGTCAGAGAGGTGACGGGTCCCAACAACCACACACTGCTACGGACTTAAGCGTCCTTAAACCAACTCATGGACTTAAGCGTCCTTAAACCGACATACGGACTGTAGGGTCCTTAAACTCATGGACTTAAGCGTCCTTAAACCGCTATACGGACTTAAACGTCCTTAAACTCATGGACTGTGGGGTCCTTAAACTCATGGACTTAAGCGTCCTTAAACTCATGGACTTAAGCATCCTTAAACCAATATACAGACTTAAGCGTCCTTAAACTCATGGACCGCCATGTCCCTAAACTGGCAATGGACCACCATGTCCCTAAACTGGAACAATAGAGCCACCAAATGCTCTTTTGTCGGATCTAAATGATCCTGTTTAAGTTGATCTTAGCCTCAAATATGGCTAACGTATCCTTAAACCTTCAAACAGACTTTAGTCCCAAATTGGACTATAGATCCCCCAATCAACTCTGGTTCAAGGGTACATCTCTGAACTCCTCTGACATCTGTCGTTGTAATCCCTCAACGTCGTCAGAGAGGTGATAGGTCCCGACGGCTATACATGCAATGGACCACTATGTCCCTAAACTGGAACAATAGAGCCCCCAAATGCTCTTTTGTAGGATCTAAACGATCCCGTTAAGTTGATCTTAGTCTTAAACTGGACTAACGTATCCTTAAAAAATGTTTGAGTTGATCTTAGCCTCAAATACGTCTAACGTATCCTCAAATCAAAACCCCAAAACCCAAATCTAAGAAAATACGGATTAGGACTAATCCACGTCCTACAGGCGACGACATAAATTAGTTTCCGTATACAATCCACGGGCAACCGCAAACAAAACAAACGCACACGACACGAAGTGAAATTCTGGAGAAGGAGAAAGTTGTTACCGCGATGCGGTAACGTAATTAACTGCAGGGGCTTGCACCTGCAGGGAAGAGCGTCCCCACAATCAAAAACCCCTCGAACGAGAGGGAATCTGACGAAGTCTGCTACATCGGCCGCATCCGTCTAAACCTCCGATACACGGTGCCATAAATCAACTTGGCATCTTCGGAGAGGTGGACGGATAAAACCAAATAGCATCCGTCCCGAATCTCAGTGCCAAGACGGCAGTCTTGCGCCGTCATTCAGAGGGGAACAGATTATGGCACGCCCGGTGGGACCTTTTCCTCTTTCCACTCCACACTTTGTGTGTCGTGTTCGCGAACAAATCACGGTTTGCTGTGGTTGCCTGTGGATTCAAGGTACTTAGATTTGGTGTCTTGCTCCGTGCAGAAAACAGAAGATCAATGGCTTCAAACTGCACTACCTGCAACTACAACTCTCGCTCCGTCCCTACTGGAGGAGTGACTTACGGACCCTAAGCGGCCTCTCTTTTCAAGATGCCAGTGGAGCAGGTAACTCAAGCCACCACTGGACTATTCTTCCTGACCATGCTCCCACCGCTGAGCTTCAATGCCCCAATGACGTTGCAAGAAGCCCCAAAGAAGTCGGTCTTTGATCGACTTACCACTGCCGTGGCCCCTCTCAACGGGTCGCCCAACTTCAATACCTCAGTTTTCAACAGACTGGGCCAGAGCATCTACAAGCCCGCGATACCCGAAGTTGCCATCCCAAAGCTGATAGCCATCCCGGCTCAAGCGGACGAAATCATTGGAAAGGCTTCTCCTTCCAAAAATTCAGTTTTTACAAGGATGGCCATTCCGGCTTCTGCTCCAGGCGAGGTCCTCAAAGCTGCTTCCTCTGTCCAGAGGTCTGTCTTTGACAGATTAGACATTGCTTCTCAACGGGTGTCAGTCTTCGACAGGCTAGCACCAATAGCGGCCTCTCCTCAAAGCAGGGGGCATGAGGAGGTCACCCCTACGGCTGAAACAACTCCATCCGCAGGACACGCTCGATGTCGCCACTGGCGCCGAGTAAGGAAGGCTGGGGGCAACTCCCCCTCTGGGATAACTCCGCCAGCTCCAATGGTAGGGATCGATCCTGCTGTTCCAACCGAGAATAGCTTTGAACTGCTCAACAAGGTGCGCAGAAACTCTCCTACTGCAGTGCTGAAGAGAACTCCTTCACCTGTGAAGAATGCTACAGAGAAGAAGCCGGAGAAACCTCCTCAACGGCTATCCTCTGAAATTTACAAGGTCTGGCGTCAAGTCCAAGACTCCATGATGGATCAAGACTTTCTCCGCTGACAGAAAAAGATGAAGGTTCGGCAGGAGAAGGATTACTCCGTCAAGCCACAAAAAGCAACAGCTACATGGGTGCCCACTGCGACGGCTCCCTCAACGTCAATCACTCAAAATAAAAGGAGGCTGCAAAAGGCCCCTATGAAAATGGCAAACCGTAAAAACGTTGAATCTAAATGCCCCAAGTCTGGGGGCATAGTGGTGCATACTGTTTATATGGCATCTGGGAAGGAGGATAGCCGTGCTTCGACGGGTCACCGACCGCTTACCCGATTCATGACCAAAGCCCAGGAGCAGCAACAGAAGCTTCAGGAAATGATGACTGCAATGGACGCACTTATCGGGCCAAAAGAAAGCTCGGAGGCATCGTCAGAACATCGTCACGAACAAGAAACTGACGCTGGCTTCCTACGCAGAGTCCTCGAAAAGAAGGACAAAGAAGCCGCAGAGCAATTGGCTAACATAAGACGGATGGCGCTCCTCTTCCAAGATATGGTAGGAATGATGTTACAGCTGGACCCTCCAGCTGAAAACCCTTCGATCATTATTGAAGACGATAGAGGGGAGACATCTAATCCACCTCCGGCTCTTTCAGCAGCCAAGGAAGAAATCATTTCCAAGGCCGCACTGGATGACTATATAGCTCAGCAAATACGAGCTCATCAGGCGAGTGAAGCGGCTGGGAAAATTATTAAAACTGGACGACCCTATCCAGGCTGGTATGACCAGATTAGTACCCGCCGGGATATACGATCCCTAAGTTCCACGTATATAAAGGGACAGGGAATCCACATCAGCATGTCGCTCAATTCAGGGCCTTATGCGGCAACACTGGAGGCGACGACAAACTGCTGCTTCGCCAGTTCGTCGGCAGCTTAGCGGAAACGGCCTTTGAATGGTATTCGGAGCTACCTAATGACTCTGTCAAAACATTTGTGGAGATGGAGCTACTGTTTACATAAAAAAATTTGAGTGCTAGTGAACGCACTCCGATAACAGCACTGATCAACGCCAGGATAAGGCCAGGCGAAACGTGGGTCCAATACACAACACGATGGCGGAATCTGTGGTCGAAATGCGAACAACGCTTCGAAGAAGCGCCAGCGGTGGGCATGTTCGTGGGCACTCTTGATCCGCAAGCGACCATCTCGCAATTCATGATGTTCTTCAAGCCAACTACTTTCCAGGCCTTGATCGACAAGTTGGCCCAAATGGATCAGATGGGACATAAACCGTCTCCTCCAAAGTCAGACTCTCGAACTGAGAAAGGGAAAGCGATCGTTGTTGCCAATACTCAACAACAGCCGAGCAACTTAAAGCTGGTTGTCCTTCGAAACAATATGCGTCCACGCCCATCCCTTGAGGGAAGACTAGGACGTCCTTACTCGTTTCCTCAGAATAAAACGAGGAAACTGTTCGAGCTGGCAGTGTGCAACAGACTCATCAATTTGCCGAGTCCAAAATGTCCGTTGTAGCCAGGCGATCTTAACAATCCTAATTACTACCCTTACCATCAAGTAGTAAGCCATCCAATCGAAGATTTCTTCGTCTTCAAAAACTGGGTTGAAGATCAATACCAACAGGGAAAGTTCGCATTGTCTGAAAACTGGAAGGTGAGCCCACCACAACCGCATGCTCCGAAAAAGATGGATGTACCGGGGGCATCATGCTCATTCATAGGGAAAGCCCCATAGACCGAAAAGTCAGTAAACTAGAGATTCGACTCAAATACGGCGACGGCGGACCAAAACGTCCTTAAACTAACAACGGACCACTACGTCCTAAAACTAGCTGACGACCGAAACGTCTTTAAACTACTACCGCAGCATCCTCAAGCTGACGAGATAAAAAAAAATATAAAGAATAAAAAAAATAATAAAAAAAAAATATGTCCATAAGCAAAATGGGCATCGATGAAAACCCGAAAGGGCTCCGTGAGTAAAAACAGCAGGGCTACCGGCGAGTGTTTGTGAAAACCCGAAAGGGCGCAACCTCATTAAAGGACACTTACAGGGTCCTCTCGACCTTGTAAGGAGAAACCACCCACGTGAGATACTTACGACTCACAAGGGAGCAACACAATTAGGGATCCTCACGATCCCTAAGGAGAAATTACACTTGCGAGATCCTCACGACTCGTAAGGAGAACTCTCTTATGTGACCCTCACGGCTTATAAGGTTTGAAAGTCTTAAGTTACAGAGACCTAAACCTGTGCTTAAGCAACCCCCACAACCTTCGATATTGCCCTACAAGCGGCTCGATACTGACCCTTGTAAGATTTCGTCGGGACGCGTCCCCGGGCTGTCAAGCATTTTCTGAGAAGGAGGCATCTCCGTGGCCCCAAAGTCGATGGGGGATCACTCAGACTTGGATAGACCCGATGTCTCTTGTCGGGGCTTCGGATCCGGTGCATGTGACGGGCTCAGTGGCCTCATTACGAGGGCTACAAACCCGCAACGTCTGTTGAGCAGGAGGATGCCTGTTGGGGATGACCGAGCAGGGAAACTGCTTGGTTGATCTTGGCGAGGGCCTTGATCCCTGGCGTTGCGAGTAGGGAAGTTACCGGCCAGGGATGGCCGAGTCTGGGAGGGCTTTCTGATTCCAGGCGTTGCGGTAGGGAAACTACCGGCCGGGGATAGCCGAGCAGGGAAGCCGCTCGGCTGCCTTTAAGGAGGACTTTGATCCTTAGCGTTGGAGGGGCCGCAAGAGGCCTGCTAAGGATAACCGGGCATTGAAGCTGCGCGGTTACCCCCGGCGAGGGTTTTGATCTCTGGCGTCATGGGTAGGCAACCGCCAGCCTGGGATGATCGAGCGGGGTAGCCGCTCAGGTGCCTCTTACGAGGGCTTTGATCCCTGGCGTTGCGGGTAGGGAAGCTACCGGCCAGGGATAGCCGAGCAGGGAAGCCGCTCAGCTGCCTCTAAGAGGGACTTTGATCCTTGTCTTTGCTGGGTAGGAAGCTATCCGCCGGGATGCGCCGAGTAGGAAGGAGCTTGGCGGCCTCGGGAAGAGGGCTTCAGATCCTCAGCGTCTGATGGGCGGGAGGATGCCTACTGGGGATGCGCCGAGCAGGAAGGAACTCGGCGGCCTCGCGATGAGGGCTTCAGACCATCAGCGTCTGATGGGCAAGAGGATGCCCGCTGGGGATGCGTCGAGCAGGAAAGAACTTAGCGGCCTCACGATGAGGGCTTGAGATCCTCAGCATCTGATGGGCAGGAGGATGCCCGCTGGGGATGCGCCGAGCAGGGAGGAACTCGGCGGCCTCATGATGAGGGCTTCAGACCATCAGCGTCTGATGGGCAGGAGGATGCCCGCTGGGGATGCACCGAGCAGGAAAGAACTCGGCGGCCTCGCGATGAGGGCTTCAGACCATCAGCGTCTGATGGGTAGGGGACGCCCGGTGGGGATGCGCTGAGCAGGAAGGAACTCGGCGGCCTCACGATGAGGGCTTGAGATCCTCAGCATCTGATGAACAGGAGGATGCCCGCTGGGGATGCGCCGAGCAGGAAGGAACTCGGCGGCCTCGCGATGAGGGCTTCAGACCATCAGTGTCTGATGGGCAGGGGACGCTCGCTAGGGATGCGCCGAGCAGGAAGGAACTCGGCGGCCTCACGATGAGGGCTTGAGACCCTTAGCATCTGATGGGTAGGAGGATGCCCGCTGGGGATGCGCCGAGCAGGAAGGAACTCGGCGGCCTCACGATGAGGGCTTTGATCCTTGACGCTGGAGGAGCCGTGAGAGGCCTACGAAGGATAGCCGAGCAGGGTAGCTGCTCGGTGCCTCTTGGCGAGGGCTTTGATCCTTGATGCTGGAGGGTCCGTGAGAGGCCTGCGAAGGATGGCTTAGCAGGGTAGCTGCTCGGTGCCTCTTGGCGAGGGCTTTGATCCTTGACGCTGGAGGGGCCATGAAAGGCCTGCGAAGGATGGTCGAGCAGGGTAGCTGCTCGGCGCCTCTTGGCGAGGGCTTTGGTCCTTGACGCTGGAGGGGCCGTAAGAGGCCTGCGAAGGATGGCCAAGCAGGGTAGCTGCTCGGCGCCTCTTAGCGAGGGCTTTCTGATCCCTGGCGTTGCGGTAGGGAAGTTACCCGCGAGGGATAGCCGAGCGAGGGGTCCTCAGGCTCGACTGCCTCTGGGAGGACTTTTGATCCTTCAGGACGGGGACCGAGCATGGGGACCGAGTAGGGTTACTGCCCAGTGCCTTGTTCATCACAGAAAACTGCATTTTATACCGCCCATTCTTATGCTCGTTTGTTTATAGGCAGGTGCTTTTAATCCGTGTTTGCTACATATTTACAGGCTACAGGTTTCTAGTCCAAAATAACGCAAATGATACAAAATCTTTACTGTTACGCTAAAATCCAGGACATCTGTTGCCAGCAGAAAAAAGCCGGGTTTCGATCATCCGTATCCGTCCAGTGCCGCGTACCTGTTCCAGAGACAAGACAAATGACAGTGGTCATTCATGTCTCAGACAAGCACAAAGCACGAGAGGGGCAGCACAAAGCACGAGAGGGTCAAACACAAAGCACGAGAGGGACATGCACAGAGCACGAGAGGGTATGGTGCATTCAATGCATAAAGTGTTGATGTGATTCAAAAATTCAAAAATTCAAACTTCCCTCCAAATTTTGGATGAATTCAAATTCAAATTAAAGGAAAGGTCTCTTTCTTTGCCTATAAAAGCAAACCATGGGCAAAGGAGAAGGAAGTCCAATTTTGTGTCCACTCTTTTGTAGTTTTTTGTATAGTTCTTCTTCTTCTTCTTCATTCTTCCTCCATGAAATTGTAGTGAGAGCTTTTGAGTGGATGTTAATGAAGATGAGGGTTTTTTATCTTTCTTGTTAGTTTGCTCCCCCTTGAGATTCTTGCTTTCTCTTGCTCATTCAACCTCTTTATTGAGCTTGAATGGTTAAGGGTTAGTTATTGATCTCAAGGGTCGTATTTTCTCACGGGACTAGTTCTTCACTTCACATGCGTTCTCTACCCTTCCCTTGATCTTGCAACCTCTTCATTGAGCTTGCAAGTTTAAGTGTTGGCTATTGATCACATGCTTGGCTTGAGTTCTACTTCCGTGTTCTTTTTATTTGCTTATTTATTACTTGCATTCTTCATTCTTGCTTTACTTACTTGCAATTTTATTCCATGTACTTTAATTACTTGTATCTCTTCTTTTCTTTGTTCTTTTCTTTTTGTCCTCTCTTTTTGGTTCTCTTTTGTGAATGTATGTAATTATTGTTGTTAAGATAAAATACGGTATTATAAGTTAACATTTCTTTGCCAATTCCTTTTCCCGTTATTTTCCATTTGAACTTCGCCCAAACCATACGCAAGCGCTCCGTTAAGCACCGTACCCTGACAAGGTAACGGTGATTCCTAACCGCGACCGGTTGCGTTCGGTTTGGCCGGAGGCGAAAGCAAGAGACAAGAACGGAAGGACAAGGGTAAATAAGCCGGATTCCACGAATACCGCGCTTAAATCCCCTAATCCACGTTGTTGCCAATTGCTTAGCTTCAATTGGTCAAGACTCGGCTCAAAGGTTTTGAGTACGGATTTCTTAGCTTACAATCTCGTATCTTTTCTTAACAACTTTATACTTGCAAATAAACACATAGGTTAGAATCAAACAAACATACAGATTCTTTATTGACTCGTCTAAGACAAGAAGGTAAGATACCACCATCTCCCTGTGGACCGACCCGTGCTCAACCGGCTAGCTGCAAAGCGACACCGTCCTGATCGCGGTTATACTTTAATTCTTCGAACATCCGACACGCCAAAAGCGTGCGATCAAATGGCGCCGTTGCCGGGGAGACGGTAGCGTATTTTCTTTCTTGTTATTCGGGTTAATATTCTTTTTGTATATATTTATAAAAAAATTATTCTTTTTGTTTTTTTTTGACAATATTTTTGTGGGCAAGTGTGCAGATTTTTGCAGATTTGCAAACTGCGATTGTGGGGAGCAAAGTGTACATTCAAGTTAAGGTGATTACGGAGTACAGTGCCAAAGATCCGGGTAGTTTGACCCGTGCAAGCGAACCTTCAAACTTACCGGATTTGATTCAACGGGGGTTTCCTAACCCAAAACTTAACGGTACATACTTTCCTAACACCTTCTTCTCAAATCCGACGCTTCCAATATACTATTCTTTGCAGGATTCTTTGCAAGTTCGCTAGCAAACGCTAAAAACTTGACTAACCCGTATTTGTTGCAGCGCCGCGCTTAAATTAAAAAATGAATGTTTTATTCTTTATAGAATTTTTGAATTGCGCATTGCATACATTAATACGGACTTAAGGGCAAGCGAACCCCACAACATACGGTAAAGGATTTCATCACCTTTTCCGTGGCCCACAAATCACGAACCTAAGCATAACGTTACCCACACAAAATTTAAAAGAAACTAGACTTTAAGCCTTAAGGGCTTCGCGCTCACTAGGAGAAGTTAATTGTATTTAGAAGCTTGCTTACAGTATATTGTTTACGGGGTGTCTAGGAAAGTGTTAACGGCGAAACCGCCAAAAGAGAAAGGGTTATTTAATTAAGGAACTTCGCGAAAGCGTTGGAAAACCTCCCCTTATCTCTGCACTTACCTGGCCTCGTGATCAGTGTATCGTGAGTCTGTTTCTCGACACAGTTTAATTTCGACAATCAAGTTCTTGAGCAGGTCTAGTTGACCTAGGTGAACCCTAGAACGATTAGGTGTGTGGTATTTTTGTGTCGTGATGATCTTTGTCCATACTCTTTTTGTGTCTACTTCATTCTTTTGTTAATATAAAAAAAATTTAAAAAAAAAAATCATTCATTTTTCCCTTCCTCTTCTCTTCCTTTCTTTCCTTCTCTCTTCATATCATGGGTACTCCACCTCGCAAAACTCTTGCCGAACTTTGGTACCCACAACCAGACATTACTTCATACGGTTCTTGTTTTGGCCGAACATCGAACGACCCCTCCATGCCCAAAGTTTCACTGAAAGATCGCATAGCAGCGTCTAGGACAAACACTGGCACTCCTCATTCCACTTCGTATCAACCGTTTCAAACATTCACTCCCGCTTATGTTGATACCCCTTCTGCAAGTCGTCCTTTGTCCATCGCTGAACGCATTGAACAATCCCGTGGCCGATCTTTCACTCCTTTCACCACTACAAATTCTTGGGATCAACAATTCCATTCACCTTCTTATCCAAATGTTGATCCTGCTCCTGTCCAGTCATTCAATTCCTACCAATCCTACCCTACTTTTGCACCTTCCCTAGACATTGCATCAGAACCGCCATTTGGGAGTTTTCAGTATCCAAACAACTTTGAATCTTTTACTGAAACCCCTTCACAACCAATGTCTAGTCTAGAACAATCCTTGGAAGACTTCAGGGTAGCGTCAAGCCAACAGATGATGGATTTGAATGCGTCCATGGCCGCCCTCATGCAACCTAGTGACCCGGTAGCTAGTTTTCAACTAGCTCCAAATTTTTCAATGTATGATGAGGCGGCAGGACAGGCTGTGAATTTGAGTGGAGAGAGTGAGCTGTACCCCCTTCCGAATCAAGCCTACCCCGTCCAAATTGAGTCCCACAACTCCTGTGTTGAAAGTCTATCAAATGTCCCAAATGAATTATCAGTTGAAGATAGAATGATGAATGAGTTGTGCGACTTCGTAGTGTTTGATTTGCCCGATTGTGAAGGGTCCCTTCCAAGTGAAACCATACCTAATCCTTTTGACCTCCACACCTATATCTTAGAACCAGAATCGATTAATATCCATGCTTTTGATGAGGTGTCAGAGAATTTTGATTTTCACTTGATTGAGGATATTGACGCTGGGAACATTTTGGATGATGAACCCGTAGATCTGGCTGAGTTTGTCTCTTCAAATCATCATCCCGAGTCATTAAATATTTTTCCCGAACCTCATATGCGTCTGGACTTTGAAGAAAAATGCATGGATGAGATAAATTTTGAGGAGAATTTTGAGGATATTTTTGAGGATGAAACAGTTCTAAATGATGAGTCGGATTTTCCAATTCATCCTGTTCCTTTCATTGACTGTGTACACCCTCCCGAAACTTTAACCGATGCCCTTCCTCAACCACTTCCCTCCATCATGTCCGTCGTTCCGACCTTGCAAGAACCCGTATCATTTTCATTTCATATGTCTGGTTTACCAAGTTCGGCGTACCCATGGTTTCTCACGAACCTTGAGGGATTTGACCCAATCTCTCGACGGGTAAATATATTAGCACAATCGCTTTTTACACATCGCTCATCACAAATTGTGCTAATCTATTTACTCCATTTGCACCATCAAGTTCGTACTCCACTTCTTTTTCCCTTCCGCCATTCTTCTTTTCATCTACCGAGACCGCATTCCACTTCTCTCCACAAGCGGTCTCGCGTATTTTCCATCTCTTTCCTCTTCACCTTCTTTCACCAACCACTGCTTTACCATGATAAAATCTTTGAATGGTTGGTGTTAACTTTTGGCCTGTGTAAGGCCTTGTATAGATGGATACTGCTCTTTCCCCCCTAATCCTGAATTTCAACGCTTAACAGTGGAAACACTGTTTTACTTAAGTTTGGGGGGGACACTTTTTTTTGTATATATTTTGTTTTCCTTTTTTGTTTTATATATAATTTGTTTTTGGGGGAGCGCCGACAATTTTGACCCTCTTGGTATAGCCTGACAGTGAGGGCACTGTCAAGTTTAAGTTTGGGGGTGTGCTCGGTAAGCTTTCTTCCTTCGCATTCATATGTATATTTTGCATCTGTATATTAAAGCCATAAAATCCATAAAAATCTGAAAATTTTCTTAAAACATAAAAACTTTTCTGTCAAGTTAGCTAGTGGGAGGACTCTGATTCAACATTCGACGGTTTTTGTTTGAAAAGATAGGAATAACTAAATCCTATGTTTGGATTTTGAAAACCTGAAAGATAACTCTCCTTTGAAGATAACTATAGCTGATATACGTCTTTACATTACACTACACGTGTTATGAGTCTTGGAAATTAGATGACAAGTCTTTTATGTTTAAAAAACTTTTAAATAGATAAATGATTTTCTGAGGATCAAATAGGTTTGTTCTGAAATAAGTAATATATCAAGAATAGTTTATGAAGTAAGTGAATATGAAGGAATGTTATTGATGCCTTAATTGGAACTAAGTCTGAAAAATAACCCATCTGAAACTTGATTGGAATGATTACACACCGAACCAACTAAACACGTCTTTTATCCAAAAAAGATTGAACTACCGGTTATATCTCCGTTCGTATTGAATCATCATGTTTTTCACGCCAAACTGTCTTTTGTTTTTGGACCTAGGTAACTTGAGTAATTAAGTCCGCTGGGGTGTTTCTACACCTAATGCCCTAAAACCAACTGGTTTGGGTGCATTGGCCCAAAGCTCGCTAAGAAGCCTAGAAAGTCCAGATAAAAACAAAGTCAAGCAAGTGTTCTCTCCGAGTTAAAATTCCTAACGGTTCTTTGTGTGAGAATAATCTTGATAAAAGACAGGCTTTTATAAAAAAAAATTTAACGGAGATATGAAGGTTTTATTCTATGATAAAGACTATTGCACGTTCACAGTGGTGTGTATAAAATGAAAACAAGAAAAAAGTGGAGTGAAGAATAAGACCTAGTTTCCTGTTAGGGAAGATAGAAATTCTGAAGTTGAAACTTTACTGGAAAACGAAACTTGAAAAATGCTTAACTCTTTATAAAACTTATGTGATCCTTTTAAAATTGTTATCTGGGCTTTATTGTGTGACATAATGACTTTATTCGACCTTTCGGGAACATAACGACACTATTTGCACTACACGTAAAGACATATAAAATCTGTAGTTAAATAAGAAGCGAGGTGTGAAAAATAAAGGTTCGATAGTCTAGACTTAGGATAATAGAATTGTTATTTTCTGAAACAAAACTTTAGGGGTTTGAATCTTAGTTACATTACAAAACTAGCTTGACTGGATTTTGTGGGTAGTATCCGCTGAAAACCCTCAGGAGACAACACTCCTCCTACTAGGGACACCTGGAGGTTTAACGGCTTGTTGCACACGCTCAGTGCAATCGCGTTCGCTGCGAAAGTGCGGTTAGGATTCTCTTTTGTGAATAAATGGTTTTGCTCGGGGCGAGCAAAAGATAAGTTTGGGGGTATTTGTTCATCACAGAAAACTGCATTTTATACCGCCCATTCTTATGCTCGTTTGTTTATAGGCAGGTGCTTTTAATCCGTGTTTGCTACATATTTACAGGCTACAGGTTTCTAGTCCAAAATAACGCAAATGATACAAAATCTTTACTGTTACGCTAAAATCCAGGACATCTGTTGCCAGCAGAAAAAAGCCGGGTTTCGATCATCCGTATCCGTCCAGTGCCGCGTACCTGTTCCAGAGACAAGACAAATGACAGTGGTCATTCATGTCTCAGACAAGCACAAAGCACGAGAGGGGCAGCACAAAGCACGAGAGGGTCAAACACAAAGCACGAGAGGGACATGCACAGAGCACGAGAGGGTATGGTGCATTCAATGTATAAAGTGTTGATGTGATTCAAAAATTCAAACTTCCCTCCAAATTTTGGATGAATTCAAATTCAAATTAAAGGAAAGGTCTCTTTCTTTGCCTATAAAAGCAAACCATGGGCAAAGGAGAAGGAAGTCCAATTTTGTGTCCACTCTTTTGTAGTTTTTTGTATAGTTCTTCTTCTTCTTCTTCATTCTTCCTCCATGAAATTGTAGTGAGAGCTTTTGAGTGGATGTTAATGAAGATGAGGGTTTTTTATCTTTCTTGTTAGTTTGCTCCCCCTTGAGATTCTTGCTTTCTCTTGCTCATTCAACCTCTTTATTGAGCTTGAATGGTTAAGGGTTAGTTATTGATCTCAAGGGTCGTATTTTCTCACGGGACTAGTTCTTCACTTCACATGCGTTCTCTACCCTTCCCTTGATCTTGCAACCTCTTCATTGAGCTTGCAAGTTTAAGTGTTGGCTATTGATCACATGCTTGGCTTGAGTTCTACTTCCGTGTTCTTTTTATTTGCTTATTTATTACTTGCATTCTTCATTCTTGCTTTACTTACTTGCAATTTTATTCCATGTACTTTAATTACTTGTATCTCTTCTTTTCTTTGTTCTTTTCTTTTTGTCCTCTCTTTTTGGTTCTCTTTTGTGAATGTATGTAATTATTGTTGTTAAGATAAAATACGGTATTATAAGTTAACATTTCTTTGCCAATTCCTTTTCCCGTTATTTTCCATTTGAACTTCGCCCAAACCATACGCAAGCGCTCCGTTAAGCACCGTACCCTGACAAGGTAACGGTGATTCCTAACCGCGACCGGTTGCGTTCGGTTTGGCCGGAGGCGAAAGCAAGAGACAAGAACGGAAGGACAAGGGTAAATAAGCCGGATTCCACGAATACCGCGCTTAAATCCCCTAATCCACGTTGTTGCCAATTGCTTAGCTTCAATTGGTCAAGACTCGGCTCAAAGGTTTTGAGTACGGATTTCTTAGCTTACAATCTCGTATCTTTTCTTAACAACTTTATACTTGCAAATAAACACATAGGTTAGAATCAAACAAACATACAGATTCTTTATTGACTCGTCTAAGACAAGAAGGTAAGATACCACCATCTCCCTGTGGACCGACCCGTGCTCAACCGGCTAGCTGCAAAGCGACACCGTCCTGATCGCGGTTATACTTTAATTCTTTGAACATCCGACACGCCAAAAGCGTGCGATCATGCCTCTTGGTGTGGACTTTGATCCCTGTCAGTTGTGGTAGAAAGCTACCAGCTGGGGATAGCCGATCAAGGACGCGACTGCCTCTGGGAGGACTTTGGTTCTTGGCGCGGGAGGAGCTATAGGGCTGTAAGAAGCCTACCAAGGACCGTTGGCCGGGCAGGGTTACTGTCCGGTGCCTCTTGGCAAGGGCTTTTGTCCTGAAGGACAGCCGAGCAAGGGATCCTCGGGCTCGACTGCCTCTGGGAGGGCTTTCTGATCCCTGGCGTTGCGGTAGGGAAGCTACCCGCCAGGGATAGCCGAGCGAGGGATCCTCGGGCTTGGGTGCCTCTGAGAGGGCTTTCTGATCCCTGGAGTTGCGGTAGGGAAGCTACCCGCCAGGGATAGCCGAGCAAGGGATCCTCGGGCTCGGCTGCCTCTGGGAGGACTTTCTGATCCCTGGCGTCGCGGTAGGAAAGCTACCCGCCAAGGATAGCCGAGCGAGGGATCCTCGGGCTCGACTGCCTCTGGGAGGACTTCCTGATCCCTGGCGTTGCAGTAGGGAAGCTACCCGCCAGGGATAGCCGAGCGAGGGATCATCGGGCTCGACTGCCTCCGGGAGGACTTTCTGATCCCTGGCATTGCGGTAGGGAAGCTACCCGCCAAGGATAGCCGAGCGAGGGATCCTCGGGCTCGACTGCCTCTGGGAGGAATTTCTAATCCCTGGCATTGCGGTAGGGAAGCTACCCGCCAGGGATATCCGAGTAGGGTAGCTGTCGGGCTGCCTCTTAGTGAGGGCTTAGATCCTTGGGCGAGGTGGCCCTCGAGCTGCTGTGGCTAGCCCCCTCTGTGCGACCCCGTCAAGGGAGGGGCTGTCGGTCTATTCGGCCGGCGAGGGCGTTGATGACGGTCGCCGGAGGAGGTTCACCCGTGCCTCCGGTGAGGGGGAGGCGGCGGCTGGTATCTGGATCTTCAGGGTGATCTCTTGCCATGGGGATGGAGATCGGAAGGCCAACTTTGTTTTTTGTGGAGTTTCTTTTCCCACAGACGGTGCCAACTGATGGAGCTCCTTTTCGGGCCTCTGTCAGATGTTGTCTTCCGTTGATCTCGAGATGAACTTGGTTGCTTGTCCTTCGTTGTGTGTGGGTCTCAATGGGTTTTGAGAGGAGAAGGTGGGGTGAGGAGGCTGTCGCCGAGTACCTGCAAAGAAGTCCCGGAGTGGTTTGGTACCACCGAGGACCCTCCGACGCTCAAGTTAGTGATGAGATCCGAGCAGAGTAACGGTGTAAAGCGTAAAGAATGGCTTACTTGACCTCTCTGTGATGGGGGTTTGTACAGTGGCGGCAGCATGCAGTAGCAGACGCGAGAATCTCGCCGGCAGTTACGCTCCCGACGTCATGTCCGCGTAATAAGCGGATCGTCCGTTAACGGGGATCGTGATGGCGTGGAACGTGGGATGTTGCCGGCGGAGAATCCGTGCATGGTGAGATTTGCATAGCAGCAGTTACGCTTGTGAGTGGTGGAGTTGGTCGGTCGGAGGGAACGAGGAAGATGGCCTCGGCGGGAGAGCTCGGGAACAAGCGGGAGGGCCGAAGTATCTTGGTCCTGTGGTAGCTCGGGGGCGAGCTGAGAGGCCGAGGAGGCCAATTTGCAGAGGCTCTGAGATGAGCCAGCTCGTGCTTGCAGGTCGGGTACAGGGATGGCCTGATCAGCCCCTGTGGGCCCTTTCTTCTGAGTTCTGAGATATTTCATCTGCCACGTGTCCTGATCTGAGGCGTTGCCAATATAGAGCATCATCAATGAGTAATGATCCTGAGATGGAAATTAAGGTCGAATTGACCCTATAATTGGAGTGATGCTCTAGAGAAAAGGCATTCCCCGTGAATATTGAATGAGATGCCGATGATGAAAAGAAGTGTTGTCAGGTTCATAGGAGTGGAAAAGTTTGAGTTGAGCCCTCGAGATGTAACTGCATCTTGAATATGTGGAGAGACGAGCGTGTTGGGAATGCAACACCTTTGCTCATAAGTACAATCAGGATAAACTTGTGCAACTATATCTTGAGGTTTATCTTCAATGTTTTATGTTCGGTATGAAATCTATTATCACTTCTTTAGTATCGTCATTTGCAATACGATCATTGTGTTCAAATCCAGCTTTTATTTTGGAATTTTCATTGAATTTAACATTTTTGGGCATTTCAAGATTTATCATGCACACGTTTTTTTTATAATATACAAGTGATTTTGTTTTACCAACATTCTTTTGATTTGATTGTATTGGTTCGGTTCAGCCATGCCTTGATGAATTAATTCGATTATTTTGTCTTTGGATTCATATGCTTTGACTTGATTGGCTGAATCATCTCCTTCTTCTTGGGCTCGACTCTTGATTCAGAATTGACTCACACACTTGATAGAATTTGGCACAACCCTTGAGCTTTAACTTGATTTGGCTTCGGTTTGATGATTCAATTTGATCGTGTTATGCTCTTATTTCTCTCCTTCAGTTTGACCTTGATTCCTTTGATTTGATTTGCTTGGATCGGGCTTGAGTTGCTAAGATTCTTGGATTTTTTTTTGGTTCAGCTCGGATGCACACTCTTTCTTGATTTGAGCTTGATTCGTGTTATTGATTGGGTCAGACTTGAATTCTTGAGTTCCAACTCGATTTAGCTAATTGTATTCTTGAATGGTGATAATCCACGTTGTTGTATCATGAAGGCAACGTGATGGAAATAGTTGTATGGGTTAAAGACCACCAGCGTCTCGCACCGCGATAGTACGAATTGTCTTGAAGAAAGCGAGATACACGTGCCTCAGTCGACGATTTCACCATTATTTTTCTCTATTACATGTTTTGCTTTATTATTTAAATTATATCATATTTTATGTAATTTTGATTACACTGTAAACCACTGGGAACGACAATAAAGTATTGCATATGGGAGTCACAACACACCCAAGTCTTTAGTGAAGCAAGACAGCTAAAAAGCTGTACTCAAAATAGCACTCATTCTAGAAATCAAACCAAGAATTACGGGCAAACATAAACCATTTTGCAAATCTAAATAAAAAGATACTTTAAATACTCCAACGAATATTAAGAGAACACAATTCTCCAACTCTATGTGACATCACAAACACAGGGGAAAAAATCTTCATTCAAACAACAAAAAGGCTCTCATCACCTTCCTAATAAAATGACTTGTATATCCTTTCAATCTGGATATATTTAATACGATAACAATCCGTATCAATAATGTAAGACGGTTACATTATACTCGACTATAGCGTCCCCGGTCTTAAAATCAGCCCAATGTGTCTTTGCCAATGCAAACCCTCTAGCAAACCTAAACACCCCGCTCCCACCGACCACCGGTATCTCCCTTACTGGTTCCATTGCCGGGTTGCGCCCGAGAACCGTTAAGACGCTCCCATTATACTTCCCTTCCTCAAAACACAAGTTCATCGCCTGCAGAAACCCTATATCGTTCAACGCGGCATTGGCATACATGCCCTGTGCTCGCCCGACCCGTTTGGATGTTGGGTCGGGTCCCTCGGTGAGGAGGTCGTCCATCATATTGATCATGCCGAAGAAGGAGGAGTTGGAGGGGGGTTCGACGATGCGGACCGCAGTGGCGTTGCGCCCGCTGACGACGTCGTGGAAGTAGAAGTGGAGGTGGGAGAGCTTCTGTTTCTTCAGAGAGGAGTTTTTCACGGCATTGATGGTGTTGAGGTTGATGAGGAGGAGGAGGAGGAGGATGAAGAAGGAGGAAGTTTTGAGTTGAGGAGACATCTTTTTTTCAAGAGTAATTGATAAACGAGTTTGTGTTTTGGGAGTTGTTGCAAGTATATTGGAGTTTATATAGAGGGATTGAGGGTTGTTTGATATCCAAACTTAATTTCTAAATGGTTGATATCCAGAAGTCCAATAAAACCTCTGAAATCTATGGAGTATATGTGTATGGAAAATATTTTGAAAGGGAAAAATGGTTAATTATCTAGTATTTCAGAAGTTTTTGTATGGTAGAAATATCGGAAGCCATTATAAGACACAATATGATATGCATAGTGTGTCTGATTAATCAAGAAACCATGCAATTCAATCTATAATATTCTCACCGGAGTTGCAAATTAAAATCTTCAAATATTACTGATATCAAAACAAAGTACTTATAAAGTTTAATTAATTAAATACTTCATCATTAATTATGAGATAACCATCATGCAAGCTTGCATGTTTTACGCTGTGTAACTCATAAACCCTAAAGCTAATATAATTCCTGTTTGCTATTCTTGGTTCTATATATCTTTCTTGACTTAGATATTGGGAAGGGCCGGGTGTTGTCTTGTTTCTACTCATCCAAATTAAGTCCATCGTTAGAAAAGTATTGGTATTGAATCATAATAATCCCAAATTAAGATTAGCATGTGGTGGTTAAAGTTTAGGTGGGGGTTAGCGAGCTTTTTTGGGATGCATGCATGGCAGAGGACCATTATGCATGCATGCTTTATGGTCCATGAGAATTTGTCATTTGATTTGAGGCTTGTCGGTGACTAGACGTACGTTAATGGAGATGACCTGGTTAAGTTCTCCACAAATATTTGGGGAAACGTCAAAATATATTAGGTTCTGGATACATAGCATTATGTCTCTTAATTAAATTCAGCAAGACATTAATGAAACTCATACCAAAAGTAAAGAAAGAGATAGGAAAATAGAGACCCTTTGTATCACAGGAGTAGACTTTTGACAGACTATATTGTGAATTGTCCTGTGCATAAATGATGATTTAAATATATTGAGGAGAGAGAGAGAGAGAAAAGAAGTTTAAGTCAAAACAATAAATTAAGAAATCTTGTATCCAAGTATCTTTTTTTTATTGGTCTCAAATGACTGCAAAGAGTAGTTATGCCTTTGTTTTTTTCGGTAAATTGTCAAAAAAAAAAAAATACCAAGCACTTTTTTCTGTTGTCAAAACCCCGGGTCTCGAAAAGTTAGTCAAAACATTTTGTAAAAAGTTTTTACTTGTCAAGAAACTCCTTATCTGTGATATCTAGTAGTTGCCTGGTATATCTAGCCAGTTTCCTGCGATATCTAAGCAGTTCCCAACGATATCTAAGCAGTTGGCTGTGATATCTAAATAGTTTGTATGAATTGGTTAGATATAGCAGGCTACTTTATAGATACTGTAGGGAAAAAATTTAAGGGGTGTTTTTACTACCGCTTCGAGGATAGGAGGTTTTTGACAGCGGGAAAAAGTACTTCTTCTTTTTTGACAATTTACCCTTAATTTTTTTACATGTGTTTTATTTTTCTTAGAATGATATTACTCAATTTTCCATGACCATGAATTAAGATCAAGGGCAAACCAATGAGCAGTAGCTAGGTTGGTGTGGCACTTCCCTTGCTGGGAAGAGTGGGGTTTCAAATCCCAGAAGGAAAAGTGTCTACGAATTAACATTTTCGAGATAAATTCATGGATCTTCTAGCTGGGTACTGTATGTATGAGGCGTCAGGGCCATCCCGCCACTCATCCCAAGAAAGAAAAAAAGATCAATAGCAAAGGTGCCTTCATGTTAGAGACTTTGTTTCAAAATTGTAAATATAAAGTGAAAGTGAGAAAATGAATTTCACAAACATATACAATTTTGAAATTTCTTCCGGAAAGCCACATACGTCTAATTATTGGATCTAAAAAAACCTGCTCAAAGACTATATACAAACTATATACTTTTATCTTTTTCTTTCTCATACATAATTGCATTTTCATCTACTACACAAAATAATTTGGGTAAACTGTCAAAATGTCCTCGGTCTGCTCCGGAGTTGTCTAAAATCCCATGTAATTTTCGAAATTGTTGGGAAGGTCCTGCTGTTCATAATATTTGTGAAAAAATCTCTGAGCTATATTTCATTTAGGCCTTATATTCTCACAACTGCGCAACTGCTTAGATATTACAGGCAAATGTTTAAATATTACAGAAAACTGCAGCTGCTTATTAGATGTTACAGGCAGCCGGTTATAGAGATTTTTGATTGAGCTTAGGGGTTTTTTAACAAGAGCAAAAAGCCCAGGGATTTTAACACAAGTTTGAAACGGGCAGGGGCTTTTTGACAATTTACCCAAATAATTTCTAGACCTAGGTCGCACAAAATCGGACCCAGACCGCTTTCATATATGATGCCAGAGGTAAAACCCGTGTCATGCACGGGGTCTTAGCAAATCTACATTCTGTTCTGTATGTATAGAAGATGTGTTGAACAAAATCGATATTTATATTTTCTTAAAGCTTTTTTCTTTTAGTGTGCAAATATTTTGGTAAAAGGATTTTATGAAAAAGTTGATGAGTTCCTTACTATGCTGCCGTTGAGAACAATTCGTAACTTCCATTCATTGACAGATAAAAGAGGAAAAATCATCTGATTTATTGAAGCAAAGGAAATTTAGTTTTTTCAAATGTTCTATATCAGCATTGATGTTTCTTTAACTTTTTTCTACTACATTTCTATATAAGAAAAATAAATATTACTTTCTAATGTTATATAAAATTAGAAATTTATAGAATTACAGTAAATGTAATTTGTAATTTGGAAGTATATTGTTCGATAGGAGTGAGTGGAGAAGGAGGATTCATGTGCTGGACCCGGCATGATTCTCATGTTGGTTCATGTAGCCTACCCCATATGCTTGGGATAAAAGGCTCAGTTGTTGTTGTAATTTGTAATAATTGTAAAAAACATGGCTATATTCATGATTTATTAAGTTTAGACAGAAATGCAATAAAGGAAATACTCAACCAACATTAAATTTAAAGATTAAATTTTACTCAAATCTCATGATATTTTTAGATGTTATTTCACTCAAATAAGTTATTATTTAGGTGTTTTAATATAATTTACATTAAAACAAATGGTTAAATTTTATAACTAATTCATGCAAGTAAGTTATGCTACTTTAATTTGAGAATTAAACCAAACTAAATTCCTTAATCCATCAGTCTCATCCTTAACATGATCGCTATGTCTCCACTTCTCATTGAATTCCCTTAGCTTCTTTAGTGTTAGTGCTCTGAGGTTGCTTCTAGTTCATCGCTGTCATCGGCGATAAAAGTAGAAGTTTATCATATAATTCTTACCTCATTAACTATTATATATCTTAATTTGTTTACTCCACAATTTATATTAAAACATTTATCAATTTTACGGTCATGGGTTGCTCTAAGAGTCTTCTACTATCATTTAGGCATATATGCCTATAAAAAAATTATGGATCACCAATTAACCATAGTTTATGGAACTATCAGTTCTGGTATAATGATACAAAGAGGGCAAAAGTTCCTGGACTCGTAGCAATATAGAATGGAAGTTCTTTTAACTCATAGAGTATACCCAAACCTGATCAATTCGTGCGCGCATATCAAGTGTAGAAACAATATAATAAAATATAAACTTATACCGAAGGTGATTTCAAAAAGTGAAATCATGGATGTCTAAATAATTCTCGTAACCCTACAATTTTAAGCAGAAGATCCATCTTAATGACATGCATATTTTCTATATGTATATTTTAAATTCTGAGAAGTGTGGATTAATACTCATATAAATATAATGATGAAATATATAATCGTTTCATCGTTCGTGTACAATTAAATTTAATATAATATCAACGCCAGGTTGAGCATTTTGTGTGTGGATTTGAGTACACTTTGTATCGTTGAGAGAACCGATTGGCCTCAACGTACGTGCCATGCACCCTTATAGAGAATCGATTGACCTCTACTTGTGTTGTACTGTCCACATACTACATAACCACGTTGTACGTGAGGGGGTGTTGAGATGTGTGGATTAAAATAGTCTTGCATTGAAGAAAATATGAAAAGTGCATGGGCATAAAACATAAGATGAATCAAATCTCTATAAGGCTTGAGTCTTGTTGGTCATTAGGCCCGATCCAGTCCATATGAGTGGGTACCCTATATATTGATATATGGGACACTAAGGTTTCGTATCTGAGATATATATATATATATATATATATATATATATATATATATAGAAAGAGAGAGAGAGAGAGAAACAAGAGAACCGTCGTCTCTTTCTTCATCCTATTCTATTATGATTGGCTTGTAGGGTGATTCCGTAAGCGATTCTCGTTTCTTCAAAGTGTGGTTTCCCTCCGGCCGTTGCGTGGAGGCGTAAGAGACCGGATCTACAACGTAATGTGGACGAGGATAACGATCCCACTAATTGGATCAGGTATATCGGTAAATGTTTAGAGCATATACATGTTATTTCCGTTGCTCTAATCGTTTGTATTGCATCTATGCATCTAAAATGAGCAAGTCTTATTGAATGTAACCCGTCTATATTAAAAACCCGTGCACACTCATATAAATATAATAATAAAATATATAATCGCTCTCCTCGGTTGCTATACAATTAAATTTAATACTTTTCATTATATTTGCATGACTTAAATCAAAATTCAGTGCTCAATACTTAAATTTGTCCTAGCGAATTCCCCTCAACGTCTAAGTTCAAATGGATAGCAAATCATCTCCCTTCCTCCAACCTCATTTGTTTCTCACTTTCTCAACACAGTGAAATAATTTTTTAACTTTATGAACATTAGTTGGGTCATCAATGTTCATACAGTGTGCGGTGCACATATCGCTGTGCTGGGCAATAGGAGTTTGTGGGGGAGATCCGGGATCGAACCCGGAATGTTCCTGATGATGTTCAATATTGGCGATCTCCAAAATCAGGACGCGTGGCAGACGACGTGTCCCGGAACTCAGAAAGAAGGGCCCATAGGGGCCGGCCAGGCCAACCCTGTACCCGACCTACAAGCACAAGCTGGCCCTCCTCAGGGCCCCTGCAAATTGGCTTCCTCGGCCCCATAGCTCGTCCCGAGCTGCCACAAGACCAAGACTCCTCGGCTTCCTCGCTCGTCCCCGAGCTCCCGGCCGAGGCCGTCTTCCTCGGTCCTCCGACCAACTCCACCGCTCGCAGGCGTAACTGCCGCTCCGTGAATCCCGCCATGCGTAGATTCTATGCCAGCAACATCCCACGTTCCACGCCATCACGATCCGCATTAATGGGCGATCCGCTCTCTACGCGGGCGTGACGTCGGAAGCATAACTGCCGGCGAGATTCTCGCGCCTGCTACTGCGTGCCACCACCGCCATATAAACCCCCATCACAGAGGGGTCAAGTAAGCCATTTTTTATTCCACTTAGCCGTTACGCTGCTCGGATCTAGCACTAACTTGATCGTCGGAGGGTCCTCGGTGGTACCAAACCACCCCGGGACTTCTTTGCAGGTGCTCGGCGCTAAACTCCTCAAACCACCAATCACCTCAAACACATTGAGATCCACACGCAACAGGAGATCACCTCCAAAATTCACCGGGAGATCGATGGAATAAAACATCTGCAGGAGGCCTGAAAAGGACCTCCATCAGTTGGAACCGTCTGTGGGAAACGCAAACTCCACAAAAACAAAGTTGGCCTTCCGATCTCCGTCCGTACGGCCAGCAACCATCCTGAAGATCCAGGTACCAGCCCCCGCCTTCCCCTCACCGGAGGCCCGGATGAACCTCCCCCGGCGACCATCATCAACGCCCTCGCCGGCCGGATAGATCGGCTACAGTCCCTCGTAAAGGCGCTCGTCCGCGTCCAAGCGGCCAGGCCCGGGCCCCAGATCGCCGCTCCACCGCCCCTAGAAGGCTTTGCCCCAGTCGAGACGGCTGACCACCAGCAGGCTACGACTCCTGGCCACAGATCTCTCGGGCCGATACTCCCTGAGGCCCGTTGGGCGCCCCACGGCTCCACACCGAGGTCCGCCGCCAGAACGCCTCGCCTTGAGCCTCCTCACGCCCTTACCCCCCTGAGGAGATGTCGGTCACCTCGCCTGTCCACAGGCATGGTCGGCACCTCTTCCCTCGGCGGGGTCGCACAGAAGGGGCTCGCCGTGACGACTCGAGAGCCACCTCGCCCGGGGATCTGAGGAATCTCATCGAAAGGAACCGAGGCCGCTCCCAGACGCAGGACTCCAGCAGCAGAGGGCATGGATCCCAAGGGGCCGAATCCTCGGGATACCACGGTCGACTCGACGCCCTCGAGAAGAAGATCGAGGGCATACACCGGGAGGGTCACCTCTTGAGCGACGGGGCTAAGTACGCCTCCGACTCGCTTATAAAGCCGTTCACCGAGGAACTGCTCGCCTTCCATGTCTCCTCGCGCAACAAACCCCCGAAGGTCTTTCTGTTCGACGGGAAAACTGACCCGAAAGACCATTTGGACGCTTTCACCGCGGGGATGAGCTTCCAGGACCACTCCGACGCCGCCCAGTGCAGGGCCTTCCCAACCACCCTCATCCGCGCAGGTCGGGACTGGTTCCGAGGGCTCGAACCGCACTCAATCTCAACCTTCGACGAGTTGGCTACTCAGTTCCTCGGCCACTTCGTTGGGAACCGTCGGCAGAAGCGTACGGTCGACTACCTCATCACGATTAAGAGTGGGGACAAAGAGACGTTCAAAACCTACATCACCCGCTTCTACAACGCCCTCCCCGAACACCGGGACGAGACCGTCATCACGACGCTCAGATCTGGTCTGAGGCACAAGGAGAGGTTGCGCTCCTTTGCGTTGGCACAGCCTAAGACCATGGCCGAGGTCAAGGCGTGGACCGAGCGCGAGGTTCAGCTGGAATCCGAGGTGAACGCAAATCTTCCCCGAGCGGAACGATCCAACCAAAAGAAGAGGGCTCGGGAGGACAGGCTGGAGCGTCAGCGGCCCTATCACCCGAAGTTCCAAGAGTACACCCCGCAACGTCTCCCTCGCAGTGTTACTAGAGGAGGCCCAGGGCGAGGGGTTCTTCAAGTTCCCTCCGATCCCATACCAGGACTCGAAGCGAACCCGAGGCCCTTACTGCGCCTTCCACCGGACGCTGGGCCACGCAACGGAGGATTGTAAGCAGCTCCGGGACTATATCGAGGAGCTCATCCGATCGGGGCACCTCGCCTCCTACTTGAGGGACAAACGGCAGGTCGACCGCAAGCATGAAGCATCCTCCTCCCGCCGAGCTGACCATCGGCCAGATCATGCTCGTTTCGGCGGACGACCAGTCCGGCGCTCAGGGAGCCCCGCACCCGGTGCCGAGCACGGAGACTAACAAGCCTCCGGGGAACTCGGGCCGTGCTAATAAGGTTATCTATTAGCATGTACTTTTCTTTCTGGGCAATGTTAACTCTTCCTAGGGTCTGTTGTTAATTTAATAAAGATCAATAGAACATTGCAAAAAGGAAAGAAAAATCTCATTTATTCAAAAGGTATTATGGGCTCCTCAGCCATACATGCAAAAAGAAAAAAATGAAAATTACAACAGCGGAGGGAGGGGGTGCAGAGAGCACTGCTCATGGTACTCGGTGAAGATCTCCGCCAGCCGAGGCCTCGCGAGATCCAGCCTCTGCCCTCGATTCCCACCGCGCGCGTCGATCACGAGCCTCAGTTCGTAGCACTCACGGACGAGTGCCTCTGAGCGAGCCAGCCTGTAACAACCCTAATTTTCTTATACATTTTTTCCTATACAATTTTTTTTCAAAATATTTTTAAAATCCACAAAGGGGTATTTTAGCCTGAGCACAAGATTTAGGTAATTATTTTTGTTTTTAATTACAAGCTACAAGAATGAAATAACTCCATTTTTAGTGTACAAGAAATTACTTTAAATTTAATGTATACTAGGAGTATTTATTCTTGCTGCTATCAGTTTAAGTAATTAAAAACCATAATAATTACAAGAAGGAGCTTGTAGCTCATTGGTAATACCTTGCACTGCTGAACCAAGCCACCGGAGTTCAAATCCCATGCCCCACATTATTTTTGTATTTATTTTATTTTTATTTTTTTGGGAAGTCAACGGTAAAAAGGCCATAACTCCCAAAATATGTACTGGACAACAAAAAGTAAAAATACCAAGTTGTTCCTCAGGAAAACCCCCGGCCATTGGACCCTTGACTCGGCCCGACTCGGCGCCGCCGGCTGGCGACTCGGCCGACTCGGTCCGGCGCCGCCGGACGGCCGAGTCACCAACTGAGAAAAATTAGCGCTTGACTTGGTCAACCCTCTTGCACACTTATTATACCTGGATCGGTTTTGATTTGGACAATAAATCCCTTTTACTCCCAGGTTTAATGATTTTTAATGAATTTTTAATGTTTTTTATATTTTTTTAAATATTTTTTAATCCAAACCCTAACCCTAGCCTAGCCCTATATAAAGACCCCTATACTCTACCTTTTCCCCTCACAACTCTAAGTCCACTCTCTCAAATTCTCGAGAACTCGGTACGAAGAGCGAGAAGCGAAGCGCTGCCGAAATCGACGACGGATTCCGACGACCGGATCAGAACCTTCGCGACGTTTTCAAAAAATCGACAACCATCACGACCTCTAGCTTCCTTAGCTTGTCCAAATCGTAAGTCCCACCTTCTTCTATCTCTCTTTTCTTTAAAGTAAAAATACGACTTTTTGGAACCAGACGGAAATCGGACAAACCGATTTCCGATTCGGTTTTTCTCTAAATTTTCACTTGTCACCTAATACATATTATCTACCCATATTCTTGTTGACTATTAATCACCCATAAATCAATTTAATCAAACTTTTTCACATTAAATGACAACTTCTTTGCAAAACCGTATTCTTTTCATAAAAAAACCATGAAGTTCATTTTTCTTAGTTTAATTAATTCGCTCACTCCTAATTAGGTTTATCCTGATCACTAAACTTGTAGAATCCAATTTGAATGAAATTTCACACATAAAATGATAACGTTTTTAAATACCGTATTCTTGTACTTTAATACCTTCAACTTTAACTTGTCATGTTTTACCTTTAAACTTCACCAAAACTTAATATAAGTCACGGGGTAATGACCTACCCCTACACACACTCAATCTAACCCTAATTGATAAATATCAAAAATACAGAATACGAAATTACAAGACTTTTCACTAAAATACCATAATCTTTATAACTTTTATTTAAAGCTTTAAGTTGTAAACTTTTCTAGATAAAATCTTTTAATAAAATGAAAACACGATTGGTCATGGATATCGATCGTTTATCTAAACTGTCTTGTGGTGCCTAGGCAAGTGTGTCTAAGGCTAGTGGTTTTTAATTAGGCCAACGACTGTGGTTCCTTTCCACTTACCTGGCACTTACCTGGCCGCAATTGACGGTGAAGAGGCGATTTAAGGCTTCTAATGACTCATCGTTTAGACCTTAGAAATATGCTAGTTGGTTTAGGAAACCCTATTAACTAAAATACGGAAAACTGTACTCTTTTGCAAATAAATACCCCATATTTATAAAACCGTTTTCCCAAATGAAAAATATTTATAAACCTAAGAAAAGCGCCGCTACAACCCACTTTTGGGGAACCTGTTAGGGATAGTACGGTTCATCGTGCACCCGCAGGCTAGTAGTGCGAGATTCAGACCTCCGCAAGGAGCATTCGGTCTCGAAAGGTTTAAAATACGACATTTAAGGAAAATAAGATTTTTTTCTAATATAATATTTATATAAAATTATTCATGTATTAATATATATATAATTATCATTTAAACATCTATTTTATCATAATATAAGTTTTCACATTTTTTCTAAAATTACAAGAATAAAAGTTACATTAAAATACCTTGAATTTCAGATAAATCAATTAATACTTTTTATTCGGATATATTCACTAGAATAACACAAATAAAATTCACAATTCATTATAACAATAAAGACGATTATTAAATACTTGAGGTGTATTTTGAAAACTATACAATAGTACTTTTTACATAAAACCCCCTCAAGTTTTGCAAATTACAATAAGGCCCTTAGCTAATATTGAACTTCAAATTATCTTTCTTTTAGTCTGACTCGGGTTAGAGTCTGACTATTTCTGACTTGAATATGATTCAAGTCAATCTTTATTCCAATACAATTTGAATACATGAATCCCTGAATCCAGTTAACAATATATTCTTTTGACTGAATCAAACCATGAATATTCATCCATTATCCTGATATTCCATTTACCTGATTATACAGTTACAACATATTTACTGATATCATGGTTTTGGTCAGTCATCCAACTTACATATTCCAATACTATAATACTGTTAAAACACTACGGGGCTTAAGGGGTAGATTGGTACGGAAGGTGTTAAAGGTGGCACGAGGTGGTCAGATTAAGACACCTAACCTGAATCATGTTGCTGTTGTACCGTGGCATAACGGTTCCTTGTACTTTCCTTTTGCCCTGATCTCTAGCATATAGAGATCCCCCTCGTATACACTGGCATCCTTCTGTACCAAGCTACAAACAACAGCGTTACACAATGTTCCATAATATTCACAATATAATACTTTAGAAAATACTGTTATTCTATCATTCTCATTCTTCTTATTCTTTTGGGACTTACCGAGCGACCTGTTCGCTAACGACATTCTATCTCTTTCTTCTTTGAATGTCGTCAGGTGCGTTGGACCAAGTTGAGATCGAGCCCACCGGTGAAGATTTGGAGCAATTCCAGGCAGACCCAGAGCTCTAGATAATTGTACCTTGTTCTTTCCAGTTTATTTCATTTCCTGTTATGCCACTGTTTAGGCATTACTTTTTCATTCCAGTTGTATTTTCTTTTCCTGCATTGTAAAAAGAATGTTATTAATAAAAGTTGTTGTTATTTCCATATTATTCGTCTCTTGTGATTTACTTTATATTGCTTGGTTACGCTTAGCGTATATACTTCTGAGTATATACGTAGCGGGCCACGTCGTGTCTACTTCGCCGTACACTAGGAAGCGGGGCGTGACAGGTTTTGTTGGTGGCCCATGCAGGTCAGAACTGTATGAATCCCTGTCATGCAGTTCTGGTCTGCGTGAACAACCTAAGCAATATAACATAAGAACCAGCAACTAAAACATTCTTTACAATCATGTTCCTTGAATCCCATCATTTCTTATTCTTTGAATCATATACCTTGAATCTGTCCTAACCCAAAATTCCCTCACCTCTTTTACAATTTTACCAAAACCTTCGCATCCTTTCATTCCTTCACACATTCTTCACATTTCTAAAACCCTTGCACCATCTTGTTATTTTTCACATACTGTCAGTACACCAGCACCGAACTTTTCTTGGAATTGTTACACTTTCCTTTTACAAATTTCGAGGACGAAATTTTTTATAAGGAGGGTAGAATGTAACAACCCTAATTTTCTTATACACTTTTTCCTATACAATTTTTTTTCAAAATATTTTTAAAATCCACAAAGGGGTATTTTAGCCTGAGCATAAGATTTAGGTAATTATTTTTGTTTTTAATTACAAGCTACAAGAATGAAATAACTCCATTTTTAGTGTACAAGAAATTACTTTAAATTTAATGTATACTAGGAGTATTTATTCTTGCTGCTATCAGTTTAAGTAATTAAAAACCATAATAATTACAAGAAGGAGCTTGTAGCTCATTGGTAATACCTTGCACTGCTGAACCAAGCCACCGGAGTTCCATGCCCCACATTATTTTTGTATTTATTTTATTTTAATTTTTTTGGGAAGTCAACGGTAAAAAGGCCATAACTTCCAAAATATGTACTGGACAACAAAACGTAAAAATACCAAATTGTTCCTCAGGAAAACTCCTGGCCATTGGACCCTTGACTCGGCCCGACTCGGCGCCGCCGGCCGGCGACTCGGCCGACTCGGTCCGGCGCCGCCGGCCAGACTTGGCCGGACGGCCGAGTCACCAACTGAGAAAAGTTGGCGCTTGACTTGGTCAACCCTCTTGCACACTTATTATACCTGGATCGGTTTTGATTTGGCCAATAAATTCCTTTTACTCCTACGTTTAATGATTTTTAATGAATTTTTAATGTTTTTTTATATTTTTTTAAATATTTTTTAATCCAAACCCTAACCTTAGCCTAGCCCTATATAAAGACCCCTATCCTCTACCTTTTCCCCTCACAACTCTAAGTCCACTCTCTCAAATTCTCGAGAACTCGGTACGAAGAGCGAGAAGCGAAGCGCTGCCGAAATCGACGACGGATTCCGGTGACCGGATCAGAACCTTCGCGACGTTTTCAACAAATCGACAACCATCACGACCTCTAGCTTCCTTAGCTTGTCCAAATCGTAAGTCCCACCTTCTTCTATCTCTCTTTTCTTTAAAGTAAAAATACGACTTTTTGGAACCCGACGGAAATCGGACAAACCGATTTCCGATTCGGTTTTTCTCTAAATTTCCACTTGTCACCTAATACATATTATCTACCCATATTCTTGTTGACTATTAATCACTCATAAACCAATTTAATCAAACTTTTTCACATAAAATGATAACTTCTTTGCAAAACCGTATTCTTTTCATAAAAATACCATGAAGTTCATTTTTCTTAGTTTAATTAATTCCCTCACTCCTAATTAGGTTTATCTTGATCACTAAACTTGTAGAATCCAATTTGAATGAAATTTCACACATAAAATGATAACGTTTTAAATACCGTATTCTTGCACTTTAATACCTTCAACTTTAACTTGTCGTGTTTTACCTTTAAACATCACCAAAACTTAATATAAATCACGGGATAATGACCTACCCCTACACACACTCAATCTAACCCTAATTGATAAATATCAAAAATACAGAATACGAAATTACAGGACTTTTCACTAAAATACCATAATCTTTATAACTTTTATTTAAAACTTTAAGTTGTAAACTTTTCTAGATAAAATCTTTTAATAAAATGAAAACACGATTGGTCGTGGATATCGATCGTTTATCTAAACTGTCTTGTGGTGCCTAGGAAAGTGTGTCTAAGGCTAGTGGTTTTTAATTAGGCCCACGACTGTGGTTCCTTTCCACTTACCTGGCACTTACCTGACCGCAATTGACGGTGAAGAGGCGATTTGAGGCTTCTAATGACTCATCGTTTAGACCTTAGAAATAGGCTAGTTAGTTTAGGAAACCCTATTAACTAAAATACGGAAAACTGTACTCTTTTGCAAATAAATACCCCATATTTATAAAACCGTTTTCCCAAATGAAAAGTATTTATAAACCTAAGCAAAGCGCCGCTACAACCCACTTTTGGGGAACCTGTTAGGGATAGTACGGTTCATCGTGCACCCGCAGACTAGTAGTGCGAGATTCAGACCTCCGCAAGGAGCATTCGGTCTCGAAAGATTTAAAATACGACATTTAAGGAAAATGAGATTTTTTTTCTAATATAATATTTATATAAAATTATTCATGTGTTAATATATATATAATTATCATTTAAACATCTATTTTATCATAATATAAGTTTCCACATTTTTTCTAAAATTACAAGAATAAAAGTTATATTAAAATACCTTGAATTTCAGATAAATCAATTAATACTTTTTATTAGGATATATTCACTAGAATAACACAAATAAAATTCAAAATTCATTATAACAATAAAGACGATTATTAAATACTTGAGGTGTATTTTGAAAACTATACAATAGTACTTTTTATATAAAAACCCCTCAAGTTTTACAAATTACAATAAGGCCCCTAGCTAATATTGAACTTCAAATTATCTTTCTTTTAGTCTGACTCGGGTTAGAGTCTGACTATTTCTGACTTGAATATGATTCAAGTCAATCTTTATTCCAATACAATTTGAATACATGAATCCCTGAATCCAGTTAACAATATATTCTTTTGACTGAATCAAACCATGGATATTCATCCATTATCCTGATATTCCATTTACCTGATTATACAGTTACAACATATTTACTGATATCATGGTTTTGGTCAGTCATCCAATTTATATATTCCAATACTACAATACTGTTAAAACACTACGGGGTTTAAGGGGTAGATTGGTACGGAAGGTGTTAAAGGTGGCACGAGGTGGTCAGATTAAGACACCTAACCTGAATCCTGTTGCTGTTGTACCGTGGCATAACGGTTCCTTGTACTTTCCTTTTGCCCTGATCTCTAGCATATAGAGATCCCCCTCGTATACACTGGCATCCTTCTGTACCAAGCTACAAACAACAGCGTTACACAATATTCCATAATATTCACAATATAATACTTTAGAACATACTGTTACTCTATCATTCTCATTCTTCTTATTCTTTTGGGACTTACCGAGGGACCTGTTCGCTGACGACATTCTATCTCTTTCTTCTTTGAATATCGTCAGGTGCGTTGGACCAAGTTGAGATCGAGCCCACCGGTGAAGATTTGGAGCAGTTCCAGGCAGACCCAGAGCTCTAGATAATTGTACCTTGTTCTTTCCAGTTTATTTCATTTACTGTTATGCCACTGTTTAGGCATTGCTTTTTCATTCCAGTTGTATTTTCTTTTCCTGCATTGTAAAAAGAATGTTATTAATAAAAGTTGCTTTTATTTCCATATTATTCGTCTCTTGTGATTTACTTTATATTGCTTGGTTACGCTTAGCGTATATATTTCTGAGTATATACGTAGCGGGCCTCGTCGCGTCCACTTCGCCGTACACTGGGAAGTGGGGCGTGACACAGCCGGTTCACGGAGATCAGGCCGAAGCGCTTCAGAGACCGCAGCTTACCCATGGCCTCATCATAGAGCTGCTCGGACAAGGGGTTGTAAAGCCCCGGCGATGCCCTCCAGATGGAGTACATCAGCAGCTGCAACAGGGAGGAGTGCCGAGGGAGAAACCGGCCGAAGTGGTCTTTAATGCTCCCACAGACCAACTGCACCGTGTCCTCGGTGCAATTCTAATCATAAAGGTACAGATCTTCGAAATGAATGGTCCTGGGGATGGTGAAGGGGAAGTCCTGCATTTCAACGATCTGTATACAAAGGAAGGAAGAACCAGCGCTCTTTCAGCCTTATATAGCCCACTGCGCCCCAATGGAGCTCAACAGTCGCCCACTTCCGCCCAAAAAGTCGCTGCCACACGGCAATCATCGAGCCTTCTTTGGCGGAATCGAAACGACACCCCCGGCATTCAATGTGCATGCTGTGCGCACGGTCGCCGCGACCGTTCCTGCTCCCCATACCCGCAACGGGATGGTCGGGCGAAACATCACGAAAATTTGCCGAGCGGCTACCCTGCTCGGCTATCCCTGGCCGGTGGCTTCCCCACTAGCAACGCTAGGGATCAAAAGCCCTCGCCAAGAGGCAGCCGCGCAGCTTCACTGCCCGGTTATCCTTAGCGGGCCTCCTATGGCCCCTCCAACGCTAAGGACCAGAAAGTCCTCCTTAGAGGCAGCCCAGCAGCTTCCCTGCTCGGCTATCCCTGGCGGATAGCTTCCCTACCGCAACGCCAGGGACCAAAAAGCCCTCCCAGAGGCAGCCCAACAGCTTTCCTGCTCGGCTATCCCTGGCGGGTAGCTTCCCTACCGCAACGTCAGGGATCAGAAAGCCGTCCCAGAGGCAGTCGAGCCTGAGGATCCCTCGCTCGGCTATCCTTCAATACAAAAGCCCTCGCCAAGAGGCACCGGGCAGTAACCTTGCCCGGCCAAGGGTCATTGGTAGGCTTCTTACAGCCGCTCCCGCGCTAAGGACCAAAGTCCTCCCGGAGGCAGTCGAGTCCTTGCTCGGCTATCCCCGGCTGGTAGCTTCCTACCACAACCGACATGGATCAAAGTCCTCGCCAAGAGGCACTGGGCAGTAACCCTGCTCGGTCCCCGTCCTGAAGGATCAAAGCCCTCGCAAGGGGAAACCGAGCAGCTACCCCGCTCGGTCATCTCCGGCTGGGAGCTCCCTACTCATGACGCTAGGGATCGAAGCCCTTGCAAGAGGCATCCGAGCGGCTACCCCGCTCGGTCATCCTAGGCTGGTAGTTACCTGCCCACGACGCCAGAGATCAAAGCCATCGCCAAGAGGCGACCGCGCGGCTTCACCGCCCGGTCATCCTTAGTGGGCTTCTTACAGCCCCTCCAACGCTAAGGATCAAAGCCCTCGCAAGAGGCAACCGAGAATCTACCCTGCTCGGTCATCTCCGGCCGGTAGTTCCCTGCCTATGACGCCAGGGATCGAAGCCCTCACAAGAGGCATTTGAGCGGCTGCCCCGCTCGGTCATCCCAGGCTGGTGGTTGCCTACCCACAATGCTAGAGATCAAAGCCCTCGCCAAGAGGCGACCGCGCAGCTTCACTGCCCGGTCATCCTTAGCGGGCTTCTTACATCCCCTCCAATGCTAAGGACCCAAAGTCCACCAAGGGCCACCGAGCAGCTTCCCATTCATGCTCGGCACAGGTACGGCGAACAACCCTCTGCCCGTTACATGCAGAGGATCCGAGGCCCCCACAAGGGGCATCTAAGTCTAACCGATCCCCCTTCGACTTCGGGGCCCATGAGGATGCCTCCTCTCCAGCGCTCGGCAAGCTTGGCAAGTGATCGAAATCAACTCGACGAATGATCGCTAAACAGATGGCCAACCTGACATAGAAACACAACGGTGCAAGCAGAGATATTTTACAAAGCATTCTTCGCAAACGAAAGATAAAGTGCGAACCGATGAAACCAAAGCAAAAAGTTTCATTACTACCAAAGGCAAAAGCTTTACAAAGGATATTTTTGGTCCCCCGGCCTTACAAATTCCAGAAGCAAAAAATAAAAAGAGGAAGACGGGGGCTTAGGCCTCGGGGTCGGGTGTGACCCCGGGGTCCTCGACGACCACCACGTAACGTGCAAGGTCCTCGGCGGCTTCCTCGTCAGGAATCTCTTCCCCATGCTCATCGGCATCCACGAGGGGGTATTCGGCCCGGAGGTCTTCATCGGCGAACCCCGGCATCCGGGCCTTAACGGCGTCGAGTGCCTCGTGCCAGATGCGGGTCGTAGCCACGGCCAAGTCATCATAGAAGTCCTTCGACTTCTTGTAGCCCTCCACCGCCTTCGCCGCCGAAAGGTCGGCCCATTTCGCCGCCTTTAGGTCGGCTGACTTAGACGCCTCGGCCGCCGCCCCCAGCTCCTTCCGTAGGGTCTTCATCGTCTTCTTCAGGTTGCCGGCGAGCGTCTGAGCGTCCCCAAGGTTGGCCTCGGCGGTCACGGCAGCCTCGCGGTACTGGGCGACCTCCCGTTTCCCGGCTTCCACCTCGCCCTCCAGGGCGTCAACCCTCGCCTTCACCGCCTCCAGCTCCCGCTTGGAGCTCTCTTCCAGCGAGGCGAGCTGGCCCGCTGCCGTCATTGCCGGGGCTACCACCTTGGCCTCCATGCGCAAGGCGAGAGCAACGTGCTAGAGAACCTGAGAGATAGGAAAGAGATCAGAAAGGTGAAGGAGGCACCGAATTTCACGAAGAGACAAACACTTACCAGCACGGACTCCTGTGCGATGGACGCCAGCTGAGCCCTGAAGGTCCCCCCGGGGACTCTACCCCCGGCCGATGCCTTTATTTCATGCAGAAGTCTATCCGCAATGGATAGCCCCGATGGCACTGCGAACCGGAGGCCCCCTTCTTCCACCATGATCGGCGAGGACCGGCCCCGGGAAGATCTCTGGGAGCTCCTTTTGAGCGGATCCGGGGGAGAGCCGATCTCCTCCTCCGAGACCGGGTCATCCAAAACCAGGGCCCGCTTCCGACCCGACACACCACTGGGACCCAGGGCGGGATCCGCCCCCGAACGCTCGTGGGATGCAACCACCAGAGAAGGAGGAGCCGGGGCAGGCTTCGCGCGAGAAGAGCTGGCGCCCCCAGCCCTCGTAAGTTTCCTCGGCTGGCGCATGGAGGCTTTGACCGAGTCGAAGTCCATGGGTCCTACACAAAACAAATGCAAAAAAGTCAGCAACACAAGCAATACGTAAGCCAAAAAGCAAGCCTAACTTACCGACGAACTCAACGGGGCTGAGCCCGGCCCAACTTAGGACCCTCTCAGATAGCAGCACGTCGGATCGGGGGATGGGCTCCCATGACGCCACTCTCACCGCGGCGGGGTCATTGGACTGGTTCCCAGGCAAGCATTTCTCCCTCGACCACTTTGTAGGCACGGGCCAGTCCTCGAGCCGCGGGAGGGGAAACGAAGAAAAATTTCTTCTTCCAATCATGAATGGAAGAAGGCAGGGCCACGACCCCTGTCCCGGCGGCGCCCCCCGGCCGCTTTCTAAAAGAGAGGTAGACCCACCTCGGGTCGCCCGCTCGACCACCAAGGTGATTTTTGAAGACGAAAGAAGAATCGAGGAGGGAGAGGCTGAAGGGAACCGCCTGCAACTTCAGGTGGATCAGGAACCCGAGGAGGATCCTCCACGAGTTCGGCACTAACTGGCCAGGGGCCAAACCGAAAATGTTCAGCGCTGGGACGACTTCGAGAAAGAAGGGCATGCGCATTCTGCCCCAAAAAAGCTTCCAAATACAGGGCGATCTCCCTGCCCCGTACTTGGTCCGCCCTCTCCCCCTCCTTGGCCTGTCGAAGTGTGTAACGCGAGGGGATGTGGAAGCGAGCCCAGGCATTGGCGAGCTCGTCCTCATGCCTCACCCAATGCAAGGTGCTGGGGGCCACGTTTGCCGCCTCCTCCCTGGGGGCTGCCTCCGCCGCATGATCCCGGGGATAGGATCCGACCCCTGCTCCCCGGGAGGACTCAGACACAACTAAAGGGTCCCTAGAACCTACTCCTACAACATCTACTGACTCTACAAAGGAAAACATCTAATCTTGAGAAAAAGGATCCTCGGGAAATGAAAGCGAGAGAAAGAAGACGAGCGCCGAGCAACCAGGACTTAGAAGCGGGAAATATAAAGGAGTAGGGGCCAAAGGACGAGCCCCACCCTGTTTATTGCTGCAAGCAACCTCATCCAACGACGCTCGTCATCTCCCGCCAAAACGACTCCTCGTGTCCAGCGGCTCCGATTGCTCCACGTGTCGTTCCTGCGTTGGGCCGCATCCCATCAGACGCCGCAGGCCTGCATACGTCGCGTCGGCCAATCGACACTTGACACGTGGACCGTCGCTTCAGTGGCAGAATGCACAAACCGGCGTACCTTCCTTAAATGCAGAGATCTCGCCCTGATTCGCCAGCAGAAAAGACAACTGACAGCCTGGGGACGCGTCCCGACGAAACCTTAGGAGGGAGCTCACCTCGGGAGGTCCGGCAGTCCACTCCCGACCCGACCCGCTGGCTGGTCGGGACAAGAGTGGGGGGATAATAATGATGCTCAATATTGGTGATCTCCAAGATCAGGACACATGGCAGATGACGTGTCCCGGAACATAGAAGGAAGGGTCCACAGGGGCCGTCCAGGCCAACCCTGTACCCGACCTGCAAGCACAAGCTGGCCTTCCTCAGGGCCCCCTGCAAATTGGCCTCCTCAGCCCCATAGCTCGCCCCGAGCTGCCACAAGACCAAGACTCATCGGCCTCCTCGCTCGGCCCCATAGCTCGCCCCGAGCTGCAATAAGACCAAGACTCCTCGGCCTCTTCGCTCGTCCTCGAGCTCCCGGCCGAGGCCGTCTTCCTCGGTCCTCCGACCAACTCCACCGCTCACAGGCGTAACCGCCGCTCCGCGAATCCCGCCATGCGCAGATTCTACGCCAGCAACATCCCACGTTCCACGCCATCACGATCCTCATTAATGGGTGATCCGCTCTCTACACGGGCGTGACGTTGGGAGCATAACTGCCGGTGAGATTCTCGCGCCTGCTGCTGCGTACCACCACCGCCATATAAACCCGCATCACAGAGGGGTCAAGTAAGCCATTCTTTTATTCCACTTAGCCATTACTCTGCTCGGATCTAGCACTAATTTGATCGTCGGAGGGTTCTCGGTGGTACCAAACCACCCCGAGACTTCTTTGCAGGTGCTCGACGCTAAACTCCTCAAACCACCAATCTCCTCAAACACATTGAGATCCACACGCAACAGGAGATCGCCTCCAAAATCCACCGGGAGATCGACGGAAGACAACATCTGAAGGAGGCCTGAAAAGGACCTCCATCAGTTCCATTTAGGGCTTTTAAAAGAAATACATAGGGCCGGTGGGCTACGTTGCGATAAAAAAAAAATCAAAGTTCGTACAATCCAAAGTCCAAGATCCGTCAACCTAAAAATTCAATATGAGATGAAGACCCGTTTTATTGATATGAGAATAATAGTTCAAGATACTTCTTTCTTTTTTGTATAGAAGAAGGAGAAGAAGCTACGATGGAAAGAGTTGCAGAGAACATTAATAAAAAGAGAGAAAAGAATGAAGAATGAGTTCTTGTGTGTGTGAGAGAGAGAGAGGAAGGAAAAAGAAAAGAAAATAAGAATGCAAAAAGGCAAAAAGAAAAGAGAAATAGGGAAGATGCCCCTATTTGTATAGTCACAAATTCGTGATTCGGCAATAATTCGGTGAGGTGAAAAATTCGGATTCGGATAACTATTCGGAAAAAATCGGCAGGTATTCGGGAAAGATTCGGAAAATGTTCGGGAAGGATTTCGAGCAAAAAATTAATATAAAATTAATATATGAGACGCTAGATTTTGATTTCGTGAATTATTTGCTGTTTTTTGAATAATTCGCTTTTTTTTTTGAATAATTCGCGACTAATTCGGGAATTAGTCACGAATAATGCGGCAATAATTCGGCGCTTTCGGTGATGGCGAATAATTCACAGATTTAATCGGCAGTCACATAATTCGCGAATTATTCACGAATTTGCCGAATAATTCGCGAATTAGGTAACTATGCCTATTTGGTTCTTAGGTTTATGTATCAAGTTTTTAGAGTAGATTAATAATTAGTTTCTTTTAAAAAAAAGGTTCTAAAATTAGGTGGGACCAGCAATTTAATTACTGGGTCCTGACAATTGAAATTCTTTTAGTTTTTCTTCAAAAGAAATAATCAACCCTCCTCTTTTTGTGGGGTCAATGTCTTTTTTTTCCTGATCGACGAATATTGAACACATTGTAATAATTTAGTGGGGGGACAAATTTGAAAATAGTGTGAAATACATGAAAATTTCCAAGCAGCAACACCATCTTGCCTTCTCTTATTATAGAGTATAGATTGCTGTTTTCATAATGTGCATTTGATCAATTTGAAGGCATGCGGGGGCCCACTCCCGAGGTCATTATCAAAAGATCACGTATTAATGAAGCGGTTAAAACAATTAAGATGGTATTAGAGCAACTTATTAAGGACATTATCGAAAAAATAGATAGTCTGCAATAAGAACTGTATTTTCGTAAATCATTTGCATCTCACATGTTACAAAGAAGCAGAATACCATTGCATATTTGCATGCTCTAGTTCTGAAGCTAGACACCGTCCTCCATGCTCGAACAAAGCATGTCGAACTCGATTATCATTTTGTGAGGAGGAAGGTTGCATTTGGTTCTATTCTTACACGGTTTGTATCATCTCTCATCATGCGGCAAGCGGCTGACATCTTTAAGAAGCCATTACCACGAGGCTCTTTTACATACTAGCAAACTCGGCCAACTCGGCCATCGGGAATGCCCAATGCCTAGTTTTCTGGGAAGTATGAAAGACAATGATTAAAAAAAAAATTATTAGAGCAAAATTAATGAGAAGAATATATTCGTCCGAAGGACGACCCACTAGTCCAGAATCAACCGTATAAAATCATGCAAAATTAGTAGTTAACGAAGAATAAATTGGAGTCCGGAATTATAGATGGAAACTAAGTCATCCAAGGTTCATGCTGATGTTAAAATTTTGAGAGCAAGACTTCCAAATAATTAGTGGGTCTCGTGTATGTATAGGGGTATTGATTGCATTTCTGTTCCTAAACTCAAGTGCAAGAAATTCATGGTGCAAGCAAACAATCCTTTTGAGAATGTGGGAATTTGGTCCCATCCAGAATACATGCATATGATGGGATAAAACTCCATAAGAATTGAGTCCTATTATATCAAAACTCTATGTACATCCACGCGGGCCCATATGTTATGGGCAAAAACCGAGTTTTACATGGTATTAGAGCTCGGATGTTTGTTTGTTTACGGTGCACATAAGATTTGAGTTCTAATTCCACATGATGTAAAATTTGTGCACACATGAGAAGGAGTGTTGAGAACGTGGGAAGATAGGATAAACCTTCATACACTACTACAATAATCGCTTGTCCTTACGGATAAATCCGTAGGGGCAAACCACTGCCCCAACAGATATATCCGTAGGGACATAAAATTCCTCCGTATGTTTAAACGCCGCAGGTGCAAGTTTTCATCCTGAACATGTCTTTACGGAGTAATAATTGCCCCTACGCCTTATTCCGTAGGGATATTTATCCTACGGATTATTCCGTAGAGACATAATCTTTATTTTATTTATTTGTTTATAAAATAAAATACTTGCCCCTTTGGATTTATCCATAGGGCCTGATAAATGCACCTACAGATTAATCCGTAGATGCATGTTTTGCCCCTATTACTGAGTCCATAGGGACAAAATATCAGATATTTTGATATTTTGTCCCTACAGAGAAATGTGTAGGGGCAAAACTTGCCCTTATGGATTAATCCGTAGGTGCAACAGTTGCCTCTACGAAGTAATCCGTAGGGACATTATATCAGGTTTTTTTCTAAAAAGAGGCTTTCCTTTTTTTTCCTGCCCTGTGCACACTAACACGCGCGCGCGCACACACACACACAGAGACACAGAAATATTCATAATCAACATCTCACGCATAATATATAAAAGAAATAAACAAACAGAATACGAAATCAATCTAAATTCATCGCGAACATACAAATAACCACCAATATCGTCCAAAATATATACAATATATATCAGATAAGTACATACATCCTTAAAAATATAAATAAAGCTAACATAGCTCGGTCCAGCTCCTCCAGCTCTAATAATCGTCGTAATCTGGCACACACACAGAAATATTCATAATCAACATCTCACGCATAATATATAAAAAAAATAAACAAACAGAATACGAAATCAATCTAAATTCATCGCGAACATACAAATAACCACCAATATCGTCCAAAATATATACAATATAGATCAGATAAGTACATACATCCTTAAAAATATAAATAAAGCTAACGTAGCTCGGTCCAGCTCCTCCAGCTCTAATAATCGTCGTAATCTGGCGCATCTTCTCCTCGGGGTAACCCTGAGTCGTCAAAAACTCGACTAATGAAGGAGCGGACTGTGCGGGAGTCGGAGTGGGCAGTGGAGCTGTAGAAATGGTCTGCGCAATCGCAGCCGAGGTAGTGGCTTACGAAGACGTAGCCGAAAGAGATGCATGTGGAGTCGCAGTGGAAATAGCCTGTCGAATCTGTAAAATTTTGTGTGTGTAATAAACGAGCAAGAATAGTGTATTAGATTTTAGTCGAATCCGTATCATTATCAGATTATTGCGAAACCGCGAATTTATATATGCTTTTTTGAGATTCCACACGTTCTGTTGAAATTCATATGTTATGTATGAGAATTTATACATCTTGAAATTCCACACATTCAGGATTATACTTTTATACCCCAATCCAAGAATACTTAGGGACTTAAGTCTAGTTTGGGTATCTAGTTTGGAAAACTGTAGTTTATTTTAAGTGGGAGTAGAAATGATGCTTACTCTAACTTGTAAGCCCGTATCTCTCCTTAATTGTTTAGTTTTGATTGGATACTTGGTTTTGGAGTTATCTAATTTACAAAGAAATGTTTTCTTCTCAAGTTTTGAATCTGGATAATCATAACTTTTTAAACTCCAAAATGAAGAAATATGTGGCATGGTTATGATTATAGAGTTCGGTTTAATTAGATAGTTTTATGTATGTATGGTTAATCAAAGCTAAGTCTACAACCAAATAAGCTCAGACTACTAATATTGCATATGTTACTATCTATAATGTGATATAATATTTTACTATTAAGTAATATCCATACTAACATCTTCTTCAACTTCTTGATGGTGGTCTTAAAGGCGGCAACATCATGCTCCAGACGTCGCTCACGGGATATAAGGGAAGTAACCGCCGGAGTGGAGACCAACTTCATATGGGCCGTGCTAGGATCCAGTCCCCGGCCTCTCTCCCAACCTCCATGGTGCCCTTCGTGTACAGCGTTTAAGACTGGGATCAGTAGCATCAGATCGGTCTGTCCACTAAAATCGATCCTTGATACCTTCGCCTGCTCTACCACCCACTCCTACACCCACATTAACCTTTAAAATATAAGTATAACATTTAAATTTGAACTTATCAAAACAAAAATTTCATTCGAATTAGAATAAATATTAACACTTATACAATACTTCAGGGCAGCGGTGTCGGGGAATCGAAACTCGCTCGTAGCGGGGTCTGTCGAGGTGTCGTGGAAGACAAGATACGCGGTCAACACGCTCGGTGTACCACCCTGCGCCAGGGTCTGAGCTCTCTGCAATTCGCCAAAAATTTACATATATTATAAAATAACTATTAATATTGCATTACATCAAAATAGATCTATTGTAATTTACCGATGTCTCCATGGCACGAGTAATGTTCCTCGAGTTTTGTGACCATGTATCTTGATGGCAATAAGGGCATGCTATGTGATCATGTACGGACCAACCTGATAGCATTCCATACGCAGAAAAGTCATTAATTGTCCACATTAAAACCGCACGCATTGTGAAGGTTGTATCTGTATTTTCATTGTAAGTTTCTATACCATCAATGAATAAACATTTTAACTCATCGATTAGAGGTCGGAGATAGACGTCTATTTCCCCCAATCAGAGCAAAACTCTGTTCAAAATTCAAATTTTGAAATAAAGCAACGCTTCAGAAGCAGCGCCAAGTGCGCTGCGCCCTAAGCAGCGCACCACGTGCAAAGCACGTGTGCGCTAGCGCTAAAAGCGCTGCGCTCTAAGCAGCGCACCACGTGCAAAGCACGGGTGCGCTAGCGCTGGAACTAAAAGCTCCCCACCGTCATATCAAAGATCCAATAATAATGATGAATCATTAATTAATCAGAATTAAATTCTGTTAAGGAAAGATTCCTCAAAATTTTTCCAAACAATAAGATTGTGCTTTGTAAATCGGAGCACCGTTGGATCAATGATCCAATGGTGATTAAAAAATCACCAAAAGTGCAGAATAAATTCTGTATGAAAAAGATTTCCCAATCTTGTTAATAACAAGAAGATTACCTTCTGTAAATCAGAAGCCCTTGGATCAAAGATCCAACGATGGGAAATTCCCCAAATCAATTGGAGAAAATATCTCCTTAACTGGTTGAACTGATCAGCTCACCTTATATAAAGGCCTCAAGACTTCAAGTCTCAGATATACAGAAACAAAGAGACGAACCTCCCATAAGCTTTGAGAGATCTCAGAAAGAAGAGCCAAGCTCTCAGAAAAAGAAGAGTTTTCTTCAAGGTAAAAAAAATGAACAGAGAGATGAAATCTTCTCATAATTAAAAAGAAGAACTTACTTCTTTTTCTAAGATCATAGATCTACAAGATCAAGATCTTTCAAAAAGAGATCAAAGGATCTCATCATAAAATAAAAAGAAGAACATAATTCATCTCACAGATCATAGATCTACAAGACGAAGGTCTTTTATACAAAGAGATCATGAACATCTCATTATAAAAAGTGAGGAGAATAATTCAATTCTCTTAAGGATCATATATCCATAAAGGCAAAGCCTTTCATCAATACAAGAGATTGAAGCATCTCCTATAAAGTAAGAACTTTTGTTCTTAGAATTTTGAGACAAAGTCTCTCATACACAAGAATTTATTTCACAGATTATAAAGTTGATCAGATAGCGCTTTGCGCTCATAAATTAGCGTTCTTTGCTCTTGGACTAGCGCTTTGCGCTCATGGAATGGCGCTCAGCGCCAAGCGTACCACGTGCTCCTCATGTGTGCGCCACTTAACAGTTAGCGCTCTGCGACTAACGCTTTGCACTCATGGAATGGCGCTCAGCACCGAGCGCACAACATGCTCCTCGTGTGTGCGCCACTGAACTAATAGCGCTTTGCGCTTATAAATCAGCGCAATGCGCTCATAGACTGGCGCTCATAGGCTGGCGCTCGGCGCCAAGTGCACCACGTGTCCCTCACGCGTGCGCTATTCGGAAGAAGCGCACTGCGCTCTTTGACTGGCGCTAAGTTCCAAGCGCACCATGTGCTGCGCTGATAGAACATAAATTGTTCTTTAATAAGCCCAGAGCTATGATGAATGCTCAGCATTCAATAAAAGACAAAAATATTGTCAGAATTCAAATCAATGCTCAGTATTGTTAAAAGGGCCAAGCCCAAATAAATGCTCAACAACCCAAAATAAATGTTAAATATTTTAACTTGATTGGACTTAGCCCAAGATTGGCCATAAGTCCTCAATTCAGATTAACTAAACCCATGTGCTCACAAATCTTTTGACTTTAGTCTCAAATTGGACTACAGATCTCTCAACCAAAATTGGTTCAAGGGTACATCTCTTTACTCTTCTGATATTTGTCGTTGTAATCTTTCAACGTCTTCAGAGAGGTGACGGGTCCCGACAACCATACATTTCATAGACTATGACGTCTTTAAACTGCGGACTGTGGGGTCCTTAAACCCATGGACTATGATGTCCTTAACCTCGGACCGTGGGGTCCTGAAGCCCATGGATTATGATGTACTTAACCTTGGACCACTATGTCCTTAAACTGGTAATCGACCGCAATGTCCCTAAACTAAACAATAGAGTCCAAATGCTCTTTTGTTGGATCTAAATGATCCTCTTAAGTTGTCTTAGTCTAAAATTAGACTAACGTATCCTTAACAAACGTTTAAGTTGATTTTAGTCTCAAAGGAGACTAACGTATCCTTAAAACCAACCCAAACCCAAATTTTTGAAAATACGGATTTGGACTAATCCACGCCCTACGGGCGACAACATAAATTAGTCTCCGTATACAATCCACGGGTAACCAAAAACAAAACAAACACCCATGACACGAAGTGACCATCTGGAGAAGGAGAAAGTGGTTACCGCGATGCGGTAGCGTAATTAACTGCAGGGGCTTGCGCCTGCAGGGAAGAGAGTCCCCACAATCAAAAACCCCTCAACGAGGGGGAATCTGACGAAGTCTACTACATCGGCCGCATCCGTCTAAACGTTCGATATACGGTGCCATAAATCAACTTGGCATCTTCGGAGAGGTGGACGGATAGCACCAAATAGCATCTGCCCTCGAAATTCAGGCAAGACGAACCTACGCGGTCTCGTCTCCGTGTTTCGGCGGAGAACAGATTCTGGCACGCCCGGTGGGACCTTTTCCTCTTTCCACTCCACATTTCGTGTGTCGTGTTCGCGAACGAATCGCGGTTTGCTATGACTGCCCCTGGATTCGAGATACTAAGATTTGGTGTCTTGCTCCGTACAGAAAACAGAAGATCAATGGCTTCAAACTGCACTAACTGCAACTGCAACTCTCGCTCCGTCTCGTCCGGAGGAGTGACTTACGGGCCCCAAGCGGCCTCCCTTTTCACAATGCCAGTGGAGCAAGTAACTCAAGCCACCACTGGGCTGTTCTTTGGGACCATGATCCCATCGATGAGCTTCAATGCCCCGCTGCTGTCACAAGAAGCTCCAAAGAAGTCGGTCTTTGATCGGCTTACCACTACCGCGGCCCCTCTCGATGGGTCGCCCAAATCCAACGCCTCAGTCTTTGACAGATTGGGCCAAAGCTCATGTGGGCCCGTGAAGAAGCCTGCGATATCAGAAAGGGTTATCCCAAAAAGGATAGCCATTCCTGCTCTTGAAGTCGTCAAAGCGGCTTCTCCTACCAAAGGGTCGGTCTTTACAAGACTGACTGTTTCAGCTCCCGTTTCAGGCGAAATCGTCAAGGCTGCTTCCCCTGCTCGGAAGTCTGCCTTCAATAGGTTGGCTATCCCCACTCAGCGGACATCAGTCTTCAATAGGCTAACAACGACGACTTCTGACCAACACAGGGGGCATGAGGAAGTCACTCCTACAGCCGAGATAATTCCAATGGCTCGACACGCTCGACGTCGCCACTGGCGCCGAGTAAGGAAAGCTGGGGCCAATTCCCCTTCCGGACTGACTCCGCCGGTTCCAACGATGGAAATCGATGTTTTTGTTTCAACTGGGAACAGCTTTGAACTGCTAAGGAGGGTGCGCAAAAACTCTCCGACTGCCGTGCTAAAAAGATCTCCTCCACCTATGGAGAATGCCCCAAAGGCGAAGCTAGAGCAGCCCCCTCAGCGGCTATCCTCTAAAATTTACAAAGTTTGGCGACAGGTTCAGGAATCAGTGATTGATCAAGATTACTCTCGCCGACCAAAGAAGATTAGAGCTCGGCAAGAAAAGAGCCATCCTGTGGTACCACAGAAGATGTCATCCGTCTGGGTGCCCGCTGCAACGGCTCCCTCAACTTCAACCACTCACAAGAGAAGGAGGCCGGAGAAAGCCCCTGTGACCGCGGCGAACCGCAAGGACGCTGAATCTAAACGCCCCAAGTCTGGGGACATGGTAACACATACCGTTTATATGGCTTCCGGAAAAGAGGAAAGCCGTGCTTCTACGGGTCATCGACCGCTTACCCGATCGATAACAAAGGCTCATAAGCAACAACAACAAAAGCTCCAAGAGATGCTAACAGCTATGGCCACACTTACGGGACCGAAAGCAAGCCCGGAGACATCCTCGGAGCAGTGCCGTGAGCAGGAAACTGATGCTGAATTCCTTCGGAGAATGCTCGAAAAGAAGGACAAGGAGGATGCGGAACAAGCGGCCAATATAAAGCAAATGGCCCTTCTATTCCAAGATATGGTGGGTATGATGATCCAGCTGGATCCTCCAGCTGAAGATCCTCCGATTATCCTCGAAGATGACCGAGCGGAGACGTCAAATCCCCTTCCAGCTTGTTCAGTAGACCATCTCAAAAGCTGCCCTGGATGATTATATAGCTCAGTATATACGGGCTCATCAAGCAAATGAAGCAACTGGCCAAGTCGTCAGAACTGGGCGACCATATCCAGGATGGTATGATCAGATCAAGTATCCGCCAGGATACACGATTCCTAAGTTTTACGTATACAAGGGGACGGGCAATCCCCATCAACATGTCGCTCAGTTCAGGGCTCTTTGTGGCAATACCGGAAGTGGCGACAAATTGTTACTTCGTCAGTTCGTCGGCAGCTTGGCGGAAACAGTCTTTAAATGGTATTCGGAGCTGCCCAATGACTTTGTCAAAAAATTTGCAGAGATGGAGCTGCTGTTTACACAGAGATTTGCAAGCGCTTGCGAGCGCACCCCGATCACCGCATTGATCAACGCCAGGGTAAAGCCAGGCGAAACGTGGGTACAATACGCGATACGGTGGCGGAATTTATGGTCGAAATGCGAGCAGCGCATCGAAGAAGCGCCTGCGGTAGGTATGTTCGTGGGTACTCTCGACCCTCAGGCGACCATTTCCCAATTCATGATGTTTTTTAAGCCGACCACTTTTCAGGTCTTGATTGACAAGCTGGCCCAAATGGACCAGATGGGCCACAGGCCTTCCTCCTCGAAGTCGGAGCCTCGAAACGAAAAACGGAAAGGGAAAGCGACCTTCGTCGCCAATACTCAACAATAGCCGAGCAACTTAAACCCAGTTGTTTGACAAAACAACATGCGTCCACACCCATCCCTCGAGGAGAGACTGGGACGTCCTTACTCGTTTTCCCGGGATAAAACGAGGAGACTGTTCGAGCTGGCAGTGCGGAACAGACTCATCAATCTGCCGGATCCAAAACGTCCGTTGCAGCCAGGTGATGTCAACAATCCTAATTACTGCCCTTACCACCAAGCAGTAAGCCATCCAATCAAAGATTGCTTCGTCTTCAAAGGCTGGATTGAAGACCAATACCAACTGGGCAAATTCGCGCTATCTGAAAAATGGAAGATAAACCCGCCACAACTACATGATCAGAAAAAGATGGACATGCCGGGGACATCGTGCTCATTCATAGGGGAATCCCCATAGGAGGTCGCTCTTTCAGCCAAAACAAAAAGAATGCTGAAGGATCTCCAAACATGCCCGGCGATTAGATGGAAAAATCAGCTAGAACCCGAGATCATCGAAGGAATGCTGAAGCCGCGCCTAACTCCAAAAATTGGCGGTGATAGTCAAAGCGCCCGCACCCAGCCATCAAAGTCTTCGAAGAAAAAGAAGAAGACCAAAAAGCCCGTGAAGCCTGATGACAAGTGTACGGAACTGCAAAACATATCGACGTGCTGGAAGAATATAATCAGAAGGCGTGGACCCCAGTCACACTTCAAGAATTTCTCAGCCACGTTCTTGAGGACGGAGATGATGACAATGGAGAAGACTCATCGGATGAACCTGAGGATTATGTGGCAAGCTGCCATATAATCTCTCACCCGTTGATAAACGGTGAAGAAGCTCCTGACGCAAAGAAATTGAGGGCAGATCCTGAGCCGGAACTTCTAGGACCATCAGACGAAATGATTGACGCGTTCCTTAACGAAGCTCTTCTGAAAAGCAAAACTGATCGGGAGCGCGAGATGACCATTTTTGAAAAGGCCAAACGCCGGCGACTGGACGAAAGGGTTGAAACATTACCACCAGATCAAAGCATCCCTATCACCAGCAAAAGCAAGCTTAAAGTAAGGAAACGATTCGCTAAGGCCCTGTCAATAGGAATGAAGTTGCCCTCTATCAGAGGAAATTCTCCTGGCGGTATACATCTTGATGAAGCAGATATGCATCCTAACTTCTGCTTATACCATCAGAGGATTGCACACCCTACCGAGGAGTGCATAGCCTTTAAAAACTGGTGGCGGGGATATGTTGTCCACCGACAACACGTTCAACGAGTGAAGCGCAAGGCTCGTCAGGAACAGAAAAGTATGACAGATGAGCGCAAAAGAGCCTCTGGAAACTGTCACATAGTCGACACCAAGGGATCGAAAATTATCACCTTTGGAAGTGACTCTGACGAAGAAATTGCCCTCAGTCATCTCTTCAAGGAATCCACCTCCGACAAAAAAGATGCGAAGATTTGCGAGAAAATCTAGCTGCGTAATCGTACGTTGCCCAAAAAGTTTCGGACCTATGACCGAAACGACTTTAAACTACTACAAACCCACGGCATCCCCAGGCTGGCATGGTAAAAAAAAGGTACGTTCACAAGCAAGATGGGTACGGATGAAAACCCGAAAGGGCTACGTGAGTAAAAACAACAGGACTACCGGCGAGTTTTGTGAAAACCCGAAAGGGCGCAATCTCGTTAAAAGACTGTAACACCCGAGCCCAATGCTACTGATTTCAGTTACCGTTTGAACGTAGTGTGGCACTTATTTCATTTATCTTGCTTGATTGCTACTTATTGTAATTTTACCCCGTCAATCCAATTCTGCATATAACAATTTATGGCATTTAAAATAAAATTAAAAATATTCATCTTGGCCTGCTTGACAACCCTAACCCTGTTATCGCGTCCGTGCGTCGTGTTCTCGTCCCGTTCAGTGAAACGGGCGAGTTTGGACGGCTACGCGCACGTACGTGTGCCCATTTTGGGGGTATGCTTTTTGATTGTAAAACACTTCATTTTAAATTTTGGATCCCGCCTAAAATTTTATTATTTCAATTTCAAATTTTTGGACCTAACCCGGGCGCAATTTGGAAATATTTTATTTTGCGCCAAAATCCCATTTTAATATATTTAAACCATCGTATATTTTAAGTTAACTATATAAAATTTACTGTTCCCTAAAATATTTTAAATCTTTTCTTTAAATATTTTTCCTAACCAAATCATTCTCCCAGCCAATCCAACCTTCATTTTCCGTGGGCCCCACCTCCTTACTCTCTCTCTCCCCCCCGTATTCTCTCTCTCTCTCTCACCGTCTCTCTCTATCTCTCTCCTCTCTCTTCTCTCTCTCTCGCTTTCTCTCTCTTCCATATATCTTTCTCCCCCTCTCTCTCATATTCTAATCTCTTTCCCCTCCATTTCTTTTTCCCTTACGTAAACCCAACCCCAGCGAACCCTAGCCACTGTGCCCCTCGTCGCCGCAGCCCCAACGCCGACACCACCGTCACCAGCATCCTCGCCTCCTCAAACTCGTCTCATCCACATCCTCCTTCATCGTTTTCCCGAGCGCCTGCACACCCCCCGACCAGGCCCGCGCACCCCCTGCACACCGTTGCATCGCCGTGAGTCGCCGCCGGTGACCCCGTCCCTGTGTCCCTGGCCCTCGCGCACACCCCTCGGTGAGCTAGCATCCCCTCCTCTCTTCCTTTCTTATTTCCTTCTCTGTTAATATTTTTCTTGATCGGCAGATTTCTTTCGCTGTCGTCGTAGGCCACCGGCGGAGCTCCGTCGACGTGGTCGACCGTCACCACGCATCCCTCAGATCCTCGTGAGCATTCCCTTCTCTATCCTTCTTCCCTTCTTCTTTATTTTCTTTTCTTTTCTTGTTGCAATCTTGATCGATTCGCTGTTTTTGATCTCGCCGGAATCCGGCCGTGCCGGCGACGTGTCCCGACGTTCCAGCGTGGTACCCCGACCCGTGTGGTTCCACTGTTCGTCGTTTGGGTTCATTCCGTGAACCGTGCGCCCGTTGCGAGTTTTCCCCGCCGACGTTTTACATTTCGTTTTCCCGATCCGCGACCCGTCGAGGCAAGTAACCCTTGCTACATGCTAAACAATATTTACTTATACTTAATGACACCCTAAAACCTGTAATTTAACTTTGGTATTATAATTTCCCATTTTTCGTGTTCAAGATTGTTATATATCATTTATCTTTCAAACTTGGAACCTACCTGTTGTAATTACTAATTTGGAACCTAATAATCACATTTACATGTTTTAATATACTTTCACTGATGATGTAGCCTATGGCACCTTTTCTACCGTTTTACTTCATTCGGACACTCGTATACATTTAACCTGCTTAAACTGTGATTTCATTCGTGGAACCTATATACACATATAACATTGCATCTATGAAGTTTTAAACTTGTTAACATGATTAAATGGCTATAATTGTCTTACTGCATTCTTATATTGTTGAAATCATCTCTGTGACACAATTGATAACTGTATTGCTAATTGAATGAATCTGTCTATTGCTTAATTCATTGCTTAGATCATGTTGTTAACCATGCTTGATTATGTAGCTGAGTATGAGCACACCCATGATATTATTTATATCTTGACCTGAATTGCTACATACATATTGATAGACCCAACATGGTACCGTATACTGCTTGACTTGACATGATATACCATGACCTGACCCGTTACCTGATCTTGTGTCTAATGCCAACAAACCTGATATGTAGTCCTCATGGACCGTTCCTGTTGTCTATCCAGACAAACCTGTTTACCTGATCCTGTGTTGGCATTAGTTTCTTGACTACGGGATACCTGACTTGACATATACTTATAACTTGGGGGTATGGGGAAATCAAAGGTGAAACCTGACCTGTAACTCAACAGTTCACTACCTGTTTTGAGTGTACACATTCCTGTTTGGTGCCTAGCGGCATGTCTCGGTTTCAGCCGAGAATATTGAGGCCGTGGTCCCGGGTATGTACGGGATACTATTGAGTGTACACATTCCTGTTTGGTGCCTAGCGGCATATCTCGGTTTCAGCCCGAGAATATTGAGGCCGTGGTCCCGGGTATGTACGGGATACTATTGAGTTACATCGATGATTCATCAATTTGGTTTCAAAGACTTTAGAACAGAGAACCTGATAGCACAGTTTAGTTTACCCACTGCACACTACCCTGCACTGCTCTGATTCATATTATTGTTACCCTTGCTTTATTCATGTTTATATTCGCATTTCCTGTTTATTATGTTATTACTTGATGACTTGATGCGCTGACGTCTGGGTTTTGCATGGCCCAGATTCTGTACCGCTGTCGCAGTCCGAGCAAGAGTACTTCAGCCGACAGGCTGAGCTGTGAGTGTTGGCAGTAGTTAGTTTTCTTTCCTGCATTTTTATTCCTGATGTGAGCCCACATTATGGGGCATACATTCCGGTTGTTTGTATTGGATCTTTCGCTTCCGCATTTTATTATTCTTGACTCATGATTTATCTTGGATTATGGACATGTTTAGATAGTTTTATTTTGTTCTTGATATCTCTACAGCCGTAATGTGACTGTGGATGGATACTTCCTACCCACAGGTAGCATGGTTGGCTATGTCACGTGCCCATTCTAGCGTACTCTGGGAAGCGGGGCGTGACATGGTTCTTTTGGTATCAGAGCCTAGGATAGTCGGGCTGATTCTTTTTGTAGTTGGGTATTGTACCCAATACGCGAATCAGAATACCCGTGTTTAGGAAACATGTCCTGCCACCTTGCCGTTTACCATTCTTGAATCACATTCTTCCTGATTATATCCATTACGATGTGCAAACTTCCTTTGCATATCAACTCGAAAACCTGATTCCTTGTTATCTCTAGGACTTAGGCGACTTTGGTGGAGTTATGTAATTGTGGCTATGATACCGCGGCATAGTTACAATGCGGCACTCCATTTAAGTATCTTGGAGTTCTAGCCTTGATCTATATATTGAATCTATCATCATGCTAATGTTGGGGCGTTTTGATTTCAGGAATATGGCCGGTAAGAATTTGAAGACGTAACAAAGGCGTGTAGACGAAGCCGCCATGCTTGGAGTGATAAGAGGAATGCTGGAGAATCAAAAGAAACAGACCGAACTGATCCAGCAGCAAGCGGAATCGTTTCAGGAAGGTTTGCAGATCGTTCAGCAGTCTGTGAACGATGTTGGAGCTAAACCAGTTGACCGAGTAAGGACCGTAGCAGATTTCAGACGTCTGGGTCCGTCTACATTTACTGGTTTGGAGGAGCCGTTGCCAGTGGAACAGTGGCTAGTTGACACAGAGAACTTGCTTATTGCGGCACAGATTCTAGATGAGAAAAGAGTTGACGTGGTACGCATTCAGTTAGTGGACTACGCCCGAGAATGGTGGCTTGTGGAAGAGAACCGCTTGCCCAAGCCGATCAAGTGGACGGATTTTTCAAAGAGTTTCCTAGAGAAGTTCTTCCCGCGGACTGCACGGGAAGAAATGGAAGAGAAATTCATCGGGCTAAAGCAGAATGGAGCACCCGCAGATGTGCATGCAGCAGAATGGACAAGACTCGGCAGATTCGCTGGACCTTTAGTTGCCAACGATGCAGACAGGGCATGAAGGTTCATGCGCAGCTTGGACGTGGACATCCAGCGGCAGATTGTCTCCCTGGGTTTGACCACTTTCTCACAAGTACTTGTGGCAGCCCGAGAGCAGCAGAGTTTATCTGGGATGAAGGGGAGTTTGCAGCAGACAGCAGTTGCGGTAAGGAAGCCGGCATTTGTACCAAACCGAGCTCATGGTCGCAGAGGTATTCCAGTGAACCGTCGTGGTGTAGCACCCATGAAGAAGCCTATTGTCGTCGATCGAAGAAAGAGCATGACTTGTACCTACTGTAATTTACCTGGCCACATGCAAAAGGATTGTCGAAGGAGGCTGGGACTCTGTTTGGTTTGTGGAGCGACAGATCACGCCGTTAATGCTTGTCCGTCGAAGCTTCGTACGAGAGATGATTTTCAGAAGCCTCCGCAAGGACCGTTCCAGGGACAGAAACAGCTGACTCAAGGACCTAATCAGGCTAGAGCTTTTACCTTGACAGCTGAAGAAGCTAGGGCGTCAGGAGAAGTTGTTTCAGGTACTCTACTCATTCGTGGTTTTCCCGCATTAGCGTTATTTGATTCTGGTGCATCCCATTGTTTTATGTCATCCAAGTTTATAACTACACACTCGATTAACTGCACGACTATGTCTAGTTTCTGGGACATACACACTGGGAATGGGAAAATCATAGCTTGTAGGGAATGTAAAGATTGTACAGTTGTTGTGTGCGGACGGGAGCTTTTTGCAGATTTCTTGGTGATTGATACGGGCAGCTACGAAGTCGTCTTGGGAATGGATTTTCTTGGCACTTTCCACGCTCACATTGATTGTAGGGCAAGAAAGGTAATTTTTCAGATTCCCGGACATCCCGAGTTTAGCTTCACTGGAAGAAGCAGTTCTGTCGGGCCAGTCGAGTTTAGGGCTAGGCCGACAAACAGTATTCTTGCAGCAATGGAAGTTGATAAAAGTGAAGAGCCGGCTGTTGTTCGTGATTTTATGGACGTGTTTGAAGATATATCAGGTTTACCGCCGAAGCGAGACGTGGAGTTCGCAATTGATCTTATTCCTGGTGCAGCGCCAGTATCCAAAGCGTATTATCCAATGGCACCAGTAGAGTTGGAAGAAGTCAAGAAACAGGTTGCTGATTTGCTTGAGAAGGGTTGGATTCGAAGCAGTAACTCGCCTTGGAGAGCTCCAGTTCTTCTAGTAAAGAAGAATGATGGCACAAGAAGGATGTGCATCGACTATCGAGAATTAAACCGGGTGACTATTAAGAACAAGTACCCGATCCCTCGCATTAGCGAACTTTTCGAGCAGCTTAGTGGCGCGGGGGTATTCTTGAAGCTGGATTTGCTATCCGGATATCATCAGGTCCGAGTGAAAGCAGAAGATATTTGCAAGACGGCGTTCCGGACTCGGTATGGACATTACGAATACTTAGTGATGCCCTTCGGAGTAACAAATGCGCCGGCAGTATTCATGGACTTGATGAACCGAATCTTTTCACCATTCTTGGATCAGTTTATTGTGGTGTTCATTGACGATATTCTGGTTTACTCGAAGAGTTTTGAAGAACATGTTGAGCATTTGAAGATCGCACAGCAAACATTGAGACAAGAGAAGTTATATGCAAAGATGAGTAAGTGCGAGTTCTGGCTGGAGGAAGTAAAGTTTTTGGGGCATGTTGTGTCTGGAGATGGAATTGCTGTCGATCCAGAAAAGATTGCAGCAGTTCGAGATTGGCCGATTCCAAAGAATGTTACGGAGATAAGAAGTTTTCTTGGACTCGCCGGGTATTACAGAAGATTTGTGGAGAACTTTGCTCGTCTGGCGGAGCCGTTAACCAAGCTTACGCGCAAGGAGGTACCTTTTGTATGGACGGATAAGTGTGCGTTAGCTTTCGAGACGTTGAAGCAGAAATTAATAACCGCCCCTATTCTGACCGTGCCAGACAATTCCGGAGGATTGGTGATTCACAGCGACGCATCTGGGAAAGGATTGGGATGTGTTTTGATGCAGCATGGGAAGGTTGTAGCGTACGCATCGAGACAGTTGAAGACCCATGAGAAGAATTATCCAACTCATGACTTGGAACTTGCGGCTGTGATTTTCGCTTTGAAGATTTGGAGACACTACCTTTTGGGCGAAAGGGTCGAAGTTTTTACTGATCATAAGAGCTTGAAGTACGTGTTCACACAGAAGGAGCTTAATATGAGGCAACGTGGATGGTTGGATCTAATGGCTGACTACGATCTTGATCTTAAGTACCATCCGGGGAAGGTTAATGTCGTGCCGGATGCGCTTAGTCGGTTACCAGCAATTCAGGTGTTAACTACGCAGAAGGAGATCGTTGCAGATTTTCGAAGATTTGACTTGGAGGTTGTGCTACCGCATTCTACGGGACAGTTGATGCAGCTGCAAGTACAGTCATCGTTGATCGAGAATATTAAAGCAGCACAATCGCAGGATCCTAGACTGCAAAAGTTTCGAGGACAGGTTGAAACCGGACTACGAACAGATTTATTGATCCACGAAGATGGTTCGTTGAGGTATGGTAGCTGTTTGTGTGTGCCAAAGGGAGATATTCCTGAAGAGCTTATGAAGGAGGCACACAGTTCAGCTTATTCTGTACATTCAGGAAGCACAAAGATGTACAGAGATATTCGACAACATTTCTGGTAGGAAGGCATGAAACGGGAGATTGCTCGCTTTGTGGCGAAGTGCTTGGTGTGTCAGCAAGTTAAGGCTGAACATCAAAGGGTTGCTGGTTTATTGCAACCACTTCCGATTCCTCAGTGGAAGTGGGAACATATAACCATGGATTTCGTGATGGCTTTACCGCGGAGTCCAAAAGGCAACAATGCTGTATGGGTGATTGTTGATCGGTTGACCAAGGCAGCTCACTTCATTCCTTTCCGGGTTGGTCAATCAACAGAGACTTTGGCAGAGCGGTACATGCAAGAGATTGTAAGATTGCATGGGGTACCGGTGAGCATTGTGTCCGATTGGGACACTCGGTTCTTATCACACTTCTGGAGGAGTTTACAGGAAAGTTTGGGGACTCGATTGAAGTTTAGCATAGCTTATCATCCTCAAACTGATGGTCAGTCGGAGAGAACGATCCAAACTCTTGAAGATATGTTGAGAGCATGCATGTTAGACTTCAAGGGTTCTTGGGAGGATCATGTACATTTGGTGGAGTTTTCTTACAACAACAGTTTTCAGGAAACTATCCAGATGGCTCCATTTGAAGCTTTGTATGGTCGTAAATGTCGTTCACCTGTTTGTTGGGACGATGTCGGTGAACGAAGATTGTTGGGACCGGATTTGGTTGTGCAGACAGTTGAGAAAGTTAACACTATCAGAAATCATATGAAGGCAGCACAAGACCGACAGAAGAGTTGGGCAGACACGTCAAGAAGACCTCTAGAGTTCGCCGTGGGTGATTTGGTATTCTTGCAGATATCACCGACTAGAAGGGTGATTCGTTTTGGAAGTCGAGAAAAGCTTAGTCCTCGATTCGTTGGACCCTTTGAGATCTTGGAGCGTGTTGGGGAGGTAGCGTATCGTTTGGCGTTACCGCAGTCCTTCGCGAGTGTGCACGATATGTTTCACATATCTCAACTCCGTAAGTATGTTCGAGACGAAACGCACGTATTGGATCATTCGGAGCTAACAGTACGAGAAGACTTGACTTTTGAGGAGCGACCGATTGAAATCGTGGATCGAAGGGATAAGGTTCTTAAGAACAAGGCGATCCCTCTTGTGCTTATTTCTTAGGGTAATCGCTCGCATGGAGAGTTCACTTGGGAACGAGAAGATGAAATCCGGCAGAAGTTTCCTCACCTTTTCTTGTAGTTATCTATCTTTATATTCTTGGAATTTCGAGGACGAAATTCTTTTTGTAGTTGGGTATAATGTAACACCCGAGCCCAATGCTACTAATTTCAGTTACCGTTTGAACGTAGTGTGGCACTTATTTCATTTATCTTGCTTGATTGCTACTTATTGTAATTTTACCCCGTCAATCCAATTCTGCATATAACAATTTATGGCATCTAAAATAAAATTAAAAATATTCATCTTGGCCTGCTTGACACCCCTAACCCTTTTGTAGCGTCCGTGCGTCGTGTTCTCATCCCGTTCAGTGAAACGGGCGAGTTTGGACGGCTACGCGCACGTACGTGTGTCCGTTTTGGGGGTATGCTTTTTGATTGTAAAATACTTCATTTTAAATTTTGGATCCCTCCTAAAATTTTATTATTTCAATTTCAAATTTTTGGACCCGACCCGGGCGCAATTTGGAAATATTTTACTTTGCGCCAAAATCCCATTTTAATATATTTAAACCATCGTATATTTTAAGTTAACTATATAAAATTTACTGTTCCCTAAAATCTTTTAAATCTTTTCTTTAAATATTTTTCCTAACCAAATCATTCTCCCAGCCAATCAAACCATCATTTTCTATGGGCCCCACCTCCTTACTCTCTCTCTCTCCCCCGTATCCTCTCTCTCTCCTCTCTCTTCTCTCTCTCTCGCTTTCTCTCTCTTCCATATATCCCTTTCCCTCTCTCTCTCATATTCAAATCTCTTTCCCCTCCATTTCTTTTTCCCTCACGTAAACCCAACCCCAGCGAACCCTAGCCACCGTGCCCCTCGCCGCCGCAGCCCCAACGCCGACACCACCGTCACCAGCATCCTCGCCTCCTCAACCTCGTCTCATCCACATCCTCCTTCATCGTTTTCCCGAGCGCCTGTACACCCCCCGACCAGGCCCGCGCACCCCCTACACACCGTTGCACCGCCGTGAGTCGCCGCCGGTGACCCCGTCCCCGTGTCCCCGGCCCTCGCACACACCCCTCGGTGAGCTAGCATCCCCTCCTCTCTTCCTTTCTTCTTTCCTTCTCTGTTAATATTTTTCTTGATCGGCAGATTTCTTTCGCTGTCGTCGTAGGCTACCTCCGGAGCTCCATCGACGTGGTCGACCGTCACCACCCGTCCCACAAATCCTCGTTAGCATTCCCTTCTCCATCCTCCTTCCCTTCTTCTTTATTTTCTTTTCTTTTCTTGTTGCAATCTTGATCGATTCGCTGTTTTTGATCTCGCCGGAATCCGGCCGTGCCGGCGACGTGTCCCGACATTCCAGCGTGGTACCCCGACCCGTGCGGTTCCACTGTTCGTCGTTTGGGTTCATTCCGTGAGACGTGCGCCCGTCGCGAGTTTTCCCCGCCGACGTTTTACGTTCCGTTTTCCCGATCCGCGACCCGTCGAGGCAAGTAACCCTTGCTACATGCTAAACAATATTTACTTATACTTAATGACACCCTAAAACCTGCAATTTAACTTTGGTATTATAATTTCCCATTTTTCGTGTTCAAGATTGTTATATATCATTTATCTTTCAAACTTGGAACCTACCTGTTGTAATTACTAATTTGGAACCTAATAATCATATTTACATGTTTTAATACACTTTCACTGATGATGTAGCCTATGGCACCTTTTCTACCGTTTTACTTCATTCGGACACTCGTATACATTTAATCTGCTTAAACTGTGATTTCATTCGTGGAACCTATATACACATATAACATTGCATCTATGAAGTCTTAAACTTGTTAACATGATTAAATGGCTATAATTGTCTTACTGCATTCTTATATTGTTGAAATCATCTCTGTGACACAATTGATAACTGTATTGCTAATTGAATGAATCTGCCTATTGCTTAATTCATTGCTTAGATCATGTTGTTAACCATGCTTGATTATGTAGCTGAGTATGAGCACACCTATGATATTGTTTAAATCTTGACCTGAATTGCTACATACATATTGATAGACCCGACATGGTACCGTATACTGCTTGACTTGACAAGATGTACCATGACCTGACCCGTTACCTGATCTTGTGTCTAATGCCAACAAACCTGACATGTAGTCCTCATGGACCGTTCCTGTTGTCTATCCAGACAAACCTGTTTACCTGATCCTGTGTTGGCATTAGTTTCTTGACTACGGAATACCTGACTTGACATACACTTATAACTTGGGGGTATGGGGAATCAAAGGTGAAACCTGACCTGTAACTCAACAGTTCACTACCTGTTTTGACAGTACACATTCCTGTTTGGTGCCTAGCGGCATGTCTCGGTTTCAGCCGAGAATATTGAGGCCGTGGTCCCGGGTATGTACGGGATACTATTGAGTGTACACATTCCTGTTTGGTGCCTAACGGCATGTCTCGGTTTCAGCCCGAGAATATTGAGGCCGTGGTCCCGGGTATCTACGGGATACTATTGAGTTACATCGATGATTCATCAATTTGGTTTCAAAGACTTTAGAACAGAGAACCTGATAGTGAAAGGTTCCTAGGCACCCTAAGGAGGTCTCACAAGGCATCAACCATGCCAATTTCAAAAATTACGGTGCCGAGAAACCCTAGACTAGATCGTTGGCTAGAAGTTTAGGCGATAAAGCGAGCTAGTTTACAACTAAACTATAAGATAACGGAAATACAACCTTTGTAGATCCGGTGCTCCACCTCCATAGCTCCGGAATGATGTCTCCTCGCTGTCCAAGTCGAACCCCGGGCTCTAGCGTCGACTTCATCGGAGAATGGACGGGCTAGGTCATCGACGACGTGCCGAAGATGATCTACGTCGAGGCATCGCAAGATCAAGCTCCAATTTCACCAAGTCAAGAAACTTGTGAAGAAAACACACTCTACTACTTGGCAAGAGGTAGAGGATGAATAAATAGAAAGTGGGTAGACTTTAGAATTGGATTTCTCACTTGTTTTTATCAATCACCATTGATGGACTCAAGGTTCTTCATCTTGAAGAAGAAGAAGAAGATGATGAAAGAATTATGATAAGTTATTAAAAAATGAAAAGGAAAGTGAATACTTATCATAATATTAACCTTAGTTTAGTGTAGAGAATGGACCATGGTTAGATATGATGGTTAGGGTTAAGCAAGAGACAAGAATGGTAGACTAGGTCAAAGTTTCATGAAGTTTCAACTAAACAACAAAACTAGCAACCATTCTTTTCTCAACTTTTCAAAATAAATAAATGAATAAATAAACAAATGAATAAGATAATCAAAACCCTAATCATTAAGTAAACCATGGTTTAATCTTTACACTTAACCAAGTTAACATGCATCATCAAACATGATACAATCATGTGCACAAAAGTATATCACATATACAACTTGCACAATTCAAGTGAGAAAATCCATTTAAAGTGAACCAATACTAGTTAATGCAAAGTAATATATCAAATATATAATTATACATTAAATCATTAAATCAACACTTGATTCAATGATCCGGTCATGTCGCACACAACCGACCAGTATACAATGTATCGGCTTATCGAATCAACGCTTGAATCGATAACTAGGTTATATCGCATACAACCATTCGATACATTCATCGCGAGAATGGAATACGGTATTACATACACGCATTATTCTCGGTCCCGCACATGTCTCATATGCGCTCCTATTTCGTTTCGCTTGAGCCAGGAAACCTCTGTGTAGGACTCTAAAGACTCGTCAATACGCCGGCAGCAGATGATGATCATATCAAACACCCACAAGCCGCAAGCGGTCTGCTAAACGTAACGGCCACCCGGGTATTGAGCGATCAGAAGATCGACGAGCAAGCCCGCTGACACTCCAGTGAATCCAACCAGTAACACTACCGTACAGTCCGGTCTCGTCGTCTGATACGTCGCATATCTTGCCTAGGGATGGTAAACGTCAGACCCCAATAGCTCGATAAGTCATGTCGATATGAGGTCTATAACAATTCGAGAAACCACTGGTAACACTTACCAGTAAATCTCAGCAACCCTGGCCAGGGATTTCCTGTTATAGCCAATCGAACACAGCGCAACATCAACCCCCTATACCAGGAGAGACGAATCCCCTCCTATCGCTCATTGCCTCCATGTGACTCGGGACTGTACCCAAAAACCACCGTTTTGCACGTCCTCTTGGACGTGGTAAGATGGAAATCAAAGCACAGTGGGAACCACACAAGACTCTATGACGATCTCGGGTCAACAGACTACTCTGTACCAGTGTCACCAGAGAACTGCCATCTGACGTAAGGTATAATACCATCTGGGAGTTCTCGGCGAGTCCGTCCAGTGTACCCAGTCTCCACTGAGCACCCGTATATCATCTCCGATGTCAAACACCAATGGATATGGGATCATCCATCGCCCATCTGTATGGGTCGAGAAGGTATACGCTAGTCTACTCTGGTATATCGATGCCCCGTCTCGATACACCCACGACTAGGGACCTTGAAGGATGTACTTATAGACTACCATGTCCCCACTAGTATGATCTGCATCATAGTCCAGGTAGTTAAGTACACATCCTTAGGGCTTTACCAACATGTAACAGAGAGACAATCAATGTACACGTTAAGGTAAAGAGCAACCAGATAGCATACTATCATGTCGAGCAAGAAAGTCCTCCCTATATATGTCCCAGCATCCACTACAATATACATCCAATGTACAGTAATGGCCTCTAGGGCATACATATAACTAACAATCTCCCACTTGCACTAGGGCCATCTGTACCAGTGGTTGTAGTATCTCATACTCAACCATCCCACAATAGTCTCTCTCTGGGAATAGGCCTTCGTGAGTGGATCCGCCGTTTTGTCCTCTGAGTCTACTCTCCTAACCTCGATCCCTTAGAGATCAACCATCTCCATGATCAAGTGATACTGCCTTAGAATATGTCTGGATCACTGATGGGACCTGCGTTCCTTGGCATAAGCCACAACTCCATTGTCTCACAATGGTAGGAACATAGTTCATCTCATGAACCAATATACACCCAAACAGCCTCTTTGGTAGCATCTTAAGTAGCGATGTATCCTGCCTTTATCGTCTAGTATGTCACGGTATCTAGCTTGGAACTCTTCCAACATACCGTCCCTTTACTGAGGGTAAAGACAATGCCTGTGACTGACATTCAGTCGTCTTTATCACCCTGGAACCTTTCCAGTGATTCTCCCCAGGATCAACTGATACCATCTCACTACAGCTAGTGAGTGTGCTAACATCCATTTAGATCTATCTCATAGATCCAAAACCCAGGATTTAGTAGGTATCACTTTGATCCTATGTGGAGAATCATTGTGATAAGCGGAGATTGATCGAGCGTAGCATAGGAAACTCCTTCCCTATCAAGAGTATGTCATCCACGTACTCTACGAGGATGGTCACCATACTCCCTACTACCTTTTTGTTCATACAAGGTTCATCTACCATTATGATGATGTCAACTTCTTTGACTAATCCATCAAAACAAATGTTCCACCTCCGCGATGCCTGCTTTATCATATAAAGCATCTTACACACGTTTCCGCTGCTCCCACTGTCTACGAAGCCCTCTGGCCGTGTACTTATAGACGCACTATTCTAAAACATCATTTAGAAAAGCAGTCATGTAATCCTACCGCCAGATATCGTAGTTATGGTATGTAGCCATGGCAAGTAGGATCTGGATGGACTTAAGCATAGGTACTTGAAGAGGTTTCACCACTATCCACGCTTGGTTGATGATGAAAACCTTTAACAAGTCTAGCTTTGAAAGTCTCAACCTTTCCATGTACACCAAGTAATCTTCTCAAGATATACTTGCTCCTGATGGGGATTTAACCTTTCAGATATAGCAACTAAAGTCCATACTTTGTTGGTGTATAAGGATTCCATCTCAGATCGCTAAGCATCCAGCCATTCTTACAGAGTCCCACTTCTGATGGCCAGTTCAAAACTAGTTGGGTCATCATCTCATGATGCAATCCTCGCTCCCACTGTCATAGAGCAACAGAAGTATCTCTCAGGTGGGTGAGGAACCCTACTAGATCGGCGGAGAGGCTGAGGTTCGTTGGTATCTACTGAATCCTTCGGTTCTACCAAATCATCTGCTGTAGCTTGTACAGCTGGAACTTTTCCAGTTCTACATTACAGACTATGCCTCAAGCTTGTCCGGATTTTGCTTTTAGACATAGGTCGGACAACCCCAAATCTTAACTAACTTAAGATATGGGCTCTTCCCATTCCATATCACATATGAAGCGGTAGGTAACAGATTTGATTCGAACCCTATCCAATAGGTATGCAACTTCTCAAGTGCATAACCCCCTAAGAAAAAAGGTAACTCAGTAGTACTCATCATAGAGCACACCATATCAAATAGGGTGTATCTGCTCCGCTCCGATATACCATCGTGCTATGGTGTATACGGAGGAGTAATTTTGAGAGAGAACCTCATTCTCCTTTAGAATAGACCAGGATTTCCGTGCTCAAGTATTCTCCTCCTCGATCACATCAAAGGACATAATACTTATACCCATATTTTGGTTCTCTACTTCTAACTTATATTCTGTGAATATCTCAAAAGGTTCTGACTTGTGTTTCAACAGGAACATATGTCTGAATCATGAGAGATCATCAGAGAACGTAATGAAGTATAAAGAACCATTTTTGGTATGTGTAGACAGGGGACCTACATACATCAACATGCATCATCCCAAGAGTTTACTAACTCTTTCTCTGTTTCCAATAAACAGGGCTATGGTCATTTTATCTTTGTGACATGATTGGCAAGTTTCATAAGATGTAAATTCAAACTGATTTAAATATGCATCTATATGTAACTTCAGCCAGTCGGGTCGCATTGATATGACCTAGTCTACAATACCTCAAGAAGGAATCGTTCAATTTTGAACTCTTCCTCTTGTGTGTGATCCGTATACTAAGAACTGTAGTTTGATTTAGAACGTCAATGCTTTTAGATAACGTGCCTGAACCAATCAACTTTTGATATAGGAAATGTTCAAAACATTATCCAACAATACAAAATTTTATCATTTCTTTACTACTAAAGAGACTGATATGATTTTGTATATCAGGTTCGGTTTCTAATAGCATTCGTTCAGAATCAATGTATTTGTAATACAGGGTGACAGTGACTAACAGACTTGGCTGCAACACTTGCCCCGTTTTCTGTCTTATGAAACTTATCACCCGTTCTCAGTTTTTCTACCCTTTTGTAGCCCTATGTAACAAATTACATATCTGGGATCCTGATCCGGTATCATATACCAAGGATGCGGAGGATACTGAGAAACAGTTCTGTATAATGAACACACCCGAAGATGATGCATCAACATGCACTCTCTTCGTTTGGGCGGCACGGGAAATCTGGTATTCCCCAATTTCCTGCTCTGTCTTATAACTATTATAAGTTGGAGCGGTACCAACGTTCCCCAGCTCAGTATAACAAGCGGGGTCGGTCAATATTCCGTATTATTATCTTGATTAAGGCGTGATATGGTCGCTACCAGGAGAGAGAGAGAAGAAAACACTCAGCGTGCGCTCTTGCAAGAATAGATTGGTTATTATTTTATCTAATCAGGATGGCTCCCACTGCTTTTTATCAAATCTTCCTTCAAACCCTAAAAGGAAAGACTAGCCGGGATTAATTACACACTACAAGTTCGCCAATCTTTCAGCCAGGCCAGTGTCGGTACTTTGAGGGAGGTCCCCCGTGCTTTCGCACGAACCTAATTAATGTAAACCTCGTTTTCCCAGAGGCTTAACCTCGTTGACACCTTTCTAGACACCTACTTGATCGGCTAATTGTAATGTATAAAACTCTCTCAGGAGTAACTCTTACTCCCAGCGGGTATCGGGATCCAACTATCTCATAGAAGGTATGCAATATCATTGCAAATTTCAACACTTGAAATTCCCGATAATATTTTGCCTCTAGCACCCTATGACCTTGACGGAGGCCAACAAACCATAGGCTACTAGTCAAGTTCAACCCGTCATTTCTTGATTGAATCAAACCCACCCGCACGACCCTTGACGGAGGCCAACAAGGTCGCACGACTACCCTAACTCAATCTGCATCATATGCATAAGCAGATAAATACTGGTTAGCTACCGCACACTGCGCCTTGACGGAGGCCAACAAACGCAGCACGAATACTAAACAGCACTTATCTGAAATGACGAAGGGCTACGACAGGTTTTTCTGAAAACCTATTGCGTAATGAACTTGATATCGTTGTAGAATTGAATAATTTTGAAATGGAGTGTTTTTTAGGCTTTTCTAGTTTTGCTAAAGGAGTCACTCCTGGTGAAGGGATCGTCGGTCCTTTCCTCGTCGAATGAGGTGCGGGATATATCATATATATCACTGTGCAAAACAGAAACTCTTAAAAGCAATCAAAAGACAAACCGAGTGTGTAGCTTCTGCCAGTTATTGCTAAAGGAGTCACTCCCGGTGAAGGGATCTCGGTTCTTTCCTTATCGAATAAGGTGCAGGATATATCGCATATACCGCTGTGCAAAGCAAAAACTGTAGCTACCTGTTTTAATTTTGAAATTCGATTCTACAACATCTTAGGTTTCTTTTATTTCATTAATCACATTAATGAAGTCCCTTCATTTAAGTACCTAAACATCACAGATAAATACGACGTACACTTATGCCATCCGCATTCGCCTCGATGTCCCCTCGTGCACCGTTAGGTTAGGTAACTAACGGCAGAGCGGGGCAAGGCTAGCGCGGGTGTAAAACATAAGTAACGTCTATATAATATATCATATATACTATATACTGTATCTATCACAGAACATCACATGATCACATCACAGATATCGCAGCAGAAGAAACATATGAAATATTGGATATACTAGGACGTCCGTGTTTTCAATACGAGCCAGTATAAAACACGGATTCCACGGTCGTGATGAATAGCCAAACCCACACCCCTAGACCCCTACGAGAGCGGCAAGCAACCCTACCAATTCTGGAGTTAGGAGACCCGGGCTCGACTCCTCGAGTTGGTCTCCTACTGGACTCCAGAACCCGGTTACTTGTGCCCTCCTCCTTGGGTCTATCCTAGTGCGGAAAAGTAAATAATATACAACGGGTGACAACTTCCGCAACCTGGAAGTGCCCCAATAAAAGAATATTACATACAAGTTTTTTACATGAATGAAAATGAAAAACACTCATCTCACATAAAAACCCCCGGCTATTCAAACACGACGATCCAATATAACATATCCAGCAACACATAACATCATATGTCATCAACGTAAGTAAATATGTGCATCCCAATTGTCGTTGACATATAGCAACGAAACCGGCGATATCACATATTACACTTACGGTCACAGAAAAGAAAGTGTAAAACTACAACAGTTGGAATCCGCAACCACCTCAGACATCGCATGCCTGACCAAATGAATTACTTAGACATCGCATGCCTAACAATTATAAACCCCGCATTTTAGTCTCTAAATCGAAAACTCTTTTCAATATCAAGTCGGGCAATTCAACAAGATTCCCGACATCCTGATCGAATGCTCGTCGTAAACTTTAGTAGACGGCCGCACCCCCGACGCCGTCGACGAAGTGCACCAAGGTGGAACACCGCTGCCGCGAGCACCTGAACGGATGCTTTCGGTGACGGAGTTCTCCTACAGTCACTTGGTCGGGGCTATGGGGTGTGGCTGTCTATTAAGTTTACCCGGCGAGTATCCGCGTACGCTACGTGATTGACTTTTGATCACATCAAAATTCCGTGGCAACCGATCAAGTGAGACTAAACTGCTATGTTTATAACATTCATTCAGTTATCTCATAACTTATTGTGAATTCCAATTATTGTATCCCATTCCGGATAAATAGAAAATGTCAAACTTTCCGATCGAACAATCGAACACCCAAGTTTTCCCGATACAGATCAACACATGAAACAAGTCTAAAAACATTCAGTTCGTGCCTCAGTACCAACGGTCCAGCCGTAGAAGGGTCAAGCCAACGCCTCACATGTGGCACGCCGTACTGCCCCAAACCCGAAGGTTCAAAGGGCAGTTCAAGACGGTCACATAATCGAGTTAAGGTTTGTTGTCTTCTAGAGGGTCCATCGCGTTACTTGCACTACTTAGAACGTCTTTAAACTACGGAAAAATCCAACACTTGGAAATTTCCCGACAGGGGAAAAATTGGGTATTTATATCCGGTCGAACTTTTTAACATATTCTAAAATTTATCCGGAAAGCCACATAGACAAAATTTGATAATCCGATCGAACATTCGAATCCCCAAAACGACCCTGAAAATTAAAACTCTGGAAAAATTATTAAAAATACCCAGGAAAACCAGAACTGATAACTAAGAATTAATGTGCAAAATTCGATGCACAAAAGGACAAATTGGCCGCGGAACCGCCGCATGAGCATGCTCATGCTGCGGATCCGCGGCGATCTTATGGAATTGGGACCTCGAATTTTGCAGTAACCCTTATATCTTCCTGCTTATTTTTCTGAATATTTTTAATCTGGAAAAAACCACGATTTTAGAAAATGTCCAGAGAGCTATTTTGGGGTTAGGTTTTCGGTTCGTCCGGCTTTCAAACTCCGTCTAGACTTCGCCTAAGGCTCTAGCTAGGCTCTGATACCACTGAAAGGTTCCTAGGCACCCTAAGGAGGTCTCACAAGGCATCAACCATGCCAATTTCAAAAATTACGGTGCCGAGAAACCCTAGACTAGATCGTTGGCTAGAAGTTTAGGCGATAAAGCGAGCTAGTTTACAACTAAACTATAAGATAACGGAAATACAACCTTTGTAGATCCGGTGCTCCACCTCCATAGCTCCGCAATGATGTCTCCTCGCTGTCCAAGTCGAACCCCGGGCTCTAGCGTCGGCTTCATCGGAGAATGGACGGGCTAGGTCATCGACGACGTGCCGAAGATGATCTACGTCGAGGCATCGCAAGATCAAGCTCCAACTTCACCAAGTCAAGAAACTTTTGAAGAAAACACACTCTACTACTTGGCAAGAGGTAGAGGATGAAGAAATAGGAAGTGGGTAGACTTTAGAATTGGATTTCTCACTTGTTTTTATCAATCACCATTGATGGACTCAAGGTTCTTCATCTTGAAGAAGAAGAAGAAGATGATGAAAGAATTATGATAAGTTATTAAAAAATGAAAAGGAAAGTGAATACTTATCATAATATTAACCTTAGTTTAGTGTAGAGAATGGACCATGGTTAGATATGATGGTTAGGGTTAAGCAAGAGACAAGAATGGTGGACTAGGTCAAAGTTTCATGAAGTTTCAACTAAACAACAAAACTAGCAACCATTCTTTTCTCAACTTTTCAAAATAAATAAATGAATAAATAAACAAATGAATAAGATAATCAAAACCCTAATCATTAAGTAAACCATGGTTTAATCTTTACACTTAACCAAGTTAACATGCATCATCAAACATGATACAATCATGTGCACAAAAGTATATCACATATACAACTTGCAAAATTCAAGTGAGAAAATCCATTTAAAGTGAACCAATACTAGTTAATGCAAAGTAATATATCAAATATATAATTATACATTAAATCATTAAATCAACACTTGATTCAATGATCCGGTCATGTCGCACACAACCGACCAGTATACAATGTATCGGCTTATCGAATCAACGCTTGAATCGATAACTAGGTTATATCGCATACAACCATTCGATACATTCATCGCGAGAATGGAATACGGTATCACATACACGCATTATTCTCGGTCCCGCACATATCTCATATGCGCTCCTATTTCGTTTCGCTTGAGCCAGGAAACCTCTGTGTAGGACTCTAAAGACTCGTCAATACGCCGGCAACAGATGATGATCATATCAAACATCCACAAGCCGCAAGCGGTCTGCTAAACGTAACGGCCACCCGGGTATTGAGCGATCAGAATATCGACGAGCAAGCCCGCTGACACTCCAGTGAATCCAACCAGTAACACTACCGTACAGTCCGGTCTCATCGTCTGATACGTCGCATATCTTGCCTAGGGATGGTAAACGTCAGACCCCAATAGCTCGATAAGTTGTGTCGATATGAGGTCTATAACAATTCGAGAAACCACTGGTAACACTTACCAGTAAATCTCAGCAACCCTGGCCAGGGATTTCCTGTTATAGCCAATCGAACACAGCGCAACATCAACCCCCTATACCGGGAGAGACGAATCCCCTCCTATCGCTCATTGCCTCCATGTGACTCGGGACTGTACCCAAAAACCACCGTTTTGCATGCCCTCTTGGACGTGGTAAGATGGAAATCAAAGTACAGTGGGAACCACACAAGACTCTATGACGATCTCGGGTCAACAGACTACTCTGTACCAGTGTCACCAGAGAACTGCCATCTGACGTAAGGTATAATACCATCTGGGAGTTCTCGGCGAGTCCGTCCAGTGTACCCAGTCTCCACTGAGCACCCGTATATCATCTCCGATGTCAAACACCAATGGATATGGGATCATCCATCGCCCATCTGTATGGGTCGAGAAGGTATACGCTAGTCTACTCTGGTATATCGATGCCCCGTCTCGATACACCCACGACTAGGGACCTTGAAGGATGTACTTATAGACTACCATGTCCCCACTAGTATGATCTGCATCATAGTCCAGGTAGTTAAGTACACATCCTAAGGGCTTTACCAACATGTAACAGAGAGACAATCAATGTACACGTTAAGGTAAAGAGCAACCAGATAACATACTATCATGTCGAGCAAGAAAGTCCTCCCTATATATGTCCCAGCATCCACTACAATATACATCCAATGTACAGTAATGGCCTCTAGGGCATACATATAACTAACAGATAGCACAGTTTAGTTTACCCACTGCACACTACCCTGCACTGCTCTGATTCATATTATTGTTACCCTTGCTTTATTCATGTTTATATTCGCATTTCCTGTTTATTATGTTATTACTTGATGACTTGACGCGCTGACGTCTGGGTTTTGCATGGCCCAGATTCTGTACCGCTGTCGCAGTCCGAGCAGGAGTACTTCAGCCGACAGGCTGAGCTGTGAGCGTTGGCAGTAGTTAGTTTTCTTTCCTGCATTTTTATTCCTGATGTGAGCCCGCATTATGGGACATACATTCCAGTTGTTTGTATTGGATCTTTCGCTTCCACATTTTATTATTCTTGACTCATGATTTATCTTGGATTATGGACATGTTTAGATAGTTTTATTTTGTTCTTGATATCTCTACAGCCGTAATGTGACTGTGGATGGATACTTCCTACCCACAGGTAGCATGGTTGGCTATGTCGCGTGCCCATTCTAGCGTACTCTGGGAAGCGGGGCGTGACAAAGACACTTGCTAGGTCCTCTCGACTTTGTGAGGAGAAAATACCTGCGTGAGATCCTTACGACTCACAAGGGAGCAACACACTTAGGGATCCCCACGATGCCTAAGGAGAAAACACACTTACGAGATCCTCACGACTCGTAAGGAGAATTCCCCTTTGAGACCCTCACGGCTCATAGGATTCAAAAGCCTTAAGTTACAGGGATCTTCTTAAGCCATCACAACCTCCAGTGTTGCCCTACAAGCGGTTCAATATTGACCCTTGTATACAATCCACGGGCACGAATAAACATTTCCCTAATAAAGTCCCACCCGCGACTAGGGATATTTTCACACATTGGACAGACCTTGTAAGTCCTCTCGACTTATAAGGAGAAAACACTCTTGTAAGATCCTTACGACTTATAAGGGAACATACACTTAGGAATCCTCACGATTCTTAAGGAAAAGATGCACTTAGGAGATCCTCACTACTCGTAGGGAGAAATACTTTTATGAGACCCTTACGGCTCATGAAGTCAAAAACCTTAGTTGACAAGATCCTAACCCTGTTCGCTAAGCCACCTTTGTTCGACATCGACAGAGGCAAATGATGATTCCCTCCTGGCAATATCCCAGTTGTAGCGGTGTTGATGCCTAAATTGGTATCAGATCCTAAATCCCATATTCGCGATAAGAATCAGCGAGCCAAAAATGCATATGAAATAGCCGAAATGATGGGGCAACTTGTAACGAAATCAGCAAGTAAAAATGTATGCATACAAAAACAGCCGAAATGATGGGGCAACTTGCAATGAAATCAGCAAGTAAAAATGTATGCATACAAAAACAGCCGAAATGATTGGGCAACTCGCAATAAAAAGTAGCGAGTAAATAAAAAAAATAGCCGAAATGATTGGGCACCGCGAAAAATAGCTGAAATGATTGGGCAATCGCGACTTTCGCGATATAAAAGCTGAAATGATAGAGCATCGCGGAAAGAAAAAATATATATAATGAAACTTTTGCCCTACAGGTGAGATCACACCGATCCCTATATACAATCCAGGGGAACAAACAAAGAGGGAACAATATCATCCTACCAGGCTCTATAAAAAAGAGAGCCAAGTCTCGATGGAAACATCTACAGCCTGGAGACCAACAATAGTCTCAGTCCAGCAGGATTCGGACACGCCAAAGCAAACGAAGCGAAGGCCAAATTCCTAGCTTCAGGGTCTTGACGGCAACTCGTATAAGACCTGAAAGACTATCGGAGATCATCCCACACCAGCACGGAGTGGTCACCACCTCGACGCTCGTCTCGATACAACAGACGAGATGTCACTACAGCATCCTTCCTCCAACAGGATCCGGACATTGTAAGTCCATGCTACCTCTCCCGGTACTTTCGGGAATGCGGAATTTGGTAAAAAAAGATTTTTATAGAGGTGGTAACATGGACCTATAAACCGGATCTTGGTTAAACATCTAACTAACAACCTAACTACGAGTTTCTAGCTACTCGGTTAGGGGGTTATACCTTGCTTGTCTTGAACTCCTTCGTCTTCAAGCTCCGATGGTGGTCCGGATTGGCTTCTTCCCGTTGTCTCCGTACGCCGAAGATAGATCCACCTGAAAGCTCCAACCTTTGGCTCCTTCTTCGAACTTTGAAGAAACTAGTTCACTCGGTTTGCTAAACCTTATGAACTAGAGTGAGTAGAGAAGAGTTTGTATGGGATTTTATCTATGGTTCTTGATTCTCAACTCATGAGACAAGAGAACCATAGAGTCAAGAGAGGGAGCAAGAGGGTGAGGGTGAGAGCAAAACAAGAGAGCTCAAAACAAAGAGAGAGAATGAGCAAGAAAGAATGAGCAAGTCTTTTGCCTCTCACCCTCTCATAATCCAAAGTCATCATAACTCATTATACCAAATCAAGTGTTATGTGATGGTTGAAGCAACCATAACCAAATCATTTCATGCACTCATTTTGCACAAATGAGCAAGCAAGCAAAAGTCTTTGCCATGAAATGATGGCTATGGTTATCATGATGGTCAACTAGTCAAGCCTAGTCAACCGGTCAACAAAGTCAACAAGTCAACAAAAGTCAACAAGTCAACAAAGTCAACAAAAGTCAACAACCATGTCACCATAATACTTAATTAATATAATAGTTAATCACATATCATATTCTCATTAGGGTTGAGCAAAAAGTCAAATAGTCAACGGTCAACTGTCAACAACCCTAATGAGAATCCGCTGCCTCTGTCTCCCTGTCAATTGTGCATACGCACCCGCACCCGCGTTCCGAGGAACACGAATGCATACTGGATAAATCCAATCCCAAAAGGTACACTAGGATCTGGCTTAAACCAAAGCCCGCTAGTGTAAACTGTCCGGATACTGTACGTGCACAAGTGCACGGATGTGACCGAACCCTGTCGCAAAACCATGCGACCTCTACTCTTTTGCCTAAAGGCGAAAAGCTTTCTGTGTGGGACTCTAAAGACTCGACACTACGCTGGCAGTGGGTTTAACCACAGACCGCAAGCGGCACTAGCTGTGCGTAACGGTCCCCAGGTAATGCCGACAAGAAGACCGACGAGGCGAAACCCATCTGAACTCCTACTGAGCCTGAGTGTGACATTCTCCGTACAGTCCGGTCTGTTCGTCTGATACATCGCATGGCGGGCCTAGGGGGCGGTAAACGTCAGTCCCCCAATAGCGGTACAAGTCGTGCTGGAGCGAAGCCCAAAACACCCTGAGATAACACTGGAAGCCTACCAGTATATCTCGTTTGCCCTGGCCAGGGACTACTCGTGTAATGGCTCTCCTAGACACAGCGCGATGTCAACCCCCAATACCGGGAGAGACGAATCCTGTCTAACCGTCACTGCCTCCAAGTGCTTCAGGACTGCACCCAACCACTACCTGTTTGCACGACTCTTTTGAGCCGTGGTAGGGTAGTGATCAAAGTACAGTGGGAACACACTCGAGACGAAGTGACAGTGTCAAGTCAGCGGACTAAGCTGTACTCATGTCACCTGGGAACTGATAACTGACGATAGGCATAATACCAACTAGTCAGTTCCCGAGGAGTCCTGTCTAGTGTACCCGTAACCTAACGAGCACCCGCATACTATCTCAAGTACGACGTACTGACGGCTGTGGGACAGACCGTCTCCCACACTTGGATGAGAAGCGCATGCGCTGGTCTACTCCGGTGTATCGATGCCCTATCTCGATAGTCCTGCGACCAGTGACCTGCATAAGGATGTGCTTATAGATTACCCAGCCCCACTAGTATGACGGCCATCACATCACTGGTAATCAAGCAAAGATCCTAAGGGCTCCACTAATGTGTATAGGCGATATACAAAAATAAACACATGTACACATTGAAGTAGAAACAAACCAAGTAGCATACTACTATTTTGAGCAAGATTGTATATACAAGGTGAATATCCCGAGCTTCCATTAAGTAATATACAAACTAGTATGATACAGTAATGGCCTCTAGGGCATATACACTAACAATCTCCCACTTGCACTAAGGCCATGTACTGGCGTATCGAAGACCTATCATCTCGATCAGCCGCTCGAACTGAGTCTGGGGTAGGGCCTTGGTGAATGGATCTGCAGTGTTATCTTCTGAAGCGACTCTCTGAACCTCGATCTCCTGGCGATCCACAATCTCCCTGATCAGGTGATACCGCCTCAAGATGTGCCTGGATCTCTGATGGGACCTGGGTTCCTTCGCTAAAGCTATAGCCCCGTTGTTGCAATACAGAGGTATTGGATCAACAATGGACGGAACCACCTGAAGTTCTTTTAAGAACTTCCTCATCCAGACAGCTTCTTTTGCGGCATCAGATGCAGCGATGTATTCCGCTTCCATCGTCGAGTCTGCAACGGTTTCCTGTTTGGAACTCTTCCAACACACCGCCCCTCCATTGAGGGTAAAGACAAAACCCGACATGGACTTGGAATCATCCTTGTCACTCTGGAAGCTGGAGTCAGCAAAGGCCTCGATCTGGAGGTCTTTTTCGCCATACACCAAGAACATCTCCTTAGTCCTTCTCAGGTACTTGAGAATGTTCTTTACCGCTATCCAGTGTTTCTCCCCAGGGTTTGACTGATACCGGCTTACCACACTAAGTGCATAAGCTACATCCGGTCTGGTACACAACATCGCATACATTATAGAGCCTACCGCAGAAGCGTAGGGTATAATAGACATGCGATCCCTCTCCAAATCAGTCTTGGGAGACATCTCTTTAGAGAGGGTGATCCCGTGACAAGCCGGTAGGTTACCGCCCTTGGAATCTTCCATACTGAATCTTTTCAGTACGGTGTCGATGTACCTGGACTGTGAAAGTCCTAATATCCTCTTGGATCTATCACGATGGATCCGGATCCCCAGGATGTATGAGGCATCACCCAGGTCTTTCATAGAGAACCTGTGTGACAAGAACCCCTTGACAGATTGTAGCATAGGAATGTCATTTCCTATTAAGAGAATGTCATCCACGTATAAAACGAGGAATACTACAGTTCTCGCTACAAATCTACTATAGATGCATGGTTCATCTGGATTTTTGATAAAGCCAAATTCCTTGACTGTCTCATCAAAGCAGATGTTCCAACTCCGCGATGCCTGCTTTAGTCCATAGATGGACTTAAGCAACTTGCACACCTTTCCGCTGCTCCCACCCTGAATGAAACCCTCTGGTTGGTCCATATAGACACATTCCTCTAAATTTCCATTTATAAAAGCGGTCTTTACGTCCATTTGCCAGATCTCATAATCGTGGAAGGCAGCAATGGCAAGAAGGATCCGAATGGATTTCAGCATGGCTACTGGAGAAAAGGTTTCGTCATAGTCCAAGCCAGGTCTTTGACGAAAACCCTTTGCTACCAGCCTAGCTTTATAGGTCTCAACCTGTCCATCTACACCAATCTTCCTTTTGAAGATCCACTTGCATCGTACGGGTTTTACCCCGTCTGGAGCAATGTCCAACATCCATACCTTGTTGGTGTACATGGACTCCATTTCGGTCCGCATTGCATCCAGCCATTTCACTGAGTCAACTCTTTGAACGGCCTGCTGGAAGCTAGTAGGCTCATCATAATCTATGATGCAATCCTCTCTATCCCCGTCTATGAGAAAACCGTAGTATCTCTCGGGCGGATGAGTCTGCCTACTACTCCTGCGGAGCGGCGCAGGAATGTCCTGTTCTGTTGAACCCTCTGGTTCCACTAAGCTTTCAGTAACAGTCTGTGGTTCTGGAACTTCTTCCAGTTCTATTGTGCTCCCACTTATCTGGGTTTCCAAAAACTCAGTTTCCAAGAAGCGGGCATGCTGAGAAACAAAAACCTTTTGTTCCTCAGCGGAATAGAAAAGATACCCCCTGGAGTTCCTTGGGTATTCCACAAACTTACACTGTACTGAACGTGCCTCAAGCTTGTCCGCATGCTGCTTTTTTACAAAAGCTGGACATCCCCATACCTTAAGATACTTAAGACAGGGTTTCTTCCCAGTCTACATCTGATATGGGGTGGTAGGCACAGTCTTGGTGGGAGCCTTGTTCAAGAGATACGCAGCTGCTTCTAGTGCATATCCCCAGAATGATCGCGGTAACTCAGCGTTACTCATCATGGACCGAACCATATCCAATAGGGTTCGGTTCCGCCTCTCCGATACACCGTTATGTTGCGGAGTGTATGGAGGAGTAAGCTGAGAGAGAATTTCGTTCTCTTTTAAATAATCCAGGAACTCGGCACTTAAGTATTCTCCACCTCGATCCGATCTTAGAATCTTAATACTTTTGCCGGTTTGTTTTTCTACTTCATTCTTATACTCCTGGAATTTTCCAAAGGCTTCGGACTTATGTTTCATTAAGAAGACATAACCGTACCTTGAGAAGTCATCCGTAAAAGTAATGAAGTAAGAATAGCCGCTTCGAGCATGTGTAGACATTGGACCGCACACGTCACTGTGTACGAGTCCCAAGAGCTCGCTCGCTCTTACTCCATGTCCAGTAAACGGAGTCTTTGTCATCTTTCCTTTGAGACAGGATTGACAAGTGGCATATGATTGATATTCGAACGGATTCAAATATCCTTCTGTATGTAACTTAGTTAACCTTCTCTCATTGATGTGACCCAGTCTACAATGCCACAAGAAAGTCTGATTTATTTCCGGAGACTTTCTTTTGTGTGTATTCTGGACATTGAAAATCTGTGGTTGGTTCAATACGTATATACCATTACTCAATATACCTGACCCAATCAAAACTTGATTAAGGTGAATGTTTACAACATTACTTACAAACGCAAATTCATAACCTTCTTTAGAAACTAAAGATACAGAAATGATATTACAAGTTGCGTTGGGTATAAAAAAGCAATTACGCAAAACCAAAACATGTCCATCTGACATTCCCAGGTGATAGTCCCCCACGGCTTTAGCATCCATGCTAGCTCCGTTCGCAACTCTGGGGGTTATGTCACCTGCCTTCAAAACCCTACGGTTTCTCAACGCCTGCAAAGAATTACAGATATGAGATCCTGATCCGGTATCCAATACCCAGGAAGTAGAGTTTATTGAAAGACAGTTTTCAATAACATACACACCTGAAGCTGAAGCTGCAACCTGCTTCAATTCCTGTGTCCTGGCTTTCCAAGCCCTGCAATCATTCTTCCAGTGACCTTTCTTATGACAATAGAAGCATTCTTCCTTATCTACAAGCTTCCCCGCTTTCTTTGTTGCTTTTGTTTTTCCCTTCGTATCCACTTTACTAACACCGCCCCTTGGTTTGGCGGGGGCTTTCTTCTTTTTTCCCTTGGCTTTCGCCTTGGACCTAGAAGAAGATGATCCTCTTACAAACAAAGTGGATGTTTCCCTACTTTTCTGTAGGGTGCCCTTTGCGCTCCTCAGCATGTTGAGGAGCTCTGAAAGTTCAACCTCTTTTTCTTGTAAGTTGAAGTTCAGTACAAACTGGGCGTAAGTGGAAGGAAGGGACTGGAGAACTAAGTCTGTATAGAGCTCACTCTCCAATGTGGTTCCCAGGTCCGCGAGCTCCTCAATGTAGCCGATCATCTTTAGCACGTGCTCGGCTACTGATGATCCGACGACCATCTTTGCCGAAAACAACTTTTTCGACGCTTCGTATCTTGCGATACGAGATTGCTCTCCATACAGTTCTTTTGTATGGAGAAATATGGATTCAAGGTCCATATTCTCGTGCCTCCTCTGATGTTCGTTGTCCATCGAGGCAAGTACGAGGCACTTGGCCTTCGCGCTATCAATCTCCCAAGTCTTGCGGATTTCCTTATCCGCGACGCTGGAAGTGGGACCAGGGACAGGGGGAGCTTTGGTGGTAAGAAGATACCCCAGCTTGTCGTAAGTGATTGCCATTTTGACATTCCTGAGCCAATCTTTGTAGTTTGGCCCTGTCAGTTTGTTTTTATCTAGAAGTAACTTAAGTCCAGTCATGTCGATTGGTCGCTGCAATTAGGAGAGAGAAGAAGAAACACTCAGCATGATGCTCTTGCAAGTTTAGAGTGGTTTTTAGTTTGTCTAAACAGGATGGCTCCCACTGTTTCTCGAATCCCTCCTCAAACCATAAAGGAAGAATTAGTCGGGATCAATCCCACCGTACAATACTTGCTTAACCGTTCAGCCAGGCTAGTGTCGGTACTTCGAGGGAGGTTTTCCAACGCTTTCGCGAAGTTCCTTAATTAAAGAACCTCTTTTCCCTGGGGGCGTAGCCCCGCTAACACCTTTCTAGGCACCTACTAGGTTTATAGCATTGATCGTTAAGTGAGAAATTTCCCGAGGAGTAGCATATACTCACAGTAGGATCGGGATCCAAATATCATCGCGTGACGAAACTGAAGGAATCCTACCAGAATCATCACACTCCAAATGGTATGCAAATCTAGCAAGTTTCAGTACTTATGAAACTCCCGATGTGGATTTTTGCCCCATGCTCTTATGACCTTGGCGTGAGGTCAAAATGTCATAAGTCACATGTCAAGTTTGTCCCATCATTATCCAGGTTAATTTGAACCCACCCGTACATACCCTTGACGTAGGCAAAAATGGCAGTACGACTGTCTCAAACCAACGCATTCTATCTATGCAACAGATAAATATCCGGCAGCTACCAATCACTATGCCTTGGCGTGAGGTCAAAATACATAGCTTGAATACTACCGAATATTTAACTGAAATGATGGAGGGCTACGGATGGTATTGGCAAAACCGTGAACGTAGTGAACTTGATTTGGTCGATGGAACGAGATAGCTTTTAAAAGGAGTGGCTTAAGCTCCGCATTTAAAAGTTTGTTTTGAAAAGAACCGAGTGGTTTTTCGAAAGTGTTCCAACGACTTTAACTTGGTTTATTATCTTGCATCAGTTCTTTTAATGCGTGATATTCTTGCATTAGTTCTTTTAATGCGTCCCATCATTTAATCCTACCATTGCAGAAAATAACCAAAATATGACGTACGCTTATGCCATTCGCATTCGCCACTGGGCCCCGTCATTACCCGTTAGGTTACTTAACTAACGACAGAGCGGGGGCTGGGCTAGCACGTCTGTAAAACATAAGCAACGCCTAAATAATATCATATATAGATATACTGCAATGATAAACATTTCAGATCACAGATGAATACATTGGATATATTAGGAATCTGTAATTCGTACGAGCCTGTAACGAAAAGCAGATTACACGGTCGCGGTGAATAGCCAATACCCCACCCAAGACCCCTACGGGTGCGGCAAACTACCCGCCAAGTACCTGAAGCGTAGCAACCTCCCTCATCTCCATGAGTAGGCCACTCGACACTTCGGCATACCCGGTAGTTTGTGCACCCCCTCCACGGGTCTATCCTAGGAGCAAAAACAGTAAAAAGAAATTATACAATGACGGCTACAACCCCGACCCGGTTGTGCGGCCATACAAATAATTATTACATCAATTTACAAATTTACATGAATTGAAAGAAAAGAAAAACTCTCGTCTCACAACCCCCGGCTATTCACCCGCGACAATCCAACATATTCATATACACATTCCAGCAATATTACAGATCACAGATTTGTATAACCCCCACTAATCGACATATAGCGATTAGTAGACGTTCAATACAAATATCACATTACAGAAAAACCCGTTAGCTTAAGTCTTTTAGAAGTTCGATCAAAAATACGGATTTTCGGGACCCCAAAAATAAAATTTTCGTTCTGGAAAATCTGGGCAGAAAATATATATTCCAAAAATCCCAAAATACCCCTGCAAGTACACTGTAGCAAAGAAACACCAGAGAGGGGGCAAGGAGGCCGCGGAACCGCGGCAATAGCAAGCTATTGCCGCGTTTCCGCGGTCGTTTAGGGGGAACTCTTGGTGATTTTTCTACAGTGGCTTTTAAAAACCCTGAGCCGATTTTAGAGATGAAAATAATCAACTTTTGAATAGTATAAAAATCGACAGAAAGTTCGAATTTCGGGGTTCGTTTTCGGGACTTTTTCTTTGATCGATCTTCGAGTTACTTGCTAACATGTTAGATAGAGTTTAACCTGGCTCTGATACCACTGTAAGTCCATGCTACCTCTCCCGGTACTTTCAGGAATGCGGAATTTGGTAAAAAACGATTTTTATAGAGGTGGTAACATGGACCTATAAACCGAATCTTGGTTAAACATCTAACTAACAACCTAACTACGAGTTTCTAGCTACTCGGTTAGGGGGTTATACCTTGCTTGTCTTGAACTCCTTCGTCTTCAAGCTCCGATGGTGGTCCGGATTGGCTTCTTCCCGTCGTCTCCGTACGCCGAAGATAGATCCACCTGAAAGCTCCAACCTTTGGCTCCTTCTTCGAACTTTGAAGAAACTAGTTCACTCGGTTTACTAAACCTTGTAAACTAGAGTGAGTAGAGAAGAGTTTGTATGGGATTTTATCTATGGTTCTTGATTCTCAACTCATGAGACAAGAGAACCATAGAGTCAAGAGAGGGAGCAAGAGGGTGAGGGTGAGAGCAAAACAAGAGAGCTCAAAACAAAGAGAGAGAATGAGCAAGAAAGAATGAGCAAGTCTTTTGCCTCTCACCCTCTCATAATCCAAAGTCATCATAACTCATTATACCAAATCAAGTGTTATGTGATGGTTGAAGCAACCATAACCATATCATTTCATGCACTCATATTGCACAAATGAGCAAGCAAGCAAAAGTCTTTGCCATGAAATGATGGCTATGGTTATCATGATGGTCAACTAGTCAAGCCTAGTCAACCGGTCAACAAAGTCAACAAGTCAACAAAAGTCAACAAGTCAACAAAGTCAACAAAAGTCAACACCATGTCACCATAATACTTAATTAATATAATAGTTAATCACATATCATATTCTCATTAGGGTTGAGCAAAAAGTTAAATAGTCAACGGTCAACTGTCAACAACCCTAATGAGAATCCGCTGCCTCTGTCTCCCTGTCAATTGTGCATACGCACCCGCACCCGCGTTCCGAGGAACACGAATGCATACTGGATAAATCCAATCCCAAAAGGTACACTAGGATCTGGCTTAAACCAAAGCCCGCTAGTGTAAACTGTCCGGATACTGTACGTGCACAAGTGCACGGATGTGACCGAACCCTGTCGCAAAACCATGCGACCTCTACTCTTTTGCCTAAAGGCGAAAAGCTTTCTGTGTGGGACTCTAAAGACTCGACACTACGCTGGCAGTGGGTTTAACCACAGACCGCAAGCGGCACTAACTGTGCGTAACGGTCCCCAGGTAATGCCGACAAGAAGACCGACGAGGCGAAACCCATCTGAACTCCTACTGAGCCTGAGTGTGACATTCTCCGTACAGTCCGATCTGTTCGTCTGATACATCGCATGGCGGGCCTAGAGGGCGGTAAACGTCAGTCCCCCAATAGCGGTACAAGTCGTGCCGGAGCGAAGCCCAAAACACCCTGAGATAACACTGGAAGCCTACCAGTATATCTCGTTTGCCCTGGCCAGGGACTACTCGTGTAATGGCTCTCCTAGACGCAGCGCGATGTCAACCCCCAATACCGGGAGAGACGAATCCTGTCTAACCGTCACTGCCTCCAAGTGCTTCGGGACTGCCCAACCACTACCTGTTTGCACGACTCCTTTGAGCCGTGGTAGGGTAGTGATCAAAGTACAGTGGGAACACACTCGAGGCGAAGTGACAGTGTCAAGTCAGCGGACTAAGCTGTACTCATGTCACCTGGGAACTGATAACTGACGATAGGCATAATACCAACAAGTCAGTTCCCGACGAGTCCTGTCCAGTGTACCCGTAACCTAACGAGCACCCGCATACTATCTCAAGTACGACGTACTGACGGCTGTGGAACAGACCGTCTCCCACACTGGGATGAGAAGCGCATGCGCTGGTCTACTCCGGAGTATCGATGCCCTGTCTCGATAGTCCTGCGACCAGGGACCTGCATAAGGATGTGCCTATAGATTACCCAGCCCCACTAGTGTGACGGCCATCACATCGCTGGTAATCAAGCAAAGATCCTAAGGGCTCCACTAATGTGTATAGGCGATATACAAAAATAAACACATGTACACATTGAAGTAGAAACAAACCAAGTAGCATACTACTATTTTGAGCAAGATTGTATATACAAGGTGATTATCCCAAGCTTCCATTAAGTAATATACAAACTAGTATGATACAGTAATGGCCTCTAGGGCATATACACTAACAGACATGCCAAATCAAACGAAGCGAAAGCCAAATTCTTAGCTTCAGGGTCTTGACGGCAACTCATATAAAACCTGAAAGACTATCGGAGATCATCCCACACCAGTGCGGAGTGGTCACCACCTCAACGTTCGTCTCGATATAGCAGACGAGATGTCATTACAACGTCCTTCCTCCAATAGGATTCGGACACGCCAAAGAAAATGAAGCGAAGGTCAAATTCCTAGCTTCAGGGTCTTGACGGCAACTCATATAAAACCTAAAAGACTATCGGAGATCATCCCACACCAGCGCAGAGTGGTCACCGCCTCGACGCTCGTCTCGATACAGCAGACGAGATATCACTACAGCTTCCTTCCTCCAATAGGATTCGGACAATCCAAAGCAAACGAAGCGAAAGCCAAATTCCTAGCTTCAGGGTCTTGACAACAACTCATATAAAACCTGAAAGAATATCGGAGATCATCCCACACCAGCACGGAGTGGTCACCACCTCGACGTTCATCTCGATACAGCAGACGAGATGTCACTAGAGCGTCCTTCCTCCAACAGAATTCGGACACGCCAAAGCAAATGAAGCGAAGACCAAATTCCTAGCTTCAGAGTCTTGATGGCAACTCATATAAAACCTAAAAGATTATCGGAGATCATCCCATACCAGCGCGGAGTGGTCACCACCTCGACGTTCGTCTCGATACAGCAGACGAGATGTCATCACAGCGTTCTTCCTCCAACAGGATTCGGACACGCCAAAGCAAATGAAGCGAAGGCTAAATTCCTAGCTTCAGGGTCTTGACAGCAACTCATATAAAAGCTGAAAGACTATCGGAGATCATCCCATACCAGCACGGAGTGGTCACCACCTCGACGTTCATCTCGATACAGCAGACGATATATCATACCAGCGTTCTTCCTCCAGCAGGATTCAGACGCGACAATCAAACAACGGAGCCACGGCAAAATCTCTAGTTCCAAACCTTGACGGTTCACCAACAACCTAGAGACAACCGCGACATTCGTCTCGATACAGCATACGCAATGCCAGCAAACGAAGCAAATGCCAAATTCCTAGCTTCAGGATCTTGATGGTAACTCATATAAAACCTGAAAGACTATCGGAGATCATCCCACACCAGCGCGGAGTGGCTATGACTCATCGGGGCTCCCCAAACTGAGCCTAACCTCAAGTAAAAAGCGGCGTGGCAAAATTCCTAACGCTTGCTCTTCCGACGGTCAGACTACTGTTCCCCTCCGAACGGCGGCCGGGACGCGCGGGACGTCTCGCCTGAGGTTCGGGGAAGATGCTAATTGGTTTTATCCGTCCACCTCTCCGAAGATGCCAAGTTGATTTATGGCACCATGTATCGAAGGTCTGAACGGATGCGGCCGATGTAGCAGACTTCGTCAGATTCCCCCTCGTTTGAGGGGTTTTTGATTGTGGGGACGCTCTTCCCTGCAGGCGCAAGCCCCTGCAGTTAATTACGCTACCGCACCGCGGTAACAACTTTCTCCTTCTCCAGATGGTCACTTCGTGTCGTGTGTATTTATTTTATGTTTTGTTGCCCGTGGATTGTATACGGAGACTGACTTATGTCGTCGCCCGTAGGGCGTGGACTAGTCCAAATCCGTGTTCATCTTAGATTTGGGTTTGGGGGTTTGGTTTGAGGATACGTCAGCCATACTTGAGGCTAAGATCAACTCAAACGTTTGTTAAGGATACGTTAGTCTAACTTTAAGACTAAGATTAACTTAACGGAATCGTTTAGATCCGACAAAGGAGCGTTTTAGGCTCCATTGTACCAGTTTAGGGACATAGTAGTTCATCGTATGTATAGCCGTCGGGACCCGTCACCTCTCTGACGACGTTGAAGGATTACAACGACGGATGTCAGAGGAGTTCAGGGATGTACCCTCGACCAGAGTTAATTGGGGGGATTCATAGTCCAGTCTGTTTGAAGGTTTAAGGATACGTTAGCCATCTTTGAGGCTAAGATCAACTTAAACGGGACCGTTTAGATCCGACAAAAGAGCATGCGGGGCTCTATTGTTCTAGTTTAAGGACATTGCGGTCCATGGGTAGTTTAAGGACGTTGCGGTCCATGGGTAGTTTAAGGACGTTGCGGTCCACGGGTAGTTTAAGGACGTTGCGGTCCATTATTAGTTTTAAGACATCTCGGTCGAGGTTAAGGACGTCGTAGTCCATGGGTTTAAGGACTCCATAGTCCGGTATGTGCTCTGGATGCTTCACACGGGTTCACTGCCGTGCTTGGCGAGGACCAGGCTCCGCTCTGGGCGTTTTCCGCGGGGTCAAAGAGTGACGTTATCCGCGTTCCACGTAACCAGGAATTTTGCACTAGATGCTTCACACGGGTTCACTGCCGTGCTCGGCGAGGACTAGGCTCCGCTCTGGGCGTTTTCCGCGGGGTCAAAGAGTGACGTTATCCGCGTTCCACGTAACCAGGAATTTTTGCATTAGACACGGGTTTAAGGACCCCACAGTCCATATCAATGTGTGGTCGTCGGGACCCGTCACCTCTTTGAAGACATTGAGGGATTACAATGCCAAGTATCAAAGGAGTGAAGAGATGTACCCTAGAACCGGAATGGCTTAAATAGTCCTTGACCCAATTTGGGATCAAGACCGATTAATTATGTTATGAGCCCATTAGCCCAGTTAATTACGAATTGAATACTCATGGCCTAGCTTGGGCTAAGTCCGATCATGTATGGAATATTGGCTTCTTGTTGGTCCATTGAAGGAGAGGCTTTGCCTCTATTCATTTAGCCAATTGGGCCAAAGCCTAGTGTTAAACACTACAGAGCAATCAGTGTTGAACACTGGGGATGAGGTTGACAAGTTAGTGTTTAACACTAAAAGATAATTGGTGTTAAACACCAGCAACAAGGCTTTCAAATTATCATAAACACTAAAACAGATCAGTGTTGAACACTGGCAATGGAGATCTCAGATTAGTGTTAAATACTAAGGTAATCAGTGTTGAACACTGCGAATAAAGTTCTTTGATCAGTGTTGAACACTAAGGCCCAACAATGTTTCAATACTGGATTCGAGAGTTCCAATTTAGTGTTAAACACTAAGGCAAGAGGGGTCACGTGGCAACACGTGAGAGCGCCCTCCCTTCATTTATTCTGCTGAGATTATCGCATCACGTGCCCTCACGTGAAGGGCATTTAAATGCTTATATGTTAAAGCTTCTGCCGAGGGTCACGTGGATCACGTGGGGTGCTGCCTCAAAGGGGCTTTCTGTAGATCTCTTGGGGGGGTCACGTGGTGACACGTGACCCTGCCTCTATGTATGTCGTTTAGAGGATCTGTTAATCTTTTCCAGGAATTAAATTCCTCGTAGGGTTAAACCCTGACAGTAATCTCAGAAGAATTAAATTCCTACTTCCTTTTGAAGATTTATATTCTGAATAGAATTGGACTCTGAATTTTCTGTAAGAATTAAATTCCTCATACATGTGAAGAACTAAATAGGGTTAAACCCTAATAAAAGCTTTTAAGGAATTAAATTCCCATTCTCTGTTAAATTATGATCAAGGGAATTAAATCCCCGCTGTTCCAACAGAACTAGGTTCTTAATTAGGGTTAAACCCTGTTTCTTTTTGTTCTGAAGGAATTAAAATCCCATAACACAGGGTCAAGCCCTAGTTTTATTTTAAAGGAATTAAATTCCTATAGTTCTGTGAGAATTAAATTCTCGTGCTTCCATTCCCTCTCTATGTTTTGGATCTGCATGGCAGGATCTCAACCCATTGAGAATTAAATTCTCAAATTCAAGGGGAGATGTGCACTTTGCAGATCCTCTATCAAAGAGAGAAGAAATATATTCTTCTGTTTTATATATCAGAGTTAAACTCTGTTGAGAATTAAATTCTCCTTTCTTTCAAGGAGCCTTCCCTTTCTTACCTAGGGTTTTCTTTTGCAGAAGATCCAAGTTCCTCGAAGTATCAAGGCTCGCTCTCCTTTTCTTCAATCTGCGTATCTATCTTCTTTTTGTATCTCTTGGCTCCTATTTATAGGAGAAGCAGCCGAGTCAATTAGTTTTTGACGAATCTTCATTGAGAGATTTGATTTGCATCCATCATTCGTTCTGGACCTTTGGATTATTAGGTGAATTTTATTCACCATTGGATTTTAAATCCAGAGATTCTCCTTTGTTATTTTGGTTAGATTTAAAGGGGAAATCTTTCCAAACCCGAGATTTTCCCGTAGATAGATGATATTTAATCATCTTTAAATCTTTAATTCGATTGGTTCCAGGTAATCGCTTTCCTTTGGAAAGATTTAAATCTCTTTCAGAATTTAATTCTGTTAGCAAAATGGGCTTTGAAAGCCGGTCGCGTGTGACCACGTGACCCATGGTCACGTGTGGGCACGTGACCCTCTTTGGAATGAGCCTTCTTCTTTCTTTCTGCGCTTTGCTTTCTGTTCTCTGTTTAGCTGTCACGTGCCACCACGTGACAACTGGTCACGTGTGAGCACGTGACCCTGGCATGGAGCCTTCTTCTCGATTTAACCGGAGAATGAGCCTGATGTTTTGAGTGTCACGTGCCAACATGTGACCTCTTCTGAAGCCTTTTTCTTGATTCGATCAGGGAACCGTTGTGTCTTTGCCGCTGCTTTTAAATGTCACGTGCCGACACGTGACCCAGGTCACGTGGGAGCACGTGACCCTTTCTGAACCCCCTTTCTTTGATGTATTTGGGAAACTGAATTTGCCTTGTCGATACTTTTAGGTGTCGCGTGCCCACACGTGACTGCTGGTCACGTGTAAGCACGTGACCCTTTTCTGAAGCTTTTCCCATAAGATTTTCTGATTTTAAATCAGGAAACAAATGCCCCCACAGCGTTGTTCTCACGTGTCAGCACGTGAGTGCAACGCTGTCACCTTTTGTGACCGTTGGATTCCTTTAGGGATTTGGGGAGATGAAGCGTTTCCATCGCCTTCTATAAATACCACCGTCTCTTCCGAGGAGCCTTCACTTTGCTCATCTTCTTTTGAGAACTTTTCCTGAGAATTTAATTCTCGTTTCCAGAGCTTAGTTCTCTGCCTCAGACATTTTCCAGAGTTTAACTCTGTTGACGGATCCCTTTTCCTCAGGTAATAATGTTGAACGGCTGAAGCGCCTTCGTTTTAAAAGAACTCTCTGGATTTTAAATCCCCATTAAGGATTTCACAAAGAACCCATTTTTTCTTCAATTTCTTTGACTTCCATCAGTAGATCTCTTAGGGTTGGATGATCCTTGAGGAGATGATGATGGCGGTTCAACTCCATGGAATTTAATTCCATCCAAAAAAATGTTTTATGGGAATTTAATTCCCTTTTCTTAATAAGGAATTTAATTCCAATGAAGAACTCGATTTCTTCACACGGAGGCTTCCTGGGGTCTCTTGGCCCGAGGTTGTTCTTCTGCAATTAATGCAATGGGAACTTTCTAATGATTCTCGTGACCTTTATTTCAGGTATCATGGATGCCCATCTGTATAGTCTTGACGAGATCATTTCCTACGGGAATATTCGTGCACTGGGCCGCAATCAGAACCAGGAGTTCACCGATGCTCAGTGTGCCGAGATCATGAGCCGCTTTGACGAGTACAACCATCGGCTACTCCCCCGTCGCTCTTCTCTTCTGAGGTTGATCGTGCTGGCGATCCGGGAGGCACTTCCTCTCTTTTGCACCAGCATACCGCTCGGGGCCTTGGACACTGCTGAGGATAAGGTGCATTCGGTGTACCTTATGGGCTTGATCTCAAAAAGGAGGCGAGATCACCTTATTGATCTCTTGCACCAAGCCTTTCAGCAGTCCGCCATACTTGCCGCCTATCGGAGGGTGGAGGATATTCGTGAGGACCCCGACGCTTGCGACCGCGAGAGGAAGCATACTCGGGAGGTTCGAAATGCTTGGAGAATCTTGGACAAAGTTAATTTCGAGTTTCTCAACCCGTGCCCCGCGTCTGAAGTCTTACCGTTGTAGTTGTGTCCTCTTTATTTTGTATGAACTTCTCAAAGTATGAATGATAAGTTTTATCATGTTTTTCCCTGTTCGTATGCCTTTCTCTGGGATTTCATCATTTTGCTATTTTTGTCGTTGGTGCTTTTAATATGCAGGGTGCTATTCCATTTTTTTGTGTACATCGGGTTTGGGCCTCACGTGTTCTGCACGTGGGGTGCCTTGATGGGGCTGTTCACAAATCTTCCCATGCCATATTTTCAGTGCACAATATCAGATGCAGAAAAAGGGCCTTGGAAATAGTTCCATCTCCTTGATTTTCGATGCATTTCCTTTTTTGGGCCTTGGAAATAGCTTCACCATGCAAGATTTTCCGCGCACAGCACTTAATGCACTTCTTTATATATGAGGCTATAGCTTTCTTTTCCCTTCACAGAGAGATTTATATTATATATTTTTTTTTTTTACTTTGGTGTAACTTGTCTTGAGAAACAAACGAGTGCCATGGCCTGCAATCGCCCTCATGCTCGTCGACAGCCATGGGAAGTTCCTACTGAGGAGATGATCCCCCGCTTTGTTGCTCGGTTGGTGGATCCCCTCCTTTCCGACAACGAATGTGACTTAGCCATGCATGAACTCTCGATCCGTAGAGGGTCTCCCCTCCCGATGGGTTCCCTCTGGCTTCGGATGATTCTCACGGCCGTGCTTGCCGACATCCCTCCTCACCCAGCGGAGATGACCCTGGCGATGCTTGATGCGGCTGAAGAGAAACTCGAGGGTTTTCACGAGGCCAGTTTGATTACTCAGGCTTTGAAAGATCGCTCAGTTCGTCTTTTGAGCAAAATAAGAGCCCGACGAGCTGTTATGTCTGCTTTTGCAGATGAACATGGCGCCAATCGATAGGGGGCAACTCCTCGCGAGAACCGTCGCTTTGATACGCTGGAGAGAGCGGAGAGAGAGATGGAGAATTTTGTTCTCTGCTTCATTAACCCCTGTGCCATTGATCCCGTGTTTGGTGACCTTTTCCCGCTAGCGTAGCATTTTTAAATTAGTCCCTCCTTTTTTAGGCTTTATGCCGAACTTCCATGTAGGCTTGGTACTAGTATGTATGTTTCCGCTTGCATAAATAAACTTTGCATTCTTCTCATGAGAACTTTCTTTAATTGCAAATGCTATCATCACTTTCCTGCGCATCAGACCTTTTTGGACATTACGAATGTTCATGCGATTGCAAATGCTATTATTATTATTTTTTTTTGAATACTCGCATGCTTGAAATATGTCGGAAACCTTTCTTGTTGCTTTTCATGTCAGGTGATGTGAGCACGTTTTAGATCGATTATTCCCGTCGACTGGAAGCCCATTTATACAGTCTCGTAAGTGTCTTGTTTCCAAGGTTGCGGTCGCGGGAGTGAGCTTACATGACCTGATAGGATGACGCATGGCGAACATTTTGTCGCGCGAGAAAGGGGTTCGGCCGTAAATTCTCGGAGAGGGAGCTGGCTTCTAAGACGCTGAGCGAGCTTCAGGCGAGTCTTAGGCTAACAAAGCGTATGAACTCTGGCGGGCGTTTCAGGAGTCTATCAAGGAGGTGGTGGCTCTCGATAAAGCCGCCACGTTTACTCGCGAGAGGGTTGAGGCTCATAAGGCCACTGAGAAAGAGCTTGAAGCCCGGCTTGCTTCATATCAGGCCCAACAAGCTCAGGCGGAGGCTCGCCTTCTGGAGATCTTGCGTCGTGAAGCCGTGGCTCAGCAACAAAACGATGAGCTGGTGAAATTATTGCACCGCCCGCCGGCTTGAGGACTTGTATCTTTTCTCCCTTTTTTTTTGTACATACTCATGGATAAGAGTATCTTTCTTTTTGTTTCTTTCATGACCTGTATTTTGTATCCATTTTGGCTTATGAATAAAAGATACAATTTTCCTCTCAATGGTGTGTCCCCTTTTTATTGAACGTATTCTGCGGATATTCTATCTTGATCTCCTTGCAGGACAGCGATGGCTCAGGATTCAGGGTTAAGATTTGCTTTCTAAGGTTTTTGCATCTTATGAGCCACGAGGGTCTCATAAAGAGTTTTTCTCCCTACAGGTCGAGAGGATCCCATAGGTGTAAGTTCTTCTTAGAGATCGTGAGGATTCTTAAGCGGGTTTTCCCTTGAGAGTCGTAGGGATCTCACAGGAGGGTTTTTCTTCCTTACAGGTCGTGAGGACTTGTAAATGCTGGATGTGGTCACCCTTGTTCGTGTTTTATGGAGTCAGGGGTTTCTCCAGGTATTGTAGTTTAAAGACGTCGCGGTCAAGGTTAAGGACCTCATAGTCCGTGGATTTAAGGACTCCACAGTCCGCTGTTAGTTTTAAGACATCACGGTCAAGGTTAAGGACCTCATAGTCCGTGGATTTAGGGACTCCACAGTCCGATGTTAGTTTTAAGACATCACGGTCAAGGTTAAGGACCTCATAGTCCGTGGATTTAGGGACTCCACAGTCCGGTGTTTGGTTACAGGGACCCGTCACCTCTTTGAAGACGTTGAGGAATTACAACGCCAGGTATCAAAGGAGTGAAGAGATATACCCTTAAACCAAGGCAGAATCCATAGGGAATCGGGGTGGTTGATCGTTAGTTTTAAGACATCACGGTCGAGGTTAAGGACGTCATAGTCCGTGGATTTTAAGGACTCCACAGTCCGGTATTTGCTCTGGATGCTTCACACGGGTTCATTGCCGTGCTTGGCGAGGACCAGGCTCCGCTCTGGATGCTTCACACGGGTTCACTGCCGTGCTCTGTGAGGACCAGGATCCGCTCTGGACGTTTTCCACGGGGTCAAAGAGTGACATTATCCGCATTCCACGTGACCAGGAATTTTGCACAAGATGCTTCATACGGGTTCACTGCCGTGCTCGGCGAGGACTAGGCTCCGCTCTGGATGCTTCACACGGGTTCACTGCCGTGCTCTGCGAGGATCAGGATCCGCTCTGGAAGTTTTCCACGGGGTCAAAGAGTGACATTATCCGCGTTCCACGTAACCAGGAATTTTGTGTAAGTCGATGTAGTACACCCCAATACTTGTGGGGAGGCGGAATTTTCAAAAACGAACTTGTTTAGTGAACGAACATCGACTAACCGCTTGAATCGAAGCTAAACTATAAATAATCAAACACAAAGTGTTTCTTAACTATTGTGTTTAGGGATTATACCTAATGAAACCAGTCCTTCGTCTTTACGATCTCCTTGTTCTCCTCGGCCTTCTCTAGGTAGTAGACGATCCACCCGAGAGCAAAACTCCAAGCTAAACCTCTAAACTTGAGGCAACTAACCTTCTTGGATTGCTAATCAAAGAAGCTAGGATGAAATAGAGTGATGGTTATGGATTGATTAGTCTTTCTAATCCTTTGATCTCAACTCATGAGGTGTAAGGATTAGTCTCTTGAAGATGAGAGCTTGAGGAGAGAGAAGGTGAGAATAAATTATGAGATGAGATTGTGAGTATCATAACATATTATGAAGCATTCTCATTAAAGAATAAATGAATAAATGTGATGAATAAGCATGCTTCATAAATGTTAAGTGGTGATTCATTAAGCATGTGTCATTAATCATTTATGGTGCAATAATGATAATGATGAATCACTCTCATGACTCACAAAGCTTATCCAAAGTAACCTCCTTAGTCACATCTTCTAGAAGCTTCTCGCACAATTACGAGAACGCCCCTCCAATCCGCAAAAATACGGAAAAACTTTAGACTGTAAAAATCCAATAACCGGATACCAGTAACTAGCTTAAACCAAAGCCGACTGGTAAAAACTGTCCGAAAGTCGTACGTGCGTAAACGCACGTATGCGTCCGAACCCTTGTCGTAAAACCATACGACCTCTATATCGTTTCGCCTGGAATAGGAAACTCTCTGTGTGGGACTCTAGAGACTCGACTACTACGCTGGCAGTGGGTTTAACCACAGACCGCAAGCGGCACTAGCTGTACGTAACGGTCCCCAGGTAGCTGTCGATAAGAAGGCCGATGAGAAAACCCATCCGAACTCCTACCGAGTATGATGTGACAATCTCCATACAGTCCGGTCCGTTCGTCCAAGACTATCGCATATCGGGCCTAGGGGGGCGGCAAGCGTCAGTCCCCTAATAGCGGTATAAGTCGTGTCGGAGGGAAGCCCATTACACCCTGAGAAACTACTGGAACCTACCAGCAAATCTCGCTTGCCCTGGCCAGGGACTTTGCGTAATGGCTCTCTGACACAGCACGATATCTACTCCCAATACCGGGAGGGACGAATCCTGTCTAACCGCCACTGCCTCCAAGTGTTCGGGACTGCACCCAACTGCTACCTGTTTGCACGACTCCTTTGAGCCGTGGTAGGGTAGCAATCTAAGAACAGTGGGACACACTCGAGGCGAAGTAGCAGTGTCAAGTCTGCGGACTACGCTGTACTCATGTCACCTGGGAACTGTTCACTGACGACTGGTATAAAACCAACCAACAGTTCCCTGTGAGTCCTGTCCGGTGTACCCGTAACCTAACGAGCACCTGTATACTATCTCCAGTACGACGTACTGACGGCTGTGGGACAGACCATCTCCCCAACTGGGATGAGAAGCGTACACACTAGTCTACTCCGGAGTATCGATGCTCTGTCTCGATAATCCAACGACCAGGGACCTGAATAAGGATGTGCTTGTAGACTACCCAGCCCCCACTAGTGTGACTGCCATCACAACGCTGGTAGACAAGCAAGATCCTAAGAGCTCTATCAATACGTACACTCACATATTAAGATAGAAAAACCAAGTAGCATACTACCATGTTTAGCAAGACTGTTATATACATGTGAATATCCCAAGCTTCCATTAAGTAATATACAAACTAGTATGATACAGTAATGGCCTTCTAGGGCATAAACACTAACAATCTCCCACTTGCACTAGGGCCATGTACTGGCATATCGTAGACCAATGATCTCGAGTAGCCTCTCGAACTGAATCTGAGGAAGGGCCTTCGTGAATGGATCAGCAATGTTCTCTTCTGAAGCAACTCTCCGAACCTCGATCTCCTGACGATCAATGATCTCCCTGATCAGGTGATACCGCCTCAAGATGTGTCTGGACTTCTGATGGGACCTTGGTTCCTTTGCTAAGGCTATAGCTCCGTTGTTGTCACAATACAGAGGTATTGGATCAACTATGGTAGGAACCACCTGAAGTTCTGTTAGGAACTTCTTCATCCAGACTGCTTCTTTTGCGGCATCGCAAGCAGCTATATACTCCGCTTCCATCGTCGAGTCAGCAACGGTGTCCTGCTTGGAGCTCTTCCAGCACACCGCCCCTCCATTAAGGGTAAAGACATAACCCGACATGGACTTGGAATCGTCCTTATCACTCTGGAAGCCGGAATCAGCAAAGGCCTCCAACCTGAGGTCTTTTCCGCCGTAAACCAAGAACATCTCCTTAGTCCTCCTCAGGTACTTGAGAATGTTATTTACTGCTATCCAGTGTTTCTCCCCTGGGTCTGACTGATACCGGCTTACCACGCTTAGTGCGTAAGCTACATCTGGTCTGGTACACAACATCGCATACATTATAGAGCCTACCGCAGAAGCGTAGGGTATAATAGACATGCGTTCCCTTTCCAAATCAGTCTTGGGAGACATCTCTTTGGAGAGGGTGATTCCGTGACAAGCCGGTAGATTACCGCGCTTAGAATCTTCCATACTGAATCTTTTCAGTACAGTGTCGATATACCTGGACTGCGAAAGTCCCAACATCCTCTTGGATCTATCACGATAGATCCGGATCCCCAGAATGTAAGAGGCATCACCCAGGTCTTTCATGGAGAACCTTTGTGACAAGAATCCTTTGACAGATTGTAGCATAGGAATGTCATTTCCTATCAATAGAATGTCATCCACGTACAAGACGAGGAATACGACACTTCTGGCTACAACTTTACTATATATGCACGGTTCATCTGGATTTTTGATAAAGTCATATTCTTTGACTGTCTCATCAAAACAGATGTTCCAACTCCACGATGCCTGCTTTAGTCCATAAATGGACTTAAGCAGCTTGCATACTTTCCCGCTGCTCCCACTCTGATTGAAACCATCTGGCTGATCCATATAGACGCACTCTTCTAAATTTCCATTCAGAAAAGCCGTCTTTATGTCCATCTGCCAGATTTCATAATCATGGAAGGCAGCAATTGCAAGAAGGATACGAATGGATTTGAGCATAGCTACTGGAGAAAAAGTTTCGTCATAGTCCAAACCAGGTCTTTGACGAAAACCCTTTGCAACAAGTCTAGCTTTATAGGTTTCCACCTGCCCATCTACACCAATCTTTTTCTTGAAGATCCATTTGCATCCTATGGATTTTACCCCACCTGGAGCAAAGTCCAAAGTCCATACTTTGTTGGTGTACATGGACTCCATTTCGCTTCGCATTGCATCTAGCCATCGTACCGAGTCGCCGCTCTGGATGGCCTGCTGGAAGTCAGTAGGTTCATCATCTTCTATGATGCAATCCTCTCTATCCCCGTCTATGAGAAAACCGTAGTATCTCTCAGGCGGACGAGACGGCCTACTACTCCTGCGGAGGGGTGCGGGAATGTCCTGTTCTTCCTGAACTTCCGGTTCTACCAAACTTTCAGTATTGGTTTGTGGTTCTGGAATTTCTTCCAGTTCTATTTCGCTCTCACTTGATTCCTTTTCTACAAACAGATGTTCCAGAAAATGGGCATTACGAGAAACAAAGACCTTTTGTTCCTCTGCGTAATAGAAATAATATTCCTTGGAGTTCTTTGGATATCCCACAAACAAACATTTTACTGATCGTGCCTCGAGCTTGTCCACATGCTGCTTTTTAACAAAAGCTGGACATCCCCAAATCTTCATATGCTGAAGATGGGGTTTCTTCCCAGTCCACATCTGATATGGAGTGGTAGGCACAGTCTTGGTAGGAGCCCTGTTCAGAAGATATGCCGCTGATTCTAGCGCATAACCCCAGAAAGATCGCGGTAACTCAGCATTACTCATCATGGATCGTACCATATCCAATAGGGTTCGATTCCGTCTCTCCGATACACCGTTATGCTGTGGAGTGTACGGAGGAGTAAGCTGAGAGAGAATTCCTTTCTCTTTTAGGTAACCTAGGAACTCGGCACTCAAGTATTCACCACCTCGATCAGATCTAAGTGTCTTGATACTTTTGCCGGTTTGGTTTTCTACTTCATTCTTATACTCTTGGAATTTCTCAAAAGTCTCGGATTTATGTTTCATCAGATAAATAAATCCGTATCATGAGTAATCATCCGTGAAAGTAATGAAATAGGAAAAACCACCTCTTGCATGTGTAGACATTGGACCACATACATCGCTGTGTATGAGTCCTAAGAGCTCGCTCGCTCTTACTCCTTGTTCAGTAAATGGAGTCTTTGTCATCTTTCCTTTGAGACAAGATTGACAAGTGTCATAAGTTTGATATTCGAACGTGTCCAAATATCCTTCTCTATGCAACTTAGTCAACCTTCTCTCATTGATGTGACCCAGTCTACAATGCCATAAGAAAGCCTTATTTAAATCTGGAGACTTTCTTTTTAGTGTGTTATGGACATTGAAAATTTGGAGTTGGTTTAAAACATATATTCCGTTATTTAGTGTACCTGACCCAATCAAACCATGATTAAGGTGGATGTTGACAACATCTCTTACAAACGTGAAATCATAACCTTTATTTGATAACAAGGAAACTGATATGATATTACACGTTAAGCTTGGTACAAAATAACAGTTATGTAAAACCAAAATGTGTCCACTCGTCAATCCTAGGTGATAGTCCCCGACGGACGCAGCTCCCACGCTAGCTCCGTTAGCAACCTTTAGGGTCATATCACCTTCCTTCAGCACTCTACGGTTTCTCAGTGCCTGCAATGAATTGCAAATATGAGATCCTGATCCGGTATCCAATACCCAGGAAGTAGAGTTGATCGACAGACAATTCTCAATTACAAACACACCTGAAGTCGAAGCCACAGCTTGCTTCGGTTCCTGGTTCTTGGCGTTCCACGCCTTGCAATCCTTCTTCCAGTGCCCTTTCCTGTGACAATGGAAGCACTCATCCTGACCAACTATCGGTACTGCAGTCTTTTTCTTTCCCTTCCCTCCCACCTTACTAACACCTCCTCTAGGTCTGGGTGCGGCCTTCTTCTTCCTTCCTTTAGCCCTAGCCTTGGACCCTGAAGAAGATGTACCGCCAACAAACATAGCGGGTGTTTCCCTTGAATTCTTCAAGGTGCCCTCTGCACTCCTTAACATGTTCAGGAGTTCCGGAAGTTCAACTTCTTTTCTTTGAAGGTTGAAGTTCAGGATAAACTGGGCGTAGGTGTGAGGAAGGGACTGGAGAATAAGGTCTGTATAGAGCTCATTATCCAAAGTCGTCCCAAGGTCTGCGAGCTCTTCTATGTAGCCGATCATCTTTAGGACATGTTCTCCTACCGATGACCCGGCAGCCAACCTCGCTCGAAACAAGTTCTTTGAGGTCTCGTATCTTGCTATACGAGATTGCTCTCCATAAAGTTCCTTTGTATGGAGAAATATGCCATCAAGGTCCATATCCTCGTGCCTCCTCTGATGTTCATTGTTCATCGAGGCAAGCACGATGCACTTGGCTTTCGCGCAATCTAAATCCCAGGTTTTGCGGATTTCCTTATCCGCATTACTGGATTTGGGACCAGGGACAGCAGGTGCCGTAGCGGTGAGGACGTACCCCAGTTTGTCATAGGTCAAAGCCATTTTGACATTCCGCAGCCAATCTTTATAGTTTGGCCCTGTCAGTATATTTTTCTCTAAAAGTAACTTAAGTCCAGTCATTTTCAGGGTCGCTGCAATTAGGAGAGAGAGAAGAAAACTCTTTAGCATGATGCTCTTGCAAGTTTAGAGTGGTTTTTAGTTTATCTAAACTGGATGGCTTCCACTATTTCTCGAATCCTTCCTCAAACCATAAAAGAAGAATTAGTCAAGACTATTCTCACCGTACAATACTTGCTTAACCGTTCAGCCAGGCTGGTGTCGATACTTCGAGGGAGGTTTTCCAACGCTTTCGCGAAGTTCCTTAATTAAATAACCTCTTTTCTCTGGGGGCGTAACCCCGCTGACACTTTTCTGGACACCTACTAGGTTTATAGCATTGATCGTTAAGTGACGAATATCCTGATAAGTAGCATATACTCACAGTAGGATCGGGATCCAAATATCATCGTCTGATAATGTTGTAGGAATGCTACCAACATTCATCAAACTCAAAATGGTATGCATCTCTTTGCAAATTTCAGTTTCTTTAGAAATTCCCGATATAAGTTTTTGCCCCATGCTCTTATAACCTTGGCTTTGGTCAAAGTGTCATAAGTCACATGTCAAGTTCTACCCGTCATTATCTTGTCAATTTGAACCCATCCGTATATACCCCTGACTTTGGTCAAATGGTAATACGACTGTCCCAAACCAGCTCATCTATCTTATGCAACAAATGAAAACCCAGCAGCTACCAAACACTATGCCTTGACTTTGGCCAAAATGCATAGCTTGAATACTACTGAATACCCAAATGAAATGACGGAGGGATACGAATGGTTTTGGCGAAACTGTGAACGTAGTGAACTTGATATAACCGAAGGAACCTGATAGCTTTTAAAAGGAGTGGTTAAAGCTCCGCATTTAAAAATATCTGTTTTAAAAATAACCGAGTGGTTTCTTTTAAATTGTTCCAACGATTTAAACTTGGTTTATTTTCTTTGCATTATAGATAATGCGTCCCATCATTAACCTATCATTGCAGAAAACAACGAAAATACAACGTCCTCTTATGCCATCCGCATTCGCCACGGGGTCCCGTCATTACCCGTTAGGTTACTTAACTAACGACAGAGCGGGGGCTGGGCTAGCGCGGGTGTAAAACATAAGTGACGTCTAAATAGCTATCATATATATAGATATTTTACATTCGTCTGACGCAATGATATTCATTCCAGAACACAGATAAACAATATTGGATTTGCAAGCAATCTGTATTTCTTTTGAGCCTGCAAGAAAAGACAGATTACACAGTTGTGATGAATAGCCGTTACCCCACCCTCGACCCCTACGGGTACGGCAAACTACCCACCCGGCAGTTTGTGTACCCCACCTTGGGTCAGTCCTAGGAGCAAAAACAGTAAAATGAAATAATACAACGGTGGCTACAACCGCAACCTGGATGTGCCCTGCAAAATAATATTACAACAAATTACATTTACAACAAATTAATCAAATAATAACCCATTGCAAAACCCCGGCTATACACCACAACAGTCCAATACAGTTTATATGCACAAACAGATATAACCATTTCAGAAATGTGCAACCCCCTGCCAACTGACATACTAGCAGTTAGGGGAGGTTTACGAACACATTATACAATCACAGATATAATCCAATATGCAAATACTGTACAATTTCGATCGATTAAACGTATTTAATATTGCTCCAAAAACTGCTCTGTTAAACTGAAACCTGAGCAAAATTAAAATATTCCAGAAAATCCCAAATTTCACAGAGAAGCAAAAGAAGAAAATTGGGTTCCTGACTCGCCAACTAGGCGGCGGAAGCGCGGCGACTCAGTAGGCTGAGGCCGCGGTTCCGCGGCGAGTTAGGCGATTCAGGGGCCTATTTTTCTTGGGTGTTCTTCTGTGGTCATTTCAAGCTTTCTGCACTCACCTGAAAAATTTTAGGACATCGTTTTAAATTCGACAGAAACTGATATTTTTTAGGGTTTTCCGGCTTCGTTTTTCCGTTCGAAATTCGTACAAATTTGCAATTAAGTTATTTATTGTTTAGCGAGGCTCTGATACCATTGTAAGTCGATGTAGTACACCCCAATACTTGTGGAGAGGCGGAATTTTCTAAAACGAACTTGTTTAGTGAACGAACATCGACTAACCGCTTGAATCGAAGCTAAACTATAAATAATCAAACACAAAGTGTTTCTTAACTATTGTGTTTAGGGATTATACCTAATGAAACCAGTCCTTCGTCTTTACGATCTCCTTGTTCTCCTCGGCCTTCTCTAGGTAGTAGACGATCCACCCGAGAGCAAAACTCCAAGCTAAACCTCTAAACTTGAGGCAACTAACCTTCTTGGATTGCTAATCAAAGAAGCTAGGATGAAATAGAGTGATGGTTATGGATTGATTAGTCTTTCTAATCCTTTGATCTCAACTCATGAGGTGTAAGGATTAGTCTCTTGAAGATGAGAGCTTGAGGAGAGAGAAGGTGAGAATAAATTATGAGATGAGATTATGAGTATCATAACATATTATGAAGCATTCTCATTAAAGAATAAATGAATAAATGTGATGAATAAGCATGCTTCATAAATGTTAAGTGGTGATTCATTAAGCATGTGTCATTAATCATTTATGGTGCAATAATGATAATGATGAATCACTCTCATGACTCACAAATCTTATCCAAAGTAACCTCCTTAGTCACATCTTCTAGAAGCTTCTCGCACAATTACGAGAACGTCCCTCCAATCCGCAAAAATACGGAAAAACTTTAGACTGTAAAAATCCAATAACCGGATACCAGTAACTGGCTTAAACCAAAGCCGACTGGTAAAAACTGTCCGAAAGTCGTACGTGCGTAAACGCACGTATGCGTCCGAACCCTTGTCGTAAAACCATACGACCTCTATATCGTTTCGCCTGGAATAGGAAACTCTCTGTGTGGGACTCTAGAGACTCGACTACTACGCTGGCAGTGGGTTTAACCACAGACCGCAAGCGGCACTAGCTGTACGTAACGGTCCCCAGGTAGCTGTCGATAAGAAGGCCGATGAGAAAACCCATCCGAACTCCTACCGAGTATGATGTGACAATCTCCATACAGTCCGGTCCGTTCGTCCAAGACTATCGCATATCGGGCCTAGGGGGGCGGCAAGCGTCAGTCCCCTAATAGCGGTATAAGTCGTGTCGGAGGGAAGCCCATTACACCCTGAGAAACTACTGGAACCTACCAGCAAATCTCGCTTGCCCTGGCCAGGGACTTTGCGTAATGGCTCTCTGACACAGCACGATATCTACTCCCAATACCGGGAGGGACGAATCCTGTCTAACCGCCACTGCCTCCAAGTGTTCGGGACTGCACCCAACTGCTACCTGTTTGCACGACTCCTTTGAGCCGTGGTAGGGTAGCAATCTAAGAACAGTGGGACACACTCGAGGCGAAGTAGCAGTGTCAAGTCTGCGGACTACGCTGTACTCATGTCACCTGGGAACTGTTCACTGACGACTGGTATAAAACCAACCAACAGTTCCCTGTGAGTCATGTCCGGTGTACCCGTAACCTAACGAGCACCTGTATACTATCTCCAGTACGACGTACTGACGGCTGTGGGACAGACCATCTCCCCAACTGGGATGAGAAGCGTACACACTAGTCTACTCCGGAGTATCGATGCTCTGTCTCGATAATCCAATGACCAGGGACCTGAATAAGGATGTGCTTGTAGACTACCCAGCCCCCACTAGTGTGACTGCCATCACAACGCTGGTAGACAAGCAAGATCCTAAGAGCTCTATCAATACGTACACTCACATATTAAGATAGAAAAACCAAGTAGCATACTACCATGTTTAGCAAGACTGTTATATACATGTGAATATCCCAAGCTTCCATTAAGTAATATACAAACTAGTATGATACAGTAATGGCCTTCTAGGGCATAAACACTAACAATCTCCCACTTGCACTAGGGCCATGTACTGGCATATCGTAGACCAATGATCTCGAGTAGCCTCTCGAACTGAATCTGAGGAAGGGCCTTCGTGAATGGATCAGCAATGTTCTCTTCTGAAGCAACTCTCCGAACCTCGATCTCCTGACGATCAATGATCTCCCTGATCAGGTGATACCGCCTCAAGATGTGTCTGGACTTCTGATGGGACCTTGGTTCCTTTGCTAAGGCTATAGCTCCGTTGTTGTCACAATACAGAGGTATTGGATCAACTATGGTAGGAACCACCTGAAGTTCTGTTAGGAACTTCTTCATCCAGACTGCTTCTTTTGCGGCATCGCAAGCAGCTATATACTCCGCTTCCATCGTCGAGTCAGCAACGGTGTCCTGCTTGGAGCTCTTCCAGCACACCGCCCCTCCATTAAGGGTAAAGACATAACCCGACATGGACTTGGAATCGTCCTTATCACTCTGGAAGCCGGAATCAGCAAAGGCCTCCAACCTGAGGTCTTTTCCGCCGTAAACCAAGAACATCTCCTTAGTCCTCCTCAGGTACTTGAGAATGTTATTTACTGCTATCCAGTGTTTCTCCCCTGGGTCTGACTGATACCGGCTTACCACGCTTAGTGCGTAAGCTACATCTGGTCTGGTACACAACATCGCATACATTATAGAGCCTACCGCAGAAGCGTAGGGTATAATAGACATGCGTTCCCTTTCCAAATCAGTCTTGGGAGACATCTCTTTGGAGAGGGTGATTCCGTGACAAGCCGGTAGATTACCGCGCTTAGAATCTTCCATACTGAATCTTTTCAGTACAGTGTCGATATACCTGGACTGCGAAAGTCCCAACATCCTCTTGGATCTATCACGATAGATCCGGATCCCCAGAATGTAAGAGGCATCACCCAGGTCTTTCATGGAGAACCTTTGTGACAAGAATCCTTTGACAGATTGTAGCATAGGAATGTCATTTCCTATCAATAGAATGTCATCCACGTACAAGACGAGGAATACGACACTTCTGGCTACAACTTTACTATATATGCACGGTTCATCTGGATTTTTGATAAAGTCATATTCTTTGACTGTCTCATCAAAACAGATGTTCCAACTCCACGATGCCTGCTTTAGTCCATAAATGGACTTAAGCAGCTTGCATACTTTCCCGCTGCTCCCACTCTGATTGAAACCATCTGGCTGATCCATATAGACGCACTCTTCTAAATTTCCATTCAGAAAAGTCGTCTTTACGTCCATCTGCCAGATTTCATAATCATGGAAGGCAGCAATTGCAAGAAGGATACGAATGGATTTGAGCATAGCTACTGGAGAAAAAGTTTCGTCATAGTCCAAACCAGGTCTTTGACGAAAACCCTTTGCAATAAGTCTAGCTTTATAGGTTTCCACCTGCCCATCTACACCAATCTTTTTCTTGAAGATCCATCTGCATCCTATGGGTTTTACCCCACCTGGAGCAAAGTCCAAAGTCCATACTTTGTTGGTGTACATGGACTCCATTTCGCTTCGCATTGCATCTAGCCATCGTACCGAGTCGCCGCTCTGGATGGCCTGCTGGAAGTCAGTAGGTTCATCATCTTCTATGATGCAATCCTCTCTATCCCCGTCTATGAGAAAACCGTAGTATCTCTCAGGCGGACGAGACGGCCTACTACTCCTGCGGAGGGGTGCGGGAATGTCCTGTTCTTCCTGAACTTCCGGTTCTACCAAACTTTCAGTATTGGTTTGTGGTTCTGGAATTTCTTCCAGTTCTATTTCGCTCTCACTTGATTCCTTTTCTAAAAACAGATGTTCCAGAAAATGGGCATTACGAGAAACAAAGACCTTTTGTTCCTCTGCGTAATAGAAATAATATCCCTTGGAGTTCTTTGGATATCCCACAAACAAACATTTTACTGATCGTGCCTCGAGCTTGTCCACATGCTGCTTTTTAACAAAAGCTGGACATCCCCAAATTTTCATATGCTGAAGATGGGGTTTCTTCCCAGTCCACATCTGATATGGAGTGGTAGGTACAGTCTTGGTGGGAGCCCTTTTCAGAAAGATATGCCGCCGATTACAGTTGTGTCCGTCGTTACGAGACGAGTGTTGGGATGATCTCTAGGTCGCTTGTGGCCCGTCGAGATTTAGCTTCTTTCTTTGGTGAAACCTGGGGGGGAAGGTATGTTCCCTTTTTGTTTACGCCCTTGGATTGTATACAGGGTGTGATGGAACATCACCTGTAAGGCATAAATTTTATTTTTATTTTATTTCTTTTTCCGCGATGCTCTATCATTTCAGCTTTTATACTGCGAAGGTCGCGATTGCCCCATCATTTCGGTTATTTTTCGCGGTGCCCAATCATTTCGGCTATTTTTCTTTTTACTCGCTGCTTTTTATTGCGAGTTGCCCCATCATTTCGGCTATTTTGTAGGCATGTGTGTCTTGCTAGTTTTTTCGCCGCAAGCTTGGATTTTAGGCGCCGATTTCGACGTCAGCACCGCTACAACTGGAATGTTGCCAGGAGTGAATCATCATTTGCCTTTGTCGATGATGAACAGAGGTGGCTCGGCAAACAGGGTTAAAGGTCCTGTCGACCAAGGCTTTTGACTTCGTGAGCCGTAAGGGTCTCGCAAAGGTATTTCTCCCTACAAGTCGTGAAGATCTTGCAGGTGTATTTTCTCCTTAGGGATCGTGAGGATTCCTAAGTGTGTGCTCCTCTGTAAGTCGTAAGGATCTTACAAGAGGGCTTTCTCCTTATGGATCGAGAGGACCTACAAGGGTTGGACTTTGCTGGGGAAATGTTTATTCGCGCCCGTGGATTGTATACAATGGTCAGTATTGAGCCCCTTGTAGGGCAATATCGAAGGTTGTGGAGGATTTGCTTAACAACAGGTTTAGGTTTCTGTAACTTAAGACTTTCAAATCTTATGAGCCGTGAGGGCCCCATAAGAGAGTTCTCCTTACGAGTCGTGAGGATCTCGTAAGTGTATTTTCTCCTTAGAAATCGTGAGGATCCCTAAGTGTGTTGCTCCTTTGTGAGTCGTAAGGATCTCACGCAGATGGTTTCTCCTTACAAGGTCGAGAGGACCCTACAAGTGTCTTTTAACGAGGTTGCGCCCTTTTGGGTTTTCACAAACACTCGCCGGTAGTCCTGCTGTTTTTATTCACGGAGCCCTTTTGGGTTTTCATCCGTGCCCATTATGCTTGTGGACAAACCGTTTTTTATTCTTTTTCTCTCTTTTTTTTATCTCATCAGCCTAAGGATGCTGCGGTAGTAGTTTAGGGACGTTTCGGTCCGTCGTTAGTTTAAAGACGTTTCGGTCCGTTGTTAGTTTAAGGACGTTTCGGTCCATCGTTAGTTTAAAGACATTTCGGTCCATCGTTAGTTTAAGGACGTTTCGGTCCGTCGTTAGTTTAAGGACGTTTCGGTCCAGAGATATGGGAAGGCCGGCTGCTGCTTGTAAAGTCTGAGCCTAGGAAGATAGCGAGCGGACATAGTCGTCGTCATCTATCATTGACCCAGGCTGTGGCTTATTAAGCGTAGTATTTCTTTAAGAAGCGGCCGTTTATTGGCCTGAAAGGCCTTTCACCGTGCATGTCCATGAGTAGGTAGGCTCCAGCCTGGTAGTCCTTGTCTATGATGTACGGGCCTTCATAGTTTGGCTCAAATTTTCCTCGCTTGGCACGATTGGGGATCATAGGTCTTTTGACCACTAGTACGAGTTCGCCTTGGCGGAATGTCCTCGGCCTGGTCAATCTTTCGTACGAGCGCATCATCTTTGCTTTGTAGGCTTCTAGATGTTGTTGCGCTATGAGCTGGGTTTCGTCGAGGGCATCAAGCTCCTCAAGCCGAAGGTGAGCATTTTCTTCGTCCGTCGGCTCGTGGTGGACTGCTACTCGTAGAGAGGGTAACTCTATCTCGAGGGGGAGCACTGCTTCCGTCCCAAATACCAACGCGTACGGTGTTGTGTTCATGGCCGTCTTGAATGTAGTTCGATAAGCCCAAAGGGCTTCTTGCAGCCTTTCGTGCCAGTCTCTCTTATTCCTGAAAACGGTCTTTTTTATGATCTTCGTCAAGGTCTTATTGAAGGCCTCGGCCAGACCGTTAGCTCGTGGGTTATAAACTGAAGAATATCTCCAGTCTATATTGTGCTGCTGTGCGAAGCGGCTAATCTTATGGCTTCGGTAGGCTGGCCCATTATCGGAGATAATCCACCGTGGAGTTCCGAACCGATGATGAAGTGCGTCTTGAAGAAATGGAGGATATTCTTCGTCTTCACTTCCCTCAGTGGTACTGCTTCTGCCCATTTTTAGAAGTAATCAGTTGTCGCCAGGATAAAACGGTGTCCCCGGGATGATGCTGGCTCAATGGGGCCGACTATGTCAGTTCCCCACATTTCGAACGGCCAGCTAGCCACCGTTGGGTGTAGTGGATTCGGATGTTGGTGGATGAAGTCTCCATGAATCTGGCATGAGTGGCATTGCTTCGCATACTCGAGGCAGTCCTGGATCATCGTGGGCCAGTAGTAACCCATCCGTTTAATTTTTAACTTCATCTTTGGGCCTGCTAGGTGAGAACCGCAAAGTCCGTCGTGAACTTCCTGAATGACTCTTTCTGCTTCGTCAGGTCCTAAGCATCTCAGCCATAGAGAATCAAACGATCTCTTGTATAGAATATCGTTGACGAAAGCGAAAGATAGAGCTCGTTTCATGAGCTGATGTCTTGAGGGCGCTTCTTTGGGCATTCGGTGGGACTTAAAGTAGTCTATGAAGACTTCCCTCCAGTCTTCGGCCTTCTTACAGTCTTTTATTTGTAGGGTCGTCTGCTCAGTCGCTCCCTTTTCTTTATATAATTCCGGAGGTATTTCTGCCAGGGCGAGCACTCGACGGCTTTGTACCACGATTCTGACATCATCGAGGTTCTCGTCAGCCAGTTCTTTAGCAAGTTTGGCCAACGCGTCTGCTTTGCTGTTTTCCGCGCGCGGTATGTTCTCCAGAATATAGGAGGGAATTTGGTTCAGTAGTTGTCGCACCTTTTCGCCATACTTCACCAACTCCGGTTTGCACGTTTGGTAGTCACCATTTACTTGACTAACAACCAGTTGAGAATCCCCGTATATAAGAAGGTCTTCAACTCCCAGGTCGATGGCGATTTCGAGGCCTGCTATCAGAGCTTCGTATTCAGCTTCATTGTTTGTCCTCGGCTCTGTTAAGGAGAAGGCGAAGCGCATTATCCCTCCTTGTGGAGTTGCAAAGACGAGGCCTATCCCCGATTTGATCATTGGGATACCTTGTTTCTGTTTCTTTACGGAGGACGCTCCATCGAAATAGAGTTCCCATCGGGTGCTACCGCTGCCAATCGCATCAAATGCATGCTCGTCCGGCAAATCACAGTTCAGAGGAGAATCGGCCGGTATCGGGTGCTCCGCGAGGAAATCGGCAATGGCCTGGCCTTTCATTGCCTTGAGAGGTTGATACGTTATCGAGAACTCCATCAAGAGCAGGGCCCACTTAGCGAGTCGTCCCGTCAATATGGCTTTCGACATCAAGTATTTAAGGGGATCCACCTTTGAAATGAGACGGACTTCATGCGCCAACGTATAGTGCCTGAGCTTTGTTATCGCGAAGATTAACGCCAAGCAATGTTTTTCAATGGGAGAGTAGTTGCTTTCTGCCCCCAGTAGAACTCAACTTAAGTAGTAAAGTGCCCTCTCTTTCCCCTGATCGTTCTCTTGTGCCCATAATGCGCCCAAGGAACCTTCGAGGGCGGTCGTATAAAGAATGATGGGTTTTCCCTTGACCGGCGCAGCCAACACCGGAGGGTTCTGCAGGTACTGCTTGATCTCGTCTAGTGCACCTTGACATTTGTGATCCCAAACGAATGGAGTTCCCTTTTTCATCAGGTGGCTGTAAGGACGGCATTTGCCCAAAAGATTAGCGATAAACCATCGGATGTATGCGAGCTTCCCTTGGAGAGACCGCAACTGCTTGAGGGTTCTTGGCGGAGGCATTTCCATGATCGCTTTAATCTTTGACGGATCTATTTCAATACCTCGGTGTCGAACGATGAATCCCAGGAATTTGCCCGAGGAGACTCCAAACGCGCATTTGAGGGGATTCATTTTCAAATTATATTGCCGAAGGCGTCGAAATACAGTCTCCAGATGCTTTAAATGATCTTCGTATGACATGCTCTTTACTACGAGGTCATCGATATAGCACTCGACGACGTCGTGTATGAGGTCGTCAAAGATCTTTGTCATGGCCCTTTGATAGGTAGCGCCAGCGTTCTTTAGACCAAAGGGCATAACCCTGTAACAGAATATACCCAAAGGGGTCCGGAAAGCGGTGTGCTTCTGGTCTTCGGGATGCATCTTTATCTGATTGTATCCTGACGAACCGTCCATAAAGGAGAAAACCTCGTGAGTGGACGTGTTATCTATCATTAGCTCGGTTACTGGTACTGGGAAATCATCCTTTGGACAGGCTTTATTGAGATCCCTGAAATCCACGCATATGCATACCCTCCCATTCTTCTTCATTACCGGGACGATATTGGCGATCCAGTCGGGATATTGGACTTCTTGGATAAATCCAGAATCGATCAGCTTCTTGACTTCGGCATTGATGCTCTTCTCAAGCTCGAGTCGCATCCTCCTTGGCGCCTGCTTGACTGGCTTTATATCTGGGGATATTGCTAATTTATGCACAGCAATCTCCGGATCTAATCCTGGCATCTCGGAGTAGTTCCACGCAAAGCAGTCTTTATGCCGTAGAAGCACGTTCTTTAACGCAGCCACCCTTTCTTCAGATAGCAGCTCGCTGATAAATGTCGGTCGCGGGTCGTCTGCCGATCCCAACTCAATCTTCTTGAGGTTATCTGCAGTAGTATGTATACCATCTTCCAGTTCTTTCGGAGCGGGCGGAAATTCTGAGATCACCTCATCATCGCTGTTCTCAAAGCACCGGGGAAGGTCATCTACGTTCTCGGGCTCTTCTCTTAATATCGTAATCGTATAACAGGTGCGAACCCGCTCCCCGGACTGAGATGGACCCGGTTCTGCTCTTGCGGCCTTGGGTTCATGCTTTTGTGGCGGCGTTACCCTCCAGCCGTCGGATAAAGCGAATCTGCCCTGTTGGTACTGGTCCTCGACCCAGTTCTTGAAGGTGAAGCAGTCTTCGGTAGGATGTCCTATGGCTCGGTGATAAGAGCAATAGCTCAGATGAGAAGCCTTGTTAGCTTGCTCAGGATGTCTAGACTCTGGAAGCGCGATCATTTGATGTTTTATAGTGAGCTTGAGTAACTTCTCCGTCTTGTCTCGGGGGAAGGAGTACGCTCGACTCATCTTCTTCATGAGGGAAAAATCCGAGCCGTGCAACACCCGACCACGTAACCCTCTAATCCTGCGTCGTTGTTGTCGGCTCCTCTTTCCGCTTCTTGATTTATTTCCGTCTCTGCGTCGGGCCTTTCGTACAACGGATTGACAAGGATGAGCGTCTTTGTCTTTTGCAGCCTGTTGAAATAGACGTTGCGTCCTGGCCTTCTCGTAGATGGCCATTTCGCGGTTGTGGTCTTCCCGAGCTTTCTGACCCACTTTCCTGATAGGCTTGCCCATTCGTTCTTCAAGCGACGGACTCGGCGCTTCAATCACGGGGTCTAGTTTCGATGAGGGGTTGGCATCTCCCGATAGGGCGTCCTCTTCTTCATCAAAGGTATATATGGCGTAGCTACTGTGGGCCCATTCCCGTTTTCCGGCTCTCACGTATCCGAGCCCGAGTGTTTCCATTTTCCCGTTGGGCAATTTGCGTTGAGTCCCGGGGACATCCTAAATCCTGTTGTAGAACCGAGCCTACCGAACAGTCTGTTTTAAGGGTATTCCTTGGCGCTTCAATAGCTTCTTTAATCCATTTGTATAGTATCTAGGAAGACGGATGGGTTGGAGCCTGTCAAGTGTAGCATCCGCGCCATGCCAGATCTCTTTCTCTATTTTCGACTCTGAGGATCGGTAGAATAGGGTCACCTTCTCACTCCTTTGCCTGGGAGGGACGTAAAATGTTTGCAGGTCCTGCACATTGTGAGCTTGAAGCGTGTCGAGATCCTTGTAGAGTTCTCGCGGTACCATGGTGATTTGCAGACTATGGTCATCGCCAGGGGGTGCTTGTATTGACAGCCGATTGGAGAACACAGCATTAACTTCATCTTCTGAATCACTTCCGAAGACCAACATGGGGGCGGGCGTCCCCAGGTTGTTGCGTTGAGATGGCCCTGCATAAACTATCTCTTCCTATTCTTCGGTATCGCTCCCGAAAACAGGGATGGTGGCGGCGGTTTTGTTCTCCGGATTGCGACACCTTTCTGTATCCTCGAAATCTGGCAAAAAGTACTTCGCATCTTCGTATTTGCGGACTTCGTTCACGGAAAATGGGTTTAACTCTCCTGTTACAGTATACTCGAAACCATCCTTAAAGTATTTCATACACTGATGTTGTGTAGAAGGGATGATGTTGTACTCGTGTAGCCAAGGACGGCCGAGCAAGGCGTTGTAGCAGGTCTTGGCGTCGATGACATGGAATTTGATGTCTGTGACGAGAAGTCCAAAGCGTAATGTTAGTATCACAGATCCGAGAGTCCGTGACGATTGTGAATCGAAACCGGAGATAGTAATTTTGTCACAAGCGAGGTGTTGCACACTCATGCAGATTTCCTTCAACACCCGAACATTAAGGAGATTGATGGAGGATCCATTATCCACCAGGATCTTGCCTATCTTGATATCATAGCAGTATCCGGAGACATATAGGGGACGGTTGTGGTCGCATGTCCCGAGAAGGAGGTCTTCATCACCGAAAGTGATGTCGGCCGTATGCACTTCCTCTAGTTCATCCTTCATCTTTTCAGTGGCGAGGAAGGCTTGGAATTGCTCAGGTTCTTGTAACGCCTTAATTAGTGAGTCTCGCGCTTCTTTTGATAATAAGAGGGCATCGAGAATGCTAAGCTGAGAAGGTAGTTTTCTTAGGTGCGCTAGGATGTTATAGTCCACCTTATCCTTCCTAGGAGGGTCTTTGGCGGCCAGCTCTCTCATGACTTGGTCGTCTAAAGTGATATCTTCAGTGACCTTTTCCTTTCCCTTATCTTTTCTACTCACGGGCCCGAGATTCTTTTCTGGGAGTGTGCGATTGCGCAGCTGAATGTTCTCGCAGGCCTCCGGTTTCTCCTCTTTCCCTAAAACGGATTCTTTAAAGAGAGGGCCCAGAGCCATTTCTTCTTCAGAGTCGCTCCCAAAGGTGAGAACTTGTGACCCCCCGGCGTAAGCCATACAACAGTTGCCAGTAGTTCTGTTGTGCCCATCGACAGTACTTCTTTGCTCCCGACGGATCTTGCGTTTCATGCTCTTATCATGTTGCCGACGAGCAACATATCCTTGCCACCATATCCTAAAGGCGTCGCATTCCTCTGTGGGGTGTGAAATTTTCCGATGATATGCGCAATAATTATGGTGCCTCTCTGCCCCATTGAGCGTGTTTTCTTCCGAGGGTGGTAGCTTCATTCCCATTGACATGGCTTTGGCAAACCTTTTCCTCGTCTTGAATATCTTCTTGTCTACTTCGGATGCCTTTCGCTCTGGAAGGGGTAGTTCAATCCTTCCGTTCAGTCGCCTGCATTTGGTTCCTTCTGACGCTGCCATCTTACGCTCCTGATCCGCTTTACTTTTTAGACGAATCTCGTCTAGAAAGGCATTGATCATTTCATTTGTCGGCCCCGCACGCTCTGGTTCAGGCTTTGCCTCCGGCTTCTTAGTGCCTGGAGTTTTCTCATCATCGGTAAACGAGTGGGAGATTACATTACAACTTGCCACATACCCTTCGGATTCATCCGACGAGCTCTCTCCATCATCTCTCTCTTGAAAGATGTGGCTGAGAAACTCTTGCAGTGTGACAGGAGTTCGCGCCTTTTGATTGTATTCTTCCAGCGCGTCGATTTTCTTCTGTAAGTTCGTGTGCTCGTCTCCAAGCTTCGCGGGCTTCTTGGATTTCTTCTTCTTTTTCTTCGAAGATTTTGACGGTTGGGCGTGAGTATTTGGGCCCTCGTCGCGAGTCTTCGTAGTTGTGCGGGGCTTCAACATCCCTTCGATAATTTGAGGTTCAAGAGGGTCCTTCCATTTGATCGCAGGGCACGCATGAAGGTCTCTCAGCATTCTTTTGGTTTTAGTTGATAGCACAACCTCCCATGGAGCTTCTTCAATAAAGGAGCAGGTTGCCCCCGGTGTATCTGCTTTCTTAGGAGCATGTGGTTGTGGTGGGTTCACCTTCCACTTTTCGGACAGTACAAACTTCCCCTGGAGGTATTGATCTTCAATCCATCCTTTGAAGACGAAGCAATCTTCAATCGGATGGCTTACCGTTTGATGGTAAGGGCAATAGTTAGGGTTATTCACCTCGGTGGGTTGCGGCGGTCGCCTTGGATTTGGTAGGCTTATAAGTCTGTTGCGTACTGCCAGCTCGAATAACCGTTTCGTCTTGTCTCGTGGGAACGAGTAGGGACGTTTCATCTTCTCATTATAATACCGGCGTCTTTCTTCCAGTTGATTTGCCGGTTTCGGGGCGTTAGGTTGCTGCTGGGCATTCGCGACAAAGGTTGCCCTTCCTTTACCCTTGTCATTCCGAGGTTCTGACTTCGGGGGAGGTGGTCTATGACCCATCTGGTCCATCTGAGCCAACTTGTCGATTAAAGCCTGGAATGTGGTGGGCTTAAAGAACATCATAAACTGGGAGATAGTTGCGTGGGGGTCTAGGGTTCCCATGAACATGCCCACTGCGGGTGCCTCCTTAATGCGTTGTTCACATCTCGACCACAAGTTCCGCCAGCGTATAGCATACTGGACCCAGGTTTCGCCTGGTTTTACCATGGCGTTAATCAATGCAGTTATTGGAGTGCGTTCGCTGGCACTTGCGAATCGCTGAGTGAATAACAACTCCATTTCAGCGAACGTTTTGATAGAATCGTTCGGGAGTTCCGAATACCATTCGAACGCTGTTTCTGACAAGCTGCCCATGAACTGGCGGAGCAACAGTTTATCATCACCGCCGGTGTTACCGCAGAGGGCCCGGAACTGGGCGACATATTGATGGGGGTTGCCGGTCCCCTTGTACACGTGGAATTTTGGTATCGTATAGCCTTGCGGGTATTTGATTTGGTCGTACCAGCTTGGATACGGCCGCCCCGTTTTCACGACTTGACCAGCTGCCTCAGTCGCGTGATGAACCCGGATTTGCTGGGCTATGTAGTCAACCAAGTCAGCCTTAGAGATTGCCTCCTCCTTGGCCGTTGAGAGGGCTGGTGGTGGATTTGACGTTTCTCCTCGGTCGTCTTCAAGAACGATTGGGGGATCCTCGGCGGGTAAGTCCTGCTGGATCATCATTCCTATCATATCTTGGAAGAGAAGGCCCATACGTTGTATGTTGGCCGCTTGTTCAGCAGCCTCTTTGTCCTTTTTCTCCAGTATCCGGCGAAGGAATTCAGCATCGGTTTCTTCCTCCTGGCGCGCATCCGAGGACGTTTCCGGGCTTTCTTTTGGCCCGGTAAGTGCGGCCATAGCATTCATCATTTCCTGAAGTTTTTGTTGCTGCTCCTGGGCTTTCGTCACGGACCGGGTAAGCGGTCGGTGGCCTGTAGAAGTGCGACTTTCCTCTTTTCCAGAGGCCATATAAACAGTGTGCACCACCATGCCCCCAGACTTAGAGCGTCTGGGCTCAGTGCTTTTAACCGTTGTTGCAGGTTGGGGGATCTTCTCTGGCCTCCTCCTTTTATGAGCCATGGAGGTTGAGGGGGCCGTTGAGGTGGGCGTCCAGACAGCCTTTTGGGGTTTAGCCTGGTGACCAGCTTCCGGTTGGATTTTCAGCTTCTTGTGCTGGCGGGAGAAGTTTGGATCGATGATCGAGTCTCGAGCCTGCCGCCAAACCTTATAGATTTTGGAAGACAGTCGTTGAGGAGATCGGGGCTGTTCTGGTTTTATTTCCACAACCCTTTTTAATGGGGGAGGAGACCTCTTCAGCACTGCAGTAGGAGAATTCCTTCGCACCTTGTTTAGCATTTCGAAGCTGTTCCTAGTTGGAACAACAGCATTAACTTCTGCCATCGGGGTTGGTGGAGTTAATCCCGAGGGGGAGTTGCCCCCAGCCCTCCTTACTTGACGCCAGTGGCGACGTCGAGCGTGTCGAGCGGACGGCGCGGGTTCAGCGGCGAGAATAGCTCCGTCTTTCCCCCTGTGTAGGTGAGGGGTCGTTGCTGGTGTTAGCCTGTCAAAGACCGACGTCTTTTGGGCGGCAGGAGCGGGAGCTGAAGCCGTTAATCTTGTAAAAACCGACTTCGTGGCCGGAGAGGCCGCCTTGGCGATTTCGGGGGCAGGAGCGGCCACTTTCTTAGAAGCAGTCTCCTCTGAGATTGTAGGCCCCATGATGAGTTCGCAGGATTTCTGGCCCAATCTAGAGAAGACCGAGGCGTTGACGTTGGGCGACTCGTTGAGAGGAGCCGCGGCAGGGGTAAGACGATCAAAGACCGACTTCTTGAGAGCTTCCTTTGTCAGCACCGGCGCCGTGAAGCTTGTTGGCGGGAGTATAGTCCCAAAAAACAATCCGGTAGTGGCCTGAGTCACCTGATCCACCGGCATTGTGAACAACGAAGCAGCTTGGGGTCCGTAGGCTATACCTCCTAGCGAGGTAAAGCGTTGGTCCCAATTGCAGTCTGAGTGGTTGGAGGATTTCGCAGAAGTGGAAGCCATCGATCCTTTGCTTTCTGCAACAAGCAAGACGCCAAGTTTTAGTATCTTGAAACCCAAGGGCAACCATTAGCGAACCGCGATTGGTTCGCGAGTCACGACACACGAAGTGTGGAGTGGAAAGAGGAAAAGGTCCCACCGGGCGTGCCAGAATTTGTTCCCCTCCGAACGGCGGTCGGGACGCGCGGGACGTCTCGCCTGAGGTTCGGGGCAGATGCTAATTGGTTTTATCCGTCCACCTCTCCGAAGATGCCAAGTTGATTTATGGCACCATGTATCGAAGGTCTGAACGGATGCGGCCGATGTAGCAGACTTCGTCAGATTCCCCCTCGTTTGAGGGGTTTTTGATTGTGGGGATGCTCTTCCCTGCAGGCGCAAGCCCCTGCAGTTAATTACGCTACCGCACCGCGGTAACAACTTTCTCCTTCTCCAGATGGTCACTTCGTGTCGTGTGTATTTATTTTATGTTTTGTTGCCCGTGGATTGTATACGGAGACTGACTTATGTCGTCGCCCGCAGGGCGTGGACTAGTCCAAATCCGTGTTCATCTTAGATTTGGGTTTGGGGGTTTGGTTTGAGGATACGTCAGCCATACTTGAGGCTAAGATCAACTCAAACGTTTGTTAAGGATACGTTAGTCTAACTTTGAGACTAAGATCAACTTAACGGGATCGTTTAGATCCGACAAAGGAGCGTTTTAGGCTCCATTGTTCCAGTTTAGGGACATAGTGGTTCATCGTATGTATGGCCGTCGGGACCCGTCACCTCTCTGACGACGTTGAAGGATTACAACGACGGATGTCAGAGGAGTTCAGGGATGTACCCTCGAGCCAGAGTTAATTGGGGGGATTCATAGTCCAGTCTGTTTGAAGGTTTAAGGATACGTTAGCCATCTTTGAGGCTAAGATCAACTTAAACGGGACCGTTTAGATCCGACAAAAGAGCATGCGGGGCTCTATTGTTCTAGTTTAAGGAGTCCATGGGTAGTTTAAGGACGTTGCGGTCCATGGGTAGTTTAAGGACGTTGCGGTCCACGGGTAGTTTAAGGATGTTGCGGTCCATTATTAGTTTTAAGACATCTCGGTCGAGGTTAAGGACGTCGTAGTCCATGGGTTTAAGGACTCCATAGTCCGGTATGTGCTCTGGATGCTTCACACGGGTTCACTGCCGTGCTTGGCGAGGACCAGGCTCCGCTCTGGGCGTTTTCCGCGGGGTCAAAGAGTGACGTTATCCGCGTTCCACGTAACCAGGAATTTTGCACTAGATGCTTCACACAGGTTCACTGCCGTGCTCGGCGAGGACTAGGCTCCGCTCTGAGCGTTTTCCGCGGGGTCAAAGAGTGACGTTATCCGCGTTCCACGTAACCAGGAATTTTTGCATTAGACACGGGTTTAAGGACCCCACAGTCCATATCAATGTGTGGTCGTCGGGACCCGTCACCTCTTTGAAGACATTGAGGGATTACAATGCCAAGTATCAAAGGAGTGAAGAGATGTACCCTAGAACCGGAATGGCTTAAATAGTCCTTGACCCAATTTGGGATCAAGACCGATTAATTATGTTATGAGCCCATTAGCCCAGTTAATTACGAATTGAAGACTCATGGCCTAGCTTGGGCTAAGTCCGATCATGTCTGGAATATTGGCTTCTTGTTGGTCCATTGAAGGAGAGGCTTTGCCTCTATTCATTTAGCCAATTGGGCCAAAGCCTAGTGATAAACACTACAGAGCAATCAGTGTTGAACACTGGGGATGAGGCTGACAAGTTAGTGTTTAACACTAAAAGATAATTGGTGTTAGACACCAGCAACAAGGCTTTCAAATTATCATAAACACTAAAACAGATCAGTGTTGAACACTTGCAATGGAGATCTCAGATTAGTGTTAAATACTAAGGTAATCAGTGTTGAACATTGTGAATAAAGTTCTTTGATCAGTGTTGAACACTAAGGCCCAACAGTGTTTCAATACTGGATTCGAGAGTTCCAATTTAGTGTTAAACACTAAGGCAAGAGGGGTCACGTGTCAACACGTGAGAGCGCCCTCCCTTCATTTATTCTGCTGAGATTATCGCATCACGTGCCCTCACGTGAAGGGCATTTAAATGCTTATATGTTAAAGCTTCTGCCGAGGGTCACGTGGGCCACGTGGGGTGCTGCCTCAAAGGGGCTTTCTGTAGATCTCTTGGGGGGTCACGTGGTGACACGTGACCTTGCCTCTATGTATGTCGTTTAGAGGATCTGTTAATCTTTTCCAGGAATTAAATTCCTCGTAGGGTTAAACCCTGACAGTAATCTCAGAAGAATTAAATTCCTACTTCCTTTTGAAGATTTATATTCTGAATAGAATTGGACTCTGAATTTTCTGTAGGAATTAAATTCCTCATACATGTGAAGAACTAAATAGGGTTAAACCCTAATAAAAGCTTTTAAGGAATTAAATTCCCATTCTCTGTTAAATTATGATCAAGGGAATTAAATCCCCGCTGTTCCAACAGAACTAGGTTCTTAATTAGGGTTAAACCCTGTTTCTTTTTGTTCTGAAAGAATTAAATTCCCATAACACAGGGTCAAGCCCTAGTTTTATTTTAAAGGAATTAAATTCCTATAATTCTGTGAGAATTAAATTCTCGTGCTTCCATTCCCTCTCTATGTTTTGGATCTGCATGGCAGGATCCCAACCCATTGAGAATTAAATTCTCAAATTCAAGGGGAGATGTGCACTTTGCAGATCCTCTATCAAAGAAAGAAGAAATATATTCTTCTGTTTTATATATCAGAGTTAAACTCTGTTGAGAATTAAATTCTCCTTTCTTTCAAGGAGCCTTCCCTTTCTTACCTAGGGTTTTCTTTTGCAGAAGATCCAAGTTCCTCGAAGTATCAAGGCTCTCTCTCCCTTTCTTCCCTCTGCGTATCTATCTTCTTTTTGTATCTCTTGGCTCCTATTTATAGGAGAAGCAGCCGAGTCAATTAGTTTTTGACGAATCTTCATTGAGAGATTTGATTTGCATCCATCATTCGTTCTGGACCTTTGGATTATTAGGTGAATTTTATTCACCATTGGATTTTAAATCCAGAGATTCTCCTTTGTTATTTTGGTTAGATTTAAAGGGAAAATCTTTCCAAACCCGAGATTTTCCCATAGATAGATGATATTTAATCATCTTTAAATCTTTAATTCGATTGGTTCCAGGTAATCGCTTTCCTTTGGAAAGATTTAAATCTCTTTCAGAATTTAATTCTGTTAGCAAAATGGGCTTTGAAAGCCGGTCACGTGTGACCACGTGACCCATGGTCACGTGTGGGCACGTGACCCTCTTTGGAATGAGCCTTCTTCTTTCTTTCTGCGCTTTGCTTTCTGTTCTCTGTTTAGCTGTCACGTGCCACCACGTGACAACTGGTCACGAGTGAGCACGTGACCCTGGCATGGAGCCTTCTTCTCGATTTAACCGGAGAATGAGCCTGATGTTTTGAGTGTCACGTGCCAACACGTGACCTCTTCTGAAGCCTTTTTCTTGATTCGATCATGGAACCGTTGTGTCTTTGCCGCTGCTTTTAAATGTCACGTGCCGACACGTGACCCAGGTCACGTGGGAGCACGTGACCCTTTCTGAACCCCCTTTCTTTGATGTATTTGGGAAACTGAATTTGCCTTGTCGATACTTTTAGGTGTCGCGTGCCCACACGTGACTGCTGGTCACGTGTATGCACGTGACCCTTTTCTGAAGCTTTTCCCATAAGCTTTTCTGATTTTAAATCAGGAAACAACTTCCTAGGAAGATTGCTTGAATATGTCTTGTCCAGCCCCCGAAGGGATCAGAGACACGACAGTCGCAAGGCTACTCAAACAACAAGATTGCCTATCGAGGGATACATCAGCCAACATGATGGTACAATAGGCAAAACCCTAGTACCACAGACCCTAACGGACCTATGTCGTAAAGAGCAGAGGTTAACTGTGACGTTAGGACATTCTTGCGAGAACTTCTCGACTCGTCTCGACTCGTGAGGAAATTAGTGTCTTTGCGAGAACTTCTCGATTCATCTCAACTCGTAAGAAAAAGCCTTAGGTAATGGGGATAAGGACCTGTTTCCTAAGTACTGGGGCCCTGCAAGTCAGTCCAAAATGGACTCTTGCATACTATTCACGGACCACACTCTCCAAAGTCGAATCTCGATAAGGAGGGAAACAACCACTTACGAGTCCACTCGACTTGTAAGAGGGAAAATTCTCTTATAATATCCTTACGACTCTCAAGAGAAAGCACACTTGGGAATCCTCATGATTCCTAAGGAGAAAATACACCTGCGAGATCCTCTCGACTCGTAGGGAGAAAAGTCTTTATGAGACCCTCACGGCTCATAAAATTGAAAAGTCTTAGGCAGCAGACCTGAACCTGTTTCCTAAGCTATCGTTACCCTGCAAAGAGTCTAAGCTGGACCATCACTTACTATCTATAGGCCACATTTGCTGAAATTACATGACAATGACACAACGAAGAGAAGAAAGCAGTAATAGAACAAAAAAATATGTATCTTTTATTCATGAATTCAATGGAGTACAAGTTGAATCGTATGAAAGAATAAAAAAATGGATACATGTTATTCAAAGATTACAAGCAAAACAGCTACTGAGAAGGAAGCGTTTTCAACAAGTCCGCAAGTTGCTCTCGCACTCCTTTCAGGGCCTTCTCGTGATCAGCCGCCGTGGCCAGCTCCGCTTCAATTCGACCCTTTGCTGCAAGCATGTTGAAATCTTTTCATCGATTTCCCATTGGGCAGCTCCGCGACTCTGCGTAACCCGCTCAATAGAGTCAAGCTTCTGCCTCAATACAAGCCCGTCCGAGATACATTGCTGCAAGGTGTCAAAAGCAGCTCTCAGTTGCGTGGCGTTCGCTTTAACTTGGGCGCGCAGCCGGGTAGATTCACCTGAAGCCTCCTCGCGTTCCTTACGCCCCAAGGTCGCTTCTTGTTCGAAATGGCGGAGGACACACTCTGCTCGACCTATGCAGCCCGCTGGGAGTTCAAAGCCTGAATCTCAGGAGCAGGACGCATAAGCTCAAGCTCATGCAGACAGGCCTCAATCTTCCTGCAGTGGTTAACCCAAGACTCAACGACGCTTTCGTTATGGAAGTTCACAAGCGTCGCCAGCATTGGATTAACTTCGGCAGAAAAATCTACAGCAAACGTAGGGGCCTCCGCGTTAAGCTCCTCGATATAATCGCTCAACATACGCAGACTGGTCACAGCGCCTTTTGAAGATGGACGTCTGGAAAAGGGGCATGCTGGCATTATGATTCGAGACAAGAACGGAGCCGAAGTCAGTGTCACCGCTGCAAAACAAATCATAATCAAATGACGGTTCAAGAAATAGAGAAGGTACATGAACAATGGAGTCTACTATACCGGTTGCAACATGGGGCAGAGCTGGAAATACTGGTGGCACGGCGATACCCCCGTCCCCTCCTTCAATTTGTATGGCTACAAGTGATGCAAAGAGGAATTAGCAATGACATGGATGCCCGTCAAAGAAAAGAAAGGACGTCGGTTAGGAAAGACACTCACCGACACCAGCGGGCGGATTAATCTCCAATTAGAAGGAAAAGTGCGGGTTCAGCACCTGATACAAGTGATCAAAAAGAACTCCTGCAAGATCACGATGATACATGGTCAGTACACGAAAGATGCTGTCCCCGATTTAAATTTATCACAAACCCATACCTTCCAGTATTTGAGAAGATATAAGAGAGGACGGAGGGGCAACGACTGTCAAAGCAGCAACTGGTGGTGCTTCTTCAGGTATCGCAACCTCAGCGCTTGCCACACCTACATTCGAAAGGAAAAGAATTTCATCAGAAAGGATTGCGAAACGAAAAGAGTGCAGCGACCCGAGACATACTAGATAGGTCATCAACCAGAACCGTGACAGGAGCATCGCCAAGCATCACGACTTCTTCAATCTCATCTACGGTGATGGTTTCGCCGCCCGTAGCTTCGTTCCCCGATTCCACGAGAGCCGTCATGACACTCGCGACGCCAGGAGATAGCAGAGAACCGCAGGCAGAAAGAGCGGCAATTGGAGTAGTCCCGGACTCTTGGGAAAGAGTAGCCGCTTTGGGCTCAGTAGTTGCAGTCATCTCACCCGCCGCCTCCTCACCAGGACTTGGCCCTACAGGATAAGATATATGAGAATCTGAAGATTAAAGCTTTAACGAAAAGACTCAGTGTTACGTTGCCTTAGGTCGGCATTTCAATGGCTTCCCGAGCCGCACGTGCCGCCTGTCTGTGAGCGGTAGACAGGGTGCCCGGAGCACCCTCTGAAGAAGCAGGTATAGGGGAAGCAGCGCTCGAGCCTGCACCAATGGCCAAGGCGACGTTGCGTTCTTTTGCTGCATACCTCCTGCGCTTATTTTCCGCCCGGGCCGTCAGAGCCGATCTTCTCAAGACCTCTGTCAAGGAGACGTCATCGTCCGTGACAGGAGCTACCTCTGGAGCCGTTATGGAGTCCGTCATCGGTTGCTTAAGTGAAGCTTCTTTCGGCAATACCGGCGGAACGGGGTCTTCGGTAGCCGGCCTTAGAAGCGTTTCTGCACCGCCCTGCGAAGTCGGTACCACACCTGAAATAACCTGAGTAGAGGTAATCCCTGTAATAAGATGAAAATGAGGGGTCAGATTACCCATAAGAAACGGGAATGGAGACGCGGTGAACCGAAATGTACCGATGCCTAAGAATGCTCGAAGCCTTTCCTCCCCCTCAAAAGTCTTGAGAGAAGCTGCGAGAGCTTCTTCAGTGGAGATGCCTGTTGAAGGAAAAGTGTCAGTCAAAACATGATAATAAAAATGTAATGCAATGACAAAAGATACAGCTGAGGTTTACTTGACTGTGCAAGGATGACCAGTCCTGCCTTGTGGCTTGCTGATCGCTCGGAAGCTGCAATAGCAGCCTCAAGGTCGGTATCATCCGGCGCTATAAATAGGCCTTCGTTGGTCCCATACTCGCTCAGGCCCTCGCTGTAAAGAGCATGAGGCTCCTGTCCGAGTACAACATTGGCAGAAAGAATCGACTTCTTCTTCTTCTTCTTCTGCGAGCAAGTACCGGCCGCTGGTAACACGAGCTTGCGCTTAGCGGGCAACTTCGGGCGGAGAGTCCCGATCTCCGCACCCAAGCCGGACTCAGGAGACGCCACAGCTTCCACTTCAACGGGAGCACGCGGTAGCGGTAGCTCAGGCGTATCACGTGGCGCCACATCCGCAGCAACTTCCCTCAAGGGAGGACGGATAATGGTCCGTCGCTTTAAAGGAACAGCGGGGTTACCAGCCGGAGCAGTGCCCTTGCGATCAAGCAGCAATCGCTTCTCCTCCCTAATGACGGCGCCCATCGAATGTTGATACCACGCCACATACACATTCAGGGCCTTCGGAACACGACTCGGTTCGCTGATAAAGAAGTTGGACCCTGTGTTCAGGCGCATAAAATGATGCAGCGCGCTTCGTATACCCTCTTCGGTAGTAGCAGGTTCTGCCAAGAAAGCCTCAAGCGGGACGCCCTGATTGTTGCTTAGCTGCTGGGAGAAACGATGCGGGTTGTATCTCATGAACAACGCCGCATCATTCTGCCTAAATACGAGAAAGCCCGGCCTGAGGGAGTACAGATGAAGAATCTCCCGAGCTTTCAACATAGAGGCCTCGTCTTTAAAGATGTCCTGCAATGGCAGCACCGTCTTCGCGGATTCCTGGCCGACGGTCAAGATTTTGTCAGTGAAGGACATACCATCTCCAACCATGCATGGACGAAAGAGTAAACCCCTAGCTTCCCGCGGTGTCGGACTTACGATGGATGCGTCAACTAGCCGCATTATCCGAGGGAATTTACATCTGTCATAAAAGGAAGGTCTTCTGTGGATACCGAAGACCCCAAGCACGTGCAACTCTAGCCATAAGGTGAAATAATGCATTGAGAAGTTGGCGGGCTGCTGGCTCAGTGGTATCCGCTGCCAAGCTGAGGTCGTGATACAGGTGGGCTAACCCAGCAATCCCAATGGCCACTTGTATTCCGGCAACCATTCGATCCGCGGGGTAGAAAACAGACAGCCTCATGTAGCGATGGTGCATGGGAAGCGCGAACCGGCTTAACCATAAACCGAGAAACCCTAAAAAGAACGCTTCCTCATCGACGCCCGGAGCGGCAATTTCCGAAAAGGGGACGATCGCGACGTTGGGAAGAAAGAAATCCTGTTGATCAGCTTCCAATATTGGCCGGCGATCCAAACTAAAGCCGAAAGGATCGTCAAGTTTGGCAAACTTTTCACCTTGACGTGATAAAACTTCCGCATGGAGAAAACGAGCGATAAAATCCGTAAAAGTAACCCCGCGGCCTCCGTATTCGAGAAAGAGGCTCTCATATATATTCAACACATTTATCAAGCTTGGAAATTGGTGTTGAATGGCGTTCTCTGGGGTAAGACCCATCACCACTGATTTAGTGGCAAAAATATACTCATCCGGAGGAAGCAGCTCCTCGTAATGCTCTCCCCTAACGGGTAAACCAGAAATCTCGGCAAATTCCTCTAGAGAAATGGAGACTTCTCTATCCAATAAGAGGAAGGTGTGGGTCGGGATGTTCCATTGTTCGAGAAACGCCTTGATCCACCATGTTGGAGGTGCAAAATACTGGAACAAGGAAGCGTAGATCGCAGGGTACAATCCAAGCTTCAGCAGCTGTGATTTCTTTGTCGATAAGATATATCGGGCCCACTGTAGGTATCCGACCGGGTGACGGGGAGTTAGTCCTATGTTGTAGGGCTGTCCCCAAGGGCACGACTCGCCCTGACATATGCCCCGCCCTAGAGTGTCCAAAGCCACCGGCGACTGCACGGGTACTGCGGCGATAGAAGGCCGAAGGAGACCTTCCGAAATCCAGTTCACTTCCTCCACAGTATAGCTTATCGAGGGTGCATCTGCATAAGAGATCGCAGAGATAGGCTCCGAGGGTGTCACATAAGAAAATCTCCGGCGGCCTCTGATGATCTGATCGTACCATCTACCCCATAGATGAAGAATCTTTTGCTCCGGGTCATGGTCTTTGATCAGCGCAAGAACCTCTCGGTCTACGGGCGCTTCGGGGAACCTGCCTTCCAAGCGGACGAACGGGAAAGAAGTGTCGAAAGACATAATACCCGCATGAGAAAAGAACAAATTGTCAGCCGCCAATGCTACAGTATAAATGCTGTCACTAGGTACTTTAAATTTGTACTACACTAGAATGCAGTAAAAAGAGGACCAAAGGGGGACCCACAAAATCTAGATGACAGTTCATCATTAATAAAACTGCCTCATCATTTGATGAGACTGTTAATTAAATGAGGAAATCCTCAACTGATTCTCATTTAATGAGAACCCCTCGGGCTAAGGAGTAAATCTCCCCTTGAGAGCAGTGCACTGTGACAGAGTGATACCTGTCAAACTCTAATAATGAAGGAATAAAAATTCCTGAAGAGCCTTGCTCTAAAGAAACGATGGAATAACCATCAGAAAAATTTAATATAAAATTTTTAATGGAGTAAAATTCCATGATATTTAAGATCCACGAACAAACTCTTAAGAGTTCTTTATGAAAGATTAATAAATCTATGTAATTTGAGAAGAGCAAAGCTCTGTTAATGGGTTAAGAAAGCCTGAAAAGGATCTCTTAAGATCTAAGATCTAACAAGAGCAAAGCTCTGTTGAGGAACCTTACAAAAGTTTTCTTGAAGATCTATGATCTAAAAAAGAGCAAAGCTCCATTAATAGGTTAAGAAACCCCAAGAAAGATCTATTTAAATCTATGATTCCAAGAGAGCAAAGCTCTGTTAATGAAACCCTAAAAGGGGTTTTCTTTAGATCAAAGATCTATGAAGAGCAAAGCTCTGTTAATAGGTGAAACCCTAGATTCTTAAATAATCCTTTAAAAGATTTAATCTTTATCTAAGTATTGACAGAGTTCTGTCCTTAAAAGAAGTTCTTAAGACAAAGAGCTATGCTCTGTAAGAGAATAAAAATTCTCAGAAGAAAGAAAATAAATAGAAATCATTTCAAGGGCCAAGGGTCCTATTTATAGACACTGAGATGTCGTTTCAATTTCTGAGTTGATCCAAGGGCGCAGATGCTGCAACCGCTGCACTCACGTATGGGTCACGTGAGCTCAATGGTGGGGGGCATTTGTTTCCCCCAATCAGAGCAAAACTCTGTTCAAAATTCAAATTTTGAAATGAAGCAGCGCTAAGTGCGCTGCGCCCTAAGCAGCGCACCACGTGCAAAGCACGTGTGCGCTAGCGCCAAGTGTGTTGCGCTCTAAGCAGCGCAACACGTGCAAAGCACGGGTGCGCTAACGCTGGAACTAAAAGCTCCCCACCGTCATATCAAAGATCCAATAATAATGATGAATCATTAATTAATCAGAATTAAATTCTGTTAAGGAAAGATTCCTCAAAATTGTGCTCTGTAAATCAGAGCACCGTTGGATCAATGATCCAATGGTGATTAAAAAATCACCAAAAGTGCAGAATAAATTCTGTATGGAAAAGATTTCCCAATCTTGTTAATAACAAGAAGATTACCTTCTGTAAATCAGAAGCCCTTGGATCAAAAATCCAACGATGGGAAATTCCCCAAATCAATTGGAGAAAAGATCTCCCTAACTGATTGAACTGATCAGCTCACCTTATATAAAGGCCTCAAGACTTCAAGTCTCAGATATACAGAAACAAAGAGAGGAACCCCCCATAAGCTTTGAGAGATCTCAGAAAGAAGAGCCAAGCTCTCAGAAAAGGAAGAGTTTCTTCAAGGTAAAAAAAAATGAACAGAGAGATGAAATCTTCTCATAATTAAAAAGAAGAACTTACTTCTTTTTCTAAGATCATAGATCTACAGGACCAAGGTCTTTCAAAAAGAGATCAAAGGATCTCATCATAAAATAAAAAAAAGAACATAATTCTTCTCACAGATCATAGATCTACAAGACGAAGGTCTTTTATACAAAGAGATCATGAACATCTCATTATAAAAAAAAGGGGAGAATAATTCAATTTTCTTAAGGATCATAGATCCATAAAGGCAAAGCCTTTCATCAATACAAGAGATTGAAGCATCTCCTATAAAGTAAGAACTTTTGTTCTTAGAATCTTGAGACAAAATCTCTCATATACAAGAATTTATTTCACAGATCATAAAGTTGATCAGATAGCGCTTTGCGCTCATAAATTAGCACTCTGCGCTTTTGGACTAGCTCTTTGCGCTCATGGAATGGTGCTCAGCGCCAAGCGCACCACGTGCTCCTCACGTGTGCGCCACTTAACAGTTAGCGCTCTGCGACTAATGCTTTGCGCTCATGGAATGGCGCTCAGCGCCAAGCGCACAACATGCTCCTCACATGTGCGCCACTGAACTAATAGCGCTTTGCACTCATAAATCAGCGCAATGCGCTCATAGACTGGCGCTCGGCGCCAAGCGCATCACGTGTCCCTCACGTATACGCTATTCGGCAGACGCGCACTGCGCTCTTTGACTGGCACAAAGCGCCAAGCGCACCATGTGCTGCGCTGATAGAACATAAATTGTTCTTTAATAAGCCCAGAGCTATAATGAATGCTCAGCATCAATAAAAGACAAAATTATTGTCAGAATTCAAATCAATGCTCAATATTGTTAAAATGGCCAAGCCCAAATAAATGCTCAACAGCCCAAAATAAATGTTAAACATTTTAACTTGATTGGACTTAGCCCAAGATTGGCCATAAGTCTTCAATTCAGATTAACTGAGCCCATGAGCTCACAAATGTATTGATCTTAGTCTCAAATTGGACTACAGATCTCTCAACCAAAATTGGTTCAAGGATACATCTCTTTACTCCTCTGATATTTGTCATTGTAATCCTTCAACGTCTTCAGAGAGGTGACGGGTCTCGACAACCATACATTTCATAGACTATGACGTCTTTAAACTGCAGACTGTGGGGTCCTTAAACCCATGGACTATGATGTCCTTAACCTCGGACTTTGGGGTTCTTAAGCCCATGGACTATAATGTACTTAACCTTGGACCACCATGTCCTTAAACTGGTAATCGACCGCAATGTCCCTAAACTGAACAATAGAGTCCAAATACTCTTTTGTTGGATCTAAACGATCCCGTTAAGTTGATCTTAGTCTAAAATTAGACTAACGTATCCTTAACAAACGTTTAAGTTGATCTTAGTCTCAAAAGAGACTAACGTATCCTTAAACCCAACCCAAACCCAAATCTAAGAAAATACGGATTTTGACTAATCCACGCCCTACGGGCGACAACATAAATTGGTCTCCGTATACAATCCACGGGCAACTAAAAACAAAACAAACACCCACGACACAAAATGACCATCTGGAGAAGGAGAAAGTGGTTACCGCGATACGGTAGCATAATTAACTGCAGGGGCTTGCGCTTGCAGGGAAGAGCGTCCCCACAATCAAAAATCCCTCAACAAGGGGGAATCTGACGAAGTCTGCTATATCGGCCGCATCCATCTAAACCTTCGATATACGGTGCCATAAATCAACTTGGCATCTTTAGAGAGGTGGATGGATAGCACCAAATAGCATCTTCCCTCGAAATTCAGGCAAGACGAACCTACGCGGTCTCGTCTCCGTGTTTCGGCGGAGAACAACGTCGATATTGTTTCCCGGTGAGTTTGGTCCATCAATAAGAAGAAACGTCATAAAGTAGGATTGATCCATATCTAACCAAGCCGACGGATTATAAACTATCATTACAACGGGCCATATGCTGTAGCTTCTAGCCATATAGTTAAATGGGCAAAAGCCATCATTAGCCAGTCCGAGCCTGACATTACGATGATCACTACTAAATATTTGGTACCTTCTATCAAAATTCTTCCATGCCGGTGAATCTTTTGGATGACTCATTTTTCCATCTTCGCTTGGAGTAGCATGGTGATGCCAAATTATTACCTCGGTTGTTTTCTTGCACCTGAATAGCCTCTGCAGCCTCTGTATTATGGGAAAGTATCGTGCTATCTTGACAGGTATATCGGGCTTCTTATCAGATTCTTTCAGCTTATACCTTACCTCTCCGCATGTTGGACACTCTTTCAAATCTGAATTCTATTTCCGGTACAACACGCAATATTTTGGACATACATGAATTTTCTCACAGTTCAGACCCGTATCAGACATCATCTTCTGAGTTTTGTATCAGCTGTCGAGCACATTATTTCCCGGGGCATAGTACTTTCAGGAACCTCATAATTATCGTAAATGACTTGTTGCTCCATCCATTTAGGCACTTAATCTGGAAAATTTGGACGAATCATGATAGGGCGGAATACTTTGCATTCTCATAAATTAGTCTTCTAGCATCATTCATGAACTTTTCATATTTATCCGCACGCGATCCTTGACCGGAAGGAATGTCATCTTCGGAAAGAATTGTTGGGGTCGAAAATTACACCCCGGTTGATCAAGTCAAAGTCAAAGTCGACCCCAAACCAGGTGGGCCAAGCCCAGTTCAAGTAGGCCCATGCCCAAGTCGAGCCCTACGGCCGAGCTCTCCCATGCCGAAATGAATTCATATAATAAATATTTTTTATGTAATTTTTTATGCGTGAATGTGCATAAAGCCAAATTTTTGTAAAGTCCATGGCCCATGTGCAAAATAAATGAGCACATGAGGCATGTGATAGGCAAAATACCACTTTGTAAAGTCGAAAGGGCTATATGTAAATGTGTAAGCCTATATAAGGCAACATGATAATAAAATAAAAAAATAGAATTCATTCTCCCCAAAAATCTAGGGTTTATGCCCCCTTCCCCTTTCTCAAGGGTCTAAAACTTTCTTCCTCTTTTCGAATTAAATTAAGAGTTTAACTCTTCCTTTTTCAAAAAGAAGTAGTTTTTCACCATAAAACCCACAAAGGGGAGCTCGGATCTCCCATCAAATCTCTAAAGGCGGAGATTTTGAATCTCACTCCCCTTTTCGCCCAAGATCCGGCCAACCAAGAGGAAGAAGAAGGAGACCCATCTCCAAAAATCCCACTTTGGGAGGATCCAAAGTTCAAAGGAAGAGCCAAAGATTTCTAGGAGTTTAACTCCATTCAAGATCTGTTGGAGTTTAATTCCATAAATTAAATCTCTGATAGGAGTTCACATCCCAAACCGTTTGAGAGTTCAACTCCCCAACCTAGGGGCTAAGTCCCTTTCCTGCTGGTGTTTCCAGTGGTCGCGTGCCGCACACGCGACCCATGGACGCACCGCGGTCGCGTACAGCGCACGTGACCCGCGGACGCCCAGCGGTCGCGTGCCGCGCACGTGACCCTTGGGTTCCCAGCGATCGCGTGCCGAGCATGTGACCCGCGGGCGCCCAGCGGTCGCGTGTATGGCACGTGACTCCCGGGCAATAAAGCGTCCATGTGCGCGCACGTGACTCGCAGGCACTAAAGCGCCCATGTGCGCCTCACATGACCCGCGTTCGCATGCAGCGCACGTGACCCGCGGTCGCGTGCAAGGCATGTAGCCCGTGGGCACTAAAGTACCCACATGCGCCCCTACGCGCCCCGCTCAGCGCCCAGCGGTCACGTGCAGTGCACGTGACCCGCGGGCGCCTCACGGTCGCGTGCTGCGCACGTGACCCATGGGCACCATGCGCCCACGTGCCATGCACGCGTCTTTAAGACGCCCCTCACCCCTCATTTTTCATGCACTCCACACCAAAACACGTCCCTAGTTGGGAAAATTTTTCTAACGGGGCGCTGCCTGGCACCTCGCAAAGGGGCTGCTGACCCCCAACCCGCTATCCGGGTAGCGGGACCCCCGTAAAACTCTGCGGGGCCCCCGATATATCCAAAACCCTTTTCAAAATATACGTACACTGCACATTGAGTTCGCATGACCTGTTTGACCCATCAATCGGAGGTTCTCTCGCTCCAAAGGTGTAATGTTTTAGAAATCGTTATGCGAATTTTTCCGTTTTAGGGCAAAATAGTCAGTATTTTCCATTTTAACCCGATTTTGATCAAACTTCCGTATAGACTTGCCGGCACCTAGTTTAGCTAAAATAAAACTAGTGCGCGAGCTTTGGGGGTCAATGGGAGGTTTTGGTTCAAATAGAATTTTTCCCTAATTAAATATTATTTTAAGTGGTAATTATGCACGTAAATTGGGGTAATTACTTCTAAATGAGAATCATTGGAAATCATCACAAGAATTAGTTGGAAGCTTCTCTTCAAAATATCAAGATCTTTTGTGCAAAAGGTTTAATGTTTTTTTAAAAAAGAAAAGAAAAGGTGGCATTTTATTTAATGATGCATTTATTGCAAATTTCTAGAACTTTCTCATTTTTTCTTCACAACACATCCCCCATCACCTTGGTCGATCCCCCTTTGCTGCCCTTTTCATTTGTTAAGCTCAATTCTCCATTTTCTTGCTCACTAAATCCTTCAAAAATCCCAAAAATAATCCACAAATTCCTAAATAAAATTAAACCATCAATTTCCTTTCACTAAACTTGCTTAGTTCTTCATGAAAAATTTGATTATTTGGAGGCTAAAGTTGATGGAATCTTGTGCTAGGATTTGTTCTTAAGAGGTATAATTTCTTATCTTAATCCTTAATTAATATGTTTAAATCTTGTAATACCCAGCAACTTTTATACGTCTATATCCGTAATTTTCTTTTCACCTATAATATTTTATTTAAAATTATCTATTACTTTAAAATTTCCCAATCTATTTTAGTTTTCCCCCATTTCCTTTCTAAAATCCAAAATCCCCACACAATAACCCTCAGCACCATTCCGTCAGCCCAGCTTTTTCAATTTTCCCAGTTATGTAATTTAAACCCAAAATCTATTTTCTTTTTTTTTATAAACCCCAAGTCCATTCCTTATCTCATTTTATCCTTTCATTCTTCATTCATAGCCCTGGCCCGTTCACTAATTAATTTCTTTTCCATTTCCTTTTACAAATTTGTCCCAGCCTTCTGGGCCAGCTCGCCCGCAGCCCAAAGGGCTTTCCTTTTTCATCTAAATCTCCCAGCTCGTTTTCCCTTTTTCTTTTTAATTAAACTCCTCGGCCCGGCCCACTCTCTCACCCAGCGCCTGCTCCCCCATACCCGACCCGGTCCGCCACTGTACTTCTCCCCTAACGGCTATATTTTTCTCCCGCGCGCTCAACCACGATCCTCGCCGTCTTCGTCGCCAACGCTCGCGAGTGTTACTCCCCACGACGCGCACGTTTCCATGCGACCCGCTCCCTCAATGTTCACCTCCCTTCACTCCCATCACTTTCTCCTTCTTCCTCCTCTTCTCGCTACACTCCCGACCCACGCAAACATCACCGACCACCTCTGCCGGCACCCATCTCTAGCCTCCTCCTTCTTCCTCAACCCTCCTCGACTCAAACTCCCGTCTCCCTCTCTTTCTTTCCTCCTCTCTCCCACCGACCAAACTCCCCTGCACCCCGAGCACGAGCCCCTCTACATCTCGTCGACTCCCCTGCACAATCGCCGTCGTCATCATCATCGTCGTCGTCGTCGTCATCATCATCATCGCCGTCTCTACCCAACTTCATCATCTACAGCCCCCAACCCCGACCTCCGATCACTCCCCTCTCTCTTCCTCTGTCCCACTCTCTCAGCTCTCTCTCTCTCTCGCTGCAGTCGATCCCTCTCTTTCACTCTCTATCTCTCTGTCTCTCACCCCCGCTGTCTCTCCCTCACCCTCTGTATCTCATCCCTCTCTCAATTCTCTCTAACTCTCCCCCTCTGTGTCCCCCTCTCTCTCACTACTTCATTCTCTCTCTGGGCCCTCTTTCACTCCCTCACTCTGCTCTCTCTCTCTCTCTCTTCTCAACTCTCTCTCTTCCTCTGCCCCACTCTCTTCTCTCTCTCTCTCACTCTAACTCTCTGTTCTCTCTCTCTCTCTCTCAAATTCTCTTACTCTCTCACTGCTTCTCTCTCTCTACATTTTCCCTCTCTAACACTTCTCTCTCTGGCTCCTTCTCTCTCAATATCTCCCTCCATCTGCGATCCCTCGCCATCAGACGCACAGCACCATCACCTCCCCAGTGTCACGAGCCCTAGCCGTTACCGAGACGGAACCCTATAGCCGAGCCCAAGCCTGTGATCATCGTGTCGCGTTCATGACATTACCATCACCGAGACGTGTCCAGGCAAGTATTTTACTTGCTTACATGCTATTTACTTAAGTTACAGTCGTTAATTGCATAGATAATAAAGCTACAAGTCTAAACCAATTATGTGCCATACCTGTTCGACGCGTGTTCCCAAAGAAAATACTTTTCTAATTTGGCGGAACTAAATGGTAATGTTTGGCCCGTATGGCTGTGAACCTAGTGCAGGAATCTCGTTGGATAATTTGATCGTTAATGACCAAAACAACTACCCCCAAGTTTAATCGTAAAACTGTAATTTTCTTGCACCTGAAAACCGTTAAATTCACCATAAATCATATACATACTAGAATGGTGCGTTCGAGGGCTCAAATCGAAGCCGACTCGACGAACCTTAACCCTATACTGGTTTCCTGTACTTAAATTGTGAGGATAATTGGATCGGAGTGCGACTCTGGACTGTGGTCCAGAGCGACTCCAGTTGTTACTTGCTGTTCCGTAATGGGTACCACAGGATTTCATTAACTCGTAGGTTGCGGAACTCCGCTGTTTATTGTAGGTGAACCTGTTAGCTAGATAGAACAAGTGGTCTCATTCTGTTTCGTTATCATTTGTTATTTAATCTGCAATTTAAGAGATCGGAACGCATAACAGTCCCAACAGAACCAGAAACTGACATATTGGTATTGAATAGTGTATATCTCCTGACGTGCAGATGCGATTGACGATCCGTCTGTTGCTTTGAAAACCTTACTGAAAAACCTAGAATTCATCCAACTGTAGCATCGCTAAAATCTGATCCCAACTGGGATTAAAATGCGTTGCGAAATGGATTTCTGATTCTGAAACCGGATTTCCAGCCGCGAACGGTTAAAATGAAATGGCTATAATTAGCAATCCTGGAACCCGATGGGCATGAAACTAAATTCGATGGATGGACAACTGAACATACTAATTACTATCTGTGTATCATTTCGCTAAATTATATACGTACGTTTCAGGATAAATCGTGCAAGTGATAGAATACTGTTTTTTTTATGACACCTTAATCGTGCTTCATATACTGTTTACGTATCATATCATACTCATGTCATTGCAGTGATAACTTAGTGATATCGTGCATTTACCCAGTGTTAGATTTTAGTGATGATTGTGGCAAGTACGTCAGTGTTCGTGTATCGTGAATAAGTGAAAGTGATACGTACTTGTGCACAATCAGTGACCCTATTATTCTATTGCATTGTCGACGTCTGTGGGATGCGTGTATGTGTGACTATAAGTGGTATGGGACACTTATGGAAGCGCTTGCACGGGTGTCACAGATAAAACATCAGACACTGTCATTTATCTTAGGTATTAGTCGGGACGTGCTTGATGGAGGTCCTGTCTCCAATTCTCACGCAGACTTGTCACGGATCGATTAGTATTTAGGGTTATGGTTAGCGTTTGATGTAGACCACGGGGTGTGGGGTAGTTTAAGTGTGAGTTCAACAGAATCTCGAGAGTCCCATGCCGGCTTATATATTTAGGGAGATATATGGAGATTTACAGGGTATGTGATATTCACCGTGATATACATGTTACATGTTGGGCCCGTGGTCCCTTGCCCTTGGGTTCTACCCTTGGGTGGAGGACACTCGCGAGTGGTTGACTCTCACACTTGGACTGACGATAGGCTTAGTAACCTGTGCAGTGAGACTTAGAGACTGATAGGGATACTGGCATTTATATACCTTATATACTGTGTTGACATACGTGACATATCGTTCTACTGCTTTACTGTTCCGCTGCATTGATTACTGCACATTCATATTCATGCTGTCATTGATTTACTGTTTCACATATCTATTACCACTGTTAGAATTTGTCACATGATTTTATATATATTATATTGCTATTGTGTCGCTCTGACGACCTGAGTATGCATGCTCAGTATGAGGGGAAGATTTAGCCTGGGCCAGGACTAGACGCACTTCACGGACAACTTGTTTAGCTATTCAGAGTTACATCTTTTGTTTCCCATCAGGTCAGTTCATTTTACTGTTCTATTCCAGTTACTGCATTTCTCATTACCTGCGCATTATTTACTGTTTATCATGATAAACTAGAAGCCGAAGTGTGACTACGGCAGGACTTTTCCTTGACCGTAGGAGCATGGCTGGCCTTGTCTACCTCTTGTATTCCGTATTTTGGGAGGCGGGGCGTGACAAATCTACTCTTAGCTATTTAATTGGTTATCATAGCTTTTAAACTCTTGATTAATTCATTATTCATAATATTTTTAGAAATTCAAGGTAGGGTAAAACTTGATGAAGTGTTTAATATTAATTTGTGTTTAAGAAAACTTAACCTAGTAGAATATGATTATTGTTGTTAATTACTAGTTTGTCTAATTAAGAAATTTTGCTTACTAGGTTTTTGCTAAAACTTAATTAGCAATTTTTAAAAATATGGAAGTGGTTTGGATAGCTTAGTGAAGCCATTTGAAGATGTTTGAAATCGCTAGATATGTGTTAGCTTTGAACTTGTGCGAAATATTGCGATAAGTTGCTTACTAGGTTTCGGGGTTTTTTCGACGTGGGTTCAATTGGTCGTTGCGAGGTTATATCTATTATATTTCTCGTATTTGTTTGTGTTGGGTTTGCGCGATCGGGACGATCGGAGTCTAGACTTGGTGTTTCATAGTTTAGCGACCCGAGTTAAGGTTTTTGCCGAAGTCGTGCGCGTTTTGTGCGCTAGGTGCGCAGTGTATTTTTCTGGGCGTTATCCTTGCGTTTCGTTGTCTTTTCGTCGATATAGGAGATTTAGCTTATGTGATGTGTTTGTGAAATTTTAGGATCGCAAGCGGGGACTTCGGCGCTGCGAACAAGGGGAAGCAGGTGGTCGGATTTTCATAGCTCGAGACCATCGGTGAGTAGATTTAACATCTACGGGGAATTCGCCCGTATGGCGTTAAGCGTCAGGGCTAGATATGATATGATATTAGCCGCATGTTTATATGCTCATATAGAGATGATGCATGCATTTCATTGCATATAGCTACTTGTTGTGCCTGAACCTGTATCCATTGTGCACTGCACTATTATTGACAGTCCATGTTGCACGAGCACCAATGATATGCTACACACACACTGTCGGTAATTGCCATGATACGCACAACATAAATATTCATTGATATACCTTACTAGTGGTTAGCGACATAGAGGCAGTTATTCTTGTGCGATAGCGCATATGACATATAGCATACCGGTATACCTACATGCCTATACATATGCTATACTATACCTACATACTCGCACATATACTTTGCTATTGTTACATGATCAGCTTTTTATAACATATATATCGGTGGAATGGGACGCTGTATATATATGTATTTTGGATTTGGATTTTGGGAACCACGAGATATATTTAATGATTTGATGTATTTAAATAGCGGACTCTTCCCGTGATATGCTCATATTGATGTTTTATGTTGCATATGTTATTTTACATGGATTTACACATTTGAGATATGTTTCCATGCGATTTGGGGAATTTCAAGTGTCGATGTTAGGCACTTATATTCCGGAAGATATATGGATTTTGGAGACCGATACGAGGAACACAAGTGTCGAGGTAGGATACTTGGGTTTCGAGGAACGTATGGATATCAGAAAGACCGATACGTGAAACACCAGTGTTGAAGGGGGATACTTGGGTTTCGAGGAACGTATGGATACGGGTATTTATGTGTCGATGTTAGGCACTGGTTTTCGTGATATTTTAGAGTGTCGATTTTTGACACTCAGGTTCCATGAGACTTACAGGATTTGAGGGTCGATCTGAGTATTTTGGGATTTGGGGTGTTGTTGATTTACACCGAGTTTTTCTGTAACACCCGAGCCCAATGCTACTAATTTCTGTTACTTTATGAATGGAGTGTGACCTTCATTTCATGTATCTTGCTTGATTGTTATTTACTGTAAATTTTACCCGGCAAATTCATTTCTGCACATAAAAATTTTTGGCATCTAAAATAAAATTAAAAATATCCATCTTGGCCTACTCGACACCCCTAACCCTGCTGTAGCGTCCGTGCATCGTGTTCTCGTTTCGTTCAGTGAAACGGGCGAGTTTGGACGGCTACGTGCACGTACGTGTGTCCGTTTTGGGGGTATGCTTTTTAATCATAAAACACTTCTTTTTAATGTTTGGATCCCACTTAAAATTCTATTATTACAATTTCGAATTTTTGGACCCGACCCGGGCGCGATTTGGAAATGTTTTACTTTGTGCCAAAACCCCAGATCTTAAAATATTTTAACCATCATATATTTTACTAACCATATATTTTACTGTTCATACATAATCTAATAAATCTTTATTTTTCCTAACAAAACAATTCCCCTCAGCCAATCATTTCCACTGAATTTCCTATGGGCCCCACTCTTTTCTCTCTCTCATCTCTCTCTCTATCCCGTCGCTCCTTCTCCCCGAGATCTCTCTCTCTCTCCGATCTCTCCCCGATCTCTCTCTCTCTCCCCCTCTCTCTCCCCGATATTTCTCTCTCTCTCTCCTCTATATTCAAATCTTTTCCCCCTCCTTTTCTTTTTCCCTCAACAACGTAAACCCATCACCTCGCAACCCTAGCTACCGCCTCCTTCCTCCTCGTCGTCGCAGCCCCGACGCCACTACCACTAACCTCCTCGCCTCCTCAGCCTCATCGCACCCACATCCTCCTTCCTCCTTTCCCCACGTCCTCGCGCGCCCTGCACCCTCACCGCGACCACCTGCACCCCGCTCCTGCATCTCGCCGCCGACGATCACCTCGTTGTCGCCTCCCGCCATCACCCTCGTCCTTCTCATCTCCATCACCTCTCCTTCATCAACCCCCGTGCACCCTACACCTGTCCGCGGCCGCCTACGCACCCTGCACACGCCAACCCCACCGAATCTGTCGCCGCCGGCGGTCTCGCCTCTGTACCCGGCCATCGTACAAACCGCTGTAAGCCTTCTTCTTCTTCTTTCTTTTCATTCTTCTTCCTCCTTCTTCATTCCTCATTTTCCTCCATTCTTGCACATCTTGATCTTTACTATTCACGTTTTGGCCGGAATCCGACGATGCCGACGACGTGACCCGACGTTCCAGCGAGGTACCCCGAGCCGTGTGGTCCCATTGTTCGTCGTTTGGGTTCATTCCGTGAACCGTGCGCCCGTCGCGAGTTTTCCCCGCCGACGTTTATCGTTCCGTTTTTCCCGGTTCGCGACCCGTCGAGGCAAGTACCCCTTGCTACATGCTATACAATATTTACAGATATATTATGACACCCTAAACCTGTAAATTTAACCTTGGTACGGTTATTTCTCATTTTCATGGACAATATGGTTATATATCATTTTATCTTTAAAGTTGGAACCTACAGTTTGCAATTGAACCTAATAACTACATTTACCTGTTTAATCACATTTTTAATATTGACATAGTTTATGGAATTTATCTTTATAGTTTTGTTCCATTGGACACTCGTGTGCATGTTAACCAGTAATAGCTGTTTTGAACCTTTATATAAATCATTGCACCTCTAAAGTGATTAAACTTGTTAACACGATTAAAATGCCATAATAGTCATACTGCATTCGCATAACATTGAAATCATCTCTGTGACACGACTGATTACTGTACTGCAAATTGAGTAAATCTGCCTATTGCTTAATTTATTGCTTATATCATGTTGATGATAACCATGCTAGCTTGTATAACTGATTGTGAGCACACCCATGATATTGTTTACATCTTGACCTGACTTGTTACACATATTGTTCTACCCGATATGGTACCGTATTCTGCTTGACTTGACCTGATGTACCATGACCTGATCCATTACCTGATCTTGTGTCTAATGCCAACAAACCTGACATGTAGTCCTCATGGACCGTTCCTGTTGTCTATCCAGACAAACCTGTTTACCTGATCCTGTGTTGGCATTAGTTTCTTGATTTCGGGATACCTGACTTGACTTGCACATATAACTTGGGGGTATGGGGAAATCAAAGGTGAAACCTGACTTGTAACTCAACAGTTCACTACCTGTACTGATCAGTTTTAGAGGCCAGGCCCGCCTCGTGACGACGCTGCTGACATCGTTGGTCTTTATCCTTTCCCTGTTAGTGCCTAGCGGCACATCTCGGTTTCAGCCCGAGAGTCTTAGACCGTGGTCCCGGGCATGCACGGGATACTATAGAGTTACATCGATGATTCATCAATTGGTTTCAAAGACTTTAGAACAGAGAACCTGATAGCACGGTTTAGTTTACCCACTGCACACTACCCTGCACTACTCTGATTCATATTTGTCATTCTTGCTTATTTCATGTTTATATTCGCATTGCCTGTCTATTATGTTATTACTTGATGACTTGACGCGCTGACGCCTGGGTTTTGCATGGCCCAGATTCCGTACCACTGTTGCAGTCCGAGCAGGAGTACTTCAGCCAGCAGGCTGAGCTGCGAGGTGTCAGTATTAGTTAGTTTTTCTTTCCTGCATTTTATTCCTGATGTGAGCCCGCATTATGGGACATACATTCCAGTTATTTGTATTGGATCTTTCGCTTCCGCATTTTATTATTCTTGACTCGTGATATATTGGTTTATGGACATGTTTAGATAGTTTTATTTTGTTCTTGATATCTCTATAGCCGTAATGTGACTGCGGATGGATACTTCCTACCCACAGGTAGCTTGGTTGGCTATGTTACGTGCCCATTTTTAGTGTACTCTGGGAAGCGGGGCGTGACATTTTCCATGATTATGATTTGTGCATGAGATTATTTATTTTCCCGCACTCAGCATTCAGTTGATATGCATTTGATTCATATAGATATAGTACCTGGTGGTGTACCTTGATCAAGATAGTTGCATATTCATATTGTCATACCTATGCTACCAGCTTACATGTTACTGATCATTGCTGTTAGTGCATACTTGTGATTTCAGTATGATATTATTTACTATTCATGAGTTGGCAACTCACCTCCGTTGTGCCACAGTATTTTGCAGGGCTTACCCTCAGTGTAGTCGCGGCAGGGCATCTTATCATCTCTACTTTTACGGATACCGCTGCGGTTGGCTGTGAGGCATTTGCTTTTAGATAGGTTGCGGTTATCCGTTTGTACATTGTATATTTTTTTTGTTGGATCTAGTATTCTCTATCTACCACTTCTTGTATTTGACTTAGAGACGAGTTGTGAGGATTCGGTGTTGTATTATTATTTTGGTGACTTGGATGCCGTGCTCGTGGGAGCCGGTCTTGTTGTAAAGTTTTACTTTTTTATGCAGTTTTCTTTTATATTTCTTCGCTTCGGCGTCGTATATATATGCTTATGGTGGTTGTCTCTGCCGTTGGGCATGATTTGCTCCCGTTTGGGATGCTTTATATATTATCCATGTCGTACCCGTTTTCAGGGCTAGTTTTTACAAAGGAGGTGCTGCCAAAATTTTCAAGAAAGAAAACTAAAGTTAATGATTTTTACTTAAGATCTTCCGAATGTTTTAAATTATGTTTTTCTCCGTTTCTCCCTTTTGGGGTGGTTTAGATTTCTGGGTTTCGGCTTACTTAAGTTGCGTACGCTTGTAGAAAGTGCCGGTTACGGGCCAAATTTTGGGTCGTGACAAAGTTGGTATTAGAGCGCTAGGTTTTACCTTTCAGAGTGTAGGATGACCTTGGTATGATGGAGTAGGTAACTTAAGCAGAGTAACGTAGCGTGTTTATGTTCCACGGCATACTTACGATGCGGTACTCTGCCTAAGTGACCTTAGGACTTGTTAATTGAAATTCTTTCCGTGATTTTATATATCCTTGTGATTCGATTTCTGTATCCTTATCGAATCTTGTTTCAATTTCCAGCCTATATGCCGCGGAAGACTACGATCAGAGAGCGGCCACGAGGGCCGAGATCAGAGTCGACTCGTCTGAGGCGAGGACTGACCAGGGCGGTACGCCTGTTGTACCGGAGCACATTTCTATGTTTGGGGCTGGTATGCAGGACCTGCGCCAGATGATGGGGACTTTAGTTGAGGCCATTAGAGCGCAGGGGCAGGCAGTTGTTCCACCCGTTGCAGGGACCATGATGGTACCTACTGTTTCGGCCGTCGCAGTTACAGCTCCGGAGGTTATTACCGTGTCGCTGACAGAGTTCATGAGGCTGAGACCTCCGGTGTTCACTGGCACAGATGCTGCTGAAGATCTGCAGTCGTTTATCGACCGGATGGCTAGGATTTGTCGTTCGCTCCGATGCTCCGATGAGAGATGGGTGGAGTTTGCGAGCTTTCGTCTGGAGGGTCTGGCCCAGAAGTGGTGTGAGTCGTTGGAGAGGGGCAGAGCCGTAGGTCTTGCTCCTATGACCTGGGCTGAGTTTGTGACGGTATTTCTTGCCCGTTTTCTTCCACCGAGCGTCAGGGATGCGCGAGCGCGCAGATTTGAGTCGTTACGCCAGACTCCAGGGATGACGGTGTCGGAGTACGATGTATTATTTACCGAGCTGTCTGTGTATGCTCCATACTTGGTAGCGACTGAGGAGATGAGGGTGAAGAGGTTTGTTCGAGGCCTGCTTACCCAGTTGTTCCTAGCCATCAGCATTCAGCATTGCGACACATATGTGGCAGCGGTGGATGCAGCCCTATTGGTGGAGGAGCGTCTTTCTGAGTCGTCGGTTGCTCCGGAACCGAAAAGGGTTCGTACTGGTGATCCGGCGGGGAGGCGGGCGTTTAGACGTCGTGACAGTTCCCGTTCAGATACTGGAGGTAGTGGAGGTTCGGGACGAGGTCGGCTTTTTAGCTCTTACCCTCAGGACGGTCATCAGTTTGCATCTGGTTGTTACCGGTGCGGGAGTATGGGTCATCGGATTCGAGATTGTGCTGAGCCACGGGTGAGCGAGGCAGCTGTACCGCAGGTTACCTTACCACCTTCTTCACCTCAGAGGGCGTTGCCCCTTATGCCGGTTGTTGCTCCACGTCAGACTCTTGTGCAGAGAGGTCGGGATCGTGGTGGTTTTGTATCAAGAGGGCGGGGTGGTAGAGGCGGATGTCAGCCAGTTGCCGGTAGAGGGCAGGCTCGGGTGTTTGCCTTGACTCATCATGACGCGCAGGCGTCCAATACTGTGGTTTCAGGTACCCTTTCTGTATGTTCTTATGATGCACATGTTCTTTTCGATCCGGGATCTATGCACTTCGTGCCGAGTTTAGGCCAAGAGTCGTGTTTGCTAGATCAGCCTCTTGTCGTGACTACTCATATGGGCGAGTCGTTTGTTGCGCGACACGTGTTCCGGTCTTGTGTTGTCCGTATTGGTGACAGAGATCTGTCCGTCGACTTGATCCTTCTTAGGATGTTGGACTTCGACGTTCTGCTGGGCATGGACTGGTTAGCTAATTGCTACGCGTCCGTGGACTGGCGTGAGAAGACAGTTAGGTTTTGTTTTCCCGGCGAGTCGGTGTTTGTTGTGCAGGGGGACCGTAGTGTCGCCCCTCACAGTTTGATTTCGGTCCTTTGCGCTAGTCGGCTTTTGAGGAGAGAATGTCGGGGATTCTTGGCTTTCATTCATGATACTGGGGTCACAGTGGATTCTTTGGACCTGGTTCCTACCGTGCGAGAGTTTCCCGACGTTTTTCCAGATGAGTTATCTGGGATGCCGCCAGAGCGCGATATTGAGTTCTGCATTGATCTGATTCCTGGCACGGAGCCTATTTCTATACCGTCTTATCGGATGGCTCCGGCAGAGCTTAGAGAGCTTAAAGATCAATTGCAAGAATTTCTTGATAGGGGACTTGTGCGTCCGAGCGTTTCGTCGTGGGGAGCTCCTGTTCTGTTCGTCAAAAAGAAGGACGGCAGTTTGAGGTTGTGTGTGGATTATCGTCAATTGAACCGAGTTACGGTGCGGAATAGGTATCCTTTATCTCGCATTGACGATTTATTTGATCAGCTCCAGGGTGCGAAACATTTTTCTAAGATTGATTTGCGTTCGGGTTATCATCAGTTGCGGGTTCGGAATGATGACATTCCCGAAGACTTCTTTTCGTACGCGCTATGGGCATTATGAGTTTTGGTGATGTCGTTCGGACTCACCAATGCGCCAGCAGCGTTCATGGATCTGATGAACCGGATTTTCAGGCCGTTCCTCGACCAGTTTATTATTGTGTTTATTGATGACATACTGGTATACTCTAGAAGTCGTGAGGAGCATGAGCAGCATTTGAGGATTGCTTTGCAGTTATTGAGAGAGCACCAGCTGTTTGCTAAATTCTCAAAGTGTGCATTTTGGCTTGATAAAGTTGATTTCCTGGGTCATATGGTGACTGGTGATGGTATTCTTGTGGACCCGAGGAAGATCGAGGATGTGCAGCTTTGGCCCAGACCTGTATCAGTGACTAAGGTCCGCAGCTTTTTGGGCTTAGCTGGTTATTATCGCCGTTTTGTGCAGGATTTCTCGAGTATTGCTGCACCGTTGACTAGACTGACCCGGAAGGGAGTTCCTTTTCTTTGGACTGATGCGTGTGAGCAGAATTTTCAGCAGTTGAAGACTCGGTTGACGACAGCACCAGTTCTATCTTTGCCTTCTGGATCGGGTGGCTATGTTGTTTACTATGATGCTTCTCGAGTGGGGCTCGGTTGTGTATTGATGCAGCATGATAGAGTGATTTCTTATGCTCCTAGGCAGCTGAAGAAGCACAAGCAGAATTACCCCACTCACGATCTTGAGATGGTCGCGGTGGTCTTTGCGTTGAAGATTTAGAGACACTACTTGTACGGGGAGTCGTGTCAGATCTTCACGGATCACAAGAGCTTGAAGTACATCTTCCAGCAGCGGGATCTGAATCTGCGACAGCGTCGTTGGATGGAGTTTGTGAAGGATTATTATTGTGAGATCCTTTATTACCCGGGCAAGGTGAATGTGGTAGCTGATGCTTTGAGTCGTAGGCCCGGGGGTAGCTTGTCCCGGTTGAGCGCAGTTCAGCAACAGTCTTCTGCAGATTGGCAGCTCTTGTGTGATGGTAGAGTGCAGTTCGAGTTCATTTCCGCTGGGGGATAGCTTGCTCATGTCCGCGTTCGTCCACTACTACTTGATCGTATCCGTGAGGCACAGCCCAGTGATGCCCGTTTGTCTAAGATTCTTGAGCTTGTTCGGTAGGGTACAGTTTCGGAGTTCATGATTGATGACCAGGGTGTGCTACGATGCGGGACTCGCTTGTGTGTTCCAGATGCTGATGGGTTGAGACGCGAGATCCTAGAGCAGGCACATCAGTCGGCCTTTAGCGTTCATCCAGGTTCCACCAAGATGTACCGTGACTTGAGTGATTTTTACTGGTGGGAAGGGATGAAGCGCGATATTTCGGACTTCGTTTCGAGATGCCTGACTTGTCAGCAAGTCAAGGCTGAGTATCAGAGACCGGCTAGAGAGTAGCAGCCTTTACCCGTTCCGGAGTGGAAATGGGAGCAGATTTCCTTGGACTTCATTGTGGGTCTACCTAGGACCAGTCGAGGGTATGACTCCATTTGGGTGATTGTTGACCGGTTGACGAAAGCGGCTCACTTCCTTCCAGTGAAGACCACTTTCGGTTATGCTCAGTATGCTCAGTTGTACATAGATGAGATTGTGCGTTTGCACGGTGTTCCCACATGCATAGTATCCGACAGAGGCACCCAGTTTACTAGCCGTCTTTGGCAGAAGCTTTGGGTACCCGGTTGAGCTTTAGCACCGCTTTTCATCCACAGACCGATGGTCAGTCGGAGCGGACTATACAGACTCTGGAGGATATGCTCCATGCATGTGTGCTTGATTTTGGAGGCAGTTGGGATTGTCACTTGCCGTTGATTGAGTTCTCATATAACAACAGCTTTCAGGAGACTATTCAGATGGCACCTTTTGAGGCTTTGTATGGTAGAAAGTGTCGATCGCCAGTCTGTTGGACCGAACTCACCGAGAGTATGGTTTTGGGACCCCAGCTAGTTCAGAAGACTACGGAGATGATCCAGCCGATTCAGGACAGGATGAGAGCAGCCCAGTGCAGGCAGAAGTCTTATGCCGACCGTCATCGCAGGCTTGAGTTCGCAGTGGGGGATCATGTATTCCTGAGGATTTCTCCGATGAAGGGCGTTATGCGATTTGGGAGGAAAGGGAAGCTCGGTTCTAGATTTGTTGTTCCCTTCGAGATCCTTAAGCTAGTGGGTTCTGTTGCTTATCGTTTGGCGCTCCCGCCTAGTTTTCCGGATGTTCACCCCGTTTTCCATGTGTCGATACTTCGTAGATACCTTAATGATCCTTCTCACATGATTCAGCACCAGACCGTTCAGCTTGAGCATGATCTTTCGTTCACCAAGCAGCCGGTAGTTATTTTGGATCAGCAGGTGAAGAAATTTCGGTCAAAGGTCTTGCCATCTGTGAAGGTTCTTTGGCGTAGCCCGACTAGCGAGGAGATCACTTGGGAGGCCGAGAGCGAGATGCGGAAGAAATTCCCTTATCTTTTCGAAGGTACGCGTAGTTAAGTTTTAATTCAGGGACCGAATTTCTATAAGGGGGGGACTGTAACGTTTTAGAAATCGTTATGCGAACTTTTCCGTTTTAGGGCAAAATAGTCGGTATTTTCCGTTTTAACCCGATTTTGATCAAACTTCCGTATAAACTTGCCGGCACCTAGTTTAGCTAAAATAAAACTAATGCGCGAGCTTTGGGGGTCAATGGGAGGTTTTGGTTCAAATAGAATTTTTCCCTAATTAAATATTATTTTAAGTGGTAAATTATGCACGTAAATTGGGGTAATTACTTCTAAATGAGAATCATTAGAAATCATTACTAGAATTAGTTGGAAGCTTCTCTTCAAAATATCTAGATCTTTTGTGCAAAAGGTTTAATGTTTTTTAAAAAATAAAAGAAAAGAAAAGAAAATGTGGCAATTCATTTAATGATGCATTTATTGCAAATTGCTAGAACTTTCTCATTTTTTCTTCACAACACATCCCCCATCACCTTGGCCGAGTCCCCTTTGCTTCCCTTTTCATTTGTTAAGCTCACTTCTCCATTTTCTTGCTCACTAAATCCTTCAAAAATCCCAAAAATAATCCACAAATTCCTAAATAAAATTAAACCATCAATTTCCTTTTACTAAACTTGCTTAGTTCTTCATGAAAAAATTGATTATTTGGAGGCTAAAGTTGATAGAATCTTGTGCTAGGATTTGTTCTTAAGAGGTATAATTTCTTACCTTAATCCTTAATTAATATGTTTAAATCTTGAATTAGCTATTTAATTGGTTATCATAGCTTTTAAACTCTTGATTAATTCATTATTCATAATTTTTTTAGAAATTCAAGTTAGGGTAAAACATGATGAAGTGTTTAATGTTAATTTGTGTTTAAGAAAACTTAACCTAGTAGAATATGATTATTGTTGTTAATTACTACTTTTTCTAATTAAGAAATTTTGCTTACTAGGTTTTTGCTAAAACTTAATTAGCAAGTTTTAAAAATATGGAAGTGGTTTGGATAGCTTAGTTAAGCTATTATAAGATGTTTGAAATCACGAGATATGTGTTAGCTTTGAACTTGTGCGAAATATTGCAATAAATTGCTTACTAGGTTTCGGGGTCTTTCCGACATGGGTTCAATTGGTCGTTGCGAGGCTATATCTATTATATTCCTCGTATTTGTTTGTGTTGGGTTTGCGTGATCGGGACGATCGGAGTCTAGACTTGGTGTTTCGTAGTTTAGCGACCCGAGTTAAGGTTTTTGCCGAAGTCGTGCGCGTTTTGTGCGCTAGGTGCGCAGTGTATTTTTCTGGGCGTTATCCTTGCGTTTCGTTATCTTTTCGTCGATGTAGGAGATTTAGCTTATGTGATGTATTTGTGAAATTTTAGGATCGCAAGCGGGGACTTCAGGCGCTGCGAACAAGGGGAAGCAGGTGGTCGGATTTTCATAGCTCGAGACCATCGGTGAGTAGATTTAATATCTACGGGGAATTCGCCCGTATGGCGTTAGGCGTCAGGGGCTAGATATGATATGATATTAGCCGCATGTTTATATGCTCATATAGAGATGATGGATGCATTTCATTGCATATAGCTACTTGTTGTGCCTGAACCAGTATCCATTGTGCACTGCACTATTATTGGCAGTCCATGTTGCAGGAGCACCAATGATATGCTACACACACACTGTCGGTAATTGCCATGATACGCACAACACAAATATTCATTGATATACCTTGCTAGTGGTTAGCGACATAGAGGCAGTTATTCTTGTGCGATAGCGCATATGACATATAGCATACCGGTATACCTACATGCCTATACATATGCCATACTATATCTACATGCTTGCACATATACTTTGCTATTGTTACATGATCAGCTTTTTATAACATATATATCGGTGGAATGGGACGCTGTATATATATGTATTTTGGATTTGGATTTTGGGAACCGCGAGATATATTTAATGACTTGATGCATTTAAATAGCGGACTCTTCCCGTGATATGCTCATATTGATATTTTATGTTGCATATGTTATTTTACATGGATTTACGCATTTGAGATATGTTTCCATGCGATTTGGGGAATTTCAAGTGTCGATGTTTGGCACTTATTTTCTTAGAGATATATGGATTTTGGAGACCGATATGTGGAACACAAGTGTCGAGGTGGGATACTTGGGTTTCGAGGAACGTATGGATATCAGAAAGACCGATACATGGAACACCAGTGTCGAAGGGGGATACTTGGGTTTCGAGGAACGTATGGATACGAGTATTTATGTGTTGATGTTAGGCACTCGTTTTCATGATGTTTTAGAGTGTCGATATTTGACACTCAGGTTCCATGAGACTTACAAGATTTGAGGGCCGATCAGAGTATTTTGGGATTTGGGGTGTTGTTGATTTACACCAAGTTTTTCCATGATTATGATTTGTGCATGAGATTATTTATTTTCCCGCACTCGGTATTCAGTTGATATGCATTTGATTCATGTAAATATAGTACCTGGTGGTGTACCTTGATCATGATAGTTGCATATTCATATTGTCATACCTATGCTACCAGCTTACATGTTACTGATCATTGCTGTTAGTGCATACTTGCGATTTCAGTATGATGTTATTTACTATTCACGAGTTGAAAACTCACCCCCGTTGTGCCACAGTGTTTTGCAGGGCTTACCCTCAGTATAGTCGCGACAGGACATCTTATCATCTCTACTTTTGCGGATACCGCTACGGTTGGCTGTGAGGCCTTTGCTTTTAGGTGGGTTGCAGTTATTCGTTTGTGCATTTTATATTTTTTTGTTGGATCTAGTATTCTCCATCTACCACTTCTTGTATTTGACTTAGAGACGAGTTGTGAGGATTCTGTGTTGTATTATTATTTTGGTGACTTGGGTGCCGTGCTCGTGGGAGCCGGTCTTGTTGTAAAGTTTTACTTCTTTATGCAGTTTTCTTTTATATTTCTTCGCTTCGGCGTCGTATATATATGCTTATGGTGGTTGTCTCCGCCGTTGGGCGTGATTTGCTCCCGTTTGGGATGCTTTATATATTATCTATGTTGTACCCGTTTTCGGGGCTAGTTTTTACAAAGGAGGTGCTGCCGAAATTTTCAAGAAAGAAAACTAAAGTTAATGATTTTTACTTAAGATGTTTCGAATGTTTTAAACGATGTTTTTCTCCGTTTCTCCCTTTTGGGGTAGTTTAAATTTCTGGGTTTCGGCTTACTTAAGTTTCGTACGCCTGTAGACGTTACGTAGTTTAAGTGCCGGTTATGGGCCAAATTTTGGGTCGTGACAAAATGCGAGGGGTAATTAACGGCAGCTTAGTCCGCGGCTGCCGGAGATTCGGATCCCTACAATCAATAAACCCCAGCCTACCCTAGGCAGGAGGAATCTGTAATGCTCCTGACCAGCGCGTGTGTATTCACATCTCAATAGGGTGACGAAAAACATCCTACAGGAATACTATCACCGAGGGCAGCCTCTACCATATCCTCCATTTCTTCTCCTGAAAAGAAGTTATCACTTTCTTCTTCTTCCGTCGCAATACCATCTTCTCCTTTTTCTTCTGTCGCATTGCCGTCTTCTTCTTATCCTTTCCCGTAATATAGTCAAGTTGTATAAAGTCTAGTAAAACCATGTTTAACGATGTGAAGCTCTACGATTTCTACTTTATGTCAGAACTTATTCCCACATCTATCACACGGACAGAGAATCTTCATTAACACGATCTTATTATATGCGTGTGCAAATTCAATGAAAGCAACAACTCTTGCGACAAACGTAGATTGTATGCGTTATTGCCAATCCACGTACATCCAGTCCTTATCTCTAATGTACTCATGGACCATATTAGACTGTATAACATATAAATTGTAAGTTATGGTGACTATATTAAGAAATAGAACGAGATGGTTATTGACAAAGAAGAAAATCCGTAAAAGCAAGTTTGTCGTTGAAAAGAATAAATTATCGATTAACAAAGTTAGATTTGAAAATACCCAAGTATGATTTGTATTCTGTGTAAGTGTGTTTTAATTTATGATTTCGCTTAGGTGTAGGGTTGTTAGTGTGTATGTGCTTTGTGTGTGTGTTTGTTGTGTATTCGTGTTGTATATGAGTGTTTCGGCTGTCGGAGGTAAGCCTTCTATCTCATTAAGAATGTTAGTGTGATATGCCCTAGAGGCCATTATTGTATAGTACTAGTTTGTATATTACATTTTGGAAGCTTGGGATATATATATATACACAGATTTATAACAGTCTTGCTCGACATGGTAGTATGCTACTTGGTTTGTATCTATCTTAATATGTGTATATGTTTCTTTTGACGTATCGCTAATACATATTGATAGAGCCCTTAGGATCTTTGCTTGACTACCAGCGTTGTGATGGCAATCACACTTGTGGGGGTTGGGTAGTCTACAAGCACATCCTTATACAGGTCCCTAGTCGTAGGGTTATCGATACAAGGCATCGATACTCCAGAGTAGACTAGTGTGTACGCTTCTCATCCCAGCTAGGAAGATGGTTTGTCCCACAGCCATCAGTACGTTGTACTGGAGATAGTATGCAGGTGCTCATTAGGTTATGAGTACACTGGACAGGACTCGTCGGGAACTGTTGGTTGGTACTATACCTATCGTTAGTTAGCAGTTCCCAGGTGACTTGACTTGACACTGTCACTTCGCCCCGAGTGTGTTCCGACTGTTCTTAGATTGCTACCCTACCACGGCTCTATTGAGTCGTGCAAACAGGTAGTACTTGGGTGCAGTCCTGAAGCACTTGGAGGCAGTGACGGTTAGACACGTCTCTCCCGGTATTGGGGGTTGATATCGCGCTTTGTCTAGAAGAGCCATTACACAAAGTCCCTGGCCAGGGCAAGAGAGATTTACTGATAGTGTTTCCAGTAGTTTCTCAGGGTGTTATGGGCTGCACTCCGACACGATTTGTACCGCTATTAGGGGTCTGACGTTTACCGTCCCCTAGGCTCGACATGCGATACTCTTAGACGAACAGACCGGGCTGTACGGAGATTGTCACTTTCAGGCTCAGTAGGAGTTCGGATGGGTTCACCTCATCGGTATTCTTATCGACATCTACCTGGGGACCGTTACGTACAGCTAGTACCGCTTGCGGCCTGTGGTTAAACCTACTGCCAACGTAGTGTCGAGTCTTTAGAGTCCCACACAGAGGGTTGTTCACCTTTGGGTGAAACGAAGTAGAGGTCGTATGGTTTTACGACAGGGTTCGTTCACATACGCGCACTTGTGCACGTTTCGTGTTCGGGCAGTTGATACTAGTGGGTTTTGGTTTAAGCCAGATCCTAGTTTTTGTTTTGGGATTGGTCTAGTCTTATTGTATTCATGTTTTTATAGAACGCGGATGCGGGTGTGTATGTACAGTTGACAGAGGCGGATAGGGAGATACCTCATTAAGGTTTTGACCATTGACTTGATCAAAACCATAATGAGAAGGAGGAAAATGATTAATAGTTTAATTAAGGATAATTGTATCATGGCGAGAGTTGGTTTGACCATTTGACCAAGTTGACCCATGTTGACTTAGATATTTTTTGTTAAGCATGAGTATTTTTTTGAAGCATGCTTAGCATTAATTATGAAATGACAATGGTCAAATCAATTCACCATCACAATTTTCTTAATTATTATTATTATCATATAATTCTCATATGAGAGCTTTGTTCTCTCACTCTCTCATTACCTTTCTCTCTCATGGTTTGCTCTCCCTCTTCCTCTCTCAAAAGGCTTAAGTGTTTCATGTGTTGAAAATCAAAGCTTTGAGACTAAACCACCAAAATACTTCTCTACTCACTCTAGAGTTCTTAGTGTAGCAAGCCAAGCACTCTAGTTACTTCATTATTGAGGTAGGAGCTCAAGGTAGAGGCCTTCGGGTGGATCGTTCTTTGACCTAGAGAAGACAACGAGGAGGAGCCATCTACACCACTCTAAGGAGCTCGCAACAAGGAGGACCACAACAAGAAGAGAAGGAGTTCAAGAACTAGGTATAACCATCTAACCTAGTAGTTAAAACTCCGTATTAGTTTGTTAGTTTTCGTTTAGCAAAGATCCTTCATGGTTTGTCTATGTTTCCTTTAAGAAAAAATTTGATTTTTACCTATTCCGCCTCCCCGTTAAGCACCGGGGTGGGTAACATAGACCTACAGAATACATAGAGCAGGCACTCATTCGCTTGTGCTTTCATCCGTTTCGAGTAAATTTCGGCAGCACCTCCCCGCTGTTCTCCGAGTACACTGTAATAGAATAGATAATCATTTCAATACTGTGAAACAACGTTAAAATGAACATATAATCTATCTTTGTACACGGAGAACCAGCGGAAAAGTACCGACGAAATAACTCGAAACGAATGAAAACACAAGTGAATGCAGGTGTTTGTTTTATACATTCCTAACTTGTCCAAACTGGACAAATCTATCGGTTATCATACGATTAAATTTTCTTGTCACATAGACTACACGACGATTGTTAGCACCGAACGATACAGTCCGATATTTAACAACCTTCGTATAATTCTATATCACGACGAACATCGAACGTATGTTAACCGATAGACGGGAACTAAGCCACGCTTTGATTTTCACATATGACTATCGATAAGAATATGAAAGTTTCATATTATCATCGAGTATCATATATTGGTTTAACTTGAATATTTAACTTGAATGGGTTTTACGTTTACGTTTTAATTTTAAGGGTTTGAAGTTTTTAGTTTAGGGTAACGTTTTCTTACGTTTACGGTAAAGTTTTACATTTACGTTATCATCGAGTATCCTACTGGAGGAACTAGTGCATCCTAAACCCTAACCCTAATTAGCTGTCATGCCACGCTTCCCAAAATACGGAATACGGGGGGTTGACAAGATCAGCCATGCTCCTACGGTCGAGGAAATATCCTGTCGTAGTCACACTTCGGCTTCTAGCTTTACGTGGTAATCAGTAATCAATGCACATGTAATGAGAAATGCAGTCACTAAATCAAAACAGATACAACTAACCAGATAGAGTCAAAGGAAAGATAGCGTTGACGTCGCTGATTTAGATGTCCGCAATATCCTCAAGGTACGACAGATCCTGATCTGAGCTAAGTCCACTTCTCAAACTGAGCATGCATACTCAGGTCGTCAGAGCGACACAATAGCAATAGATATAAATACATATGTAAACACTGTAGGGTGTTTTTCGCCACCCCATTGAGATGGGAATGCGCGCGCGCTTGTCAGGTGCATTACAGATTCTCCCTGCCTAGGGTAGGCCGGGGTTTATTGATTGTGGGAATCCAAATCTCCGACAGCCGCGGACTAAGCTTCCGTTAATTACCCCTCGCCTTTGGAGCGAGAGAACCTCCGATTGACGGGACAAACAGGTCATGTGAACTCAATGTACAGTGTTGTGCTTTGAAGGGGTTTTGGATATATCGAGGGCCCCGCAGAGTTTTTACGGGGGTCCCGCTACCCGGAAAGCGGGCTGGGGGTCAAGGGGGCTAGCAGCCCCCTTGTATGGTGCGGGACAGCGCCTCGTTAGAAATTTTTTCTAACGGGAACAGTATGGTGGAGTATGTGTGTGTGTGTGTATAGAAAGGGGAAAAGCGTCCAAAGGACGCGTGGAGCCAGCGCCTCACATGCCTAGCACGCGAGCGCTGGCTCCTCACGTGCCCAGCACGAGGGCGCTGGGTGCTTGAGCGCTTAGGCGCTGGGCGCTTGAACGCAAGGCGCTCGCGCGCTAGCGCATCACGTACCCGGCACGTGGGCGCTGGGCGCTTGGGCGCTGGGCGCTTGGGCGCTAGACGCTCGGGCGCTTGGGTGCCGGCGAGAAAAAAGGGCTTTTAGCCGCAAAAATAGGATTTAAACTCCCGAAAGAGAATTTAGAGTGGAGTTAAACTCCTAAGATGTTTTTGGTGATGATGAAAGGTGCTTCTCCCTTGAGCTCTGGATCTTCCCAAAGTGGGATTTTTGGGAGACGGGTCTCCTTCTTCTTCCTCTCGGTTGGCTGGATCTTGGATGAAAAGGTGGGGTGATTTTAAAAATCTCTCCTTTTTAAGATCTGATGGAAGATCCAAGCTCCCCTTTGTGGGTTTTGTGGTGAAAAACTATTTAGTTTTGGAAAAGGAAGAGTAAAACTCTTGATTTAATTCAAAAGAGAGAAGAAGGTTTTAGAACCTTGAGAAAGGAGAAGATCACAGATCTTGATTCTTTTTGGGAGAGAGAAAAAGTTGTTGAGATATTTTCATTATCTTTGCCTTTATAGGCTATACACTTTACATATGGCCCATTGGACTTTACAAAAATGGCATTTTGCCCATTCCATGCCTCATGTGCTATTTCTTTTTGCATATAAGCCATGGGTTTTACAAAAATTTGGTTTTATGCCTATTTTCTTACATTTAAAAAAAGTAAAATAAAATAAATACACCAAAATTATTTATTACAAAATTTTTATTTTGGCATGCGGGGAGGCCGGCCGCTTCATGTTCGGGCTCGACCCGGGCATTGGTCCACTTGACCTGGGCTTGGGCCCACCTGGCTTGGGTTTGACTTTGATTTTGACTTGATCAACCGGGGTGTAAATTTTTACCCCAACAAATTGCCTCCCATCAATAAATGCACACCACACATGTGGGCCGTGTGCATGAAATTGATGGATTTTCTTTTACGTGGAGGAGACTTGATTCGGTTCCCGCTTTTTGGGAAGCTGGCACTGCCCTTTTACAACATGGACGGTCGATGCTGCCCTTTTAGTGACTTGGACGGTCGATGCTGCCCTTTTTGCGACGTGGACGGTCAGTGCTGCCATTTTAGCGACATGGACGGTTGGTGCTGCCCTTTTAACGACTTGGACGGTCGATGCAGCCATTTTAGCGACGTGGACGGTCGGTGCAGTGTTGCCTTTTTAGCGACTTGGACGGTCGGTGCTGCCATTTTAGCGACTTGGACGGTCGGTGCTGCCATTTTAGCGACTTGGACGGTCGGTGCTGCCCTTTTTGCGATGTGGACGGTCGGTGCTGCCCTTTTTGCGACTTGGACGACTGGTGCTGCCCTTTTAGCGACTTGGACGGTCGGTGCTGGATTTGACTTGCTCCGCTTCTTGCGGTGTCAGGGATGAAGTTGATTTGTTTCCGAGGTGGAGTTTGATTCTGCCACGAAGGTCATTGGTTGTTTTGCTGATTTGATGTGATTTGGGTTGACATCAGCACCGCTACACTGGAATATGGTACCAGGAGCGAATCATCATTTGTCATGACAGGATTTGGGGATTTTGGTTTTGGTTTAGCATCAGCACCGCTACACTGGAATATGGTACCAGGAGCGAATCATCATTTGCGTTTGCTTATTAGGAAGCGATGGCTTAGGAGGCAGGTTTTAGGTCCCTATCATCTAAGACTTTTCAATTTTGTGAGCCGTAAGGGTCTCACAAAGTATTTTCTCCCTACGGGTCGTAAGGATCCCGTAGGTGTATTTTCTCCTTAGGAGTCGTAGGGACTCCTAAGTGTGTTGCTCCTTTCTGAGTCGTAAGGATTTCACGCGGGAATTTTCTCCTCACAAAGTCGAGAGGACTTTGCGAGTGTATTTCATCTCTTTTTCACGAGTTTGCGTCCTTTCGGGTTTTCACAAACTCGCCAGCAGTCCTGCTGTTTTTACTCACGGAGCCCTTTCGGGTTTTCATCCGTGCCCATTTTGCTTGTGGACATACCTTTTTTTTTTAATCTTCATCGCCGGTGCGACTTTGAATGTGGTCTCGCCGGTAGGGCTTGGGAGAGATTGGGATCGTTTTACACCCGTGGATTGTATACGGTTTTGCAGGATGTATGATCCAGACCGCAGGGCCGGAAAAATTCCAGGACTTTGTTGGCGTCTGCATCGTTGCACTGGAATATGGTACCAGGAGCGACTCATCATTCGCCATTAGGGTATGGGATTTAGAATTTGGTTGGCGTCTGCATCGTTGCACTGGAATATGGTACCAGGAGCGACTCATCATTCGCCATTGGGATATTCGGGAGTTGGGTTTTAGATCGGCATCTGCATTGCTGCACTGGAATAATGCCAGGAGCAACTCATCATTTATCTTTCCCTGTTGGGAGGCGATGGCTTAGGAGACAGGTTTAGATCCCTATCACCTAAGGCTTTTCAATTTTATAGGTCGTAAGGGTCCCATAAAAGCTTTTTCTCCATACGAGTCGTAAGGATCCCGCAGGTGCATTTTCTCCTTAGGAGTCGTGAGGACCCCCAAGTGTGTTTTTCCTTTGTGAGTCGTAAGGATCCCATGAAAGTTTGTTCTCCTCATGCATCTTGAGGACACATGAGTGGGTCTTCCCAATAGACCATAATTCCAAGGGCGGAGACCGGCCGCTGGACTGGTGGTTGCTATGGGGCATGGGTATAATAAGAATTATTTGAGCTCGTGGATTGTATACAGTAGTCAATTTGGGGACCACCCGTAGGGCTGAGGGAATTTTGAAAAATCGGATTTTGGTTGACGTCTGCATCGTTGCATTGGAATATGGTACCAGGAGCGACTCATCATTCGCCGTTTTTTTATTATTATTATTTTTATTTACCACGATTGCTCTATCATTTCAGCTTTTTTTTATATCGCGAAGGTCGCGATTTCCCTATCATTTCGGCTATTTATCCGCGGTTGCCCTATCATTTCGGCATTATTTTTTATCTTTATTTTACTTGCTGATTTTTATTGCGAGTTGTCCCATCATTTCGGCTTTTTTTTTACACATTTTTTTTTATTTACACTTTTTTTTTATTTACACATTTTTTACATTCCCAGTTTAACGACTTAAAGGTCGACTATTCCCAGTTTAATGACATGGTGGTCAATTGTTTTCAGAGAAAGGCAGATGTCTGAGAGAATCAGTTTCAAGAAGAACTTCGGTCTCCGTTTGTATGAAATTGGTGATTGCGGCTTGACTGTTTGTTAACACGCCTTTGGACAGTTCTATCTCTCCTACCTTGTATTGCTTTTCGACCCAATCTTTGAAGACGAAGCAGTCTTCAATGGCATGACCTATCACTCTGTGATAGGGGCAGTATTTGGGGTCGTCGGTCATATTCGCTTCCTGCGGTCTTTTTGACTCTGGCAGTTGTAGACCGTTCCTCAGGGCGTCTTTGAATATTTTACGGATTTTGTCCCTTCTGAAGGAATAGACCTTATCCACCTTCTCTTTCAGTAGAGATTCTCCTCCCTCTCCGAACACTGGCTTCCGATACTGGTTGGCATTAGGCCCGCTCATCCCTCTCTTATTTTGGTTAGCCGAAGCGTTAAGAGATTCAGAATCGTCGGGATTTCCGCCTTTGCGATTATCGTCTTTTCGGTTTCTCCAGGACTTATTGTTATTTTGGGAATCCGATGAGGACTCCTTCTTTGGGCGCTTCAACATCTGGACTTTTCTGGTTAGCTCTTGGAATGTTTTGAGACCCGCGGTACATAGAAACGAGGCCATCCAATTGTTGAGATTTCCGACAAGGAGACTGACAGATTGGTCCTGCTCTATCGGCGGTTCACATTTGATGGAGAGATTGCGCCATCGGATTATAAAATCCATGCTTCTTTCGTTGTTCTTTGGCTTGGTCCTTACGAGATCGGCAATGGTGATCTTATCGCCGACGCTCATGAACCTCTGCCGAAACAGAGACTCCATTTGGACGAAAGTTGTGACGGAGCTATCCGGTATGCTCGCGTACCAGTCGAAAGCAACATCGGTCAAGCTATTAATGAACCGGCGGAGGAGGAGCGCATCATTGCCCTCAGTATTCCTGCATTAGGCTTTAAAGTAGGCGATGTGCTGATTCGCATTTTCCGTCCTATCGAATCTTCCGAATTTAGGGATGACATGGCCGCTAGGAAATTCTACCAGATCATACTGAGCAGGATATGGTCTCCCGCTATTGCTAACATCTTTTTGCGCTTCAGATTCGGCTACCAATGTTTTGACTTTGTTGGCAACCAAATCCATGATTTGATCTTGAGTTACTGGGTTACTGTCATCAGTAGCCAAGACATTTCCCGAGATAGGATGCGACTGACTTTCATGCGGTCCGTCCACCTTTGGGTTTGAGGGAATAGGCATCGGCTGCCTTGGGACACCGTTTCCCGGTTCATGAGCAGAGCCCTGCGCTTGATTGGGCGGCTGAGAGGCAAGTCGGGCCGTAAGTTGCATCACGACATTCGTCAAGTTGTCAATTTTGGAGTAGAGTTTAGTCATCTCCTTGTCTTTGTTTCTTAGCTGCTTTCGGAGCTCTTGAAGCAGCTCTTGCTCCGCGGTCCTGGATCGGAAAGTCGTCTCTTCATCGTTGTCCGAGCTTGACTCTACATGGACTGAGGGGTCTTTCTGCCTATCATCCTCATCGAGAGGGTTTTCATCATCCAGCGGAGGCGGTTGTTCTTGGGAAGCGGCAACCACATTCAAGCCAGATTGGATTTGAGATGTGGTGGCCCCATCCTTGCTCTTGTTGCGCATGCCCACCATATAGACAGTGTAGACCACATATCCAGCCATTTCCTCATCTTTGGCGGGGTAGCCCTATTCTTCGAACCTCATGAGGTTCAGCCTAGCAGGAGCCCTAGCCCTTTTGTTGGCTCTATATCTGAGCCTTTTCTGCCTTAGCCTCTCAATTTTAAGGGCTTGGCGAGCAGCTGTTTCCTGTGAAGCCACCGTGAGTCGATTAGTGGGGAGTTTAGAGAAGACACCCGATCGAGCAGTTGTCAGGGGCATCGCCGGAGCTTGCTCGAGACACCCTGTTGCTTTGTTGGTGTTGATGGCCTTGCCCCCAGCTGGGGCTAAGGAGAGCCGTTCAAACATCGATTTGCGTTTGAGTTGGGACGCCTTCGAGACCACCGCATTTGGCCTCTTGCCTTTCGAGACCAGTTTGTCTGTCACCGGGGCTTGAGGAGCTTGGATGGCGTTAGCTGACACGAACAGAATAGAGCCAAATGTTAGCGGCGGCTCCTCCCACCGTCGCCCGAGACTGGCCGGAAGGACCGTCCTGGCGTCCATCTTCATCGTGTAGGAGATGGGAGCCGTGCTGAGAGCTGGGTTCATCTTTGAAGATATTGTTGAAAAGTGATTGCTTGAAAATGTGCATGAAAGAGCATTATTTTAGTATAAATATAGATACGTATATTGATTGAGTTCGCATGAACGTTTAACCCGAAATATGGGAGGAGAGATCGGTCCCACCGGGCGTGCCAGAATCTGTAGGGTGTTTTCGTCACCCCATTGAGATGGGAATACGTGCGCGCTTGTCAGGCACATTACAGATTCCCCCTGCCTAGGGTTGGCTGGGGTTTATTTATTGTGGGAATCCAAATCTCCGGCAGCTGCGGACTAAGCTGCCGTTAATTACCCCTCGCCTTTGGAGCGAGAGAACCTCCGATTGACGAGTCAAACAGGTCATGCGAACTCAATGTGCAGTGTTGTGCTTTGAAGGGGTTTTGGATATATCGGGGGCCCAACAAAGTTCTAACGGGAACAATGTGGTGGAGTATGTGTGTGTGTGTGTGTATAAAAAGGGGAAAGCGCCCAAAGCACGTGTGGGGCCAGCGCCTCACGTGCCTAGCACGCGAGCGCTGGGCGCTTGAGCGATGTGCGGTTAGGCGCTAGCGTATCACGTGCCCGACACGTGAGCGCTGGGCGCTGGGCGTTCGAGCGCGAGCGCTTCACGTGCCCGGCACATGGGTGCTGGGCGCTTGAGCGGTAGGCGCTCGAGCACCAGCGCATCACGTGCCCGGCACGTGGGCGCTGGGCGCTTGAACGTTGGGCGCTTGAACACAAGGTGCTCGAGTGCTAGCGCATCACGTGTCCGGCACGTGGGCGCTGGGCGCTTGAACGCAAGGTGCTCGAGCGCCAGCGCTTCACGTGCCCGGCACGTGGGCGCTGAGCACTTGAGCGCTTGGGCGCTAGACGCTCGGGCGCTAGACGCTCGGGCGCTTGGGCGCCGGCGAGAAAAAGGGGTTTTTAGCCCCAGAAATAGGATTTAAACTCCCGAAAGAGGATTTATAGTGGAGTTAAACTCCTAAGATGTTTTTGGAGATGATGAAAGGGGCTTCTCCCTTGAGCTCTGGATCTTCCCAAAGTGGGATTTTTGGGAGACGGGTCTCCTTCTTCTTCCCCTCGGTTGGCCGTATCTTGGATGAAAAGGAGGGGTGATTTTAAAAATCTCTCCTTTTTAAGATCTGATGGAAGATCCAAGCTCCCCTTTGTGGGTTTTGTGGTGAAAAACTATTTAGTTTTGAAAAAGAAAGAGTAAAACTCTTGATTTAATTCAAAAGAGAGAAGAAGGTTTTAGAACCTTGAGGAAGAAGAAGATCATAGATCTTGATTCTTTTGGGGAGAGAGAAAAAGTTGTTGAGATATTTTCATTATCTTTACATTTATAGGCTATACACTTTACATATGGCCCCTTGGGCTTTACAAAAATGGCATTTTGCTCATCCCATGCCTCATGTGCTATTTCTTTTTGCACATAAGCCATGAGCTTTACAAAAATTTGGCTTTTTGCTCATTTTCTTACATTTAAAAAAATAAAATAAAATAAAATAAAATAAATACACCAAAATTATTTGTTAAATTTTTTTTATTTTGGTATGGGAGGAGGTCGGCCGCTTCATGTTCGGGCGGCATTAGCCCACTTGACCTGGGCTTGGGCCCACTTGGCTTGGGGTTGACTTTGATTTTGACTTGGTCAACCGGGGTGTAAATTTTTACCCCAACAAACACGTGCAGTAATGATGAATATGAAACAATAAGCATGGAGTGATGACATGAGCATGAAGTAACCGGTACAGGTAAACAGTAAAGCAGGTATATCGAATCAGTAATCAATGCATGTCCATGTCACCTAACCTATCAGTCTCTAAGTCTCACTGTCCAGGTCGCTAAATCTATCGTCAGTCCAAGTGTGAGCGTCTACCACGCAGGAGTATCCCCAACCCAAGAGTAAGGCCCCAGGGACAAGGGAACATGGGCCCGAGTCACGCACGATAATAATCAGTAACACTATCCATACAGCTCCCAAAATCACGATAAATGCCGACAATAGGACTCCCGAGATTCCGTTGAACTCACACTCAAACTACCCCACTCCCCGTGGTCTACATCAAACACCGACCATAAACCCAAATACTAGTCGGTCCATGACAAGTCTACACGAGAACTAGAGACAGGATCTCCATCAAGCATGTCTCAACTGGGACCCAAGATAAATGGACTGTGTTTGTCGCCTTACCTATGACACTAATATAAGTGCTTCCATAACCGTCCCATACCAGTTATAGTTACACTTACATATGCCCCATAGGCGTCGACAATGCAATAAATTAACTGGGTCCGCTGATTGTGTACAAGTACGTGTCACTTCACTTATTCATTCACGCTTTAACACTAACGTACTTGCCACAATCAAATCACTAATATCTATCACTGGATAATGTACACGATCACTAGGTTATCAATGCTTCATGACCACTATTCAATGAGAATGTACCGCTACATAATATGATGAGAATGCAATTATTCATGATACAAATAAAATATAGCAGCCCATATCGTACAACTTGAAAAATTTACTATAAATCATATGTGCAGAATTAAGCAAAATAATAAAAAAGGGTAAGCAGTATGATTAATTATCTATTCATAGAAATTTATTTCGTGTCAATCGGATTTCAGGTTTGCTAGTTATGGTCATTTCATTTTAAGTGTTCACTTTTGGAAATCCAGTTTCAGAACTGAAAGTCCGTTTCGTAACACGTTTTACTCCCAGTTGGGAGCATAATTAGACGACGCTACAGTTGGATAATATTTAGGTTCAACAGTTAGGTTTCCAACGCATCATACGGAGATAACATCCGCTGTGTACTGGGAGATATGTTCAGTTTAATCTCAAAGTGTACAAACTGTCACTGCAGAAAACTGCAGGATACCTAGGTACGTTAAGATGAAAATTAAATAACAAATGACAGTGAAACCACACGGTATCAGATTTAGGTGTTAGCTAACTAAATTATCTATGCGACCATATGGGTCTCCGCGCATTTTCAGTTTAAACAAGGGGATACAGGTGTTCCAAATCCAGGTATCCAAAACGAAACATTGCCCCGGACTGCAATTCAGGGCCGTGAATCGCCTTAGGATTCATTGTCATAACTTATCAAAATGCAAGGTTGGACTATGGGGTGCTATAGGTTTGTCTTTTGGATTCGATACGATCCATAGAACTCTAGAGTCCGATATATAAATAATTTATTATGATTTTATCCGTTCAGCTCGTCCGAGAAAAACCAGCCTCCACAAGGGTTATTGGGTTGTCATTTTAGGGGGTTAACCAAATTTATCTTACAGTCAAATTTATGTACGGTGTTCATTAACAATGCAGGGTTCTATTGATCATGAGTTCCGTCACATTAAAATAAGTTTTGATATAGGGTTTCACGCTGATCGATCTCGATTGTGTCTATTGGTGCATATAGTCTAATTAAACATTTATTTTGCTTTGTAAAAATAGTAGCATGTAAGAAAGTGAGGAATTCACTTGCCTTTGGTCGCTTGATATAGAAGCGGCGTCGCTGCAGAGTTTGTCTCGACACACGAGACGGCACGATGTTACACACGGGCGCGTGGCGTGAGCGCGATGTGCGGTGATCCGGTACTGGACGCGGTGGCGACGCGGGCATGATACGGTAGTGGGCGTGGTCCTAGCTCGGTGGGTGGTACGGCGCGACACGGCACTGGACACGGTCCTGACTCGGTGCGTGGTGCGGGAGCGGCACAGCGCATGCACTAGATCGGGCACGATGTGGCACGGGGGCTGGCACGACGTGGCACGGGGAGTGGGTACGGGACGTGACACATCTGGGTACGCGGTGACACGGAGGCGGGCACAGTAGTGGGCATGATGTGGCACAGTGCCAGGTACGGAGTGGGTGCTATCGTGGCACACAGGTGGGCACGGCTCGACAAGGGAGTGGGTACGCAATGAGGTGGCTTGGCAGAGGCGGTGACGGGGGCGGTCGAGGAAGTGATGGGTGCTTGTCGGAGGAGGGTTGCAGCCGGCGATTTGGAGGAAGCGATGGCTGCGGGTTGTTGGGCGAGGCGTCTACGGTCGGAGGTGGCCCCGGAGTCGAGCGGTGAAGCAGGTCACGGTGGCTTGTGGTTTTGATGGCATGGGGACTTGGGCACGACTTGAGGGCAGGAGAGAGAGGAGGTGGGGGTGAGGCGCTCGTGGAGCTGGTCGTTGTAGTGTTGAAGGCCGGCGGTGAGTTGGTTGGCCGGAGCAGACGAAGGCGATGGGGCTCTCGGCTATGGGTAGCAGTGGTGATGGCCTGCGATGGGGCTCTCGGCTATGGGTAGCAGTGGTGATGGCCTGCGATGGAGCAGGAGCTCGGCGACAGTGGAGGTTGTGGGTTTGCACGATGCAGGGATTCGTCGTCGGGGATTTCTCGGTGTGCAGGGGAAAGAGGAGAGAGGAGAGGGCGTTGGGTAGGTTGACGATGAAGACGAGGCGACGATGACGACGAGGTCGGGGCTGCGGGTTCTTGGGGTCGGGGATTTTGTAGGTAGCTGGCTCGGGTAGCTCGTCGGAGGTTGCAGGCAACGGTAACAGTGGGGTTGTTGGGTTCAAGAGGTAGGAGGAGGGTGATTAGGAGCTCGGGGTGATGTGGGGTCGCTGGGGCTCACCGTAGTTGGTGATGAAGTGGAGTTAGGTGCAAGGAAGATGTTAGGCTCAGTAGAGGTTCGGTTGGTGCCGTGGTGGTGGGTGGTTGCATTGTGGAGCTCGTCGACGACGATGCAAGGAGGCGACGGGTGTAGCGACGAGGCGAAGAGATGAGGAGAAGAAGTGGCGTAGAGAGTGATGAAGAGAGAGGGAGGGAGGCGAGGCGAGGCAGGCGAGGGGGTCGAGGATGGTAGCGGGGATCTCGGGGAGCGCGAGGGAGGGGGAAGCTGTGGGGGAAATGTGGAGTCGAGAACAAAGGAGCGGGTCGTGGAGAGCAGTTGTGAGAAAGGGGAGGCGTGGGTGAAAGAGGGGAGGGTCATGGTTGAGCGGGTCGTAGGGGCTCGTTGAGGCGAAGACGAGGGGTGAGGAGCGGGTAAAGAGGCGGGAAGAAGGGAAGGAGAAGAAGAAGAGGGGAATGCGTTCGGTTCGGGTCGGGCAGGGACCGGGTTCGGGTAAAAATAGTTTAGATGAGTCATGGGCCGGGCTCGGGTTTGGGGTGAAGGTGAGGGAAAATCATTGGTGGGCTGGGCTGTGGTTTGAGTTTGGGAGAGATTGGTTTAAGGTTTAGGAAAAATATAGAAATTATATTTAGAGAATATAAGAAATATTAATTGTAAAAATTTTCATTTATATATAAATTTTTTGGGGAAATCATTTATTTAAAATACGGTAAGTATTTATAGGGGACTGGGTATTACATCATACCCACCTAAAAAGAAAATTTCGTCCTCGAAATTTAAAATAAACAATAAGCTATAAAAGTCACACGAAAGCAACTAAGAAAATCAAACACCATTATATAGTAATATACGTAAAAGCAACTAAATGAGAATCAAATATTTGTTTGTAAGAAATAGTGCAGCTAAAATGAATAGTCATATGTACGAACAAAGACATAACCATTAATGGTAATAAACCGTACATATACAATTACAAAAGAAAAGAGAAAAATAGGATAACAATAATAAATAATAGTAAAGGTTTGGCTGATAAGTCTTAAGAATTGAAACTATTTTGGTGAAACTACAATTCAAACTAGAAAATAACTTTAGAATACGTATAAGGTAAAATTGTCGAAAAATAGAACGGGGAATAAGCAAGCTAGTAATGAAAGCAACAAAAGTGACATGTAAACTGAAAGCATTAGTACGAAAAATTCACTAGAAAGTAAAATATATAATGTAAATCAAAAGATTTAAAAGCTTAGAAGTAGTAGAGAACTTCGGGACTATAAGTAAGGCTAAAAATACTTACTAACACATAATGAAAATCTAACTTAATATAAATAGGCAAAACTCTAAAATTTTAAAATAGTAAATGTACTAATTATAATTATATCAACAGAAAAATAACACTGATAATATACAGAAGACTAGCCGGAGAATGGATCGTGATATATATACTGGAGATCGACGCCGTGAGCAAGCATCCGAATGGAAGAAATGTGAGGAGGAATTGGATTGTCCAGAATGATATAGAGATAAAGGATGAAAATCGGATTCAAAATTAGGGAGAGGTATGAATTAACAAAGAGTATAGGATTTGACAATTTTAGATGAGGGTATGCGGCAAGATACAACTTAACCGAAAAGAGAGTCAGGGGGGTGCGGTGATGAACCATGATATCGACTAAGCTTAGGGTCTAAATGTAGTGAGTCAAACAAAGGTGGTTAGTCATAATCCACAACTTTACTGCATTCAAACTAAGAAGTTCAACGGATACAGGATTTTAAACGAAAGGAAACAGCTACTAAATAGAGTAACAATATGTTTATTGAAGGCAGGGAAAAGTGATAACTTCGCATCGATATCTAAATCTCTGCAATCTCGTAAGGCAAGTCTGAATCTTGTGCTGGGTCCGTGCCGTCCTCGAAATTAAAGTACAAAAGCAACTAAATCGCTCAAGCCGATTTGGAGGGCGTTGACGAATCTCCACCTTGCAGCTCCTTCCTTCTAGGGCAACCATTGACAGGATGTTCACCGGATCCAAAAACCAAGCACTGACCCTTTAGCCTGTCGATAGTCCCTCCGAAAGTGTCCTGGTCTCTTGCAATAACCACAACATTGGGCTCTCCGCTGCTTCCGTTGGTGAGTGACACATGAGCGCTTCATCTGCCCGCCACCTTTTTGTTTAATAGGGATTCCCCTACGATTGGGGCTCCTCCTAGCTGCCTCCTTAATCCCTTCAGCTAAAATATCATCCGTCCTCTCCTAGGCTTCTCTCAATCCTTGCAGCACGCCCAAAATCTCGGCGGTCTGACTCCGGAGAGTGGAGGTAGAAGAAGAGTTGTTGGAAGTCCGGTTTTTGCTTCCGCTATGCGACGATGATAAGAACTTAAAGGTATACAATGCGATATGATAACTTTGAAGAAACGAAGACGAGAGAAAGCAACGAGTCCGATAAGAAATGTAAGCAGGTGTTGGATCAATAGGAAAAGTACAAGGATGAAAATGTAAAATAGATCTGAAAACTCGGGAATGATATAAGATAAAAACATAGAGTTGTCGGAAGTCATGGTCTTAAAACAACAAATTTTAGGACGACATAAGGTACAAGGAATAAGAATCAGAATAAAATATAGAATGAACAACGAAACAAGAATACATGGTGAGATGAAATTCACACAAGTGGAAATCAAATGTAGAACTCCAAGTCACTCAAGCAGAGTGCAGTATTGTAACTATGCTGCGGTTCATAATTACAACCACATAACTTTACCAAGTTACCCAAAACTCTACCGGATGGAGTCAAAATATAGCTTGACAAACAACAGGGATTTTAGTCAAGGATAACAAGTTCACAATCTGGATTGAAAGAGCGACTTAAATTGTCAAGCCCTACTCGGAAACTGCAATCCCAATCGTAGAAAACCTGGCTCTGATACCAACAAAACCATGTCACGCCCCGCTTTCCGAAATACAGAATATGAGGGGTTGACAAGGCCAGCCATGCTCCTACGGTCAAGGAAACATCCTGCCGTAGTCACACTTCGGCTTCTAGCTTTACGTGGTAATCAGTAATCAATGCACAGGTAATGAGAAATGCAGTCACTAAATCAAAACAGATATAAAACTAACCAGATAGAGTCAAAGGAAAGATAGCGCCGACGTCGCTGATCTAGATGTCCGCAATATCCTCAAGGTACGACAGATCCTGATCCGAGCTAAGTCCACTTCTCAAACTGAGCATGCATACTCAGGTCGTCAGAGCGACACAATAGCAATAGATATAAATACATATGTAAACATGTGCAGTAATGATGAATATGAAACAGTAAGCATGGAGTGATGACATGAGCATGAAGTAACCGGTACCGGTATAGGTAAACAGTAAAGCAGGTATATCGAATCAATAATCAATGCATGTCCATGTCACTAAACCTATCAGTCTCTAAGTCTCACTGTCTAGGTCGCTAAATCTATTGTCAGTCTAAGTGTGAGCATCAACCACGCAGGAGTATCCCCAACCCAAGGGTAGGACCCCAGGGGCAAGGGAACACGGGCCCGAATCACGCACGATAATAATCAGTAACACCATCCATACAACTCCCAAAATCACGATAAATGCCGGCAATGGGACTCCCGAGATTCCATTGAACTCACACTCAAACTATCCCACACCCCGTGGTCTACATCAAACACCAACCATAAACCCAAATACTAGTCAGTCCATGACAAGTCTACGCGAGAACTAGAGACAGGATCTCTATCAAGCATGTCTCAACTGGTACCCAAGATAAATGGATTGTGTTTGACGCCTTACCTATGACACTAATATAAGTGCTTCCATAACCGTCCCATACCAGTTATAGTTACACTTACATATGCCCCATAGGCGTCGACAATGCAATAAATTAACTACGTCTGCTGATTGTGTACAAGTACGTGTCACTTCACTTATTCATTCACGCTTTAACACTAACGTACTTGACACAATCAAATCACTAATATCTATCACTGGGTAATGTACACGATCACTGGATTATCAATGCTTCATGACCACTATTCGATGAGAATGTACCGCTACATGATATGATGAGAATGCAATTATTCATGATACAAATAAAATATAGCAGCCCGTGTCGTACAACTTGCAAAATTTACTATAAATCATATGTGCAGAATTAAGTAAAATTAAAATAAAGGGTAGGCATTATGATTAATTATCTATTCATAGAAATTGATTTTGCGTCAATCGGGTTCCAGGTTTGCTAGTTATGGTCATTTCATTTTAAGTGTTCACTGCTGAAAATCCAGTTTCAGAACTGGAAGTCCGTTTCGTAACACGTTTTACTCCCAGTTGGAAGCATAATTAGGCGATACTACAGTTGGATAATATTTAGGTTCAACAATTAGGTTTCTAACGTATCAGACGGATCGATAACATTCGCTGTGTACTGGGAGATATGTTCAGTTTAATATCAAAGTGTACAAACTGTCACTGCAGAAAACTGCAGGATACCTAGGTACGTTAAGATGCAAATTAAATATCAAATGACGGTGAAACCATACGGGATCAGATTTAGGTATTATCTCACTAAATTATCTACGTGACTATATTGGGCTCCGCGCATTTTTAGTTTAAACAAGGAGTATACAGGTGTTCCAAATCCAGGTATCCAAAACGAAACGTTGCCCCAGACTGCAGTTCAGGGCCATGAATCGCCTCAGGATTCATTGTCATAACTTATCAAAATGCAAGGTTGGAATATGGGGTGATGTAGATTTATCTGTTGGCTTCTATACGAGCCATAGAACTCTAGGGTCCGATATATAAATAATTTATTATGATTTTATCCGTTCAGCTCGTCCGAGAAAAACCAGCCTCCACAAGGGTTATTGGGTTGTCGTTTTAGGGGGTTAACCAATTTTATCTTAGAGTCAAATTTATGTACGATGTTCATTAACAACGCAGGGTTCCATTGATCATGAGTTACGCCACATTAAAATAGGTTTTGATATAGGGTTTCACGCTGATCGATCTCGATTGTGCCTATTAGTGCATATAGTCTAATTAAACATTTATTTTGGTTTGTAAAAATAGTAGCATGTAAGCAAGTGAGAAATTCACTTGCCTTCGGTCGCTTGATATAGAAACGACGCCGCTGCAGAGTTTGTCTCGACACACGAGACGGCGCGATGCTGGACACGGGCGCGTGGCGTGAGCGCGATGCGCTGTGATCCGGTACTGGACGCGGTGGTGACACGGACGTGATACGGCAGTGGGCGTGGTCCTGGCTCGGTGCGTGGCACGGCGCGACACGGCACTGGGCACGGTCCTGACTTGGTGCATGGTGCGGGAGCGGCACGGCGCATGCACTAGATCGGGCACGATGTGGCACGGGGGCTGGCACGACGTGGCACTGGGAGTAGGTAGGGACGTGACACGTCTGGGTACGTGGTGACATGGAGGCGAGCATAGTAGTGGGCACGATATGGGACGGTGCCGGGTACGGAGTGGGTGCTGTCGTGGCACACAGGTGGGCACGGCACGACGCGGGAGTGGGTACGCAACGAGGCGGCTTGGCAGAGGCGGCGACGGGGGCGGTCGAGGCAGTGATGGGTGCTCGTCGGAGGAGGGTTGCAGCCGACGACTTGGAGGAAGCGATGGCTGCGGGTTGCTGGGCGAGGCGTCTGTGGTCGGAGGTGGCCCTAGAGTCGGGCGGTGAAGCAGGTCGCGATGGCTGGTGGTCTTGATGGCGTGGGGACTTGGGCGCGGCTTGAGGGCTGGAGAGAGAGGTGGTGGGGGTGAGGCGCTCGTGGATCTAGTTGTTGTAGTGTTGAAGGCCAGCGGTGAGTTGGTTGGCCGGAGCAGACGAAGGCGATGGGGCTCTCGGCTATGGGTGGCAGTGGTGATGGCCGGCGATGGAGCAGGAGCTCGGCCACAGTGGAGGTTGTGGGTTTGCACGGTGCAAGGATTCTTCATTGGGGATTTCTCGGTGTGCAGGGAAAAGAGGAGAAAGGAGAGGGCGTTGGGTAGGTTGACGATGAAGACGAGGCGGTGACGATGACGACGAGGTCGGGGCTACGGGTTCTTGGGGTCGTGGATTTTGTAGGTAGCTGGCTCGAGTAGCTCGTCGGAGGTTGCAGGCGTCGGTAACAGTGAGGTTGTTGGGTTCAGGAGGTAGGAGGAGGGTGATTAAGAGCTCGGGGTGATGCGAGGTCGCTGGGGCTCACCGTGGTTGGTGATGAGGTGGAGTTGGGTGTAAGGAAGATCTTAGGCTCAGTGGAGGTTCGTTTGGTGCCGTGGTGCTTGCGGTGGTGGGTGGTTGCATTGTGGAGCTCGTCGACGACGACGCAAGGCGGCGATGGGTGCAGCAACGAGGCGAGGAGATGAGGAGAAGAAGTGGCGTAGAGAGTGATGAAGAGAGGGAGTGAAGAGAGAGGGAGGGAGGTGAGGCAGGCGAGGGAGTCGAGGACGGTAGCGGGGATCTCGGGGAGCGCGGGGGGGAGGGGGGGAAGCCATGGGGGAAACGTGGAGTCGAGAACGAAGGAGCGGGAAGGAGCGGGTCGTGGAGAGCAGTTGCGAGAAGAGGGGGAGGCATGGGCGTGAGAGGGGAGGGTCGTGGTTGAGCGGGTCGTTGGGGCTCGTTGAGGCGAAGACGAGGGGTGAGGAGCAGGTAAAGAGGCGGGAAGAAGGGAAGGAGAAGAAGAAGAGGGGAATGCGTTCGGGTCGGGTCGGGCAGGGACCGGGTTCGGGTAGAAATAGTTTAGATGTGTCATGGGCCGAGCTCAGGTTTGGGGTGAAGGTGATGGAAAATGATTGGTGGGCTGGGCTGTGGTTTGGGTTTGGGAGAGATTGGTTTAGGGTTTAGGAAAAATATAGAAATTATATTTAGAGAATATAAGAAACATTAATTGTAAAAATTTTCATTTAGATATAAATTTTTTGGGGAAATCATTTATTTAAAATACAGTAAGTATTTATAGGGTACTGGGTATTACATTAACCCAAATTAACTCTAATCATCACCCTAACTCAAATTTTCCCTAATTAACCTAAAATTAACCCAAACCATCACCAAAACCCTAATCCAAATTAACCTAATTAAATCAAATAAAACCTTAATTAACACCCTAACTCAAATTAACCTTATTTTACTTAAATAACCCAAATTAACCCTAACCCTAACCCAAATCAACCCAAACCCAAACCAAAATTAACCCTAATTAATCTAATTAACCCTAACCCTAATCATAACCAACCCTAGTTTACCTAATTAACCCAAATTAACCCAAACCCTAACTTTAATCATCACCCAAACCCTAATCCTAATTAACCCTAACCCAAACCAAAATTAATCTAATTAACCCTAATCCTAATCATCACCATATAACCCAAATTAACCCCTAATTAATCCGGCCTTATAACCCTAACTCTAAAATCAACAACAATAACATCCAAAACAAAATTAGAAATTAAATTCCTAATTAATTTAAAGAAATCAAGAACATAATTAAGGAATATTCAATTTCAAATTAAAGAAACTAACCTCATTGGCAAAGACCGGCCGAAGAGCTCGAGGACGTGGAGGAGGTTAAGAGCTTGACAAGATGGAGGAGGCCGGAAAGATGGAGCTCGAGGAGGTGGAGAAGGTTAAGAGCTTGACAGGGTGGAGGAGGCCGGGAAGATGGAGCTCGAAGAGGTGGAGGTGGAGACGGCGACAAGGGCCTCGATGTCGATCGGCGGCGACGAGGAACTTCACGACGAGCTCGATCGACGGCGATGGAGGAGAAACTCGACGCTGAGCTTGATCAACGATGAGGGACGAGGAAGTTGACGACGAGATCGACGATTAGGACGCTAGAGAGATAAGGTTGTTGAGAAATTTTGGAGGACGCGGGTTTTACTCAGCTTTATTTTTTTTAAATAACCCTTTATTGCTCCTACGATTCAATCCGTAAGGCTTTTTTTACGGTATCGTAGGGTCAAATAAAAAGATTATATTTTAATATTTTTTAATTTATTTATGTCCCTACAGTGAGTACCGTAAGACAATAAAAAGTTTCCCGTACGGATTTCTCTATCTGTAGGGGCAACCCCTAATTGTAGTAGTGATAAACCTTTAGTCATGTGTATCCATGTATTGGCCCATGTATTGTGGGCCCAAATCGAGTTTTACACCCTTAAAGATTGATCGTTTGAACAGTAAACAAGCATCCATGGATTCTTTCTCACAAAATGGCACCAATGCTCTCATTGTTTTCGGTACTTGTGGGGTATAGAATAAATCTGCTTCTTTTTAATTGATTTTAGGAACCAAATTACATCATTATGCTCTACAGAATAAAATAAATAATAACCTTTTCTCACACCATACCATGGAGTGCTTGATGGAGATAGGAATTGACTATTGGGCCACCGAACAAAAAATATATATTTAAAATCACAAAGCTTATATATTAACATTTAGATTGTATAATTCTACATATTTCATGTACGTGCTTAGAATTAGTTTTCCCCTAGGAAAATCATATGAGACGGGCTGTCAAGCCCTGCTTTTGTTTTCAAAAAAGCAAAAAAATAAATAAAAAGAAACCCCTAAGAATTAGTGATGTGAGAGCAAAAAAGATTTAGTGTCTTTATTTCGTCTCATCTAATTAGAAAAACGAGGGCAACTATGTTTCCTATGTTTAATATGTCTTCCTATTCTCTAACCAAAATAGGAAAAAAAAATAAAACAAAAGGTTGTCATATATTTTTCCCAACCCCCTACACTCCCTTGTCCCTACTATATTTTCTTATAAAAGATTATAGAAATCTATATTGGTTTAAAGTTCTTAGAAGAAAATAATAATATTTTTAATTTGATATAATATCATTTTGTTGACACCAATTATATCAATATGTTCAAAAGGAAATAAATTGTAAAATAAGAATTGTTTTAGCATGTTTAGGATGATTTGATTGATAACAATTATGATAGATATGGAAGTAAATTATCTAAAACACTTTTGGTAATACAAATTTGTAAAGAAATTAGAAATAAAATCTTACCTGTTAATTTCTCAATACTTAATTTACATCTTTAATTACTCAAATTTCCATAGCATTAAGGGAATTTAAAGATATCTAATATAGAATTTATGAAAATTTCTGCCCATTATGCAAGGATTCACACTAAACGTCCTTCATGGATGACATCTTCATCTCCTCCGATATAATTTGTGATATGGGCAACTGGATCTTGGGATTGGAGATTGAGACAATTTAGAGCTTCATCTAATATCCCAGTTGCATTTGGATCCAATATATTAAGAAAAAATAAGATTGTTATGCCATGATTTGATTTATGGTAATGTATATTGTATGATTTATACGACTTGATCGATACTAATGTATACAACGATAACATTTGTATGATTAGTCAATGCTATGGTATATAACATTTGTAATATCCCCTAAATCACGATTACTATTATTAAGGATCGTATTCTTTTCCTCTTTTGTATGTTTAAATCCTTATGATCAAAGCATTGTGTTTTCTCTGTAACGCTTTTGTACACTTGTATAAATAAGGTTCATCCATAAGTTTAATATACAAAAAAAAATTGTTTGGTCTGTCTTCCCCTCTTTCACATTTCTTTTACCCTGTATTTATATCAAAGTAATCATGAATAGTTTATATAATAAGAATATTCTATTAAATATATTTGAGTTTTACAGCTAATACAAAAATACTCCAAAATATACCCGGGTTGGGTCTAAAATTACGGTTTGAAAATACGGATAATATACGTGTCAACCAAAACCAAAAACGATATCCGGTTAAAGAAAATGCATACCCTAAAAACGGATACACGTAGTATGCACGTAGCGATCCAAACGAGTCCGTTTCACTAAACGGGACGAGAACACGATGTACGGAAGTAACCATAGGGTCTCGGGTAGAAAGAAAGAATTAGGAAAAATATAAAAAGGGGATATGGTTTAATTAGGGTAAAAGTTTAGAAGTTAGGTTTTAGAAAAATATAGGAAATTATATAAGAAAATTTGGGGGAGAAATATTTGGAAATTATTCATTAAAATACGGTTACGGTATGTTGGAACTGGGTATTGCAGTCTTCCCCTCTCTCACATTTCTTTTTCTTTGTATTTATATCAAAGTAATCATGAATCTATCAAAACTCATGTCTCTTGGCCGTGGTTGAATGTAATATCATCTCAAGACATGTCATCGTTTATTTAGTTTCCTCTAATATCCTGTCTAAAATAAAAATAAGAAACAATTTAAATGATAGCTAGGCTTTTATAAATGAAACAGTCGGATACTCTCCATCTAGCATCCATCTAGCATGAATAAGTTAAATCCATTAACTATCAAATTTTCTGCAAATAATCCCAGTCCATATTCATATTTTGCTAGAACTGGTATTATTTTGCTAGAATTACTATCATGCATTGATCTAGCTAGTAATAACTTTCATTTTAAATAAAGTTGGTAGCAACCTCAAAGTTTTTCCAGTGGAACTATCTATCATGTTATTTTCACCAGACACATCACAAAGAAAGCATTGAGCAAAGAGGAAATGAGAACTAAATTAATGAACTAGACAAGCTGTCATGCTATAACTATGAACATCAATCCCCTTGAAATTAAGGGGATGAAACATTACAAGAACTGATCGTATATATTTTAACCACAAATTAAGTGAGTGTTTGCTCTATTAACGAAAACTTAATGGTGGATTATCTAGATTACTGATATGAAATATTCAATGAACTCTATGAATTAATTACAAGAGAGAAATTAATAGACAAAAAAATATGATTTTTTTTAATAGAAAATTTGCGTCAGACATCAAATTGCTCTGGTTTGAATTATACCTGGGATATTTACCACTATAATTAAAGGTATTTTAGTGTAATTTACCCGATAATATAAACTATTATGTGATTGGACTTCAAGCCAAAATTGGAAGATTAAAACTTACCATAAGCAGATTATATAATAATTATGGTTTAGTACCCTCATGAAACAATAACAACGCATATCATACTTAATCACCAAACTGGAACTCTAGAATCGAACTTGAATGCATTACAGTAACATTATACTCGACGATCGCATCCCCGGTCTTGATATCAAACCAATGCGTCCTCGCCAACGCGAACCCCCTTGCAAACCGAAACAATCCACTCCCTCCAATCACCGGCATCTCCCTTACCGGGTTCAGCACCGAGTTCCGCCCGAGAATCGTTAACACGCTCCCATTATACACCCCTTCAGTGAAACACAAGTTCATCGCCAGCAGAAGCCCGAGCTCGTTCAATGCAGCAACGACATACATCCCTTGTGCACGCCCCACCCGTTTAGACAACGGGTCGGACGTTTCGGTTAGTATATCATCCATGATGACGACAAGGCCGAAATATGAGGAATTGGTTGGGGGTTTTGTGATCGGAACCGCGGTGGCATTGCGTCCGCTGAGCTTATCATGGAAGTAGAAGTGGAGGCGTGTGAGCTTTTGATGAAGAGAAATGGTACCTTCCTGCGAGTTTACGTCTATTGTTGTGGAGAATTGGGCAGGAGAAATTATGGGAACGAATGGGGAGAAAATGAGAATGAGGATGAAGGGTGACATTGCTGTAAAAAGTGCCATTTTGGTATTTTTGTGTTTGATGGAAGAATTAAGTGATGATATTTATATAGATGGGGAGTGAATGAGCTCTCTTCTTCTTCTTCTTCTTCTTCCCTTTATAAAGTCACAGACTTGGATGGGTGTCTCCTAAGCAAAGAATTGGACAGGAAAATGATGAGAACCTTTGGATACAAGTGAAGCATAAGCCATGATATCTTAGTTGGCCACAATCTTTTTTGGTATTGTTACTTGAAACTACGCAAAGCATTCACAAACAAAAATAAAATAAACTGATGATGACGATTTCAAAATATAAAAAAATTTGCCATATTTGTGGACAATAGCATACATAATGTCAATGATATTGGAGAACTTTTTCTTTTCCTTTTTTGTATAAATATATTGATTTTCATGAGCCATATATATATAGCACGAAAATAATTTTGATTTGAGAGGGAAAATGGAAACATGTCATAAATGACGGACTTTATAAAAATTTTGAAATCCAATTACGAAACAAAATAATCGCTATTTTAACGAATCTTATGGACCACCACAGGCAAAACTATCACATACTTTACCGAAGAGGGAGAAATTACCACATTCTTCGAAAAATGTTTCTTAAAATTTCGTTATTGCAGATATTTTGCCATGCCGTTTCAAATATCGATGATCTTTGAAGATCGATAAATTCGCCGGTAGTCGGTGACTTCATAAATAAAAATACTGGTGACTTCATAAATAAAAATACTAACCAATCGATTGATTACAACCCAAATATTGATGATTTTGCTGAAAATATAAACTTGTGTTTTCTAACTCTTATCTATGAATATAGGTATAAAAGAAGGTTTTAAATCTCAAAAAACAAAATACATGCCGGCATTTATTTCTTTTTCATACCATATGCCTGTGTCCATAATTTTTTTTTTATTGTTGTATCCAAGAATCAATTTTAATAATATGAGAGCAACAAGATTGCCAATCCTACTAATAACCGTGGTCAATTATGTCAAAAATAAAAATAAATATCGATGCTTTAATTAACAAAAAACAAAAATCGCCTTTTCTAAATGATTCTAGTGAACTATGGCATTTAACATGCTAAAATTAAATTTATTTGCGAACAAATTTGCTTACATTCCAAGTAAAACATCGGTGATTTTGAAATACTGAAATTTTGCGGAAAATCTTCCAAGAACAGGCTATAATATGCAAAAATAAGGGAGAGTCTGTAACCTAAAATGCACTAATTCCAAATGATTTTGTTGGGCCATGACATGTCAAATATCAGTGACATTAGAGATGAAAAAATTTGCAACAAATTTAAAATAGCAAGTAACGATCAAGAATTTGACCGCAAAATTTAAGTTCATGAAAACGATAAAAGAAATTGCTAACAGTAAATGAATAATATATAGAGTGCATAAAGCTACAAACATATACCAAGTTATCTTCCATAAACTATAAGATTGCCCAAAGGCTACAAGAAAATATAACACAGCCATGTTTCAAGAAATCAACCCACCCATTAGATGTTTAGAATACCCATTTGGCATTTTCAAGTAAAAGTAGGTTGCCCGCTGTCCATGATGGTTAATCCAAAAACATAATCTTTCTCATTTACCAAATCTTAAGACGCCCTCACACCGCAGATGATGGATAACCAACTACTATCTTAAAATATCAAATGGGAATTCCCCAAGGATAATATTATCCTACCATTTAACAAAGCTACAAGAATATAATCAACTAAACCTGTGCATTACACCAGCAAGCACAGGTTGTAATGGGTTTTGCTGAAGTCAAAAGAGAACATACAGTAATCATATAGTTTCGATGAAGGAGGACCGAGAAACAAAATATGAATTACATAAACCAGTTTTCACTCCCAAGTTTATTCAAAAGGAAGAATCAGAACAGTCATCTGACAACAACATAAGCTCGCAAACTGCAAAATGAACTCCAAATAAAAATACTGACATCTTATGTGTTCAGTACCTGTGGGCTAGCTTCTCCTTCTCCAGGTAATGCTGAACATACCTGAGAATAGAAAGATAACTGTTCAGCGATCATTTATTCATGCTCATCCTCTGATCATGATAAAATTAATGAGTAACCCTAATTTCATAACATTAACAAATTTTCATAATGTTCAGCTCACTTTTGATTTTGAATTTAAAACTAACCGAGTAATTGATTATCTTTCACTGACAAATGTCAGCCAGAGGACTTAGGAAATTGTCATCTGTTCCACATTACTACGAGTCATTTGGAATTCAATAAAAAGGGTCTTTTTGACTTCATAGGATCAAAGTATGTAACACGGTGAGGCGCAAGGCGCACGCCTAAGAAGGCGCATAAGTCTTTTGAAATATTTAAAATATAATTCATAAACATATTTTACAGTTAATTTAACAAATCTTTAATTCCTCACCAACAATTCGCTATTCGTTCAATTATAATTACCAAGTACAATCTAATTTTTTTAAATCCCCCCCCCCCCCCCCCCCCCGGTTTCTAGAAAAGGAGCAAAAAGCTTTATTATTTGCAGAACTGCAGAAAAAGCGTAATGTTTGCAGAAAATTAGTAAGAAAAAGCTTAATAATTGAAAAGAGAGACGGACCGGTCTGTTATCAAATATCAAATTAATAGCAAAGAGCAAAGAGCAAAGAGCAAAGAGAATTTTCTTTTCTTATTGTGCCTTAGGTTTCTCTCTTTACCGATGATAGTGCACTTGCGTCGACCAAAAGAGTTTTTGAATAAGAACTAGGCTCCCCTTGTCTGTGACCTAGCTTTGGCTCGCCGCAATCCCATGACCTAGGTTTCTCTGGCAAAATTTTTGTTCTTGGGTTGAGAAAAGAGGTGCTTTTGGTTGTGTAATTGAGAAATACGAAGCAGGGTTTGGGTTTTTGGTGTTAAAGAAGTGCATTGCCAAATCCCCTCACATTTAAGTAGAGGCAAGCACCTTGAACCAAGTAAGGCGCTATGCGGTGTGCGTTTCTGATATTGCAATGCCTCACCACCTCGAGAGGCACACTCTCAAGCCTTGTTGTGCTTCACACCTCAAGCACACGCCTCACTACATCCCTGACAGCATTGGCTGTGTCAACCATCTTGAATCGGAAATATCGTGGTTAAAATTTTAAAAATTAATAAATTCTATTAAAAAGTAATTGAAAAGTATTTTAACATATTTTCAATAGTTAAATGATGATAAGAGAATATAAGGTGGGTCTTATTACAACTCAAAATTAAAATATTTAAATATGCTTTTGGTCTATATTGAAAAGACAAATTAAAAATAATCGGATTAATTATTAAAAATAATCATAAGAAATAACTTTTTACAATTTTTAAGCCATTAGACATGAACTCAAACACATAAGAATTATGGCAGATGCAGAAATTTTGCTTTTAGGAAGGCCACTGTACACAATAAGAAAGGACGAATTAGGCTTAAATAAATAGAGCTACGAGAATAGATGAAGAGAAAGCGATCTTATAAAAAAGTTAAAAATCATATATGAAAAAGTAATAGAGCATTTGGTTTATTTTAAAGGTATGATGTATGCATACAAGAAAAAATATAATAAAAACTAAGAACATCAAAGGACGAGAATTTGATTGTGCTAAATTGCGCTACAAAATGAAAGACATTTATAAATGAAAAATCAAGTCAGAATTCAATAAATTGGAAATGATCATATAACATATACGAATGGTTTCAAAAGGAATGCCTTGTGAAAAACAATTGGCAGAAATTGAAATATAAAACTTGAATTAGAAATGTTGAACACAACCTTTTGGACAGACAGTTCTTGAAAGTAGAAAGCAATTATGAACTTGAAGAAAGATTTATATATTATATTAAGATAAGACTCACCATATCTCCTTTTTTATAAGCTTAAGCAATTTTGAAATAATTCTAAAATTTGAAAAGCTGGCTTAGAAATGGTTTTTGACCAATTACCATTTATTAATTTATTTTATTAAGTAAACAATAAAAAAAATACAACCACATATAACATTTAATCCCCTTCTAAATAAAAATGAAAGATAAAGGCAGTTACTGATGATGTGCAAACTAGCTAAAATAGGAAATTGGATTTCAACAAGTCATGACCATCTCTACCAGAAATTAAGAAGATGGTTATATCCATAGTCACAAATTCGTCGATCGGGAATAATTCGGCGAGGTCGAAAATTCAGATTCGGAGAACTATTCGGAAAAAATCGGCAGGTATTCGGGAAAGATTCGGTAAGTGTTCGGGAGGGATTTCGAGCAATAAATTAATATATGAGACGCTAGGTTTTGATTTTGTGAATTATTTGCTGTTTATTGAATCATTCGCTGTTTTTTCACATAATTCGTGAATAATTCGCGAATTATTTGGCCAGTTCGGCAATGGCGATTAATTCGTTTGATCAAAAATTCGCGAATTCGGCGAATAATTCGCGAATTATGTGACTATGGTTATATCCAATATGTTGTAGAAAAATCTAAGTAATTATAGTAGGTTCTTTAAGCAGTTTAAGGAAAATTATTGCTTTCTTTATAATGCCTACACAATAGTAATAATATATCTTTACAATTTTCGATGGAGACGACAACAATAAGAAACTAATGGCGCACATGGGCCCTCGTCTCATTACGTGGGACTGCCACCGGACAGACCCATTTAACCCAAAATAAGCAGCACAGGGATCTAGATCCAAAACTAACACGAACTTAAAGTCACACGAACTATCCCAACTCACAACAAACTAAATCCATATACAAAACGGACATATAAACTTAAAGCCACACCAAAGCCAACCTAATCCATAAACACAAACCCACATCACTTTATATACTCATAAAAAACCTGGGCCTATTTCTCTTTGCACCCTCTTTCCTTTTTCAGCCAGTGCTGCCTCTAGATGTCCCCTCAATCACCTTCCAAAGTCGTCGCCTTCACAGCCTCCTCCAAAAGCCACCTCAATTGGATCACCCGGTATGGTGCCAAACCAATCTCATCGCACAATCGCCGGTTCTAGCACTAAATCATCCATTCCCGAGCTATCTCATACACTGTTATGGAACGTGATATGCGAATTTATGCGCATGAGGACCGGATAGCGCAGAAGTGAATTATGCGTTGCATATGCGATTTGCATTATTTAAATTAATAAGTCCAAATATATAAATGATGAAAAAATGAGAAATATAAAAAAAATACTAAACAAGTATACAAAAGTTGGTGTAGCACCTGTGGAGGAGAAGATGCGGGAAAACCGGCTAAAGATGGTTTGGTCATGTGCGACGCAGACCTATGGAAGTACCGGTTCGACGAATAGATACTCTCGATATGGGCAATGGCAAAAAGGCAAAAGGGAGACCGAAGAAAACATGGATGGAGGTGATACGAAACGATATGGTTGCCAAAGGACTCGATAAAAGTATATTGTTCGATAAGAGTGAGTGGAGGCGGAGGATTCATGTGCTGGACCCGGCGTGATTCTCATGTTGGTTCATGTAGCCTACCCCATATACTTGGGATAAAAGGCTCAGTTGTTGTTGTTGATGAGCTATAAGTCATCAACTTATTTTAAATATGCAAGATAACGATATATGATAATAATGCAATGCTAAAAAACGAACGCATCTCAATTATACGTAAATCCATGCAATTTCATCGTAGATTCATAGCAAAATACTAATTTGATTCCTAAGATTGAAAACTCAAAATACGAATCATTTCAAACCATAAGTTCATCAATCATCATAATTACTAAATAGTTCAAAAAAGACAATTAATTATCTTTACAAACTAGCAAAATAGAATTTACTTGGAGTGGATACGTCCAACAATTCAACCAATCACTCGGTGGTGTTGTCAAGGTTTTTTTTCGAAATAGGATGGTTAGGTATTAAAATTAGTAAATACGATGATTTAAATTATAATTAGAGGAATAGGACGGGTTATCAAAACCCGCCCTGTTTATATTCCAATCCATCCCAAGCACCCTCTCGTCCCACGCAGCCCCCCACCCCACACCCTACCCTCCAAAGATGAGGGCGGGTTCTAGGAACCCACCCTCCCCCTTCCATGGGGAGGACGTATTCCAAGAACCCGCCCATCCCCCAAAGAGAGGGCGGGTTCTGTGAACCTACCCTCCTTTTTAAAGGGGAGGGCGGGTTCTGGGAACCCGCTCTCCCCTTTAAAAAGGAGGGGGTCGGGTTACCTACAAAAAAATTAAAATTAAAAAATCAACAAAAATTTAAAATAAAACTATTATTAAATTAAAAAAATAATTTCGTAAATCGAGTTCCAAAACTGATGTAGGGATAAGTGTTATTACTGTTTATATACAAAGAATTTAATACTTAGATCATATTATAAATATGAATGAGGAACACTTCAGTAATAAAATGAATTCATTAAGAGAATTGGACATCTTTGACACCCAAATTAAAAGTATACAATTAAAGCTTTCCCTTTTCCAATCCGAGAAGGCTTGACATAAGCCTATGCCTCTTTGGTTGACTGGACGACCCTCCGTGTCCTGTGTATATGGCGGGTTCTGTGATCCAACAACAAGAACAACAACAAGAAGAAGAATGATGATACCCGTAGGTGCCGACGAGCGGGCCGAGGAGGAGGATGGTGCTGATCCAGTTGTCGGCGACCTTGTGATGGATCTTGGATGGCAGATCCTTCCACAGACCCGGCATGATCTTCTGCTGGAACGGCGACAGCCCGTACACCACCGCCTTCACCTTCACCGGTATCTTCCCCATTATTTCTCCCTGATGCAAATTTTTCGATCGATCGATCGATCGATTTTTTATCGCCGCCTCTTTCGATTTTTCCTCTCTTGCTTCTGAGCTCTCCCTTGAGATGGAATGGGGGTCGTTGTGTTTTACAGGGTTGGAGTGATTAGGGTTTGGGCCATCATTTGAAATTAATTGGATTAGGCATTCGTCTCGAAGTAGGCCCATGAACATATATATTAAAAGCACAAAGAATTCAGCCCACTCCAGGGCCCGTTAAGAAACACCTACAATTCTCAAAAACCTCTATTACAAAAACTCTTAGGCCGAAAAATCCTTGGGCCGTGTTTCCATCAACCCACCTATTTTTTGTTGGGCTGATGTTCCAAAAATCCCCCTTCCGTTCTAAACCTCTATCATGTTCATTTTCTTCCTCCCTCTCTGCGCTCCTATCTTCTCTGCCCCGCCGTTCCTCCTGCCTCCTCTCTCTCTCTCATCTCCTCCTCCCTCCTCTGTTGTTTCTCCACCGCTTCTCTGCTCCTTTTCTCTTCTCTACTTCCTCCGTTGTTTCTCCTCCGCTCCTCCGCCACTTCTCTCCTACCTCCACCGTTACGAGAGATCTCCTCTTACCTCCTCTTCCTTCCACCACGCTGCGGTGGTTTCGAAGGAGGAGAAGACGACGGTGCTTAGATATTAAAGGCAAATGATTAGATATTAACAAGAAACTAGTTTAGATATTCATGCAACCGTTTAGATATTACAAGCAACATGCAACATACAACTACATAGTTGTAACATAACTGTTTAGATATTACATGAAACTACTAAAATATATCAGATAAGAAGTTAGTGAGATTAGTAAATGCTTAGACTTTCAAGAATAGACTAAAAACATCCGTCTTCAAATGTTACAGGCAAATCTTTAAATATTACATGCTTCAAATGTTGCAGACAAGTCTTAGTACCGTGAAAGCCATATTTACGGCTGTACAAGCTGACAAAACATGTGGGCAGGGACATTTTTAGAATATATGAAATTATTAAAGTCAAAAGTCATGGCAGGGATTTTTAGTGGGTCAAGGAGTTTTTTCAGTAAAGAAACAGACCGGAGTTTTTTTAACATACCTGGAATGGAACAGTTTTTTTATTTGACAATTTACCCTTATATAGGAAAAAATCCCAAGTGCTCTAAACTAATCCCTGAAAAAGAGAGGACTTAATTATTTTATTATTTATTTATTTGGAAAAGGAAGAGTGTTTTGTGAGGAGGGGACTAGGTAGGTCTCTCCAATTTTGCATTACATATTTCGCAAATAATGATATGATATCTTTAATGGTTCATCAATAGGCTATTAATATCCGTATTTGAATGTAAGAAATCAAGCCAATGGTCAATTACTTTGAAGAGAATGTTTTGATGTAAAATAATGCTTCTTTAATTCGCTCCGTGTTTGACAATGTTATATGTCGAATATTTGTTTTCTGAGGGAAAAAAATGAACATGGAATGAGTACTAAGCTAGACAAACTTTAATAAAGAAATGACTTTATATTAAGTGCGCAAGAAAAGAGAAAGAAAAGAAAAACTAAGGACAGCTTCATGCATCCTTGACATGTTGGTCAGTAATTAATGTACCGCCCTTATCATGAAAAAAGGTCAAAGAGAAAAAACAAAGTAAAGGGAAAAGGAAAAAGGAAAAGGCACTAAACTTAAGTTTTTGACCAACAAAAGAATCCCATTATCCCATTATGAAAACTAGTGACGTGGCAGTACATTTTTCAGTAGACAAGCTTCACGTCTCATAATGGATTAGACAGGGGATCATGAAAAGAATTGAAGCTCATATCACTTGCCCTGGACCATAGACATAGAACCAAAATGTCATATATATATCTACAGAACACTTTGTTCCTTTGCTATGTTTAGTGTTTCTGCCACCTTTTGCCCCATGCCTCCTTGTTGAAGCTTTAGTGCACAATCCATGGCTGATTGTACTCAAAAGCTTTGCAAAGAGATCGAGAATGAGCTTTGTGCTTTGATGACTTCCTTTCTGCTTCTATTGTCGAAATATTAGTGTACATATGGATATAATTGGTTCCACCAAACAAGATAAAGTGCATTTGGTTGGCCGAATTACGTACCTTACAGGTAGAACTTCAATCTGAAACATAGTGATATTAATATCTATGTTATTTTAGTTTCACGATTTTGGATGAGAAATATTGGAGTTGATCACAGCTAAATTATCTACAATATGAGCTTGCGATAGTAAACCGCAATAATAACTATATAGACATACATTATTCTTTTTTGTTATAACCCGCATCTATTTTTATTATTGATGAACCGAATTCTAATTGATGAACCGAATTTTATTATTGTTTAATTTATTAATCTATTTTTTTTATTAAATAATATAGCTCTATTCGTGGATCAACTTTGTGATGATCAATTACCATATCATATAAACAAGTTTTGCATGTTCTCAACCGATACTAGAGGCATGAGTCATGACAGTTATGTTTTCTGAATAGGTGTCAAATGTAGTATGAGTTTACATAATGCATGAAATATATGTGAAATATACGTGTAGTTGCTCATGTGAAATTAATGAATTCTTAGCTAAGGTTGCATGTTATATGTGATAATTTGAGGGGGTGGGGTGGTGGGATATTTCTCTTCTACCATTTATATATGTCACTACTAGAACAGGGGGTTGCTCCTAGGGATATTGAAATCCGTACCTACGGACTAATCCGTTGGGCAATAAGGTTGTCCCTACGGTCCAAGACGCACCAACGTAAAAATATTAAATCTTAATTTTTTATTTGCCCCTACGGTGCCGGAAACCAAGGACCTACGGACAAATCCGTAGGGACATCTAAATATGGATTTAATAGAAAAGAAACAAAATTTCCGTACGTGCTGATTATCTGGCCTCCTCCTCGATCGAGCGCGCGAAATCGCTTTTTCTCGTCGCCGCGTCACCGATCTCGTCGCCGACCTCGCCGAACTCACCGATCTCGTCGTCGTTCTCTCTCTGTCGTTCCCGATCTTAACGTCGTTCTTCCTCGTCGCCGATCCACCGAACAGGTAAGTAATTAAATCTTCAATTAAAGAGATTTTTGATTATTTTAGGGGTTGGGGTTGGGGTTGCGGTTGGGGTTGCGGCTGGGGTTGGGTTCGGCTCGGGTTGCGGTTGGGGTTGGGGTTAGGGTAAGGGTTAGGGCTGGGGCTGGTGCTGGTGCTGGGGATGCAGTTAGGTTGGGGTTGGGGTTCGGCTGGGGGGCGCATAACTGTTAGGGTTGCGGTTTAGGCGGGGTTGGGTTGGGGTTGGGGTTGGAGTTAGGGTTGGGGTTGGGGCTGGTGCTGCGGTTGCAGTTGGGTTGGGGTTGGGGTTAGGGTTAGGGTTGGGGCTCGGCTGGGGAGCGCATAACTGTTGTCTTGCATGGTAAACTATAAAGGGGGTTTGTGCAATAAACCCTGATTATTGCGCTGCGCTTGCAATGGGTACTTATCCATGTTATGCATGTTGATTCCCATTTTTGTTCGCTTGCTTGCATATATTGTAGATATGAGCTTATTTGTTTGTTGGGTTTGTTTGTTTCTTATTCCATTGATGGGCACATCCAAGCAGTATGAAATTGCATCTTCCTTTTCTTACCAACGATTAGCTAAGTTAGATTACGCAGCTGTGCCTTTCTTTCTAGATTTTGAATAGATTTTCCACTTTACATTTCTATCCATAATTGATTGGATAATTTATCGACCAAAGCTCTCTACTTGAGAAATCGAGCGGCATTAGTGTGACAATGTCATCACGTGAAACTTCCGTTGACCGCCTAAATTCACAAATTTCTTTTTCTATTTGTTAGTTTAGGGGCATGCATAATTTGTTTTTAGCCGTAAATAGCTCTAGTTATATATTTCTCCGTCATGTTTGAATTGGGTATCACAAAATTTGCCTAAATGGTTCATTATATGTTCCCTCATTCATGCATGTATAACACACACACACATATTAGCTTTTATGCCAGATACTTTTGGAAATCAAACTTTCAACACTAATTTTGATCTGAGACCCGTGTCATGTAGCATTAATTATGAATTTATATTATATTCATCTTGTTTATTGATTTCTTTTCTATGTTAAAGGTATGCGTCTCAATCCCAAGTCTAATGCATCTTAGTTCTTTAATACTCAATTCTTCATATATCTTATTCTCAAGTTGCAATTTGCAAGTAACTAAGCAAGTATTATTTCATAAGTTTAAAATCATGTTACATATAAAACACGAATGCACAACAAACACATAATTAGAGAGTGATTCAAGATGTTCAAGTTAAAACAATTATATGATACTCGATGATAATATGAAACCTTCATATTCTCATCGATACTCATATATGAAACTAAAAGCTCCACTTAGTCCCGTCTATCGGTTAACATACGTGCGATGTTCGTCGTGACATAGAACTATACGAAGGTTGTTAAATATCGGACGGTATAGCTCTATACTAACAACCGTCGTATAGTCTACGCGACGAGAAAATTCAATCGTATGGTAACCCATAGATTTGTCCCGTGTGGACAAGTTAAGAATGTATAAAGCAAACGCCTTCATTCACTTGTGTTTTCACCCGTTTCGAGATATTTCGTCGGTACCTTTCCGCTGGTTCTCCGTGTATAAAGATAGATTAGATGTTCATTTCAACGTTGTTTCACAGTTTTGAAATGATTATCTTTTCTATTATAGTGTACTCGTAGAACAGCGGGGAGGTGCTGCCGAAATTTACTCGAAACGGTTGAAAACACAAGTGATGGGTGTTCGCTCTATACATTCTTAATGGGATAGAAGCCTACCCCCGACAGCCGGAACACACACATATAACAAGAATACACAACAAACGCATAATTAGAGAGTGATTCGAGATGTTCAAGTTAAAACCAATATATAATACTCGATGATAATATGAAACTTTCATATTCTCATCGATACTCATATATGAAACTAAAAGCGCCACTTAGTCCCCGTCTATCGAATAACATACATGCGATGTTCGTCGTGACATAGAACTATACGAAGGTTGTTAAATATCGGACGGTATAGCTCGAAACTAACAACCGTCGTATAGTCTACGCGACGAGAAAATTCAATCGTATGGTAACCCATAGAGTTGTCCCGTGTGGACAAGTTAAGAATGTATAAAGCAAAAGCCTTCATTCACTTATGTTTTCACCCGTTTCGAGATATTTCGTCGGTACCTTTCCGCTAGTTCTCCGTGTACAAAGATAGATTAGATGTTCATTTCAACGTTGTTTCACAGCTTTGAAATGATTATCTATTCTATTACAGTGTACTCGAAGAACATCGGGGAGGTGCTACCGAAATTTACTCGAAACGGTTGAAAGCACAAGTGATGGGTGTTCGCTCTATACATTCTTAATGGGATAGAAGCCTACCCCCGACAGCCGGAACACACACATACAACAAGAATACACAACAAACGCATAATTAGAGAGTGATTCGAGATGTTCAAGTTAAAACCAATATATGATACTCGATGATAATATGAAACCTTCATATTCTCATCGATACTCATATATGAAACTAAAAGCGCCACTTAGTCCCCGTCTATCGGTTAACATACGTGCGATGTTCGTCGTGACATAGAACTATGCGAAGGTTGTTAAATATCGGACGGTATAGCTTGATACTAACAACCGTCGTATAGTCTACGCGACGAGAAAATTCAATCGTATGGTAACCCATAGATTTGTCCCGTGTGGACAAGTTAAGAATGTATAAAGTAAACGCCTTCATTCACTTGTGTTTTCACCCATTTCGAGATATTTCGTCGGTACCTTTCCGCTGGTTCTCCATGTATAAAGATAGATTAGATGTTCATTTCAACGTTGTTTCACAGCTTTGAAATGATTATCTATTCTATTACAGTGTACTCGGAGAACAGCGGGGAGGTGCTGCCGAAATTTACTCGAAACGGTTGAAAGCACAAGTGATGGGTGTTCACTTTATACATTCTTAATGGGATAGAAGCCTACCCCCGACAACCGGAACACACGCATACAACAAGAATACACAACAAACGCATAATTAGAGAGTGATTCGAGATGTTCAAGTTAAAACTAATATATGATACTCGATGATAATATGAAACCTTCATATTCTCATCGATACTCATATATGAAACTAAAAGCGTCACTTAGTCCCCGTCTATCGGTTAACATACATGTGATAATTTATTCTTTTCAACGACAAACGCACACACAAAGCATATACACGGATTTTCACCTTTGTCAGTAACTATACCGTTCTTATATTTCTCAATATAGTCAGCATAACCTACAATTTATATGTTATACAGTCTAACATGGTCCATGAGTACGTCAGAGTTAAGGACTGGATGTATGTGGATTGGCAACAACGTATGCAACCTAAGTTTGTCGCAGGAGTTGCTGCTTTCCTTGAATTTGCACGCGCACATAATAAGATCATAATAGAGAAGATTCTCTGTCCGTGCGATAGATGTGGCAATAAATACTAGCAGAAGGTAGAATTGGCAGAGTTTCATATTGTAAAATATGGGTTTATTAGACTTTATACAACTTGGAAATATCACGGGGAAGGAGAAGAATGCAGTACTGCGGCAGAAGAAGAAGGAGAACACGATAATACGGTAGGAGAAGAAGAAGAATTCGGTAATGCGGCAGAAGGAGAAGACAGTAATTTATTTCCATCAGAAGAAATGGAGGATATGGTAGAGGCTGCCCTAGGTTAATCTATTTGTACCGAAGATGACATTCCTTCCGGTCAAGGACCGCGTGCGGATAAATATGAAAATTTCATGAATGATGCTAGGAAACCAATTTATGAGAATGCGAAGTATTCCACCCTCTCATGTGTAACAACTCCAATTTTTGTATACCAAAATTTGATTTAAAATTGAAGTATACTTGGAGTATTAATGTTGCTGATAACACTTTAAGTATCTATCTCTTTACAATAATTACAAGAAGGAGCTTGTAGCTCATTGGTAATACCTTGCACTGCTGAACTAAGCCACCAGAGATCGAATCCCATACCCCACATTATTTTTATTATTGATTTTTTAAAAAACCTTTAGAATACCAAGAGTTTACACGTGCATATCTCACAAAAACCCCACTACACCCAAAGATGTAACAATTGCAGAGGGTAGATGGACCGTCCGGGGAGATCCAGGTCACCGGACTCGGTAGGGAATCGGCCAACTCGGCCTTGAGTCGGCCGACTCAGTGATCCGACCGATTCACGGCCGAGTCACCCCCTTTTAGGCCGATTCCGGCAAGGGTCACAACATGAAAGTTGTGTCTTTTGGTATTCCCTACTCACCTGCAATGTTTCAGCCCAATCCCACTTCCAGAGATCTTTAAAACCCCCAATTACTCCACTTTTAATACATTTTTATTACATTTTATCACATTTTTATTTTTTAACTTTTCATCTACCCTAACCCTAACCCTAGCCTAGCCCTATATAAAGGCCCCTACCCTCTACCTTTTCCCCTCACAACTCTAAGCATACTCTCTAAAACTCTTGAGAACTTGGTGCAAAGAGCGAGAAGCGAAGCGCTGCCGAAACCGACGACGGATTCCGGCGACCGGATCAAGACCGACGTGACGTTTCCAACGAATCGGCAACCACCACACCTTTTAGAACGCTTAGCTTGTCCAAACCCGTAAGTCCCAACCTTCTACCTCTCTTTTCTATATTTGCAAAATACGACTTTTTGAAACCCGACGGAAATCGGACAAACCGATTTCCGATTCGGTTTTTCTTAAAAATTCCACTTGTCACCTAATACATATTATCAACCCTCTTACATGTTGACTATTAATCACCCTTAAATCAAATTTAATTGTACTTTTCCGCATGAAATGATAAGTTCTTTAGAAAACCGTATTTCTTGCATAAAAATACCATCAAGTTAAATTTTAATGTTCTATTTAGATACCCCACTCCTAATCATGTTTATTTTGATAACAAAACTTGTTTCATTCAATTTGGATGAAATTTCACACATGAAATGATAACGTTTATGAATACCGTATTCTTGCACCTTAATACCCTTAAGTTTAACATAGCTTATTTCACCTTGAAACTTCACCAAAATTTAATATAAGTCACGGGGTAATGACCTACCCTTACACACACTCATTATAACCCTAATTGATAAATAACAAAAATACAGAATACGATATTATAGGACTTTTTCACTAAAATACCATAACCTTTATAACTTTTAGTTTAACCCTTAAATTGTAAACTTTTCTAAATAAAACTTATATAAAATGAAAGCACGATTGGTCATGGACATCGATCGTTTATCTAAACTGTCTTGTGGGTCTAGGCAAGTGTGTCTAAGGCTAGTGGTTTTTAATTAGGCCCACGACTGTGGTTCCTTCCCACTTACCTGGCACTTACCTGGCTGCATTCGACGGTGAAGAGGCGATTTGAGGCTTCTAATGACTCATCGTTTAGACCATGGAATATAGGTTAGATGGTCTAGGAAACCCTAACAACTAAAATATGGAGAACTATATACTTTTACAAATAAATACCCTATATTTAGAAAATCTTTTCCCTAAATTAAAAGTATTTATAAAACCTGAGCAAAGTGCCATTACAACCCATTCGTGGGGAACCTGTTAGGGATAGCACGGTTCATCGTGCACCCGCAGGCTAGTAGTGCGAGATTCAGACCTCCGCAAGGAGCATTCGGTCTCGAAAGGTTTAAATACAATATTTAAGGAAAGTAATATTTTTTTTGTAAATAAAATATTCATTTAAAAATCATTTAAGTGTTTTATTATATATAATTATCATTTAAACACTTATTTTGTTATAATATCAAGTTTCCACTTTTTCCTAAAAATCATAGATTAAAAGTTACATTAAAATACCACGAATTTCAAATAAACAATTAATACTTTTATTAGGATATATTCACTAGAATAACACAAATAAAATTCACATCCATTACAATAATAAAGACGATTATTAAATACTTGAGGTATATTTTGAAAACTATACAAAAGTACTTTTTACATAAAACCCCCTCAAGTTTCACAAATTACAATAAGGCCCCTAGCTAATATTGAACTTCAAATTATCTTTCTTTTAGTCTGACTCGGGTTAGAGTCTGACTAATTCTGACTTGAATATAATTCAAGTCAATCTATATTTCAATCATATTCCAGCACAACTTGAAATCATGAATCCCTGAATACAGTTAACAATATATTCATTTTTGACTGAATCAAACCATGGATATTCATTCCATTATCCTGATATTCCATTTACCTGATTATACAGTTGCAACATGTTTACTGATATCATGGTTTTGGTCAGTCACTCAATTTACATATTCCATTACTACAACACTGTTAAAACATTACGGGGTTTAAAGGGGTAGATTGGTACGGAAGATGTTAAAAGTGGAATGAGGTGGTCAGATTAAGACACCTAACATGAATACTGTTGCTGTTGTACCGTGGCATAACGGTTCCTTGTACTCTCCGTTTGCACTGATCTCTAGCATATAGAGATCCCCCTCGTATACACTGGCATTCTTCTGTACCAAGCTACAAACAACTGCGTTAAACAATATTCCATAATATTCTATAACATAATACTCTAGAAAATACTGTTACTCTGCCATTCTCACTCCACTTTTCTTTGGGACTTACCGAGCGACCTGTTCGCTGACGACATTCTATTTCTTTCTTCTTTGAATGTCGTCAGGTGCGTTGGACCAAGTTGAGACCGAGCCAACAACTGAAGATTTGGAGCAGTTCCAAGAAGATCCAGAGCTCTAGACTTTGTACTTGTTCTTTCCAGTATTTCCTTTTATTATTATGCCACTGTTTAGGCATTGCTTTCTTTTTTCATTCCAGCTGTATTTTCATTTCATGCATTGTATAAAGAATGTTATTAATAAAAGTTGCTGTTATCTCAATCTCATTTGTCTCTTGTGATTATTTTATATTGCTTAGTTACGCTTAGCGTATGTACTTCTGAGTACATACGTAGCGGGCCTCGTCACGACCACTTCGCCGTACATTGGGAAGCGGGGCGTGGCAGGTTTTGTTGGTGGCCCATGCAGGTCAGAGCTGTATGAATCCCTATCATGCAGTTCTGGTCTGCGTGAACAACCTAAGCAATGTAACACAAGAAACAGCAACTAAAACATTCTTTACAATTCATGTTATTTGAATCTTACAAGTCTTTATTCCTTGAATCTTATCATTTCATGTATTTGAATCTGTCCTAATCCAAATTTTTCTTTAGGATTATGGATTCTCCAAACAATTCCCCGAACAACACCCTTTCAGCACTACCTCTCGCTCCAGTTGTTCCCGCACCATCCACTGAGCAAACCATGCTTTTCGATGCGATCCGCAGTCTGCTAGAGGGACAGCAACAACTTCTGAGTCGTCCTGAGACAGATGCACCGGGAATCAAACAGTTCAGAGCGTTGCACCCGAAGCAATTCTCGGGAAAAGGGAGCCCTCTCGAAGCAGAAGAATGGGCGCAAAGTATTGAAGATGATCTGGCAGCAGCTCAAGTGCCAGATAATGCTTGGGTCCGTGTAGCGAAGCTACAGCTCACGGATAACGCTCGAAATTGGTGGAAGGCGGAAGAGACCCGTCTAGCCCAGCCGATTGAATGGAAAACATTTCGCGAGAAGTTCGACGCGAAATATTTCCCTGTGACCGCCAGGTTCGCTATGGAACAGCAATTTATTCACCTACAACAAGGATCTATGTGGGAGAAATCTGTAGATGAGTATGATGCTGAGTTTACTATGTTGAGCCGGTAAGATCTGTCACAGTAGTTCAATTTTTTTAATATCACCTACTACACAGCTAACACAACCTTTAAACAGATTCGCGGCACACCTGATACCGACGGACGAGATCAGAGCCCGTCGTTTTCAGCAAGGTTTGGACACCGAAATCAAGGCTGCTCTAGCCACCGGGAAGTTTTTGACTCACGAGGAAGCCCTGGAAGCTGCCCGCAGTTACGAGGCAGTGATAAAAGAGAGGGGAAGACCTCACTCTGTAGGAGTCAAGCGTCCTGCCAACCAGATGGCAGGAGGAGCCACGTCCAGACCATCCTTCGTGCCGAGGCGTCCCGGAGTACCAACTCATCACCCTAGCCCAGCCTTTTGCACCTACTGTAAGAGAAAGGGACATATGATGAAGGATTGCCGTCGAGCCAACCGCCTTTGCTTGATCTGCGGTTCAGCCACTCATGACATTGGATCCTGTCCTCAAAGGCAGAACTCAGTTGCTGCAATCCGGCCAGCTAACAACTATCAGCAGCGACCAGCTCTTCCAGCACCTGCTACCAGACTTGCACTACCTGCACCACCTAGAGGACCACAAGCTGCACCACCTCCTCGACAGTTCCATCAAGCACAAAGAAACGTTCAGAGGAATGCTCCTCAGGCCAGGAGGAATGTGCCGAAGCGCCAGGCTTTCATGATGTCTGTTGAAGAAGCTGAGGCCACTGGCCAAGTCATTACTGATAAATTTCCTTCCTAAATTTATCTCCTAGTTTTGGTTACCTACACACTTTCCTATACCTAAAACCTATCCCATATACCTTAGGTACAATTCTAGTAGCTTCACTACCTGCACTTGCACTGTTTGATACTGGAGCATCCCACTGCTTTATGTCGCAACGGTTTGTCCGAACCCATGCGATTCCAGTCTCACCGCTCGTATCCTGCTGGAACGTCAGTTCCGGAAATGGTGTTCTAAAGGCAACTATGGGATACAGCATGTGTCCGGTCATCGTCTGCAGTCGAGAATTTTACGCTGACTTCAAGGTACTGGACATACCGAACTTTGATGTGGTTCTAGGAATGGACTGGCTTGGAACCTTTTATGCTACCATCGACTGTCGTCAAAGGAGGGTAGTATTTGAGATCCCAGATCATCCGATCTTTTACTTTAAGAGTGGAGACCGTACATTGGAGCCAAGCACTTACAAAGCAAAGCCAAGGGAAGCAATAGTTGCGGCAGCTCATGCAGAAGAAGAAGCAAGACCGGAGGTAGTTCGAGAGTTCGATGATGTATTCCCTGACGATATATCAGGTTTGCCTCCTGATCGAGCTCTTGAATTTAGCATTGACTTAGTACCAGGAGCACAACCAGTAATCAAAGCACCCTATTGACTAAGTCCGGAAGGATTGAAGGAAGTACGAACACAGTTGGACGAATTACTGGCGAAAGGATGGATTCGTCCCAGCACTTCAAGTTGGGGAGCACCTGTACTGTTGGTGAAGAAGAAGGAAGGTTCATATAGAATGTGCATCGACTATAGAGCCTTGAACGAAGTTACTATTAAGAACAAGTATCCACTTCCGCGCATCGACGACTTATTCGATCAGCTAAGTGGATCTTGTGTCTTCTCTAAACTAGATCTTCGTTCAGGTTATCATCAAGTGAAGGTCAAGGAAGCTGATATTCACAAAACAGCTTTCAGAACTCGCTATGGACATTACGAATTTCTAGTAATGCCATTTGGAGTGACCAATGCACCAGCAATTTTCATGAATCTTATGAACCAAGTCTTCCGGGAGTATTTAGACAGGTTCGTTGTCATCTTCATCGACGACATCCTGGTATATTCTAAGAACCGGAAAGAGCATGCGGAGCACTTACGAATTGTCCTGGAAACTCTTCGACAACATAAGCTTTATGCCAAATACAGCAAGTGCGAGTTTTGGTTAAAACAAGTTGGTTTCCTTGGACATATCGTATCAGGAGAAGGAATTTCTGTGGATCCAACAAAAGTCTCAGCAGTCAGCGAATGGCCTACACCAAAGTCTGTGAAGGATATTCGGAGTTTCTTGGGTTTAGCTGGATATTACAGAAGATTCATTGAAGGCTTTTCGAAGATAGCAACACCCCTGACCAAGCTCACACGAAAAGATGAAGAATTTGTGTGGTCAGAAGCATGCGAGCAAGCTTTCGTAGAACTTAAGTCGAGACTGACTTCTGCACCTATTCTTGTAATACCGGATCAATCTGGAGGATTTGAAGTGCATTGCGATGCATCCGGTAGGGGATTAGGATGTGTTCTACATCAGCACGGTAAGGTTGTGGCTTATGCTTCCAGACAACTGAAGACTCATGAGCGCAATTACCCGACGCATGATCTAGAGTTGGCAGCCGTTATTTTTGCTCTTAAAATTTGGCGCCACTACTTACTTGGTGAACGAGTGAACATCTACACAGATCATAAAAGTCTGAAGTATGTGTTTACCCAGAAGGAGTTGAATATGCGGTAGAGAAGATGGTTAGAACTTATGGCGGACTTCGACATCAATTTGCAATATCATCCAGGAAAGGTGAACGTAGTACCTGATGCTCTTAGTCGCCAACCATTAGCAATGAATCTCACCGCCCAGTGGAAGCTTCAGCAAGACCTACATCAGATGGAGATCGAACTAGTCATGCCAGGTGATGTTTCAAATTTGATGAATCTACAAGTTCAATCAACCATGGTCAATCAGATCAAAGCAGCTCAAGCCAGCGATGCTAAGTTGCAAAAGATCAGAGAACAAGTGGAGAATGGACTCAGAACAGATTTCATCATCCATGAAGACGGATCTTTGAGATACGGCAGCAGATTGTGTGTACCAAAGGGTCCTGTTCGGGAAGAGTTAATGAGAGAAGCTCACAGCTCTCCCTATTCAGTACATCCTGGAGGTACCAAAATGTACAAGGATCTACGTAAGAATTATTGGTGGCATGGTATGAAGCGTGAAGTAGCCAGAAGCGTCGCAAAATGCTTGGTGTGTCAGCAAGTAAAGGCTGAACATCACAGGACTGCTGGATTACTTCAACCGTTACCAATTCCAGAATGGAAGTGGTAGCACATTAAGATGGACTTTGTAACTGCTCTTCCTCGCAGCACAAAAGGTAACGATGCGATTTGGGTCATTGTGGATCGACTCACAAAGTCGGCTCACTTCATCCCATTTCGAGTTGGCCAATCAACTGAGACATTAGCGAAGAAGTACATGGAGGTAATAATCTAATTTAGATTTAAACGAAATTCTACATAATGTACTATCTCTGATACCCATGAACTCAAACAGGAAATTGTGAGACTTCATGGAGTACCAGTCTGCATTGTCTCCGATCGTGACACCAGGTCCCGATCACAATTTTGGCAAAGTCTGCAAGCTAGCTTGGGAACAAGTCTGAACTTCAGCACGGCTTATCATCCACAAACAGATGGTCAGTCGGAACGAACTATTCAGATCTTGGAGGATATGCTCAGAGCATGTATGCTCGACTTCAAGGGATCGTGGGAAGATCACTTGCATCTTGTGGAGTTCGCGTACAACAACAGCTACCAAGCAAGCATAGGAATGGCACCTTTTGCAGCATTATATGGAAGGAAGTGTCGATCGCCATTAAGTTGGGACGACATCGGAGATAGGGAACTCCTTGGACCAGAGATGATAGTAGCGACCGTGGATGTGGTTCGTACTATCAGAGAAAGAATGCGCATAGCCCAAGATAGACAGAAACATTGGGCTGATGCAAAGAGACGACACTTGGAGTTCCAGCCAGGAGACCATGTATTCTTGAAGATATCTCCGAACCGCGGAGTGATCAGATTTGGAAGACGGGGAAAGTTGAGTCCGAGATACATTGGACCGTTCGATATACTCGAACGAGTCGGTGAAGTGGCATACCGATTAGCGCTTCCACCCTCATTGGAAGGAGTGCATAACGTGTTCCATATATCCCAACTCAGAAAGTATGTGAGTGACCCCAGCCATGTACTTGATCATTCCGAGCTTACGATACAGCCCGATTTGTCTTGTGAGCAACAACCTGTGGAGATCCTGGATAGAAAGGTAAAGACACTTCGGAACAAGGAAGTTAATTTGGTCCGGATAATGTGGAGAAAAGACACTCCAGGAGAATCTACGTGGGAAAGGGAAGATGAGATGCGTGCAAGATATCCGCACCTTTTTTTTGTAAATTAGTCCTTAAATAAAAGTTGTAAATTTCGAGGACGAAATTTTTGTAAGGAGGGTAGATTGTAACAACTCCAATTTTTGTATACCAAAATTTAATTTAAAATTGAAGTATACTTGGAGTATTAATGTTGCTGATAACACTTTAAGTATCTATCTCTTTACAATAATTACAAGAAGGAGCTTGTAGCTCATTGGTAATACCTTGCACTGCTGAACTAAGCCACCAGAGATCGAATCCCATACCCCACATTATTTTTATTATTGATTTTTTAAAAAACCTTTAGAATACCAAGAGTTTACACGTGCATATCTCACAAAAACCCCACTACACCCAAAGATGTAACAATTGCAGAGGGTAGATGGACCGTCCGGGGAGATCCAGGTCACCGGACTCGGTCGGGAATCGGCCAACTCGGCCTTGACTCGGCCGACTCAGTGATCCGACCGAGTCACGGCCGAGTCACGCCGATTCCGGCAAGGGTCACAACATGAAAGTTGTGTCTTTTGGTATTCCCTACTCACCTGCAAAGTTTCAGCCCAATCCCACTTCCAGAGATCTTTAAAACCCCCAATTACTCCACTTTTAATACATTTTTATTACATTTTATCATATTTTTATTTTTTAACTTTTCATCTACCCTAACCCTAACCCTAGCCTAGCCCTATATAAAGGCCCCTACCCTCTACCTTTTCCCCTCACAACTCTAAGCATACTCTCTAAAACTCTTGAGAACTTGGTGCAAAGAGCGAGAAGCGAAGCGCTGCCGAAACCGACGACGGATTCCGGCGACCGGATCAAGACCGACGTGACGTTTCCAACGAATCGGCAACCACCACACCTTTTAGAACGCTTAGCTTGTCCAAACCCGTAAGTCCCAACCTTCTACCTCTCTTTTCTATATTTGCAAAATACGACTTTTTGAAACCCGACGGAAATCGGACAAACCGATTTCCGATTCGGTTTTTCTTAAAAATTCCACTTGTCACCTAATACATATTATCAACCCTCTTGCATGTTGACTATTAATCACCCTTAAATCAAATTTAATTGTACTTTTCCACATGAAATGATAAGTTCTTTAGAAAACCGTATTTCTTGCATAAAAATACCATCAAGTTAAATTTTAATGTTCTATTTAGATACCCCACTCCTAATCATGTTTATTTTGATAACAAAACTTGTTTCATTCAATTTGGATGAAATTTCACACATGAAATGATAACGTTTATGAATACCGTATTCTTGCACCTTAATACCCTTAAGTTTAACATAGCTTATTTCACCTTGAAACTTCACCAAAATTTAATATAAGTCACGGGGTAATGACCTACCCTTACACACACTCATTATAACCCTAATTGATAAATAACAAAAATACAGAATACGATATTATAGGACTTTTTCACTAAAATACCATAACCTTTATAACTTTTAGTTTAACCCTTAAATTGTAAACTTTTCTAAATAAAACTTATATAAAATGAAAGCACGATTGGTCATGGACATCGATCGTTTATCTAAACTGTCTTGTGGGTCTAGGCAAGTGTGTCTAAGGCTAGTGGTTTTTAATTAGGCCCACGACTGTGGTTCCTTCCCACTTACCTGGCACTTACCTGGCTGCATTCGACGGTGAAGAGGCGATTTGAGGCTTCTAATGACTCATCGTTTAGACCATGGAATATAGGTTAGATGGTCTAGGAAACCCTAACAACTAAAATATGGAGAACTATATACTTTTACAAATAAATACCCTATATTTAGAAAATCTTTTCCCTAAATTAAAAGTATTTATAAAACCTGAGCAAAGTACCATTACAACCCATTCGTGGGGAACCTGTTAGGGATAGCACGGTTCATCGTGCACCCGCAGGCTAGTAGTGCGAGATTCAGACCTCCGCAAGGAGCATTCGGTCTCGAAAGGTTTAAATACAATATTTAAGGAAAGTAATATTTTTTTTGTAAATAAAATATTCATTTAAAAATCATTTAAGTGTTTTATTATATATAATTATCATTTAAACACTTATTTTGTTATAATATCAAGTTTCCACTTTTTCCTAAAAATCATAGATTAAAAGTTACATTAAAATACCACGAATTTCAAATAAACAATTAATACTTTTATTAGGATATATTCACTAGAATAACACAAATAAAATTCACATCCATTACAATAATAAAGACGATTATTAAATACTTGAGGTATATTTTGAAAACTATACAAAAGTACTTTTTACATAAAACCCCCTCAAGTTTCACAAATTACAATAAGGCCCCTAGCTAATATTGAACTTCAAATTATCTTTCTTTTAGTCTGACTCGGGTTAGAGTCTGACTAATTCTGACTTGAATATAATTCAAGTCAATCTATATTTCAATCATATTCCAACACAACTTGAAATCATGAATCCCTGAATACAGTTAACAATATATTCATTTTTGACTGAATCAAACCATGGATATTCATTCCATTATCCTGATATTCCATTTACCTGATTATACAGTTGCAACATGTTTACTGATATCATGGTTTTGGTCAGTCACTCAATTTACATATTCCATTACTACAACACTGTTAAAACATTACGGGGTTTAAAGGGGTAGATTGGTACGGAAGATGTTAAAAGTGGAATGAGGTGGTCAGATTAAGACACCTAACATGAATACTGTTGCTGTTGTACCGTGGCATAACGGTTCCTTGTACTCTCCGTTTGCACTGATCTCTAGCATATAGAGATCCCCCTCGTATACACTGGCATTCTTCTGTACCAAGCTACAAACAACTGCGTTAAACAATATTCCATAATATTCTATAACATAATACTCTAGAAAATACTGTTACTCTGCCATTCTCACTCCACTTTTCTTTGGGACTTACCGAGCGACCTGTTCGCTGACGACATTCTATTTCTTTCTTCTTTGAATGTCGTCAGGTGCGTTGGACCAAGTTGAGACCGAGCCAACAACTGAAGATTTGGAGCAGTTCCAAGAAGATCCAGAGCTCTAGACTTTGTACTTGTTCTTTCCAGTATTTCCTTTTATTATTATGCCACTGTTTAGGCATTGCTTTCTTTTTTCATTCCAGCTGTATTTTCATTTCATGCATTGTATAAAGAATGTTATTAATAAAAGTTGCTGTTATCTCAATCTCATTTGTCTCTTGTGATTATTTTATATTGCTTAGTTACGCTTAGCGTATGTACTTCTGAGTACATACGTAGCGGGCCTCGTCACGACCACTTCGCCGTACATTGGGAAGCGGGGCGTGACATCATGGTTCGTCCAACTTTTCCAAATTAAGTGCTTAAATGGATGGAGCAACAAGTCATTCACAATGCTTCTTTCGTTCTTGAAAGATTATATGCCTCCGAGAAATAACGTGCCCGACAGCTGGTATAGAGCCCAGAAGATGATGTCTGATTTGGGTCTAAAGTGCAAGAAGATTCAAGCATGTCCTAAAAATTGCGTTTTGTGCCGGAAAGAGAATTCAGATTTGAAAGAGTGTCCAACATGAGGAGAGGCCAGGTATAAGCCGAAAGATTCTGATAAGAAGCCCGATATACCTGTCAAGATAGCACGATACTTTCCCATAACACAGAGGCTACAGAGGCTATTCAGGTGCAAGAAAACAGTCGGGGCAATGATTTGGCATCACCGTGCTCCTCCAAGTGAAGATGGAAAAATGAGCCATCCAAGAGATTCACCGGCATGGAAGTATTTCGATAGGAGGCACGCAATATTCAGTAGCGATCCTCGCAATGTCCGGCTCGGACTGGCTACTGATTGCTTCTGCCCATTCAACTATATGGCTGGAAGTCACAGCACATGACCCCTTGTAATGATAATTTATAATCCGTCGCCTTGGTTGGCTATGGACCAATCATACTTTATGATGCATCTTCTTATCGACAGACCAAATTCACCGGGGAACAATATTGACGTCTATCTCCGACCTCTGATCGAGGAGTTGAAATCTTTGTTCATTGATGGTGTAGAGACATATGATGCAAATACAAATACAACCTTCATACTGCGTGCGGCTCTAATGTGGACAATTAATGACTTTCCTGCGTATGGAATGCTATCAGGTTGGTCCGTACATGGTCACAAAGCATGTCCTCATTTCCATGAACACACAACATCGAAATTCTTGAATTTTAGCAGGAAGGTTTATTATTGCGGCCATCGACGTTTCCTGCCTCCAGACCACCCCTATAGGTTAGACACGGTTCACTTTGATGGTCATCAAGAGCTTCTTGGACCTCCATCCCTATTGTCCGGAGAGGACGTGACTGCTAAATGGGATGGTTACAATAATGTGACCTTCGGGATGGATCCGACAAAACAGGTCAAACCACCATTTTGGAACAAGTTAAGCATTTTCTTCGAGCTTCCGTACTTGTCTACAAATTCAGTGCGTCATTGTCTGGACGTCATGCATATAGAGAAGGGAGTATCAGAGCACATACTTAACTTGCTTCTTTGTAAAGACGGGAAATCGAAAAACAACCTGAATGCTCTGATGGATCTACAAGAGTGGGGAATAAGAAGTGAATTGCACCCCAGTCCCATAGGCTGAGGCCTGACAAAGCTAGGGGGGAGGCAGCATTCCCCCTCTTTTTTACCCTTGACTATCGCTATACCGGTCCTCATGCCGACAGGTTCGGCCGGTATATGGGGGACGAGAGCCGACTCGTGAAGAACTATCAACTTCACGTTGAGTGGGGCGAGCAGCACCAGCGCTCATTCGCCCTCTTCTTTGATCAGGCTCGGGTATGTATTAATATATATTTTCATTTGATTTATCCAATATATTTATTATTAACACTTGCAATCTAATAACAATGTTTTTTTTGTATTTTCAGTCGGATTGCGATTTTCATCCTGTACCCGACCCTAATCACCCTGGGTGGGTGCTCGACCTTCATGCTCTATACAATGGCCTGATGAAGAACATGCATACCAAGGTCCGATACAACAGGAATGAGCTGAAGGCCGACTGCTACTCCCTGTGGATGGCGACCCCCAAGGCAGAGAGACCGGCCTCCTATCTACTCCGGCGTTTGCGAGAGTCGACGTAGAGACATGGCTTCTATTGTGCGAATATTTCGACTCCCAACGCAAACTGGTATGTATTTTAAATGTAATTCATTGTTTAGGATATAATTTATTTTTTTGTGTTCCTTAATTAGAAAACTAAATGTTAATGCGTTTTGCCGAAACAGGCCGCTCAGAATACAGAGAACAGGAAGTCGGCGAAGAGAGGTCGCCCTACTTACACAGGTGGCTCGAGGAATATTACTCGAGCCATGGAGTTATCGGTAAATTACAATAGACCGACCTTTGTGATATTGTGCAATATTAAGAGTTATTTTATAATATTTCTAATATTAAGAGTTATTTTTTAATATTGCAGACAACTCAGACCGTGGCGCAAGGTGGTACACCGAGCGTGCTGTCTGCATATCTTGCCGTCCGCGGCACCTCGACAGATCCCGCCACGGGAGAGCTTCGATATCCCGACGTCGCTACCCAGGAGTATTGCGTAAGTGTTAATATTTATTCTACCCATATTTGAAATTTTAGTTTTGGAAGGTTCAAGTTTAAATTTTATACTTATACTTTACTGCTTAATGTGGGTGTAGGAGCGGGTGGTTGAGCAGGCCGAGGTCTCGGGGATCGATTTTACCGGACAGAGCGATCCGAGGCTGCTGACCCCAGTTCTGGACGCCGCACACGGAGGGCACCACGGAGGTTGGGAGAGAGGCTGGGGACTGGACCCTAGCAGGGCCCATATGAGGTTGGACTCCATCCCGGCGATTACTTCCTCCGTTTCCAGAGAGCGACGTGTCCAGCAGGAACTGGAGAGCTTGAGGGCCACCGTTCAGGAGTTGAAGGAGATGCTGGTATGTATACTACTTTATAGTAAAATATCATGTCATATTATAGATATCAACATATCCATAATTAGTACGTAGCTTGAGCTTATTTGGTTTTAGACTTAGGTTTGATTAATCATACATACATAAGTAATTAAAATAAACAACGGTTTTCCAAACTAGATATCCAAATGGGGTTTCGAAATAACTTGATAATGATACGAATTTGAATAATACACAGTTCTTACACGCTTCTTACACATGTTAGGTCCAGACGTGACAGGGTACATCGGCCGAGCCTCCACATGCATCTCCTTCGGCTGCGGCTCCGCAAGCCACTATATCGGCTGCGGTTCCGCAGACAGCTCCTATAGCTCCACCGCCGGCTCAGACTCCCGCAGCCGCGGCTCCGCAAGCGACTACCTCGACGGAGGCTGCGCAGACCACATCGCCAACTCCACAGGCCGCTCAGACTCCCGCACGCGCCGAATTCCATGGTTTATTGACCGAGGAGCAGGCGCGCTTAATTCTATCGTTTATCAGAGGTGGAGCTGGACCGAGCTAGGGTAGCTTTTTTATTCTTATTTTTTGAAACATGTATTTATTTATATCATACATATTGTACTACATTTTGAAATGATATTGGTTTATATTTATATCATATTCAGTTTTTGGGTTTCTTTTGTATATTATATGCGTGAGATGTGATTATGAATACTGCGATATATGTTGTGTGATGATTAATTTTATATTTTATTGATATATATATTATTGTGCACATGGCGGGAAAAAATCAGGCAGCCCTTTTTTTTAATATAAAAAACAGATAAGATGTATCTACGGATTACACATGTTGCCCCTACGACTTAAACCGTAGGGGCAAAATATCAGTATTAACTGATATTTCCTCCCTGATCTCAATACCAGGGGGTTGGGATTGCCCCTAAGGATATATCTGTAGGGGCAAACAAAGACCCCTACAGAGTTATCCGTAAGGGCCAAATATCAGGATTTCTGATATTTTGTCCCTACGGATAAGTACCTACGCATATATCCGTAGAGGATAGTACTTGGCCCTACGGATATCTCCATAGGTACAGTTAATATATTTTAAAAAAAACGTAAATAAAATAACTTTTTTTCCCCTACGGCCTACTCCGTAGGTGAAACTGGCCCTACACAGAACTCCGTAGGGGCAAGTTCAGAGCTTCAACTTGCACCTACGACGTTTGCACCTACAGGTTATTTTTTCTCCCCTACGGAGTTATCCGTAGGGGCAGTGGTTTGCCCCTACGGATAAATCCGTAAGGGCAACCCTTATTTGTAGTAGTGTGTGAGGTATTTACGTACGTATGTATATGCTAAAATGTTATATGGTCTAGTTCAATGATAATTTGGGATATTTACATATTCATATGCTAAAATGTTATATAGTTTAGTATAATGATAATATGGGTATCACGTTCCGCTCCCCAGTAGACGGAAACAGTGACGTGGCAAGCCCGCAATGTATTTACTATGAAATAAATACGTTAAGCGTAATTAAGCAATATATAAATTAACAAGAATGACAAGAGTAATAAAATGAAACAGCAACTTTATTTATATTCAACTTTATATACAACTGTTTGTAATAAAAAGATACAATGATTTAAAGCAAATGTTTAAACAACGGCATACAGAAAATAAGTGCAAGAAGAACTAGTAGTCAGGCTGAGCTGTAAGCTGGTCCAAGTACTCCTGACTCGGCTTTATCTCCTCAAAGTCCGGTCATTCTGACGAACATTCCAAAAAAAGAAATAGAAAGGAATGTCGTCAGCGAACTAGCGCTCGGTAAGTCCCAAAGAAGAAAATAGAAGGTAATATATAATGTGAAGTGAACAGATAAAGTTGTATATGATCGTTTCCATGTATAGAATAGTTATTCTAACGTGATTATTTGTAATTTGATAAAAAAAAGGTATTCATGTATACGGGAGAAATCCATCTTACCCCGTGGACTATGGTAACATGTAGTATAAGACCCCGTCATAACCCATTGGACAACGACACGTGAATTCATATAAGTGTCTTTTAAGTGATCTCTCGTGCCATGATATACGTTCCGTACCAATCTACCCCTTTATCCTCGCGTAAAGTATTGTATAGATTATGTTTATAGGTCTTTACCGAAACCATGGATATAATATGTTCAGGTTCATGTTTAGAATGTAATCATGTGTTCAAGTAGTCATGTTGAGTTTATGTCAAGTTATAACCATGATTCGGTTAAGTCGAGTCAATTTTGAGTTTGATGATTGAATTCGAGTATTCATGTTCATAATCAAGTATTCAAGTTCGTGTTTGAATTTGGATTCAATTTTGAGTTTGGAGTCAGATTGAATCAGACACTTTTAAACTGATTTAACTCTTGAATTTTTAGGTTTGGGAGTCATCGGCACGCAACTACTACACATGGACGGCAGAATTTGTGTATTTTTCCAAGACAATTGCCATTGATAACTCTGTTAAGTTGTTTAATCTGAATAGGCAAGCACTCACTTTCTACGGCTCTCTGAGGCTCAAGAGAATTGATCCCGCTTAAATCTATATTTACTAAAGTTCTTAAAATATTGTTTTGTATATCCCAAAGGGTTTTATGAAAAATATTTTTAATATAGTTAAAAATAAAACCTCGAGGGTGATTTGAATTCATGATTGAATTCGAGTATTCATATTCATGATCAAGTATTCAAGTTCGTGTTTGAATTTGGATTCAACTTTGAGTTTGGACTCAGATTGAGTCAGACACTTGTAAACTGATTTAACTCTTGAAATCTAAGGTTTGGGAGTCATCGGCGCGCGATTGCTACACATGAACGGCAGAATTTGTGTCTTTTTCGAAGACAATTGCCATTGATAACTCAGTTAAGTTGTCTAATTTGAATAGGCAAGCACTCACTTTCTCTGGCTCTCCGGGGCTCAAGAGAATTGATCCCGCTTAAATCTATATTTACTAAATTTCTTAAAATATTGTTTTGTATATCCCAAAGGGTTTTATGAAAAATATTTTTAATATAGTTAAAAATAAAACCTCGAGAGTGATTTGTATTACTTAAGCTTTTCATGAACATGTATTTTAAGTATTGTGATATTTTCATGATAATACTTAACTTTTAAAAGTTTATGGTATTTTATTGAAAACTAGTCCTTTTTGGTCATTTGATGGTATTTTATTAACGTTTTTTAATCTTTTATTTTTAGAAAAATATAGTTTCATAAAATAATGAAAATATGGATTTATAATTTTATTTAATTTTTAATTTTAAAAATTAGTTTTATTTAGAAATTCACATTTCTTAAATACCGTATTTTATAACCTTTCGAGATCGAATACTCCGCGAGTAGTGTTGCATCTTGCTCTACTATCCTCAGGATGAGTGATAATCCGCACCATCCATTAACGGATCCCCTAACGAGAGTTGTAGATACATAATTGCAAAGGAATACAAATACCGCTTTAAAAGAAACACGATTTTTAAAATATGTGGTATTTTATTGTAAAGTAATTCTTTGAATCAAATATACATATATAGGCATCGTGCTATGAAAACCAAAGTGTGCGTGTGGGGTAGGTTGTTATCTCATGAAGTTTTTCTAAAAGTATTGTTTAAACATTTTGTCGGAAAGGTGTGATAATAAAGTTAAGGATATTTTAATGAAAAGTTGTCTTTATGGTTGTTTCACATGAGAATTTTGATAATACTTTTTAACATTTCAAAAAAATAAAATATTATTTTTGGAAATTTTTATAATTTAATAATAAAATTTTGAATATTTTAATATTTATAAATGGGAAAAAATTGAAAAATTATGGAAATTATTAAAAGAGGGTGTTTTATGTGAATTATGTAAAATTTTAAGTTTTTATGATTAGTTTGACACTAATTTAGTGCTAATCGCGATTAAAAATCGCTAATCGCGCTTTAAGCTATTTTGTGCAAAACATGCACCATATCTTTTCTACACTAGTTGCATTTTCCTACATGTTTTGGGTGCATGGCCTGTTATTTTGGGGTTACTATTGATGTGAGAATAAAAATAGAAAAGAAAAGGAATGAATAGAATATATAGGTATGGGTGAGAGAGAGAAAGTGAGGGTTTACCTTTGACCCAAGTCTTGAGCCATCCTCCTTCATTGTTTTCACTCATTTCTCTCCCTCTCCCTCATGTTGTCGCTGCTGCTACTGCACTCTCTCCCCCTCTCCACAAAATCCCCCAAAAGACCATGAAAATCACCTCAAAACCCCATTCCCTTTTCACAAAAATGGTGCACAAGCTCACAAGCTATCCATTGGTCCAAGAAAGTTCGCATTTTGGCGCTGTAGAGGATTCATGAATGTCAAATGAGGTATATCTTTCACATTAAGTGTGGTATTACCTTTTGTTTTAGCCTCTATTCAAGTTTAGTTTCAATTTTGTGTAGTTTTGTGCACTTTGGACATTTCTAGAGAGGGTTAGGGTTAAGTTGAGATTTCGTGGTGAACTTGAGTGTTTTGAGTGACCTTAAACCCCCCCATGACGTTACAAACCCAGAACTTACACTAGATTAAAACTGAAACCCAAAATACGGAAAAACAGAAACTTTTGATGTCGGTTTGTGAACTTTGAGCGTGCAGGCAAATCTGGATTGAACTGGGATTTTTACTGGAAAAATAAACAACTCCAGAGACCCATTTGAGACCATAGGAACCCACTGTAGCAAGACGAACCACAATGAAGTCCCAAGGGCCGGCGAGACCGGATTTTCATGAGAGAGGGCTCGGCCACTTGGTGAGGGCGTGGGTCCAGGTTTCTTCTGTAGGTCGCATGTACCCTATATATCAGCCTAGTATTGTTTGCTCATATGGTTTTCACCATCATCCAAATCTGGGACCAATTTCCTACGTTGTAGTATCATGAAGTTGCCACGACTTAAACCATAGATACCAAATCTTGGTTTTTTTGTTAGATTGGTAGCCCCCAGGGAATCTGGAGTGACCCTAGACACTTACAGGAAAAACTAGCAAGACCATTACCCTATATTGACTACCAGGAGACTACTCTACAAACATGACACCCCAATTACCTACCAGGGCCGGCGTCGCCGGAATGTTAGGGTAGGGGCCCGGCCACCTTGTGGAGTCAGGAGCCCAGGTTGCTTCCATAGCTCATTTACACTTTATACATCACTCCAGTATTGTTTTGGAACAATGTTCTCACCTTATACAAAATTTGGGACCACTTTCTCTAGTTGCTGCTTTGATTTGAGTTATGATTTTTCGTATTTCGATTTCTGGATTTCAGTATTTGTGCTTTATCTCGATCATGTGACGTTTGTACGTCTATATTGAGTGATATCGGGTTGATTCGCGAAAGCTAACCATAGGTTCTAACCTATAGGCTTTTAAGCGTATCGTTTTGGTTTTCGTGTATTGTTTTGATTTCGATTTAATGTGATGCAATACGTGTGACATGTAGGCACCCCCACGGTGATCCGAGACGATGAAGAAGATGGTGGCGACATCGTCATCGGCAAGCAAGATCAAGGTGAGTAGATTATGTCTACGGGGGAAGTCGGGTGGATAGCGTATAACACCCCCGCAGTTCGATGTTTAGTATAGTATAGATATACTATATATGATAGCTTATTGTGTGTCGTGGATATCGAGATGAGACTAGTTGTACTATGGTTAGATTAGGGCGTAGAAGTAAACTAGTATAGTTCCTAGTTGCGAACCCTAGAATAGGTTTACACCCACACGCACACACATGCTTACTTGTTATAGTTATACCTGGATAATGAGGATAGTGGATGATATTTGGAGATGAGTTGATGATATTGGGCAGAGCGCCATGAGATCGGTGATATGATGTGATTCGTATTTGGGATACGACATGTGATTTTAGTGGGCCTTTGGACGTGTGTTTACACACGCATTTATATAGATGGTATCGATTAGTACTAGACTAGATCAGTACCCAAGATCATGAGATATGATGATAAAGATACCAGATAATTGATGAAATGGATGTGACATTGACCCGTACCCAAATTTGGGATGCCGTACGAGCTTTATATTGATGATAGATCCGCACTCATGACTCAAGAATGTCATATGATATTGTATCGTACGCGGTACCTTTGAGGCGGGATCACCGACTTGTATATTATATATATATATATATATATATATATATATATATATATATATATATATATATATATATATATATATATATATCGAGTAAGATTTAGGTGGTTTCCATACCCCTCCTGATCGACATGTTAGTTAGAGCTGTAGTTTTGTTAGTAGATGTTAGGCTAGGTCGATGTCATACCTATTTCAAAACTAACGAATCGGGAGTATTTCAAAGATAGGCAAAGGTTTTCTACGGATATTTTTAAAAGACACATCTTTTCTTAAAAACACCGTAGCCCTTATTTTACTAAAAACCCCGATTCGTCTTATTTCAAATGACAAACTGTATGACATTTTTATATTGATGCAGATGCGTCACTGTTGCGTTTATTAGTCGATTCCTGCATATCCTTGTTATTCGCTTCGCATCGCATCGCATGTGCAAATGGTTATTGTTATATTAAAATCATGCTGTTAGGACACCAGCACCATTATCGATGATGTATATGTTCCACGTACACCTGCTTGCCAGCTCACACACTTTATCATCGATAATTGCCATGTCACTACACTGTAGTACTGTTGCATTCAGGATATGACCTTTGCATGGCATACTTGTACACATACCTATTGTACACCCATATTTGTACACATACTCATTTGCACATACATAGATGATTCTCGCTTGATTTGGAAATTTGGGAACCGCGAGATACTCTTTAAAACTGATGCATTTTAAAAGAGCGGTTTTCCCTTAATATGTGCATATTACTATTCCATGTTGCATGATATACTGATATGCTTACATTTCTTTTACATGTCGCATACATCATGCTTTTTGATTATACGCATTGAGATATGTTGTTTCCATGATATTTCTGGATTTGGGAACCGTGGGTATTTCAAAAGAGAGTATGTAATTGTTTTAAAAACCCGGTTACCCTTGATATGATATTTCAGTGCGTCCACCATGTATTTTCTCGGTTCTGAGAGCGACATGTGAACCCGATTCGAGGAGGCGGATGAGGCCGATTGCGGGTACTTGGTGGACCCGGTATGGTACCTCGGGGCGAGAACGGATCGCTGTGTAGTAGACGGCGAGCCTGGAAGAGGGATTACTACCTACCGGTGATTGTATTTGAGCTCGGCGGATATCTGGGGGATACCGACCGGAGTTGAGAGTTGATATGGACCGATCCGGACTGACGGAGCCATATGTATATGAGGATTTACGTGTCGATGCTAGGCACAGATTTCATGATGTTTTCGAGTGTCGATGCTTGACACTCAGGTTCAATGATTTTGATATGTCGCGAGCGACACATGTTGATTTACATCCTCATACTTCCATGCATATGTTTATGATATTTACATGCATGATACTTATTGTCATTGGGTGACACGTGGACGATTTCTACCTACATATATTGACATTGATGATATTGATCACACAGTTGGATGATATCCACATATTCATAGACTTCATGATATAGTCGACATTGATTATACCTCATATTTATGATATGCTATTACCTGAGGCACTGGCACGAGCACTTGGCACTACACTCATGTATAGATGTTACATTGCCACCTTATCTTGCTTCAGACTTATTCATTTGAGGTTTATATATATATCTGATCGTATTGACCTAGGATTGTGTCATACATACGATTTCTGCTCTTTGATGTTTTCTATTCACGAGTTGGCAACTCACCTCCGTTGTGCCACAGTTTCTTGCAGGTTTTGCCGTACAGGTTTCATTGCGGCTTCTGGCACACTGCTTTCCTTACGGGTGATTTGCTTTGATAGGTGGGTTCTTTTGCATCAGAACCCCCATTGTACATGTATTATTCAGTTGTATCTAGAAATTCCATCAACCAAACTTGTATATTGTTTCAGACTTAGAAAACCAGTTGTGTATTATTTCGACCTTAGAGTCGCGCGTTGTAGTATTATGGTTTTCATGCTGATTTTGAGTTTTCCTTGAGCTTTGATCCTCGCCCTTCGGCGTTATATATTGTACTGCTTGCGTAGTTGTGACCGTCGATTGACGAAGAGCTAGCTCCCGCTTAGGGATGCCTTTTATCACTGCATATATATTATTCTTGTTGTACCCCGTTCGGGGCCAGTATTTACAAAGGAATCTCTGCCGAAATTTAAAGAAAAGACAAGACATCTTAAAAATGTATATCCGGCTTACTTATTTAAAAACCTTGTTTTTAAAATATGTTTTCCTTACTTCTTAAAAACCAGTTTTCTTTATTTACTCCTTAAAATGGTTTTAGATTTCTGGGCTTTTGGCTTACTTGAATTAGATTGGGGTCCTATAGACTTCATATGATTCAAGGGCCAGTCACAGGCTATTTCGGGTCGTGCCAAAGTTGGTATCAGAGCGCTAGGTTAACCTTGGTTCGAGTCTAAGTTTGACTATGCGGAGCCTAGAGCGTTTATATATATACGGTACTTAGGCTTGACCTTACGGAACTTAGACTTAGTCGAGGGGGTATTATACCCGAACTTTTGTCGCATAGGATGACCCTTGGTTGATGGAGTAAGTAGCTTGAGTAGAGTGACGTACCGTACGTATGTTCCACGACATACTTACGATACGCTACTCCGCTTAAGAAACCTTAGGATGTACATTTCCTTGAACAGTATTATATTCATTCCTATGATCTATCCTCATCAATATTGGTTATGATTTTGCTGCCACGATTACATGGCGGAGAGAGCTATGACTAGAGTTGCGTCAGCATGAGCTCGTCACGGACGAGGACTGACCAAGGCGTGATTCCAGAGATGTACGATTGTATAGAGGCGTCGCTCTATTGTGTTTTCGCGCCATGAGCGTTTGACAAATCGCTTTTACGAGATTTCCCGGATGTGCTGATCGGCACCAGAGGATCAGGCTACTTCCAGAGGCCAGCAGAGTGATGACCATTAATATATCGCTTATTCATAACGATTGAGGTGCTGTTCAGCGTACAGATGAATGAGCCAGTTGCTGCTGCAAATGACGAGATATCGCCCAGATGTTGGAGCTACCGCAGCATGAGTATATACTTAAAGATATGATGGGAAGTTGCTAGTCCCCCAAAGAGGAACGACTAGGACATGTGGTTTGTTCGCTTACCCCGATGCGAGGTCATCAGATAGATTATATCCAGCTGGAGACGACTTCATATTCGTTGGTAGTCGATAGAGACGATCGAATGTCAAGAACCCAATTCCAAGTTTAAAGTATTCGGAAGACAATGCAAGTAATGTTAATGACCCTCTAGAAGAATGAAACCCTAACTCAACGTAATGACCATGGAATGCCTCCGAACCTTAGGGTTTGCGGCAGTTTAGCGGTGCCATTTGTGAGGCTTGGGTTTGCCCTTCTACGGTTGGTCCACAGGTGCTGTGGTATGTACCGGAATACTATTAAACTGTACTCAAGATGTTGATCTCTTGAGGGATTATGAGGTTCTGACAAATCGATCGGATGGTTCGACATCATTCGGATATCATGTGATGGGACACATTGCTTGGGAGACTCCAAAAACGAGTATAGCCATTGGAGCGCAGTCATGCAGTCACGAGAAGACGAGTCTGAATTAGTCGACATTGGAGCAGAGTGGAGTAAAGAGTTCGCCCGAGAATTCGACGAGATGACGTTCCACTCTGCTGACATCAGAGATGCGATACGCATGCAGAGGCGTCATATATGGATATACCTTCCAGAAGGAGTCGCGATGAGCATACATCCGTTCCGGAATGAGAAACAGATATAGTAAATATGATAACTTCCGGGAAAATCGGCAGAAATGAGATTTGAGAGAGAGCTCGACAGGACCTTTCTGGAATACTATACGGGAAGACTTAGACCCAGGAGTGGTCATATTGCGCACACCCAGCAGGCCAGAGTTCGGCATCGTCGACAAGATAGTTGACCAGGTTCGGATAGAGGATCTCAATCAGATGCGTTGTGAGTTGATCAAGAATGGACGGGAATGGAGTATATCTCCGCTGGTTGGGACGAGTTCCTGAGGGCGCGTTCAGCTAGATATCTTCCACAGAGTGATGAAGATACCGAGTTCATGATTTCGAGTCCGTGTGAGAGACTTCGGATTGACCGTAGCCGAGAACGTTTGCAGTGCGCAGATAGAGACGTGACGTCGAAGTGAACGATGATACAGACAAGTGGGACAAGAAGTTTGTGCGAGATGCTAACGAGCTATTGTTACTCCCGTTAAGATTGAAGGTCGGATATGTCTACAGAGGCGTTGGGACGCGACCAGCTTGCGAGAAAATGTTGTGCTGAGGACGCAGATGTCCAAAGAGCGAGAAAAGATTTTGCAAGAGTACCAGCCTCCGTACAGTTCGGCATAGGCGAGAGCAGAATAGAGCTTGAGCAGGATTCCTTCCAGGACACTGATGCAATAAGATTTGCAACAAGGATTGGAGGTGTAATGTGTATTCAGAGGACCAGAGGTCGGCGCCAGCGACGTGCTGCTTTACGAGTGGTCGTGAGGATTGACCAGAGAAGTGCCAGAACGGAATCGCCCCCGTTAGCACACCTGACAGGGCCGATGAGCCGATGGATTGCAAGACTGGTAATCCACAGAGAAGATAAGGGCTTAGAGACAGAGGACGCCAGACCGTGAGCAGGAGGCAAGTAGATATCTTGCGCCGCTAGCATTGGATGCACTGACACCTCCTCGACCTTGAAGGAGAATATACCGACGACGGTATTTATGATTTGTGATTTTGTGATTCGATTATCACGTATCCGTCACATTGGATTTCGGTATTTTAGGCGATTTATTCGCACGATTTAGTCTTGATGACCGAGTTCCACGATATTTGTTTTCGTGCACCATGGTTGCACCTGGCTTCGATTTGATGTCATTCGACACATTGATTTTGATTTCATGCTTATATTATACATGCGATTTGACTTGTGCCTTCGGCATCGTTTACATGCACTCTTAGTGTTTTGATTTGATTTGTGCACGCTGATGCACATGGTTGTGAGCCGATATACTGCGGTATACTTGTTTTTGATTGAGCCGTATTATATACCGTCGATTTTGATTCCACTATTGATGTTGATTTCTCGCACTCCGTGCATTTGATTTGGATTTTCGCGCATGTTGGGCGCATGTTATGAGATACGATTTTGGTGCACACCAGATGCACTAAATCGAGATTCCTTGTGCATGTCTGATGCATCTGATTTTGCTGTCGGGAACACACGTTGCCTATGACAGATGTTTCGTGCACACCCGTTGCACCTAGATGTTGTTTCTGTGCACATGTATGGTACATATGTGGATTTTGATTTCCTTGCGCACCAAACGCACAGGGTATTCTTATATACATTTTGGGATTTATTCCTTATGGACCAATACGTTTTTAATGATATTTGCGATTTGTTTTCGTACTGAGCAGGACTAGTCAGAGGACAGTACCTGGAGATATTTTGCATGCATTGATAGTTATCGAAGGGATTTCCAAAAGGGGAGGTATATTCTCAGTATTTACCTACGTGTATGATATGACACGACACGTTTAAAACAAAGGAACCCTTCTAAATTGTTTTCAAAACGGCGGAACGTACATATTAAACGAAAGATATATACATATATGGTTATTTTCTTACAATATACGTCCGCCGCTGTGCAGCGTTATGTGCATCGTACAGCGACTTAAAAAGGATAGGCATGCATTTATTTCAGATATTTATCTGTATAGATTTGATGTCAACATGTATAATTTTGATGTATATAATATTGGTTTTGTTTTGGATTTGACATTTGTGTCTTTACCATGACTCCGATGATTGCGGGATGCTTGGCAGAGTTTTGCTTTTGAATTATCTGTTCATTACTCATGCGCATGCATTGCGCTATGATGCGTCTTATGTATTGATGATTTCGGAGCCCCGACGACTTGGACTTTTTATTGAAATGTTCTAAGAATTTGGGGGTTTAAATTTAAATTCGGGGACCGAATTTCTTTAAGGGGGGAAGATTGTAACATTTCAAAAAAATAAAATATTATTTTTAGGAATTTTTATAATTTAATAATAAAATTTTGAATATTTTAATATTTCGGAATAATTAAATACCGATAAATGGGGAATTTTTTTAAAAGTTATGGAAATTATTAAAAGAGGGTGTTTTATGTGAATTATGCAAACTTTTAAGTTTTTATGATTAGTTTGACACTAATTTAGTGCTAATCGCGATTAAAAATCGCTAATCACTCTTTAAGCGTATTTTGTGCAAAACATGCACCATATCTTTTCTACACTAGTTGCATTTTCCTACATGTTTTGGGTGCATGGCTTGTTATTTTGGGGTTACTATTGATGTTAGAATGAAAATAGAAATGAAAAGGAATGAATAAAATATATAGGTATGGGTGAGAGAGAGAAAGTGAGGGTTTACCTTTGACCCAAGTCTTGAGCCATACTCCTTCATTGTTTTCACTCATTTCTGTCCCTCTCCCTCATGTTGTTGTTGCTGCTACTGCACTCTCTCCCTCTCCACAAAATCCCCCAAAAGACCATGAAAATCACCTCAAAACCCTATTCCCTTTTCACAAAAATGGTGCACAAGCTCACAAGCTACCCATTGGACCAAGAAAGCTCGTATTTTGGCGCTGTAGAGGATTCGTGAATGTCAAATGAGGTATATCTTTCACATTAAGTGTAGTATTCCCTTTTGTTTTATCCTCTATTCAAGTTTAGTTTCAATTTCGTGTAGTTTTGTGCACTTTGGACATTTCTAGAGAGGGTTAGGGTTAAGTTGAGATTTCATGGTGAACTTGAGTGTTTTGAGTGACCTTAACCCCCCCCCCCCGTGATGTTAAAAACCCAAAACTTACACTAGATTAAAACTGAAACCCAAAATACGGAAAAACAGAAACTTTTGATGTCAGTTTGTGAACTTTGAGCGTGCAGGCAAATCTGGATTGAACTGGGATTTTTACTGGAAAAATAAACAACTCCAGAGACCTATTTAAGACCATGAGAACCCACTGTAGCAAGACGAACCACAATAGAGTCCCCAGGGCCAGCGAGACCGGATTTTCATTAGAGAGCGCTCGGCCACTTGGTGAGGGCGTGGGTCCAGGTTTCTTCTGTAGGTCACATGTACCCTATATATCAGCCTAGTATTGTTTGCTCACATGGTTTTCACCATCATCCAAATCTGGGACCAATTTCCTATGATGTAGTATCATGACGTTGCCACGACTTAAACCATAGATACAAAATCTTGGTTTTTGTGTTAGATTGGTAGCCCCTAGGGAATCTGGAGTGACCCTAGACACTTACAGGAAAAACTAGCAAGACCATTACCCTATATTGACTACTAGGAGACTACCCTACAAACATGACACCCCAATTACCTACCAAGGCCGGCGTCGCCGAAATGTTAGGGGAGGGGCCCGGCCACCTTGTGGAGTCAGGAGCCCAGGTTGCTTCCATAGCTCATTTACATTTTATACATCACTCCAGTATTGTTTTGGAACATTGTTCTCACCTTATACAAAATCTGGGACCACTTTCTCTAGTTGCTGCTTTGATTTGAGTTATGGTTTTCCGTATTTCGATTTCTGAATTTCAGTATTTGTGCTTTATCTCGATCATGTGACGTTTGTACGTCTATATCGAGTGATATCGGGTTGATTTGAGAAAGCTAACCATAGGTTCTAACCTATAGGCTTTTAAGCGTATCGTTTTGGTTTTCGTGTGTCGTTTTGATTTCAATTTAGTTTTAATGCGCTGCGATACGTGTGACATGTAGGTACCCCCACGGTGATCCGAGACGATGAAGAAGATGGTGGCGACATCGACATCGGCAAGCAAGATCAAGGTGAGTAGATTATGTCTACGGGGGAAGTCGGGTAGATGGCGTATAGCACCCCTGCAGTTCGATGTTTAGTATAGTATAGATATACTATATATGATAGCTTATTGTGTGTCGTGGATATCGATATGAGACTAGGTGTACTATGGTTAGATTAGGGCGTAGAAGTAAACTAGTATAGTTCCTAGTTGCGAACCCTAGAATAGGTTTACACCCATACGCACACACATGCTTACTTATTATAGTTATACCTGGATAATGAGGATAATGGATGATATTTGGAGATGAGTTGATGATATTAGGCAGAGCGCCATGAGATCGATGATATGATATGATTCGTATTTAGGATACGACATGTGATTTTAGCGGGCCTTTGGACGTGTGTTTACACACGCATTTATATAGATGGTATCGATTAGTTCTAGACTAGATCAGTACCCCAGATCATGAGATATGATGATAAGGATACCAGATAATTGATGAAATGGATGTGACATTGACCCGTACCCAAATTTGGGATGCCATACGATGACTTGCCGTACGAACTTTATATTGATGATAGATCCGCACTCATGACACGAGGATGCCATATGATATTGTATCGTACGCGGTACATTTGAGGAGGGATCACCGACTTGTATATTATATATATATATATTGACTCAGATTTAGGTGGTTTCCATACCCCTCATGATCGACTTGTTAGTTAGAGCTGTAGTTTTGCTAGTAGATGTTAGGCTAGGCCGATGTCATACCTATTTCAAAACTAACGAATCGGGAGTATTTCAAAGATAGGAAAAGGGATTCTACGGATATTTTCAAAAGACGCATCTTTTCTTAAAAACACCGTAGCCCTTATTTTACTAAAAACCCCGATTCTTCTTATTTCAAATGACAAACTGTATGACATTTTTATATTGATGCAGATGCGTCACTGTTGCGTTTATTAGTCAATTCCTGCATATCCTTGTTATTCGCATCGCATTGCATGTCCAAATGGTTATTGTTATATTAAAATCATGCTGTTAGGACACCAGCACCATTATCGATGATGCATATGTTCCACGTACACCTGCTTGCCGGCTCACATACTTCATCATCGATAATTGCCATGTCACTACACTGTAGTACTGTTGCATTCAGGATATGACCCTTGCATGGCATACTTATACACATACCTATTGTACACCCATATTTGTATACATACTCATTTGCACATACATAGATGATTCTCGCTTGATTTGGAGATTTGGGAACCGCGAGATACTCTTTAAAACTGATTCATTTTAAAAGAGCGGTTTTCTCTCAATATGTGCATATTACTATTCCATGTTGCATGATATACTGATATGCTTACATTTCTTTTACATGTCGCATACATCATGCTTTTTGATTATACGCATTGAGATATGTTGTTTCCATGATATTTCTGGATTTGGGAACCGTGGGTATTTCAAAAGAGAGTATGTAATTGTTTTAAAAACCCGGTTACCCTTGATATGATATTTCAGTGCGTCCACCATGTGTTTTCTTGGTTCTTAGAGCGACATGTGAACCCGATTCGAGGAGGCGGATGAGGCCGATTGCGGGTACATGGTGGACCCGGTATGGTACCCCGGGGCGAGAATGGATCGCTGTATAGTAGACGGTGAGCCTGGCAGAGGGAGTACTACCTACTGGTGATTGTATTTGAGCTCGGAAGATATCCGGGGGATACCGACCGGAGTTGAGAGATGATATGGGCCGATCCGGACTGACGGAGCCCTATGTATATGAGTATTTACGTGCCGATGTTAGGCACAAGTTTCATGATGTTTTCGAGTGTCGATGCTTGACACTCAGGTTCCATGATTTTGATATGTCGTGAGCGACACATGTTGATTTACATCCTCATACTTCCATGCATATGTTTATGATATTTACATGCATGATGCTTATTGTCATTGGGTGACACGTGGACGATTTCTACCTACATATATTGACATTGATGATATTGATCACACAGTTGGATGATATCCACATATTCATAGACTTCATGATATAGTCGACATTGATCATACCTCATATTTATGATATGCTATTACCTGAGGCACTGGCACGAGCACTTGGCACTACACTCATGTATAGATGTTACATTGCCACCTTATCTTGCTTCAGACTTATTCATTTGAGATTTATATATATATCTGATCGTATTGACCTAGGATTGTGTCATACATACGATTTCTGCTCTGTGATGTTTTCTATTCACGAGTTGGCAACTTACCCCCGTTGTGCCACAGTTTCTTGCAGGTTTTGCCGTACAGGTTTCTTTGCGGCTTCTGGCACACTGCTTTCCTTACGGGTGACTTGCTTTGATAGGTGGGTTCTTTTGCATCAGAACCCCCATTGTACATGTATTATTCAGTTGTATCTAGAAATTCCATCAACCAAACTTGTATATTGTTTCAGACTTAGAAAACCAGTTGTGTATTATTTCGACCTTAGAGTCGCGCGTTGTAGTATTATGGTTTTCATGCTGATTTTGAGTTTTCCTTGAGTTTTGATTCTCGCCCTTCGGCGTTGTATATTGTACTGCTTGCGTAGTTGTGACCGTCGATTGATGAAGAGCTAGCTTCCGCTTGGGGATGCCTTTTATCACTGCATATATATTATTCTTGTTGCACCCCGTTCGGGGCCAGTATTTACAAAGGAAACTCTGCCGAAATTTTTAGAAAAGACAAGACATCTTAAAAATGTATATTCGGCTTACTTATTTAAAAACCTTGTTTTTAAAACATGTTTTACTTACTTCTTGAAAACCAGTTTTCTCTATTTACTCCTTAAAATGGTTTTAGATTTCTGGTCTTTTGGCTTACTTGAATTAGATGGAGTCCTATAGACTTCATATGATTCAAGGGCTAGTCACGGGCTATTTCGGGTCATGACATACTTGAATCTAAATATTGGTAATTAAAGTTATAAATAATGTGGTAAAATTAAATTGACCAATATATAAAGGAAAAGGGAGTTCTAGGGTTTAGAAAAGAAAGGTATCGGTAATAACTCCACTTTACCGATATATGATTTGGAGATGAATTTCAATAAAAGGAAGGAGAGTTGGGAAGGACTTACAGTTTTGAAATCTTAAGAAAAGGGTGCAGAAGAGAAGGAGTGTCTTCGTGGCATCGCGGGAGCTCCGGAAATGATTTCGATTTTCGACGGAACAAGCTTGCTTGCTAACTCCACTTGCACTTAGGAACCTTTTGAGAGAATTTTTTCTAGAATTTTTAGAATGATGATGAGATAAAATATGGGGGGGGGGGGTATTTATAGTGGAGAATTAGGGTTTGAGAATTAAAAATACGGATTAAAGAGCATTAAAATGGTGTTAATTGGTGAAATGAAAGGTCTCTTTTTTATTGCAGAGAAATCAAACAGTGCAGAGAAGTTAAGAGGAGCTGAAGAGAAAAGTGTGCAAAGCACGGAGTTCATTGGGCTTATCTCAGCCGTCGGTGCTGGCCCATAGGGCAATTCCGCCGATTGATTCTCGAGCTCTGGCCTCGAGATTTGTACTACATAATTAATTTTTTGTTTATACCATTTTGCGCATATTTGATTATTCTGAACTTTTTATTTCCCCGTGTATTGCACATGCAACCTTTTGGGCTTCCAAAAATAAAAAGAAAAATCGGAAAAAATAATTGTGTCTGATGGGAATCGAACACACAGGTTACGTCATAGCAGTGCAAAGGCTTTACCAGTGAACTACAAATTGCTTATTGTTTTTATTAAACCATTATAACTTATAACTCTTACACATACTGTAATACTCTTTTCTGTATATTAACAGGAAAATTTTTGTACAAAGATTTCAGAGTCGTTACATTCTACCCTCCTTATAGAATTTTCGTTCTCGAAATTTACAATTACATAGGGACTAATTTTCAAAGAGGTAGGGGTATCGTGTACGCATATTTTCTTCTCGTTCCCATGTTGATTCTCCTGGCGAATCCTTTCTTCATATCACTCGAACCAAGTTTACTTCCTTTTTCCGTAATGTCTTCACCTTTCGGTCCAGGATTTCAACTGGTTGTTGCTCGCAGGTTAAGTCAGTATGTACTGTGAGCTCTGAGTGATTAAGTATATGGCTGGGGTCGCTCACATATCATCATAGTTGGGATATGTGGAACACGTTGTGTACTCCTTCCAATGAGGGTGGTAGTGCTAAACGGTATGCCATTTGTCCAACTCGTTCGAGTATGTCATACGGTCCTATATATCTTGAACTTAGCTTACCCCTCTTGCCAAAATGTGTACTCCTCTATTTGGAGAGATCTTCAGGAATACATGGTCTCCAGGTTGAAACTCCAGTTGTCGACGCTTTACACTTGCCCAATGTTTCTGTCGGTTTTGGGCTATGCGCAGTCTTTCCCTGATCATGCGAACTACGTCCACAGTTGCCACGATTATCTCTAGTCCAAGGAGTTTACGATCTCCGACGTTGTCCCAACTTAGTGGTGAACATCACTTCCGTCCTTGAGTGCTATGCATGGTGCCATTCCAATGGTTGCCTGATAGCTGTTGTCGTATGAAAACTCCACAAGGTGTAGATGATCTTCCCACGAACCTCTGAAGTCTAACATACAAGCTCTTAACTTGTCTTCCAGAATCTGAATTGTTCGCTCGAACTGTCCGTCTGTTTGTGCATGATACGACGTGCTAAAATTCAGACTCGTTCCCAGGCTAGCTTGCAGACTCTACCAAAACTGTGATCGGAATCTTGTATCACGATCGGAGACGATGCAAATAGATACTCCATGTAATCTCACGATCTCCTGCATGAGTTCATGGGCATCAAATATGATATATCTTGAAGGTTTAAATCTTACTTTAGATTTATGCTCACCTCCATGTACTTCTTTGCTAACGTCTCGGTTGACTAGACAACTCGAAATGGAATAAAGTGAGCCGAATTGGTGAGTCGATCCACAATAACCCATATTGCATCGTTACCCTTCGTGCTGCGAGGAAGGGTATTCACGAAGTCCATGGTAATGTGCTACCATTTCTATTCTGTGATTGGTAACAGCTGAAGTAGACCAGCAGTACTATGATGTTCAGCCATCAATTGCTGACACACTAAACACTTGGCTATATTTATAGCTACTTTACGCTTCATTCCATACTACCAGTAGTGTTGCCGTAGATCCTTGTACATCTTTGTATCGCCGGGGTGTACCGAATAAAGAGAGCTGTGAGCTTCTTTCATCAACTTTTCTCGAACAGGGCCGATTGACACATATAATCGACTTTCATATCGCAAGGATCCATCTTCGTGGATGATGAAGTCAGTTTGAAGTCCACTTTCTACTTGTTCTCAGATCTTTTGTAGCTTGGCATCATTTGCTTAAGCTGTCTTGATCTGATTGACAAAAGTGAACTGAACTTGTAAGTTCATCAAATATGAAGCGTTACCTGGCACAACTACTTCAATCTCCAATCCCTGCAATTCTTGTTGTAGTCTCCACTGAGTGGTGAGGTTCATTGCTAATGGCTGACGACTAAGTGCATCAGGAACTACATTCACCTTCCCAGGATGATACTGTAGGTTGATGTCGAAATCCGTCATGAGTTCTAGCCATCTTCTATACCGCATGTTTAGTTCCTTCTGAGTAAATACATACTTTAGACTCTTATGGTTAGTGTATATATCTACTCGTTCTCCCAAGAGATAGTGGCGCCAAATCTTAAGTGTGAAAATGACGACTGCCAACTCCAGATCATGTGTTAGATAGTTGCGTTCATGTACCTTTAGCTATCTTGATGCAAAAGCCATAACTTTTCCATGCTGGTGTAGAACACATCCTAATTTTTTACCGGACGCATCATAACGCACAACAAATCCTTCAAATTGATACGGTATTACGAGAATATGAGCAGAGGTTAATCATGATTTGAGTTCTACAGAAGCTTTTTCACATGCTTCTGACCACACGAATGCTTCATCTTTATGTGTGAGCTTGGTCATGGGTGTTGCAATCTTTGAGAAGCCTTCAATGAATCGTATGTAGTATCCTGCTAATCCCAAGAAACTTCGTATATCTTTCACTGTCTTTGGTGTCGGCCACTCACTGATAGCTGACACTTTAGCTGGATCTACAGAGATTCCTTCGCCTGAAACAATATGTCCAAGAAATCCGACTTGATCTAGCCAAAATTCACACTTGTTGTACTGGGCGTAGAGCTGATGTTGTCGTAATGTCTTCAGGACAATCCGTAAGTGCTCGGCATGTTCTTTCCGATTGTTTGAATACACCATGATTTCGTTGATGAAGATGACAACGAACCTGTCTAAGTACTCTCGGAAAACTTGGTTCATCAGGTTCATAAAGATGGCAGGTGCATTGGTTATTCCAAATGGCATTACAAGATATTCATAATGACCATAACGAGTCCTAAATGCCATCTTCGGAATGTCGGACTTTTTGACCTTCACCTGATGATAACCCGAACGAAGATATAGTTTTGAAAAGATACAAGACCCACTTAACTGATAAAAAAGATCATCGATGCACGGTAGTGGATATTTGTTCTTAATCGTTACTTCGTTCAGAGCTCGATAATCCACACACATCCTGTAGGAACCTTCTTTCTTCTTCACCAGTTACACCGGAGATCCCTAGCTTAATGTACTAGGACGAATCCAACCTTTCTTCAGGAGTTCGTCCAACTGAATGCGGATCTCCTTCAATCCTTCTGGACTTAATCGGTACGGATCTTTGATTACAGATTGCGAACCAGGTTGTAAATCAATACTAAACTCAAGAGCTCGATCGGAAGGCAAACATGATATGTCTTCAGGGAACACGTTCTCGAACTCTCGAACTATTTCAGGCTTTTCTTCTTCTGCTGGTAGAGAGAACACTTCTGCATTCTTTGGTTTAGTACGGTAGCTTTCTGGCTATCACGCCTCGCTTCCCAGTGTATAGAGAATGAGACATGACAGGCACGCGACGTATTTACTCAGAAATAAACACGCTAAGTGTAAATGTCGTGCCCCGCTTCCCAGTGTATGAGCAAGGAGGCGCGACTGGGCTTAAGCATTTACTCAGAAGTAAACACGCTAAGAGTAACTAAGCAATATAAAGTAAAATATCTACAAGAAACATGAATATAATGAACAACAGTTTTATTTATTAATCATTTTTTTACAGGTACAACTGGAAATGTAAATACAAGGATGGAATGCAATGCTTAAACAATGGCATGAACTGAAATGAAAAGTATGTACAAGTAAAGTCTAATGGTTGTGCTACTAAGTGGCCTACTGTAAACTGTTCTAAGTGCTCCTGGCTGGTCTCGAAGTCCTTAGAGTCGGGTCCTCCTGACAACATTCCAAAGGAGAAGAAAAATAGGAATGTCGTCAGCGAACAATCGCTCGGTAAGTCTCAAAGAAAGAAGGAGAAGAATAAACAAAGAATAGAACATGTGAAGTAGATATGTTATATTTGTTATACTAACGTAGTTGTTGTAGCTTAGTACAGAATATGCTAATGTATACGAGAGGAGTCCAACTTACACCGTGGACTTTGGTAACCCATAATACAAGGCTCCGTCGAAAATACAACAGAACAACGGTATGGATGTAATAACGTCTTTTAGTGACCACCTCGTGCCACCTTTAACATGTTCCGTACCAGTCTACCCCTTTATAAACCCTGTAATGTTTATTGTATTGATTGTACTGATTGTATTGTATTGTCTTCTAGTAAATGGAAGACTTGCCGAAACCATGATATCAGTTAACGGAATAGATATAAATGGATAGTAATGTAATCAGAGTATATCTATGGGTCGGTTCAGTCAAGTTCATATTGATATAGATTGTATTCTGATATTCATGGATTCATGTTTTATTGTAGTTATACTTGAATTGGATTCAAGTCAGATTGATTTCAGATTTGACCATTTCTCGAACTGAGTCAGACTATTAAACAGAATTGAAGTCCTGATTGTTTTGGAGTTATCGGTAACTGCTGCACATGGACGGCAGGATTTGTGTCTTTTTCCAAGACAATTACCGTGTTGATAACACCGTTGTTAGGTTGTCTACCTTAGTTAGGCAAGCACCCATATTCTCCGGCTCCCTGAGGCTCAAGAGAACTGGTCCCGCTTAAACCTATGTTTTCTAGGATCCTTATTGTAATTTAATAAAACTTGAGGGGGTTTTTATGTAAAAATAGTTTTGATATAATTTCAAAATACACCTCAAATATTTAATTATTGTCTTTAGGGTTTTCATAGTTTTAAATTTTATAAAAATGAAACTTTCTACTGAGTAGAACCTGGTTTTCATTGTATATGGTATTTTAATGAAATACTGGAATTTGTATTGAATTGTAATGGTAGTTTCATGAAATTGTGATTCATTTTCTTTAGAAAACATGGAATATTCATATATTATATTTAAAATAGATGTTTTGATAATATATATATATATATATATTGTAAGTCGATGTAGTACACCCCAGTACTTATGGGGAGGCGGAATTTTCAAAAACGATCAAGTTTAAAGAACAAACATCGACTAACCGCTTGAATCGAAGCTAAACGATAACTAACCAAACATATAGTTATTCTAAACTACTATGCTTAGGGATTATACCTAATGAAAACGGTCCTTCGTCTTTGTGTCCTCCTTTGTTCTCCTCGACCTTCTCCAGGTAGTAGACGATCCACCCGAGAGCAAGACACCAAGCTACACCTCTAACTTGAGGTAACTAATCAACTTTGATTGCTAATCAAAGATGAAAGGATGATATAGAGTGAAGGTAATGGATGCTTAAGTCTAACTAAACCTTTGATCTCAACACATGAGGATTAAGGATTAGTATCTTGAAGATGAGAGCTTGAGGAGAGAGAATATGAGATAAGATGATGAGAGAAGAGAGAGAGTGTATCATAATATATTATGAAGCATTCTTATTTAAGAATAATGAATAAAAAGAAATGAATAAGCATGCTTCATAAATGAAAAGAGGTGATTCATTAAGCATGAGTCATTATCATTTATGGTGCAATTAATGATAATGATGAATCACCTCATGACTCACTTTCTTATCCATAAGTAACCTCCTTAGTCACATCTTCTAGAAGCTTCTCGTACAATTACGAGAACGCCCCTCCAATCCGCAAAAAATACGGAAAAACTTTAGACTGTAAAAATCCAATAACCGGATACCAGTAACTGGCTTAAACCAAAGCCGACTGGTAAAAACTGTCCGAAAGTCGTACGCGCGTAAACGCACGTATGCGTCCGAACCCTTTGTCGCAAAACCATGCAACCTCTATATCGTTTCGCCTGGAGTAGAAAACTCTCTGTGTGGGACTCTAGAGACTCGACTACTACGCTGGCAGTGGGTTTAACCACAGACCGCAAGCGGCACTAGCTGTACGTAACGGTCCCCAGGTAGTTGTCGATAAGAAGGCCGATGAGAAAACCCATCCGAACTCCTACTGAGTCTGATGTGACAATCTCCATACAGTCCGGTCCGTTCGTCCAAGACTATCGCATATCGGGCCTAGGGGGGCGGCAAGCGTCAGTCCCCTAATAGCGGTATAAGTCGTGTCGGAGGGTAGCCCATTACACCCTGAGAAACTACTGGAACCTACCAGCAAATCTCGCTTGCCCTGGCCAGGGACTTTGCGTAATGGCTCTCTGACACAGCACGATATCTACTCCCAATACCGGGAGGGACGAATCCTGTCTAACCGCCACTGCCTCCAAGTGCTCGGGACTGCACCCAACTGCTACCTGTTTGCACGACTCCTTTGAGCCGTGGTAGGGTAGCAATCTAAGAACAGTGGGACACACTCGAGACGAAGTAGCAGTGTCAAGTCTGCGGACTACGCTGTACTCATGTCACCTGGGAACTGTTCACTGACGACTGGTATCAAACCAACCAACAGTTCCCTGTGAGTCCTGTCCGGTGTACCCGTAACCTAACGAGCACCTGTATACTATCTCCAGTACGACGTACTGACGGCTGTGGGACAGATCATCTCCCCAACTGGGATGAGAAACGTACACACCAGTCTACTCCGGAGTATCGATGCTCTGTCTCGATAATCCAACGACCAGGGACCAGAATAAGGATGTGCTTGTAGACTACCCAGCCCCCACTAGTGTGACTGCCATCACAACGCTGGTAGACAAGCAAGATCCTAAGAGCTCTATCAATACGTACACTCACATATTAAGATAGAAAAACTAAGTAGCATACTACCATGTTTAGCAAGACTGTTATATACATGTGAATATCCCAAGCTTCCATTAAGTAATATACAAGCTAGTATGATACAGTAATGGCCTTCTAGGGCATAAACACTAACAATCTCCCACTTGCACTAGGGCCATGTACTGGCGTATCGAAGACCGATGATCTCGAGTAGCCGCTCGAACTGAATCTGAGGAAGGGCCTTTGTGAATGGATCAGCAATGTTCTCTTCTGAAGCAACTCTCCGAACCTCGATCTCCTGACGATCAATGATCTCCCTGATCAGGTGATACCGCCTCAAGATGTGTCTGGACTTCTGATGGGACCTTGGTTCCTTCGCTAAGGCTATAGCTCCGTTGTTGTCGCAATACAGAGGTATTGGATCAACTATGGTAGGAACCACCTGAAGTTCTGTTAGGAACTTCTTCATCCAGACTGCTTCTTTTGCGGCATCGCAAGCAGCTATATACTCCGCTTCCATCGTCGAGTCAGCAACGGTGTCCTGCTTGGAGCTCTTCCAGCACACCGCCCCTCCATTGAGGGTAAAGACATAACCCGACATGGACTTGGAATCGTCCTTATCACTCTGGAAGCCGGAATCAGCAAAGGCCTCCAACCTGAGGTCTTTTCCGCCGTAAACCAAGAACATCTCCTTAGTCCTCCTCAGGTACTTGAGAATGTTCTTTACTGCTCTCCAGTGGTTCTCCCCTGGGTCTGACTGATACCGGCTTACCACGCTCAGTGCGTAAGCTACATCTGGTCTGGTACACAACATCGCATACATTATAAAGCCTACCGCAGAAGCGTAGGGTATAATAGACATGCGTTCCCTTTCCAAATCAGTCTTAGGAGACATCTCTTTGGAGAGGGTGATTCCGTGACAAGCCGGTAGATTACCGCGCTTAGAATCTTCCATACTGAATCTTTTCAGTACAGTGTCGATATACCTGGACTGCGAAAGTCCCAACATTCTCTTGGATCTATCACGATAGATCCGGATCCCCAGAATGTAAGAGGCATTACCCAGGTCTTTCATGGAGAACCTGTGTGACAAGAATCCTTTGACAGATTGTAGCATAGGAATGTCATTTCCTATCAATAGAATGTCATCCACGTACAAGACGAGGAATACGACACTTCTGGCCACAACTTTACTATATATGCACGGTTCATCTGGATTTTTGATAAAGTCATATTCTTTGACTGTCTCATCAAAACAGATGTTCCAACTCCGCGATGCCTGCTTTAGTCCGTAAATGGACTTAAGCAGCTTGCATACTTTCCCGCTGCTCCCACTCTTATTGAAACCCTCTGGCTGATCCATATAGACGCTCTCTTCTAAATTTCCATTTAGAAAAGCCGTCTTTACGTCCATCTGCCAGATTTCATAATCATGGAAGGCAGCAATAGCAAGAAGGACCCGAATGGATTTGAGCATAGCCACTGGAGAAAAAGTTTCGTCATAGTCCAAACCAGGTCTTTGACGAAAACCCTTTGCAACAAGTCTAGCCTTATAGGTTTCCACCTGTCCATCTACACCAATCTTTTTCTTGAAGATCCATTTGCATCCTATGGGTTTTACCCCATCTGGAGCAAAGTCCAAAGTCCATACTTTGTTGGTGTACATGGACTCCATTTCGGTCCGCATTGCATCTAGCCATCGTACCGAGTCACCGCTCTGGATGGCCTGCTGGAAGTCAGTAGGTTCATCATCATCTATGATGCAATCCTCTCTATCCCCGTCTATGAGAAAACCGTAGTATCTCTCAGGCGGATGAGACGGCCTACTACTCCTGCGGAGGGGTGCCGGAATGTTCTGTTCTTCTGGAACCTCTGGTTCTACCAAACTTTCAGTAGCAGCTTGTGGTTCTGGAATTTCTTCCAGTTCTATTTCGCTCCCACTCTTCTGATTTTCTAAAAATTCAGTTTCTAAGAAGTAGGCATGACGAGAAACAAAAACCTTTTGTTCCTCTGCGTAATAGAAATAATATCCCTTGGAGTTCTTTGGATATCCTACAAGCTTACACTGTACTGATCGTGCCTCGAGCTTGTCCACATGCTGCTTTTTTACAAAAGCTGGACACCCCCATGTCCTAAAATGTTTTAGACAGGGTTTCTTCCCACTCCACATCTGATATGGTGTGGTAGGCACAGTCTTGGTTGGAACCTGGTTCAAAAGATATGCTGCTGATTCTAGCGCATAACCCCAGAAAGATCGCGGTAACTCAGCATTACTCATCATGGATCGTACCATATCCAATAGGGTTCGATTCCGTGTCTCCGATACACCGTTGTGCTGTGGAGTGTATGGAGGAGTAAGCTGAGAGAGAATTCCTTTCTCTTTTAGGTAACCTAGGAACTCGGCACTTAAGTATTCTCCACCTCGATCAGATCTTAGTGTCTTAATACTTTTGCCTGTTTGGTTTTCCGCTTCATTCTTGAATTCCAGGAATTTCTCAAAGGCCTCTGATTTATGCTTCATTAAGAAAACATATCCATACCTAGAGAAATCATCTGTAAAAGTAATGAAGTAGGAATAACCACCTCTCGCATGTGTAGACATTGGACCGCATACGTCGCTGTGTATGAGTCCTAAGAGCTCGCTCGCTCTTACTCCTTGTCCAGTAAATGGAGTCTTTGTCATCTTTCCTTTGAGACAGGATTGACAAGTGTCATAAGATTGATATTCGAACGAGTCTAAATATCCTTCTCTATGCAACTTAGTCAACCTTCTCTCATTGATGTGACCCAGTCTACAATGCCATAAGAAAGCTTTATTCAAATCTGGAGACTTTCTTTTTAGTGTGTTCTGGACATTGAAAATTTGGAGTTGGTTTAAAACATATATGCCGTTATTTAATGTACCGGATCCAATCAAACCATGATTAAGGTGGATGTTGACAACATCTCTTACAAACGTGAAATCATAACCTTTATTTGATAACAAGGAAACTGATATGATATTACACGTTAAGCTGGGTACAAAATAACAGTTATGTAAAACCAAAATGTGTCCACTCGTCAATCCTAGGTGATAATCCCCGACGGACGCAGCTCCCACGCTAGCTCCGTTAGCAACCCTGAGGATCATATCACCTTCCTTCAGCACTCTACGGTTTCTCAGTGCCTGCAATGAATTGAAAATATGAGATCCTGATCCGGTATCCAATACCCAGGAAGTAGAGTTGATTGACAGACAATTCTCAATTACAAACACACCTGAAGTCGAAGCCACAGCTTGCTTCGGTTCCTGGTTCTTGGCGTTCCACGCCTTGCAATCCTTCTTCCAGTGCCCTTTCCTGTGACAATGGAAGCACTCATCCTGACCAACTATCGGTACTGCTTTCTTTTTCTTTCCCTTCCCTCCCACCTTACTAACACCTCCTCTAGGTCTGGGTGCGGCCTTCTTCTTCCTTCCTTTGGCCCTAGCCTTAGACCCGGAAGAAGATGAACCGCCAACAAACATAGCGGGTGTTTCCCTTGATGTCTTCAAGGTGCCCTCTGCACTCCTTAACATGTTCAGGAGTTCCGGAAGTTCAACTTCTTTTCTTTGAAGGTTGAAGTTCAGGATAAACTGGGCGTAGGTGTGAGGAAGGGACTGGAGAATAAGGTCTATGTAGAGCTCATTATCCAAAGTCGTCCCAAGGTCTGCGAGCTCTTCAATATAGCTGATCATCTGTAGGACATGTTCACCTACCGATGACCCGGCAGCCAACCTCGCTCGAAACAAGTTCTTTGAGGTCTCGTATCTTGCTATACGAGATTGCTCTCCATAAAGTTCCTTTGTATGGAGAAATATGCCATCAAGGTCCATATCCTCGTGCCTCCTCTGATGTTCATTGTTCATCGAGGCAAGCACGATGCACTTGGCTCTCGCGCAATCTAAATCCCAGGTTTTGCGGATTTCCTTATCCGCATTGCTGGATTTGGGACCAGGGACAGCAGGTGCCGTAGCGGTGAGGACGTACCCCAGTTTGTCATAGGTCAAAGCCATTTTGACATTCCGCAGCCAATCTTTATAGTTTGGCCCCGTCAGTATATTTTTCTCTAAAAGTAACTTAAGTCCAGTCATTTTCAGGGTCGCTGCAATTAGGAGAGAGAGAAGAAAACTCTTTAGCATGATGCTCTTGCAAGTTTAGAGTGGTTTTTAGTTTATCTAAACTGGATGGCTCCCACTGTTTGTCGAATCCTTCCTCAAACCATAAAAGAAGAATTAGCCAAGACTATTCTTACCGTACAATACTTGCTTAACCGTTCAGCCAGGCCGGTGTCGATACTTCGAGGGAGGTTTTCCAACGCTTTCGCGAAGTTCCTTAATTAAATAACCTCTTTTCTCTGGGGGCGTAACCCCGCTGACACTTTTCTGGACACCTACTAGGTTTATAGCATTGATCGTTAAGTGACGAATATCCTGATAAGTATCATATACTCACAGTAGGATCGGGATCCAAATATCATCGTATGATAATGTTGAAGGAATCCTACCAACATTCATCAAACTCCAAATGGTATGCATCTCTTTGCAAATTTCAGTTTCTTTAGAAATTCCCGATATGGATTTTTGCCCCATGCTCTTATGATCTTGACTAAGGGCCAACAAATCATAAGTCACATGTCAAGTTCTGCCCATCATTATCCTGTTGATTTGAACCCATCCGTATACTCTTGACTAAGGGCCAACAAAGTAATACGACTGTCCCAAACCAACTCATCTATCTATGCAACAAATGAATACCCCAGCAGCTACCAATCACTATGTCTTGACTAAGGGCCAAACAAACATAGCTTGAATACTACTGACTATTCATAAGAAATGACGGAGGGCTACGACTGGTTTTGGCGAAACCGTGAACGTAGTGAACTTGATATAACCGAAGGAACCTGATAGCTTTTTAAAAGGAGTGGTTAAATCTCCGCATTTAAAAATATCTGTTTTTAAAATAACCGAGTGGTTTCTTTTTAAATTGTTCCAACGATTAAAACTTTGGTTTATTTTCTTTGCATTATAGATAATGCGTCCCATCATTAACCTATCATTGCAGAAAACAACGAAAATACAACGTCCTCTTATGCCATCCGCATTCGCCACGGGGTCCCGTCATCACCCGTTAGGTTACTTAACTAACGACAGAGCGGGGGCTGGGCTAGCGCGGGTGAAAAAACATAAGTGGCGTCTAAATAGCTATCATAAATATAGATATTTTACATTCGTCTGACGCAATGATATTCATTCCAGAACACAGATAAACAATATTGGATTTGCAAGCAATCTGTATTTCTTTTGAGCCTGCAAGAAAAGACAGATTACACAGTTGTGATGAATAGCCGTTACCCCACCCTCGACCCCTACGGGTACGGCAAACCACCCACCCGGCAGTCTGTGTACCCCACCTTGGGTCAGTACTAGGAGCAAAAACAGTAAAAAGAAATAATACAACGGTGGCTACGACCGCAACCTGGAAGTGCCCCGCAAAAATAATATTACAACAAATTACATTTACAACAAATGAATTATACAATAACCCATTGCAAACCCCGGCTATACACCACAACAGTCCAATACAGTTTATATGCACAAACAGATATAACCATTTCAGAAATGTGCAACCCCCTGCCAACCGACATACTATCAGTTAGGGGAGGTTTACGAACACATTAAACAATCACAGATATAATCCAATATGCAAATACTGTACAATTTCGATCGAATAAACAACATCTATATTGCTCCAAAACCTGCTCTGTTAAACAGTAACCTGAGCAATAATTAAACATTCCAGAAAACCCAAAACACCACAGGGGACCCACCCAAAAAAAACGAGTTCCTGACTCGTCAACTCGGCCGCGGTTGCGCGGCGGATCGGTGGGATCCGCCGCCCTTCCGCGGCACTGTAGACGAATCAGAAGCCCAAATTTTTTGGGTGTTCTTCTGTGTTCATTTCATGCTCTCTGAATACACCTGAACAATTTTAGGACTTCATTTTAAGTTCGACAGAAACATGACAGAATTAGGGTTTTTCGGCTTCGTTTTTCCGTTCGAAATTCGTACAAATTTGCAATTAAGTTATTTATTGTTTAGCGAGGCTCTGATACCACTGTAAGTCGATGTAGTACACCCCAGTACTTATGGGGAGGCGGAATTTTCAAAAACGATCAAGTTTAAAGAACAAACATCGACTAACCGCTTGAATCGAAGCTAAACGATAACTAACCAAACATATAGTTATTCTAAACTACTATGCTTAGGGATTATACCTAATGAAAACGGTCCTTCGTCTTTGTGTCCTCCTTTGTTCTCCTCGACCTTCTCCAGGTAGTAGACGATCCACCCGAGAGCAAGACACCAAGCTACACCTCTAACTTGAGGTAACTAATCAACTTTGATTGCTAATCAAAGATGAAAGGATGATATAGAGTGAAGGTAATGGATGCTTAAGTCTAACTAAACCTTTGATCTCAACACATGAGGATTAAGGATTAGTATCTTGAAGATGAGAGCTTGAGGAGAGAGAATATGAGATAAGATGATGAGAGAAGAGAGAGAGTGTATCATAATATATTATGAAGCATTCTTATTTAAGAATAATGAATAAAAAGAAATGAATAAGCATGCTTCATAAATGAAAAGAGGTGATTCATTAAGCATGAGTCATTATCATTTATGGTGCAATTAATGATAATGATGAATCACCTCATGACTCACTTTCTTATCCATAAGTAACCTCCTTAGTCACATCTTCTAGAAGCTTCTCGTACAATTACGAGAACGCCCCTCCAATCCGCAAAAAATACGGAAAAACTTTAGACTGTAAAAATCCAATAACCGGATACCAGTAACTGGCTTAAACCAAAGCCGACTGGTAAAAACTGTCCGAAAGTCGTACGCGCGTAAACGCACGTATGCGTCCGAACCCTTTGTCGCAAAACCATGCAACCTCTATATCGTTTCGCCTGGAGTAGGAAACTCTCTGTGTGGGACTCTAGAGACTCGACTACTACGCTGGCAGTGGGTTTAACCACAGACCGCAAGCGGCACTAGCTGTACGTAACGGTCCCCAGGTAGTTGTCGATAAGAAGGCCGATGAGAAAACCCATCCGAACTTCTACTGAGTCTGATGTGACAATCTCCATACAGTCCGGTCCGTTCGTCCAAGACTATCGCATATCGGGCCTAGGGGGCGGCAAGCGTCAGTCCCCTAATAGCGGTATAAGTCGTGTCGGAGGGTAGCCCATTACACCCTGAGAAACTACTGGAACCTACCAGCAAATCTCGCTTGCCCTGGCCAGGGACTTTGCGTAATGGCTCTCTGACACAACACGATATCTACTCCCAATACCGGGAGGGACGAATCCTGTCTAACCGCCACTGCCTCCAAGTGCTCGGGACTGCACCCAACTGCTACCTGTTTGCACGACTCCTTTGAGCCGTGGTAGGGTAGCAATCTAAGAACAGTGGGACACACTCGAGACGAAGTAGCAGTGTCAAGTCTGCGGACTACGCTGTACTCATGTCACCTGGGAACTGTTCACTGACGACTGGTATCAAACCAACCAACAGTTCCCTGTGAGTCCTGTCCGGTGTACCCGTAACCTAACGAGCACCTGTATACTATCTCCAGTACGACGTACTGACGGCTGTGGGACAGACCATCTCCCCAACTGGGATGATAAACGTACACACCAGTCTACTCCGGAGTATCGATGCTCTGTCTCGATAATCCAACGACCAGGGACCAGAATAAGGATGTGCTTGTAGACTACCCAGCCCCCACTAGTGTGACTGCCATCACAACGCTGGTAGACAAGCAAGATCCTAAGAGCTCAATCAATACGTACACTCACATATTAAGATAGAAAAACCAAGTAGCATACTACCATGTTTAGCAAGACTGTTATATACATGTGAATATCCCAAGCTTCCATTAAGTAATATACAAGCTAGTATGATACAGTAATGGCCTTCTAGGGCATAAACACTAACATATATATATATATATATATATATATATATATATTTAATAAAAATAAAGTTTATTTATTTTGTAGAAATCTCATTTTCTTAAAAATTGCATCAAAATTCCATCGAGACCGAATGCTCCTTGCGGAAGTCTGCATCTCGCTTTACTAGGCCCGAGGATGTGCGATAATCTGCACCATCTCGATCGGGGTTCCCCAAAATGGGTTGTAGAGGAGTATTTGTAAGGAATTAAGTAATACACTTTTTAAAGAAAACGGTTTTTGAATGTTTAAGGTATTTATTCGTAATCTTGTATTTTCCCATAAACTAGAATACCAAAATTTATCGTGATATGTCAAACATGTGTGTTGTAATGAGGTAGGTCATTACCTCATGAGTTATCTAAAGGTAATATGGTTAAATTGAACAATTATAAGTTGTATGTAACATGATGGTATTTTACTGTAAAAGTGAAATAAAAATTGAAACACGAATTATTTTGAGATTAAACTTATTCTAATATATTTATTTATATTTGTTAAATATTATGAGAGAATATGGTATTTTATTATTTAAGAAAATTAGAGTTTTTAAAGAAAAACGAATCGGAAGTCGGAATAACTCCGCTTCCGACAAGTTTTGAAAAAGAGAGGTTTTAGAATAGAGATGGAGGAGGCGAATATGTACTTATAGGTTAGAAAATAAGAGGGGAGGTAGGGAAAGACTTTGGAACCGTCGGGAGTCGTTTCGTCGCCGGATTCTTCTTGAAACGTTGCCGGAACTTCGTCTCTTGCTAACTCCACTTGTACAACTTAGGACTTGGAAATTTTAAAGAGTTTTTATAATGAAATTATGAGTGAGGAGGTGTAAAATGGAGTGTGGTATTTATAGGGAAAATTAGGGTTTAGGGTAATGAAGAATAGAATTAAAATGTGCATTAAAATGTGGATTAATGCCCATTTTTAATTATCTGGAATTGTACAGAGAAATCAAACATCATAGAAGTAATGGGGGAAGTCCAAGGGGTTTGGGGTTAAAAAATAGGGACCATCCCCTACGGGGGGCCCGGCGGTGCCGGCTGTTGGCCTAAATGTCGCCGGCCACATTCCGGTGGAATGGGTTGGGATCTTCGCCACGTGTCCCTGTGTGTTGGTATAACTAAGTGCACGTGTTTGTTTAATCTGTGACTCTTCATTTTACGTGCAGTGCACGTGTAAATTTTTGGGCTTCTAAAAAATTAAAAGAAAAACCAATTAAAAATATATGTGGCTGGGGGGATTCGATCACAGGGGCAATGTCACAGCAGTGCAAGGCTTTACTAATGAGCTACAAGTGCTTTCTTGTTATTCAAAAGCAAATTAAATTTATAATTTGTGCTCAGGCTCAGGTATTCCTTTCTATAGTTTGGAAATATAACGACCCCAATATTACTATACCATCGTGTTTTCTTTCTTTAGTAAAATATTGAATTTATTTATTCATAGTATTTTTCTGTATATTTTGTTTTCTATTATATATATATATATATATTATTTTATTATTCCATCTATTTTTTTCCTAAACCTAATTCTTTAAACTAAATCTTAACCTATTTCAAATCAAACGCAAGACCTGACCCAGCCCATAACCCAAATCCAATCTCATTTTCATTTTCTTTTATAAAATTATGAGCCCAAAATCTCACTTTCTTTTTAAGCAACAACATATATTTAATTCTAATTAAATATGTGCATGAACAACCTTGTAGCTCGTTAGTTAAGTCCTTACATTGTTATTCTATAAGTCACATATTCAAATCCCCATTCTTGCAATTATTTTTTTTTATCAATTTTTATTCTTCTCATAACTTACAAATGAGACCTTTCATTTTCAAAATGAATGGTGACCTTTCACTTCTCTTTTAATTCCCATGTTGAATGCATATATTATGATTGATAATTCACTATTACACCATCTTTATTTGTCCTCCTCTTTCTTTTTCTTCTTCACATTTATCTATCTCTTCCTTCTCCCTCTTCACCTAGAGTCCTAGAAGAAGAACACAAAGATGTTTTCAAGAAGGTCTCGCTAGTAACGCGAGATTATCGGCGGATAGACAAGCCCGGTGATAATATCGGCTTGTGTATGTAAGTCCCCCTTCTCTCTCTCCTCTTCCATCTCTTTATTCTCCTTTTATCATATCTCATGAACCCGCTATTCTTTTCATATCGTAATCCATAAGAGAAGATAAACATAAACATATACATATATATAAGTCTAGATATATATGGTTCTATATGGTTTAATAATATCTTATTGCCTCTTGTTCAAATTAAAGTGTTTTCAATTCCTTGTTCATGACTATGAATGTTTATTATGAGTTGTGAGAATATAAATTTCATGCCACAATATATATCTACGATATCTCATAGAATCGGTTTGCTTATTAAAAGAAAAGGAGAAGCTTGCATAAAAAAATACTGGTTAATCTTTTTGCCGATTTTAGCATACATATCAATACCTTTACCTTTAAAATAAATTTTAGAAATTAATTTTTACTTCTGGAAATTTCATGAAATTTAAATTTAATAGAATATATTATTTTGTACACGCTGTAAAAATTTTAGATCGATCCGCATAACGGTTTAGGAATTATATCGTTTTTATTCACTGTTCGTAAAAACAGAAAACTGCATTTATCGATCAACTTCTTAGACACATAACTTGGTCTAAAGATATCCAAATTGAGTAAAATCAAGTATTTTAGATATATAGATTGAAATATATAGATTTTATTAGTTTTAAGTTTTTACTGAAAACCGATGTGAAATATAGAAAATTGCATTACAATATTTAGTAACGGATCTGGACAGAATCTGTTCCGATTCGCACACTGTTTTTAAATTGGACATAACTCGAACACCCGATGTCCGTTTGTGACAAAATTTAGATGTGTAGATGCAAAATTTATAGAACTATAATTTTCTATATATTATAATTCTTAGAAATGCATTAAACAACCCGATATAGGCTTTGCAATACAATATATAGTTGCTGTCTAGAAATCTGAATTTCTGTTTTAAACGCTGATGTTAGAACGATCATAACTAGAGTTTCAGAAATCCAATCGTGTGAATCCTGGTGTTTTGGAAAATTACATCGAAAGACCTACAATTTTCTAATAATTTTTGTAACCTGAAACCCGATAGAAATTAACTCAAACTGCGTTTTAAAAATATGTGATGGTGCCGAATAGATTCTGATCTGTTTTGCGCGACGATATGAAAACAGATATACCTCCCAAACCGGTAGTCGTATTTAGGTGAAACTGGAACTCACGCATGAAAAACACTTAGAGCCACATTTCTGTTTATATTCCGCATTCGTTCAACTTGATTAATTAGTCGTACATAATATTTATTTACAGCACTGTTTTTTGTAGTTATTCGAATAATGTACTTGCCTCATTTCATGCTATTCGAACATGTATACCGTGTTTTCCTTGATCTCATAATTATCGCATGTACATGAATACATAATTAGATATTATATATTTGACATAAAGCTATTGCATATTTGACTCGACTTGACCCGAACCATGAATACGTAATGACTTGACATGAACACTTGACATGAATACATGAACAATTGACTTGAATACTTGAACTCGACTCGATTCTTGAATTGCACTCTTTTATGCATTCATGGATTTGGGCAAGACTTGTAATTTTAATCACAGACTTATATACACGGGGTGTTGGGGTAGTTCATGCATGAATCCAACAAAATCTCAAGAGTCCCCCTAGATCATGAATCCGTGTCTACTAACACAAGCAAGCTATCATGAGGGCCCGTGTTTCCTTGCTCCTGGATTACAGCCTGTTGAGCTTGGAATACTTCAAGACTAGGTTGAAGTCCCGTTACTAACATTTGATTCGGGTCTGTGGTTCCCAACTCCTGGATTACAGCATGTTGGGTTCGAGAACACTCTTGAGATTGGTTGACATTCACCCATGAACTTACGTTAGATTAGTATACCTAAGTATAGACCTGCTAAGATACTTGCCTCACTGCATGTTCACTACACTTACATTATATGGTTATGTTACTTTTATACTACCATGCTCATGATATCAAGTTTATTTACTCGTCACACATTACTATACTTGTTCATTTGTATTACAATAAAACTGCATGCTAAATAAACTTGACAAGATGATATGACATACTCAATAATTCATATTATAATTTTTCCCTATCATTACATTTTTTCTTTACTCCCCTTTTCTTTGGGACTTACCAAGCGAAAGTTCGCTGACGGGCATTCCACCCACTTCTTTCTATTCTTGGAATGTTCGTTAGGTGACATTGAGACAGAGAAGATAGAAGTGGTCGAAAAGGAGTATAACCAGTTCGCATCACAAACAAACGTATAGTTTTATTCAGTTTTTCATTTCATTTCAGCTTATTTATGTATGCCTCCTTATTAAGGCTTATCATGTTAAATATTTTGTATTCAGATATTTTGTCTACTATGAATCATGAATGTAATAAATCATAGTTGGATCTCATTCTTTTGTTTATTCTCGTTAGTTTATGTTGCTTATAGACGCTTAGCGTATTTATTTTGAGAAATGATCTTCTCGGAATAAATACGTCGCGGGCTTGCCACGTCACCGTTTCCATCTACAGGGAAGTGGGGCGTGACAGGAAAAATTCCGTAATGAAAGTTTAGGGTTGTTACAGTAAATAAGCAATATGTATAAAATGCATAAAAAATAACAAGAGATATAATGTAACAGTAACTTTTAGTAACATTCATCTTTACAATATATTGCTTTGAAAAGGAAAGTACAAGGATAAAAAGCAATGCCTAAAGAGTGGCATATGAAATGAAAAGTAAGTACAAGTAAAAGCTAGAAATCCCGCTGCTCTGTGAACTGATCCAAGTCTTCCTGCCTGGGCTTGATCTCCTGAGAGTCCGATCCTCTAAACGAACATTCCAAAGAAAGAAAGAGACAGGAATGTCGTCAGCGAACTAGCGTTCGGTAAGTCCCAGAAATAAGAATGGAATAGAACAAGTAAAGAGAAAAAACTGGTAATTGTACAGATATATGTTTGTTATACTAACGTAGCTATTTGTAGTTTGGTACAGAATATATCAGTGTATACAAGAGGAGTCCAACTTGCTCCGTGGACTATGCTAACATGTGAGTATAAGGCCTCGTTGAAATCCACGGGACAATGGCACGAGAGTTCATGTAGGTATCTTTTAGTGACCTTCATCATGCCACTTTTAATACATTCCGTACAAATCTACCCCGTTAACACTACTACAAATAAGGGTTGCCCCTACGGATTTATCTGTAGGGGCAATCCACTGTCTCTACGGAGATATGCGTAGGGGCGAAAAAAATACCCCGTAGGTGCAAAGGCCGCAGGTGCAAGTTGAAGCCTTGAACTTGCCCCTACGGGCAAATTCTTGCCCCTACGGATTTCTGTGTAGGTCCTGTTGCCCCTACGGAGCAGGCCGTAGGGTAAAAAAAGTTATATTATTTACGGTTTTTTTAATATATTAAATGTACCTACGGACATAACCGTAGGGCCATTTACTACTCCCTACGGATATCTACGTAGGTACCTATCCGTAGGGGCAAAAATATCAGGATTTCTGATATTTTGCCCCTACGGATAACGCCGTAGGGGCGAGGCCGTGGCCCCTACGGATATGTCCGTAGGGGCACTCCCAACCCCCTGGTACTGAAATCAGGGGGGAAATATCAGTTACTGCTAATATTTTGCCCCTACGGATATAGCCGTAAGGGCAACATGTGTACCTACGGATTAATCCGTAGGTACATATTATCTGTATTTTTTTAGAAAATAGGGCTGCCTGATTTTTTCCCGCCCTGTGCACAATAATATATACATCAATCAAATATAAAATTAATCATCACACAACATATATCGCAGTATTCATAATCACATCTCAGGCATATATATAATATACAAAAGAAACCCAAACTGAATATGATATAAATATAAACCAATATCAATATCGTTTCAAAATGTAGTACAATGTGTATGATATAAATAAATACATGTTTCAAAAAATAAGAACCAAAAAGCTACCCTAGTTCGGTCCAGCTCCACCTCTGAATAACAATAGAATAACGCACGCCTGCTCCTCGGTCAATAAACTCTGCAATTCGGCGCGAGCGGGAATCTGAGCGGCCTGTGGAGCTGGCGATGTGGTCTGCGCAGCCGCCGTCGAGGTAGTCGCTTGCGGAGTCGCGGCTGCGGGAGTCTGAGCGGGCGGTGGAGCTATAGGAGCTGTCTGCGGAACCGCAGCCGATGTAGTGGCTTGCGGAGCCGCAGCCGAAGGAGATGCATGTGGAGGCTCGGCCGATGTACCCTGTCGCGTCTGGACCTAATGTGTGTAATAAGCGTGTAAGAACTGTGTATTATTCGAATTCGTATCATTATTAAGTTATTTCGAAACCCCGTTTGGATATCTAGTTTGTTGTTTATTTTAATTACATCTGTATGTATGATTAATCAAACTTAAGTCTAAAACCAAATAAGCTCAAGCTACGTACTAATTATGGATATGTTGATATCTATATAATATGACATGATATTTTACTATAAAGTAGTATACATACCAGCATCTCCTTCAACTCCTGAACGGTGGCCCTCAAGCTCTCCAGTTTCTGATGGACACGTCGGTCACTGGAGACGGAGGAAGTAACCGCCGGGGTGGAGTCCAACCTCATATGGGCCCTGCTAGGGCCCAGTCCCCGGCCTCTCTCCCAACCTCCGTGGTGCCCTCCATGTGCGGTGTCCAAAACTGGGGTCAGCAGCCTCGGATCGCTCTGTCCGGTAAAATCGATCCCCGAGGCCTGGGCCTGCTCAACCACCCGCTCCTACACCCACATTAAGCAGTAAAGTATAAGTATAAAATTTAAACTTGAACCTTCCAAAACTAAAATTTCAAATTTGGGTAGAAAAAATATTAACACTTACGCAGTACTCCTGGGTAGCGACGTCGGGATATCGAAGCTCGCCCATGGCGGGATCTGTCGAGGTGCCGTGGACGTCAAGATATGCGGACAGCACGCTCGGTGTACCACCTGACGCCACGGTCCGAGATGTCTGCAATATTAGAAAGTAACTCTTAATATTAGAAATATTAGAAAATAACTCTTAATATTGCAGAATATCACAAAGGTCGGTCTATTGTAATTTACCGATAACTCCATGGCTCGAGTAATGTTCCTCGAGCCACCTGTGTAAGTGGGGCGACCCCTCTTCGCCGACTTCCTATTCTCTGTATTTTAAGCGGCCTGTTTTTGCACAACGCATTAACATTTAGTTTTCTAATTAAGGAACACAAAGAAATAAATTATATCATAAATAATGAATTACATTTAAAATACATACATGTTTGCGTTGGGAGTCGAAATAAGCGCACAATAGAGTCCATGTCTCTACGTCGACTCTCGCAAACGCCGGAGTAGATAGGAGGGCCGCTCTCTCTGCCTCGGGGGTCGCCATCCACAGGGAGTAGCAGTTGGCCTTCAGCTCATTCCTGTTGTATCGGACCTTGGCCTGCATGTTCTTCATCAGGCCATTGTACAGAGCATGAAGGTCGAGCACCCTCCCCCGTGTGATCAGGGTTGGCTACAGGCTGAAAATCATAATCCAACTGAAAATACAAAAAAAAACATTGTTATTAGATTGCAAGTGTTAATAATAAATATATTGGATAGATCAAATGAAAATATATATTAATACATACCCGAGCCCGATCAAAGAAGAGGGCGAATGGGCGCTGGTGCTGCTCACCCCACTCAACGTGAAGTGGATAGTTCTTCACGAGCCGGCTCTCGTCCCCCATATACCGGCCGAACCTCTCGGCATGAGGACCGGTATAGCGATAGTCAAGGGTAAAAGAAAGGGGGAATGCTGCCTCCCCCTAGCTCTGTCAGGCCTCAGCCTATGGGACTGATTCGGGCCTCGAGTCCCCCTCTGGGGATGGGGAGGCCCTGCGTCTGCACGAAATATCAAGACAATCAATAATAAGACAAAGTTGTATTAAAAAATCAAGGTTAAACGAAAATTCAAGTGTGATATATACCTCCGGTGACTATCGCACGAGCCCGGGCCCGGGCAGCAGCACGAGCGGGACGATAGTTCCTCCGGTGAGGAACAACCGGGGTCCCGGATGCGGACGCATCCCCTCCAACTAGAAAATAAACATCGACGCTAAATTTCCATGAAGTTCATATTTATTCTATAGAGAATATGTAAAATGAATAAATATTTTAAAATTTATTCATACTAACCTGCAGACGATGCGGAGGGTATGGAAGCGGCAGGAGTGGCCCCTGCGGAAGATGTGGACGCACCACCTATAATTAGACAATTAAAAATAGATTATATAAGTAATTGCAAAGAGAATGTGTAGATCAATAATATAACGTTCTAAATCAATATGCATGCACTATAGGATATATAAACATACCCGCAGATGCGGTGGTGTCACCACCTACAGCTAGACAATAATAAAAATTGCTAAGTAAGAGCAAAAGGAATGTGTGTATTTATGATATAGCATTCTAAATCAATATACATGCACTATATGATATATAAACATACCTGGAGGAGCAGGAGTGGCCTCTGTCCCAGATGTGGACGCATCACCAACAACTAGACAATCAAACATTGACAATATAAGTAATTTTGATATAAATAGGCATGAATATCTGTAATATTACATTCAAAATGGATATGCGTGCAGTATACCTGGAGATGTGGCAAAATCCACACGGAAGGAGGCATCCGAAGGGGTCTCCGATCTGGGTGCAAGACCGATCCTCTGAAGCTCTCTACGGAGCTCTCCGGGCGGTAGAACCGCTCTGCCTCTGCCGCGGCTGGAGCTCCTGCCGCCCCTCGCTGCTCCCGACATCGTCATCAAATCTAGATAAACGATTCGTGGACGCATTAGACAATCATTAAAAGTATTGACTATATATGTATAGAGCGTAAAATGTGAAGTAATAATATAACATTACTGATAACCTTTTTCGTTTCGTGGGCGCATTATACATATCTACTTGGATTTCATCGTCGATGTCATTTCTAACCCATGTAACTTCATGATCGGTCGAAGACAACCCGTCCTTCGCAACAGACGGTCGGAGCACTTTAAGCCTTCTCTCTTCTTCGTCCTCATCGCTGTCCTCGTATTCTGGGACATCGTAGACATCTCTTGGTTTCCATCGACATACAACACTCCACCCCGGATGCTTCAAACACTGTGAGTAGTATACTTGGAACGCTTGGTTCGGAAAGATAAACGGATCTTCCTGACCATAAAATCGAAGTGTGTTCACACTGGTCAATCCATATTCATCTTTCCAAGTCCCAAGACTGCTTCTCCACCTGTCCGTATCGGTTCGCGGATCGTACCAAGTACACTGGAATATATAAAAGGGTTCTGATCGTCCGGGATAGTGGATGCTGAGTATACAATTTAAGTACCCATAGTAAATCACACCGTCCGATCCTACCGTCGCAATCCCACTATTCTGAGTGGTTCTACATGTTTCTATGTCCTTAACTTCGAATTTGTATCCAAGGACACCAAATCCTTTGTAATGTGCAACCTCCATACTAGGAAATTGAGCTAAACATCTTGAATCACTCTCAAATGATGCAGACAAGTTCGGATCGTGGATCTAACAAAACAAATTTTACGACAAATACATAACGATACAAGTTTAGATTAAAACTGATAGCAATAAAATGTTATTCGAATAACTTACATGATCTGTGACCCAATCACAAAAATTATCCTGATGGTATTTTTCCAAACGTTCTTCATTCCAATCAGGATGCCCCTCACGTACCTCGTTAAAATGAATTCTGTTTTCGACAAATAATTGTGACATTAATATTATATCATTTTATACACACACAAACACAGATATAACAATTAATCCAAAAGAACTTACTCTCTAATTTGTTCAAGACATGCGCAATTAAGCAAGATAAACCGGTATATCTTGTTGATAAACATAGTTTCTACCCTCTTATACTCGGCTTTACCATATGGCCCGTCTTGAATTCTTCGTGGTCGGTTAAGCCTTGTCTCAATGTTCTCGTCCAGATAGCGGGAACAAAATGTGGTTGCTTCATCAAGAAGATAACCTTGCATGATAGAACCCTCTGGTCGATTTTTATTGTGTATATACTTCTTAAGAGTGTAGAGGTACCTAATGAGAATATGTTGAATAAATAAATACGGGCATACAGGACAACAATAAATTTATAAATTGCGCGAAACGAAAAATTACATGTACCTCTCGACGGGATACATCCATCGATATTGTACCGGTCCGGCTAACTTCGCCTTAGTTGCAAGATGAACCGTCAAGTGTATTATGATATCGAAGAATGACGGTAGGAAAATACGCTCAAACTTGCAAAGTATCAACGCAATAGAATTTTCTAGTTTATCCAGCGTCGCAACCTCCAGTGTTTTAGCACACAACTCCCTGAAAAAACAACATAGGTCGTTGATTACTAGACCAACCGAGTCGGGGAGAGAAGTCCTGAGGGCTAATGGAAGAAGGTGCTCCACGATAACATGGTGATCATGACTTTTCAGCCCATCGATCTTGCCCTTCACAATTTGTATTTTCTTGCTGAATGATCCTGAGAAACCTATGGGGACTTTCAAATCATGCAACACCTGCAGGAATCTTTTCTTTTCCGGTTATGACATATGATAAGCGACATTGAGAAGTACAAACTTGCCCGGTTTACCCGCTACCGGTCTAGGGTGCAATTCACTTCTTATTCCCCACTCTTGTAGATCCATCCGAGCATTCATGTTGTCTTTCGATTTCCCGTCTTTAGAAAGAAGCAAGTTAAGTATGTGCTCTGATACTCCCTTCTCTATATGTATGACGTCCAGACAATGACGCACTGAATTTGTAGACCAGTACGGAAGCTCGAAGAAAATGCTTAACTTGTTCTAATATTGTGGTTTGACCTGTTTCGTCGGATCCATCCCGAAGGTCACGTTATTGTAACCATCCCATTTAGCAGTCACGTCCTCTCCGGACAATGGGGATGGAGGTCCAAGAAGCTCCTGATGACCATCAAAGTGAACCGTGTCTAACCTATAGGGGTGGTCTGGAGGCAGGAAACGTCGATGGCCGCAATAACAAACCTTCCTGCTAAAATTCAAGAATTTCGATGTTGTGTGTTCATGGCAATGAGGACATGCTTTGTGACCATTACGGACCAACCTGATAGCATTCCATACGCAGGAAAGTCATTAATTGTCCACATTAAAGCCGCACGCAGTATGAAGGTTGTATTTGTGTTTGAATCATATGCCTCTACACCATCAATGAACAAAGATTTCAACTCCTCGATTAGAGGTCGGAGATAGACGTCGATATTGTTCCCCGGTGAGTTTGGTCCGTCGATAAGAAGAGGCATCATAAAGTATGATTGGTCCATAGCCAACCAAGGCGACAGATTATAAATTATCGTTACAACGGGCCATGTGCTGTGACTTCCAGCCATATAGTTGAATGGGTAGAAGCTATCAGTAGCCAGTCCGAGCAGGACATTGCGAGGATCGCTACTAAATATTGCGTGCTTCCTATCGAAATCCTTCCATGCCGGTGAATCTCTTGGATGGCTCATTTTTCCATTTTCGCTTGGAGGAGCACGGTGATGCCAAATCATTGCCTCGACTGTTTTCTTGCATCTGAATAGCCTCTGTAGCCTCTGTGTTATGGGAAAGTATCGTGCTATCTTCACAGGTATATCAGGCTTCTTATCAGAATCTTTCGGCTTATACCTGGCCTCTCCGCATGTTGGACACTCTTTCAAATCTGAATTCTCTTTCCGGTACAACACGTAAATTTTAGGACATGCTTGAATCTTCTCGCACTTTAGACCCAAATCAGGCATCTTCTTCTGGGCTTTGTACCAGCTGTCGGGCACATTATTTCCCGGAGGCATAGAATCTTTCAAGAACGAAAGAAGCATTATGAATGACTTGTTGCTCCATCCATTTAGGCACTTAATCTGGAAAAATTGGACGAACCATGAGAGAGTGAAATACTTCGCATTCTCATAAATTGGTTTCCTAGCATCATTCATGAAATTTTCATATTTATCCGCACGCGGTCCTTGACCGGAAGGAATGTCATCTTCGGTACGAATAGATTCACCTAGGGCAGCCTCTACCATATCCTCCATTTCTTCTGATGGAAATAAATTTCCGTCTCCTCCCGCATTACCGAATTCTTCTTCTTCTCCTGCCGCATTATCGTGTTCTCCTTCTTCTTCTGCCGCAGTACTGCATTCTTCTCCTTCCCCGTGATATTTCCAAGTAGTATAAAGTCTAATAAACCCATGTTTTACAATATGAAGCTCTGCCAATTCTACCTTCTGCCGGTACTTATTGCCGCATCTATCGTACGGACAGAGAATCTTCTCTATTATGATCTTATTATGTGCGCGTGCAAATTCAAGGAAAGCAGCAACTCCTGCGACAAACTTAGGTTGCATACGTTGTTTCCAATCCACATACATCCAGTCCTTAACTCTGACGTACTCATGGGCCATGTTAGACTGTATAACATATAAATTGTAGGTTATGCTGACTATATTGAGAAATATAAGAACGGGATAGTTACTGACAAAGGAGAAAATCCGTATATATGCTTTATGTGTGCGTTTGTCGTTGAAAAGAATAAATTATCGCACGTAAGTTAACCGATAGACGGGGACTAAGTGGCGCTTTTAGTTTTATATATGAGTATCGATGAGAATATGAAGGTTTCATATTATCATCGAGTATCGGTTTTAACTTGAACATCTCAAATCGCTCTCTAACTATGCGTTTGTTGTGTATTCTTGTTGTATGTGTGTGTTCCGGCTGTCGGGGGTAGACTTCTATCCCATTAAGAATGTATAGAGCGAACGCCCATCACTTATGCTTTCAACCGTTTCGAGTAAATTTCGGCAGTTCTCCGAGTACACTGTAATAGAATAGATAATCATTTCAAAGCTGTGAAACAACGTTGAAATGAACATCTAATCTATTTTTGTACACGGAGAACCAGCGGAAAGGTACCGACGAAATATCTCGAAACGGATGAAAACACAAGTGAATGAAGGCGTTTGCTTTATACATTCTTAACTTGTCCACACGAGACAAATCTATGGGTTACCATATGATTGAATTTTCTCGTCGCGTAGACTATACGACGGTTGTTAGTATCGAGCTATACTGTCCGATAATTAACAACCTTCGTATAGTTCTAGGTCACGATGAGCATCGCACGTATGTTAACCGATAGACGGGGACTAAGTGGCGCTTTTAGTTTCATATATGAGTATCGATGAGAATATGAAGGTTTCATATTATCATCGAGTATCGGTTTTAACTTGAACATCTCGAATCGCTCTCTAATTATGCGTTTGTTGTGTATTCTTGTTGTATGTGTGTGTTCCGGCTGTCGGGGTAGGCTTCTATCCCATTAAGAATGTATAGAGCGAACGCCCATCACTTGTGCTTTCAACCGTTTCGAGTAAATTTCGGCAGCACCTCCCCGCTGTTCTCCGAGTATACTGTAATAGAATAGATAATCATTTCAAAGCTGTGAAACAACGTTGAAATGAACATCTAATCTATCTTTGTACACGGAGAACCAGCGGAAAGGTACCGACGAAATATCTCGAAACGGATGAAAACACAAGTGAATGAAGGCGTTTGCTTTATACATTCTTAACTTGTCCATACGGGACAAATCTATGGGTTACCATATGATTGAATTTTCTCATCGCGTAGACTATACGACGGTTGTTAGTATCAAGCTATACCGTCCGATATTTAACAACCTTCGTATAGTTCTATATCACGACGAGCATCGCACATATGTTAACCGATAGACGGGGACTAAGTGGCGCTTTTAGTTTTATATATGAGTATCGATGGGAATATGAAGGTTTCATATTATCATTGAGTATCATATATTGGTTTTAACCTGAACAGCTCGAATCGCTCTCTAATTATGCGTTTGTTGTGCATTCGTGTTGTATGTGTAACATGATTTTAAACCATTGAGATCAAGATTTGAGAAATTTTATAAGTGGCCGTTAACATGATAACAATCATCTCTTCTTATCGGTCCATATCTGAATTCTAAAGGGCAGTATATTTGCTATTAAAAGATCATGTTCAACTCTAAAGCAAGGGAAAAACAGAGGAATATAGATCTATTAAAGTCAAGCCATAAAGCTAATCACATATTTACAACATTGCAAATACATTAACGCAAAACATAGTTATGATGCTTCAAAAGAATCAATTATCAAGGATGAAGAGAGCTTGTGATAAAGCAATCAAATTTAGCTTTTGTATTAAAATGGTTTATGATAAAACTTTTGAGATCTTTCAAGAAAGTTATGGCACTGTGAGGTTCCACAACCTATCATAACCAATCGCAAATTTTCATGGTTCTTTACTGGTATAAGACTTGTACTTCTATGATGCGGAGTAAATAAATTTGTCGAGAGCTCGTGATGCATGTGTAATGATAGAATCCAACAAAAATTATTCTCATGTACTAATAATAGCATCCCAATTGCAACTTTTTTATTCAATAAGATAACACATTTGCAAGGGTGCATCATTTACATTATGTTTTACTCCCTCCAGGGCCACCAAAATATACGGTATCTATAGGATGGCTATTGTGAATGGAGTAACAGTCGGGTCTAACTTGGCCAATTTGAAAATCATTATCTCGCTGTTTATATAGATTACCGCTATTATTTGTAAATCGTATATTGCTTATATATGCTAAGCCTCCCGCTGCAAAACGGCCGCTCTCCATTGGCGCACTCAGTTCACCATTGTTAAAGCTCACTACTCCAATATTGATACGGGTTAATCTCTTGAAGAGAGTTTTTGGCCAATATCCCTAACCCTGACCGAACCCTACCCCAACCCCAGCCCAGCCCCAGCCCCAACCCCAGCCCCAGCCCCAGCCCAACCGGCCCCAGCCCTAGCCCCAGCCAAGCCCCAACCCCAACCAAACCCCATCCCCAGCCTAGCCCCCAGCCCCAGCCTAGCCCCAACCCTAGCCCCAACCAAACCCTAGCCCCAGCCCCAGCCTAGCCCCACAACCTAACCCTAACCCTAACCCTAACCCTAACCGAACCCGACCGATGCCGACGCCGATGACCTCACCCCTACCCGAACCTGGCCTGAACCCTAGACTGTGTCAAAATTAAAAATTATTTAAGAATTACTTACAAGCGTGCGTGCGGTGGAGGAGACGGTAGAAATTGGTGGTCGCCGACGATCGTCGAAGGTGGCGACGAGGCGTGGGAAGTCGACGAAGGTGTGGGGAAGACCGACGAAGCTGGCGCAGGCTCGCGAGCGCGATGGCGACGGAAGGCGGGAACATGCGACGAGATCGCGGGAGGTCGAGAGAGAAATTTGGGAACGAGATGAATATAATTTTTCTGTGCTTTTTTTATATTAATAACCTATGTAGATGCCCCTACGGACATAACCGTAGGTACCCGGCTTGCGGCTCCGTAGGGCCAAAGAGAAAATTAGAACGTGAAGCACCGTAGGGACAACGATAGGGCCCTACGGATAAATCCGTAGGGACAAGAAATATTTGCCCCTACGGATTTCTGGGTCCGTAGGGGCAACCCTATATTGTAGTAGTGTAAACCCCATAATATATATTGTATTTATTATAGTTACAAGGATTGCCAAAACCATAGATACAAGTTGTTCATATAATCAGGTTCATGATGTAAATAAGTAGTCATGTAATCAAGTCAAGTTATAGCCATGGTACGGTCAAGTCAAGCCATATTTGCATGTTGATCTTGTTCTGGTATTCAAGTTTGGGTTCAAGTATGCGTGTTTGGTATATTAGATTCATGTTGAATTGGCTTCTGATTTGAGTTGAATTCAAGCCTGATTTAGACTCAGATTTGAGTCAGACACTTAGAACTGATTTGGATCTTGAATTGGATTTGGGAGCTATCGGTAACTACTGCATATTGACGGCAAGATTTGTGTTTTTCCAGGACAATTACCATTGATAACACCATTAAGTTTTTCTACCTTAAATAGGCAAGCACTTACTTTCTTCGGCTCTCTGAGGCTCAAGAGAATTGATCCCGCTTAAACCTATATTTACTAAAGTCCTTAAATGTAATTTTATATAACTCGAGAGGGTTTTATGAAAAATATTTTATATACTTTCAAAATAAAGCTTGAGTATTTATTTATATTATTTATAGTTTCCATAATTGTGAATTTTAAGAATGTGAAGTATTTTAGTGATAATAGTTTAGCTTGGACAGTTCAAGGTATTTTACTGTAAAACTTGACTTTTGAATAACTTGAAGGTATTTTGATGAAACTTGTCATTCTTTTATTTCTTAGAAAACATGGAATTTTATTAAATCTTGAAAATATGTGGTTTAATAATATTTATATAATTATTAAAAATTAATTTTATTATTAAATAGAAATTTTCGTTTTTCTAAAAAGTAGTATTAAAAATCTTTCGAGTTCGAATGCTCCATGAGAAGATCTGAATCTCGCTCTACTAGCCCGAGGATGTGCGATAATCCGCACCATCCAATAACGGGTTCCCCAAATGGGTTATAGAAGCATATTCGCAAAGAGTTTTGATAATACAATTCAAAGAAAACCGGGTTTTTATAGTTCATGGTAATTTAATGTAATATGGTAACAAAAGTAAGCTCAAGGGACATCATGCTATGTAAACATGTGTATATGTGAGAAGTAGGTCATTACCCCGTGAAGTATTCTAAAGGTATACTTATCAAAAGAACTAAATGATGAATATATGAAGTTTATTGTATTTTAGCGTAAAAGTTAATTTAAAGTTATTTAGCATGATATTATTGAGTGAAAGTTGGTTCTAAACATGAGTTTGATGGTTATAAACATAGGGTAAGAATATTGATGAGCAATGATTAAGAAAAAGTGTGATTTCAAGGTTTTAGAATCAAAAGTCGGCGTTAACTCCAGTTACCGACATGTTTTGAAAAAAGAGATTTTTAAAGAAAGAGAATAAGGATGAGAAGAGACTTAGAAGCTAGATGGATGAAGATGAGGTAGAAGGAGAGGAGATAGTCGCCGTGGCGTCACGGGGTCGCCGGAATTGCCTCGATTCCTCACCGGAAGTTGGTCGTTGGCCAACTCAACTTGTACTCTTCTTGTACTTGAGAAAATGTGATATTTTTGGATAGAATTTTTAGAATGAGGAATTGCTAGAGTATGGGGTTGTATTTATAGTGTGAAATTAGGGTTTTGGAATTGAAAGAATGAATTAAAATGCATTTAAAATTGGATTTAAATGTGAAATTGAAGTCTTTGTTTAATTTCAGAGTAATCAAACATTGCAGGGGTGATGGGGATAGGCCAAGAGTCATGTGGGAAAAGCACGGTGACTTTTTATCCATGGGGGCTCGTCGCCGCCGGCTATTCAGAGCATCTCGCCGGTCCATTGTATGAATGGAGCCGTTGTATTCTCGCCATGTGTCCTACTCTGTGTACACAATATTTTACACATGTTTAATTTTCCAGACTTTTCATTTCTATGTGCAGTGCACGTGTAAACTTTTGGGCTTCCAAAAATTTTAAAAGAAAAATCTAAAAAAAATATAATGTGCCTGATAGGATTCGAACACAGGGGCTACGTCACAGCAGTGTAAGATTTTACCAATGAGTTACAAGTTGTTTCTTGCTGTTCTTAAAAAAAAAACTTATAAATTGTTTTCAGGCTTGCAAACTCCATTCTGTATATTAAATTGAAAATTTTCATACAGTAATTTCAGAGTCGTTATATTCTACCCTCCTTATAAAAATTTCGTCCCCAAAATTTATAGAAGGAAGTTGTAACAGATTCAATAAAAAATTTGATCATAGTAGTGGGAAAGAACTACTGATATTGTAACGAAAGTGCATAAAAAATGTTTGAATGAACGAAAGGATGCAAAGGTTGAAAATGATGGAAGGAAGATTACCAGTGTTACCTTGACCTATAACTTAGGCTTCCACGGCCGCTAAAGTGAAAGCCTGACGCCGGGGTACATTTATCCTAACTGGAGGCACATTCCTCTGTCCTTGGGGAATGTTTCTCTACCCTTGAGGCATGTTCCTCTGTGCCTGATAGAATTGACGAGGAGGCTGTGCAGGAGGTCTACGTGGAGGTGGAGTAGGGAGAGCAAGACAAGATGCAAGTGCCTGAATAGCTGGCCACTGCAGAAAGGTGATAGTTGGTCCGGGGGCTGGAGCTAGGTTGAGTCTGTGAGGACACGCTCCAATGGCGTGAGTGGATGTGCCACGAACTAAGCATATGCCGTTTGTACGCCTGCAGTCCTTTGCCAATTGTCCATTCCTCTTGCAATAGAAACAAAAGTCTGTACTGGGCCGGTTAAAAGTTACTTCCGGTCTCTTGGGTGCAAAAGTTGGCCTGAAAGAAGCTCCTCCTGCTATCTGAGTGGCAGGGCATTTCACACTGGCAGTCTGAGCTTTACCCTTCTTCTTCACGACGGCCTCATATCGTCGGGCAACCTTCAGAGCAAGATCATGGGTTGGGAAATCCCCTGTAGCGAGTGAAGCTTAGATTTCCGGGTCCAACCCTTGCTGAAATCTTCGTTCTCGGATCTCAGCAGTCGGAATCAGATGTGCCACGAACCTGTTATGACCTTGTGTTAGCAGTGTAATAAAGTGATATCAGGAAATTGAATTTGAGACATATCTTACCTGCTAAGCATGGTAAACCCAGTATCGTATTCATCCACGGACTTGCTCTACATTTAGCCTTATTGCAAGTGGATGAACCGATATTCCATGTCGAAACGGGCAGTCTCAGGGAAGTATTCGCGTCGAACATGCCGTGAAACATCTTCCATTCAATCGGTTAGGCGAGTCGGCTTTCTTGAGCCTTTCACCAGACTCTGGCGTTATCAGTTAGTTGCAGCATCGAAACTCTCACCCAAGCAATCTCTGACACTTGTGCTGCCGCCAAATCATCTTCTATTGACTGAGCCCATTTTTCTGCCTCCAGTGGGTTCTCTTTCCTAGAGAAATGTTTCGGATGCAAAGCCCAGAATTGCTTGATTCCGGGTGCCTCGGTCTCTGGACGGTGCATGAGGATAGCGGTCTGCCTCTGCTGGCCCTTCAAGAGGCTCTTTATCGCCTCAAGCAGTACCGTCTGCTCATTGATAGGGGCTGCAACGGTATAAGGTAGTGGTAGAGGAGGTGGTGGGGTGTTGCCATTCACGTTGGTTCTTGTGTTGTTCGGTGAATCCATGACCTTGATAGAATAGAAAGGTTAGGTTAGATTCAAGAAATTTGAAATGTAAAAAATATATAGTTGCTGATTCTTATAATTCTTATGATATATTGCTTAAGATTCCATGCAGAACTGACCTGCATGGGCCGCCAACAAAACCTATCACGACCTGCTTCCCAGTGTACAGAGAAGGAGACGTGATGAGCACGCGATGTATTTACTCAGAAGTAAACACGCTAAGCGTAAATAAGCAATATTTATAAAATGCATAAAAAATGACAAGAGATATAATGTAACAACAACTTTTATTAACATTCATCTTTACAATACATTACTTTGAAAAGGAAAGTATAAGGATAAAAAGAAACGTCTAAACGGTGGCATAAGAAATGAAAAGTAACTACAAGTAAAAGCTAAAAGTCTGACTGCTCTGTGAACTGGTCCAAGTCCTCCTCGCTGGGCTCGATCTCCTGAGAGTCCGATCCTCCTGACGAACATTCCAAATAAAGAAAGAGACAGGAATATCGTCAGCGAACTAGCGCTCGGTAAGTCCCAGAAGTAAGAATGGAATAGAACAAGTATTGAGATAGAATCGGTAATTGTACAGATATATGTTTGTTATACTAACGTAGTTGTTTGTAGCTTGGTACAGAATGTATCAGTGTATACGAGAGGAGTCCAACTTGTTCCGTGGATTATGGTGACATGTAAGTATAAAGCCCCGTCAAAACCTACGGGATAACGGCACAAGAGTTCATGTAGGTGTTTTTTAGTGACCATCATCATGCCACTTTTAATACATTCCATACCAATCTACCCCGTTAAACCCCGTAATATATATTGTCTAGATTATAGTTACTAGGATTGCCGAAATCATGGATACATGTTGTTCATGTAATCAGGTTCAGGATGTAAACAATTAGTCATGTAATCAAGTCAAGTTATAGCCATGGTTCGGTCAAGTCAAGTTATGTTTGCATGTTGATCTTGTTCTGGTATTCAGGTTCAGGTTCTATTATGTGTGTTTGGTATATTGGATTCATGTTGAATTGGCTTCTGATTTAAGTTGAATTCAAGCCTGATTTAGACTCAGACTTGAGTCAGACACTTGAACTAATTTGGATCCTGAATTAGATTTGGGAGTTATCGGTAATTGCTGCACATGGACGGCAGGATTTGTGTCTTTTTCCATGACAATTAACATTGATAACATCGTTAACTTTTTCTACCTTAAATAGGCAAGCACTTACTTTCTCCGGCTCTCTGAGGCTCAAGAGAATTGATCCCACTTAAACCTATATTTACTAAAGTCCTTAAATGTAATTTTATATAACTCGAGGGGGTTTTATGAAAAATATTTTAAATACTTTCAAAATAAACCTCGGTATTTATTTATATTATTTAGAGTTTCCATAACTGTGAATTTTAAGAATGTGAAGTATTTTAGTGATAATAGTTAAGCTTGGATAGTTCAAGGTATTTTATTGTAAAGCTTGACTTTTGAATAACTTGAAGGTATTTGATGAAGCTTGTCATTCTTTTATTTTTTAGAAAACATGGAATTTTATTATATCTTGAAAATATGTGGTTTAATAATATTTATATAATTATTAAATGGAAAATTTTGTTTTTCTAAAAAATCGTATTAAAAATCTTTCGAGACCGAATGCTCCGTGATGAGGTATGCATCTCGCTCTAATAGCCTGAAAATGTGCGATAATCCGCACCATCCAATAACTGTTTCCCCAAATAGGTTGTAGAGGCATATTCACCAAGATTTTTAATAATACAATTCAAAGAAAACTGGGTTTTTATAGTTCATGGTATTTTAATGTAATATGGTAACAAAAGTAAGCTCAAGGGATATCGTGCTATGTAAACATGTGTGTATGTGAGGGGTAGGTCATTACCCCGTGAAGTTTTCTAAAGGTATAATTATCAAAAGAACTAAAAGATGAATAAATGAAGTTCATGGTATTTTAGCGTAAAAGTTAATTTAAAGTTATTTAGCATGATGTTATTGAATGAAAATTGGTTCTAAATATGAGTTTGATGGTTATAAACATATGATAAGAATATTGATGAGCAATGATTAAGAAAAATTGTGATTTCAAGGTTTTAGAATCAAAAGTCGGTGTTAACTCCAATTACCTTGAAAAAAGAGATTTTTAGAGAAAGAGAATAAGAATGAGAAGGGACTTACAAGCTAGATGGATGAAGAGGAGGTAGAAGGAGAGGGGGTAGTCACCGTGGCGTCGCGGGGTCGCCGGAATTGCTTCGATTCCTCGCCGGAAGTTGGTCGTTGGCTAACTCCACCTGTACTCTTCTTGTACTTGAGAAAACGTGATAGTTTTGGCTAGAATTTTCAGAATAAGGAAGGGTTAGGGTATGGGGTTGTATTTATAGTGTGAAATTAGGGTTATAAAATTAAAAGAATGAATTAAAATGCATTTAAAATTGGATTTAAAGGTGAAATTGAAGTCTCTGTTTAATTTCAGAGTAATCTAACAGTGCAGGGGTGATGGGAGTAGGCCAAGGGTTACGCGGGTAAAGCACGGGGACTTTTTACCCATGGGGGCCCGTCGCCGCTGGCTATTCAGAGCATCTCGCCGGTCTATTATGTGAATGGAGCCATTGGATTCTCGCCATGTGTCCTAATCTGTGTACACAACATTTTACACATGTTTAATTTTCCAGAATTTTCATTTCTATATGCAGTGCACGTGTAAGCTTTTGGGCTTCCAAAAAGTTTAAAAGAAAAATCTGAAAAAATATAATGTGCCTGATGGGATTCGAATACAGGGGCTACGTCACAGCAGTGCAAGGCTTTACCAATGAGCTACAAGTTGTTTCTTGCTGTTCTTAAACAAAAATAACTTATAAATTGTACTCAGGCTTGCAAACTCCATTCTATACATTAAATTGAAAATTTTCGTACAGTAATTTCAGAGTCGTTACACCGGCTCCAAAGTTCTATCTCCACTTTTGAAATAGAAGACTGGGTCATATGGTATTTCAAATACTACATGTTCACCGTCGAAAGACGCGACCGGGACGTTAGGACGTCTAGCCTGAATTTAGTGGCAGATGCTATTAGGATTTATCCGTCCACCTCTCTGAAGATGCCAAGTTGATTTATGGCACCGTATATCGGAGTTTTGGACGGATGCGGCCATTGTAGCAGACTTCGTCAAATTCCTCCTCATTTGCGAGGGTTTTTTTGATTGTGGGGACGCTCTTCCCTGCAAGCGCAAGCCCTTGCAGTTAATTACGTTACCGCATCACGATAACCACTTTCTCCTGATCCAGAAGTTCACTTCGTGTCGTGTGTGTTTTTATTTGTTTAGGTTGCCCGTGGATTGTATACGGAGACTAATTTATGTTATCGACCGCAAGGCTTGGATTAGTCCAAATCAGTATATCTTAGATTTGGGTTTGGGTTGATTTAAGGATCGTTGAACTACTTTGAGATCAAGATCGACTTAAATGTATATGATCATTTGGGGGCTCGATTTGTTTTCGTTAAGGATACGTTAGTCCAATTTGAGACTAAGATCTACTTAACACGGTTTTAGGATCATTTTTGTTTTAGATCCAACAAAAGAGCATTTGAGCTCCGTTGTTTTAGTTTAAGCATGTTTCGGTCCCTTATCGCCATTTTGGAGGCAAAGTTGTAGTTTAAGGACATTTCGGTCTATTGATCATCATTTTTGAGGTGAGATTTTAGTTTAAGGACGTTACGGTCCTTGTTGCCATTTTGGAGGCAACGTTTAGTTTAAGGACGTTTCGGTCCATTATAGTTTAAGAACGTTTCGATCCGTTGATCACCATTTTTGAGGTGAGGTTTTAGTTTAAGAACGCTATGGTCCGTTATTAGTTTAGGGATATCTCGGTCCATTGTTAGTTTAAGGACGTTTCGGTCCATTGTCCATCTTGCGTGCACGTGTATTTGTTACGTGGCGAGATGAGCAACGATGATATGGGGTGCATCCAGTCTGGGATGTGGTTTGATTTGGGATGTGCAAGTCAATTTGGGAAGTGCATCAAAAAGAAGTTAGTTGTCGGGACCCGCCACCTTTCTGATGACGCTGAAGAATTACAACGACTTGTATCAGAGGTGTAGAGATATGTACCCTTGAACCAATTCCCGTATTTGAGGGAAAAAGTCATGGCGGATCATCTAAGAACCATTAGTCATTTTTGAGACTAAGATTAATTTAGGAGATGTGGGATGAACAACATTTTGAATATCATCAGTTGAAGGATCATTAGTCATGTTTGGGACTAAGATTAATTTGGGGAATGGTGAGTGCAAAAGGGGCTCAGTTGATTGGAAGAACTTAGTCAATTTAGGCTAGATCCGGGTCTCCATAATTACCCAATAGAGGTAAGTGCTGATGCATACAATGCTCATGTGCATTTCATGTGAGGCACCTGACTAGTGTTAAATACTAGCTCTACGGCGCAGACATGACATACGTGAGGCACCGGATTAGTGTTAAACACTAGAGTTTTGTGGCGCTCATGTGATACACATGAGACATTGGATTATGGGAACTGCCCACTTATTTCACCGCTTTGTATGTAAGTGCTGAGCACTTGGTTCTTGTGACGCTCACGTGTGAAACATGTGTGGCACCCCAAAGTTGGGTTCCGCCTTTTGGGTTTTTATCCCCTCCTTTTAGATAAGTGCGTGCAAAATACGTGATTGCCTTAAGAGGCACTTCTCGTTCTTCCTTTAAACACTCATATAAGAAACATGTGCGGTCCTCGTTATAGTGTTTAAATGCTAATGACTCATCATCCTTTCCTTCTGGGTGTTTGGGGATTTTGATCTCATGTGGATGCCCCTAGGATTTAGAGGATCTCATGTCTCTTGTTTTGTAAGAATTAAATTCTTTTTATAGGGTTAAACCCTAGTTTTCAGAGGAATTAAATTCCCATATGTTTTTTGTAAAAGTTAAACTCTTTGAACTCAACTCTTTCCCCTAGGTTTTGAATTTGCATGACAGAATCTTCCCGATGAGAATTAAATTCTCAACTTGTGGGGAGATCTACTTCTACAGATCTCAACCAGAGAAAGAACCGAGTTCTTATATGAAGGGTTAAACCTTTGGAGAGGCAAAGAACAATCTTTGTGTTTTTTCCTTTACCTAGTGTTTCAAAGAAATAAGTCTTTTCTTTGAGAATTAAATTCACCTCTTCTTCAAAAGCTCGATGTATATTCTTTAAGTCTCTGGGGAGTTCTCTCTCTCTGCCATCCTCTGTGAGACTTGAAGTCTTAGGCTCTTTATATAGAGGAGAGAAGTTTGTTATTTAGTTTTAGTAAATCTCTCATTGAGAGACTTTAATTGATTTAGGGATTTTACCCACCGTTGGATCTTTGATCCAAGGGTTTATATCTTACAAAACATATTTTTCTTGTTTTTTTTAAACAAGATTGGAGAAATATTTTCCCATATAAAGAATCTTATTCTGTAAAATAGTAGCTTTTAATCACCATTGGATTTTTAATCCAAGGGTGCTCGGTTTAACGGAGCATAATCTCTCTTTGTTTAGAAAGATATGCAAAATATTTTCCATCTCTTGGGATCTTTGATCCGCCAAGTTTCTGTTTAACAAAAAATATCACTCGTCACTTAAAAAGATCAATAGAATTTAATTCCATGCTTAATCACCATTAGATCTTTGATCCAACGGTTCCCTGTTGAATAGAATTTAATTCTACGTAGGGAGGTGCTCTCACGTGTTCAACACGTGAGGCTTATTTATTTCGCCAGCTGTTTGATTACAGCGCCTATATGCTTTGCATATAGGCGCTCACGTGTTTAACATGTGAGGCTTATTATCCTATAGTTTTTTTGCATTGCAGTGCCTATATGCGTTGCATATAAGCACTCACGTGTTAAACACGTGAGGCTCCATTAGCCTAGTAGTTGTTTTAATTGCAGTGCCTATATGCGTTGCATATAAGCACTCACGTGTTAAACACGTGAGGCTCCATTAGCCTAGTAGTTGTTTTAATTGCAGTGCCTATATGCGTTGCATATAGGTACTCACGTGTTAAACACGTTAGGCTGTTTTAGTTTAACAGCTGCTTTAATTGCAGTGCCTATATGCGCTGCATATAGGTGCCCACGTGTTTAACACGTGAGGTTTTGAATAGGGGAAACTTTTCCTTACCCCTTTATTTTTATAAGGGAGCACTACCCTCCTTCGACGGCAGTCAATAGTGGTATAGAATACTCCCAGCCAATCCATTCCCAACACCACATCGAAATTTGGCATGTTTAGTACTTTGAAATTTGCGTAGAATTCTCGTCCGCGAACTACAACTGAGCACTGATCAAACCCCAAAGTTTCCTTCAAGACTCCATTCCCGGAACTGACATTACAGCTTGAAAAGAGTGGCTTCATGGGAATCGCACACGTTCTCATGAATCATTGAGACAAGAAGTAGTGTGAAGCTCCGGTATCGAAAAGTGCGAGTGCAAGAAGAGTAGCTACTAGTATAGTACCTAAGTTGTGTGAGGTTGGGTTTAGATATAGGAAAAGTTATAGTGATACACAAGGATTGAAAAATTGAATGGATTGGGGGATTTACCAGTGATGACTTGTCTTGTGGCTTCGGCCTCCTCGACCGTCATTGTAAAAACCCGACGTCTTAGTACATTCCTCCTTGCTGGAGGCACATTCTTCTGTCCTTGGGCCATGTTTCTCTTCCTTTGAGGCACGTTTCTCAGTGCCTGATGGAATTAATATTGAGGCTATGCAGGTGGTCCACATGGAGATGGAGCAGGGAGAGCTAGGCGGGGTGCAAGTGCCTGAATGGCTGGCTGCTGTGGGGCTGTGATTGCGGGTCTAGGTGCTGGAGCTGTGTTAAGACGATATGGGCATGCTCCTATAGCGTGAGTGGATGCACCACAAATCAAACACAGACCATTTGCACGCCTGCAGTTCATTGCCATGTGTCCAGTTCTCTTGCAGTAGAAACAAAAATCTGGACTGAACTGGTTAAATGATCCTCCTAGGTGCAAAAGTCGGCCTAGAAGAGGTTCCTCCTGTCATCTGTACGGCAGGGCGTTTGATTCCAGCTGTTTGGGGCTTACCCTTCTTCTTGACCACAGCTTCGTAACGACGTGATGCCTTCAGGGCGAGTTCATGAGTTGGGTAATTGCCTGTGGCTAATGTCGCCTGAATCTCCAGGTCTAAGCCCTATTGGAATCGTCTAGCCCGAATTTCATCGGTCGAAATCAAATGTGCCGCAAACCTGATAAGATATTGATGTCAGGATAGAGATTTGTTTTAACGGAACAGTATTTGCTACGAATTCTTTACCTACTAAGCATGATGAATTCGGCATCATATTCATCCACCAATTTTACACACATAGAACCTTGTTATAGGTGGATGAACTGTTGCTCTATCTCAAAATGGGCAGTTTCAGGAAAGAACTTCGTATCGAAAAGATCACGAAACGTCTTCCACTCTATGGGTTGTGTGAGACGGCTTTCCTCAGCCTTCCACCAAACTCTTGCATTGTCGGTCAGTTGCAACTTAGCAACTCTTACCCAGGAAATATCTGGCACTTGAGCTGCTGTTAGATCATATTCGATCGCTTGAGCCCATTCTTCTGCCTCAAGTGGGCTCTCTTTTCCCGAGAAGTGTTTTGGGTGTAGTGCCCGAAACTGCTTGACTCCAGGTGCCTCGGCTTCAGGGCGGTGCATGAGGATAGCAGTCTGCTGCTGCCCCTCCAATAGGCTCTTGATAGCTTCAAGCAGTACCGTTTGCTCATCGATAGGTTAGCTATAGTGCCCTCAAGTCAATTATTGAAATCGCATGCACGCGATTGTGATGATTGAGGGTGGACCTATACGGGTAGAACAGTCTTACTCGAAATGATAGTATGTTATCCGGTTTGCCTTTATCTTCATATACATACATTATGTGGTATTACAGATCACCATTACATGTTGATACAGCCCATAGGATTCTTTCTTGACTACCAGCATTATGATGGCGATCATATACGTGGGAGCTGGGTGGTCTATATGCACATCCTTAAATGTCCCTAATCGAGGGAGTATCAAGACTGGGCATCGATACTCCGGAGTAGACTAGTGTATACTTTTCGAGACCCCGACGAGGGGCGGTGGCCGGTCTCACAAGACATTGGTGTCAGTTAGTCACCTAAGCTAGTATACAGGTGCTCATTGGGTTATGAGTACACTGGACGGACACGCTGGGAATATGCTAGATGGTATTATACCAATTGTCAGATAGCAATTCCCAGGTGACATGAGTACAGGTTTGTCTGTCGACCCAAGATCATCATTTGTATTGCGTGAGTTCCAACTGTGCTTTGATTACTACCTAACCACGGCTCAAAAGAGTCGTGCAAACATGTTTTAGTTGGGTGCAGTCCCGAGCCACATGGAGGTAATGAGAAGATCGTCGGGGATTCATCTATTCCGGTATTGGGGGTTGATGTCGCTCAGTGCATGGGTGGCCATCACAAGAAATCCTTGGCCAATGTAGACGAGAATTACTGATTTGGATCTGTAGTTTCTCATTGGGTGATGAGCTTCATACCGACACGAAATATCACGTTATTAGGGGTCTGACTTTATCCACCCCCTTATACTCGATATGAAATATTCGTAGACGAACATACCGGACTGTACGGAAATTTTCACGGACATGCTCAGTAAGGTAGGGGTTCGGATGAGTTTGCTCGTCGGCCTTCCTTTCGCTCAATACCTGGGCAGCCGTTACGTACAGCTAGTGCCACTGACGTGCTTGTGGGTTAAACCCACTGCCGGCGTATTGAAAAGTCTTTAGAGTCCCACACAGAGGGTTTCTCTGGTTCTGGCGAAATGATGTAGTAACTATATTGGATACATGCAGGGTTCCAATCGAATGATTGTACTAGTTACCCGGACTTTCGATCGGACGGTTGATAATACTAGCTGGCTCGGGTTTGAGCCGGATTATTAAATCAGGTATTGATTTAATAATTTATGTATATGTATTTAGATATGTATATTTTAGTATTATGTTCTTTGTGTTATTCTATCTCTTTAGGTATTCGTGTTTCGGTACGAATACAGGTATGTATATATAGTAGAGTGTAATACATATTTATATAAGAAAACATTCTAGAAAGTGGACACCTTATTTTAGATTTAACCATTTATTATAAATGGTAAATGTGGTGTAAAGGAAGAAAGACAGGAGTATGGTGAGAACCATGCTTGTATAGTATTGCACAAATGAATGTGCGAACTATTTAAGCATGGGTTGGTTTTTAAATTGGAAAATATTGTTTTACAAAACCAAGCTTCGCTTATTTTTCTCACTAGAGGAAAATGGATGGTTGACTGTTTTCTTGACCTCACCATTTGCTTCGCTCTCCTCTTTAGTTTCTTGAGTTCCTCCACCATCATCTTCAACCTCCTCTCTACAATATTATATGTTGAGAATCAAGAGAGGAGGTGAGATGGATAAACACTTTGAACACTTTACTACATTCTAGGCACTCTAGATTAGCAACCTAGAGTCCCTAGTCGCTTCACTTGATCTTTTGTATGGAGCAAGAGCCATTAGCTACATCCCTCGGGTGGATCATCTTCAACGGAGGAAGACCGGCGGCCAAGTTCAATCGAGGACGCCTCAAAGAGCTAAGAAAAATGGTAGAAGATCGAAGGACACGGTTCATTCAGTATAACACATCTATTAAAGTAGATAGACTCTTTAAGATTACTAGTTTCATGTTTGGTTTTCGATTCTAGGTAGTTGTTTCTAGCGCTAAGTTCTTAAACACCAAAATTTTTCGTTCTGCACCGGCCACGGTCGACGGCCACGACACTAGGAACCCCAACAAGGAGTTGCAACGGTAGGTGGTGGTAGTAGAGAAGGTGATGGGGTATTGCCGTTGACGTTCGTGCTAGTATTGTTGGGAGAATCCATTATCTTGATAGAAAAGGAATGATTAGGATAGATTCAAAAAATTTGAATTGTAAGGAATGTATAGTTGCTGATTCTTATAATTCTTGTGATATATTGCTTAAGACTTCATGCAGAACTGACCTGCATAGGCTGCCAACATAACCTGTCACGCTCCGCTCCCAGTAGACGGAAACGGTGATGTGGCAAGCCCACAACGTATTTACTATGAAATAAATACGTTAAGCGTAATTAAGCAATATATAAATAAACAAGAATGACAAGAGTAATAAAATGAAACAACAAATTTATTTACATTCAACTTTATATACAACTGTTTGTAATAAAAAGATATAATGATATAAAGAAAATATCTAAACAACGGCATACACATGTAAGAAAGAACTAGTAGTGAGGCTGAGCTGTAAACTGGTCAAGTCCTCCTGGCCCGACTCTATCTCCTCAGAGTCCGGTCCTCTTAACGAACATTCCAAAGAAATAAACAGAAAGGAATGTTGTCAGCGAACTAGCGCTCGGTAAGTCCCAAAAGAAGAAAATAGAAGGTAATATATAATGTGAAGTGAACAGATAAATTTGTATATGAGTGTTCACATGTATAGGATAGTTATTCTTACGTGGTTATTTGTAATTTGATAAAGAAGATATTCATGTATACGAGAGGAGTCCATCTTACCCCGTGGACTATGCTAACATATAGTACAAGGCCCCATCATAACCCACGGGACAACGGCACGTGAATTCATGTAGGTGTCTTGTAAGTGAGCCCTCATGCTATGATATACGTTCCGTACTAATCTACACCTTTATCCCCGTGTAAAGTATTGTATAGATTATGTTTACAGGTCTTGGCCGAAGCTATGGATATAACATGTTCATGTTCATGTTCAGAATGTAATCATGTGTTCAAGTAGTCATGTTGAGTTCATACCAAGTTATAACGATGATTCGGTCAAGTCGAGTCAAATTTGAGTTTGATGATTGAGTATTCATGATCATGATCAAGTATTCAAGTTCGTGTTTGAATTTAAATTCAGATTTGTGTTTGGACTCAGATTGAGTCAGACACCTGTAAACTGATTTAACTCTTGAATTCTTAGGTTCGGGAGTCATCGGCAACTGCTGCACATGGACGGCAGGATTTGTGTCTTTTTTCAAGACAATTGCCATTGATAACTTTGTTAAATTGTCTAACCTGAATAGGCAAGCACTCACTTTCTCCGACCATCTGAGGCTCAAGTGAATTGATCCCGCTTAAACCTATTTTTACTAAAGTCTTTAAAATATTGTTTTGTATATCCCGAGGGGTTTTATGAAAAATATTTTTAATATAGTTAAAAATAAAACCTCGAGAGTGATTTGTATTACTTAAGCTTTTCATGAACATGTATTTTAAGTATTATGGTATTTTCATGATAATACTTAGCTTTTAAAAATTTATGGTATTTTATTGAAAACTAGTCCTTTTTGGTAACTTGATAGTATTTTATTAACATTTTTTAATCTTTCATTTTTAGAAAAATATAGTTTCAGAATATAATGAAAATATGGATTTATAATTTTATTTAATTTTTAATTTTAAAAATTAGTTTTATTTAGAAATTCGCATTTCTTAAAACCGTATTTTATATCCTTTCGAGATCGAATACTTCGCGAGGAGTGCTGAATCTCACTCTACTATCCTCAGGATGTGCAAAAATCCACACCATCCATTAGCGCGTCCTCTAACGAGGGTTGTAGATGCATAATTGCAAAGGAATACAAATACCGCTTTAAAAGAAACTCGGTTTTAAAAATATGTGGTATTTTATTGTAAAGTTATTCTTTGAATCAAATATACATATATAGGCATCGTGCTATGAAAACCAAAGTGTGCGTGTATGGTAGGTCGTTACGCCGTGAAGTTTTCCTAAATGTATTGTTTAAACATTTTATCGGAAAGGTGTGATAATAAAGTTCAAGATATTTTAATGAAAAGTTATTTTTATGGTTGTTTCACATGAGAATTTTGATAAAACTTGAATTTAAATATTGGTAATTAAACTTACAAATAATGTGTTAAAATTAGATAGACCAATATATAAGGAAAATGGAGTTCTAGGTTTAGAAAAGAATGGTATCGGTAATAACTCCACTTTACCGATATATGATTTGGAGATGAATTTTAATGAAAGGGAGTGTTGGGAGAGACTTATAGTTTGGAAATCTTAAGAAAAGGGTGAGGAAGAGAAGCAGTGTTTTTATGGCATTGCGGGAGCTCCGGAAATGGTTTCGATATTCGACGGAACTGTTGGGGACAAAAATTACACCCCGGTTGACCAAGTCAAAATCAAAGTCAACCCCAAGCCAAACGGGCCCAAGCCCAGACCAAGTGGGCATATGCCCAAGTCAATCCCGAACATGAAGCAGCTGGCCTCCCCCATGCCAAGAAGAAAATTATGTAATAAATAAGTTTGATGTAATTTTCATGCATGAATGTAAAATAAATGGGCAAAAAGCCAAATTTTTATAAAGCCCATTGCTCATGTGCAAAAAGAAATAATCACATGAGACATGAGATGGGCAAAATGCCATTTTGTAAAGGCCAATGGGCCATGTGTAAATTTGTAAGCCTATATAAGGCAACATGATGAAATGAGAAAAATAATAATTGATTCCTCTCAAAAGTTAGGGTTTCTGTGTCTCATTCTCCTTCCTCAAGATTCTATATCTTCATTTTTTTGAATTAAATTAAGAGTTTAACTTTTCTTTTTCTAAAAAGAAACAGTTTTTCACTATAAAACCCTTGAAGGGGAGCTCGGATCTTCCATCAAATTCCCAAAATGGATGAATTTTAAGTCTCACCCCCTTTTTTCTCCAAAATCCAACCAACAGAGAGAAGAAAGAAGGAGACCCATATCCAAAAACCCTATTTTGGGAAGATCCAAGGCTCAAGAGAAGATCTAAGGCTCAAGAGAGAAAAAGGGGCCCCCTTTCATCATCTCCGAGAATCTCTTGGGAGTTTAACTTCAGAAATATATATATATATATATATATATATATATATATATATATAAAATAATAAATATTTTTTTTAGGAGTTCAACTCCAAAAGTCAATCGGAAGTACAACTCCCAGTGCAGGGGTTAAGCCCCTTTGTCCTTTTTTAGGAGTTTAACTCTAAAAGTCAATTGGGAGTACAACTCCCAGTATAGGGGTGTTCCCCGCCGAAACACGGAGACGCGACCGTGGGGAAAACCATATATGATTAGGCTAATTCCTCGTCATCCAGCTGGCTATCTGCAATGAGCCCGCTACATTCTGTCAGCAAAGAAGTCGCAGTTGTTGAGGCTTGGGTTGTATCCCGCCATTTATGCATCTCTCTTCCAGTATCCTATGCTTCCCGCCTGGTGGGTTAAGGCCTTTCTGGAGCAGTGGAATATTCCTACCCATACCTTCCTTTCGCTGGACCGAGAAGTATCGATCTCCTTAGAGGAATTTGCAGAAGTTTCTGGCTTACCGGTTATGGGGGAGCACTATGAGGAACTGCTTCCTACAGATGAATACATTTTTGGTGCCAAGCCAGTGATGACAAGCCTCACCTCAAAGAACGCCGTTCAACACCAATTTCCTAGTCTGATCAAAGTGTTGAATATTTATGAGGGCCTTTTTCTCGAGTCGGGGAGCCGCGGGGTTACTTTCGAGTATTTCATTGCTTGTTTTCTCCATCCGGACGTCCTCTCGAAGGGTGCTGCTAAGTTCGTCAAACTCGACGACCCTTTCGGATTAGGGTTAAACAACTTCCCAACGGCGGAGGCAGATCAAAACAGTTTCTTCCTTCCCAACACTCCAGTTGTTCCTTTTGCGGAGATCGCAGTCCCTGGGATTGATAAGGAAACGTTCTTCTTAGGGTTTCTTGGGCTATGGCTGAGCTGGTTTGCGATCCCGATGCACCTTCGCCGTATGAAGCCGTCTGTCTTCTATCTGGCTCACCGGATGATTATTGGGGTGAAAGTGGTTGTCGCGGTCGCCGGGTTAGCTCATCTGTATTACGGCCTCAGCCAGGCGGCGGATACTATTGAACCCGGAGTGCAGCATGTGAACTTCTCGATGCATTACTTCATGTCATGGCTCGAGCTACATGCACTTGGCGTTTTCAGCATTCATAAGAGACCGTCCTTCTACGACAGGTGCAGCTTCCCCCGGATCATGCGATCGGTCGATGCATCTATTGTAAATCCATCACCGCGGGAAGCCAGAGGTTTGCTCCTTCGTCCTCGCACTGTTGGAGATGGCATGACTTTCACTGACAAGATCCTGACTATCGGCAAAGAGTCTGCGACAGCGGTGCAGCCATTGCGGGACATTTTTAAATATGGAGCCTCTATTTTGAAAGCTCGGGAAATCGTCCACTTATATTCCATGAGACCGGGCTTTCTAGTGTTTAGGCAAAATGATGCGGCGTTATTCATGAGATACAATCCGCATCGTTTTGCCCAACAATTGAGCTATAATCAAGGAGTTCCGCTGAAGGCTTTCTTGCTAGAACCTGCTGCCACCGAAGAGGGGATGCGAAACACTGGGGGCAATAATGCGCTCTTTCTTTGTCAATAGCTTGACCGATGTTGCTTTCGATTAGTATGCAAGCATACCGAATGACTCGATCACGACGTTGGCTCAAATAGAATCCATGTTCAAGCAATGGTTCATAAGCGTCAGAGATAAAATCACCCTTGCCGATCTCGTAAGGACCGAACCAAAGAACAACGAAAGCAACATGGATTTTATAGTCCGATGGTGCAATCTCTCTATCAAATGTAAGCCGCCGTTGGAGCAAGAACAATCTGTCAGTCTTATAGAAAATCTGAACAACTGGATGAAACCTAACCTATGCACCGCATGCCTCAGAACATTCCAAGGGCTGACCAAGAAGGTTCAAATGTTGGAACACTTAAATCCTGAGTCCACTCAAGGTCTCCAATTCACAAACAGACCGAAACATCGGAGGATGACGACCGGAAAAGCGAAAGATCCAATAGCACCGATTCTCTAAATAAGCAAAGAGCGGACGGAGCAAAGATTAACAAATCTCGTGAGCCAGCTTTGGAGGAAAGGAGAAATAAGATCTACTCTTTCAAAAGAGACAAGGTTCCCAAAATATGTAAAGATGCTATGAAGAATGGCTTGCAGCTACCAGAACCAAAAAGGCTAAGTGAAGCGAACAGGACTAATCATCCCAACCTTTTCCCATACTACTGAGTGCCGGGACACACTATTGAAGACTGTTGCATCTTCAAGGATTAGGTCGAGAAACAATATAAGACGAGAGAAATATCATTGTCCCCTGGCGTGTTGACAAACAATCGAATCACGACCGCCAATTTTATACAAACAGAGACCGAGATATTTGGGAAACTGACCGCTCTCAATTGTTCACCCTCCCCTGAAAGGGGAAAACCACGGCAACAATCCAAAGGTCCAGCGATTAACGTTGATGATGAGGGGATAACAAACAGATGCGCAATCCATACGGTGTACATGGTTGGACCTGGAGAAACGAACTCTCTTATGCTTCACAGCCATGGTGATGATATGGTTGACGCCGCCAAATATTGGCTCGTTTTAGATAATGCCCCTTCTCGAGCTGCTAAGCAAAAGGAGCCTATGGTTCTTGGGGAATCAAGCTCAGGCGATGAGGATAGCCCGGTCATCATCCCCAAAACTACAGAACAAGCGTTATTCCAATAGCTTCAAGAGCAATTTCAGGACCGTGGTAGGGAGTTAGCCAAGATCCGTTCCAAAGTCGACAATCTAGTGAATGTTGTGGAAAATCTCTCAACCTGAGTCCTTCAAACGCAATCACAATAAAATCAAAATTTAGTCCATGAACCAGGGATTGATGTCCCAAGGCAGCTAACGGCTATTCTCTCTGGTCAAAGAGTGGAATACCTTCATGAAAGTCGAAGGCGGCTAGCCCCCAGGAAAGTCCTAACACATATCTGCGACCAGTTGACATGGGACAGAATTAAGGGAAAGTCATCAGCAGATCCCGAAACTCTCCAGAACCTACTTAAAATAGACTAGATGCTGGAACATGCGGGTCCTGAATCTCTTCCAAACTACCAATATAACAACAAGTCCAAATATCCGGAGTATGACAACCGCAAAGGTGGGCCTCCCAAGGACACTGAATCCTCTAATGTATCTATCGACCAAAGCAGGCGAGGAGCAGGCAGGCCTAATGCCGACCAGCCTTGAAAACCAGTGTTGGGAGGGGGAGGAGAATCGCCCCTGGAGGAGAAATTGAATAAGGTATATTCTTTCAGAAGGGACGGAGTCCGTAAAATATTCAAGGATGCCCTGAGAAACTGTCTTCTATTGCCTAAATCAAAAGGACCACATGAAGCAAACATGACTGATGATCCTTTGTACTGCCCGTATCACAGAATGGTGAGTCATATCATTGAAGACTGCTTTGTTTTCAAGAATTGGGTGGAAAAACAATACAATGAGGGAGTGGTCTCATTGGCTAAAGATGCGTTAGCAGAAAACCAAGCTACGATTGTCCACTCCATTCGAATGAAGACCAAAACCCTCTGGGTCTAACGGCTCAATCGCCCACTCCAGAAAATAACCCATTTCATCGTAGTTTCTACGGGACATGTAAACGTTTCTCCAAAAGGAAAAAGAGAGTATTGAAGCGCCGTGAGATCAAAGTCTAAGGATTTTTGAATAAGTGCACGGTAAGGACCATCACATCGTTAAACTGGAAACATTCGACCCATAAGTCATTAAACTGGGGATGTAAAAAAATGTGCAAATAAATGAAAAAAAAAACGAAATGATGGGGAACTCACAATAAAAATCAGCGAGTAAAATAAATCCGAAATAATAGGGCAACCGTGAATAAATAATAGAAATAATAGGGCAATCATGACTTTCGCGATAAAAAAAAGCTGAAATGATAGAGCAATTATTGGCTATAGTGCCCTCAAATGAATTATTGAATTGCAAGAACGCGATTATAATGATAGAGGGAGGACCTATACCGGTAGAACAGTCTTACTCGATATGAAAGTATGCTATCTGGTTCGTCTTTATCATCATGTACATGCCTCAGGTGGTATTACAGATCACTATTACATGTTGATAGAACCCATAGGATTCTTGCTTGACTACCAGTATTATGATGGCAATCATACACGTGGAAGATGGGTGGTCTATAAGCACATCCTTAAATGTTCCTAGTCGTGAGAGTATCGAGACTGGGAATCAGTACACCGGAGTAGACTAGTGTATACTGATCGAGACCCCGACGAGGGGAGGTGGCCAGGTCTCACTAGCCCTTGGTGTTAGTTTGTTCACCTAAGATAGCATACAGGTGCTCATTGGGTTATGAGTACACTGGACGGACTCACCGGGAACCTGCTAGCGGGTATTATACCTATTGTCAGATGGCAGTTCCGTGGTGACATGTGTATAGGTTAGTCTGTCAATCTGAGATCGTCATTTTTCTCATGTTAGTTCCCACTGTGCTTTGATTACTACCCTACCATGGCTCAAAGGAGTCGTGCAAATAGGTTTTAGTTGGGTACAATCCCGAGCCAAATGGAGGCAGTGAGCGGATCGTCGGGGATTCATCTCTCCCGGTATTAGGGGTTGATATCGCATTGTGCACGGGTGGCCATCACCAAAAATTCTCGGCCAGGGTGGACGAGAATTACCGATCTAGGATCGATAGTTTCTCAGGTGGTGATGGGTTTCATACCGATATTAAATGTCACGTTATTAGGGGTCTGACTTTATCCTCCCCCCTAGACTCGATATGCGATACTCTTAGACGAACAGACCGGACTGTACGGATATTATCACTGTCAGGGTCGGTAGGGGTTTGGATGAGTTTGCTCGTCGGCCTTCCTTTTGCTTAATGCCTGGGTAGCCGTTAAGTACAGCTAGTGCCGCTGACGTACTTATGGTTAAACCCACTGCCAGCGTATTGACGAGTCTTTAGAGTCCCACACAGAGGGTTTTCACGGTTCAGGCGATATGGTGTAGATGACGTATGTTGGTACATACATGTGTCCGATTAAATATGTGTACAGGCTGCACAGACTTTAATCGGACGGTTGATAATACTAGTGCTTAGGATTAAGCCAGATTATTAAATCAGGTTTTGATTTAATAATTTATATATGTATTTATATATATGTATTCTAGTGTTATTGTTCACTATTCATTTTCTCTATTGCCTATTCGTATTTTGGTACGAATACGCGTATATGTATTTCGATACGTGTACCGGGTTGCATTCCGTATTTATATGGATTAGGTTCTAGAAGATGGCCACCTCATTAATTGATTTTCATTTTAGAAAATCAATTATGGAAATGAGGTGGAGGGTGAGTTGGCATGAGCATGGGTGATGGAATGTAGAGAGGTACAGGTTGCATTTGTTTATTGTAAAATGAAAAGAGATATTTTGGTGCATGATTGAGAGAGGGGGGTGCAGCCACTTGCTTGGGTTGGGGCTTGCTTATTTTCTTTTCTTGACTTGCTCATTCTCATTCTTACTTGAAAAAAATTTAGCCATTCTTGAGTTGCTCATGCCATTGGTTTCCTCACCTCCTCTTGATCTTCTTGAGTTGCTCTTGGAGCATTTTGATGATAGAAAAATAATAGTGAGATAATCCTACACTTCCACTCACCATTGCTAGCAACCTTGGAGCATTGGTTGCCTCGCTTGGCGAGGTTGAAGCTTGCGCCGTTTCCCTCGGGTGGATCATCGTAGATGGAGGAAGACCGACAATCAAACTCGATCTGCGATCACTAGGAGCTTGGGATGATGGTTGAAGACCCAAAGGACTTGGTTCATTCGGTATAACCACTCCTAACTCATTTTATAGCTTGCTAGTATAGGGTATAGGGTAGATCCGAGCATCAGGATGAGGTAGCGCCAGTTTAGAAAAATTTTGTTCTGCATTTGGTCACGGTTTGATGGCCGGGGCGCTGCAGTAACCCAACATGGTATCAGTGACAACCCTTAAACCCTTAGCTAGCTAGTTTAGATGATGTTAAAATATCAAAACCGAAACAACTCCGAAACAACACCACGAGTATTCCAATTTATGTCGATTTTTCAGAGTCTTCAAAATTTTTTTTAAGCAACTGCAGAAGGCTATTTATGAGACAACTAGAACACCCTACAAAAACAAGCCCCATCTGCTGGATTTGACCCGGCGAGAATTGCAAAAAAACGGGTGCGGCCGGTTTTTTGATGGACTTGGGACTTGATTTTTTTAGGGTTCTCTGGTCTCTGGAATATTGATTCAGTGGTATTGTTTGTTTTGCCCAGTTTAGATATAGTGTTATTATTTTGTTTGGAGGCAATTCAGGGTGTTTTGAAGTCGATAATTTAACACTGTTTAAATATATATCAGTACATGCATTACTATCTACGACCGTGAATGTCATTAGAGCGGTACAACTAGTCTAATTGCTATATGTTCTTTTATATGGGTTTGCGAACGTGACATTCACGTTGATATTCTGTGTTGTGTTGTGATTGTGGTTAGATCGTCGTGGTGGATAGCTTGGGTGCAATGATAGTACAGTTTAGTTTCATTTGTACATTTGATATTGCGGGGCGAACGTCAGACATGTGGACTGCCGTCACTGCCAGTTTGTATATTATTTATTTGGGGCACGACCGGGTTGAGGTCGATACCACCCTTATACATATTTTTTCTTTTCTGTACTAGGATTACCCCGTGGTGGAGTGCACGAATAGCCGGGTTCTAGAGGGCAACGGATCCACATCTCATGGCGTTGAGACGGAGGGGATTTTACTCTAGAATTGGCGGGCCTATTCGCCGCACTCATAGGGGGTATAGGTATGACCCACGGAGGGGCGCTCAAGTTACCGGATTCCCTGAAGTGCCGGGTAGCCCATTCACTTTGATGAAGGGGGTTACCCCACTCTTGGTTTTGGCGGGTAACTTTCCGTGCTCGTAAGGGTCTAGGTTTTCATTGCACAGGCTATCCACATGACCCGGGGAACGTCGGGTTTCATTTGCGGCTCAAAGGAAACTCGGGGCTCCTAGATTATCCACCACTCTGTGTTGCTTGGCTATGCTTCTGTGATGTTGCTTAATATCATGCCTGGGACGATTGTTATATATATATTTATATATATACTAGTATATGTTTTGCACCCGCGCTAGTCCAGCACCCGCTCTGTCGTTAGTTAAGTAACCTAAAGGACGATTTTTTCAAAGTTAATGGACACCGACTAAAATCGTACCCTAGCGCCGAACCAACAGAGGAGCTCCTGTTCTTACAGGAGCCGGTTTACCCTGCATGATCTTCCTCTGCCTACCACCAAACTTCGGTTATCCAGCCAAGAACAGTGGACACTGTTCCAAATAAGTTTGGGGGTATGTATAAAGCCTTTTGTATATATTTGTGGATATTCTTTTCCATTCTTTTTCCTTTTCTTTTCTTTACGAAAAAATAAAAAAATAAAATATAAATAAATAAAATATAAAAATAAAAATACAAAATTGTGTATCGCTAACCGACAATTTTGACCCTTCAAATGATCTCTTCATGCAATGACAGTGAGGACACTGTCCAGTTTAAGTTTGGGGGTACGCTCGGTACGCATTTCTTACCTTCGCATTCATATGTATATTTTGCATCTGCATATTTAAATCCATAAAATCCATAAAAATCTGAAAATTTTCTAAAAACATAAAAACTTTTATGTCAAGTTAGCTAGTGGGAGGACTCTGATTCAACATTTCGACGGTTTTGTTTGATAAAATAAGAATAACTAAATCTTATGTTTAGATTTTGAAAACCTGAAAAATAACTCTCCTTTGAAGTTAACTATAGCTGATATACGTCTTTACATCACACTACACGTGTCGTGAGTTTTTGGGAATTAGATGACAAGTCTTTTATGTCTAAAAACTTTTAAATGGATCAATGATTTTCTAAGGATCAAATAGGTTTGTTCGGAAATAAGTAATATCAAGAATAGTTTATGAAGTGAGTGAATATGAAGGAGTGTTATTGATGCCTTAATTGGAACTAAGTCTGAAAAATAACCCATCTAAACTTGATTGGAATGATTACACACCAAACCCACTAAACACGTCTTTTATCCAAAAAAATAATTGAACTGCCGGTTATATCTCCGTTCGTATTAAATCATCATGATTTTCACGCCAACTGTCTTTTGTTTTTGGACCTAGGTAACTTGAGTAATTAAGTCCGCTGGGGTGTTTCTACACCTAATGCCCTAAAACCAACTGGTTTGGGTGCATTGGCCCAAAGCTCGCTAAGAAGCCTAGAAAGTCCAGATTAAAACAAAGTCAAGCAAGTGTTCTCTCCGAGTTAAAATTCTTAACAGTTCTTTGTGTGAGAATAATCTTGATAAAAGACAGGCTTTTATAAAAATTTTTAACGGAGATATGAAGGTTTTATTCTATGATAAAGACTATTGCACGTTCATAAAGGTGTGTATGAAATGAAAACAAGAAAAAGGTGGAGTGAAAAATAAGACCTAGTTTCCTGTTAAGGAAGATAGAAATTCTGAAGTTGAAACCTTACTGGAAAACGAAACTTGAAAAATGCTTAACTCTTTATAAAACTTATGTGATCCTTTCAAAAATTCTTATCCGGGCTTTATTATGAGTACTTTATTCGACCTTTCTGGAACTTAACGACACTATTTTCACTGCATGTAAAGACATATAAAATCTATAGTTAAATAAGAAGCGAGGTGTGAAAAATAAAGGTTCGATAGTCTAGACATAGAATAATAGAATTGTTATTTTCTGAAACAAAAACTTTAGGGTTTGAGTCTTAGTTATTTTACAAAACCAACTTGACCGGATTTTTGGGTAGTATCCGCTGAAAACCCTCAGGAGACAACACTCCTCCTACTAGGGACACCTAGAGGTTTAACGGCTTGTTGCACATGCTCAGTGCAATCGCGTTCCCTGCAAAAGTGAGGTTAGGAAATTTTTGTGAATAAATTGGCTTTGCTCGGGACGAGCAAATGATAAGTTTGGGGGTATTTGTTCATATTAGATTTTTGCATTTTCATACCGCCGAATTTTTATCACATTGCATATCGGTAGGTACTCTTGAGCCGTGTTTGCTAGTCAATTGCAGGATACAGGTTCTCGACTCTAAAACGGTGAAATTCATGGAAAAACACGACAAAGTCCGGTTTCCTGCCAACCACAGATAAAACACGGATCTCCGCTCTTTATCCGTCTGTTGCCATACACCAGTTTGAGAGACAAAATGGCAAATCAATGTCGTTTTCATGCACAAGGCTCAATGGCAACACAAGATCCAAGAAATCTACGCGGAGCTCGAGAAAATCATGACAAAAGATCCACATCACATCACCTTTTGTTCAACAGAAATTCTGGAAAAATCGTGAAGAAAATCTGAGAAAATACATATACCAGAATAAAGTACAAAGAAAACCAGGGAAACACAGAAAATTGGAGGCCCCAACTCCTCCATACGGCCGCGGAACCGCGGTCAATGGGGGGTCTTGGCCGCGGTTCCGCGGCCATACTGGCGCCGCAGCTGTCCAATCATCAGGGGTAGTTTTGACATTTTATGTAGAGGCAGAATTTTGCCCTAGGTTTTCATTCTCCAGCCTATAAATAGACCAGAACCTTATGAAGCCAAGGGTGCATAATCTTGTATTTTTCTAGGTTTAGAATACTTGTTTCTTCTTCCTCTTCTCATCTCTTCTCCATTAAAAATCTTGTAGTGAGCTTTTGTGAGTAAAGAATGATGAATAAAGAAGATCCTTTTACTTATCATGCTTGTCTTGTTCTTTTATAATTGCTTGTAATCTTAATTTGTTAACTTAGTTGTTGTTATTTCTTGTTGTTTCTTTCTTTTCTCTTTTCCTTTATCATTAAAACAACTATGATGCTTACGCTTGATCCTTGCCAAGGTGAGGTCGCAAATAGCTAGTTGTTATCTTCTAATCTCCCTCTTTCTATCTTCCTCTTTTGTGTTGTTTTCTTTTCATTATGATGTGTGAGTAGTTTCATACTTGTTAGGGTAGGATAAGGGAAGTTTGAGAGAAGGAAATCTCTCTCACTCTTTTCTTGCCCAACATCTTAAAATCAACTCCCGTTAATTGAACCACAATCCGCTCCTTACGGCACCCTATCCTACATGATAGCGGTGATTCCGTAGTGAGACCGGTTGTGGTTGAATTAACCGGAGGTTATGGCTAAGAGCCAAAAACGGACGGACAAGCACCAAAAGAAAGAACTTAAGCGTTGGAAAACCTAGCTTATACTCGCAAGTTCCTTCCTCGTTGTGGTAATCCCCGTTGTTGCCGATTACCGTAACACCGATATTAAGAGGGGCAACGAAAGAAGTGGGCGACTCCTAACTCAAACTAACCTAATCCTAACCCTAACAAGCTCTCTTTACATATCATTTTAACACTTAGATAATCACAAACAAAATCTGGACTTCTGGACTTAACTCGTTAAAGCACATAGAAAAAGATTCCCATCTCCCTGCGGACGACCCGTACTCAACCGGCTAGCTACAAGCGAAACCGTCTTGACTCCGGTAATTAACTAAACTTGAACACGCAGAATCTCTACCAACCAAATGGCGCCGTTGCCGGGGAGACGGTAGTTTATTTCTTTGTGTAATTTCGGGTTAACTTGTGAATATAAATATAACCGAAAAAAAATATACTTTGTAAAAAAATCATTTTGTTATTTTTGATTAGTTTTTGTGCAAGTGTGCAGGATAATACGGAGTTCAAGATTAGTGCCAAAGACGTGGGGAGATAGACCCACATTTCGCGGCTACACCGTGACGGATCAAAACGAAGCAAACGGTCTACTGTAAAAATCTGGAGCAGATACAGTAAGCAAGTCAAAATTCTGCACATCTAGACAAGCAGAGGACACCCAACAGAGCACAGCAAAAAATTTTAGAAGCCCAACTCCATCATTTTGCCGTGGAACCGCGGCATAAGCAAGCTTAGGCCGCGGAACCGCGGCCGTCTGGTGCCATCAGGGCTTCAAATTCCCTGTAAGTGTTTCTCTCCTCCTCCTCACTCCTCTGGACTCCAATAAACTGTGTTTTCTGCAGCATTCTTTGCGCAAACTCTTCTCCCCCTTCCAATAAACTGTTTTTGTGCAGGATTCTTTGCGCCGCGCTAAAAATAAAAATTGTTTGCGGTTGATTTGTTATCGCTTTGCATTCATTAATACGGACTTAAGGGGCTTGAAACCAATTCAGATTGGGTGGGGATTTCATCACCCTTCCCAGGACCCCAAAAATCACAAAAAGCATATGTATTGACCATTGTTAAATTAAAAAATACTGGACTCAGCCCTAAGGACTTCGCGCTCAATAGGACAGAGGACTAGTTACAGGCATCGGCCGTTTATCCTATCTGACTTTTGCGGTGCCTAGGAAAGTGTGACGAAGGCAAGTGGTTATTTAATTAAGGAACTTCGCGAAAGCGTTGGACAACCTCCCACTTACCTGGCACTTATCTGGCCGCATTAGACGGAAAAGAGGCGGTTTGAGGTCCTACTTCTAGCCCTCTGGAACAGTTAGGAGCAGGTCTAGTTGACCTAGGTGACCCTAGATCTAGGTGAGATTGTGCATATCTTATTTGTGATTGCTTAAAGCCGTAAGTCCGTATATATTTCTGTAAAGCTCTTTTTAAAAAAAAAAGGAAAAAAAATCAAAAACTTTTATAAAACTTCCCCTTTGTCACCAAATCCATTTTTCACTCTCCACCCATCATTTTTCTCCATTGACGTTTTCTTACCCTCACCTTCTCCGCTTTGACTATACTAAACTCGTTTAGTGTATGTCCGCTTGGACTCGGGACACTAGCGCCCGCCTAGTCCGCGTTACGTTAGTCGCTACCGACTACGCGATCGACTCCGACGTCGAAACTCCGTCCACTCCTCTTTCACCCCTTCCTTTGCCGGCCAACTCCGACGTTGACCGGAATTCTGTTCATACATCTTCACCTTCACCATCACCAACCTCTTCTTCCGCGATGTCAGGATTTAATCCGAACATCTCTTTGACTACCCCTGGATTGGCTCCACCTCCTACGAAGACCAATAACCCACCACCACCGCCTGTTGTAGCGCCGCAACGAATCGCGCTCCAGGATCGTTTCTATCCCACCCGTTCTGCACTTCCCACTTGCCTTTCTCTTCCACCGGCCAATGGGGACAACTTTGAAATTAAGCCCCACTTCATCAACATGCTTCCACGATTTCATGGGCTTGAATCTGAAGATGCCTATATCTTCATCAATAAATTTCAAAACGTCTGTGCCATGATGAAAACCACCCAACTGTCGGACGATGCTATACGTCTACGGGTCATTCCGTTCACTTTATGCGATCTTGCTGAAAAATGGCTGGATAGCACCGCTTCTCACTCCATAACCAGTTGGGACGAGTTTGTAAAAGCGTTTCTAAAGAAATTTTATCCGAATCATAAAACCGCAAGGATTCGAAATGAAATCAACCAATTCTCTCAGCTTCCTTCTGAACCCTTCTGGAAGTGCTTTGACCGGTACAAAGACCTTCTTGTTCAGTGTCCTCACCACGGTATAGAGAAATGGCAACTTTTCCAAACCTTATACGAGGGCCTGAACCCAGCAACGAAGCAGTTGTTGGAAACCATCTGTCAGGGCCACTTCCTATCGAAATCTGACGAGGAAGCGTGGCAGTTCTTTGACGACCTTGCAGAGCAAACGCTACAATGGGAGAGCACCAGACCGACTTATTCTTCTTCTACCTCCACTTCTACCGGTCAGTCTAAGGTAGGAATTCACCAACTTGATGTCTCTATTGCGATGAAAGCTGAAATGGCTGCAATAACAAGAAAGCTTGAAGCGATAGAGAGCAAATTTTCTTCTCCTGCTCCTGCCCCTGTTCTCCCCCTTCGTACCATCTGCGCTTGTTGTTCCGATCCTTCTCACTTGACCGAAGAGTGTCCTTACAATCCACCATCGCAAGGACATGATCAGGTTAATGCTGCATTCCAGCAAAGACCGAGGAATGATCCATACTCTTCCACCTACAATCCCGGTTGGAGGAACCATCCCAATTTCGCCTGGAATCAGAATCAGAATCAATTCCAAGGCAACAATTTCCAAAGGGCCCCTCCGCAACAACAACAAGCGCAACAACAAACTCAACAGCAGTTTCAGCAGCCCTTCCAACCCCAGCCTTTCCAAAATCAGACGAACAACTTTGCACCCAACAATTCTTTTCCACCAAACAACTTTGTTCCATCAAACACCGATAAGGTTTCCTCGCTCGAACGAAGTCTGGAGGCGTTCGTTAAACAATCGACTCAGTCCACCGCCAGCATCCAGTCTTCCATTCAGCCCTTAGTGCAACACACTGCTGCTCACAGGCAAAGCATCAAGACCATCGAGGCCCAGATTGCACAGCTGAATGCGGCCTTAAGAGAGCGAGAGAAGGGGAAGCTCCCGTCCCAGCCACTTCTAAATCTCGGTCACCCACATAATGCACATTTTGCTCTTGAACAACAGAACCATAATGTGAGTGCCGTGACCACACTGAGATCGGGAAGGATGCTGCAAAACAACATTGGCACACGAATCAACGATGACACCCCGGCCGCTTCTTCTTCTTCTTCTTCTTCGTCTTCGTCTTCTGAGCCTATTTTCCGTTCTTCACAAGGCTCTCCTTCTTCTTCTTCTTCTGCTCTGAATGGACCCACTTCTCACTCCACGAAAACACCTGTTCTGGGATCCGTTCCAACTCCACAATCTCCTCCTCCAGCATTAGACTCAACCACTTTTAAAAATGTTCCTTTTCCAAACCGGTTAAGGTCTAATAAACAAAATCCTCAAATGGAGAAGATTCTGGAGTTATTTAAGCAGGTTAACATTAACATTCCTCTTTTAGATGCTGTCCAACAAGTCCCGTCCTACGCGAAAATCTTAAAGGACTTGTGCACGAAAAAGAGGAAGTCTCAGGTACCCAAGAAAGTTTTCTTGGCTAGTGCTATGAGTGATGCTCTTACCCAATCTTTACCACAAAAACGGAAGGACCCTGGCTGTCCTACGATTTCAATTACCATTGGGGATAAGAACATCAACCGCGCACTATTAGATCTTGGTGCCAGTGTTAACCTACTTCCGTACTCAGTATACGAGCAATTAGGCGTCGGAGAGCTGAAACCCACGCACTGCACTCTCCAAATGGCCGACCGATCGATCACCCATCCTAGGGGTGAGCTAGAGGATGTGTTAATCAAAGTCGGGGACTTCATATTCCCCGTTGACTTCATTGTATTAGACACACAGCCTGTAGCTAACCCCCGGAATCAAATTCCGGTGATACTCGGTCGCCCATTTCTTGCAACCTCAAATGCTGTGATCAATTGTCGCAATGGTTCGATGAACCTCTCTTTTGGAAACATGACGATTGAACTCAACATTTTTAGGTTGGGGAATCAGCCCGCCGAACCTAATGCTTATATACTGGACGTCTGCTCGATCCAGGAGATCACCCCTGAAGAGTGTGAATTCGAGGAGTTTCTGTTTGATCACGATAATCTTAACGCCACTAGTGCGTTCCTCCTCGAATCTGCTACTGTTTCTGCGCCCGACAACGACTACGAGTGTTTCACGTTCTCGAACGATCTTAGCCGTGCACAACCCGAGTTTGAATCTTTCGAATTTCCGGATGAGTTACCTGAACCATCCAACTCGGTCGCCTACACTCGTTTTGAACCTTTGCTGGAGTCCTTTGTGTTCGAGACCTCTGCACCAATCTTGCCTTCCATCGTTTCACCTCCAACGCTCGAACTCAAGCCTTTGCCGTCTCACCTTAAGTATGCTTACTTAGGTGAAAACGAGACCCTCCCTGTCATCATTTTGGCTTCTCTAGCTCCAGAGCAAGAGAAAGCCCTTCTCGCGGTCTTGCACAGCAACAGGCAAGCTTTTGGCTGGTCCATAGTGGACATCAAGGGGATTAGTCCCCTGATCGTTGAGCATCACATTCATCTGATGGATGATGCCAAACCAGCCCGGGATCCACAAAGACGGCTCAATCCAGTCATGAAAGAGGCTGTGAAGAAGGAGATCGTAAAATGTCTAGATAGTGGTATCATTTACCCTATCTCTGATAGCCAGTGGGTTATCCCCATTCATGTTGTCCCCAAGAAGTCGGGCATCACGGTCATAACCAACGAGGCGAACGAGTTAATCCCTACTCGCACCCAAACTGGGTGGCGAGTATGCATCGATTACAGAAAACTCAACGCCGCAACGCGGAAAGACCACTTTCCGCTACCTTTCATTGACCAGATGCTTGAACGATTGGCCGGACACAAGTACTACTGCTTTCTTGATGGCTACTCCGGCTATAATCAGATTCCCATCGCCGAAAAAGACCAGGACAAGACCACATTCACATGTCCTTTCGGCACGTTCGCATATCGTCGCATGCCCTTTGGGTTATGCAATGCGCCCGCTACCTTCCAGCGGTGTATGATGGGAATCTTCTCAGACATGGTGGAAAAATTTCTGGAGATTTCTATGGATGATTTCTCCATCTTCGGCGATTCCTTCAACGAGTGTTTGCTGCATCTTGATGCTGTCCTTACCCGATGTAAGGACAAGAATCTCACTTTGAATTGGGAGAAGTGCCACTTCATGGTGCGCGAAGGTATTGTCTTAGGACATATCATCTCGCAAAATGGCATAGAGGTTGACAAAGCAAAGATTGAGGTCATTTCCAATCTACCTCCTCCCCGATGCGTCAGAGATATCCGAGCCTTCCTTGGCCATGCCGGTTTTTATAGACGGTTTATCAAGGACTTTAGCAAGATTGCTAGGCCCTTGACTCTTTTGCTGGCCAAGGATACGCCATTCGACTTCAACTCGAGCTGTGTGACTGCATTCGAGTCACTAAAACGCTCACTCACTTCTGCTCCTGTTCTTTCTTCACCTGACTGGACGCACCCATTTGAGATTATGTGCGACGCATCCGACTTTGCCATTGGTGCTGTTCTTGGACAGCACATCAACAAGATGCCGCACGTAATCTATTATGCGAGCCGAACCCTGAACGACACCCAACTCAATTAAACAACAACTGAAAAGGAATTCATGGCTGTTGTATTTGCTTTAGAAAAGTTCAGGCCCTACTTCATCGGCTCTCCAGTCATTGTCTACACAGACCATTCTGCTCTGCGCCACCTTTTTGCGAAGAAAGATGCAAAATCTCGGTTAATACGTTGGATCCTCTTACTTCAAGAGTTTGACCTTGTCATTAAGGACAAACGGGGATGTGAAAACGTAGTTGCCGACCATCTCTCACGACTTCCTTCTTCGCCTTCGCTTCCAATTCCGATCAACGACGTTTTCCCGGATGAACAGCTCTTGACAGTATCTTGCGAACCCTGGTTCGCAGATATTGCGAACTATTTGGCCACGGGATTACTACCGACTGAATGGTCAAGTCAGGACAGACTTCGCTTCTTATCCCAAGTAAAACACTTTTACTGGGACGAACCCTATCTGTTCAAGTACTGTCCCGACCAGATTATTCGTCGGTGTGTCCCTGACGAGGAATTCAAGAGTGTGCTGTCATTTTGCCACGATCAAGCGTGTGGCGGGCATTTTGGCCCCAGAAAGACAGCTGAGAAGATCTTGCAATGTGGTTTCTACTGGCCACAACTTTTCAAAGACACTCATGACTATTGCAAGACTTGCTCCCGGTGCCAACATATGGGCCGGATATCCCGGAGGAACGAGATGCCGCTCCAACCAATCTTGGTTGTGGAGATTTTCGATGTCTGGGGGATAGATTTCATGGGGCCGTTTCCCAGCTCTTTTGGGAACTTGTACATCCTTCTCGCTGTTGATTACGTCTCTAAATGGGTCGAGACTGTGCCCAGCCGGACTAACGACAACAAGGTTGTCGTTAGGTTCCTTAAAGAAAACATTTTCTCCCGGTTTGGGCACCCCCGAGCGATCATTAGCGACAATGGAAGTCATTTCTGCAACAAAACTTTCGAGGCCTTGATGCGGAAATACTCCATTAATCATAAGCTATCTACGCCCTACCACCCCCAAACCTGTGGGCAGGCCGAAGTTTCAAATCGGCAAATCAAGCAGATACTGGAGAAGACGGTTTCCAAGAACCGAAAAGATTGGTCGCTGAAACTCACTGATGCCCTTTGGGCATTTAGAACCGCTTATAAGACCGATCTTGGCATGTCTCCCTATCGGTTTGTGTACGGAAAAGCCTGCCACCTACCTGTCGAAATAGAGCATCGCGTATTTTTGGCGATAAAGGAGCTGAATATGTCTCTCGAAGATGCGGGCAGCCATCGGAACCTGCAACTGAACGAATTGAGCGAGCTTAGGGATGAGGCTTACGATAACGCGGTTGTCGTTAAGAATCGAACGAAGGTGTTTCACGATAAACACCTTTTGCGCAAAACCTTCGTACCTGGTCAGCAGGTATTGCTTTACGACACCCGACTTCACTTCCATCCAGGAAAGCTCAGATCTCGCTGGAAAGGGCCGTATTTTGTGCGGAATGTATATCCGCAGGGCGCTGTGGACTTGGAAAATCCAAAGGACGGTTCATTTTTCAAAGTGAATGGACACCGACTAAAACCGTACCTTAGCGTCGAACCAACAGAGGAGCTCCTGTTCTTACAGGAGCCGGTTTACCCTGCATGATCTTCCTCTGCCTACCACCAAACTTCGGTTATCCAGCCAAGAACAGTGGACACTGTTCCAAATAAGTTTGGGGGTATGTATAAAGCCTTTTGTATATATTTGTGGATATTCTTTTCCATTCTTTTTCTTTTTCTTTTCTTTAAGAAAAAAAATAAATAAAAAATAAAAATAAAAATACAAAATTGTGTATCGCTAACCGACAATTTTGACCCTTCAAACGATCTCTTCATGCAATGACAGTGAGGACACTGTCCAGTTTAAGTTTGGGGGTACGCTCGGTACGCTTTTCTTACCTTCGCATTCATATGTATATTTTGCATCTGCATATTTAAATCCATAAAATCCATAAAAATCTGAAAATTTTCTAAAAACATAAAAACTTTTCTGTCAAGTTAGCTAGTGGGAGGACTCTGATTCAACATTTCGACGGTTTTGTTTGATAAAATAAGAATAACTAATCTTATGTTTAGATTTTGAAAACCTGAAAAATAACTCTCCTTTGAAGTTAACTATAGCTGATATACGTCTTTACATCACACTACACGCGTCGTGAGTTTTTGGGAATTAGATGACAAGTCTTTTATGTCTAAAAACTTTTAAATGGATCAATGATTTTCTGAGGATCAAATAGGTTTGTTCGGAAATAAGTAATATCAAGAATAGTTTATGAAGTGAGTGAATATGAAGGAATGTTATTGATGCCTTAATTGGAACTAAGTCTGAAAAATAACCCATCTAAACTTGATTGGAATGATTACACACCAAACCCACTAAACACGTCTTTTATCCAAAAAAATAATTGAACTGCCGGTTATATCTCCGTTCGTATTAAATCATCATGATTTTCATGCCAACTGTCTTTTGTTTTTGGACCTAGGTAACTTGAGTAATTAAGTCCGCTGGGGTGTTTCTACACCTAATGCCCTAAAACCAACTGGTTTGGGTGCATTGGCCCAAAGCTCGCTAAGAAGCCTAGAAAGTCCAGATTAAAACAAAGTCAAGCAAGTGTTCTCTCCGAGTTAAAATTCCTAACGGTTCTTTGTGTGAGAATAATCTTGATAAAAGACAGGCTTTTATAAAAAAATTTAACGGAGATATGAAGGTTTTATTCTATGATAAAGACTATTGCACGTTCACAGAGGTGTGTATGAAATGAAAACAAGAAAAATGTGGAGTGAAAAATAAGACCTAGTTTCCTGTTAAGGAAGATAGAAATTCTGAAGTTGAAACCTTAGTGGAAAACGAAACTTGAAAAATGCTTAACTCTTTATAAAACTTATGTGATCCTTTCAAAAATTCTTATCCGGGCTTTATTATGAGGACATTATTCGACCTTTCTGGAACTTAACGACACTATTTTCACTGCACGTAAAGACATATAAAATCTATAGTTAAATAAGAAGCGAGGTGTGAAAAATAAAGGTTCGATAGTCTAGGCTTAGGATAATAGAATTGTTATTTTCTGAAACAAAAACTTTAGGGTTTGAGTCTTAGTTATTTTACAAAACCATCTTGACCGGATTTTGTGGGTAGTATCCGCTGAAAACCCTCAGGAGACAACACTCCTCCTATTAGGGACACCTAGAGGTTTAACGGCTTGTTGCACATGCTCAGTGCAATCGCGTTCCCTGCGAAAGTGAGGTTAGGAAATTTTTGTGAATAAATTGGCTTTGCTCGGGACGAGCAAATGATAAGTTTGGGGGTATTTGTTCATATTAGATTTTTGCATTTTCATACCGTCCAATTTTTATCACATTGTATATCGGTAGGTACTCTTGAGCCGTGTTTGCTAGTCAATTGCAGGATACAGGTTCTCGACTCTAAAACGGTGAAATTCATGGAAAAACACGACAAAGTCCGGTTTCCTGCCAACCACAGATAAAACACGGATCTCCGCTCTTTATCCGTCTGTTGCCACACACCAGTTTGAGAGACAAAATGGCAAATCAATGTCGTTTTCATGCACAAGGCTCAATGGCAACACAAGATCCAAAAAATCTACGCGGAGCTCGAGAAAATCATGACAAAAGATCCACATCACATCCCCTTTTGTTCAACAGAAATTCTGGAAAAATCGTGAAGAAAATCTGAGAAAATACATATACCAGAATAAAGTACAAAGAAAACCAGGGAAACACAGAAAATTGGAGGCCCCAACTCCTCCATACGGCCGCGGAACCGCGGTCAATGGGGGGTCTTAGCCGCGGTTCCGCGGCCATACTGGCGCCGCAGCTGTCCAATCTTCAGGGGTAGTTTTGACATTTTATGTAGAGGCAGAATTTTTCCCTAGGTTTTCATTCTCCAGCCTATAAATAGCCCAGAACCTTGTGAAGCCAAGGGTGCATAATCTTGTATTTTTCTAGGTTTAGAATACTTGTTTCTTCTTCCTCTTCTCATCCCTTCTCCATTAAAAATCTTGTAGTGAGCTTTTGTGAGTGAAAAATGATGAATAAAGAAGATCTTTTTACTTATCATGCTTGTCTTGTTCTTTTATAATTGCTTGTAATCTTAATTTGTTAACTTAGTTGTTGTTATTTCTTGTTGTTTCTTTCTTTTCTCTTTTCCTTTATCATTAAAACAACTATGATGCTTACGCTTGATCCTTGCCAAGGTGAGGTCGCAAATAGCTAGCTGTTATCTTCTAATCTCTCTCTTTCTATCTTCCTCTTTTGTGTTGTTTTCTTTTCATTATGATGTGTGAGTAGTTTCATACTTGTTAGGGTAGGATAAGGGAAGTTTGAGAGAAGGAAATCTCTCTCACTCTTTCCTTGCCCAACATCTTAAAATCAACTCCCGTTAATTGAACCACAATCCACTCCTTACGGCACCCTATCCTACATGATAGCGGTGATTCCGTAGTGAGACCGGTTGTGGTTGAATTAACCGGAGGTTATGGCTAAGAGCCAAGAACGGACGGACAAGCACCAAAAGGAAGAACTTAAGCGTTGGAAAGCCTAGCTTATACTCGCAAGTTCCTTCCTAGTCGTGCTAATCCCCGTTGTTGCCGATTACCGTAACACCGATATTAAGAGGGACAACGAAAGAAGTGGGCGACTCCTAACTCAAACTAACCTAATCCTAACCCTAACAAGCTCTCTTTACATATCATTTTAACACTTAGATAATCACAAACAAAATCTGGACTTCTGGACTTAACTCGTTAAAGCACATAGAAAAAGATTCCCATCTCCCTTCGGACGACCCGTACTCAACCGGCTAGCTACAAGCGAAACCGTCTTGACTGCGGTAATTAACTAAACTTGAATACGCAGAATCCTTACCAATCACCCGACCTAAACTAAAACTCATGAACCAAGTTAACTGAACCTTCTTAAAACACTTTGGCTTTTGGAATGTCACAGTGTCGCATAACTCATTGCCACCACTACTTTCCCTTTTGCATTTCTCCGGAGCATTCCATATCACTACGAAGATCCACATTTACAGTATATTCCATCATATAGTTACATACGAACTCGATGGAACTTGTTCCAGTTCGAGGATGGTTTCCTGTTCTGGAGAAATCGAATAGGATTATTCAGTTGTCTTTTACCTTTACCTTCTCTCAGGTTGTAAGAGCTCCTGGTATTAGGAGAGTACACCTATTACGCTTATTGGATAGTTTTCTTCCAAACCAAAGGCAGGTGCCAAAAAATAGGGAAGGAAGAAAATCAATTAGCCTAATTGTGGTGTACAGAAGGTAATAAGTAAAGACAAATAAAGGGATTAGAAAGAGGGCAAAGTAAAATGTGACTGCTATCATTTACGACAAAACCGCGTATATCATTGCCACTCCTACTTCACTTTTGCATTTCTCTGGAACATTCTGTATCACTACAAAAATCCACATTTAGTGGATACACCATCGTATAGTTGCATACGAACTCGAAGGAACTTGTTCCAGTTCGAAAATGGTTTCTGGTTCAAAAGAAATAGAATAAGGATTATTCAGTTGTCTTTTCCCTTTACCTTCTCTCAGGTTGCGAGGGCTCCTGGTATTAGGAGAGTACATCTGTCACGCTTATTGGATAGTTTTCTTCCAAACCTTACCGAAAGGTAGGGAAGGAAGAAAACCAATTAGCCTGGAAAAAGGATTGGAGTGAGGGCATGGAACTATACCGTTACAATCATGAATCTGGATAGTGGAAGAGGCATACTAAGAATACCCGATACCCCTTTGAAACATTTTCATGATTCAGTTTCCCTGGGCAGTGTTAATTGAAAACAGATGTCCCAATTAGATTCTAATTCCAAGGTATGTATTTACCAGCTTTGATTCTCACATCTGTATAATGTTACAGATGGTGAGTGGGAGTAAGATATTGGGAATTGTGTGATTATATCAGAATTCGTTGTAATTGGTGATATTTGAGAAAATCATATGGGTTTTGCCGAATGCCAAATTTTTGGTTTTGAATATCCTTTGTTATGCACCAAACTGATATATCTGTACGTTTATTTTATAAAATGAGATATAACTTTTTGAAATTAAGTCTATGACAATTACCTATATCAGTTGGTGATTAGGCAAGGTGCATTCAACAGCGGTGTAATTCTTCTTAACCATAGTACATTTTTCAATCTACGACACACAGGGTTTGAGTTATCGAACTCAAGGGACTTGTAAAAAGTATTGTATGTTGTCCGGTGTCCATTAGGACAAAGGGGTTGGTACTCGTATTATATTCTGTTTACTCATGACTTTTCCAGTTGTAGACAAGTATTTCGTTGAAATACAAGGTCCAAATTTTGAGAAATTGTACGTATAAGAATAAAGTAGAAAACCATATGTTGCAAGTATTAGGATTCTTCAAGGTGATCGAAGATGCAGATACTTGTGTTTAGTATTCCGTTGATAGCAATGGTTTTTAGAACTTGCTTCTCTTTCAGGTTACTCATATGTGGATGTACTCCTAGTTGAGTAATGCTGATCGACCTCTCTCCATTTAGTTGACATGCACTGGAGACAGCTGCATGATTTGAATCTGGTTCCAATTAAATTAGTGCCCTTGTTTCTATATTGTATATAGAATGGTTCATATCTTAACGATGTTAAGGTATATGGAATTGTCCGGCTTATGCTTAAAACTAGACTCTGGACACACTCAAGGCACATTTCAGTAATGGCATTTTGTGGGTTATCCCGGGCTATGGCGAGGGTTAACTTTCTACCATCTGGAAGATCAATAAATATATTGTTCTTGACTCGCCGCAGTTTTAGTAAAATTGAATTTTTTCAGAAAACATAAGTGGGAGTATGGTAGAACTGGAAGTGGTTTCAGACTACAAACGATTGCTGAAAAATTTAATAGAACCTAAGGATTCAATTGGATTCGACATTCCATTAGCTACTCCACTGATTTGGTGGGTAACCTCAGGCACCCGAGAGGTACTTTGGTCTTCTCAGAGACAATGACAGGAAGGTTCTTGTTTACCCATACTTGACATTGCTGCTGTTCTAGACAATGAGACCCGGTAAGAGTATGAGTATAGCATCGTTCTAAACTAGATTTAGAAGTGCACGTGTATATGAATCTGCCAGTGGGTTGTTGTAGTCAGTGGGAGCAGCGGAAGCATAGAGAGCAAGTAGCTTATGTCTATTTCTAGACTAAAGCAGGTATAGCGGAAATAGATCATCTATTTTTGATGTGATAGTCATAGGTTTTGACTTCATCAGAATAGGAAATGGATCTGGTAAGAAGGTAGTAGGGAGTGATGTCCTGGTATTTGGATGACATACTCTTGATAGGAAGAGATATTCCTATATTACGATCGGTTATACAGTGGTTGTCATAAGGTTTTTCTCCACACAGGATATGGATAAAATATCAGGTTTTATGGTCACCAGATCAATGGATTTAGATCTAGATTTCGGAAATTTCCCAATTTGGGTGCTTTGACACTATTCTAAAGGTGTTTTAGAATGGAAGACTCCTGGCATAGTGGTGTACCTGCAAGTGATGGAGTCACCCTCCTAAAGGATGTCTTACAGACTAAAAGGGAGAGGGATTTTCATGATTGGCATATCACTTGCTTAGGCAATTGAGCCAATCATGTGATGTCAAGTACCACACCAGATATTGTTTTTGCACAAGCTGTAATAAGCATATATTAATCTAATCCTAGAGAAACATTGGGAAGCAGTTATGAACATAAGTGGATGTTCTTGGGATATGGTAATGGCAGCCTCCTTCAGGAGACGGTTATCATTTCAGGCTTCCAAGGTGACTTGGATGACAGAGTGATCATCAGAGTTTTATTTTTCGCACTTTTGAGGGACAGTATGTTGGACAGGTGGTCCAAGCGGACACTGAGGAAGGTATGGCGCAGTATAGTGATTAAGTTCAATGGACAATACAGTCTAAGAAGTTTCCTGGATTTGGAGTTCATTTGTGAACTGGGTCCTATCATATATCCAGAAATATTCTAATACAGGTATTGCTCATTTCGGGAGATAGCTTTCTCCGCAAAGTTGAGATATAAAGAGATACAGAAAGAAACATTGGAGCGGATTCACTCACTGAGGCTATTTCTCGAACACAATAGTTTTGCAAATGGGCTTTGCGAGACTGATTAGTAGAGGAGTTGGGTGTTCGGTATCATATGGGCTTTGAGTATGCGACACTGTAATAATTAGTCATAAGTGCAAGTGGGAGATTGTTGGCTATAGTGCCCTCAAGTCAATTATTGAATCGCAGGCACGTGATTATGATGATTGAAGGAGGACCTATACCGGTAGAACAGTTTTACTCGAGATGATAGTATGTTATCTAGTTCGTCTTTATCATTATGTACATTCTTCAGGTGGTATTACAGATCACTATTACATGTTGATAGAACCTATAGGATTCTTGCTTGACTACCAGTATTATAATGGCGATCATATACGTGGGAGCTGGGTGGTCTATAAGCACATCCATAAATATCCCTAGTCGTGGGAGTATCGAGACTGGGCATCAGTACTCCGGAGTAGAATAGTGTATACTGATCGAGATCCCGACAAGGGGCGGTGGTAACGTCTCACAAGCCATTGGTGTTAGTTTATTCACCTAAGATAGTATATAAGTGCTCATTGGGTTATGAGTACACTGGACGGACTCGCCGGGAACCTGCTAGAGGGTATTATACCTATTGTCAAATGGAAGTTCCCTGATGACATTTGTACAGGTTAGTCTGTCGACATGAGATCGTCATTTGTCTCAGGTGAGTTCCAACTGTACTTTGATTACTACCCTACCATGGCTCAAAGGATTCGTGCAAACAGGTTTTAGTTGGGTACAGTCCCGAGCCACATGGAGGCAGTGAGAGGATCGTCGGGAATTCGTCTCTTCCGGTATTTGGGGTTGATGTCGCGTTGTGCACAGGTGGCCATCACCAGAAATCCTCAGCCGAGGTGGAAGAGAATTACCGATCTAGGATCGAAAGTTTCTTAGGTGGTGATGGGTTTCATACCGACACTAAATGTCGCGTTATTAGGGGTTTGAATTTATCCACCTCCCTAGACTCGATATGCGATACTCTTAGAAGAACAGACTAGACTGTACAGATATTTTCATTGTCAGGCTTAGAAGGGGTTTGGATGAGTTTGCTCGTCGGTTTTCTTTTCGCTCAATACCTGGGTAGCCGTTAAGTACAGCTAGTGCCGCTGACATGCTTGTGGTTAAACCCACTGCCAGCGTATTGACGAGTCTTTAGAGTCCCATACAGAGGGTTTTCATGGTTCAAGCGATATGGTGTAGATGACGTATGTTGGTACATACATGTGTTCGATTAAATATGTGTACAGGCTGCACAGACTTTAATCGGACGGTTGATAATACTTGTGGCTTAGAATTAAGCCGGATTATTAAATCAGGTTTTGATTTAATAATTTATATATGTATTTATATATATGTATTCTTGTATTATTGTTCACTATTCATTTTCTCTCTTGGCTATTCGTATTTTGGCACGAATACGCGTATATGTATTTCGATACGTGTACCGGGTTGCATTCCGTAGTTATACGGATTAGCTTCTAGAAGATGACCACCTCATTAATTGATTTTCATTTTAGAAAATCGATTATGGAAATAAGGTAGAGGGTGAGTTGGCATGAGCATGGGTAATGGCATGTAGAGAGGTATGGTTTGCATTTGTTTATTATAAAATGAAAAGATATATTTTGGTGCATGATTAAGAGAGGGGGGGTGCATCCACTTGCTTGGGTTGGGGCTTGCTTATTTTGTTTTCTTGACTTGCTCATTCTCATTCTCACTTGAAAAAAGTTTAGCCATTCTTGTGTTGCTCATGCCATTGGTTTCCTCACCTCCTCTTAATCTTCTTGAGTTGCTCTTGGAGCATTTTGATGAGAGAAAAATAATAGTGAGATAATCCTACACCTCCACTCTCCATTGCTAGCAACCTTAGAGTGTCGGTTGCCTCGCTTGGAGAGGTTGAAGCTTGTGACGTTTCCCTCGGGTGGATCATCGTAGATGGAGGAAGACCGGCAACCAAACTCGATCCACGGCCAGTAGGAGCTTGGGATGATGGTTGAAGACCCGAAGGACTTGGTTCATTCGGTATAACCACTCCTAACTCATTTTATAGCTTGCTAGTATTGGGTTTAGGGTAGATCCGGGCATCGGGATGTGGTAGCGCAAGTTTAGAAAATTTTTGTTCCACATTTGGTCATGGTTTGATGGCTGGGACGCTGTTGTAACCCAACATGGTATCAGAGCCAACCCTTAAACCCTTAGCTCGCTAGTTTAGTAGACGGTGTTAAAGTATCAAAACTGAAACAACTCCGAAACAACACCATGAGTATTCCAGTTTCTGTCGATTTTTCAGAGTCTTCAAAAAAAATTTTAAGCAAGTGCAGAAAGCTATTTATGAGACAAATAGAACATCCTGCAAAAACGAGCCCCATCCGCCGGATTTGACCCAGCGAGAATTGAAAAAAAACGGGTGTGGCCGGTTTTTTGATGGACTTGGGACTTGATTTTTTTAGGGTTCTCTGGTCTCTGGATTATTGGTTCAGTGGTATTGTTTGTTTTGCCCAGTTTGGATATAGTGTTATCATTTTGTTTGGGGGCAATTCAGGGTGTTTCGAAGTCGATAATTTAACACCGTTTAAATGTTTATCAGTACATGCTTTACTATCTACGACCGTGAATATCATTCGAGCGGTACAACTCCTCTAATTGCTATATGTTGTTTTAGACGGATTTACGAACGTGACATTCACGTTGATATTCTATGTTGTGCTGTGATTGTGGTTGGATCGTTGTGGTGGATAGCTTGGGTGCAATGATAGTATAGTTTAGTTTTATTTGTACATTTAATATTGCGGGGCGAGCGTCCGACATGTGGACTGCCGTCACTGCCAGTTTGTATATTATTTGTTTGGGACACGACCGGGTTGAGGTCGATGTCACCCTTGTACATATTTTTTCTTTTCTGTACGAGGATTACCCCGCGGTGGAGTGCATGAATAGCTGAGTTCTAGAGGGCAACGGGTCCGCATCTCATGGCGTTGAGACGGAGGGGACTTTATTCTAGAATTGGTGGGCTATTCGCCACACTCGTAGGGGGTATAGGTATGACCCCACGGAAGGGCGCTCAAGTTACCGGATTCCATAAAGTACCGGATGACCCATTCACTTTGATGAAGGGGGTTTCCTCATTTCTGGTTTTAGCGGGTAACTTTCCGCGCTCGTAGGGGTCTAGGTTTTCATTGCACAGGCTATTCATACGACCCGGAGAACGTCGGGTTTCATTTGCGGTTTAAAGGAAACCCGGGGCTCCTAGATTATCCACTACTCTGTGTTGCTTGGCTATGTTTCTGTGATGTTGCTTTATATCATGTCTGGGAAGATTGTTATATATATATATATACACACACACACACACTAGTAGATGTTGTATTTGTTTTGCACCCGCGCTAGTCCAGCCCCCGCTCTGTCGTTAGTTAAGTATCCTAACGGGTGATGACGGGGCTCAGTGGCGAATGCGGATGGCATATACGTACATCATATTTTCGTTATTTTCTGGTGTGATATGTTTAATTGATGGGACTGCGCTGATTCTGATCAATGTAGGGATAACAAACATATATATATGATGTTGTTGGAACCAAGGTTTTTAAAAAACTGACATTACAGACGTTCTCTTTTGCTTTGCACAGTGATATTCGGTTTTGAATATCCAGCACCTCATTCGACGAGAAAAGGACCGAGATCCCTTCATCGGGAATGACCCCTTGAGCAGAAATTTGTTTCAGCGTAATAACTTCGCTATAGTCGATTATTTTTGCTTTGCATCGTGGTATTTAGTTTGGAATATCCTGCACCTCATTCGACGAGGAAAGAGTCGAGATCCCTTCACCGGGAGTGGCCTCTTTAGCAAAAGTTTTCGCCACTATACATTTGTAAAACCACTTGGATTCCTTCAATGATATCAAGTTCATTACGTTAAAGGTTTTTCGCTAAAAACCATCCGTAGCCCTCCGTCGTTTTAGATTAGCATTGCTTAGTATTCACGCTACGTTTGTCGTTGCTATTCTCCGAGGCGTAGTGTGCGGTAGCTCTGTAATGCTTTTCTGTCGCTTGGACATGTGGATTGGTTAGGACGGTCGTACGACTTTGTTGATTATTCGTTAAGGGTCGTGCCAGTGGGTTTAACACAATCAAGATAATGATGGGTTGAACTTGACAAGGACCTTTTAATTTGTTGATTATTCGTCAAGGTCACTTGGGTCCTAGGGGTAAAAATCACGTCGGGAGTTTTAAACATACAGGAAACTTGCCAGCCTTGTGTATATCTTCTGGAGTGTGGTAACTTGAGTGGCTTCCATCAAGTTATCATGTGATGATGGTTGGATCCCGATTCCCACTAATGAGTAGGATTACTCCTCGGATGATTTTAGATGATCCCGACTGATTCTTCTTTTGGGTTTGGAGGAGAATTCGAGGAAACAGTGAGAGTCATTCTGATTAGATAAAGTGATTAACCATTCTGATCTAAGTTAGAGTGCACGCTGAGTGTTTCTTTTCTCTCTCTCTCTTTGGCAGTGACTATGGCCCGACCTAAACTAAAACTCATGAACCTTCTTAAAACACTTTAGCTTTTGGAATGTCACGGTGTCGCATAACTCATTGCCACTACTACTTTCCCTTTTGCATTTCTCCGAAACATTCTGTATCACTACGAAGATCCTCATTTACAGGATATGCCATCGTATAGTTACATACGAACTCGATGGAACTTGTTCCCGTTCGAGAATGGTTTCCGGTTCTGGAGAAATCGAATTGGATTATTCAGTTGTCTGTTCCCCTTAGCTTCTCTCAGGTTGCAAGAGCTCCTGGTATTAGGAGAGTACACCTATTACGCTCATTGGATAGCCTTCTTCCAAAGTATAGGCATGCGCCAAAAGTTAGGGAAGGAAGAAAATCAATTAGCCTAAGTGTGGTGTATAGAAGGTAATAAGTAAAGACAAATAAAAGGATTAGAAAGAGGGCAAAGTAAAATACGACTGCTATCATTTACGACAAAACCGCGTATATCATCGCCATTCCTACTTCACGTTTGCATTTCTTTGGAACATTCTGTATCACTACGAAGATCCACATTTATTGGATACACCATTCTATAGTTACATACGAACTCGAATGAACCTGTTCTAGTTCGAGGATGGTTTCTGGTTCAGGAGAAATAGAATAAGGATTATTCAGTTGTCTTTTCCCTTTAATTTCTCTCAGGTTGCGAGGGCTCCTGGTATTAAGAGAGTATACCTGTCACGCTTATTGGATAGTCTTCTTCCAAACCTTAGGCAGGTGCCGAAAGGTAGGGAAGGAAGAAAACCAATTAGCCTAAAGGTGGTGTACAGAAGGTAATAAGTAAAGACATTATAAAGGAATTAGAGTGAGGGCATGGAACTATACGGTTAGAGTCATGAATCTGGATAGTGGAAGAGGCATTACTAGGAATACCCGTATACCCCTTCGAAACATTTTCATGTTTCAGTTTCCCTGTGCAGCATTAATTGAAAACTGATTTCCCATTTAGATACTAATTCCAAGGTATGTATTTACCAGCTTTGATTCTCACATCTGTATAATATTACAGATGGTGAGTGGGAGTAAGATATTGGGGATTGGTGATTATATCCTATTATATCAAAATTCGTTGTAATTGGTGATATTTGAGAAAATCACCTTGGTTTTGCCGGATGGAAAATTTTTGGTTTTGAATATCCGTTGTTATGCACCAATTTCAAACTGATATATCTGTACGTTTATTTTATAAAGTGAGATATAACTTTTTGAAATTAAGTCTATGACATTTACCTATATCAGTTGGTGACTAGGTAAGGTGTATTTAACAGCGGTGTAATTCTTTTTAACCATAGTACAGTTTTCAACCTACGACACATAGGGTTTGAGTTATCAAACTAAGGGGACTTGTACAAAATATTGTATGTTGTCCGGTGTCCATTAGGATAAAGGGGTTGGTATTCGTACTATATTTTGTTTACTCATGACTTCTCCAGTTCTAGACAAGTATTTCGTTGAAATACAAGGTCCAAATTTTGAGAAGTTGTACATATAAGAATAAAGTAGAGAACCACATGTTGCAAGTATCAGGATTCTTAAAGGTGATCGAAGATGTAGATACTTGTGTTTGGTATTCCGTTGATAGTAATAGTCTTGAGAATTTGCTTCTTTTTCAGGTTACTCAAATGTGGATGTACTCCTAGTTGAGTAATGCTTATCGGCCTCTCTCCATTTAGTTGACATGCACTGGAGACAGCTGCATAATTTGAATATGGTTCCAATTAAATTAGTGCCCTTGTTTCTATATTGTATATAGAATGGTTCATATCTTAACGATGTTAAGGTATATAAAGTTGTCCGGCTAATACTAAAAACCAGATTCTGAACAAACTCAAGGTACGTTTCTGTAATGGTAGTTTGTGGGTTATCCCAGGCTATGGAGAGGGTTAACTTTCTACCATCTTTAAGTTTAATAGATATATTGTTCTTGACTCGCCACAGTTTTAGTAAAATTGATTCTTTTCAGAAAACATAAGTGGGAGTATGGTAGAACTGGAAGTGATTTCAGAACCACAAAGATTACTGAAAAATTTAATAAAACCTAAAGATTCAATTGGATTCAACATTCCATTAGCTACTCCGCAGATTTGGTGGGTAACCTCAGGCACCCGAGAGATACTTCGGTCTTCTCAAAGACGGTGACAGGGAGGTTCTTTTTTACCCAGACTTGCCATTGCTGCTGTTCTAAACTATGAGACCCGGTAGGAGGATGAGTATAGCGTCGTTCTAAACTAGATTTAGAAGTGCACGTGTATATGACTCTGCTAGAGGGTTGTTGTAGTCAGTGGGAGCAGCGGAAGCATAGAGGGCAAGTAGCTTATGTCTATTCTAGACTAAAGTAGGAATAGCGGAAATAGATCATCTATTTTTGATGTGACAGTCATAGGTTTTGCCTTCATCAGAATAGGAGATGGATCTAGTAAGAAGGTAGTAGGGAGTGATGTCCTGATATTTGGATGACATACTCTTGATAGGAATAGATCTTCCTATACTGCGATCGATTATACAGTGGTTGTCACAAGGTTTTTCTCCACACAATATATGGATAAAATATCAGGTTTTCTGATTACTAGATCTATGGTTTTAGATCTAGATTTGGGAAATTTCCCAATTTGGGTGCTTTGACACTATTCTAAAGGTGTTTTATAATGGAAGACTCCTGGCATAGTGGTGTACCTGCAGGTGATGGAGTCACCCTCTCTAAAGGATATCTTACAGACTAAAGGGGAGAGGGATTTTCATGATTGGCATATCACTTGCTTAGGCAATTGAGCCAATCATGTGATGTCAAGTACCACACCAGATATTGCTTTTGCACTAGCTGCAATAAGCATATATTAATCCAATCCTGGAGAAATATTGGGAAGCAGTTATGAACATAAGTGGATGTTCTTGGGATATGGTAATGGCAGCCTCCTTCAGGAGACGGTTATCATTTCAGGCTTCCAAGGTGACTTGGATGACAGAGTGACTGTCAGAGTTTTATTTTTCCCTCTTTTGAGGGACAGTATGTTGGACAGGTGGTCCAAGCAGATGCTGAGGAAGGCATGGCACAATATACTGATTATGTTCAATTGACAATACAGTCTAAGAAATTTGCTGGATTTGGAGTTCATTTGTGAACTGGGTCGCATCAGATATCCAGACATATTCTAAAACATGTATTGCTCATTTCGGGAGATAGCTTTCTCCGGAAAGTTGAGATATAGAGAGATACCGAAAGAAACACTGGAGCGGATCCATTCACTGAGGCTATTTCTCGAACGCAATAGTTTCACAAATGGGCTTTGCGAGAGTGATTAGTAGAGGAGTTGGGTGTGGGTATCACACGGGCTGTGAGTATGCGACACCGCAATAATTAGCCTTAAGTGCAAGTGAGAGATTGTTGGTTATAGTGCCCTCAGGTCAATTATTGAATCGCAGGCACGCGATTATGATGATTGAGGGAGGACCTATACCGGTAGAACAGTATTACTCGAGATGATAGTATGTTATCCGGTTCGTCTTTATCATCATGTACATACTTCAAGTGGTATTACAGATCACTATTACATGTTGATAGAACCCATAAGATTCTTGCTTGACTACCAGCATTATGATGGTGATCATATACGTTGGAGCTGGGTGGTCTATAAGCACATCCTTAAATGTCCCTATTCGTAGGAGTATCGAGACTGGGCATCAGTACTCCGGAGTAGACTAGTGTATACTAATCGAGACCCCGAAGAGGGGCGGTGGATACGTCTCACAAGCCATTAGTGTTAGTTTGTTCACCTAAGATAGTATACATGTGCTCATTGGGTTATGAGTACACTGGACGGACTCGCCGGAAACCTGCTAGAGGGTATTATACCTATTGTCAGATGGCAGTTTCCTGGTGACATGTGTACAGGTTAGTCTGTCGACCTAAGATCATCATTTGTCTCATGTGAGTTCCCACTGTACTTTGATTATTACCCTACCAAGACTCAAAAGAGTCGTGCAAACGGGTTTTAGTTGAGTACAGTCCCGAGCCACATGGAGGCAGTGAGCGGATCGTCGGGGATTCGTCTCTCCCGGTATTTGGGGTTCATGTCGTGTTGTGCACGGGTGGCCATCACCAGAAATCCTCAGCCGGGGTGGACGAGAATTACCGATCTAGGATCTAGAATCGATAGTTTCTCAGCTGGTGATGGGTTTCATACCGACACTAAATGTCGCGTTATTAAGGGTCTGACTTTATCCACCACCCTAGACTCGAAATGCGATACTCTTAAACGAACAGACTGGAATGTACGGATATTCTCACTGTCAGGCTCAGTAGGAGTTTGGATGAGTTTGCTTGTCGGCCTTCCTTTTACTCAATACCTGAGTAGCCGTTACGTACAGCTAGTGCCGCTGACGTGCTTGTGGTTAAACCCACTGCCAGCGTATTGACGAGTCTTTAGAATCCCACACAGAGGGTTTTCATGGTTCAGGCGATATGGTGTAGATGACGAATGTTGGTACATACAGGTGTCCGATTAAATATGTGTACAGGCTGCACAGACTTTAATCGGACGGTTGATAATACTAGCGTCTTAGGATTAAGCCGGATTATTAAATCAGGTTTTGATTTAATAATTTATATATGTATTTATATATATACTTGTATTCTAGTATTATTGTTCACTATTCATTTTCTCTTTTAGCTATTCATATTTTGGTACGAATACGCGTATATGTATTTCGATACGTATACCGGGTTGCGTTCCATATTTATACGGATTAGCTTCTAGAAGATGGCCACCTCATTAATTGATTTTAATTTTAGAAAATAAATTATGGAAATGAGGTGGAGGGTGAGTTGGCATGAGCATAGGTGATGGCATGTAGAGAGATATGGTTTGCATTTGTTTATTATAAAATGAAAAGAGATATTTTGGTGCATGATTGAGAGAGAGGGGGTGTAGTTACTTGCTTGGGTTGGGGCTTGCTTATTTTCTTTTCTTGACTTGCTCATTCTCATTCTCACTTGAAAAAAGTTTAGCCATTCTTGAGTTGCTCATGCCATTGGTTTCCTCACCTCCTCTTGATCTTCTTGAGTTGCTCTTGGAGCATTTTGATGAGAGAAAAACAATAGTGAGATAATCCTACACCTCCACTCTCCATTGCTGGCATCCTTGGAACGTCAGTTGCCTCGCTTGGCGAGGTTAAAGGTTGCGCTGTTTCCCTCGGTGGATCATCGTAGATGGAGGAAGACCGGCAACCAAACTCGATCCACGGCCACTAGGAGCTTGGGATGATGGTTGAAGACCCGAAGGACTTGGTTCGTTCGGTATAACCACTCCTAACTCATTTTATAGCTTGTTAGTATAGGGTTTAGGGTTGATCTAGGCATCAGGATGTGGTAGCGCCAGTTTAGAAAATTTTTGTTCCGCATTTGGTCACGGTTTGATGGCCGAGGCGTTGCCGTAACCTAACAGCCATCGCGGTAAAAGAACGGCGAATGATGAGTCGCTCCTAGTACCATATTCCAGTGTAGCGATGCAGACGCCAACCAAAATTTCAAATCCCTGAATGTCCCAACGGCGAATAATGAGTTGCTCCTGATACCATATTCCAGTGCAGCGATGCAGACGCCAACAAAGTTCCAAAATTCTCCCAGCCTTACGGTTGGTGCCCTAGTTGATTACCGTATACAATCCACGGGCTCAAATAATTCTCATCACACCCATACCCCGTCGCAATCTCCATTCCCGCGGCCGTTCTCCGCCATCGGAATTATGCTCCATTTGGGAAGACCCACTCATGTGTCCTCGCGATACATGACTAGAACAAACCTTACGAGATCCTCTCAACTCGTAAGAAAACACCTTCGTGGGATCCTTACGACTCTCAAAGTAAAAACACATTTGGGAGTACCTACAACTCCTAAGGAGAAAGTACACCTACGAGATCCTTTCGGCTCGTAGGGAGAAAATGCTTTTAGGGACCCTTACAGCTCATAAAATCGAAAAGCCTTAGGTGATAGGGACCTAAACCTGTCTCCTAAGCCATCGCTCCTCAACAGGAAAATGCAAATGATATATTGCTCTTGGCGCTTGTGCTCCAGTGTTAGCAACGCTGATGCCGACCCCAACCCTAAAATTTGCCCTGGATTATGAACGAAACACTTTTTTGTTTTTGCCTTGGATTTTAAATCCATCGACAGAGCGTTGCTCTTTTCAGGAATTGATTTCTTAAAGATCCAAATCAAACACATTTTTTTTGTGGACTCTGAGGTCATGAATCAATGGGGATTGTTAATCCTCCTCTTAAGGTTTTACCCTGTCACCGATCTTTAAGGATCCTTGGAATTTAATTCCATTTTATTTGCCTCCTTGCTATGAGGGTTTTCTGGGATTTAATCCCTTTATTAAAGGAATTTAATTTCGTATTTACAGAGCTTAGCTCTGAAAAACTCACACTTTTGGAAATTTTATTCCCTATTGTTCTCGAGTATTTTAGGGTTTTAATGCCCCTAATACAGATTTGAATCTGTCGTGCATTTCAACAGAACTCCTTTTAAGATTCGTTTAAACTTCACTGTTTACTTGACGATAATCCTTTTTAATTCTCACAATGATTATTTTGCCTCATCATTGGTGAGTCGCTATTTAGATTTTGTGGGGTCCATTAGTTTTGCAGGCAGTGGTCCCGTGAAACACACATCACGTTTTATTTTATTTTATTTTAACTAATTATCTTATTATTATTATTTTTTATTTTTATTTATTTATTATTATTATTATTATTATTTTAATGGGTTTTTCCTTTCCTCTTATTTCAGGAACGATGGCCTCACTTCCCGACTTCCCTTGCACTCACTCAGAAGTCGCTTTTCCCCAATCACCATCGGACGAGGAGGTTATGGCGATAATTATGGTACATGACAGGGACCATACTAGTCTTCTCTTGTGGGGGTCGTGGTATGGTCATATCATCAGTGTCCGCCGTAGTTTTACCTATGAAGCGCCGACAAAACCGATTCGCCCTATATCACTGATGGAACGCCCACGGACTGCTTATGTGGTGGAGGCGACTAACTGGACTCCCACGGGCTGACTCGAGCCGTTAACGACCGGGATACCCAACCAACCCATGGTGACCATTGATATTCTGGGGCGCCGAATATGTCAGGGCGAAGCCGACCCTGGGGGCAGGTTTATAAGGTAGGCGTTACCCCCCGCCACCTAGTGGGCTACCTTCCCTAGGCTCGATACATTCTCTCCGCCCATCACGCACATCTTCAGAAGATTGGGTTGTACCAAGCAGTGTACGGTTTGTTATTCTATTATCACACCCCTCACGTCTGGTGGGTTAAGGCTTTCTTGAATCAATGGAATCTTCCTACCAACACGTTCTTGCTAGGGGATTGTGAGGTCTCAATTTCACTGGAAGAGTTTTGCGAGATCTCCGGGTTTCCTATTAGGGGAGAGTACTATAAAGAGTTACTGCCTATTGATAAGTATGTGTTTGATACAGTACCCGCTTTGCTTGACGACCTAACGACAGAAAACGTCGTTCGTCATAAGTACCCAAGTCTAATCAAGGCCCTGGGTATCTTTGAAAAGCGGTTCGTGGCATCAGAAGGGCAAGGTGTCACCTTTGACGCTTTTTTTTGCTTGCTTCCTTCGCGAGGATGTCTTATCCAAAAAGGCTCCAAAATTCACGAAAATTGAAGACCCTTTTGGATTCAGGCTGAGGAAACTGCCGGCCAAAGAGGAAGACCTACCGCAGTTCTATATTACAAACTCGTCGAATGTATCTTTCGATGCGATCGCAGCCCCTGGCATGGACGAAGAAACTTTCTTTGTCGGCTTTATCAGTCTTTGGCTCAGCTGGTTCGCCATGCCGATGCATCATCGCTTTATGAGAGCCTCCGTTTTTTATCCTGCTCATCGCATAGCTGGAGGAGCACGATTAGTTGTTGGCGTCGCGTGGTTGTCGCAACTATATCATGGGTTAAGCGTTGTCGCTAATACTTCGAACCCGGGTGCGGAGACCATGAATTTCTCCCTCCACTACTTTACGTCGTGGATCGAGATACACCGGCGGCCGGATTTTTATGATTCGTATACCTTCCCGCGGATCATAAGGTTGGTTCATGCTTCCGCTCTTGATCCGACCCAGGTAGGGACTCTCCACGTACTGCTCAACCCATACTCGAATGAAGGCGGAATGGTTTTTAGTGATCGAGTCATTTATGCTCCAGTAGGGACCGTCCAGCAATTATTTGACTTATCAAAGAATGGTGTTCCGTATTTGAAACCAAAAGAGGTTATGCACCTATACACGATCATGCCAGGGTATATGGTGTTCTGCCGGAATAATGTTGTTCTCTTTATGCGCTATAATCCGCACCGCTTCCCCCAGCAGTTAGGCTACGACCAGGGCATCCCTCTCGGGGCATTTTTAGTCGTGCCTGCTCTCTCCTTGGAGGTTACTCATGATTTCATTCACCATTTCATCCGGTTAAACACTGGCTCCCTCTTCATGATCCCGGAGTCCGACTATCTCCCGAGACCTGTAGGGTCCTTTTAGGGTTAGTATCGCCATCCGGTCGGCCCCGTCATTGTAGAGGAGAGACGGGTGCTTTTTGAGGGTAGAGCTTCCGTTCTATCTCAGGACACCAACGCCCCATTGCGGCTATAGTCAGTGGTTCGCCCTTCACTGAGGGATAGCGGTTTGGTGCTTATCCCTAAAGCCGCAGTAGTGGAATCATCCCCTTGCACTGCTGGTATGCCGATGCGTACTAGAGACGGGGCAAAGGCTTATGATAAAGCACCAGCGGTGGTGTCACCAAAGGGCGATACCGAAGGTAAAGTTGGGCAGCGTCATGCCAAAGCACCAAAGGGGAGGAAGCGCTCCTCTGCTCGCGTTAGCACAGGTTCCAAGAGGAGAAAGAAATCGGTCCCCGGTCTACTCGACACTTTGCTTGAGTCTGAGCCTTTTATTCAGGACGAGCCGATATCTTTGGAGGAGCCAGATGCCGGTCTTCTCTTTCCTGGTTCGTCTGCTGGGGAGGCCGTGCAGTTGGCTAAGGCTTTAAGGCACTCACGAGCGGAGACTGAAAACGTGCGCATCCCGAAGAAAGCCTTACCCCCGTTGTATTCTACGACGTTGACCCATCATTACAGAGGGTACATATGGGTCCTCTGTTAATGGAAGAAGAACGGGCCCTCAAACAGCCCATCTCGGTTGCTTCTGAAGACGAGCTTGTACTGAAAACGGGCAGTCATGTATTTGCGCTTGAACCCCGACGAGCGTATTTAATCAGAAAAGAACAATGGCTCGAAAAAGCCTTACTTCAGGCTTCCTGTCGTATTGGTATGCGTATTTTTCATGTCCTTCTTTTAGCGAGTAATTTGTATTACTTTTACGTCTTCTTATTTTTGCGAAAACTTTACAGGGACTTCTGCAGCGGAAGCGGATTTGAGTCCAGATAGGGCCATGGCTGCGGATTCTACGAATATCTCTCGTAACGCACCTGAGGGTGTAGAGGAGATTACTGAAGTAGCTAGCCTTACTATGGATTTCCCGGTGGTGGCTTTTGTCCCTTTAGTGTCTACTCCTCCGGCAGAGGTGGTCTTGCCGGCCATAGGTCCCATGGCTATCTCTAATGACGCACCGGAGGGTGTAGAAGAAGTTGCCGAAGCTGCTATCCTTCCATTTCAGGGCGGGCGAAGCATCGAAGGTAATCTTCCACACATACACATTTTGTTTAACGACCTTGTTAAAGTCGAAAATTGCACCCCGGTTGACCAAGTCAAAGTCAAAGTCAACCCCAAACTAAGTGGGCCCATGCCCAGGTCGAGTCCGAACATGAAGCGGCCGGCCTTCCCCTATGCCAAAATGAAATCATGTAATAAATAATTTTTTATGTAATTTTGTATGCATGAATGTAAACAAAATGGGCATAAAGCCAAATTTTTGTAAGCCCATGGCTTATGTGCAAAAAGAAATGGCACATGAGCCATAGGATGGGCAAAATGCCATTTTGTAAAGCCCAAGGGGCTATATGTAAAAATGTAAGCCTATATAAGGCAACATGATGATGAATAAAGCATATACTTTTTCTTTCCCCTCAAAAATCTAGGGTTTGTGCCTCTTTCCCCTTTCTGAAGGTTCTAAACCTTCATCCTTCTTTTGAAATTAAATCAAGAGTGTTACTCTTCCTTTTCCAAAACTAAATAGTTTTTCACCACAAAACCCAAAAGGGGAGCTTAGATCTCCTATCAGATCTCAAAAAGAAGAGATTTTTAAAATCTCACATCTCTTGATCTTCAAAATCCTGCCAACAGAGGAGGAAGAAGGAGGCTCGTCTCCGAAAACCCTATTTTTGGGAAGACCCAGGGCTCCAAAGAAGAACCCCTTTCATCAACTCCAAAACATATTAGGAGTTTAACTCCACCCTAAATCCTCTTTTGGGATTTTAAATCCTATTTCTGGGGCTAAAATCCCTTTTTCCTCGCCAGCGCCCGAGCGCCTAGCGCCCCAAGCGTTCAAGCGCCCAGCGCCAACGAGCCGCCACATGGTGCGCTAGCGCTCGAGTGCCCAGCGCCCACGTGTCGGACACGTGGTGCGCTAGCGCTCGAGTGCACAGCGCCCACGTGTCGGACACGTGGTGCGCTAGCGCTTGAGCGCACAGTGCCTAAGCGCACAGCGCTCACGCGCTAGGCACGCGAGGCGCTGGCCCCACGCGTCCTTTGGGCGCTGACCCCCGTAAAAACTTTGCGGGGCCCCCGATATATCCAAAACCCCTCCAAAACACAACACTGCACATTGAGTTTGCATGACCAGTTTGACCCGTCGATCGGAGGTTTCCTTGCCCCAAAGACGAGGGGTAATTAATGACAGCTTAGTCCGCGGCTGCCGGAGATTCGGATCCCCACAATAAATAAACTCCTGCCTATCCTAGGCAGGGGGAATCTGTACTGCGCCTGACAAGCGCGCGCATTCCCATCTCAATGGGGTGACGAAAAACACCCTACAGATTTTGGCACGCCCGGTAGGACCATCCTTCCTCCCATGTTTCGGGTTAAACGTTCATGTGAACTCAATCAATATACATATCTATATTTATACTAAAATAATGCTCTTTCATGAAGGTTTTCAAGCAATCACTTTCCAACAATGTCTCCAAAGATGAACTCAGCTCCCATCTCATACACGATGAAGATGGACTCCAGGACGGTCCTCCCGGCAAGTCTCGGACGACAGTGGGAAGAACCGCTGCTACAATTTGGGTCTATTCTGTTTGTCTCGGCTAATGCCATCACTGCACCTCAAGCTCCGGCGACCGACAAACCGGCCTCGAAAGGCAAAAGGCCAAATGTGTTGATCTCGAGGGCGCCCCAACCTAAACGCTAGTCGGTGTTCAAATGGCTCTCCATGGCCCCAGCTGGGGGCAAAGCCATCGGAACAAAAGAAGTTGCCAGACGTCATGAGCAAGCCCAGGCGACACCTTCGACGGACATGCGGGAGGATGTCTTCTCAAGCCTCCCCATCACTCAGCCTATGGCGGCTTCCCGAAGAGCAGAAGCCTGCCAAGCTGTCAAGGAAGAGAAACTGAGGCAGAAGTGGCTCAGATGCAGAGCCAACAAAAGGGCTAGGGCTCTGGCCATATTAAAATTTATGAATTTCCAAAACCCAGACCGCTCCGCGAAACCAGCTTCCAGTGATGAAAGGTTGGATGAATGTGTTATCCACACCATCTACATGGTGGGCACGCGTCCTAGTGACAACCTTCGCAACAAAAGCAAGGATGGGGCCACCACATCCCAAATCCAATCTGGTGTGAATATGGCTGCCACATTCCAAGACCAGCCTCCTCTGAAAGGTAATGAAGACCCTCTCAGTGAGGCTGATAAGCAGAGAGAGCCCTCAGTTCATGAGGAGTCAGGCTCGGAGAGTGAAGATGAGCCAATCTTCCATCCTAAGAACGCAGAGCAGCAACTTCTCCAAGAGCTCCGAAAATAGCTCAAAAGCAAGGACAAGGAGATGGCCAAGCTCTACTCAAAGATCGATGACTTGACAAATGTTGTCTCACGGCTTACGGCCCAACTTTCCTCTCAGCCGCCCAATCAAGCGCAGGGCTATACTCATGAACCAGCAAACGGTGTCCTGAGACAGCCGACGCCTATTCCCTCAAATCCAAAGGTGGGCGGACCGCACGAAAGCCAGTCGCATCCTATCTTATGAAATTTCTTGGCTACCGATGACAGTAGCCCGCTAACTCAAGATCAAATCATGGATTTGGTTGCCAACAAAGTCAAAACATTGGTAGCTGAAGCCAAAGCGTAAAAAGATATCAGCAGCAGTGGGAGACCATATCCTGCTCAGTATGATCTGGTAGAATTTCCTAGCGGCTATGTCATCCCTAATTTCGGAAGATTCGATGGAACGGGAAACGCGAATCAGCACATCGCCCACTTTAAATCCTCATGCGGGAATACTGGGGAAAATGATGTGCTTCTCCTCCGCCAGTTCGTTAATAGCTTGACCGATGTTGCTTTCGACTGGTACGCGAGCATACTGGATAGCTCCGTTACTACTTTCGTCCAAATGGAATCTTTGTTTCGATAAAGGTTCATGAGCGTCAGCGATAAGATCACCATTGCCGACCTCGTAAGGACCAAGCCAAAGAACAATGAAAGCGATACGGCTTTTATAACCTGATGGCGCAATCTCTCCGTCAAATGTGAACCGCCGATAGAGCAGGACCAATCTGTCAGTCTCCTCGTCGAAAATCTTAACAATTGGATGGCCCCATTTCTATGCACTGCGGGTTTCAAAACATTCTAAGAGCTAACCAGAAAAATCCAGATGTTGTAGCGCTCAAAGCAGGAGTCCTCCTCGGATTCCCAAAATAAAAATAGGTTTTGGAGAAACCGAAAGGATGATAATCGCAAAGGCGGAAATTCCGACGATTCTGAATCTTTTAACACTTCGGCTAACCGAAATAAGCAAGGGATGAGCGGGCCTAATGCCAACCAGCATCGGAAGCTAGTGTTCGGAGAGGGAGGAGAATCTCCACTGAAAGAGAAACTAGATAAGGTCTATTCCTTCAGAAGGGAAAAAATCCGTAAAATATTCAAAGACGTCCTCAGGAACGGTCTACAACTACCAGAGTCAAAAAGACCGCAGGAAGCGAATATGACCGACGACCCCAAATACTACCCCTATCACAGAATGATAGGTCATGCCATTGAGGACTGCTTCATCTTCAAAGATTGGGTTGAAAAGCAATACAAGGCAGGAGAGATAGAACTGTCTAAAGGCGTGTTAACAAACAGTCCAGCTGCGATCGCCAATTTCATACAAACGGAGACCGAAGTTCTTCGTGAAACTGATTCTCTATGACATCTTCCTTTCTCTGAAAACAGTCGACCACCATGTCATTAAACTGGGAATAATTGACCTCTAAGTCGTTAAACTGGGAATGTAAAAAAATGTGTAAATAAAAAAAATGTGTAAATAAAAAGAGAGAGAAAAAAGAAAAGCCGAAATGATAGGGCAACCGCGAATAAAAGCTGAAATGATAGGGCAATCGTAAATTTCGCGATAAGAAAAGCTGAAATGATAGAGCAATCGCGGCAAAACAAAAAAAAATAATAAAACAAAAACAAAAACAAAACAAAAATACAAAACAATGGCAAATGATGAGTCGCTCCTGGTACCATATTCCAGTGTAGCGATGCAGACGCCAACCAAATTCCAAATCCTATACCCCAACGGCGAATGATGAGTCGCTCCTGGTACAATATTCCAGTGCAGCGATGCATACGCCAACAAAGTCCATAAATTTTTCTGGCCCTACGGTCTGGATCATACATCCTGCAAAACCGTATACAATCCACGGGTGTAAAACAATCCCAATCTCTCCCAAGTCCTACCGGTGAGACCACATTCAAAGTCCCACCAACAAAAAAAAAAAAAAAATAGTATGTCCACAAGCAAAATGGGCACGGATGAAAACCCGAAAGGGCTCCGTGAGTAAAAACAGCAGGACTGCCGGCGAGTTTAGGAAAACCCGAAAAGGCGCAAACTCGTGAAAAAGAGATGAAATGCACTCGCAAAGTCCTCTCGATTTTGTGAGGAGAAAATTCCCGCGTGAGATCCTTACGACTCACAAACGAGCAACACACTTAGGAGTCCCCACAACTCCTAAGGAGAAAATACACCTACGAGATCCTTTCGACTCGTAGGGAGAAAATGCTTTTATGGGACCCTTACGGCCCATAAAATTGAAAAACCTTTGGTGATAGGGATTTAAACCTGTTTCCTAAGCCACCAATTTCCAAATCCTTCCGTGGCAAATAATGAGTTGCTCCTGGCATTACTCCAGTGCAGCAATGCAGATGCCGACCCAAAAAACCAAATCCCCAAATCCTCTCATGATAGATGATGATTCGCTCCTGGTACCATATTCCAGTGTAGCGATGCTAATGTCAACCCAAATCATAATCAACAAGTCAACTTTAACTCCGACACCGCAGAAAGCGGAGCAAGTCAGAATCAAATCTCGACACCGCAAGAAGCGGAGCAAGTCAAGATCACCCCTGACACTGCAAGAAGTAGAGAAAGTCGAATAGAGCGTCGACAGTCCATGTCGCAAAAAAGGTAGTGCGGGCTTCCCACAAATCGGGAACCAAATCGCTCCGGATCAGAGCGTCGACCGTCCATGTCGCAAAAAGGGCAGTGCAGGATTCCCACAAATCAGGAACCAAATCGCTCCGGATCAGAGCGTCGACCGTCCATGTCGCAAAAAGGGCAGTGCAGGCTTCCCATAAATCGGGAACCAAATCGCTCCGGACCAGAGCGTCGACCGTCCATGTCGCAAAAAGGGCAGTGCAGGCTTCCTACAAAGCAGGAACCAAATCGCTCCGGGCCAGGGAAACGTCTTCCACATACACTCCGTCTCGGAGACGCGTCAAGCATCGACCATCTATGTCGTAAAAAGGGCAGTGCAGGCTTCCCACAAATCGGGAACCAAATCGCTTCGGATCAGAGCGTCGACCGTCCATGTCGTAAAAAGGGCAGTGCAGGCTTCCCACAAATCGGGAACCAAATCTCTCCGGGTCAGAGCGTCGACCGTCCATGTCGTAAAAAGGGCAGTGCAAGTTTCCCACAAATCGGGAACCAAATCTCTCCAGGTCAGAGCGTGGACCGTCCATGTCGCAAAAAGGGCAGTGCAGGCTTCCCACAAATCGGGAACCAAATCACTCCGGATCAGAGTGTCGACCGTCCATGTCGTAAAAAGGGTAGTGTAGGATTCCTACAAAGCGGGAACCAAATCACTCCGGATCGGAGCATCGACCGTCTATGTCGCAAAAAGGGCAGTGCAGGCTTCCCACAAATCAGGAACCAAATCGCTCCGGATCAGAGCGTCGACCGTCCATGTCGCAAAAAGGGCAGTGCAAGATTCCCACAAATCAGGAACCAAATCGCTCCGGATCAGAGCGTCGGCCGTCCATGTCGCAAAAAGGACAGTGCAGGCTTCCCACAAATCGGGAACCAAATCGCTCCGGATCAGAGCGTCGACCGTCCATGTCGCAAAAAGGGTAGTGCAGGCTTCCTACAAAGCAGGAACCAGATCACTCCGGGCCAAGGAAAAGTCTCCCACGGACACTACGTCTCGGAGTTGCGTCAAGCTTCGACCGTCCATGTCGCAAAAAGGGCAGTGCGGGCTTCCCAAAAATCGGGAACCAAATCGTTCCGGATCAGAGCGTCGACCGTCCATATCGCAAAAAGGGCAGTGCGGGCTTCCTACAAAGCAGGAGCCAGATCACTCCGGGCCAGGGAAACGTCTATCACAGACACTCCGCCTCGGAGACGCGTCAAGCGTCGACCGTCCATGTCGTAAAAAGGGCAGTGCAGGCTTCCCACAAATCAGGAATCAAATTGCTCTGGGTCAGAGCGTCGACCGTCCATGTCGCAAAAAGGGTAGTGCAGGTTTGCCACAAATCGGGAACCAAATCGCTCCGGATCAGAGCGTCGACCGTCCATGTCGTAAAAAGGGCAGTGCAGGCTTCCTACAAAGCAGGAACCAGATCACTCCGGGCCAGGGAAACGTCTACCATGGACACTTCGTCTCGGAGACGCGTCAAGTGTCGACCGTCCATGTCGCAAAAAGGGCAGTGCAGGCTTCCCACAAATCGGGAACCAAATCGCTCCGGATCAAAGCGTCGACCGTCCATGTCACAAAAAGGGCAGTGCAGGCTTCCCACAAATCGGGAACCAAATCGCTCCGGATCAGAGAAACGTCTACCATGGACACTCCGTCTCGGAGACGCGTCAAGCGTCGACCGTCCATGTCGCAAAAAGGACAGTGCGAGCTTCTTACAAATCGGGAACCAAATCGCTCCGGATCAGATCGTCGACTGTCCATGTCGCAAAAATGGCAGAACCAACTCACTCCGGGCCAGGGAAACGACTACCACGGACACTCCATCTCGGAGACACGTCAAGCGTCGACCGTCCATGTCGTAAAAAGGGCAGTGCATCCCAAAAAGTGGGAACCAAGGCAAGCCGCCTTCACGTGAAAGAAGATCCATCAATTTCATGCATACGACTCACATATGTGGTGTGCATTTATTGATGGGGGGTACTTTGTTAAAGTCGAAAATTGCACCCCGGTTGACCAAGTCAAAGTCAAAGTCAACCCCAAGCCAAGTGGGCCCATGCCCAGGTCGAGTCCGAACATGAAGCGGCCGGCCCACCCCTATGCCAAAATGAAATCATGTAATAAATATTTTTTATGTAATTTTTTATGCATGAAAGTAAACAAAATGGGCATAAAGCCAAATTTTTGTAAGCCCATGGCTTATGTGCAAAAAGAAATGGCATATGAGCCATGGGATGGGCAAAATGCCATTTTTTTAAAGCCCAAGGGGCTATATGTAAAAATGTAAGCCTATATAAGGCAACATAATGATGAATAAAGCATATACTTTTTCATTCCCCTCAAAAATCTAGGGTTTGTGCCTCTTTCCCCTTTCTGAAGGTTCTAAACCTTCTTCCTTTTTTTTAAAATTAAATCAAGAGTTTTACTCTTCCTTTTCCAAAACTAAATAGTTTTTTACCACAAAACCCACAAAGGGGAGATTAGATCTCCCATCAGATCTCAAAAAGAAAAGATTTTTAAAATTTCACATCTCTTGATCTTCAAGATCCTACCAACAGAGGAGAAAGAAGGAGGCCCATCTCCAAAAACCCTATTTTAGGAAGACCCAGGGCTCCAAAGAAGAACCCCTTTCATCAACTCCAAAATATCTTAGGAGTTTAACTCTACCCTAAATCCTATTTCTGGGGCTAAAATCCCCTTTTTCTCGCCGGCGCCCAAACGCCTAGCGCCCCAAGCGCTCAAGCGCCCAGCACCCACGTGCCGGGCACGTGGTGCGCTCGCGCTCGAGCGCCCAGCGCCCACGTGCCGGACACGTGGTGCGCTAGCGCTTAAGCGCACAGCGCTCAGACGCCTAGTGCTCAATCGCCCAGTACCCACGTGTCGGACAAATGGTGTGCTCGCGCTTAAGCGCACAGCGCCCACCTGTCGGACACGTGGTGCGCTAGAGCTTAAGCGCACAGCACCCACATGTCGGACATGTGGTGTGCTAGCGCCTAAGCGCACAGCGCTCAAACGCACAGCACTCACGCGCTAGGCACGCGAGGCGCTGGCCCCACGCGTCCTTTGGGTGCTTTTCCTCTTTTTTATATATATGTATACATGTATATATATACAGATACTCACACACTCCACAACACCGTCCCTCTAAAACAATTTTGGGCCGGGACGCTGCCCCGCACCCCGCAAGGGGGCTGCTAGCCCCCTGACCCCCAGCCCACTATCCGGGTAGCGGGACCCCCATAAAAACTCTGCGGGGCCTCCGATATATCCAAAACCCCTCCAAAACACAACACTGCACATTGAGTTCGCATGACCAGTTTGACCCGTCAATCGGAGGTTCCCTTGCCCCAAAGGCGAGGGGTAATTAACGACAGCTTAGTCCGCGGCTGCCGGAGATTCGGATTCCCACAATCAATAAACCCTTGCCTACCCTAGGGAGGGGGAATCTGTACTGCGCCTGACAAGCGCGCGCGCATTCCCATCTCAATGGGGTGACGAAAAACACCCTACAGACCTCTCCTTTATCTGAACTTTCTCTTACCTTAGAATTGCGGGAGCTGGCGGTTTCCATTGTGGATCTTTCCCCAAGGAAAACCTTCCAGTGATTGCTTGACATAGCGGCCCCACAAGCAATACCTCCACAAAGCATAGTACTCTCTTCTGGCCAAGGTCGGTATTCTTTTACCCTTTTTGTTTTATATTTTTATAATGATACTAATACGCCCTCCATTTTAAACCACAGTTCTGGAAGCCTACGACGAAGTCGAGATTCTTGATAGGCCCGGGGATCTCTCAAACCCACCTTGCATGACTATGGGTAAGTGACTCTTTATTTTTGGCATCGTTTTCTTTACTCTATGTTTGGAAATACAACTGACTGTACATAAATCTTCACAGTTTGCCAGCCCTGACCCTATTAGAGGCTCGGATCCCTATGCCATCAGGCCCTTACGCCTGACGTGTATCTGAAAGGATGGCAAAACAGAGTGTTTACTTACTGGCGGCTCTCATTGAAGATCTTCGTGCTGGTACCTCTGTCGCAGCTGAAGAATTTTCTGCTGAAGCCAACACTTCCTTGTTTGTTCTCTCCACCTATCATGACGAAGCATTGGTGCGTGCCTGGGTTGAGTACTTTCGCCGAGTGAAAGCCTGCCTACATGGGCTTGAGTGCATACGCCTTTCCTCCGACATCTTAACTGTAACAGCGAGCCTGTGGGGATGGATCGAACGGTGTGCAACCAATCTCTAGTCATGCGAGAAGAGGCTCAACCGGAAGTTTTCAGATTGGGAGTTGGCATCAAACGCTTTGGGGGAACTTCAGGCTCAGCTTACTGCCAAGACCACCCATGCGTACGAAATTTGGCGGGAGCTTCAAGAAGCCATTATAAAGGTGGTGGCTCTTGACAAAGCCATTATTTTTACCCGTGAGATGGTTGAAGCCCATAAGGTCGCCGAGAAGGAGCTCGAGAGTCGGTTTATTTCATACAAGAATCAACAGACCCAGGCAGGGACTCGTCTTGCAACACTGATGGAGCTTGAAGCGGAAGTCCAATGGAAGAACGACGAACTTGCTGGCCTATTGAACCGTCCGCCGACTTAAACATTTTTGTCGCTGTATATTCTCTCTCTTTTTTGTATTCATTCATAAATAAGAGTATCTTGTATTCATTTTGATTCATGAATAAAAGTGTCACGACCCGAAATGGCACGTGACTGGCCCTTAAATCATATGAAGTCTATAGGACCCCATCTAATTCAAGTAAGCTAAAATCCCAGAAATCTAAACCGTTTAAAAGAAGAAGATAAAGGAAAACTTGTTTTAAAGTTTCATATAATCACTTTGAAAAATCGTCGTAAACATTTTTAAAACATCCTATATTTTCCGAAAATTTCGGCAGAGTCTCCTTTGTAAATAACGGCCCCAATCGGGTACAAATATGAATAATATACATAAAGGCATCCCCAAGTGGGAGCTAGCTCTTCGTCAATTGACGGTCACAACCACGGAAGCAGTATAATATACAACGCCGAAGGGCGAGAATCAAAACTCAAAAGGAAACTCAAAAACATCAAGAAAACCATAATAATACAACGCGTGACTCTAAGGTCGAAATAACAACAACAAGTTTTTTAAGTCTGAAATAATATACAAGTCTGGTTGATGGAGTTACTAGATACAACTGAATATAATAAATGTACGAGGGTGGTCACGATGTGAGTGAACCCACCTACCAAAGCAATCACCCGGAATGGAAGCAATGTGCCAAAAAACCGCAAAGAAACCTGTACGGCAAAACCTGCAAGAAACTGTGGCACAACGGGGGTGAGTTACCAACTCGTGAGTAGAAAACATCACCGAGCAAAAATCGTATGTATGACTCAATCCTAGGTCAATATGATCGGTAATATAAGTATCCTCAATATGATAAAGTCTGAAGCATGATGAGGTGGCAAGGGTAAACATATATACATAAGTGTAATACCATGTGCTCGTGCCAGTACCTCAGATAGCAACATATCATAAATATGAGGTATGAATGTATGAAAACAGAACGCATCATGAATATGACAACTGTTTTCTTTAGTGAGATTTATGTATATTTATAAATCGAGGTATCATCAATGAAATCAACATGAAATCAGTGTCTGGTATCGGCACAAAACATAAAACTCAATATCTCAATCTATCAGGCTCCAGCAATCCGGACTGACCTGTAACCTCGAATCTCAATATCTAGGGCTCCGGCTATCCGGACTGGCCTATAACATCAAATCTCAAAACCTCAGGCTCCGGCTATCCGGAATGGCTTGTATTCTGATCGGTATCCTTCGAATATCCGTCGAGTCACAATAAAATCACCGATCAGTAGTGCTCCTCTGTCACAGGCTCAAGGCCATCATCTGTGATCTTCTCACCCCCGGGTATCGCACCGGGTCCACCATGCACCCACAGACGGATCCTCCTCCTCCTCGAATCGGTTGTATGATATCGCTCAAGAGCCAAGAAAACTCATAGTGGACATATCTCAAATCATATTATGAGAAAACCGCAACTTTCATTTTAAAATGAATATCAGTTTATAAAATCCTTACGGTTTCTCTAAATCCAGAAATCTCATGGAAATCCGAAATCCAAAACTGAATAATCAATAATAATGAATACTGAGCTCCGGCAATCCGGACTGGCCCATATAATATTGCATGACAATGAATATATAAATATGCATGAAATATCAAGCAATGAATGCAATAATGAACTAGCATATGAAACAATAACATCTAGGAACTATCCGCTAGCAAGCTATGTCAAGGAAATAATATTCTCTAAAGTGTTCGTGACATAGCAATTACCGATGAAGATGTGTGTGAGCCGGCAACCGAGTGTACGTGGAGCATACGCATCATCGGTAATGGTGCTGGTGTCCTAATAACATGTTTCGTCATTACTAATGAAAATATATATAAGCATGCAATGCAATGCGAACAGCAGCATAAATGGCAAATGAATAGTAAATGCAGCAATAATATGCGAAACATGAATATTAACGTAACATGCATGAATATAAACATTAATGTAAACGAGCCAATACAGTTTTGCCATTTGAAATACACGAATCGTGGTGTTTTGAAAATAAGGGCTACGATGTTTTAAGAAAAGATACGTCCTTTGAAATATCCGTAGAATCCCTTGTCCTGTCTTTAAAATACTCACAATTCATTAATTTTGAAATTGGTATAACTCGAGTCTAGTCTAACATCTACAAGTAAACTACAGGACTAAACTAACAGGCTAATAAAAAAGATAAAGAAACTGCCTAAATCTGAGTCGATATATATAACATATAATAGTCGGTGATCCCGCCTCAATAGTATCACATACGATACAATATATAACATGACATTCTCGAGTCAAGAGTGCGGATCTATTATCAATATAGCTCGTACGGTATATCCATCGTACGGCATCCCAAATCTGGGTACGGGTCGAATATAACATTTATCTCATCATTTATTCGGTATCCTTATCATCATATATCGTGAACTGGGGGTACTGATCTAAGTCTAGTACTATACTGATACCATCTACATATATATAAATGCGTGTGTATGAAAACACATCGCCCCAAGGACCCGCTATAATATAATGTCGTATCTCAAATACGAACCATGTCATATCACCGATCTCATAGCATCATGCCCAATCTCATCGACTCATCTCCAAATATCATGTACTATCCTCATCATCCAAGTATGCGTGTGTGTGTGTGTGTATACTCATCATCCAAGTATATGTATGTGTGTATGTGGATGTGTGTGTATATATATATGTGTGTGTGTGTGTGTGTGTGTGTGTGTGTACATATCCCCATATACGCACAATAAAATAAAATGTATGCATGTGTGTGTGCGTGTATGCAAATCATTACGCTAGGGTTCGCGACTAAGAAACTAGCTAACGACACTAATTTACGAATACACTAACACTAACCTAAAGTCATCTAAAGCATTTCGTATACACATCTCATATCACATAAGAATATATGTATGTAATAACGCATTCGTTTTCTATTCTACGAAACTGCGAGGGTGCTATACGCCATCCACCCGACTTCCCCCGTAGATATATATCTACTCACCTGATCTTCGCTTGCTGATGCCGATGACGCCACGCGCTTTCTTGTCGTCTGTCGGGACCCGGTTCTTGCTCACGGAGCAAAGTGCCACACGGAACAAAGTGCCACGCCAAGTGTCGTGTTAAGTGGGCGGGGGCCACCTCTTGAATCCGTGGGGGCCACCTCTTGAGTCCGTGGGACCCACTGTAGAACAATGGGGACTCTTCGGAATACATTCCGAAAGGGGGCAGATCTGTACTATAAATGGAATGATACCACTCTTCAATACAGAGACGCCTTTTAAGTGAACTGGAACTACAGGAGCTTGAGAACTCCGTAGTTAAGCATGAACGGGCCAGGGAAGTCTTGGGATGGGTGACCTCCTGGGAAGTGGCCCCTGGTCGGGTCCGGTTCGCTCTAAAGGGAAAAACCGTGCGATTTCGGCCAAAGCAGACAATACTCTCTGTATTGGGGGTGGGGCGTGACAGAATGGTATCAGAGCTGGTCCCTCAATAGTAGGTATGTGGTTCGAGGATGAGCCATTGTTCAAAGGTGGGGAGAATGTCGGGACCCAGTTCTTGCTTACGGAGCAAAGTGCCACACGGAACAAAGTGCCACGCCAAGTGTCGTGTTAAGTGGGCGGGGGCCACCTCTTGAGTCCGTGGGACCCACTGTAGAACAATGGGGACTCTTCGGAATACATTCCGGAAGGGGGTAGATTTGTCCTATAAATGGAATGATACCACTCTTCAATATAGAGGCGCCTTTTAAGTGAACCGGAACTACAGGAGCTTGAGAACTCCGTAGTTAAGCGTGCTCGGGCCAGGGAAGTCTTGGGATGGGTGACCTCCTGGGAAGTGGCCCCTGGTCGGGTCCGGTTCACTCTAAAGGGAAAACCCGTGCGGTTTCGGCCAAAGCGGACAATACTCTCTGTATTGGGGGCGGAGCATGACATCGTCTCGAAGTCCTCGTAAGAGTACCTACACATCATAACACATCGTATCGCATTAAAATCCGACTCATGACCAAAACGACACACGAATCTCACATAGGTCAAAACCTATGGTCCGCTCATGCAAAAGAACCAAATAACCCTCGACATCGGCGTACAAATGCCGATTGATCGAGAAAAACCCAAACGTACAATTCGTGGTTTCACAACACACTAAACATATATATGAAATAGGGTTTTAAATCATCAAACTTCAAGTTCGCTTTAAAAGCTATTTTTCCGAAAATCTGATAAGCAAAATTAACCGTTTTAATACAAAATCTTGATGTTTTAGCAAAACTAGTGGTCACAATACTCGCTAATTATCTTAATTAGGCCACATAAACATTTACTAGATTTTTAATCTTACAATTTGATTTAATTTTAAAACCTAGTTTACAATATAACTTAATTATTACAATTTTAAATTAACAATTTGCAAACTAGCAACTAGATCAGGTTTTTCATTTCATAAGGTGATAAATTACACTTTGCAACCATAATTACATAATAAAAACCCTAACTTGCATTCAAACCCCTCTCTTGAATTCTCAAGTTTGAAATTGGAACCATAATTAAACACCAATCATGCTAGATTCAAGTAATTAAACAACAAATTAAGCAAAGGGGTTAGAATTTATACCCAACAAATTGAAGATCCCACAAGCAAACTTAGCCCTCCAAATTAGCTTCCTTTCACCAAGAACCATACTAGAGGCTAGGGAAAAATTGGTAGGGCTTGGATTTTGATTTTGTGAGATTTTTTTGTTGATTTTTAGGCATTTTGTGGAATTTTTTGTGGTGAAAGAGGGGAGAACAAGGGGAGGGGCTGCTGCAGAATTTAGGGAAGGGGGGCTCGGCCATGGTGTGTGGGAGAGGGGGGAGAGAGTGAGGTTGGAATTAACTAGTCAACAAAAGAATCAAAGCCCATACCTCATTTATCTATTTTCTTTTTTTTAATTTTCCCTTTATCCTTTGACTAGAAATGTGAGGTAAGAGTGTGTGGAGGGCAGCATAGGCTCGGCCATGGTGTGTGTGTGTTTGTGGAAAAATTTTCCAAGTAAAGAAAACCCAATTCAAGTCACAAGCCCACCTCACCTCTATTTAACTTAATTTTTGTAAAATAAGCCTTTTTCATTGATATTTTCTAAAACCGTCATGACAATTTCTTTTCATTTCAAAAACAATATTTTACATGTTAGTTTAATGTGTCATGATGCACAAAACTTATATCAACCCATTCCAATTTGTAATTATCCCTAACTAAATGTATTGGTGAAGGCTTAAAATAATATTTAAAATAATTAATTACGGAAAAATTTTAGTAAACCAGAAATTTTATAAGTGACCCATTAAATACCAAATACTAGCAATTTCATAGCTGGAATATGTATATTTAATTTTATGTTGAAAGATAATTATATCCGGATTTTTACGGAAAACACCCGTTATTTTACCGATTCTCCGAATTTTCACCTAAACGAGTTACAAAAGGACATATTTCATTTCATATTAGCGCTTTTCTTTCTTTTGCTGTCTTGACTTGGCATAAAATAGTTTATATACTCATTACGGAGTTTGTAGTTTATTCACTCATTTCGGAGTCTCTAGTTTATGAACTCATTTCAGAGCTTATAGTTCATTCACTCATTCCGGAGTTTCTAGTTTATGAACTCATTTCGGAGCTTGTAGTTTATGGACTCATTTCGGATTTTGTTTAGTTTACCTCCCTTGGGCTTATAGGCAAACTTATCTTAACGTCATAGATAACCCATGCTCTTTACGACAGAGGTCCGTTAGGCTTTGTGGTACAAGGATTTTAGTCCGTAATACCTTCGCGTTGGCTAATGCATTCCTCGATATACAGACTTTACGCTGCTGTTCGAGTAGTCCCGCGACTGTCGTATCTCTGATCCCTTCGGAAGCTGGACAAGACGTCTTCATGTAATCTTCCTAGGCAATTTGACCGTCGGAAGAGCAAGAGTTAGGAATTTTGCCATGCCGCTTTTTACTTGAGCTTAGAGGCTCAGTTTGGGAGCCCCGATGAGTCATAACCACTCCGCACCGGTGTAGGATGATCTCCAATAGTCTTTCGCGTTTTATTTGAGTTGACGTCAAGACCCTAAAGCTAGGAATTTGGCCTTTGCTTCCATTGTCGACACTGCGTCTGCTGTAATGAGACGAATGTCGAGGTGATCTCTAGGTTGTTTTGTAAACCGTCGAGACTTGGAACTAGGGACTTTGCCATGGCTCCGTTTTGATTTGACCCTGGGGTCATTTGTCGATGTTGCGTCTGCATCCTGTTGGAGTGAGAAGAAATGGCGTTGTTGACACTATGTCTGCAGTAACGAGACGAGTGTCAAGGTAGTCTCTAGGTTGTTTGTGAACCGTCGAGACATGGAACTAGGTATTTTGCCATGGCTCCGTTTTATTTCGACCCTGGGATCGTTTGTTAATGTTGCGTCTGCATCTGTCATGACCCACCCCCAAACACAGATGGTATTGTCCGCTCTGGCCGAAACCACACAGTTTTGTCCCTTTGAATGAACCCGGGGCTACTTCCCAGTAGGTCACCCATCCCAGAATTTCTCTGGCTCAAGCACGCTTAACTACGGAGTTCTTCAAACTTCGAAGTTTCGATTCATCCAAAAGGCGCCTCTGTGTTATAAGAGTGGTATCATTCCATTTATAGTTCAGATCGTGCCCTCTTTCGGAATGGAATTCGATACTCCTTTCTCTGGCTCAAGCACGCTTAACTACGGATTTCTTCAAACTCCGAAATTCCGATTCATCCAAAAGGCGCCTCTGTGTTATAAGAGTGGTATCATTCCATTTATAGTTCAGATCGTTCCCTCTTTCGGAATGGAATTCGATACTCCCCATTGTTCTGGTGGGTCCCCGTGTGCATCCGTATCGGTTACATCCCACCTCGATACTGGATAACATCTCACTTCTCATGGGGTAGGTGGTATTCAGCCCCAACTCCACCTGGGGTATCACATTCCCCCCCACTAAGAACAATGGTTCGTCCTCGAACCACAGACCTACTTTTGAGGGACCGGCTCTGATACCATATTTGTTATGACCCACCCCCAAACACAGATGGTATTGTCCGCTCTGGCCGAAACCGCACGGTTTTGTCCTTTTGAATGAACCCGGGGCTACATCCCAGTAGGTCACCCATCCCAGAATTTCTCTGGCTCAAGCACGCTTAACTATGGAGTTCTTCAAACTCTGAAGTTCCGATTCATCCAAAAGACGCCTCTGTGTTATAAGAGTGGTATCATTCCATTTATAGTTCAGATCGTGCCCTCTTTCGGAATAGAATTCGATACTCCCCATTGTTCTAGTGGGTCCCCGTGTGCATCCGTATCGGTTACATCCCCACCTCGATACCGTATAACATCTCGCTTCTCACGGAGTAGGTGGTATTCAGCCCCAATTCCACCTGGGGCCACTTTGTCACGACCCGAAGGTACGGAACGTGACTGGCACTTAAATTACGAAACGTCTTAAGGCGTAACGTAATCTAAGTAAGACAAAGCCCAGAAATCTAAACCATTTAAAGAAAATAGAGTGAAGGAAGACTTATTTACAACTTAATATATAAACTTGCTTTGAAAGTCTTTATAAACATTTTTAAAAAGCATCAAGTTTTTTTTCTAAAATTTCGGCAGAGTTTCCTTTGTAAATACTGGCCCCAAACGGGTACGAAACAAGAATATACATAAGCAATAATAAAGAGGCATCCCCAAGTGTGAGCTAGCTCTTCTCCAAGAGGCAGAAACAACCACGCAAGCAAAATAATATACAACGCCGAAGGGCGAGGATCAAAATTCAGAAGAAAACCAACATCCTCAAGAAAACTAGAGAAGAACCATAATAATACGAGCGCGCGACTCTAAGGTCAAGAATAAACAACTGGTTTTCTAAGTCTATAAAATATACATTGTCTGATTGATGGAGCTTACTAGATACAACTGAAATAAATAAAGGTACAACGGTGGTCACGATGCAAATGAACCCACCTACCAAGCAATCACCTGGAAGGAAGTGGTGTGCCGGCAACCGTCATGAAAACCAGTACGGCTAGACCTGCAAGAAACTGTGGCACAATAGGGGAGAGTTGCCAACTCGTGAGTAGAAGACATCACCAGGTAAAAATCGTATGAAATACGATCTCCTAGGTCGTATAATAATGTTCTCAATATAACACAAATATCTAGTAGTGACAGGGCAATAATCTATGCATAAGTGTAATACTCAGTGCTCGTGTCAGTGCCACTAAATAGCCAAGTCATATATCTGATATATGAATGCATTATGAATGAAACAATCCACCAAGAAATCTGGATAATCGGATATAAGAAAACATGTGTCTTTATCTTAGTAAAATTTGTATAATAAACTGAAACACCATCAGTGAAATCAACAGAAAATCCGTGTCAAGCATCGACACAAAATATGTATATCTCAAAGTCTCAATATCTCGTATCTCTATATCTCAAATCTCAATATCTCTGTATCTCAAATCTCAATATCTCGGGCTCCAGCAGTCTGGATCGGCCCCATCATCAAGTCACATGACTACGGTCGGTATCCTCCGGATATCCGCCTCGTTATAAATAACCGTTAGGTAGTGCTTCTCCGCCGGGCTCAACGCCATCTGTGTGATCTTCTTGCCCCGAAGTATTATACCGGGTCAACCATGTACCCGCAGACGGTGCATCTCCCTCCTCAAATCGGGTATATGATACTGCTCAAGATCCGAGAAAACTCATGGTGGATGCCATACACATCACATCACGAGAAAACCGCAGTTTTTCTTAAAAAAAACAAAAATATATGTTGTAAAATTTGTTGCGGTTTTCCCCAAAATCCAGAAATCTCATAGAAAATCAAAAATCCCAAAATCATGAGTCGATAAATAATGAGTATCGGCATAAGACCCACAATACTGCATGATAGTATGAATATGTAAATGCATGAAGTGTCTATGTAAGAAATGCAATGTCTAATCTAGCACATGAGAGCAAGCATGCTAAAATATATTTAAACTACTAATCAGCAGCTATACGAATTGGAGTAGCCTTTTTCTAAAGTGTACGTGACATGGCAATTACCGATGATGATGTGTGTGAGCCGGCAAATAAGTGTACGTGGAACATGCGCATCATCGGTAATGGTGCTGGGGTCCTATCAGACGGAATCATACTATTTAAGGAAATACGTGTATACACATGCAATGCAATGAGAACATGAATATTGTAGTGTGTTTTTCGTCACCCCATTGAGATGGGAATACGCGCGCGCTTGTCAGGCATACTACAGATTCTCCCTGCCTAGGGTAGGTCGGGGTTTATTGATTGTGGGGATCCGAATCTCCGGCAACCGCGTACTAAACTGCCGTTAATTACTCCTCGCCTTTGAAGCGAGGGAACCTCCGATTGACGGGTCAAACCGGTCATGCGAACTCAATGTGCAGTGTATGTGTGTTTTGTTTTGGAGGGGGGCTTGGATATATCTGGAGCCACACAGAGTTTTTACTGGGGTCCCGCTACCCGGATAGCGGGCTGGGGTCAAGGGGGCTAGCAACCCCCTTGCGGGGTGCGGGGCAGCGCCCCGACCCAATTTTTTTTGGCAGGGACAGTGTTGTGGAGTGTGTGTGTATCTATACATATATATACATGTATATAAAAAAAGGGGGAAAGAGCATCCAAAGGACGCGTGGAGCCAGCACCTTGAGCGCTGGGCTCTTAGGTGCTGTGCGCTTAGGCGCTAGCGTGCCATGTGCTCGACACGTGGGCGCTGGGCGCTTGAGCGCTAGGCGCTCGAGCGCCAGCACACCACGTGTCGACACGTGGGCGCTGGAGCGCTGGGCGCTTGAGCGCGGGCGCGCCACGCGTCGGCACGTGGGCGCTTGGCGCTGGAGCGCCGGGCGATCGAGCGCGGGCGCGCCACGTGTCGGCACGTGGGCGCTGGGCGCTGGAGCGTTGGGCGCTCGAGCGCGGGCGCGCCACGTGTCGGCACGTGGGCGCTGGGCGCTTGGGCGCAAGGCGCTCGGGCACCGGCAAGAAAAAGGGGCTTTTAGCCCCAGAAACTCCCGAAAGAGAAATTAGAGTGGAGTTGAACTCCTAAGATGTTTTGAAGCTGATGAAAGTGGGGTTTCTGGAGATGGGCCTCTTTCTTCCTTCTCTGTTGGCAGGATCTTGAAGATCAAGAGATGTGAGATTTTAAAAATCTCTTTTTTTTGAGATCTAATAACAAATCCAAGTTCCCCTTTGTGGGTTTTGTGGTGAAAAACTATTTAGTTTTGGAAAAGGAAGAGTAAAACTCTTGATTTAATTCAAAAGAAAGAAGAAGCTTTGGAACCTTCAGAAAGGGGAAAGAGGCACAAACCCTAGATTTTTTAGAGAGAATGAAAAGTGTTTTTCTTTATTCATCATCATGTTGCCTTATATAGGCTTACATATTTATATATAGCTCCTTGGGCTTTACAAAATGGCAATTTGCCCATCTCATGGCTCATGTGCCATTTCTTTTTGCATATAAGCCATGGGCTTTACAAAAAATTTAGCGTTATGCCCATTTTGCATACATTCATGCATAAAAAATTACATAAAAATTATTTATTACATGATCTATATTTTGGCATGGGGAGGCCGGCCGCGAGGCTCGACTTGGGCATGGGCCCACTTGCTTGGGCTGGGGCCCGCTTACTCGGGGTTGACCTTGACTTTGACCCGTTCAACTGGGGTGCAAATTTTGACCCTAACAAAGTGCCACCCATCAATAAATGCACACCGTACATATGAGTTGTGTGCATGAAATTGATAGATCTTGAAGCTGGACTTCGAGGTGGAACATCATTCTAGGGGCGGAGCATCCCTCGGGGAGCATGATTCCCGGGGATCGGAGCATCATTCTGATTTGCGGAGCATAATTCCAGAGTCGGAGTATCATTCTGAAGAGTCGAGCATCATTCCAGGGATCGGAGCATAATTCTAAAGGATCGGAGCATAACTCTGGGGATCGGAGCATCATTCTGATTCGCGGAGTATGATTCCAGGGTCGGAGTATCTCTCGGGGAGCATGATTCCCGGGGATCGGAGCATCATTCCGATTTGCTGAGCATAATTCCAAGGATCGGTGCATCATTCCGAAGAGCTGAGCATGATTCCAAGGATCGGAGCATCATTCCGAAGCGCGGAGCATGATTCCAGAGATCGGAGCATCATTTCGAAAGGCGGAGCATGATTCCAGAGATCGGAGCATCATTTCGAAAGGCGGAGCATGATTCCAGGGATCGGAGCATCATTTCGAAGGGCGGAGCATGATTCCAGAGATCGAAGCATCATTTCAAAGGGCGGAGCATGATTCCAGGGATCGGAGCATCATTCCGAAGCGCGGAGTATAATTCCAAGGATCGGATCATCATTCCGAAGATCGGAGCATGATTCCAGAGATTGGAGCATCATTTCGAAGGGCGGAGCTTGATTCCAGGGATCGGAGCATCATTCCGAAGAGTGGAGCATAATTCCAAAGATCGGAGCATCATTCCGAAGAGCGGAGCATGATTCCGAGGATTGGAGCATCATTCCGAAGCGCGGAGCATCATTCCAAGGATCGGAGCATCATTCCGAAGGGCGGAGCATGATTCCAGGGATCGGAGCATCATTCCGAAGGGCGTAACATGATTCCAGGGATCAGAGCATCATTCCGAAGTGCGGAGCATAATTCCAAGGATCGGAGTATCATTCCGAAGAGCGGAGCATGATTCCAAGAATCGGAGCATCATTCCGAGGGGTTGGAGCATAATTCCGACAAGCGGCAGACATTCTGACCGAAGCATAATTTCGATGCAGAGGTTGATTCCCAGGAGAAGTACAATTCCGACAGGGAAGGCAAATACTCTGAGACAAAGCATGATTTCGACACGGGGTAAATTCTGCGACGGAGCATGATTCCGCCGCAGAGGTTATTGGTTTGATTTGATTTGGGCTGACATCAGCATCGCTACACTGGAATATGGTACCAGGAGCGAATCATCATTTGCCATGAGAGAATTTAGGGATTTTTTTTGTTGGCATCTGCATTGCTGCACTGGAATAATGCCAGGAGCAACTCATCATTTGCCCCGGGAGAATTTGGGAATTGGTTTTTGCCTGGCATCAGTATCGCTACACTGGAATATGGTACCAGGAGCGAATCATCTTTTGCGCTTGTTTATCAAGAAGCGATGGCTTAGGAGACAGGTTTTAGGTCTCTGTCACCTAAGACTTTTCAATTTTGTGAGCCGTAAGGGTCTCACAAAGCATTTTCTCCCTACGGGTTGTAAGGATTCCGTAGGTGTATTTTCTCCTTAGGAGTCGTGGGGACTCCTAAGTGTGTTTCTCCTTTATGAGTCGTAAGGATCTCACGCGGGAATTTTCTCCTCACAAAGTCGAGAAAACTTTGCGAGTGCATTTCATCGCTTTTTCACGAGTTTGTGCCCTTTCGGGTTTTCACAAACTCGCCGGCAGTCCTGCCGTTTTTACTCACGGAGCCCTTTCGGGTTTTCATCAGTGCCCATTTTGCTTGTGCACATAACCTTTTTTTTAATTTTAACCACCGGTGGGACTTTGAATGTGGTCTCACCGGTAGGACTTGGGAGAGATTGGGATTGTTTTACGCCCGTGGATTGCATATGGTTTTGCAGGATGTATGATCCAGACCGTAGGGCCGGAAAAATTTCGAGATTTTGTTGGCGTCTGCATCGCTGCACTGGAATATGGCACCAGGAGCGACTCATCATTCACCATTGGGGTATGGGATTTGGAATTTGGTTGGCGTCTGCATCGCTGCACTGAAATACGGTACCAGGAGCGACTCATCATTCGCCATTTAGGGATTGGGATTTGGAATTTGGTTGGCGTCTGCATCGCTACACTAGAATTTGGTACCAGGAGCGACTCATCATTCGCCACTTGGGGATTGGGGAGTGATGGCTTAGGAGACAGGTTTAGATCCCTATCGCCTAAGGCTTTTCAATTTTATAGGCCGTGAGGGTCCCATAAAAGCATTTTCTCCCTACGAGTCGTAAGGATCCCATAAAAGCATTTTCTCCCTACGAGTCGTAAGGATCCCGCAGGTGTATTTTCTCCTTAGGAGTCGTGAGGACTCCTAAGTGTGTTTTTCCTTTATGAGTCGTAAGGATCCCACAAAGGTTTGTTCTCCTCATGTATCGTGAGGACACATGAGTGGGTCTTCTCAATGGAGCATAATTCCAAAGGCGGAGACCAGCCGCGAAACTGGTGATTACGGTGGGGCATGGGTATGCTTAGAATTATTTGAGCCCGTGGATTGTATACGGTAGTAGATTTGGGGACTAACCGTAGGGCTGGAGAATTTTGGGAAATTGAATTTTGCTTGGCGTCTGCATCGCTGCACTGGAATATGGTACCAGGAGCGACTCATCATTCACCGTTTTTTTTTGTTTTTGCATTTTTTTTGTTTTACCGCGATTGCTCCATCATTTCAGCTTTTCTTATCGCGAAGGTCGCGATTGCCCTATCATTTCGGCTTTTTATTCGTGGTTGTCCCATCATTTCGGCTTTTCTTTATTTTTCTTTTATTTACACATTTTTTTATTTATTTACATACATATATATATATATATATATATATATATATTTACATTCCCAGTTTAACGACTTAGAGGTCGACTGTTCCTAGTTTAATAACGTGGTGGTCGACTGTTTTCAGAGAAAGGCAGATGTCTGAGAGAATCGGTTTCAGAACAATGGCTTCCGAGGCTGGTTGGAACTAGACCCGCTCATCCCTTGCTTATTTCGGTTAGCCGAAGTGTTAAAAGATTCAGAATCGTCGGAATTTCCGCCTTTGCGATTATAGTCCTTTCGGTTTCTCAGGACCTATTGTTATTTTGGGAATCCGAGGAGGACTCCTGCTTTGAGCGCTCCAGAATCTGAACTTTCCTGGTCAGCTCTTGGAATGTTTTGAGACCCGCGGTGCATAGAAACGGGGCCATCCAATTGTTGAGATTTCCGACGAGGAGACTGACAGATTGGTCCTGCTCTATCGGCGGTTCGCATTTGACGGAGAGATTGCGCCATCGGGTTATAGAATCCGTACTTCTTTCGTTGTTCTTTGTCTTGGTCCTTACGAGGTCGGCGATGGTGATCTTATCGCTAACGCTCATAAACCTCTGCCGAAACAAAGATTCCATTTAGACGAAAGTTGTGGCGGAGCCATCAGGTATGCTCGCATACCAGTCGAAAGAAACATCGGCCAGGCTATTAACGAACTGGCGGAGGAGAAGCGCATTATTGCCCCCAGTATTCTCACATGAAGCTTTGAAGTGGGCGATGTGCTGATTTGCATTTCCCGTCCCATCAAATCTTCCGAATTTAGGGATGACATAGCCGCTAGGAAATTCTACCAGATCATACTGAGCAGGATATGGTCTCCCACTGCTGCTGATATCTTTTTGCGCTTCGGCTTCAGCTACCAATGTTTTAACTTTGTTGGCAACCAAATCCATGATTTGATCTTGAGTTAGCGGGCTACGGTCATCGGTAGCCAAGACATTTCCCGAGATAGGATGCGACTGACTTTCATGCGGTCCGCCCACCTTTGGATTTGAGGGAATAGGCGTCGGCTGCCTTAGGACACCGCTTCCCGGTTCATGAGCAGAGCTCTGCGCTTGATTGGGCGGCTGAGAGGCAAGTCGGGCCGTGAGCTGCAAGACAACATTCGTCAAGCCGTCAATTTTGGAGTAATGTTTGTCCATCTCCTTATCTTTACTTCTGAGCTGTTTTCGGAGCTCTTGGAGAAGTTGCTGCACTGCGTTCTTGGGACGGAAGATTGGCTCATCTTCGCTTTCCGAGCCCGACTCCTCATGGACCGAAGGGTCTTTCTGCCTATCATCCTCATCGAGAGGGTTTTCATCACCCAGCGGAGGCGGCTATTCTTGGGAGGCGGCAAACACATTCAAGCCAGATTGGATTTGAGATGTGGTGGCCCGGTCCTTACTCTTGCTGCGCGTGCCCACCATATAGATAATGTGGACCACGTACCCAGCCATTTCCTCATCTTCGGCAGGGTAACCCTGTTCTTCGAACCTCATGAGGTTCAGCCTAGTAGGAGCCCTAGCTATTTTTTTGGCTCTATATCTGAGCCTTTTCTGCCTTAGCTTCTCAATTTTAAGGGCTTGGCGGGCATCTGTTTCCTGGGAAGCCACCGTGAGTCGATTATCGGGGAGCTTAGAGAAGACACCCGATTGAGTAGTCGTCAAGGAAACCGACGGAGCTTGCTCGAGACGCCTCGTTGCTTTGTTGGTGTTGATGGCCTTGCCCCCAGCTGGGGCGACGGAGAGACGTTCGGAAACGGATTTGCGTTTGGGTTGGGGCGCCCTCGAGACTACCACATTTTGCCTACTGCCCTTCGAGACCGGTTTGTCTGTCACCGGGGCTTGAGGAGCTGGGATGGCGTTAGCTGACACGAACAGAATAGAGCCAAATAGTAGAGGCGGCTCCTCCCACTGTCGCCCGAGACTGGTCGGAAGGACCGTCCTGGCATCCATCTGCATCGTGTAGGAGATAGGAGCCGTGCTGAGAGCAGAGTTCGTCCTTAGAGACATTTTTGCTGCGACCGGAGATTACAATTTGAAATTTTTTAACCTACACAAAGAAGCATGATTTCAGTACAAGCAGTCGATATGTATATCGATTGAGTTCGCATGAACGTTTAACCCGAAATATGGGAGGAGAGAAAGGTCCCACCGAGTGTGCCAGAATCTGTAGGGTGTTTTTCGTCACCCCATTGAGATGGGAATACGCGTGCGCTTGTCAGGCGTACTACAGATTCCCCCTGCCTAGGGTAGGCCGGGGTTTATTGATTGTGGGGATCCGAATCTCCGGCAACCGCGGACTAAGCTGTCGTTAATTACCCTTCGCCTTTGAAGCGAGGGAACCTCCGAATGACGGGTTAAACCGGTCATGCGAACTCAATGTGCAGTGTACGTGTGTTTTGTTTTGGAGGGGGGCTTGGATATATCGGGCGCCACGCAGAGTTTTTACGGGGGTCCCACTACCCGGATAGCGGGCTGGGGGTTAAGGGGGCTAGCAGCCCCCTTGCGGGGTGCCGGGTAGCGCCCCGGCCCGAAAATATTTTTTGGGAGGGACAGTGTTGTGGAGTGTGTGTATCTATACATATATATACATGTACATAAAAAAGGGGCAAAAAGCGCCCAAAGGACGCGTGGAGCCAGCGCCTTGAGCGCTAGGCGCTTAGGTTCTCTGCGCTTAGGCGCTAGCGCGCCACGTGCTCGATACGTGGGCGCTGGGCACTTGAGCTCTAGGCGCTCGAGCGCTAGCGCACCATGTGTCGACACGTGGGCGCTTGGCGCTTGAGCGCTGGGCGTTTGAGCGTTGGGCGCTCGAGCGCTAGCACGCCACGTGTCGGCACGTGGGCGCTTGGCGCTTGAGCGCTAGCGCGCCACGTGTCGGCACATGGGCGCTGGGCGCTAGCACGCCACGTGTCGGCATGTGGGCGCTGGGCGCTTGGGCGTTAGGCGCTCGAGCGCTAGCGCGCCACGTGTCGGCACGTGGGCGCTTGGGCGCAAGGCGCTCGAGCGCTTGGGCGCCGGCAAGAAAAATGGGCTTTTAGCCCTAGAAACTGCCGAAAGAGAAATTAGAGTGGAGTTGAACTCCTAAGATGTTTTGAAGCTGATGAAGGGCTTCTTCTTTTGAGCCCTAGCTCTTCCCCAAAGTGGGGTTACTGGAGATGGGCCTCCTTCTTCTTTCTCTGTTGGCAGGATCTTGAAGATCAAGAGATGTGAGATTTTAAAAATCTCTTCTTTTTGAGATCTAATAACAGATCCAAGTTCCCTTTTGTGGGTTTTGTGGTGAAAAACTATTTAGTTTTGGAAAAGGAAGAGTAAAACTCTTGATTTAATTCAAAAGAAAGAAGAAGATTTGGAACCTTCCGAAAGGGGAAAGAGGCACAAACCCTAGATTTTTTGGGGAGAATGAAAAGTGTTTTTCTTTATTCATCATCATGTTGCCTTATATAGGCTTACATATTTACATATAGCCCCTTGGACTTTACAAAATGGCATTTTGCCCATCTCATGGCTCATGTGCCATTTCTTTTTACACATAAGCCATGGGCTTTACAAAAAATTTGGCGTTGTGCCCATTTTGCATACATTCATGCATAAAAAATTAAATAAAAATTATTTATTACATGATCTATATTTTGGCATGGGGAGGCCGGCCGCGGGGCTCGACTTGGGTATGGGCCCACTTGGTTGGGCCGGGGCCCGCTTACTCGGGGTTGACCTTGACTTTGACCCGGTCAACCGGGGTGCAAATTTTGACCCCAACAAATATAATAGAGAATGAGTAATAACCGCAACACCAAAGAATATACATATTTATATACGATTCATACCGTTTGGGGGTTTTGAAATAGCACGAATTGTGCTTTTTAGAAAAATATGTGTTACGGTGTTTTTGAGAAAAGATACGTCCTTCGAAAAATCCATAGTATCCCTCGGTTTGTCTTTAGAAAATGCCCACGGTTCGTTAGTTTTTGAACAATAGGTATGACTCAAACCTAGTCTAACCTCTACCTAATCAACTCAAAGACTAACTAAGAAACTAGTCAAAAGGGTATGAAAATCCACCTAAAGTCCGAGTCGATATATCTAGTAGTCGGCGATCCAGCCTCGATAGCGTCACGTACTGTATAATACATAGTACGACATCTTCAAGTCAAGATTGCGGATCAATCATCATATTTATACCTCGTACGGTAAGATCCATCGTACGACATCCCCAAATTCGAGGGTACGGGTCAACTATCATATATACATCGTCGTTCAAAAATCATCATCATCAACAATATCATGATCAGGGGTAATGTACTACAGTCTCATACATTCCAATATCATCAAATATATATCATCGTCTGTGTGAATACACATTGCCTAATGATCCATTAAAATATCATATCGTATGTCATATCACGACTTAAGTCACATATCACAATTCTCACGGCATCATGCCCGATCATATCGACTCACATCCAAGTATCATATCACATCCTCATATCACGTGTATATGTTGTGTGTGTGTGTGTGTATAAACCTACACACACACACACACACCAAGTCAAGTTTATATGTGTGTGTGTGTATGTTTACATGAAACCTACGAATTGCCTCCAATATAATCATCCTCTGCATAAGCCTTCCTAAATCAACCTAATCTAACCTAAGGTCTGCTAAAATATCCTACTCGCTAAGTATCCAATATCATCTCTAAGCTCATGACTTAAATGGTAATAACACTATTCCATATTTGCGGGGGTGCTATACGCCATCCACCCGACTTCCCCCGTAGATATACATCTACTCACCTTAATCGTCGCTTGCCGAAGTCGTCGTCGCCATGATCAACCTTGTTATCCGAAGTCCACATGAAGGTACCTACATATCACATATATCGTATCGTAAACAGATTCGCGTATGAAAACAAAAACGGCATACGAATCACACATAGGTTAAAACCTATGGTCTACGCATGCAAATATAGTCAAATAACCCTCATCGTCGACGTAAAAACGTCCGACGTCCAAATCCGCATTTAATTACCAATAACCAAGTCATGAAAAACCATGAAACACAAAACAACAACTCAGAAATCTAGTCCCAAATTTTTGGTCAGGTAAAATGAGTCTATACAAGCAATGCAGTGGGGTTGTATAGGGGGTATGTGAGCTACAGAACCAATTCCAACACCAATACCCAAAATTTTCCTGATGACATTACCCTAAAAACCGGTGAGCTCGGCCAAAGTTGCTCCGTTTGGGTTCCTCTTCACAGGGTGGTCTTGTAGTGTTTAATCTAGGTCAATAGGGTTGCTAGTTTTTCTAGTAATGGTCTCGGGTCACTCCAAATTCCCTGTAGGCCATCAATTAAACACAAAACCGACATTTGAATATCTAAAGTTCAAGTTTGGGGTTCTAGCCCTAGTTTGGTCTAAGTTTTCACCAAAAGGGGTTTGTAGTTACTAATACATATCAATTACACCATACCAACTCAAGGAAAGCCCTAACCTCATCTTGGAATTTTCAAACCTCACTAAACCTCACTTAAACACTTCAAAACCAAAATAGAAGCTAAAGGAACTTGATTATTACACTAATGGTGAAACAATTAGCTCATTTGGCAACTCAAGAATTTTCTTGAGTTTCCCCAAGTGCTCAAAATCTTGTCTTGATCCCACCATGGTCTATGTGAGGAGCTTGTGCACAATTTTTGTGAAGGAAACAAGGTGTTTTGAGGTGTTTTTGGTGGTGTTGTGAGGAGGTAGAGGAGGTGGGGGAGAGAGGGCAGCCATGGAGATGAGGAAGAAGAAGAATAAAAGAGAATGGAGTGAAGAAATAAAACCATGGTCAAAAGGTCAAGAGAATTCTAAAGTCTTCTCTCTCTTTCTCTCCCTCTCATGTCTCTTCTCTCTTTTTTTCATTTTAAAATTTAAATCAAAACAAAACAAAACCAAGTATTAAAAGAAATGAGGCATGGTTTTCAAACAACAAAAGAAATATAACAAGTTGTGTAATATGACATGGTGCATGTCACATGCACAAAACAAAATCAATACATGATTAAGTACTAATCGAGTTTAGTAATACTAACTTATATGTAATTAATTGTGTAATAGTTCATAAAACGCCCTCATCGCATCATTACCTTCAAAACTAATAATTACATTAATTTCCGAATATTTTCTAATATTTATAAAATTTACTTTTAATTATTTAATTTCTCAAAAATAACATTTTATTTTCTGAAATGTTACAGTCTTCCCCCCTTAAATAAATTCGGTCCCCGAATTTAAAATTTAAACTCCCTCTAAAACTAGAACATTTCGGCAACACAAACAAGTCGTCGGGGATCCGAAATCATGAATACATAAAACATATCCTAGCGCAATACATGCGCAAAGAGAACGAGTGTAAAACTCAAATCAAAACTCTATCAAGCATCACACAATTGTCGGAGTTATGGTGAAAATACGAATGTCGAATCCAACATGAAAACCAATATGATGTACTCAAAACCATAACATGTATATAATACGCATCTTTGTAAAATCTTTAAGACAGCTGGAATCAAGTGCATGCAAAATCGCTTTTTCAAATTGTCGTGCGCTGCGTGTATCGCGGCACAAGTAGCGGACACTCGTTTATAAGGAAAATAGCTATATATATCCTTTGTTTTAACATATACGTTCCGCCATTTTTTAGAATAATTTAGAAGGGTTTCCTTTGTAAAATATTTCGTGTCATCTCAGATACGTAGGAAAATATTGAGACTATATAACTATCGATGCATGCGAAAACACTTAGGTACTGTTCTCAGAACAGTCCTGCTCAGTTACTAAACCAAATAGTAGATATCATAAAAACATGATGCTCAACAGGAAATCATCCCAAATTGTAAACAAGAATACCACGTGCGTCTGGTGCGCACTGAAAACGAAATCAATTACAGTGCCACAGAAAGGCATAGACACAAACTGGAGTGCAACGGGTGTGCACGAAAACATCTGTCAAGTGCAATGGGTATGCACGACAACAATATCAGGTTCATCTAATCTGCACAAAAATCTCGATTTAGTGCATCTGGTGTGCATAAAATAGCATCATGTGCGCCAAGTGTGCGCAAGAACCTCAATTGAGTGCACATGGTGCACAAAAACATAAATCAAGTACACAGGGTGCACGAAAATAAATATCGTGTATCAAAATCAAAATCTGCGGTATATGACATACAACGGATCAAGATCAAGTATACCGCGATAGATAAACTCACAATCCCGTGCATCAGCGTGCACGAGAACAAATCAAAGTACAAAAAGTGCATGAAAAATATATCGAAAGCATAAGTAAAATCATGTGCAACCCATATGCACGAAATCAAATCAATGTCTCATAATGTATAAAACTAAAATCAAATGCAATGTGTATGCACAAAACGAACATCAACACAACTGATACACAGAACACGAATCGGTGCAATGGATGTGCACATAGGAAATACCAATCGAAAAACGAAATACTTAAAATGCCAGAATCGAAGCAACGGAAATATGATTACACTGACATCGATATGCTCCGTCTCCAAGGTCGAAGGGTGTCGGTGTATCCAAGCTAGCCGAGCAATAATCTATCTGTCTCTGTTCACGGTTTGGCGCCTTATGCCCTTAGGCTCTCGTCTTTTACTGCGGATTGCCAGTTACATAACTCTTCGGCTCAATGGCCCAATATGGAATGATGACGGAAATAGTTCCGCTCTGGCACATCCTCTAAAAGATCTCTGGCCAACTATCATGGTCGCTCGTAATATGTCCCGTCGATGATGCCGAACTCTGGCCTACTGGGTGTGCGTGCTGCGACCGATCCTGGTTCCAAATCTTCTCGTGTAGTATTCCAGAAAAATTCTGCCGGGGTCTCTTCTAAATCTCGTTTCTGCCGAACTACCCGGAAGTTATCACCCTTTACTAAATCCGGAACAGCTGCATACTCATCGCGACTTTTTCTGGAAGATATATCCATATTCAACGCCTCTGTATGCGTATCACATCTCTGATGTCAACGGAGTGGAACGTCGTCTCGTCAAAATCCTGTGGCAACCGATCAGCTGAGACTAAATTGCTAGATTCATAACACTCAAATTAGTCTTCGGTGGATTCCAAATATTGTATCCTATCACATGATATCCGGACAACGTTAAACTTTTCGATCGATTTATCAAAATCCCATAATTTCCCGAGAGCTCAACACTTGAGCACAGTTTAATAATACCCAGTACATGCCACAACACCTATGGACCAGCCGTAGAAGGGCAGACCCAAGCCTCAATAATGGCACCGCGGAACTGCCGCAAACCCTAAGATTCAAAAGCGGTTCCATGGTCATTATGTCGAGTTAGGGTTTCATTCTTCTAGAGGGTTCACATAATTACCTGCATGTTTTACGAATACCATAAACTTGGAAAAAATGAGTTTCTGACAGTCGTTCGAATTTTTTAACTTCGCCTAAACAACATGTGAAAACCTTTCTTCCGCACGCTAAACAATGTATCGATCCTCAAGAATAGACGATACCTTAACGGTCTTCACATTCTAGCCGGCCTGTAGCAGTGGCCCAAACCCTCTGGTGCTAATCTGAACATTATTTCTACGAGAAATCTTAGTAAAAACAATTCATCGAAACGCTCACTTCACGAAGAACACAATAAAACGACGTATCTATGCAATCGTGTATCACCGGAATTACGCCCTGGTCAGTCCTCGTCCAAGACGAGCTCATGCTGTCCGCAACGCTAGCTGCAGCTCTTTCTGCTCGTGCAACCGTGGTAACAAAAACCACCATCCGACATCGATGAGGATAGATGAAAGGAACGAGTAGAATATGGTGCAAAGAAATGTACATCCTTAGGTTACTTAAGTGGAGTAGCGTATCGTAAGTATGTCGCGGAACATACACATGGTACATCACTCTACCTAAGTCACCTACTCCATCAACCAAGGTCAACCTATACTCGAACCAAGCTTAAACCTAGCGCTCTGATACCAAATATATTATGACCCGAAGGTATGGAACGTGGCTGGCACTTAAATTACGAAACGTCTTGAAGCATGACGTAATCTAAGTAAGCCAAAGCCCAGAAATCTAAACCATTTAAAGAAAATAGAGTGAAATAAGACTTATTTAAAACTTAATATATAAACTTGCTTTGAAAGTCTTTATAAACATTTTTAAAAGCATTAAGTTTTTCTTCCAAAATTTCAGCAGAGTTTCCTTTGTAAATACTGGCCCCAAACGGGTACAAAACAAGAATATACATAAGCAATAATAAAAACACATTCCCAAGAGGGAGCTAGCTCTTCGCCAAGAGGCAGACACAACCATGCAAGCAAAATAATATACAACGCCGAAGGGCGAGGATCAAAATTCAGAAAAAAAAAACCAACATCCTCAAGAAAACCAGAGAAGAACCATAATAATACAAGCACGCGGCTCTAAGGTCAAGAATAAACAACTGGTTTTCTAAGACTATCAAATATACACTGTCTGGTTGATGGAGCTTATTAGATACAACTGAAATAAATAAAGGTACAATGGTGGTCACGATGTAAATGAACCCACCTACCAAGCAATCACCTGGAAGGAAGTGGTGTGCCAGCAACCGTCATAAAAACATGTACGGCTAGACGTGCAAGAAACTGAAGCACAACGGGGATAAGTTGCCAACTCGTGAGTAGAAGACATCACCAGGTAGAAATCGTATGAAAGACGATCTCCTAGGTCGTATAATAATGTTCTCAATATAACACTAACATCTAGTAGTGACAGGGCAATAATCTATGCATAAGGGTAATACTCAGTGCTCGTGTCAGTGCCACTAAACAGCCAAGTCATATATCTGATGTATGAATGCATCATGAATGAAACAATCCACCAAGAAATCTGGATAATCGGATATAAGAAAATATGTGTCTTTATCTTAGTAAAATTTGTATAATAAACTGAAACACCATCAGTGAAATCAACAGAAAATCCGTGTCAAGCATCGACACAAAATATGTATATCTCAAAGTCTCAATATCTCGTATCTCTGTATCTCAAATCTCAATATCTTAATATCTCGGGCTCCGGCGGTCCGGATCGACCCATCATCAAGTCACACGACTACGGTCGGTATCCTCCGGATATCCGCCTCGTCACAAATAATCGGTAGGTAGTGCTTCCCTGCCGGGCTCAATGCCATCCGTGCGATTTTCTTGCCCTGAGGTACCATACCGGGTCCACCATGTACCCACAGACGGTGCATCCCCCTCCTCGAATCGGGTATATGATACTGCTCAAGAATCGAGAAACTCATGGTGGACGCCACACACATCACATCACGAGAAAACCGTAGTTTTTCTTAAAAAAACAAAATTATAAGTTGAAAAATTTGTTGTGGTTTTCACCAAAATCCAGAAATCTCATAGAAAATCAAAAATCCCAAAATTATGAGTCAATAAATAATGAGTATAGGAATAATCCCCACAATACTGCATGATAGTATGAATATGTAAATGCATAAAGTGTCTAAGTAAGAAATGCAATGTCTAATCTAGCACATGAGAGCGAGCATGCTAAAATATATTTAAACTACTAATCAGCAGCTATACGAATTGTAGTAGCCTTTTTCTAAAGTGTACATGACATGGCAATTACGGATGATGATGTGTGTGAGCCCGCAAATAAGTGTACGTAGAACATGCGCATCATCGGTGATGGTGTTGGTGTCCTATCATACAGAATCATACTATTTAAGGAAACACGTGTATACATATGCAATCCAATGAGAACATGAATATAATAGAGAATGAGTAATAACCACAACACCAAAGAATATACATATCTATATATGAGTCATACCGTTTGGGGTTTTTGAAATAGCACGAATCGTGCTTTTTAGAAAAATAGAGGCTACGGTGTTTTTGAGAAAAAATACGTCCTTTGAAAAATCTGTAGTATCCCTCGGTTTGTCTTTAGAAAATGCTCACGATTCGTTAGTTTTTGAAAAATAGGTATGACTCGAACCTAGTCTAACCTCTACCTAATCAACTCAAAGACTAACTAAGAAACTAGTCAAAAGGGTATGAAAATCCACCTAAAATCCGAGTCGATATATCTAGTAGTAAGCGATCCAGCCTCGATAGCGTCACGTACTGTATAATACATAGTACGACATCCTCAAGTCAAGAGTGCGGATCAATTATCATATTTATACCTCGTATGGTAAGATCCAACGTACGGCATACCCAAATTCGAGGGTACGGGTCAACTATCATATATACATCGTCGTTCAAAAATCATCATCATCAACAATATCATGATCAGGGATACTGTACTACAGTCTCAAACATTCCAATATCATCAAACATAGATCATCGTCTGTGTGAATACACGTCGCTCAATGATCCATTAAAATATCATATCATGACTTAAGTCACATATCACAATTCTCACGGTATCATGCCCGATCATATCGACTCACATCCAAGTATCATATTCCGTCCTCATATCATGTGTATATGTTGTGTGTATGTGTGTATAAACCTACACACATGCATATATATATACACACATACACCAAGTCAAGTGTATGTGTGTGTGTGTGTCTACATGAAACCTACGAATTGCCTCCAAGGTAATCATCCTCTGCATAAGCCTTCCTAAATCAACCTAATCTAACCTAAGGTCTGCTAAAATAACCTACTCGCTAAGTATCCAATATCATCTCTAAGCTCATGACTTACATGGTAATAACACTATTCCATATTTGCGGCGGTGCTATACGCCATCCACCCGTCTTTCCTCGTAGATATACATCTACTCACCATGATCGTCGCTTACCGAAGTCGACGTCGCCATGCTCTTCCTTGTTATCCGAAGTCCACGTGAAGGTAGCTACATATCACATATATCGTATCATAAATAGAATCGCGTATGAAAACAAAAACGGCATACGAATCATACATAGGTTAAAACCTATGGTCTATGCATGCAAAAATAGCCAAATAACCCTCGTCGTCGACGTACAAATGTCCGACGACCAAATCCGCATTCAATTACCAATAACCAAGTCATGAAAAACCATGAAACAAAAAACAACAACTCAGAAATCTAGTCCCAGATTTTTGGTCAGGTAAAATGAGTCTAAACAAGCAATGCAGTGGGGTAGTATAGGGGGTATGTGAGCTACATAACCAATTCCAACACCAATACCCAAAATTTGCCCGATGAAATTACTCGAAAAACCGGTGAGCTCGGCCAAAGTTGCTCCGTTTGGGTTCGTCTTCACAGGGTGGTCTTGTAGTGTTTAATCTAGATCAATAGGGTTGCTAGTTTTTTTAGTAATGGTCTCGGGTCATTCCAGATTTCCTGTAGGCCACCAATTAAGCACAAAACTGACATTTGAATATCTAAATTTCAAGTTTGGGGGTTCTAGCTCTAGTTTGGTCTAACTTCCTACTCTGTGTATGTCATCCAAATACCAGGACATCACACCCTACTACCTTCTTAACAGATCCATCCCCTATTCTGATGAAGTCAAACCTATGACTGTCACATCAGAAATAGATGATCTATCTCCGCTATATCTGCTTTAGTCCATAAATAGACATAAGCTACTTGTCTATTATGCTTCCGCTACTCCCACTGACTACGACAACCCTCTGGCAGAGTCATATACACGTGCCCTTCTAAAGCTAGTTTAGAACGACGCTATACTCATCCTCCTGCCGGGTTTCACGGTCTGGAACAACAGCAATGGCAAGTCTGGGTAAACAAGAACCTCCTTGTCACCGTCCTTGAGGCTACCGGAGTACCTCTCGGGTGCTTGAGGTTACCCACCATATCTGCGGAGTGGCTAATGGAATATCAATCCAAATTGAATCTTTAGGTTCTTATCAAATTTTCAGTAATCGTTTGCGGTTCTGGAATCACTTCCAGTTCTACCATACTCCCACTACTGTTTTCTGAAAATATCCATCTTACTAAAACTATGGTGAGTCAAGAACAATATCGCTATTGATCTTCCAGATGGTAGAAAGTCAACCCTCGTCATAGCCTGGGTCAACCCACAAACAGCCATTACAGAAACGTGCCTTGAGTTATCCAGAGTCTGGTTTTAAGCATAAGCCGGACAACTCCCCGTACCTTAACATTGTTAAGATATGAACTATTCTATATCCAATATAGAAACAAAGGCACTGATTTAATTAGAACTAGATTCAAATCATGCAGCTGTCTCCAGTGCATGTCAACTAAATGGAGAGAGGCCGATCAGCATTACTCAACTTAGGAGTGCTTCCAATTATGAGTAACCTGAAAGAGAAGCAAGTTCTCTTAATCATTACTATTAACTGAATACCATACACAAGTATCTATATCTTCGATCACCTTGAAGAATCCTAATACTTGCAACGCCTGGTTCTCTACTTTACTCTTATACCTATAACTTCTCAAAACTTAGACCTTGTGTTTCTACGAAACACATGCCTAAGAACTAGAGAAGTCACAAGTAAACAGAATATAGTACGAGTACCAAACCCTCTGTCCTCATGGACATTGGACAACATACAATACTCTGTATAAGTCCCCTGAGTCTAATAACTCACACCCTGTGTGTCGTAGGTTGAAAATTATACTTATGGTTAAGAAGAATTACACCGTTGTTTAATACTCCTTACCTAACCATCCACTGATATAGGTAAATGTCATAGACATAATTTCAAAAAGTTATATCTCACTTTATAAAAATAAATGTACAGATATATCAATTTAAAATTGGTGCATAACAACGGATATTCAAAATCAAATATTTGTCGTCCGGCAAACAACCCAGGTGATTTCCTCAAATATCACCAATTACAACGAATTCCGATATAATGAGGATGATCACCCAATTCCCAATAATTTACTCCCACTCATCATCTGTAAAACCATACAGATGTGAGAATCAAACCTGGTAAATACATACCCTGGAGCAAGGACTAATTGGGAAATCAATTTTCTTTTAACAATACACAGTAAAACTGAAACATATAAATGTTTCGAAGGGGTATCCGGGTATTCTTAGTAATGCATTTTCCACTATCAGATTCACAACTGTAACCGTATATTTCTTTGCCATCTCTCCAAATCCCTTTATATGTCTTTAGTCATTACCTTTTGTACACCCTCTTAGGCTAAATGGTTTTCTTCCTTCCCTACCGTTCGGTACCAGCCTATGGTTTGGAAGAAGACTATCCAATAAGTGTAATAGGTGTACTGTCCTAATCCTAGGAGCACTCGTAACCCGAGAGAAGGTAAAGATAAAAGACAACTGAATAAAACTTTATTCCTATTTCTCCTGAACCAGAATCCATCCCCGAACTGGAACAAGTCCCTTCGAGTTCGTATATAACCATACGATGGAGTATCCAAATTACTGTGGATCTTCGTAATGATATGAAGTGTCCTGGAGAAATACAAAGGTGATGTAGGATTGGCGAAGAAATACCTGGTTTGGTCGTGAATAGCAGTCGCAATTTACTTTGCCCTCTTACTAATCCCTTTATTTGTCTTTACTTAATACTTTCTGTACACCTTCGTTAGGCTAAATGGTTTTCTTCATTCCCTACCGTTCGGCACCTGCCTATGGTTTGGAAGAAGACTATCCAATTAGCGTAATAGGTGTACCGTCCTAATCCAAGGAGCACTCGCAACCTGAGAGAATGTAAAAGGAAAAGACAACTGAATAGTCATATTCATTTTCTCCAGAACCGGAAACCATCCTTGAATCTGGAACAAGTTCCTTCGAGTTCGTATATAACCATACGATGGTTTTATCCAATAGAAGTGGACGTTCGTAGTAATACGGGGTGTTCTGAAGAAAAGGGTAAAAGAAGGAGTGGCAATGAGGTATGCAACCCTGACAATCCAAAATCCAGTATTTTAAGAAGGTTCGGTTAACTTGGTCAATGAGTCATAGTCAAGGGTCGGGCCATGGTCGCTGCCAAAGAGAGAGAGAAAAGAAACACTCAGCGTGCACTCTAACCTAGATCAGAATGGTTATCAATTGATCTAATCAGGAAACCTCCCACTGTAACCTCAAATTCTCCTACAACCCTGAAAGAAGAATTAGTCGGGATCACCCGAGGAGTAAACCAACTCATCAGTGGGAATCAGGATCCAACTATCATCGCATGATAACGTGATGGAATCCACTCACGTTATCACACTCCAGAAGGTATGCGCATATCTGGCAAGTTTCAGTTTCTTTAGAAACTCCCGATATGATTTTTACCCCATGCTCTTATGACCTTGACGAAGGCCAACATATCATAAGTCACATGTCAAGTTCTACCCGTCATTATCCAGGTTAATTTGAACCCACCCGTACATACCCTTGACGAAGGCCAAAATAGTAGTACGACTGTCCCAAACCAACACATTTATCTATGCAGCAGAAAAGTAACAAATAGCTACTATACACTATGCCTTGATGAAGGCCAACATACATAGCATGAATACTAAGTGCTGCCTTTCTAAAATGACGGAGGGCTATGAATGGTTTTTGGCGAAAAACCTTTAACGTAATGAACTTGATATCGTTGAAGGAACCGGATAGCTTTTTATAAAAATATAGTGGCGAAAACCTTTGCTAAAGAGGTTACTCCCGGTGAAGGGATCTCGGCTCTTTCCCCGTAGAATGAGGTGCAGGATATTCCAACTGAATACCACGATGCAAAGCAAAAGGCAATCGGCTATAGTGAAGTTATTACCCTGACGTAAACTTCTGTCCAAGGGGTCACTCCCGGTGAAGGTATCTCGGCCCTTGCCTCGTCGACTGAGGTGCTGGATATTCATAACCGAATACCACTGTGCAAAAAAAAAAGAGAACGTCCTTGCAATAACAGATTTTTTTAAAAATGTTCCAACAACATCAGAATAGGTTTGTTTAGCTTGCATTGATCCGAATCAATGTAGTCCCATCAATTAATCACACCACAAAAGAACGAAAATATGATGTACGTATATGCCATCCGTATTCACCACTGGGTCCCGGCATCACCCGTCAGGTTACTTAACTAACGACAGAGCGGGGACTGGACCAACGCGGGTGTAAAACATATACAACATCTACAAGTATATATATCAATATATAATAATCGCTCGAGGCATGATAAAAAGCAGCATCACAGAAATGTAATAAGCATCACAGAATAATACAGATAATCTGGGATCCCCGGGTTTCATAGAGCCGCTACTGAAACCCGACGTTCCCCTGGTCGTGTGGATAGCCTGTGCAATGAAATCCTAGACCCCTACGGGCACGGCAAGTTACCCGCCAAAACCTGAAGCGAGGCAGCCCCCTTCAACAAAGTGAATGGACCACCCAACACTTCACGGAATCCGGTAACTTGAGCACCCCTCCTTGGGTCAACCTGTACCCCCTACGAGTGAGGCGAATAGCCCGCCAATTCTAGAGTGAAGCCCCCTCCATCTCAAAGCCATGAGATGCGGGCATGTTGCCCTCTAGAACCCGGCTATCCGTGCATCCCTCCGCGGGGTAACCCTAGTACATAAAGTAAAAATATATACAATGGGTACATCGACTTCAGCCCGGTCGTGTCCCAAAAGAATAATATACAAACAGGCAGTGACGGCAATCCACATGTGAGACGCTCGCCCCGCAATATCAAATGTACAAATACAACCAAACTGTACTACCATTGCATCCAGGCTATCCACCACGACAAATCCTCAATATCACAGCACAACACAGAACATCAACGTGAATGTCACGTTCTCAAATCCGTCTAAAAGGGCTATAGCAATTAGACAGGATTTACCGATCAAATGACATTCACGGTCGCAGATATAATGTAAATACTGTGAACTAATATGTTTAAAATTTTCGATCGACAAAAATTCCCGAAGTGGGCCCCAAGCACAATACCCAGTACTCAAATAAATCTGGACCCAAAATAAAATTACCAGAAACCCCATTTCCAAGACATAGAGCACTGTAGAAATTTTGGTACAGAGAAGGAATAAAGTAGCGGCGGAACCGCGGCCAAAACAAGGGTACGGCCGCGGTTCCGTGGCGTCACTGTAGCTTCGTGCTACCAAAATTTCTCAGAATTCTTATAAAACCCTGCCTGATTTTCTGCAGTACACCAAATAATTTTTTGACAACAGAAAAATTTCGACAAAAACTGATGACTTGGAAATGCAGTTTTTGAAATTTTCGTTCGATCGAAGTTCTAAACACGTTAGAGCAAGCTAGTGAAGGTTAATGGCATGGCTATGATACCATGTAAGTCTACGGTAGCGTCCCGGCCGTCTTTCCAAGGCCAAAATGCAGAAACGAAACTTTTTCAAACTAGAAACCGGCGCTATCGTATGCTTAAAACCCGGATCGAACCATTAGCCTACAACTAGCTACTAGAGAATGGATAGAAAGCTATACCGATCGATCCGTGTCCTTCGGTCTTTGGCCACCATCCCAAGCTCCTCGCGGCATCTCCGGTCTCGATCTCCTCGTCGGAAAGGGCACCAAATCTACGAGTCTTTTTACGGGCTCCCGCTTCATCCGAAGCAACTCGGGCACGAAGTGTGCTAGCCGACGTGTCCAAGGTGATGTAGAGAATGTTTGTGATCACTTTGTCTCTTGCATCCATGAGATGGATGGAGGTTGAAGGTGTTGCCATTGGAGGAAGATAATGAGCTAGAGGAGGAGGAAGAAGAAGGAGCTATCTTTTTCCTTTTGTGGTGCTATGATATAATGAGAGAGAGAGTGAGAAGAATAATATGAGAGCTCACCCTTTGCTGCCCCTCTCTCTCCTCTCATCAAATCAAGACACAAATCAATCCACTAATGTGACATTTTTCACAAAAAAGAGACCATGAGTCATAATATATGTCCATGCCACATTAATGCATCTCTTGATGAATTCTAGCTCATTATTTCCAAATGCAAACATTAATCCAAATGTTTGCCACAACAAAAAGATACGGCAATATCTAAAGTAAACTCGTGACGGATCACAAGGATACCCCTCACCTGTATATACATACCTGTATCCGCATTCCGACTGAATGCGAATGCGATGAGACTAAAGCAATCTAACAAATCTAATACTAGGATCCATCTTAAACCAAAGCCCACTAGTATGATCCGCCCGATCATGATCTGTCCACTACTGCATGTATATGATCGGACCCTGCCATATATCATACGGCCTCTCAATCGTTTCACCCGAAACTTGAGAAACTGTCTGTGGGGGACTCTAAATACTTGTCAATACTTTGGCTGTGGATTTAACCACTAGCACGTCAGAAGTATTAGCCGTACGTAACGGGCTACCGGGTATTGACCAAAAGGGAGTTCGATGAGTGAACTCATCCTGACACCCTACTGATCCTGTCAGTGACAATATCCGTACAGTCCGGTCCGTTCGTCTATGAGCATCGCATGGCGGGCCTAGGGGGTTGGTAAAAGCCAGACCCCCAAAAGCGGTACAAGTCGTGTCGGAGTGTAGCCCAGAACACCTTGAGATACTACTGGAATACCTACCAGTAAATCTCCTGCCTTGGCCAAGGACTTTGTGTAATGGCTCTCCTAGACACAGCGCGATCTCACCCCCAATACCGGAAGAGACGAAACCTTAGCCGATCCGCTCACTGCCTCCATGTGGCTCGGGACTGTAACCAACTTAAACCTGTTTGCACGACTCCTTTGAGCCGTGGTATGGTAGTAATCAAAGCACAGTGGGAACTCACACGAGACAAATGACGATCTCAGGTCGATGAACTAACCTGTGCACATGTCACCAGGGAACTGCTATCTGACGTCAGGTATAATACCAACTAGCATGTTCCCGGCGAGTCTTGTTCGGTGTACTCATAACCCAATGAGCACCTGTATACATCTTAGGCGAACCAACCGACACCAATGGCTTGTGAGACCGGCCACCGCCCCTCGTCGGGGTCTCGACTGTATACACTAGTCTACTCCAGAGTATCGATGCCCTATCTCGAAAAATCCCACGACTAGGGACCACTTTAAGGATGTACTTATAGGCCCTAGCTTCCACATATATGATCGCCATCATACTGCTGGCAGTCAAGCAAGAATCCTAGGGGCTCTATCAACGTGTAATAGCGACCTGTAAGGTCACTTAAAGCAGTACACGATGATAAAGATAAACCAGATTGTATACTATCATCTTGAGTAAGACTGTCCTACCGGCATAGGTCCTCCCTCAATCATTGCAATCACGTGCCTGTGATCCAATAATTGACTCTGAGGGCACTATATCCAACACCTGCTGACTAAGACTTTTTGACTTTTTGAGCCGTAAAGGTCTCATAAAAGTATTTCTCCCTACGAGTCGTGAGGATCTCGTAGGTGTATGTTCTCCTTAGAAGTCGTGAGGACTTCTAAGTGGTGTTTTCTTTTATAAGTCGTAAGGATCTCATAAGAGTATTTTCTCCTTACAAGTCGAGAGGACTTTAAGTGTCGTTCACCATATGAGGACATTCCTCGTCATTGGTGGAGCTTGGTGGGGGAAATCGTTTATTTGTGCCCATAGATTGTATACAAGGGCCAATATTGGACCGCCTGTAGGGCAACTTAGGGAACACGACGACTTAAGAACAGGTCCGGGTCCCTGTAGCCTAAGACTTTGAATTCTATGAGCCGTGAAGGTCTCATAGGGGGAATTCTCCTTACGAGTCAAGAGGATCTCGTAAGTGAAATTTTTACGATATTGCGCCCTTTTAGATTTGCACAACCTCCCCAGTAGCCCTGTTGTTTTTACTCATGGCGCCCTTTCAGGTTTTCATCCGTGCCCATCTTGTTTTTGGACATACCTTTTTCTTTAACAACAAGATTGCGCCCTTTCAGGCTTTCACAAGCTCGCCGGTAGCCTTGCTGTTTATACTCACGGCGCCCTTTCGAGTTTTCATCTGTGCCCATTAGCTTGTGGACGTTTTTTTTGGGGTTGCAATCTTTGCCGTTGGAACTTTGATTGCAACATAGATTCTAAGAGAAGATATCGCCGTATTTGGAGCGATGTGCCATGTTTGAGGCGGAGTACTAGTTTAGGGACATTCCGGTCCATTGCCAGTTTAAGGACGTAGTGGTCCATTATCACCATTTTTTTTGAGGAGAATCGCTAGTTTAAGGACATTTCGGTCCATTGCTAGTTTAAGGACGTAGTGGTCCATTGCCAGTTTAAAGACGTAGTGGTCTATTATCATCATTTTTTGGGTAAAGATTTTCCAAATACCATTTAGAGTTCTGATTCAGGAAGATAGCGAGCGAACACGAGCATCGTCGTCTATCATTGACCTAAGTCGTGACTCGTCATGCATGATATTTCTTGAAGAATCGAACGTTTATTGGCCGGAAAGGTCTCTCGCCATGCATATCCATGATCAAATAGGCCCCACCTTGGTAGACCTTGTCTATGATGTACGGGGCTTCATAGTTTGGCTCGAATTTCCCCCGTTTTGCATGATTGGGGATCATAAGTCTTTTGACGACTAGCACGAGTTCGCCTTGGCGGAATGTTCTCGGCCAAGTTAGTCTTTCGTATGAGCGTGTCGTCCTTGCCTTGTAAGCTTCTAGGTTTTGCTGCGCCATGAGGCGAGTTTCGTCGAGGGCGTCGAGCTCCTCAAGCCGAAGATGGGCATCCTCGTCATCTGTTAGCCCGTATCGAACCGCTACTTGGAGAAAAGGGAGTTCTATTTCCAAAGGATGGACTGCTTCAGTGCCGAATACCAACGCGTATGGTGTTGTATTCATAGCCGTTTTGAACGTCGTTCGGTACGTCCAGAGAGCTTCATGAAATCTCTCGTGCCAGTCATTTTTGTTTCTAGACACCGTTTTCTTTATAATCTTGGTCAAGGTCTTATTGAAAGCTTCAGCTAGACCGTTGGCACGAGGATTATAGACTGAAGATTATCTCCAGTATATTTTGTGTTGTTCTGCGAAGCAGCTGATTTTATGGCTCCTATAGGCTGGCCCATTATCTGAGATTATCCGTCGTGGAGTACCGAACCGGTAGATAACATGTGTCTTAAAGAAATGGAGAATATTTTCCTTCTTCACTTTCCTTAGTGGTACTACTTCCGCCCAGTTAGAAAAGTAGTCAGTCGTTGCCAGTATGAACCGGTGTCCTTTGGATGATGCGAGCTTAATGGGACCGATTATATCGGTTCCCCACATTTCGAATGTCCGGCTGGCTACCGTTGGGTGTAGCGGATTTGGATGCTGGTGGATGAAGGCCCCGTAAATTTGGCACGAGTGACACTGCTTCGCATATTCGAGACAGTCCTGAATCATTGTGGGCCAATAGTAACCCATTCTTTTGATCTTCAGCTTCATCTTTGGCACGGCTTGATGAGAACTGCAGAGTCCATCGTGAGTTTCTTGGAAGACCCTTTCTGCTTCTTCTGGCCCCAAGCACCTTAGCCACGGACAGTCGAGTGACCTCTTGTATAGAGTATTATTGATGAAAGCAAAAGACAGAGCCCATTTCATGAGCTGATGTCTTGACGACGCGTTTTCCGACGTTTGATGGGATTTGAATTAGTCTATGAAGACTTCCCTCCAATCCCTGACCTTTTTTTCGTCTTCTATTCGGAGGATCGCTTGTTTGGTCGTTTCATTTCCTTCAGATAGCTCCATCGAATCCTCTGAAGATATTTCTGCTGGTGCGAGAACCCGGCAGCTTTGCACAATGATCCTTACGTCATCGAGGTTTTCGTCAGCCAGTTCTTTAACGAGCTTGGCTAACGCATCCGCCTTGCTATTTTCCGCACGCGGTATGCTTTCCAAGATGTAGGAGGGAATTTGAGTCAGCAGGTGCTGCACTCTTTCGCCATATTTTACCAACTCTGGTTTACATGCCTGATAGTCGCCATTTACTTGGCTAACGACTAGCTGGGAGTCTTCATATATGAGGTGGTTTTCGATTCCCAAGTCGACAGCAATCTTAAGACCCGCTATCAAAGCTTCGTACTCGGCCTCATTGTTTGTCCTCGGCTCTGTTAAGGAAAGGACAAAACGTATTATCCCTCATTGCGGAGTCACGAAGATAAGGGTCACCCCATCTTTGATTATGGGGGTGCTTTGCTTTCGCTTCTTCAAGGAAGATGCTCTATCGAAGTATAGTTCCCATCGGGCATTATTTCCTTCCTTCTCCCCTTCAATTGCGTCGAACGCATGTTCATCTGTCAATTCGCAATTTAAGGAAGAGTCGGCTGGTATCAGATGCTCAGCGAGAAAGTCGGCGATGGCCTGGGCTTTCACTGGCTTGAGGGGTCGATACGTCATCGAGAACTCCATCAAGAGGAGGGCCCATTTGGCAAGCCTTCCTATTAGTATGGCTCTTGACATCAAATATTTGAGAGGATCCACCTTTAATATGAGATGGACCTCATGTGCCAAGGCATAATTTCGAAGCTTCGTTATCGCGAAGATCAGTGCCAGCCAATACTTTTCAATGGGAGAATAGTTGTTTTCTGCCCCCAAAAGAACTCAACTCAAATAGTAGAGAGCTCTCTCCTTTCCCTAGTCATTCTCCTGTTCCCATAGAGCGCCTAAAGAACCTTCAAGGGCTGTTGTGTATATGATGAGGGGCTTTCCCTTGACCGGAGCGGTCAGCACCGGCGGGTTCTGCAGATATTGCTTGATTTCTTCCAGTGCACTTTGGCATTTACGATCCTAAAAAAAATAGGGTCCCCTTCTTCATTAGATGGTTGTAGGGGCGGCATTTGCCGGAGAGGTTGGCTATGAACCGTTGGATATACATGAGCTTTCCTTGGAGAGACCGTAGTTGTTTGAGAGTTCTTGGCATAGACATTTCCATAATCGCCTTGATCTTTGATGGGTCTATTTCGATGCCTCGGTGCAATATGATGAATCCCAGGAATTTGCCTGAGGAGACTCCAAACGCGCATTTGAGAGGATTCATCTTCAGATTATCCTTACGAAGACGTTGGAACACTATGTTCAGATGTTCCCAGTGCTCCTCGTACGATTTTCTTTTTACCACAAGGTCGTCAATATAGCATTCGACAATCTCATGTATGAAGTCATCGAAGATCTTCGTCATGGCCCTCTGGTAGGTAGCACCTGCGTTCTTCAAACCGAAGGGCATCACTTTATAGTAGAATATGCCTAGCAGAGTCCAGAAGGCGGTGTGCTTTTGGTCTTCAGGATGCATTTTTATTTGATTGTAGCCTGAAGATCCATCCATGAGAAGACCTCATGAGTGGATGTGTTATCGATCATCAGCTCGGTAACATGTACTGGGAAGTCATCCTTCGGACAAACTTTGTTAAGGTCTCGGAAGTCCACGCAGATGCGCACTGTCCCATTTTTCTTCATCACTAGAACAATGTTGGCAATCGATTAAGGATACTGAACTTCTTGGATGAAGCCGGAGTCAATTAGTTTCTTGACTTCGGCATTGATACTCATCTCGAGTTCGATCCGCATTCTTCTTGGCACCTGTTTGACTGGCTTGACGTTCGGCGATTTAGCCAGTTTATGCACCGCTATTTTTGGATCTAGTCTCGGCATATCGAAGTAGTTCCATGCAAAGTAATCATTATATTGCATGAGTACTTCCTTTAGTGTGGCCACCTATTTTTTAGACAACAGCTCACCGACGAACGTGGGACTCGGCTCATTTTCCGTGCCCAAGTCGATTTTTCTTAGATTGTCCGTTGTGGTGTGTATCCCATCTTCCAGCTCTTTTGGCGCCGATGGAAACTCTGAGCTCACCTCTTCCTCGTACTCATTTACGAAGCACTTGAAAAAGTCATCCATATTCACGTGCTCTCCCTCCTTTGAGAGTGTTATCATGTGGCAGGTACGGGTTCGTTTCCAAACCCGGTGTTGATCTGGACCTACACTCGCGATATAGGTTGCTTTTGGCTCATGCTTTCGTGGTGGGGTTACCCTCCAGCTATCGGATAGAGCGAACCTTCCTTGTTGATACTGGTCTTCGACCCAGTCTTTGAAAGTGAAGCGGTCTTCAAGAGGATGTCCTATTGCTCGATGGTAGGAGCAATAATCCGGGTGATGTACCTCATTTATCTGTTCAGGGTACCGAGGCTCCGGGAGCGTCATCATTTGATGCTTCATAACAAGGTTGAATATTTTTCTTGTCTTGTCTTGAGAGAAAGAGTATTTCCGACCCATCTTCTTCATAAAATATGGATTCCAGTTGACTTTTACTCGATCGCGTGGCTTCTTGGATCCGTTTCGCTGTTTTTGAATATCATTCTCATTCTCTACCATGTTTTTTCCTCTGTGCTAGGCTTTTTCCTTGTCGCGAGAACATACAGCAGGCTGAGGGTGAAGGGCATCATGATTTTCCTTTTCCGCAGACTGGTGAATGAGATGCTAAGTCCTGGCCTTTTCGTAAATGGCCATTTCGCGGCTGTGGTCATCCTGAACCTTTTGACCTGCTTCCCTTATTAGCGTAGCAACCTGCTCTTCGAACGATGGACATGATGTTCTTATGGCGGGATCTCGCTCTGGTTTAATGTAATGATCATTTGTAAAAACGTTCCCTTCTTTACCGAAGCCATTTATGACGCGGAAATTATAGAATCTCTCTCGTTTATTTGACCGAACGTATCCAAGCTCAATCGTCTCCATTCTCCCGTTGGAAATCTTTCGCTGAGTCCCGGGGATGTCCCAAATCTTTTTTGTAGAACTGGGCTTGTCGAGGGTTTGTTTGAAGGGTGTACCTTGGCATCTTAAAAGCCTTTTCAATCCCTCTGTATAATATCTGGGTAAACGGATTGGTTGAAGCATGTCAAATGCAAAATCGGCACCATGCTAGACTTCTTTTTCTAATTTAGTCTTCGTAGATTGGTGGAAGAGGATTGCCTTTTCACCTCTTGGCCTGGGAGGGACGTAGAAGGTCTGCAGCTCTTGCATGCCGTATGTATTGAGTGCATCAAATTCCCTGTAATGCCGTTGCGGAACTATGTAATTTGTAAACTCTAATTAGCTCCAGTAAAGGTCTGCATTGACGGGCGGACGGAGAACACTGCGTTGGCCTCGTCCTCAGAGTCACTGCCGAAAACCAAAATAGGGTAGACGGTCCAGTCCTGTTGCCTTAGGGTTGCCCCGGGTAGACTATCTCTTCATTTTCCTTGATGTCGCTCCCAAGGACCGGGATGGTGGCGACGACTTTTTGTTTATTCTTCGTCTTATGGCATTTTTCCGTGTCTTTGAAGTCTGGTAGGAAGTACTTTGCATCTTCATATTTGCGGACTTCATTTACGAAGAATGGATTTAGCTCCCTCATGACAGTGTATTTGAGGCCAGTTTTGAAATACTTCATACACTGATGTTGTGTAGAAGGGATGATGTTGTACTCGTGTAACCAAGGCCGGCCGAGCACAGCGTTGTAGAAAGTCTTAGCTTCGATGACATGAAATTTGATGTCAGTGACGAGAAGCCCAAAGCATAATGTCAATATCACGGACCAAAGCGTCCGTGATGACTGCGATTTGAAGCCAGAAATAGTAATTTTGTCCCGAGCCAGGTACTGAACGTTCATGCAAATATCCTTCAGCACCTTCACGTTGAGATGGTTGACAAAGGACTCGTTGTCGACCAGGTTCTTCCCTATCTTGATGTCGTGGCAGTACCCGGTAACATATAGAGGACGGTAGTGCTCGTACGTTCCAAGAAGGAGATCTTCATCGCTGAATATAATGTCAGCTGTATGAACCTCTGCCGGTTTGTTCTTCATCTTTTCTTCTGCAAGGAAAGCTTGGAAATGATCAGGCTCTTACAATGCCTTGATCAGAGAAACTCGTGCCTCTTTGGACAGGAGGAGAGCATCCAGTATGCTCAGTTGTGAGGGTATCTTTCTCAGATGTGCTGGGACATTGTAATCCATCTTATTTTTCTTAGGCGGGTCCTTCGTTGCGAGCTCTTTGAGGACTCTATCATCGAGGGGAATTTCCTCAGGGACTTTTTCCTTCCCTTGTCCCTTTTCCTCGAACCTTTGTTTGTAGGCCCGAGGTTCTTTTCGGGAAAAGTACGGTTACGCAGCTGAATATTCTCGCAGTTCTTCTTCTCTTCTTCTTTTCCAAAGGTGCATTCTTTGAAGAGAGGGTCGAGGGTTATTTCTTCCTCAGAATCACTCCCGAATGTAAGAACTTGAGATTTTCCTTTTGTCGAATTGGTATCAATCATATGACAGTTTCCAGCCGTTCCTTCACGTTCGCCTGTCGCGCTTTTTTGTTTTCGACGGGTTTTGCGCTTCATCCGCTTGAAATGTTGAGCAATGTATCCTTTCCATCACTTCTTGAAGGCATTGCACTCTTCGGTGGGGTGTGTGACCCTCCGATGGTATAAGTAGTAGTTCGGATGTACATCCGCTTCGTCGAGGCACGTAATCTCGGGAGTGTTTTCCATGAGAGGGGGCAGCTTTATTCCCATTAACAAGGCTTTGGCGAACCGCTTCTCCGGTTTGATCCTGATCTTGTTTTTAGCAGGTGTGCTTTGGATTGGGTGGAGTACTTTTCGACTCATCCTTACCGCGGATTCTTCATCCTGACGCCGATGCTTGGCCTTTTCGTATATGTCCGTTTCATGTTCTCGGTCAGTTTTGCTCTTTTGAAGGGCTTCGTTTAGCAGCCTGTCGATTGGGTCTTCTGACAGTTCAAGGGATTTTGACGCCAGTCCTGCCCCCTGTTCCTCTGCGTTGCTTTCCGACGCCTAGAGAGTTTCTTCATTATTTAACGACAAATGAGAAACCTTGTGGCAACTTGCTACATAATCTTCAGTTTCTTCCGACGAGCCATTTCCCTCATCGTCATCACTATCTCCGTTCTCAAGTATATGGTTGAGAAACTCTTCGAGTATGACTGGGGTCCTCACCTTCTGGTTGTATTCCTCCAGTGCGTCGATGTATTTTTGCAGGTCTATGCGCTTGTCGTAGGGCTACGTGGGCTTCTTGTTCTTCTTCTTTCCCTTCAAATACTTTGAAGGCTTAACCTGGAGGTCTTTCCCATCGTTACCATTTTTCAGTATTGGGCGTGGTTTAAGCATCCCCTCAATGATCTCAGGCTCCAGCGGGCTTTTCCATTTGATCGCCGGGCATGCTTGAAGATCTTTCAGCATTCTTTTAGTTTTAGCTGAAAGGACCACTTCCTAAGGAGCTTCTTCCACAAATGAGCATGATGCCCCGGCGTGTCTACCTTTTTAGGAGTGTGCCTCTGTGGCGGGTTCACCCTCCAGTTTTCAGACAGTGCAAACTTCCCTTGACGGTACTGGTTCTCGACCCAGTTCTTGAAGATGTTGCAATCCTCAATAGGGTGGCTTACCATTCGGTGATAGGAGCAGTAGTTGGGATTGTTGACGTCACCGGGCTGCGGTGGACGTTTTGGGTCTGGCAAAGTGATGAGTTTGTTGCGTACTTCCAGTTCGAACAGTCTCCTCGTTTTATCACGGGGAAACGAGTAAGCACATCCTATCTTCTCTTCCAGGAATTGGCACGGTCGCGTGTTGTTTTGGCGAGCAACCGATTTCGGGTCACTCGGTTGCTATTGAGTGTTGGCAATGAAGGTCACTTTCCCTTTACCCTTTGCATTCCGAGGGTCTATTTTTGAAGAGGAAGGTCCGTGACCCATCTGATCCATTTGGGCCAACTTGTCAATCAAAGCCTGGAAGGTGGTCAGCTTAAAGAACGTCATGAACTGGGACACAGTCGCTTGAGGATCCAGAGTCCTTTTGAACATGCCCACGACAGGAGCTTCTTCGATGCGTTGTTCGCATTTTGACCATAAGTTCCGCCTCCGGATTGCGTATTGAACCCAGGTCTCTCTTGGCTTCACCCTGGCATTGATTAATGCCGTGATCGGGGTGCGCTCGCTTGCGCTGGCAAACTGCTGTGTGAACAGCAGTTCCATCTCTATGAACATTTTGACGGAGTCATTTGGGAGCTCCGAGTACCATTCGAATGCCGTCTCCGATAAACTACCTACAAACTGGCGAAGCAGTGGTTTGTCGTCGCCTCCAGTGTTGCAGCATAAAGCTCTGAACTGAGCGACGTGCTGATGAGGATTGCCTGTCTCCTTGTACACATGGAACTTAGGGATTGTATATCCTGGCGGGTAAATGATTTGATCGTACCATCCTGGGTACGGTCGCCCAGTTTTGACAGTTTGCCCAGCCGCTTCACTAGCTTGATGAGCTCGTATTTGTTAAGCTATATAGTCATCGAGAGCGGCATTGGAGATTGTTTCCTATTTAGCTGTTAATAGAGTCGGAAGAGGGTTTGATGTTTCCCCTCTATCATCCTCGATGTTTATCGGTGGATCTTCAGCTGGAGGTTCTGGCTGGATCATCATTCCAACCATATCTTGGAACAAAAGCGCCATCTGCTTTATATTAGAAGCTTGCTCCATGGCCTCCTTGTCTTTTCTTTCTAGCACCCTTCGCAGGAACTCTGTATCGGTCTCCTGCTCCTGGCGCTGTTCAGATGCCGATTTCGGGTTTTCTTTCTGCCCCTGTGAGTGCTGCTATTTTGATCAGCATTTCCTGGAGTTTTTGTTGTTACTCCTCAGCTTTTGTTAATGACTGAGTTTGCGGTCGATGACCCACGGAAGCACGGCTTTCCTCTTTTCCGGAAGCCATGTAGAACATGTGCAATATCATGCCCCCAGACTTGGGCGTTTGGGTCCGTCGCCTTTGGAATTTGCCACGTGCGGTGGGATTTTCTCCTGCCTTCTCCTTTTTAGGGAGGTCGAAGTTGAAGGAGCCATTGTATCAGGCACCTGTGTTGAAGACGTCCCTCTCTGTATGACGGAGGGATAGTTGTCCTCTTATCGAGCCTTCATTTTCTTCAGTCGGCGAGAGTAGTCTTTGTCGATCACAAAATCTTGGACTTTCCGCCAGACCTAGTGGATTTGGGAGGATAGCCGCTGAGGGAGCTGCTCTGGCTTTGCCTGCATCATATTTTCAGCAGGCAGGGGAGATTTCCTTAGCACTGCGGTTAGAGAGTTCTTTCACACCCTCCTAAGTAGATCAAAGTTGTTCCTGGTTGGAATAGCAGCGTCAACTTCTACCATTGGAGCTGGTGGAGTAAGTCCAGAGGGGGAGTTGCCCCAGCCTTTCTCACTCGACGCCAGTGGAGACGTCGAGCGTGTCTTGCAGACAGGACCACCTCAGTTGTGGAAGTGGCTCTGTCGTGTCCCCTGCTTTTGTGAAGGGCTGCTGCTGGTGCCAGCCTGTCGAAGACTGATGTTCGTTGAGAGGGAATGTCCAATCTTTCGAAGGCCGACTTCCTGGTAGGTGAAGCACTTTTGACGACTTCACCTGCTGGAGGAGTTGGGAGGACTATCCGTTTTGGGATAGCCCCTTTAGGTATCGCGAGCCTCTTTGTAGGGCCACTTGAGCTTCGACTCAGCCTGTTGAAGACTGAGGTGGCAGACATGGACGACCCGTTGAGAGGGGCCGTGGTGGTTGCAAGTCGATCGAAGACTGACTTCTTGGGAGCTTCCTGTGGTGGCACTGGGGCGCTGAAACTCGCTGGCGGAAGCATGGTCACGAAGAACAATCCAGTAGTGACTTGATTCACCTGCCCAACCGGCATTGAAAAGATGGAGGCCGCATTGAGCCCGTATGTCACTCCTCCAGTTGGGGTGAAGCGGGAGTTGCTGTTGCTGTTTGTGCAGCTGGAAGCCATTGATGTTCACTTTTTCTTTCTGCATAGGAACAAGAAACCAAATCTTAGTACCTCGAATCCAAAGGCAACCATAGCGAACCGCGATTTTTTTTTTCGCGAAACATGACAAACGAAGTGTAGAGTGGAAAGAGGAAAAGGTCCCACCGGGCGTGCCAGAATCTGTTCACCACCAAAAGACGCGACCGAGACGTTTGGACGTCTGGCATGAATTTGGGGGCAGATGCTATTTGGATTTATCCGTCCACCTATCTGAAGATGCCAAGTTGATTTATGGCACCGTATATCGGAGGTTTGGAAGGATGCGGCCATTGTAGCAGACTTCATCAGATTCCCCCTCGTTTGCGAGGGGTTTTTTTTATTGTGGGGACACTCTTCCCTGTAGGCGCAAGCCCCCGCAATTAATTACGTTACCGTATCGCGATAACCACTTTCTCTTGCTCTGGAAGTTCACTTCGTGTCATGTGTGTTTTTATTTGTTTAGGTTGCCCGCGTATTGTATACGGAGACTAATTTATGTTAGCATCTGTAGGACGTGCATTAGTCCAAATCCGTATATCTTAGATTTAGGTTTGGGTTGAATTAAGAATCGTTAATCTGCTTTGAGATCAAGATCGACTTAAATGTATGTGAGCATTTGGGGGCTCGATTTGTTTTCGTTAAGGATACGTTAGTCCAATTTGAGACTAAGATCTACTTAACACGGTTTTAGGATCATTTTTGTTTCAGATCCAACAAGAGAGCATTTGAGCTCTATTGTTTTAGTTTAAGGACGTTTCGGTCCCTATCGCCATTTTGGAAGTTGATTGTAAAGAATTGTCGGTTTGTGTTTATCAAATGATCCCCGGCATTTGCGTCATTTGATTGATTCTAAATTCTTGATGTGTAGTAATTGAGAAATTGTAAAGAAATCACAACCAAAAATTATTTGACCGCAATCAACTACGGTGTCGGATGTAGATCATAAGCGAGTGCGGATCGTCCACAGTGATTGTGCAATTCGTTTCTATATTTGATTTGTTTGAATTGAAAAGTTAATCGAAAAGAAAAGAAAACATGATTCAAGATTTTATCGATTGATTCAGGTGTCACTAGTCTAATCAAGAATCAAGAAAATGATAAACAATCGAGAATCGGGTTTCGATGATATTTCCAACCAAAATGTCAAGAATCTAAATGAGGCTCGTAGGAATCGATCGGATCTATAGATGTGATATAATCTCAAGATATCGTGTTCTTGTCCTTCGAAGAACTGATACTAGATCGATGATGATCGACGAGAGTTAGGGCTTCCTCGTGAAACTAGGGTTTCATCATTTAACCCTTGTTCTTTCGTCGATATCATTCACATTCTAGCTTCTAGCAATTTCAAGAAACGATCGTAACACCCCAATTTGGAGCGATATCAATCAAGAAAGCATCGCAATGAACTGGGTTGTCGGTTCTTGAACTTGCTAGGGTTTACAAAACTCGTAGGAATCAAGAATCGTTTTCAGATATATTACATCATCATTCTATTGATCGTCTCGACTCCTCGACGAGCGGAGTATTACTCAAACATCACAACAAGAACTACAACTAGAAATTGAGATCGAATCATGATGCAAGAATTTAAAGAAAATAAGATAAAAGAATATCACCTTTTATTTATATCAACAATTTGATTACAGTCGCTCAAGAACTACAAGAGGAAGAACTAAATTATCGATCTGGCGTCGCTTTTCTCCGTGAGTCGTGGATCGGCTTGGACCACTTGCTCTGTTGAAGATCGGCTTCGCTCCTAAATGGTTGAAGGGCTTCTTGCTTGATTTGGTACTCGGGATCTTAGCTTTTGATTGGAATTAGGGTTAGGGTTTCACACAAGCCTTGTCACTAGACTTGTGGAAGAAGAAGATGAAGAAAGAGGTAAGAGATTGAATGGCTCTAGATTGTAGATTCTAGATTCAATGATGGATCCCTTCACCCTAGGTCTAGGCTTCTATTTATAGACTTCCCAAACCCTAGGTCTAGATTTGAAATTACAATTCCCTCCAAAAGTTTGTTGAGGAGTTTCTAGAAAGAGTTTGTTAGGAGCTAGCTTAGGCTTTAAGCTAGGATTAATTAAGCATTAGAAACCCTAGTTTGCTGAACTGGCAGAAGTCTCTGGAGTCTTCTAGAACTTGGAGTACATTTCTGAACTGTAGTAGCTGACATAGGAGTTATGGCCCAAAATTGAGGTGGTGACGTCGACAAACCGCCGCGGAACCGCGGCGCAAGCCGACTCCGGCCGCGGTTCCGCGGCTCTTTGGAGGCCTTAGGGCTTGTGTCTTCTGGTGTGATCTTGGGCTGACTTTTGGGGCTTTATCTGATGTGTTGATTTGTGTTTTGCCTTTTGTATTGCTACCAGAACTGAAATCATTGAGTTGGCGTAATGTTTGATCAGCGCCATGTAAATTTTTAGCTTTACTTCTGGGTTTTCCTGCACAGATCTCAAAACAAGTGTTGCGCAATATAGGGATGATGCGATGCCATGAAATGCGGTCAATTTCCTTTATAGTGCCGGTTTTAGGGTATAACACATGCAATCTGATATTTAACGACTGATTTGCTAATATGTGAAATATGAATACCGTACACTTCTAAATGAATGCAAATGATAGGGAAATTGCCGGTTAAAAGATGCAGTATTTTCGACAGATCAAATTCCCCCAAACTTAATTTCGATCGTCTCGAGCGAACTGTTTTATTAAAAAGAGAAGGAGAAAATAAATAAAGAGAAAAAACTAACTAGCACACTTTCGTAGGCAACACGATTGCACTGAGCACGTGCAACAAGCCTTTAAACCTCTAGGTGTCCCTAGTAGGAGGAGTGTTGTCTCCTGAGGGTTTTCAGCGGATTGCACCCACAAAATCCAATAACAAAAGACAGATCATGAATATTACATTTAAAGAAAAGAATTGTAGAAGAAAAACTTTGAAAATTAGGGTTTCCAACTAAGCTAGCTTTTCGGTTGTCATGAGCCCTATCTTAATGGTCATGAAAAGATGTTAGAAATCACGTCCTCCCTCAATAAAATATCTTCTTATTCTTCATTCCTATCTTTCTTCCAAACATTGATCATATACCCCTGCGTGTGTGTAAAGACATCCCTACACCCGGAGAATTCAATTCAAGCTATCATACTCTTGCCCATCAGCCTCAGTACTTTTTAATTAATGAATATTTAGATGAGATTGCTCACATACTTTCATGCGACCGTTAATATTTCTTGAGGTACTAACCAACCGATTACTCCTGTGCTTGCTTACTTGGTGTATTTTCCTCGTCTTGCACCACCTCAGGCATAGCAGTGACTCCCATACCAGTTGGTCTTAGGGCACTAGGTGAAGAGGCACCCTCGCTATATATTTTTTTATTGCCCTTGGTGATAACAAAAACAGTGTCCATTTTTCTCACCACTTTATATTTTCTTCATTCATTTTTTTTTTATTTCCTTCATACTTTTGGCTTTAAGACGAGCATTTCAAGGTATCCTCTACTATCCCAGGCTTTAAGACGTGTGTAAGTGCGAATAGTAAGGTATCAACGTTCAAAATATTTGGCTTCCAGAATAGAAACTATTTTTCAGACTTATTTTTATCCTTATATTAGTGACGTCTTTCATCTTACTAACTCTTGGGACAACGGCTCATAACTACTTATTACTAGTTCGTATAAGAAAACTTCTAATTTTCTTGGTTTTCTTAAATTTTTCTAATCTCATGGATGTAATTTTTCACTATCTAAACTTTTATTATCTTATTTATGTACAAAAAATGTTAAAATATTTTTATATTTTGAAAATTTTAAATTTTTATGGATTTTGAGATTTTTAAATTTTTATAAGTTTTAAAAGAAATGTTTTGTGCTTATGCAAATGATATGAAAATGATGCAAAAATAAGCACAAACCTCCCCCAAACTTGTTTTCAACAGTGTCCTCACTGTTGCCAACAGCAATATCTACAAAACCTGTAAGTCTGGAAGGAATTATTAGTGGGGGCAAAATATATAAGTGAAGAACTTCCCCCAAACTTACTCTTTTTACCCACCTCCATTCAAAAAATGATGCAGTGATATGCAGGATATGAAGGTGAGACGGAGGAATTTTAATCCAAATAAACTGGCTCCTGTAAGAACAGGAGCTCCTCCGTGGGGTCAGTGGAAAAATACGGCTTTAGTCTATGTCCATTCACTTTGAAAAAGGTGCCGTTTTTAACATTTTCTACTTCTACTGCCCCGTGCGGGTGTACAGACCGCACAACAAAAGGTCCCTTCCATCGAGATCGGAGTATACCCGCGTGAAGGTGTAGTCGTGAATCATAAAGAAGGACTTGTTGACCTTGTGTAAATGTTTTCCTCAAAATGTTTTTATCGTGAAAAACCTTAGTCCTATTCTTTACAATTACAGCGTTATCATAAGCTTCATCACGGAGTTCGCTTAGCTCATTTATTTGCAGCTTCCGAAAGTGCAAGCAAGGTTTAGATCAAAATTTATTTCCATAATAGCCCACAATGCTTTATGCTCTATCTCGACAGGTAAGTGACATGCTTTTCCAAACACTATCCTATATGGAGACATCCCTAGGTCGGTCTTATATGCAGTTCGGAATGTCCAAAGGGCATCCGTCAGTTTGGTCGACCAGTCTTTTCTATTTTTAGCAACAGTTTTCTCCAGGATAAGTTTGATTTGTCTGTTTGAGATTTCAGCCTGCCCGCTTGTTTGGGGATGATAGGGTGTAGAAAGTCGGTGGTTGATTGAGTATTTCCATATCAGAGTCTCGAAAGACCTGTTGCAGAAATATGTCCCATTGTCGCTAATAATAGCGCGTGGGTGTCCAAATCGCGAGAAGATATTCTCTTTTAAGAACTTAATGACAGCTTTCCTGTCATTAGTGCGACATGGAATGGCTTCTACTCACTTTGAGACATAATCAACCGCCAGCAGTATGTACAAATTCCCAAAGGAGTTGGGAAAGCGACCCATAAAATCAATGCCCCAAACATCGAATATTTCAACAACCAGAATGGGTTGCTGAGGCATTTCATTCCTCTGGGAGATTCTACCTGTGTACTGACATTGTGTACAGGTTTTGCAATAGTCAAATGCGTCCTTGAATAAGGTCGGCCAATAAAATCCATATTGCAAAACCTTTTCCGCCGTCTTTTTAGGACCAAAGTGACCCCCACAGGCCTGATCATGACAAAAAGAAAGAACACTCTTGAACTCTTATTTCGGGACACACCGGCGGATGATCTGATCAGGATAATACTTAAACAAGTATGGATCGTCCCAGTAAAAGTGTTTTACTTAGGAAAGAAAACGGTATTTGTCCTGTTTTGACCAATCACTGGGTATAAGTCCCGTGACAAGATAGTTCACAATATCCCTGAACCATGGTTCATTGGATACGCTCAAGAGTTGTTCGTCAGGGAACGAATCATTGATCGACAGGGTCACATGGGAAGAAGAGATGCGTGAAAGATGGTCAGCTACTACGTTTTCACATCCTTTCTTATCTTTGATAACAAGATCGAATTCTTGTAACAGAAGGATCCAACGTATTAGTCGACCTTTTGCATCTTTCTTCGCCAGAAGATGTTTTAAGGCGGAATGGTCCGTGTACACAACTATAGGTGAGCCAATTAAGTAAGGCCTGAATTTTTCTAATGCAAATACAACCGCTAAAAGTTCTTTTTCAGTGGTTGTATAATTGATTTGAGCATCATTCAGGGTCTTACTTGCATAGTATATCACGTGTGGCATCTTTTCGATGTGCTGTCCTAAGACTGCACCTACTGCAAAGTCGGATGCGTCACACATTAGCTCAAAGGGGTAGTCCCAGTTTGGTGATGATAAAACGGGGGCTGAAGTGAGTGAGTGTTTAAGTGAGTCGAAAGCTGTCTAGCAGTCCGAGTCAAAATGGAAGGTCGTATCCTTGGTCAGGAGAAGAGTTAAAGGTCTAGCAATTTTGCTAAAATCCTTAATGAATCTTCTATAAAAGCCTGCATGGCCAAGGAAAGATCGAATATCTTTGACGCTTTTAGGATGAGGGAGGTTTTGAATGACATCTATCTTAGCTCTGTCAACCTCAATGCCTTTCTGTGAAATAACATGTCCAAGAACAATTCCTTCTTGGACCATGAAATGGCATTTTTCCTAGTTCAAAGTTAAATTCTTCTCTTTGCAACGAGTAAGAACAGCGTCAAGATTCGATAGGCAATCGGAAAAAGAGTCTCCAAAAATCGAGAAATCGTCCATAAAGATCTCCAGAAAATTCTCTACCATATCAGAGAATATCCCCATCATACACCGCTGAAAGGTAGTGGGAGCATTGCATAACCCAAAGGGCATGCGACTGTAAGCAAAGGTACCAAAAGGACAAATAAAAGTGGTTTTATCTTGATCCTTTTTGGCGATAGGGACCTGATTATAGCCTGAGTATCCGTCCATAAAACAATAATACTCTCATCCCGCTAAGCGTTCCAGCATTTGATCAATGAATGGTAGAGGAAAGTGGTCTTTCCTCGTGGCAGCATTGAGTTTTCTATAATCTATACATACACGCCACCCAGTTTGGGCGCGTGTCTGAATCAACTCATTTGCCTCATTGGTTATAACAGTGATGCCGGATTTCTTAGGAACGACATGTAAAGGACTCACCCATTGGCTATCGGAGATGGGGTATATAATACCATTATCTAAGCATTTGACGATCTCTCTCATTACCGCTTCCTTCATGACGGGATTCAACCGTCTCTGTGGTTCTCGGGTTGGTCTGGCATCATCCATCACATATATATGATGTTCAACTATCAACAGACTAATCCCTTTGATGTCCGCCATACTCCAACCAAACGCCTCTTTGTTAGATCTCAATACCGATAAAAGTGCATTCTCTTGCTCTAATGCTAGAGAAGCGGATATTATAACCGGTAAAGACTCCTTCTCACCTAAATAAGCATATTTAAGATGAGAAGGTAAAATTTTGAGATCTAATTCGGGCGGAGAAATGATAGAAGGAGGGATCATTGAGTGATTTTTGGATTTACAAAGAAGTTCAGTGCCTGTGAAAGATACAGACTCGGGTGGAAAAAAGTCAGGAGTGCAGGACTCAAGTGTAGAAAAAGTGTCCTCACTAAGATCTTGTGTGAAATCAAACAGAGATGTGGTAATGTCGTCGAGATCAGTAAAGCAAAGTTCCTCAGCTCCACAACTATCGGGAGCGATCTCATGGACAGAGCACACATCTAAAATATGAGCAGAGGGTTCTGATGGCTGACTTCCAACTTTGTAGATGTTTAGTTCAATGGTCATATTTCCAAATGATAAGTTCATTGAACCGTTTCTACAGTTTATAACAGCGTTGGAAGTGGCAAGGAAAGGACGACCCAGAATCACCGGAATTTGGCCCCGGGGGTTTGCTACAAGATGTGTGTCGAGAACAATGAAGTCTACAGGGAAAACAAATTCCCCGACCTTTATCAACACATCCTCTAATTCACCCCTTGGTTTGGTGATTGAACGATCTGCCATTTGGAGAGTGCAGTGAGCAGGTTTCAGCTCTCCAATCTCTAGTTGCTCATATACAGAATATGGAAGTAGGTTAACACTTGCGCCAAGGTCTAAAAGAGCACGATTTATGTTTCTACCCCCAATAGAAATCGATATTGTAGGACATCCTGGGTCCTTTCGTTTCTTTGGTAGCTGGGGAATAAAAGCAGTGCTAATATTATTAGACATAAAGACCTTCTTCGGCACTTGAGTCTTCCTCTTCCTAGTGCACAAGTCCTTAAGAATTTTCGCATAAGCGGGGACTTATTGAATTGCATCTAGGAGAGGGATATTGATGTTAACCTGTTTGAACATTTCCATAATTTTCTCCATATGAGGACTCGTTCTATTACCCCTTAACCGGTTCGGGTAAGGAGCTTTCGCAATAAGCGCCGGGTCCATCATAGGAGAAGGAAGAGGGGGTAGACGAGGTCCGAAAAGAGGTATGGGGACCGTCTGTGGAGAACTATAAGGGTTGGGTTGAGGTGTCGAGCCTAGTGGGAAATGGAGAATAGGCTCTCGAGAAGGTGGTGTGGTAGAAGAAGAAGGATCAGAATTAGAAGTGTGTGTGTGAGAAAAGGTCTCAACCGGGGTGTTATTGATAGGATTTTCAATATCATCAATTCCTTCCCCGACATGATTGTTCAGCACTCTTCCCGATCTCAACGTTGTGACGGCATTTACATTGTAATGCCCAGGATTCTGTAGGGGTTGAGAGGGAAGTTTTCCTTTTTCTCTCGCACTCATTTCGGCTTTAAGGCGTGCGATTTCAGCTTCCATCGATCTGATACTCTCAGCTTGGGACACTGAGTTTTTCTTTATCTCACTGACGGAAGATCTAACCTCAGTCAAAATCTCTATGAAATTTGATAAAAGTGATTTCATGGTTTGAGTGAATTGAGAGAATTCGTCAGAACAGGACAACTGCATAGGATTAGACTGTGCAGGAGTGTTGACCTGGTTTTGGAAATTTTGTGACTGGTAGGGGTGCTGAGTGAGTTGAAGGGGTTGCTGTTGTGGTGGAGGAAGAGCCCTTTGAAAATTATTCGTGTTTGGAACCGTGTTTTGAGATTGGTTTTGGTTCCAAGCGAAATTCGGGTGATTCCTCCAACCCTGATTGTACGTGGAAGAATATGGATCGTTTCTAGGTCTTTGAAATGCGGCATTAGAATGCTCGAGACCTTGAAACGCAGAGTTTAATGGACATTCTTCCGTTAAATGAGACGGATCAGAACAGCACCCACAAACAGTTTTGGGGAGCGACATTGCGTTTAGGGAGGCTGCAGAAAATTTGTGTTCCACAAGCGAAATTCGGGTGATTCCTCCAACCCTGATTGTACGTGGAAGAATATGGATCGTTTCTAGGTCTTTGAAATGCGGCATTAGAATGCTCGTGACCTTGAAACGCAGAGTTTAATGGACATTCTTCCGTTAAATGAGACGGATCAGAACAGCACCCACAAACAGTTTTGGGGAGCGACATTGGGTTTAGGGAGGCTGCAGAAAATTTGTGTTCCATAGCGTCGAGATTCTTTTGCATTGCTGCCATCTCAGCTCGAACACCTATGGACATATCTATTTGGTGTACGCCACCCTTATTCAATGGTTGGGTTCCACTCTCCCACTGTAGTGATTTTTCAGCGAACTCTTCTAAATACTTCCACGCTTCCCCATCATCCTTAGTCATAAAAGTATCTTGACACATGTTTTCAAGGCTCTGTTTAGTGTTTGGGTTAATGCCCTCATAAATGATTCGGCACAATTCCCATCTCGGGATGCCGTGATGAGGACACTGAACCAATAGATCCTTGAAACGTTCAAAGCATTTAGAGAATGGTTCGGTAGGGAGCTGGGCAAATTGATTCAGTTCGCTACGGATTCGAGCTGTCTTTTGTATTGGGTAAAATTTCTTAAGGAATGCAGCGACGAATTCTTCCCAATTCGTAATAGAGTGTGCGGTGGTGTTATATAGCCACTTCTCGGCTATATCGCACAATGTAAATGGAAGAAGTCGTAGACGCATCGCATCCACTGAAAGTTGTGACGTACCCATCATTGCGCATACGTTTTCAAATTTGGTAATGAAAACGTAAGCGTCCTCAGTCTCGAGTCCATGGAATTTGGGTAAAAGGTTGATGTATTGGGGTTTAATCTCAAAGTTATCCCCATTGGCTGGTGGTGTGGATAAGCAGGTCGAAAGAGGACCTCGCAAAGGGTAGCACCTCTCCTGGAGAGAGATGCCGGGTGGATTCTGCGCACCAACGGACGGCAGCATATTAGGGTTAAAGAAGTTTGATGGAGGTGGATCCATCGGTGTGGGTGTGGTAGTGGGTAAAAGAAAGATAAATGGAGAAATATCGACTTCGGAGTCGATAAAGGGTACGCGGACTAAACGGGCACTAGAATCCCGTGTCCAGCCTATCTTGTACTAAAAAGGGTTAGTACAAGTGGCAGCGTTGACTTATAATTAAGGGAATGAATGAATGCGATGTTTGTTTTGAAAAAGTGGACGGATTTGAAAAAAAAATTTGATGCGACACAACAAATGCAGCACACAAAACCCTAGAATCTAGGGGTCACCTAGGTCCGGCTCTAGACCGCTCCTAACTGCCAAAAGACAGATCGCAGGATAGAATCCTCCACTGCCTCTTTGTCTCCCGGTGGCCAGGTAAGTGCCAGGTAAGTGGGAAGGTACTCCACTACGTAAGTAGTGGGCCTAATTAATAACCACTAGCCTTCGACACACTTGCCTTAGACACCATAAGAAAACGCGGATAAGCAATGAATTACCCACGGCCTTCTTCTGTCCTAAGTGAGCGCGACGGTCCTTAGAGTCATCTCTATATATTTTTTAGTTAATGTGGGTCAATGCAGATGCAAGTTTTGCGATTTTCGGGGCCTAGGAAGGGTAATGAACTCCCCACCTAATTTGGATTTGGCCATGCCCCTTAATATCCGTATTTAGAATGCAAACAACCAAGAAACAAAATCACGCACAAATTTACTTTTGCAATTTGCGAGTTGCGATCATTTGCAAAGAATCCTGTACAAACTGTTAATTGGAGCTAAAAAGAGGAGAGAGGAGAAGGTAAGAAAGTACCTGAGAGAAAAAATTTCACAGAGAACCCTCAAACTAGCCGCGGTTTTGCCGCAATTGGGTCTTATTGCCGCCCTTCCGCGGTCAAAATATGGGAACACTGCACAAAACTTCAGCAGCAGCTTTCTGTTGATTTCTCCAGCTCTCTGGAAATCTCCAAAAATTATTTCACTTTCACAGCAAGCTCCAGATCTCCTTGCAATGAACCACAACAAATTGTTTAGAGTTTGCACGAATTTTGATTACAAAAATTACAATGGAATAAATCTTTCAACTCAAACTTTAATATGAAACGAATTAGCGCGTAATCCCCGGCAACGGCGCCATTTGATTGTAAAGAATTCTCGGTTTGTGTTTATCAAATGATCCCCGGCAACGGCGCCATTTGATTGATTCTAAATTCTTGATGTGTAGTAATTGAGAAATTGTAAAGAAATCACAACCAAAAATTATTTGACTGCAATCAACTACGGTGTCGGATGTAGATCGTAGGCGAGTGCGGATCGTCTACAGGGATTGTGCGATTCGTTTCTATGTTTGATTTGTTTGAATTGAAAAGTTAATCGAAAAGAAAAGATTCACTAATCTAATCAAGAATCAAGAAAATGATAAACAATCGAGAATCGGGTTTCGATGATATTTCCAACCAAAATGTCAAGAATCTAAATGAGGCTCGTAGGAATCGATCGGATCTATAGATGTGATATAATCTCAAGATATCGTGTTCTTGTCCTTCAAAGAATTGATACTAGATCGATGATGATCGATGAGAGTTAGGGCTTCCTCGTGAAACTAAGGTTTCATCATTTAACCCTTGTTCTTTCGTCGATATCATTCACATTCTAGCCTCTAGCAATTTCAAGAAACGATCGTAACTCCCCAATTTCGAGCGATATCAATCAAGAAAGCATCGCATCGAACTGGGTTGTCGGTTCTTGAACTTGCTAGGGTTTACAAAACTCGTAGGAATCAAGAATCGTTTTCAGATATATTACATCATCATTCTATTGATCGTCTTGACTCCTCGACGAGCGGAGTATTACTCAAACATCACAACAAGAACTACAACTAGAAATTGAGATCTAATCATGATGCAAGAATTTAAAGAAAACAAGATAAAAGAATATCACCTTTTATTTATATCAACAATTTGATTACAGTCGCTCAAGAACTACAAGAGGAAGAACTAAATTGTCGATCTGGCGTCGCTTTTCTCCGTGAGTCATGGATCGGCTTGGACCACTTGCTCTGTTGAAGATCGGCTGCGCTCCTAAAAGGTTGAAGGGCTTCTTGCTTGATTTGGTACTCGGGATCTTGGCTTTTGATTGGAATTAGGGTTAGGGTTTCACACAAGCCTTGTCACTAGACTTATGGAAGAAGAAGATGAAGAAAGAGGTAAGAGATTGAATGGCTCTAGATTGTAGATTCTAGATTCAATGATGGATCCCTTCACCCTAGGTCTAGGCTTCTATTTATAGACTTCCTAAACCCTAGGTCTAGGTTTGAAATTACAATTCCCTCCAAAAGTTTGTTGAGAAGTTTCTAGAAAGAGTTTGTTAGGAGCTAGCTTAGGCTTTAAGCTAGGATTAATTAAGCATTAGAAACCCTAGTTTGCTGAACTGGCAGAAGTCTCTGGAGTCTTCTAGAACTTGGAGTACACTTCTGAACTGTAGTAGCTGACATAGGAGTTATGGCCCAAAATTGAGGTGGTGACGTCGACAAACCGCCGCGGAACCGCGGCGCAAGCCGGCTCCGGCCGCGGTTCCGCGGCTCTTTGGAGGCCTTAGGGCTTGTGTCTTCTGGTGTGATCTTGGGCTGACTTTTGGGGCTTTATCTGATGTGTTGATTTGTGTTTTGCCTTTTGTATTGCTACCATAACTGAAATCATTGAGTTGACGTAATGTTTGATCAGCGCCATGTAAATTTTTAGCTTTACTTCTGGGTTTTCCTGCACAGATCTCAAAACAAGTGTTGCGCAATATAGGGATGATGTGATGCCATGAAATGCGGTCAATTTCCTTTATAGTGCCGGTTTTAGGGTCTAACACATGCAATTTGATATTTAACGACTGATTTGCTAATATATGAAATATGAATACCGTACATTTCTAAATGAATGCAAATGATAGGGAAATTGCCGGTTAAAAGATGCAGTATTTTCGACTGATCAGAAGCGAAGTTGTAGTTTGAGGAGATTTCGGTCTGTTGATCACCATTTTTAAGGTGAGGTTTTAGTTTAAGAACGTTACGGTCCATTATTGCCATTTTGGAGGCAACGTTTAGTTTAAGAACGTTTCGGTACGTTGTAGTTTAAGGACGTTTCGGTCCATTGATCACCATTTTTTAGGTGAGGTTTTAGTTTAAGGACATTACGGTCTGTTGTTAGTTTAGGGACATCTCGGTCCATTGTTAGTTTAAGGACGTTTCGGTCCATTGTCCATCTTGCGTGCACGTATATTTATTACATGGCGGGATGAGCAATGATGATATAGGGTGCATCCAGTCTGGGATGTGGTTTTATTTGGGATATGCACGTCAATTTGGTAAGTGCACCAAAAAGTAGTTAGTTGTCGGGACCCGCCACCTCTTTGAAGACGCTGAGCAATTAAAACGACATGTATCAGAGGTGTAGAGAGATATACCCTTGAACCAATTCCCGTATTTGAGGGGAAAAATCATGGTGGATCATCTAATAATCATTAGTCATTTTTGAGACTAAGATTAACTTAGGAGATGTGTCATGAACATCATTTTGAATATCATCAGTTGAAGGATCATTAGTCATGTTTGAGACTAAGATCAATTTGGGGAATGATGAGCGCAAAAGGGGCTCAGTTGATTGGAAGAACTTAGTCAAGTTGGGCTAGATCTGGGTCTCCATAATTACCCAACAGAGCTAAGTGCTGAGACATATAATGCTCACGTGCGTTTCACACGAGGCATCGGATTAGTGTTAAACACTAGAGTCCTGTGGCGCTCACGTGACACACGTGAGGCATCGGATTAGTGTTAAACACAAGAGTTCTGTGATGCTCACGTGCTGAGCACTTGGTTCTTGTTGTGCTCACAAGTTAAACACCAGATTATAGGAACTGCCTACTTATTTCCCCGCTTTGTATGTAAGTGCTGAGCACTTGTTTCTTGTGGCGCTCACATGTGAAACATGTGAGACGCCCCAAAGTTGGGTTCCGCCTTCTGGGTTTTTATCCCCTCCTTTTAGATGAGTGCGTGCAAAACACGTGATTGCCCTAAGAGGCACTTCTTGTTCTTCCTTTAAACGATCACATGAGAAACACATGCATTCCTCGTTATAGTGTTTAAATGCTAATGACTTATCAGCCTTTCCTTCTGGGTGTTTGGGGATTTTGATCTCATGTGGATGACCCTAGGATTTAGAGGATCTCATATCTCTTGTTTTGTAAGAATTAAATTCTTTTTATAGGGTTAAACCCTAGTTTTCATAGGAATTAAATTCCCATATGTTTTTTTGTAAGAGTTAAACTTTTTGAACTCAACTCTTTCCCCTAGCTTTTGAATCTCCATGACAGAATCTCCCCGATGAGAATTAAATTCTCAACTTGTAAGGAGATCTACTTCTACAGATCTCAACCAAAGGAAGAACTGAGTTTTTATATGAAGGGTTAACCCCTTGGAGAGGCAAAGAACAATCTTTGTGTTTTTTTCCTTTACCTAGTGTTTCAAAGAAACAAATCTTTTCTTTGAGAATTAAATTCACCTCTTCTTCAAAAGCTCACTGTATATTCTTTAAGTCTCTGGGGAGTTCTCTCTCTCTGCCACCCTCTGTGAGACTTGAAGTCTCGGGCTCTTTATATAGTGGAGGGAAGTTTGTTAATTAGTTTTAGGAAATCTCTCATTTAGAGACTCCAATTGATTTGGGGATTTTACCCACCGTTGGATGTTTTGATCCAAGGGTTTCTGTTTTACAGAATATATTTTTCTTGTTTTTTTAACAAGATTGGGGAAATATTTTTCCCATATGTAGAATCTTAGTATGTAAAATATTGTCTTTTAATCACCATTGGATTTTTAATACAAGGGTGCTCGGTTTAACGGAGTACAATCTCTCTTTGTTTAGAAAGATATGGAAAATATTTTCCATCTCATAGGATCATTGATCCGCCAACTTTCTGTTTAAAAAAAAATATCACTCCTCACTTAAAAAGATCAATAGAATTTAATTCTATACTTAATCACCATTGGATTTTTGATCCAACGGTTCCCTATTGAGTAGAATTTAATTCTACGTAGGGAGGTCCTCTCACGTGTTCAACACGTGAGGCTTATTTATTTTGTCAGCTGTTTGATTGCAGTGCATATATGCTTTGCATATACGCGCTCACATGTTTAACACGTGAGGCTTATTATCCAATAGTTTGTTTTCATTGCAGTTCCTATATGCGTTGCATACAGGCACTCACGTGTTAAACACGTGAGGCTCCATTAGTCTAGTAGTTGTTTTAATTGCAATGCCTATATGCGTTGCATATAGGTACTCACGTGTTAAACACGTGAGGCTGTTATAGTTTAACAGCTGCTTTAATTGCAGTGCCTATATGTGTTGTATATAGGTGCCCACGTGTTTAACATGTGAGGTTTTGAATAGTGGGGAACTTTCCCTTACCCTTTTTTTATAAGGGAACATTATCCTTTTTTGACGGCAGTCAATAGTGGCATAGAATACTCCAAACCAATCCATTTCCAACACCACATCGAAATTTGGTATGTCCAGTACTTTGAAATTTGCGTAGAATTCTCGTCCGCAAACTACAACTGGGTACTGATCAAACCCCAAACTTTCCTTAAAGACTCCATTCCCGGAACTGAAATTCCAGGTTGAAATGAGTGGCTTCACGGGAATCGCATGCATTCTCACGAATCATTGCGACATGAAGCAGTGTGAAGCTCCAGTGTCGAAAAGTACGAGTGCAGGAAGGGTGGCTACTAGTATTGTACCTAAGTTGTGTGAGGTTGGGTTTAGATATAGGAAAAGTTATAGTGATACACAAGGATTGAAAAATTGAATGGATCGGGGGATTTACCAGTGATGACTCGTCTTGTGGCTTTGGCCTCCTCGACCGTCATTGTAAATGTAGGGATCCTAGGCACACTAATGAAGTATCACATGTGATCAAACATGCACAAATCAAAAATTCCTTGTGCCTACAAACCCTAATACGGATCGTTAACTAGATATATAGGCGAAGCAAGCATGTAATCGAATTAAATGCTAAGGGAAAGTGACTACAACCTTTGTAGATCCGGTCCACCACTTCCTAAGCTCCGCGATGATCTCCCTCCGCTTTCCAAATCGAACCCTTGACTCTAGCATTGGCATCATCGAAGAATGGGCGGGCTTGATCGTCGGTTCGATACCGAAGATGATCTACGTCGAGGCATCACAAGAACAAGCTCCAACTTCACCAAGCCTTGAAAACTTTTGAAGGAAACACCCTATACAACTTGGCAAGAGGTAGAGGATGAAGAAATAGGAAGTGGGTAGACTTTAGATTTGGATTTCTCACTCATTTTGGCTAGTTGCCATTGATGGTGCAAGCTATCTTCAAGTTGAAGATGAAGAAGAAGATGATAAAGAATTATGATAAGTGTCATGTAAATGATAAATAAATCAATACTTATCATTTACTAACCCTTGGTTAGTTGTAGAGAATGGACCATGGTTAACTTGAATGGTTAGGGTTAAGGATGAGACAAGAATGGTGACTTAGTCAAAGTTTCAAGAAACTTCAACTACAAACAAATCAAGCCACCATTCCCTTTTTCATTATCATTTTCTTTTTCCAAAATAAACAAAAAGAATAAATAAATGAATAAGTAATAAAAAAGAAAACCCTAATCATAAACTTAACCATGGTCTAATTCTTTACACTAACCCTAGCTTGCATGTATCATCAAACATGATACAATCATGTGCACAAAATATATCACATATACAATGTGCACAAACCAAGTGAGTAAATCCATTTAAAGTGAACCAATACTAGTTAATGCAAAGTAATATATCAAATATATAATTATACATTAAATCATTAAATCAACACTTGATTCAATGATCCGGTCATATCACATATAACCGGCTAGTATCTAATGCATCGGCTTATCGAATCAATCCTTGATTCGATAACTAGGTTATATCGCATACAACCATTCGACACATTCATCGCGAGAATGAAATACGGTATCACATACACGCATTATTCTCGGTCCCGCACATATCTCATATGCGCTCCTATTTCGTTTCGCTTGAGCCAGGAAACCTCTGTGTAGGACTCTAAAGACTCGTCAATACGCCGGCAGCAGATGATGATCATATCAAACACCCACAAGCCGCAAGCGGTGTGCTAAACGTAACGGCCACCCGGGTATTGAGCGATCAGAAGATCGACGAGCAAGCCCGCTCACACTCCTGTGAATCCAACCAGTAACACTTACCGTATAGTCCGGTCTGTTCGTCTAATATGTTGCATATCTCGCCTAGGGGTGGTAAACGTCAGACCCCAGTAGCTTGATAAGTCATGCCGACGTGAGGTCCATAACATTCGTGAAACTACTGATAACACTTACCAGTAGGTCACTGCAACCCTGGCCAGGGATTTCCTGTTATGGCCAGTCGAGCATAGCACAACATCAACCCCCAATACCGGGAGAGACGAATCCCCTCCTATCGCTCATTGCCTCCATGTGAATCAGGACTGTACCCAAAAACCACCTGTTTGCACAACTCAGTAGAGCCGTGGTAGGGTGGAAATCAAAGCACAGTGGGAGACACACAAGACTCTATGACGATCTCGGGTCAACAGACTAAGATGTACCAGTGTCACCAGAGAACTGCCATCTGACGTGAGGTATAATACCATCTGGGAGTTCTCGGCGAGTCCGTTCAGTGTACCCAGTCTCCACTGAGCACCCGCATACCATCTCTGATGTCAAACACCAATGGATATGGGATCATCCATCGCCCATCGCATGGGTCGAGAAGATATACGCTAGTCTACTCTGGAATATCGATGCCCCGTCTTGATATTCCCACGACTAGGAACAATGAAGGATGTACTCATTGACTACCCAGGCCCCACTAGTATGATCTGCATCATAGTCCTGGAAGTCGAGTACACATCCTAAGGGCTTTATCAACATGTAATCAGAGAGACAGAGAATATACATGTTAAGATAAAGAGCAACCAGATAGCGTACTATCATGTCGAGCAAGAAAGTCCTACCTATATATGTCCCAGCATCCACTACAATATACATCCAATGTACAGTAATGGCCTCTAGGGCATACATATAACTAACAATCTCCCACTTGCACTAGGGCCATCTGTAGCAGTGGTCGCAGTATCTAATACTCAACCATCCCATATGAGTCTCTCTCTAGGAAAAGGCATTCGTGAGTGGATCCGCCGTGTTGTCCTCTGAGTCTTCTCTCCTAACCTCGATCACCCTGGAGATCAACTATCTCCATGATCAGGTGATGCTGCCTCAGAATATGTCTGGGTCACTGATGGGACCAGGGTTCCAGGGCCAAAGCCACAGTTCCATTGTCACACAATGGTAGGAACCTAGTTCATCCTATGAACCAATATACACCTAAACTGCCTCTTTGGCAGTATCTTTAATAGCGATGTTACCAGCCTTTATCGTCTAGTTTGCCACGGTATCGAGCTTGGAACTCTTCCAACATACCGTCCCTTTACTGAGGGTAAAGACAGTGCCTGTGACTGACATTCAGTCGTCTTTATCACCCTGGAACACTTCCAGTGATTCTCCCCAGGATCGATTGATACAATCTCACTATACCTAGTGAGAACCCTAATATCCCTTTAGATCTATCTCATAGGTCCAAATCTCAGGATTTAGGAGGTATCATCTTTATCCTATTTGGAGAATCCTTGTGATAATAGGAGATTGACCGATCGTAGTATAGGAAACTCTTTTCCTATCAAGAGTATGTTGTCTACGTACAATACGAAGATAATCACCTTACTCTCTACTACCCTTTTGTATATACAAGGTTCGTCTACCATTTTGATGAAGTCAAACACTTTGACTATCACATCAAAACAGACGTTCCAACTCCGCGATGCCTGCTTCATTATGTAAAGCAACTTGCACACGTTTCCGCTGCTCCCACTGTTTACGAAGACCTCTGGCTGTGTTCTTATAGACGTTCTCTTCTAAATCAGTATTTAGAAAAGCAGTCAGGGTACCCAACCACCAGATATCGTAGTCATGGTATGTAGCAATGTTAAGTAGGATCCGGATGGACTTAAGCATAGTCACTTGGAAAAGGTTTCATCATTATCCATGCCTGGTTGATGACTAAAACCTTTAATAAGCCTAGCTTTGAAAGCCTCAACTTTTCCATCTACACCAAGTAATCTTCTCAAGATATACTTGCTCCTGATGGGGATTTAACCCTTCAGATATAGCAACCAAAGTCCATACTTTGCTGCTGTACATGGATTCCATCTCAGATCGCTAAGCATCCAGCCATTCTTACAGAGTCCCTACTCTTGATGGCCTGCTCGAAACTAGTTGGGTCATCATCTCATGATGCATTCCTTGCTCCCACTGTCATCGAGAAACCGAGGTATCTCTCAGGCAGGTGAGGAACCCTACTAGATCGGCGGAGAGGCTGAGATTCGTTGGGAACTATTGAATCCTTTGGTTCTGTCAAATCATCAGCTGCAGTTTTGTATAGCTGGAACCTTTCCAGTTCTACAGAACTGATCCTGCCTCGATCTTGTCCGTATTTTGCTTTAAACATAGGCCGGACAACCCCAAATCTTAACTCGCTTAAGAGATGGGTTCTTCCCATACCATATCTCATATGGAGTGGTAGGCACTGATTTGATTCAAACCTAATTCAATAGGTATGCAGCTTCTCAAGTGCATAACCCCAAAAGGAAATAGGTAACTCAGTAATACTCATCATAGAGCACACCATATCTAATATTGTGCAATTGCTCCGCCCTGATACACCGTTGTGCTGTGGTGTATTTAGAGGAGTAACACTGAGAGAAAATCTCATTCTCCTTTAGAATAGTCCAGGGATTCTATGCGCAAGTATTCTCCTCCCTGATCTTATCATAGGACATAATACTTATACCCGTATTTTGGTTCTCTACTTCTAACTTATATTCTGTGAATATCTCAAAAGGTTCAGACTTATGTTTCAACAGGAACATATGACTGAATCTTGAGAGATTATCAGAGAATATAATGAAGTATGAAGATCCAGTCCTGGGATGTGTAGACAGGAGACTTTACATACATCATCATGTATCAGTCCCAAGAGTTTACTAACTCTTTCTCTGTTTCTAATAAACAGAGCTATGGTCATCTAATCTTTGTGACATGACTGGCAAGTTTCATAAGATGTAAATTCAAACTGATTTAAATATGCATCTAAAATGTAACTTCAGCCAGTCGGGTCGCATTGATGTGACCTAGTCTACAATGCCTCAAGAAGGATTCGTTCATCTCTGAACTCTTCCTCTTGTGTGTGTTCTGTATACTAGGAACTGTAGTTTGATTTAGAACGTCAATGCTTTTAGATAACGTGCCTGAACCGATCAACTTTTGATATAGGAAACGTTCAAAACATTATCCAACAATAAAAAATTATATCCTTCTTTACTAATAAAGAGACTGATATGATTTTGTATATCAGGTTCGGTATCTAATAGCATTTGTTCAGAATCAATGTATTGGTAATACAGGGTGACAGTGACCAACAGACTTGGCTGCAACACTTGCCCCGGTTTCTGTCTCATGAAACTTATCACCCGTTCTCAGTTTTTCTACCCTTTTGTAGCCCTATGTAACAACTTACATATCTGGGATCCTGATCCGGTATCATATACCCAAGATACAGAGGATACTGAGAAACAGTTCTGTTTAACGAACACACCCGAAGAAGATGCATCATATGCACTTTCTTCGTTTGGGCGGCATAGGAATTCTGGTATTCCCCTATTTCCTGCTCTGTCTTTTAACAATTATAAGTTGGAGCGGGACCAACGTTCCCCAGCTCAGTATAACAAGCGGGTTCGGTCAATATATCCATTTTATTATCTTGATTAAGGTGTGATATGGTCGCTACCTGGAGAGAGAGAGAAGAAAACACTCAGCGTGCGCTCTTGCAAGATCAGATTGGTTATATATTTTATCTAATCAGGATGGTTCCCACTGTTTTTATCAAATCTTCCTTCAAACCTTAAAAGGAAAGACTAGCCGGGATTAATTGCACTCTACAAGTTCGTCAATCTTTCAGCCAGGCCAGTGTCGGTACTTTGAGGGAGGTTCCCCGTGCTTTCGCACGGACCTAATTACAGTAAACCTCGTTTTCCCAGAGGCGTAACCCCGTTGACACTTTTCTAGACACCTACTTGATCGGCTAATTGCAAAGTGCAAAACTCTCCCAGGAGTAACAATTACTCGCAGTGGGTATCGGGATCCAACTATCATATAGAAGGTATGCAATCTCATTGCAAATTTCAACACTTGAAACTCCCGATAAAGGTTTTTACCTATAGCACCTATGACCTTAACTATGGTCAACAAATCATAAGTGCTAGTCAAGTTCTACCCGTCATTTCGTGATTAATTAGACCCACCCACATGACCCTTAACTAAGGTCAACAAAGTCACGCGACTGTCCTAACTAATCGCATCATATGCGGTGTAGGAAGACATCACTTAGCTACCGTACACTGTGCCTTGACTATGGTCAACAAACACAGCACGAATACTAAGTACTCTACTTCCTAAAATGACGGAGGGTTGCGACTGGTTTTTGTGAAAACCTTTAACGCTTTGAACTTGATTTCGTTGCGGAATCAAATGGTTTTTAAATGGAATGTTTTCGAGGCTTTTCTAGTTTTGCTAAAGGGGTCACTCCCGGTGAAGGGATCGTCGGCCCTTTCCCCGTCGAATGAGGTGCGGGATATATCATATATATCACTGTGCAAAGCGGAAACTATAGAAGCTATCAAAAAACAAACCGAGTGATGTAGCATCTGCCAGTTATTGCTAAAGGAGTCACTCCCGGTGAAGGGATCTCGGTCCTTTCCCTATCGAATAAGGTGCAGGATGTTCTTCAAGGAACACCGCGATGCAAAGCAAGAACTGTAGCTACCTGTTTTCATTTTGAAATTCGATTCCACAACATCAATTAGGTTTATTTTCTTTCATTAATCTCATTAATGAATATCCCATCATTTAAATTACCTAAACATCACAGATAGATATGACGTACATTTATTCCATCCGCATTCGCCTCGATGTCCCCTCGTGCACCGTTAGGTTAGGTAACTAACGGCAGAGCGGGGAAGGGCTAGCGCGGGTGCAAAACATAAGCAACGTCTATATAATATATCATATATACTATATATAATATCTGTCACAGAACATCACAGATAACGCAGCAGAAAGAATCATATGAAATATTGGATATACTAGGACGTCCGTGTTTTCAATACGAGCCAGTATAAAACACGGATTCCACGGTCGTGATGAATAGCCAATCCCACACCCCTAGACCCCTACGAGAGCGGCAAGCAACCCTACCAATTCTAGGGTTAGGAGACCCGGACTCGACTCCTCGAGTTGGTCTCCCACTGGACCCCAGAACCCGGTTACTTGTGCTCCCCTCCTTGGGTCTATCCTAGTGCGGAAAAGTAAATAATATACATCAACGGTGACATCTTCCGCAACCTGGAAGTGCCCCAATAAAAGAATATTACATACAAGTTTTTACATGAATGAAAATGAAAAACACTCATCTCACATAAAAAAAAACCCGGCTATTCAAATACGACGATCCAATATAACATATCCAGCAACACATAACATCACATGTCATCAACGTAAGTAAATATGCGCATCCCAATTGTCGTTGACATATAGCAACGAAACCGGCGATATCACATATTACACTTACGGTCACAGAAAAGAAAGTGTAAAACTACAACAGTTGGAATCCGCAACCACCTCAGACATCGCATGCCTGACCAAATGAATTACTTAGACATCGCTTGCCTAACAATTATAAACCCCGCATTTTAGTCTCAAAGTCGAAAACACTTTTCAATATCAAGTCGGGTAATTCAACAGGATTCCCGACATTCTGATCGAATGCTCGTCGCAAACTTTAGTAGGCGGCCGCACCCCCGACGCCGTCGACAAAGTGCACCAAGGCGGAACACCGCTGCCGCGAGCACCCGGACGGATGCTTTCGGCGACGGGGTTCTCCTACAGTCACTTGGTCGGGGCTATGGAGTGAGGTTGTCTATTAAGTTTATCCGGGGAGTATCCGCGTACGCTACGTGATTGCGACGGACTTTTGATCACATCAAAATTTCGTGGCAACCGATCAAGTGAGACTAAACTGCTATGTTTTTAACATTCATTTAGTTATCTCATAACTTATTGTGAATTCCAATTATTGTATCACATTCCGAATAAACAGAAAATGTTAAACTTTCCGATCGAACATCCAAACACCCAAGTTTTCCCGATACAGTCCAACACATGAAATAAGTCTAACAACATTCAGTTCGTGCCTCAGTACCAACGGTCCAGCAGTAGAAGGGTCAAGCCAACGCCTCACATGTGGCACGCCGTACTGCCCCAAACCCGAAGGTTCAAAGGGCAGTTCAAGACGGTCACATAATCGAGTTAAGGTTTGTTGTCTTTTAGAAGGTCCATCGCGTTACTTGCACTACTTAGAACGTCGTTAAACTACGGAAAAATCCAACACTTGGAAATTTCCCGACAGGGAAAAATTGGGTATTTATATCCGGTCGAACTTATTAACATATTCTAAAATTTATCCGGAAACGCACACCGACAAAATTAGACAGTCCGATCGAATACACCGAGTCCCCAATACAACTCAGAATATAAAACTCTGGAATAAATATTAAAATATTCCCAGGAAAACCAACACCAGAAACTAGGAGTTACTGTGCAAACAGTATTGGGCATTGTGACTATACTGCCGCGGAACCGCCGCATAAGCCTTGCTTCTGCCGCGGTTCCACCGCACTCTTGTCGAATCATGGACACGTGTTGCACAGTAATTCTTAGGATTCCCTGATGATTTTTCTGGATATTTTTAATTTCGAAAAAACCACGATTTCAGAAAAAGTCCAGAGAGCAATATTAGGGTTTGGGTTTTGATTCGATCGGAGTTCTAATTCCGTCTGGACTTCGCCTAAGGCTCTAGCTAGGCTCTGATACCACTGTAGGGTTAAGGATAAGAACAAAAAAGGTGACTTAGTCAAAGTTTCAAGAAACTTCAACTACAAACAAATCAAGCCACCATTCCATTTTTCATTATCATTTTCTTTTTCCAAAATAAACAAAAAGAATAAATAAATGAATAAGTAATAAAAAAGAAAACCCTAATCATAAACTTAACCATGGTCTAATTCTTTACACTAACCCTAGCTTGCATGTATCATCAAACATGATACAATCATGTGCACAAAATATATCACATATACAATGTGCACAAACCAAGTGAGTAAATCCATTTAAAGTGAACCAATACTAGTTAATGCAAAGTAATATATCAAATATATAATTATACATTAAATCATTAAATCAACACTTGATTCAATGATCCGGTCATATCACATATAACCGGCTAGTATCTAATGCATCGGCTTATCGAATCAATCCTTGATTCGATAACTAGGTTATATCGCATACAACCATTCGACACATTCATCGCGAGAATGAAATACGGTATCATATACACGCATTATTCTCGGTCCCGCACATATCTCATATGCGCTCCTATTTCGTTTCGCTTGAGCCAGGAAACCTCTGTGTAGGACTCTAAAGACTCGTCAATACGCCGGCAGCAGATGATGATCATATCAAACACCCACAAGCCGCAAGCGGTGTGCTAAACGTAACGGCCACCCGGGTATTGAGCGATCAGAAGATCGACGAGCAAGCCCGCTCACACTCCTGTGAATCCAACCAGTAACACTTACCGTATAGTCCGGTCTGTTCGTCTGATATGTTGCATATCTCGCCTAGGGGTGGTAAACGTCAGACCCCAGTAGCTTGATAAGTCATGCCGACGTGAGGTCCATAACATTCGTGAAACTACTGATAACACTTACCAGTAGGTCACTGCAACCCTGGCCAGGGATTTCCTGTTATGGCCAGTCGAGCATAGCACAACATCAACCCCCAATACCGGGAGAGACGAATCCCCTCCTATCGCTCATTGCCTCCATGTGAATCGGGACTGTACCCAAAAACCACCTGTTTGCACAACTCAATAGAGCCGTGGTAGGGTGGAAATCAAAGCACAGTAGGAGACACACAAGACTCTATGACGATCTCGGGTCAACAGACTAAGCTGTACCAGTGTCACCAGAGAACTGCCATCTGACGTGAGGTATAATACCATCTGGGAGTTCTCGACGAGTCCGTTCAGTGTACCCAGTCTCCACTGAGCACCCGCATACCATCTCTGATGTCAAACACCAATGGATATGGGATCATCCATCGCCCATCGCATGGGTCGAGAAGATATACGCTAGTCTACTCTGGAATATCGATGCCCTGTCTCGATATTCCCACGACTAGGAACAATGAAGGATGTACTCATTGACTACCCAGGCCCCACTAGTATGATCTGCATCATAGTCCTGGAAGTCGAGTACACATCCTAAGGGCTTTATCAACATGTAATCAGAGAGACAGAGAATATACATGTTAAGATAAAGAGCAACCAGATAGCGTACTATCATGTCGAGCAAGAAAGTCCTACCTATATATGTCCCAGCATCCACTATAATATACATCCAATGTACAGTAATGGCCTCTAGGGCATACATATAACTAACAGTAAAAGCCTGACGTCTCGGTATATTCCTCCTTGCTGGAGGCACATTCCTTTGTCCTTGGGGCATGTTTCTCTGCCCTTGAGGCATGTTTCTTAGTGCCTGGTGGAATTGACGTTGAGGCTATGCAGGTGGTCCATGTGGAGCTGGTGCATGGAGAGCTAGGCGGGGTGCAGGAGCCTGAATGGCTGACTACTGTGGGGCTGTGATTGCGGGTCTAGGTACTGGTGCTGTGTTAAGACAATATGGGCATGGTCCTATAGCGTTTGTGGATACGCTACAAATCAAACACAGGCCATTTGCACGCCTGCAGTTCTTTGCCAGGTGTCCAGTTCCCTTGAAGTAGAAAAAGAAATCTGGACTGGACCGGTTAAATGATCCTCCTGGCCTCCTGGGTGCAAAAGTCGGCATAGAAGAGGCTCCTCTTGTCATCTGTGCGGCAGGGCGTTTGATTCCAGCTATTTAGGGCTTACCCTTCTTCTTGACCACAGCTTCGTAACGACGTGCTGCCTTCAGGGTGAGTTCATGAGTCGGGTAATCGCATGTGGCTAATGCCGCCTGAATCTCCAGGTCTAAGCCCTATTGGAATCGTCTAGCCCGAATCTCATCGGTCGGAATCAAATGTGTCGCGAACTTAATAAGATATTGATGTCAGGATAGAGATGTGTTTTAACGGAACAGTATTTGATACAAATTTTTTACCTGCTAAGCTTGATGAATTCGGCATCATATTCATCCACCGATTTTACACACATAGAACCTTGTTGTAGGTGGATGAACTGTTGCTCCATCTTAAAACGGGCAGTCTCAGGAAAGAACTTCGCATCAAACAGGTCATGAAACGTCTTCCACTCTATGGGTTGTCTGAGACGGCTTTCCTCAGCCTTCCACCAGAATCTTGCATTGTCGGTCAGTTGCAACTTAGCAACTCTTACCCAGGCAATATCTGGCACTTGAGCTGCTGCCAGATCATCTTCGATCGCTTGAGCCCATTCTTCTGCCTCAAGTGGGTTCTCTTTTCCCGAGAAGTGTTTTGGGTGTAGTGCCCGAAACTGCTTAACTCCGGGTGCTTCGGCTTCGGGGCGGTGCATGAGGATAGCAGTCCGCTGCTGCTGACCCTCCAGTAGGCTCTTGATAGACTCAAGCAGTACCGTTTGCTCATCGATAAGAGTGTTGGCTATAGTGCCTTCAAGTTAATTATTGTAATCACAGGCACGCGATTGTGATGATTGAGTGAGGACCTATGCGGGTAGAACCGTCTTACTCGAAATGATAGTATGTTATCTGGTTTGTCTTTATCATCATGTACATACATTATGTGGTATTGCAGATCACTATTACATGTTGATAGAGCTCATAAGATTCTTGCTTGACTACCAGCATTATGATGGCGATCATATATGTGGGAGCTGGGTGGTCTATAAGAACATCCTTAAACGTTCTTAGTCGAGAGAGTATCAAAACTGGGCATCGATACTCCGGAGTAGACTAGTGTATACTTTTCGAGACCCCGACGAGGGGCGGTGGCCGGTCTCACAAGCCATTGGTGTCAGTTAGTCACCTAAGATAGTATACAGGTGCCCATTGGGTTATGAGTACACTGGACGAACTCGCCGGGAACATGCTAGATGGTATTATCCAAATTGCGAGATAGCAATTCCCAGGTGACATGAGTACAGGTTTGTCTGTCGACCCGATATCATCATTTGTCTTGTGTGAGTTCCCACTGTTCTTTGATTACTACCCTACCACGGCTCAAAGGAGTCGTGCAAACAGGTTTTAGTTTGGTGCAGTCCCGAGCCACATGGAGGTAGTGAGCAGATCATCAGGGATTCATCTATCCCGGTATTGGGGGTTGATGTTGCGCAGTGCACGGGTGGCCATCACCAGAAATCCTTGGCCAAGGTAAACGAGAATTACTGATTTGGATCTGTAATTTCTCAGTGGGTGATGGGCTTCATACTGACACGAAATATCGCATTATTAGGGGTCTGACTTTATCCACCCCCTATACTCGATATACGATATTCTTAGACGAATAGACCAGACAGTACGGAGATTGTCACGGATAGGCTCAGTAGGGGTTCGGATGTGTTTGCTCGTCGGCCTTCCTTTCGCTCAATACCTTGATAGCTGTTACGTACAGCTAGTGCCGCTGACGTGCTTATGGTTAAACCCACTGCCAGCGTATTGATGAGTTTTTAGAGTCCCACACAGAGGGTTTCCCTAGTTCTGGCGAAATGATATAGTAGCCACATATTGTATACATGCAGGGTTCCGGTCGAATGATTGTACTAGTTACCCAGACTTTCGATCGGACGGTTGATAATACTATCCGGCTCGGGTTTCAGCCGGATTATTAAATCAAGTATTGATTTAATAATTTACGTATATGTATTTCGATATGTATATTCTATTATTATGTTCTTTGTGTTATTCTATCTCTTTGGGTATTCTTGTTTCGGTATGAATACATATATATGTATATACAGTAGAGTGTAATCCATATTTATGCGGAAAACATTCTAGAAGGTGGACACCTCATTTTAGATTTAACCATTTATTATAAATGGTAAATGAGTGTAAAGGAAGAGAGATGGGTGTATGATGAGAACCATGCTTGTATAGTGTTGCATAAATGAATTAACAATTCATTTATGCAAACAATTCAAGCATGGGTTGGTTTTTAAATTGGAAAATATCGTTTTACAAAACCAAGCTTCACTTATTTTTTCTCACTAGAGGGAAAAGGATGGTTGATTGTTTTTCTTCACCTTATCATTTGCTTCGCTCTCCTCTTTAGTTTCTTGAGTTCCTCCACCTTCATCTTCAACCTCCTCTCTACAATCTCATGTGTTGAGAATCAAGAGAGGAGGTGGGGTAGATAAACACTTTGAACACTTCACTACATCCTAGGCACTCTAGATTAGCAACATAGAGTCCCTATTCGCATCACTTGATCTTTTATGTGGAGCTAGAGCTATGAGCTACATCCCTCGGGTGGATAATTTTCGACGGAGGAAGACCGGCGGCAAAGTTCAATCGAGGATGACTCAAGGAGCTAAGGAAGATGGTAGAAGACCGAAGGACACAGTTCATTCGGTATAACACTTCTATCATAGTAGATAGACTCTTTAAGATTACTAGTTTCATATTTGGTTTTCGATTCTAGATAGTTGTTCCTAGCGCCAAGTTTGTAAACACCAAAAATTTTCATTCCTCACCGGCCGTGGTCGACGGCCAGGGCTCTAGGAACCCCAACAAGGAGCTGCAACGGTAGGTGGTGGTGGTAGAGTAGGTGGTTGGGTATTGCCGTTGACGTTCGTGCTAGTATTGTTGGGAGAATCCATTATCTTGATAGAAAAGGAATGGTTAGGATAGATTCAAAAAATTTGAATTGTAAGGAATGTATAGTTGCTGATTCTTATAATTCTTGTGATATATTGCTTAAGACATCATGCAGAACTGACCTGCATGGGCCGCCAACAAAGCCTGTCACGTCCCGCTCCCCAGTAGACGGAAACGGTGATATGGTAAGCCCGCAACGTATTTACTATGAAATAAATACGTTAAGTGTAATTAAGCAATATATAAATGAACAAAAATGACAAGAGTAATAAAATGAAACAACAACTTGATTTACATTCAAGTTTACATACAACTGTTTGTAATAAAAAGATATAATGATATAAAGCAAATATCTAAACAACGGCATACAGAAAATAAGTGCAAGAAGAACTAGTAGTCAGACTGAGCTGTAAACTGGTACAAGTCCTCTTGGCTCGGCTTTATCTCCTCAGAGTCCAGTCCTCCTGACAAACATTCCAAAGAAATAAACAGAAAGGAATGTTGTTAGTGAACTAGCGCTCGGTAAGTCCAAAAAGAAGAAAATAGAAGGTAATATATAATGTGAAGTGAACAGATAAATTTTTATATGATTGTTCACAGGTATAGGATAGTTATTCTAACATGGTTATTTGTAGTTTGATAAAAAAAAAAGTTATTCATGTATACGAGAGGAGTCCATCTTACCCCGTGGACTATGTTGACATGTAGTACAAGGCCCCGTCATAACTCATGGGACAACGGCACGTGAATTCATCTAGGTGTCTTTTATGTGACCCCTTGTGCCACGATATACGTTCCGTATCAATCTACCCCTTTATCCTCGCATAAAGTATTGTATAGATTATGTTTACAGGTCTTGGCCGAAGCCATGGATATAACATGTTCATGATCATGTTCAGAATGTAATCATGTGTTCAAATGGTCATGTTGAGTTCATACCAAGTTATAACGATGATTTGGTCAAGTCGGGTCGAATTTGAGTTTGATGATTGAATTTAAGTATTCATGATCATGATCAAGTATTCAAGTTCGTGTTTGAATTTGGATTCAGATTTAAGATTGGACTAAGATTGAGTTAGAAACTTGTAAACTGATTTAACTCTTGAATTCTTAGGTTTGGGAGTCATCGGTAACTGCTGCATATGGACGGCAGGATTTGTATCTTTTTAAAAGACAATTGTCATTGATAACTCTGTTGAGTTATCTAATCTGAATAGGTAAGTACTCACTTTCTCCGACTCCCTGTGGCTCAAGAGAATTGATCCCGCTTAAACCTATATTTACTAAAGTCCTTAAAATATTGTTTTGTATATCCTGATGGGTTTTATGAAAAATATTTTTAATATAGTTAAAAATAAAACCTCGATGGTGATTTGTATTACTTAAGCTTTTTATGAACATGTATTTTAAGTATTGTGGTATTTTCATGATAATACTTAGCTTTTAAAAGTTTATTGTATTTTATTGAAAACTAGCATTTTTTTGGTAACTTGATGGTATTTTATTAACATTTTTTAATCTTTCATTTTTAGAAAAATATAGTTTCATAATATAATGAAAATATGGATTTATAATTTTATTTAATTGTTAATTTTAAAAATTAGTTTTATTTAGAAATCCGCATTTCTTAAAAACCGTATTTTATATCCTTTCGAGATCGAATACTCCGCGAGAAGTGCTGCATCTCGCTCTACTGTCCTCAGGATGTGCGATAATCTATACCATCTATTAGCGGGTTCCCTAACGAAAGTTGTAGATGCATAATTGCAAAGGAATACAAATACCGCTTTAAAAGAAACCCGGTTTTTAAAATATGTGGTATTTTATTGTAAAGTTATTCTTTGAATAAAATATACATATATAGGCATCGTGCTATGAAAACCAAAGTGTGTGTGGGGGGTAGGTCGTTACCCCGTGAAGTTTTCCTAAATGTATTGTTTAAACATTTTGTCGGAAATGTGTGATAATAAAATTCAAGGTATTTTAATGAAAAGTTATCTTTATGGTTGTTTCACATGAGAATTTTGATAATACTTGAATCTACATATTGGTAATTAAAGTTACAAATAATGTGGTAAAATTAGATTGACCAATATATAAAGGAAAATGGAATTCTCAGGTTTATAAAAGAATGGTATCGGTAATAACTCCACTTTACCGATATATGATTTGGAAATGAATTTTAATGAAAGGGGGGAATGTTGGGAGAGACTTACGGTTTAGATATCTTAAGAAAAGGGTGAGAAAGAGAAGCAGTGTCTTCGTGGCATCGTGGGATCTCCGGAAATGGTTTCGATCTTCGACGGAACTGTTGGGACCAAAATTTACACTCCGATTGACCAAGTCAAAATTAAAGTCAACCCCATGCCAAACGGGCCCAAGTCCAGGCCAAGTGGACCCATGCCCAAGTCAAGCTCGAACATGAAGCGGCTAGCCTCCCCCATGCCAAGAAGAAAATTATGTAATAAATAAGTTTGATATAATTTTCATGCATGAATGTAAAATAAATCCGCAAAAAGCCAATTTTTTGTAAAACCCATAACTCATGTACAAAAAGAAATAAGCACATGGGGGATGGAACGGGCAAAATGCCATTTTGTAAAGTCCAAAGGGCTATGTGTAAATTTGTAAGCCTATATAAGGCAACATGATGAAATGAGGGAAAAAAAAGAATAATTCATTCCTCTCAAAAGATAGGGTTTCTGTGCCCCCTTCTCCTTCCTCAAGATTCTAGATCTTCATTTTTTTTTGAATTAAATCAAAAGTTTAACTTTTCTTTTACCAAAAATAAATATTTTTTTACCATAATACCCTTGAAGTGGAGCTCAGATCTTCCATCAAATTCTCCAAATTGGTGATTTTTAAGTCTCGCCCCTTTTTTTCTCCAAGATCCAACCAACAGAAAGGAGAAAGAAAGAGATCCATCTCCAAAAACCCTACTTTGGGAAGATCCAAGGCTCAAGAGAAGATTTAAGGCTCAAGGAAGAAAAAAGGGGGCCCCTTTCATCATCTCCGGAAATCTCTTGGGAGTTTAACTCCACAAAAAAAATATATATATATAAAATAATAAATCTTTCTTTTTAGGAATTCAACTCTAAAAGTCAATCGGAAGTACAACTCCCAATACAGGGGCTAAGCCCCTTTTTCCCAATGGCGCTCGCATGCCAAGCACGTGAGGCGCTGGCATCCGGCGCCCATGTGCAAGGCACGTGAGGCGCCGCCCAACGCTCAGCGCCCGCATGCTGGGCATGTGAGGCGCTGGCGTCCACACGTCCTTTGGACGCTATTTTCTCTTTTTTCTTTTTTCTTTTATATATACACACTTCACAACACTTTCCCCCGTTAGAAAAAATTTCTAAAGGGACGCTGCTCTACACCCCGCAAGGGGCCTGCTAGCCCTCTTGACCCCCATCCCGCTATCCGGGTAACAGGACCCTCGTAAACTATGCGAAGCCCCCTATATACCCAAGATCCCCTCAAAACACAACACACGCACACTGCACATTGAGTTCGCATGACCAGTTTGACCCGTCAATCGGAGGTTCCTTCGCTCGAAGGGCAAGGAGTAATTAACGGCAGTTTAGTCCGCGGCTGCCAGAGATTCGGATCCCCACAATCAATAAACCCCAGCCTACCCTAGGCAGGGGGAATCTGTAATGCGCCTAACAAGCGACGCGTATTCCCATCTGAATGGGATGACGAAAAACACCCTACAAATTCTGGCACGCCCGGTGGGAAATTAATTCTCCTCCCATATTTCGGGTTAAACGTTCATGCGAACTCAATCAACATACATATCGATATTTATACTGAAATAATGCTCTTTCATGTAGGATTTCAAGCAATCAAGCCTTAAGAATGTCTCCAATGACAAGCTCAGCTCTCGACATGGCTCCCATCTCCTACACGATGAAGATGGATGCCAGGACAATCCTCCTGGCCAGTCTCGGGTGACAGTGGGAGGAGTCGCCACTATCATTTGGCTCTATTCTGTTCGTGCCAGCTAACGCCATCCCAGCTTCTCAAGCTCCAGTAACAGACAGACTGGCCTCAAAAGGCAGGATGCCAAATGTGGTGATCTCAAGGGCACCACTACCAAAACGCAAGTTGGTGTTTGAATGACTTTTCTTAGCCCCAGCTAGGGGCAAGGACATCAATACCAACAAAGCAACAAGGCATCTCGGGCAATCTCCAGCGGTGCTCCTGACAATATCTTCTCTAAGCTCCTCGTCAATCGACTTACGATGGCTTCCTGGATGATGGATGCCCGTCAAGCCCTCAAAATCGAGAAGTTAAGACAGAAAAGGATCAGATACAGAGCCAACAAAAGGGATAGGGCTCCTGCTAGGCTGAGCTTTATGAGGTTCCAAGAACAAGGCTACCCCGCAACAACAGCTGAATCGGCTGTAAAGCTCACCAACTCTTTTGAACCACTGAAATTGGTCCAGAAGAATGCCATGGCCTCAAGAGTCAAGAAAACTGCGATCCAGATAGCGCTACCCAAGAACCCAGTCAGACCAACCATCTTCAGTCACATGTCCTTTCTAGAAGAGGAAGGGCTATGACGATGGTCCGAAAAATCAGCCGCCAAAGATAAAAGGATGGCCGGATATGTGGTCCACACTGTCTACATGGTGGACACGCGCAGCAAAAGCAAGGACGGGGCTATCACATCTCAAATCCAATCTGGTGTGAATGGGACTGCCACTTCTCAAGACCAGCATCCTCTGGAAGGTAATGAAAACCCTTCCAGTGAGGATGATAAGCATAGAGATCCCTCGGTTCATGAAGAGTCGGACTCGAAAAGCGAAGAAGAGCCAATCTTCCATGTCAAGACCGTAGAGCAGCAACTTCTCCAAGAGCTCCAGAAACAGCTCAGAAACAAAGACAAGGGGTGTCACACCCCGCTTCCCGGTGTACGGTAAGGAGACATGACGGGTCACGCGACGTATTTACTCAGAAGTAAATACACTAAGCGCAACTAAGCAATATAAAGTAAAATGTACATAAAAGACATGAATATAAATGAACAACAACTTTTATTTATTTTACAATTATTTACAAGTACAACTGGAAATGTAAATATAGGAATAGAAAGCAATACCTAAACAATGGTATAACTGAAATGAAAAGTATATACAAGTTCTTACAGCTCAGGATCGATGGCAAACTGCTCCAGGTTCTCAGTACTGGGCTCAATGCCTAGTGAGTCGGATCCACCTGACAACATTCTAAAGAAAGAAGAAAATGAATGTCGTCAGCGAACAATCGCTCTGTAAGTCCCAAAGAAGAGAGAAGTAGAATAGACAGTAAAGAGAATATAACTGTATAATGTTATGTTTTGTTCTGTTAACGCAATTGTTTGTAGTTTGGTACAGAATATGCCAGTGTATACTGTTGGTGAGTGTTGCATGCTCCCACAACTCTTGTGGCGCGGCGGAAGCGGTAAACTAAAATTTTCTTTGCATGCAACACGCACTTAACCGAAGATCTTGTCTAAACCACAACTAGTAAACCCCAACTAGAGATCTTATCTACTATGTTAGGGATTATACCTTGATGATACGGTCCTTCGGGTCTTCTCTTGGATGCAACTCCTTTGCTCCTTTCTCCTCTTTTGTAGACTCCTCGGCTCCTTTAGATGTTGCCGACGTTTTCGATCTCCGGCCACCGAAGACATAGATGATCCACCCGAGAGTTTTCGTACAAGCTTGAAACTCTTTTCAAGAATTTAACCGAGAGACCAAATTTGCTAGAAAAGGTCACTAGGATGATGTAGAGATAATTGTATTGGATTAACTTGAAATCCTAAGCTTTGGATTCACATCTCATGTGAGGGTTAAAGCTAGGAAGAATGATCACCATCATTTTTCTTTCTCTCTTCTTATAAACTTGTTATGATACACTTATCATAATTTTGTGTAGGAATGAAATGCCTTGATTTCACATCTCATGTGAAGGTATTTATAAGAAGAATGGAGGGGAGAATAATTGCATTTATAATTAAAAAGTTCAAGCATGATGGAAAAAGAATTTAGCACTAACTAAAGCATGTATTATGAAAGAAGTATCATGCTTTAATAGTACATCCACTTCAACAAACATGTTATCATGCTTATACCTTTTAATTTACACCTCACTTATTTATTTTCACAAAATAAATGATGTCATAATTATGTCATTATGAGGTGGCATCTTCTAGAAGGTATTTTGTAACAATTACAAAAATACCCCTCCTCCGTATACCGTATACCGTATACTGTATACCCGCATCCGAATTCCGAAAAATACGAATACCATTAATCCAATAATATAATACCGGTGTCCGTCCAGTATTATTCTTCCGATTATTATTCCTGTAACAATTACACGAACATAATCGAAAACCTGCCGCAACACTTTACGGCTGCCGTAACAACTTACGGTTTCTACATCTTTTGCCTGAACGAGAGAACCCTCTATGTGGGACTCTAAAGACTCGTCAGTACGCTGGCAATGGGTTTAACCACAAGCACGTCAGTGGCACTAGCTGTACGTAACGGCTACCCAGGTACATGACGAAAAGGTGGCCGACGAGCGAACTCATCACAATCCTTACGAGCCTGTAAGCAACACTTACCGTACAGTCCGGTCTCTTCGTCTGATACGTCGCATATAAAGTCTAGGGGTGGTAAATGTCAGACCCCAGTAACTTTATAAGTCATGTTGATTTATGGCTCATAACAGGTCGAGGAACTACTGATAACACTTATCAGTAAACCTCGAGAACCCTGGCCAGGGATTTAGGTGTTATAGCCGATCAAACATAGCGCGACATCAACTCCCTATACCGGGAGAGACGAAACCCCTCCTATCGCTCACTGTCTCCATATGATTCGGGACTGTACCCAAAATCCACCTGTTTGCACAACTCAGTAGAGTCGTGGTAGGGAGGAAATCAAAGTACAGTGGGAATCACACAAGACTCTATGACGATCTCGGGTCTACAGACTAACCTGTACAAGTGTCACCAGAGAACTGCTATCTGACAATAGGTATATATACCATCTAGGAGTTCTCGGCGAGTCCGTTCAGTGTACCCAGTCTCCACTGAGCACCCGTACACCATCCTTGATGTCAAACACCGATGGATATGGGATCATCCATCGCCCATCATATGGGTCAAGATGCGTATACGCTAGTCTACTCTGGTGTATCGATGCCCTGTCTCGACACACCCTCGACTAGGAACAGTTATAGGATGTACTCATAGACTACCGTGGCCCCACTAGTATGATCTCATCATAGTCCCAGTAGTCGAGTACATCCTAAGGGCTTTATCAACATGTAACAAAAGAGACAATCAGAGTACATGTTAAGATAAAGTACAACCAGATAGCGTACTATCATGTTGAGCAAGAAAGTCCTTCCCTATATATGTCCAAGCATCCACTACAATATACATCGTATGTACAGTAATGGCCTCTAGGGCACACATATAACTAACAATCTCCCACTTGCACTAGGGCCATCTGTTGTGGTATCATATACCAAACAATCAGCTGTGGTTGAAGTATCTCATACTTAACCATCCCATAAAAGTCTCTACTGGGAAAAAGCCTTAGTGAGTGGATCCGCTCTGTTGTCCTCTGTATCTACTCTCCTAACCTCGATCTCCCTGGAGATCAACCATCTCTATGATCAGGTGATGCTGCCTAAGAATTATATCTGGATTTCTGATGGGACGGTAGTTCCTTGGCTAAAGCCACAACCCCATTGTCACACAATGGTAGGAACGAAGTTCATCTTATGAACTTTTATATATATCCAGACTTTATCTTTGGTAGCATCCTTAGTAATGACGTATCTTGCCTTTCTTGTATGTCACGGTATCTAGCTTGGAACTCTTCCAACATACCGTCCCTCTACTAAGGGTAAAGACAATGACTGCGACTGACATTCAGTCGTCTTTATCACCCTGGAACCTTTCCAGTGATTCTCCCTAGGATCAATGGATACTATCTCACTACAACTAGTGAGTATCCTAACATCCATTTAGATCTATCTCATAGATCAAAAACTCAGGATTTATGAGGTATCACTTTGATCTTATATGGAGAATCTTATGTGATAAGCGGAGATTGACCGAGTGTATCATAGGAAACTACTTCCCTATCAAGAGTATGTCATCCACGTACTCTACGAGGATCACCACCATACTCCATACCACGAGGTTCAACCATTTTGATGAAGTCAAACTCTTTGACTACCACATCAAAACAAATGTTCCAACTCGGCTGTGATTCTCCCCAGGATCAATTGATACTATCTCACTACAACTAGTGAGTATCCTAATATCCATTTAGATCTATCTCATAGATCCAAAACCCTGGATTTAGGAGGTATCACCTTTGATCCTATATGGAGAATCTTTATAATAAGAGGAGATTGACTGAGCGTAACATAGGAAACTCCTTCCCTATCAAGAGTATGTCATCCACGTACTCTACGAGGATCACTACCATACTCCCTACTATCTTTTATGTATATACAAGGTTCATCTATTATTTTGATGAAGTCAAACTCTTTGACTACCACGTCAAAACAGATGTTCCAACTCCGCGATGCCTGTTTTATCGCATAAAACATCTTGCACACTTTTCCGCTGCTCCCACTGTCTACGAAACCCTCTGGCTGTGTACTCATAGACGCTCTCTTCTAAAACTTCATTTAGAAAAGCTGTCATGACACCCAACCACCAGATATCGTAGTCAAGGTATGTAGCAGTGGCAAGTAGGATCTGGATGGACTTAAGCATAGCTTTGAAAGTCTTAACTTTTCCATGTACACCAAGTAATCTTCTCAAGATACACTTGCTCCTGATGGGGATTTAACCCTTCAGACAAAGCAACCAAAGTCCATATTTTGATGGTGTATAAGGATTCCATCTCAGATCGCTAATCATCCAGCCATTCTTACAGAGTCCCACTCCTGATGGCCTGCTCGAAACTAGTTAGGTCATACCACTTTGGTCAGCCAACAACCCCATCCCATAGGGTCTCCGTGGCACCAAAAGGTCCTTCAGCATCTACTTTCTATGCATGCCCTCTTGCGAGGACTACAACCCGCCGGAACACCTTCCGGTCTCGGGACACGCTGGGGTAATATGAAATCCTCGCTCCCACTGTCATAGAGAAACCAAAGTATCTCTTAGGTGGGTGTGGAACCCTACTAGATCGGCGGAGAGGCTGAGGTTCGTTAGTGTCTTATTGAATCTTTTGGTTCTACCAAATCATTTGCTGTAGCTGGAACTCCTTCCAGTTCTACCACTAATTTCTTCACAAGAAATTCCCTTTCACAAAGGTGGCATGCTGAGAAACAAAACAACTTTTGTTCTTCGGTTAGGTCATCTGTTGTAGTTTGTATAGCTGGAACGCCTTCCAGTTCTACCTTATGACCACTAATCTCTTCACAAGAAATTCCCTTTCACAAAGGTGGCATGCTGAGAAACAAAACAACTTTTGTTCCTCGTTAGGTCATCTGTTGTAGTTTGTATAGCTGGAACGCCTTCCAGTTCTACCTTATGACCACTAATTTCTTCACAAGAAATTCCCTTTCACAAAGGTGGCATGCTGAGAAACAAAACCACTTTTGTTTCTCTGTTAGGTAGAAGATATTCCCTTGCTAATGCTTGGGATATCCAACAAACTTCCACAGTTTTGACTTTGCCTCGAGCTTGTCCGGATTTAGGTTTTTAGACGTAGGCCGGACAACCCCAAATCTTAACATCTTTAAGAGATGGGCTCTTCCCATACCATATCACATATGGAGTAGTAGGCACCTGATTTGATTGGAACCCTATTCAATAGATACGCAGCTTCGCAAGTGCATAACTCCCAAAAGGAAAATAGGAAACTCAGTAGTACTCATCATGGAGCACACCATATCACATAGGGTGCATTCGCTCCGCCCCGATATACCATCGTGCTATGGTGTATACGGAGGAGTAATGCTGAGAGAGAATCTCATTCTCTTTTAGAATAGTCCAGGATTTCCATGCACAAGTATTCTCCTCCTTGATCTCATCAAAGGACATAATACTTATATCCGTTTTTGGTTCTCTACTTCCAATTTATATTCTGTGAATATCTCAAAAGCTTTGGACCTATGTTTCAACAGGAACATATGTCTGAATCTTGAGAGATTATCAGAGAATGTAACGAAGTACAAGGAACCGGTCATGGCATATGTAGACAGGGGACCTTTCATACATCATCATGTATCAATCCCAAGAGTTCACTAACTCTCTCTGTTTCCAATAAACAGAGCTATGGTCATTTAATCTTTGTGACATGACTGACAAGTTTCACAAGATGTAAATTCAAACTGGTTTAAATATGCATCTAAAATGTAACTTCAGTCAGCCGGGTCGCATTGATCTGACCTAGTCTACAATGCCTCAAGAAGGATCCGTCCATTTCTGAACTCTTCCTCGTGTGTGTGTTCTATATACTGAGAACTGTAGTTTGATTTAGAACGTCTATGCTTTTAGATAACGTGCCTGAACCGATCAACACTTGATATAGGAAATGTTCAAAACATTATCCATCAATACAAAATTTTATCATTTCTTTACTAATAAAGAGATTGATATGATTTTGTATATCAGGTTCGGTATCTAATAGCATTTGTTCAGAATCAATGTATTCTTAATACAGGGTGACAGTGACCAACAGACTTGGCTGCAACACTTGCCCCGTTTTCTGTCTCATGAAACTTATCACCCGTTCTCAGTTTTTCTACCCTTTTGTAGCCCTATGTAACTGATTACATATCTGGGATCATGATCCAGTATCAAATACCCAGGATGCAGAGGATACTGAGAAACAGTTCTTTGTAATGAACACACCCGAAGGAGATGCATCATATGCACTTTCTTCGTTTGGGCGGCATAGGAATTCTGGTATTTCCCTATTTCCTGCTCTGTCTTATAACAATTATAAGTTGGAGCGGGACCAACGTTCCCCAGCTCAATATAACAAGCGGGTTCAGTCAATATATCCGTATTTATTATCTTGATTAAGGCATGATATGGTCACTATCTGGAGAGAGAGAGAGATGAAAACACTTTAGCGTATGCTCTTTGCAAGATTTAGATTGGTTATTATCTAATCCAGATGTCTCCCACTGTTTTTATCAAATCCTCCTTCAAACCCTAAAAGGTAAGATTAGCCGGGAATAATTACACCCTATAATTTCATCAAATTGTCTTGTGTAAAATTTTCCCAGGAGTAACTCTTACTCGCAGTGAGATCGGGATCCAACTATCATATAGAAGGTATGCAATCTCATTGCAAATTTCAACTCTTGAAATTCCCGATATGGTTTCTACCCCTAGTCACTTATGACCTTGGCTATGGTCAACATATCATAAGTACTAGTCAAGTTCTACCCGTCATTTCGTGATTAGCCAGACCCACCCATATGACCCTTGACTATGATCAACATAATCACATGAATGTCCTAACTAATCGCATCATATGCTTTGTAGGAATACATCACTTAGCTACCGTACACTACGCCTCGGCTATGGTCGACATACGTAGCACGAATACTAAGTACTCTGCTTCCTAAAATGACGGAGGGCAACGGATGGTTTTTTATGAAAACCTTTAACGTTTTGAACTTGATATCGTTGTAGAATCAAGTGGGAAGGAGTGGTTTAAGCTCCAGTTTAAAAATCGAATGGTTTTATAGTATCTTTCTAATTTTACTAAAGAGGTCACTCCCGGTGAAGAGATCTCGGCTCTTTCCTTATCGAATAAGGTGCTGGATATGAAAATACCATGATGCAAAGCAAAGCTAGATCAACTATAAAATCAATTCGAGTTCTTTGTAACATTTTCCAGTTTCGCTAAAGGGGTCACTCCCGGTGAAGGGATCTCGGCCCTTTCCTCATCGAATGAGGTGCAGGATATTCAAAAATACCACTATGCAAAACAAAAACTAGAGTTACCCTTTTTCAAAAAGTTTGATTCTACAACATCTTTAGGTTTCTTTCTATTAACATTAATCACATTAATGTGGTCCCATCATTTACGTTTCCTAAATATCACAGAAAAGAAACGCAAATAGAACGTACGCTTATGCCATCCGCATTTGCCACTGGGCCCTGTCATACACCGTTAGGTTACTTAACTAACGGCAGAGCGGGGGCTAGACTAGTGCGGGTGCAAAACATAAGCAACGTTTATTATATATATCTCATATATAAATATAGCCATTTCAGATCACAGATGAATGCATTGGATATACTAGGAATTCCGTGTTTCATTTAAGCCCTTAATGAAAAACGGGTTCCACGGTTGTGATGAATAGCCAAAACCCCCCTAGACCCCTACGGGTGCGGCAAACTACCCGCCTAATTCCCGAAGTGTAGCAACCTCCCTCAACAATTGAGTAGGCCACTCGGCACTTGGAGAACCCGGTAGTTTGTGCACCCCACCTTGGGTCTATCCTAGGAGCAAAAACAGTAAAAAGAAATTATACAATATAACATTGCTTTTTACAAATTACATGGAATGATAGAAAAGGAAAAACACTCTTCTCACACCCCCCGGCCATTCATCACAACGATCCAACACATTCATATACACATACCATCTCATGATATCCATATGTGCAACCCCCACTAATCGTCATATAGCAATTAGCGGACGTTTCAAACACATATAACAAAAACGAAAACCCGATTAGCCAAGCACCTTAGAATTTCGATCGATAATTTTTAAAACCATGCCAACACTTGACATGTCCCTGTACAAACATCTTTATACAAATCTTAACATCCCAGAAACCCTATTCTGCCAATATGAGATCACTGTAGGAAACCGAGTCAACTCCGCGTTGACTAGGCCGCGGATCCGCGGCCAAACCCAGGGTTTGGCCGCGCTTCCGCGCCTGTCTTGGCGAGTTGGGACTCCGGTTTTCTACAGTGATCTTATAAATCCCTGCCTGTATTTTTAAGGTATGTCAAATTATTTTTGGAACACTTTCAAAAACTGACAGCAGCAGGGGCAGAATACGAGTTTTCGGGAGAAAAAACTGTCGATCGAGCTTCTAACTTTTGGCTAACATCTAATTGTGGTTTAGTTAGGCTCTGATACCATGTTGGTGAGTGTTGCATGCTCCCACAACTCTTGTGGCGCGGCGGAAGCGGTAAACTAAAATTTTCTTTGCATGCAACACGCACTTAACCGAAGATCTTGTCTAAACCACAACTAGTAAACCCCAACTAGAGATCTTATCTACTATGTTAGGGATTATACCTTGATGATACGGTCCTTCGGGTCTTCTCTTGGATGCAACTCCTTTGCTCCTTTCTCCTCTTTTGTGGACTCCTCGGCTCCTTTAGATGTTGCCGACGTTTTCGATCTCCGGCCACCGAAGACATAGATGATCCACCCGAGAGTTTTCGTACAAGCTTGAAACTCTTTTCAAGAATTTAACCGAGAGACCAAATTTGCTAGAAGAGGTCACTAGGATGATGTAGAGATAATTGTATTGGATTAACTTTAAATCCTAAGCTTTGGATTCACATCTCATGTGAGGGTTAAAGCTAGGAAGAATGATCACCATCATTTTTCTTTCTCTCTTCTTATAAACTTGTTATGATACACTTATCATAATTTTGTGTATGAATGGAATGCCTTGATTTCACATCTCATGTGAAGGTATTTATAAGAAGAAATGGAGGGGAGAATAATTGCATTTATAATTAAAAAGTTCAAGCATGATGGAAAAAGAATTTAGCACTAACTAAAGCATGTATTATGAAAGAAGTATCATGCTTTAATAGTACATCCACTTCAACAAACATGTTATCATGCTTATACCTTTTAATTTACACCTCACTTATTTATTTTCACAAAATAAATGATGTCATAATTATGTCATTATGAGGTGGCATCTTCTAGAAGGTATTTTGTAACAATTACAAAAATACCCCTCCTCCGTATACCGTATACTGTATACCCGCATCCGAATTCCGAAAAATACGAATACCATTAATCCAATAATATAATACCGGTGTCCGTCCAGTATTATTCTTCCGATTATTATTCCTGTAACAATTACACGAACATAATCGAAAACCTGCCGCAACACTTTACGGCTGCCGTAACAACTTACGGTTTCTACATCTTTTGCCTGAACGAGGGAACCCTCTATGTGGGACTCTAAAGACTCGTCAGTACGCTGGCAATGGGTTTAACCATAAGCACGTCAGTGGCACTAGCTGTACGTAACGGCTACCCAGGTACATGACGAAAAGGTGGCCGACGAGCGAACTCATCACAATCCTTACGAGCCTGTAAGCAACACTTACCGTACAGTCCGGTCTTTTCGTCTGATACGTCGCATATGAAGTCTAGGGGTGGTAAATGTCAGACCCCAGTAACTTTATAAGTCATGTTGATTTATGGCTCATAACAGGTCGAGGAACTACTGATAACACTTATCAGTAAACCTCGAGAACCCTGGCCAGGGATTTAGGTGTTATAGCCGATCAAACATAGCGCGACATCAACTCCCTATACCGGGAGAGACGAAACCCCTCCTATCGCTCACTGTCTCCATATGATTCGGGACTGTACCCAAAATCCACCTGTTTGCACAACTCAGTAGAGCCGTGGTAGGGAGGAAATCAAAGTACAGTGGGAATCACACAAGACTCTATGACGATCTCGGGTCTACAGACTAACCTGTACAAGTGTCACCAGAGAACTGCTATCTGACAATAGGTATATATACCATCTAGGAGTTCTCGGCGAGTCCGTTCAGTGTACCCAGTCTCCACTGAGCACCCGTACACCATCCTTGATGTCAAACACCGATGGATATGGGATCATCCATCGCCCATCATATGGGTCAAGATGCGTATACGCTAGTCTACTCTGGTGTATCGATGCCCTGTCTCGACACACCCTCGACTAGGAACAGTTATAGGATGTACTCATAGACTACCGTGGCCCCACTAGTATGATCTCATCATAGTCCCAGTAGTCGAGTACATCCTAAGGGCTTTATCAACATGTAACAAAAGAGACAATCAGAGTACATGTTAAGATAAAGTACAACCAGATAGCGTACTATCATGTTGAGCAAGAAAGTCCTTCCCTATATATGTCCAAGCATCCACTACAATATACATCGTATGTACAGTAATGGCCTCTAGGGCACACATATAACTAACATATACGAGAGGAGTCCCACTATTCCAAAGAAAAAGGCATACGGAGCACAACGAACCGTTCAGCCACGGTACAACAGCAATGGATATTCAAGTTAGGCGTATTAAAGTGACCGTCTCGTGCCACTTCTAACACATTCCGTAAAAGTATACCCCGTTAAAAACCCCATAATGTATTTTGTATTGATTGTATTATTTTGTTATATAGATAGATGACTTTCCGAAACCATGATATCATGTAAATGGAATGGATATAAATGGATAGTCATGTAATCAGAATATATCCATGGTTCGGTTCGGTCGAGTCATGTTGATATAGATTGAATTCTGGTATAACTGGATTCATGTTGTATTGTAGTTATACTTGAGTTGAATTCAAGTCAGATTGATTTCATATTAGTCAGAGACTCTGTCTGAGTCAAACACTTTAAAAGAAGTTGAAGTCCTGAATTAGTTTTGATATTATCGGTAACTGCTGCACATGGACGATAGGAATTGTGTTTTTTTCCAAGACAATTACCATGTTGATAACACCGTTGTTAGGTTGTCTACCTTAAATAGGCAAGCACCCATATTCTCTGGCTCCCTGAGGCTCAAAAGAACTGGTCCCGTTTAAACCTATGTTTACTAGGGTTTTATTGTAAATTAATATAACTTGAGGGGGTTTTATGAAAAATATTTTTGATATATTTTCAAAATACAGCTCAAGTATTTGATTATCGTCTTTAAGGTTTTCATAATTAATTTTTTATAAAGTGAAATATTCTAGTGGATTTACCCTAGATTTCATTGTATATGGTTTTTTAATGTAATATTGGAATTGTATTGGTTTGTAATGGTAGTTTCATGAAATTTGTGATTCCTTTGATTTAGAAAACATGGAATATATATATTGTATACTTAAAGTAGATATTTTGATAGTATTTATATATGTTTATAAAAATAGAACTTATTTATTAAATAGAAATCATATTTTTCTTAAAACTTACATTAAAATTCCATCGAGATCGAATGCTCCTTGCAGAGGTCTGCATCTCGCTCTACTAGGTCCGAGAATATGCGATAACCCGCACCATACCGATCGGGGTTACCCAAAATGGGTTGTAGAGGTGTATTTGCAAGGAATTAAATAATACACTTTTAAAATTTTAAAAGTTTATGGTATTTAAGTGTAAACTCGTATTTTTCCACAAACTAATTTTCCACAAATCATCGTGCTATGTGAAAAATATGTGTTGTGATGAGATAGGTCATTACTTCGTGAGTTTTCTAAAGGTATTATGGGTAAAATGAATAAACAATGGCGTATATAAACAAGATGGTATTTTACTATAAAAGTGAAATAGAAATTACAATACGAATTATTTTGAGATGAATCTTATTCTAATGTGTTTATTTATATTTGTTAAATATTATAACAAGATATGGTAATTTATTTTTTTTAAATAAAAATTGTATTTTTAAAGAAAAGAGTCGGAAACCGGAATAACTCCGCTTCTGACGAGTTTTGAAAAGAAGATATTTAAGACAAGAAGTTGAGAAGGGTGAAAGGGACTTACTGATTGAATATAAAGAGGAAAGATAGAGAAAGCTATTGGAATCATCGGGAAGTCGTTTCATCACCAGAATCTTCCCGAAACGTCGCCGGAACCTTGCCCTTTGCTAATTCCACTTGTACAACTTGGGACCTAGAAATTTTAGAGAATTTTTGTATAGGATTTCTGAATGAGGAAGGGTGAAATATAGTGTGGTATTTATAGGGAAAATTAGGGTTTACGGTACTGAATTTGAGAATTAAAATGAGCATTAAATTTTGGTTTAATAGTGATTTTAAATTCTCTGGATAATTGCAGAATAAACAAACAACATGGAGGTGGTGGGGCAGACCAAGGGGTGCCAGGGAAAAAATCCAAGGCAATCCCTATGGATATTCCCAGTGGTGCCGGCCTCCCCTTCATATCTTGCTGGTCCAAATCCGGTGAGATGGGCCCGGATCTCCGCCACATGTTCTTATCGCTCGGTATACCTCAGTGCACGCGTTTGATTACTTTATGACTTTTCATTTTACGTGTTGTGCACGTGCAAATTTTTGAGCTTCTAAAAGATTAAAATAAAAATCAACAAAAAATAATGTGGCTGGGTGGAATTCGATCACAGGGGCTACGTCACAGCAGTGCAAGGATTTACCAATGAACTACAAGTGCTTTCTTGTGGTTCAAAAGAAATTCAAATACTTATAGTGTACACAGGATTGCAAATACTCCATTTGTACATTAACTTTTAATCAAATTTTCTGTACACTGAAACAGAGTTGTTACAAGGAGATGGCCAAGCTCTACTCAAAGATTGATGACTTGACAAACGTCGTCTTAGATCTCACGGTCCAAGTCGCCTCTCAGCCGCCCAATCAAGCGCAGGGCTCTGCTCATGAACTAGGGAACAGTGTCCCGAGACAGCTGACGTCTATTCCCTCAAATCCAAAGGTGGACAAGCCGCATGAAAGTCGGCAGTAGCCTATCTCGGGAAATATCTTGACTACCGATGACAGCAACCCGCTAACGCAATATCTAATCATGGATTTGGTCGCCAATAAAGTCAAAACATTGGTAGCGAAGCCAGAGAGCAAAAAGATGTCAGCAGTAGCGGGAGACCATATCCTGCTCGGTACGATCTTATGGTGTTTCCCACTGGCTATGTCTTCCCCAAATGAAAGTTTCGATGGGACAGGAAATGTGAACCGATACATCGCCCAATTTAAAGCATCATGCGTGAATACTGGGAGCAATGATGCGCTCCTTCTCCGTTAGTTTGTCAATAGCTTGACCGATATTGCTTTCGATTAGTATGCAAGCATACCGGATGAATCGATCACGACGTTCGCTCAAATAGAATCCATGTTCAACCAAAGGTTCATGAGCATCAGCGATAAAATCACCATTGCCGACCTCGTAAGGACCGAGCCAAAGAACAACAAAAGCAACATGTATTTTATAGTCCGATGGTGCAATCTCTCTGTCAAATGTGAACCGTCGTTGGAGCAAGACCAATCCGTCGGTCTTCTTATAGAAAATCTGAACAACTGGATGAAACCTAACCCGTGCACCGCATGCCTCAAAACATTCCAAGAGCTGACCAAGAAAGTTCAAATGTTGGAACGCTCAAAACCTGAGTCTACTCAAGGTCTCCAAACAGACCGAAACATCGGAGGGACGACGACCGGAAAAGCTGTAACAACCCTAAACTTTATGTACAACTTTCTGTATAATTTTTTCAAAAATACAGAAAGGGGTATTTTTGCCTGAGCACAAGTTATAAATTTGTTTTGCTTTTTAATAGCAAGAAGGAGCTTGTAGCTCATTGGTAAGACCTTGCACTGCTAAACCAAGCCACCAGAGTTCAAATCCCATCACCCATATTATTTTTTAATACTGTTTTATTTTAATAATTTTAGAATTCCAAGAGTCTACATGGGATAAACCCGTAAAACCGCACTACACTAATAAAACAAACTGGCCCAAGGGGTAAATGAAGAGACGAGGAACCCAACGAGCGCCGGACTCGGCCGGACCGCCGAGTCCCCAACATGAAAGTTGGGCCTCTTCACCTCCCCATCACTCCTGCATACTTTATTTCCTTGGATCGGTTCCAGAGACCCTTTAAAACCCTAATTACTCCATTTTTAATACATTTTAATACAATTTTCATTTCACCCTTTCACCTACCCTAAACACTAGCCTTACCCTATAAATACAACCCTTAAACACTCCCCCCTCACTCCAAAATTCTGATCAAAACTCTCAAGAAATCCCTAGAAGTTTAGTGTGCATTTGAAGTGAACAAAAGGCGAAAACTCTGGCGAAATTCTGACGACAACCCTAGGAGCACCCGGCGACGAAACGATGCACCGGCATCTCCTACCATTCCCTCGTCCTCTCTTCTAATCTCTAAACACATAAGTCCCACCTCCCTCTTCTCTATTCTTTTCTAAAAACACGTATTTCTAAATACCGACGGAATCGAAGTTAATCCGATTCAGTTCGTCCTAAAAATCTCACTTTTTCTTAAATACAATCATACTAAACCCTTACATGTTGACTATTAAACATTAACAAGTCATATTGAAAAAGTTTCATATCAAAAGGATTTCTATTTCAATTTTTATCGTACTTTTTCACTAAAATACCATGTAGTTTAATTTCGACATTTAAAACATCACAATCTTACTATACCTTTAAATAGATCACGAGGTAATGACCTACCTCCTCACACACTCATATGAAATATAGAACAATACCTTTCGGAAATATAGAATACGGGAAAACGAAACTTTACATATAAATACCACTAACTATTAAAATCATTTTCTATAATAATTCGTATTTTTATAAATCTTGGCAAAGCGCCGCTACAACCCATTTTGGGGAATCCGACTGGGATGGTGCGGATTATCGCACATCCCTGAGCTTAGTAGTGCGAGATGCAGACCTCCGCAAGGAGTATTCGGTCTCGAAAGATTTAAAATACAAATACCTTAAGAAAATGAGATTTCTAGAAATATAATATATATTAAAATTTATATATATAAATATGTATATATATATCTCATTAAAATATCTATTTTGTAATAATATGAATATTCCAACTTTTTCCTAAAATCACAAGAATCACTTTACATTAAAATACCATGAATTCCATACAAGACCAACACTTTACAATTAAATACCATGTATTATGAAAAATAAGTTTATTCACTAGAAATGTCACAATGCTAAAATCTACAACTATGAAAACTCTAAAGATGATAATTAAATACTTGGGATGTATTTTGAAAATTATAAAAAAATTATTTTTACATAAAACCCTCTCAAGTTCTATAAATTACCCTAAGGACCCTAATAAATATAGGTTTAAGCGGGACCAATATCTTGAACCTCAGGGAGCAGGAGAAGTGGGTGCTTGCCTATCTAAGGTAGACAACTTAACAACGGTGTTATCAATACGGTAATCGTCTTTGGAAAATATACAAATTCTGCCGCCCATGTGCAGCGGTTACCGATAACATCAAAACAATCAGGACTTCAATTTCTTTTCTAATTGTTCTGACTCAGACTGAGTCTCATTATAAATAATCTGACTTGAATATGATTCAAGCACAAACTACAATTCAACATGAATCCATGAATACATATATTCAATCTATTTAATCTATATTGACTGAACCGGACCATGGATATACTTCCATTTACATGATTCTCCGGTTACATCCAGGATTCTCCAGTTACATCGGATATCATGGTTTCGGCAAGTCATCCAATTATACAATTTATATTACAAGACAATACAAGTTGCAATACAATTTATAATACAAACAATACAATCAAGACATCGCGGGGTTTAAGGGGTAGATTGGTACAGAAGGTGTTAGAAGTGGAACGAGACTACAACCATAAGACACCTAACCTATTCCGTTGTTGTTGTACCGTGGCATAAACGGTTCCCTGAGTTCCTGATACCTCAGTCTCCGGGGCAAGTGAGACTCCTCTCGTATACATTGGCATCCTTCTGTACCAAGTTACAAACAACAGCGTTAACACTCAATACAACAATATAACAATATATTACAACTGTAAAAGCTACACTCTCTCTCTTACTCTCTGTCTTTTCTATTTCTCCCTTATCCTTGGGACTTATCGAGCGATTGTTCGCTGACGACATTCCTTCTCTTTCTTCTTTGGAATGTTTTCAGGTGATCTGAACACTTAGGAGATCGAGCCTACTAGTGAGGACTTGGATCAGCTTGCTTACGACCTAGAGCTCTAGCTTCATTATACACAATTTCATTTCAGTACTTTTCATTTCTGTTATGCCACTGTTTAGGCATTGCTTTCATTCAGTTGTATTTACTTTTCCATGTATTGTAAAAAGAATGTGAATAAATAAAGTTGTTGTTTTATTATATCTTGTCTCTTGTGCATTTATATTTATATTGCTTAGATACGCTTAGCGTATTTACTTCAAAGTAAATACGTAGCGGCCTCGTCGCATCCTTTTCACCGTACATCGGGAAATGGGGCGTGACAGGTTTTGTTGGCGGCCCATGCAGGTCAAAGCTGTATAGAACCCTACTATACAGTTCTGTTCTGCGTGAACAAGCTAAGCAATATAACACAAGAACCAGCAACTGAAAATATTCTTTACAATTCATGTTTCTTGAATCTTATAATTTCATATATTTTGAATCTGTCCTAACCCAAAATTCCCTCACCTCTTTTATAATCTTACCAAAACCTTCGCATTCTTTCGTTCTTTCACATATTTTTCATACACTACCAATAGTTCTATCACCAAACTTTTCTTGAATCTGTTACACTTTCCTTTTACAAATTTCGAGGACGAAATTTTTATAAGGAGGGTAGAATGTAACAATCCTAAACTTACTGTACAATTTTCTGTACAATTTTTTTTAAAATACAGAAAGGGGTATTTTTTCCTGAGCACAAGTTATAAATTTGTTTTGCTTTTTAATAGCAAGAAGGAGCTTTTAGCTCATTTGTAAGACCTTGGACTACTGAACCAAGCCACCAGAGTTCAAATCCCACCACCCATATTATTTTTCAATATTGTTTTATTTTAATATTTTTAGAACTCAAAGATTCTACACGTGCTAAACCCAAAAAACCCCACTACAATAATAAAACAAACTGGCCTAGGGGGTAAATGAAAAGACGAGGAACCCAACAAGCGCCGGACTCGGCCGCATCGGCCGGCGACTCGGCCGACTCGGGCTGCCGCTCCCGGCCGGACTCGGCCGGACCGCTAAGTCCCCAACATGAAAGTTGGGCCTCTTCACCTTCTCCTCACTCCTGCATACTTTATTTCCTTTGATCGGTTCCAGAGACCCTTTAAAATCCTAATTACTCCATTTTTAATACATTTTAATACAATTTTCATTTCACCCTTTCACCTATCCTAAACCCTAACCTTACCCTATAAATACAACCTTTAAACACTCCCCCCTCATTCCAAAATTCTGATCAAAACTCTCAAGAAATCCCTAGAAGTTTAGTGTGCATTTGAAGTGAACAAAAGGCGAAAGCTCCGGCGAAATTCCGACGATAACCCTAGGAGCTCCCGGCAACGAAACGACGCACCAGCGCCTCCTACCGTTCCCTCTTCCTCTCTTCTAATTTCTAAACCCATAAGTCCCACCTCTCTCTTCTCTATTCTTTTCTGAAAACACGTATTTCTAAATACCGATGGAAACGGAGTTAATCCGATGTCCGATTCGGTTCTTCCTAAAAATCTCACTTTTTCTTAAATACAATCATACTAAACCCTTACTTGTTGACTATTAAACATTAACAAGTCATATTGAATAAGTTACATATCAAAAAGATTTTTATTTCAATTTTTATCGTACTTTTTCACTAAAATACCATGTAGTTTAATTTCGACATTTAAAACATCACAATCTTGCTATACCTTTAAATAGATCACGAGATAATGACCTACTTCCTCACACACTCATATGAAATATAGCACAATATCTTTCGGGAATATAGAATACGGGAAAACGAAACTTTACATATAAATGCCACTAACTATTAAAACCATTTTATATAAAAATTCTTATTTTTATAAATTTTTGCAAAGCGCTGCTACAACCCATTTTGGGGAACCCGACTGGGATGGTGCGGATTATCGCACATCCCTGGGCTTAGTAGTGCGAGATGCAGACCTCCGCAAGGAGCATTCGGTCTCGAAAGATTTAAAATACAAATATCTTAAGAAAATGAGATTTCTAGAAATATAATATATATTAAATTTTTTTATATAAATATGTATATATATATATCATTAAAATTCCTATTTTGTAATAATATGAATATTTCAACTTTTTCCTAAAATCACAAGAATCACTTTATATTAAAATACCATGAATTCTATACAAGACCAACACTTTACAATTAAATACCATGTATTATGAAAAATAGGTTTATTCACTAGAAATGTCACAATGCTAAAATCTACAACTATGAAAACTCTAAAGATGATAATTAAATACTTGGGGTGTATTTTGAAAAGTATACAAAAATTATTTTTACATAAAACCCTCTCAAGTTCTATAAATTACCCTAAGGACCCTAGTAAATATAGGTTTAAGCGGGACCAATCTCTTGAGCCTCAGGGAGCCGGAAAAGTGGGTGCTTGCCTATCTAAGGTAGACAACTTAACAACGGTGCTATCAACACGGTAATCGTCTTTGAAAAATATACAAATTCTGCCGCCCATGTGCAGCGGTTACCGATAACATCAAAACAATCAGGACTTCAATTTCTTTTCTAATTGTTCTGACTCAGACTGAGTCTCATTATAAATAATCTGACTTGAATATGATTCAAGCATAAACTACAATTCAACATGAATCCATGAATACATATATTCAATCTATTTAATCTATATTGACTGAACCGGACCATGGATATACTTCCATTTACATGATTCTCCGGTTACATCCATGATTCTCCAGTTACATCCATTTACGGATATCATAGTTTCGGCAAGTCATCCAATTATACAATTTATATTACAAGACAATACAAGTTGCAATACAATTTATAATACAAACAATACAATCAAGACATCGCGGGGTTTAAGGGATAGATTGGTACAGAAGGTGTTAGAAGTGGAACGAGACTACAACCATAAGACGCCTAACCTATATTCCGTTGCTGTTGTACCGTGGCATAAACGGTTCCTTGAGTTCCTGATACCTTAGTCTCCGGGGAAAGTGAGACTCCTCTCGTATACACTGGCATCATTCTGTACCAAGTTACAAACAACAACGTTAACACTCAATACAACAATATAACAATATAGTACAACTATATAAGCTACGCTCTCTCTCTCTTACTCTCTGTCTTTTCTATTTCTCCCTTATCCTTGGGACTTATCGAGCGATTGTTCGCTGACGACATTCCTTCTTTTTCTTTTTTGGAATGTTTTCAGGTGATCTGAACACTCAGGAGATCGAGCCTACTAGTGACGACTTGGATCAGCTTCCCTACGACCCAGAGCTCTAGCTTCATTGTACACATTTTCATTTCAGTACTTTTCATTTCTGTTATGCCACTGTTTAGGCATTGCTTTCATTCAGTTGTATTTACTTTTCCATGTATTGTAAAATGAATGTGAATAAATAAAGTTGTTGTTTTATTGTATCTTGTCTCTTGTGCATTTATATTTATATAGCTTAGATACACTTAGCGTATTTACTTCAAAGTAAATACGTAGCGGCCTCGTTGCGTCCCCTTCACCATACACCGAGTACTGGGACACACTATTGAAGATTGTTGCATCTTCAAGGATTGGGTCGGGAAACAATACAAGGCGGGAGAAATATCATTGTCTCCTAGCGTGTTGACAAACGATCGAGTCGCGACCGCCAATTTTATATACACAGAGACTGAAATATTTGGGGAACCGACCGCTCTCAATTGTTCACCCTCCTCTGAAAGGGGAAAACCACGACAACAATCCAAAGGTCTAGCGATTAACGTTGATGATGAGGGGGTAACAAACATATGCGCAATCCATACGGTCTACATGGTCGGACATGGAGAAACGGACCCTCCTATGCTTCACAGCCATGGTGATGATATGCTTGGCGCCGCTAAATATTGGCTCGTTTCAGATAATGATGAAGGCCCTGCTCGAGCTGCTAAGCAAAAGGAGCCTATGGTTCTTGGGGAATCAAGCTCGGGCGATAAGGATTGCACAGTCATCATCCCTAAAACTACAGAACAAGCGTTATTCCAATGGCTTCAAGAGCAATTTCAGGTTTGTGATAGGGAGTTAGCCAAGACCCGTTCCAAAGTCGACGATCTGGTGAATGTTGTGGAAAATCTCGCACCCGAGTCCTTCAAATGCAATCACAATAAAATCAAAATTTAGTCCATGAACCAGGGATTGATGTCCCAAAGCAAATAACAGCTATTCCCTCTGGTCTAAGAGCAAAATACCTTCATGAAAGTTGAAAGTGACTAACCCCCAGGAAAGTCCTGACGCATGTCTGCGACCAGTTGACATGGGACAAAATTATGGGAAAGTCATCAACAAATCCCGAAACTCTCCAGGACCTACTTAAAATAGACCAGATGCTGGAACATGTGGGTCCCGAATCTCTTCCAAACTACCAATATAACAACAAGTCCAAATATCCGGAGAATGACAACCGCAAAGGTGGGCCTCCTAAGGACACTGAATCCTCTAATGTATCTACCGACCAAAGCAGGCAAGGAGCAGGCATGCCTAATGCCGACCAGCCTCAAAAACCAGTGTTGGGAGGGGGAGGAGAATCGCCCCTGGAAGAGAAATTGAATAAGGTCTATTCTTTCATAAGGGACAGAGTTCGTAAAATATTCAAGGACGCCCTGAGAAACGGTCTGCAATTGCCTAAATCAAAAAGACCACATGAAGCAAACATGACTGATAATCCTTTGTACTGCCCATATCACAGAATGGTGAGTCATACCATTAAAGACTGCTTTGTTTTCAAGAATTGGGTGGAAAAACAATACAATGAGGGAGTGGTCTCATTGGCCAAAGACGCGTAAGCAGAAAACCAAGCTATGATCGTCCGCTCCATTCGAACAAGACCAAAACCCTCTGGGGGTAAACGGCTCAATCGCCCGCTCCAGAAAATGATCCAGTTCATCGCAGTTTCTACGGGACACATGTGAACGTCTCTCCAAAAGGACAAAGAGATCATTGAAGCGTCGTGAGATCAAAGTCCAAGGATTTTTGAATAAGTGCACAGTAAGGATGTTAGTGTATATGCCCTAGAGGCCATTACTGTATCATACTAGTTTGTATATTACTTAATGGAAGCTTGGGATATTCACCTTGTATAAACAATCTTGCTCAATATAGTAGTATGCTACTTGGTTTGTTTCTACTTCAATGTGTACTTGTGTTTATTTTACTATATCACTTATACGCATTAGTGGAGCCCTTAGGATCTTTTGCTTGATTACCAGCGTTGTGATGGCACTCACACTAGTGGGGGCTGGGTAATCTATAAGCACATCCTTATACAGGTCCCTAGTCGCAGGACTATCGAGACAGGGCATCGATACTCCGGAGTAGACTAGCGTATGCGCTTCTCATCCCAGTGTGGGAGATGGTCTGTCCCACAGCCATCAGTACGTCGTACTGGAGATAGTATACGGGTGCTCGTTGGGTTACGAGTATACTGGACAGGACTCGTCGGGAACTGACAGGTTGGTATTATACCTATCGTCAGTTATCAGTTCCCAGGTGACATGAGTACAGCTTAGTCCGCTGACTTGACACTGGCACTTCGCCTCGAGTGTATTCCCACTGCACTTTGATCACTACCCTACCACGGCTCAAAGGAGTCGTGCAAACAGGTGGTGGTTGGGTGCAGTCCCGAAGCACTTGGAGGCAGTGACGGTTAGACAGGATTCGTCTCTCCCGGTATTGGGGGTTGACATCGCACTGTGTCTAGGAGAGCCATTACACGAGTAGTCCCTGGCCAGGGCAAGCGAGATATACTGGTAGGCTTCCAGTGTTATCTCAGGGTGTTTTGGGCTTCACTCCGACACGACTTGTACCGCTATTAGGGGACTGACGTCTTACTGCCCCCTAGGCCCAACATGCGATGTATCAGACGAACAGACCGGACTGTACGGAGACTGTCACATTCAGACTCAGTAGGAGTTCAGATGGGGTTCACCTCGTCAGCCTTCTTGTCGGCATCTACCTGGGGACCGTTACGCACAGCTAGTGCCGCTTGCGGTCTGTAGTTAAACCCACTGCCAGCGTAGTGTCGAGTCTTTAGAGTCCCACACAGAGGGTATTCGCCTCTGGGCAAAACAGAGTAGAGGTCGCATGGTTTTGCGACAGGGTTCGTTCTCATCCGCGCACTTGTGCACGTTTAGAGTCCGGACGGATATTACTGGCTGGCTCTGGTTTGAGTCAGATACTGGTATATGTTTTTGGGGTTGCTTTTATCTCTCAGTATTCATGTTCCTCGGAACAAGAATGCAGGTGTGTATGCACAGTTATTTGAGGAGGAGGAAGAGGACTTTCATTAGGGTTTCGGAACGGGTGCGTATGCACAGTTGACAGTCGTCTTTTTTCCAAACCCTAATGGATTTATGTTATATCAATTAATAATATTAATAAAATGAAATTGTGTCATGGTTGGTTTTTGTTGACTAGTTGACCATGGTTGACTTGTTGACCATGGTTGAAGTTTTGACCATCATCATTACAAAAGCAAGATGCTTTTTGATTCTTGCAAAACATTTAATGTTTGAAATGATAATGGTCATTCCTAAACCTTCCATCAACTATTTCATTTTCATTTTTATTATTAATTAGATAATTCTTTTTCTTTTAGCTTTATGGTTGCAAGAAAGAAAAAGATAGCTCATTCTTTGATAACCATTCTCTCTCCTCACTTCATCTTCTTCTTCCTCAAGCTCAAGGTGATTCCTTCTCATGTGTTGAGAATCCCTCACCTTGAAAAGAAAACAACCCCTAGACACTCTCTACTCATTCTAGGTTCAAGGTTTAGCAAGCCGGAAACCCTAGTTCACTCAAAGTTCGAGGAAGAGCCCAAAGGTTGAACCCTCAGGTGGATCCATTTTCGACGGAAGAAGGCTACGAGGAAAGAACCATCAACCTCCACAAAGTTTGAAGAAGAAGGAGTTCAAGTTTAGGTATAACCATCTTCATCCGAGTAGCTAACTCTCTTTAGCAAGTTTGCTAGTTTTAGTTTAGGAAAAGATCCCGACTTTGTTTAGTCCATGTTGCCCCTTGCGCTAAAAATTTGATTTTTATACCGTTTCCGCCTCCCCGTAAGAACCGGGGGTCGCAACGTGGACTTACAGTGGTATCAGAGCCTAACTAAACTTAAACTAGCTTGGTAGTAAAGTGTAACGAAGTTCGGAACCGAAAAATCCAAAAACCAAACTTTTACAAACCCCTAGTTTCTGTTAAAAAATTTTCTGGTCAAAACGAGATTTGTTATATACCTAAATTCGGCTCAGGGTTTTGTGTGAACACCCAAGAAAAACGATCCCCTAATTCATTCAAACCACCGCGGTTCCGTGGCATGAGGTAGGCATTTGCCGCGGAACCGCCGCCGTTTGTTGTCTTCTCGTCATCGTTTTTCGTGCAGTGTGTCTCTGTGTTGGTTTTGGGATTTTTAAGATATATTATATGTGCCCAGATTTTCCAGAACAGAAATTTACTTTTGGGGTCCTATAATTCCGTATTTTTTCCGAACTTCACTGCACTTTGACTATGATGGTTATATCTGTGATGCTTGCATGTATTGAACGTCGGCTAATCGCTATAAGTCGATTGGTCGGGGTTATACATGATCTGTGTTTGATATTGGAATGTGTATATGAATGTATTGGACTGTCGCGGGTGAATAGCCGGGGTGGATGTGAGATGAGCTTTTGTTTTTCTTTCATTCATTGTAAATGTAAATTGATGTAATATTATTATTTGTTTGGCCGCACAACCGGGTCGGGGTTGTAGCCGTCATTGTATAATTCTTTTTACTGTTTTTGCTCCTAGGATAGACCCATGGAGGGGTGCACAAACTGCCGAGTACTTGGCGGGTAGTTTGCCGCACCCGTGGGGGTCTTGGGTGGGGTATTTGGCTATTCACCGCGACCGTGTGATCCGCTTTTCGTTCCAGGCTCGAAAGGATTGCGGATTGCTAGTATATCCAATATATTCATCTGTGATCTGTAATATCTATCATTGCTTTCTATTTAGGCGTTGCTTATGTTTTACAGCCGCGCTAGCCCAGCCCCCGCTCTGTCGTTAGTTAAGTAACCTAACGGGTGATGACGGGACCCCGTGGCGAATGCGAATGGCATAAGCGTACGTCATATTTTGGTTGTTTTCTGCAATGGTAGGATTAAATGATGGGACGCATTAAAAGAACTAATGCAAGAATATCACGCATTAAAAGAACTAATGCAAGATAATAAACCAAGTTAAAATCGTTGGAACACTTTCGAAAAACCACTCGGTTCTTTTCAAAACTAACTTTTAAATGCGGAGCTTGAGCCACTCCTTCTAAAAGCTATCTCGTTCCATCGATTATATCAAGTTCACTACGTTCACGGTTTTACCAAAACCATTCGTAGCCCTCCGTCGCTTCGCATGAATAGGCAATAGTATTCAAGCTATGTATTTTGGCCAAAATCAAGGCATAGTGATTGGTAGCTATTGGGTGTTCATGTGTAGCATAGATAGATGCGTTGGTTTGGGACAGTCGTGCTGCCATTTTGGCCAAAGTCAAGGGTAGGTACGGATGGATCCAAATTAACCTGGATAGTGACGGGCAGAACTTGACATGTGACTTATGATATTTTGGCCAAAGTCAAGGTCATAAGAGCATGGGGCAAAAATCCACATCGGGAGTTTCATAAGTACTGAAACTTGCTAGATTTGCATACCATTTGGAGTGTGGTGATTCTGGTAGGATTCCTTCAGTTTCGTCACGCGATGATATTTGGATCCCGATCCTACTGTGAGTATATGCTACTCCTCGGGAAATTTCTCACTAAACGATCAATGCTATAAACCTAGTAGGTGTCTAGAAAGGTGTTAGCGGGGCTACGCCCCCAGGGAAAAGAGGTTATTTAATTAAGGAACTTCGCGAAAGCGTTGGAAAACCTCCCTCGAAGTACCGACACTGGCCTGGCTGAACGGTTAAGCAAGTATTGTGCGGTGGGATTGATCCTGACTAATTCTTCCTTTATGGTTTGAGGAGGGATTCGAGAGACAGTGGGAGCCATCCTGTTTAGACAAATTAAAAATCATTCTAAACTTGCAAGAGCATCGTGCTAAAGTGTTTCTTCTCTCCCCCCTGCAGCGACCAAATCGAAATGACTGGACTTAAGTTACTTCTAGATAAAAACATATTGACAGGGCCAAACTACAAAGATTGGCTCAGGAATGTCAAGTTGGCAATCACTTACGACAAGCTGGGGTATCTTCTTACCACCAAAGCTCCCCCTGTCCCAGGTCCCACCTCCAGCGTCGCGGATAAGGAAATACGTAAGACTTGGGAGATTGACAGCGCGAAGGCCAGGTGCCTCGTACTTGCCTCGATGGACAACGAACATCAGAGGAGGCATGAGAATATGGATTTGGAATCCATATTTCTTCATACAAAAGAACTGTATGGAGAGCAGTCTCGTATCGCAAGATACGAAGTGTCGAAGAAGTTATTCTCGACAAGGTTGGCCGTCGGATCATCGGTAGCGGACCACGTGCTTAAGATGATTGGCTACACTGAGGAGCTCGCGGAACTTGGGACCACGTTGGACAGTGAACTCTATACGGATTTAATTCTCCAGTCCCTTCCATCCACTTACGCCCAGTTCATACTGAATTTCAACTTGCAAGAAAAGGAAGTTGAACTTTCAGAACTCCTCAACATGCTGAGGAGCGCAGAGGGCACCCTACAGAAGGGTAGGGAAACACCCGCTTTGTTTGTAGGAGGATCTTCTTCCTCTAGGTCCAAGGCGAAAGCCAAGGGAAAGAGGAAGAAAGCCCCCGCCAAACCAAGAGGCGGTGTTAGTAAAGTGGGTACGAAGGGAAAGGAAAAGGTAACAAAGATTGCGGGGAAGCTTGTGGGTAAAGAGGAATGCTTCTATTGTCACAAGAGTGGACACTGAAAGAAAGATTGCAGGGCTTGGAAGGCCAGGACACAGGAACTGAAGCAGGTTGCGGCTTCAGCTTCAGGTGTGTATGTTATTGAAAACTGTCTTTCTATAAACTCTACTTCCTGGGTATTGGATACCGGATCAGGATCTCATATCTGTAATTCTTTGCAAGCGTTGAGAAACCGTAGGTTTTTGAAGGCAGGTGACATGACCCTCAGAGTTGCGAACGGAGCTAGCATGGATGCTAAAGCCGTGGGGGACTATCACCTGGGAATGTCAGATGGGCATGTTTTGGTTTTGCGTAATTGCTTTTTTGTACCTAACGCAACTTGTAATATCATTTCTGTATCTTTGGTTTCTAAAGAAGGTTATGAATTTGCGTTTGTAAGTAATGTTGTAAACATTCACCTTAATCAAGTTCTGATTGGGTCAGGTACATTGAGCAATGGTATATACGTATTAAACCAACCACAGATTTTCAATGTCCAGAATACACACAAAAAAAAGTCTCCAGATATCAATCAGGCTTTCTTATGGTATTGTAGACTGGGTCACATCAATGAGAGAAGGTTGACTAAGTTACATACAGAAGGGTATTTGGATCCGTTCGAATATCAATCGTACGCCACTTGTCAATCCTGTCTCAAAGGAAAGATGACAAAGACTCCGTTCACTGGACACGGAGTAAGAGCGAGCGAGCTCTTGGGGCTCGTACACAGCGACGTGTGCGGTCCAATGTCTACACATGCGCGAAGCGGTTACTCTTACTTCATTACTTTTACGGATGATTTCTCAAGGTACGGTTATGTCTTCTTAATGAAACATAAGTCCGAAGCCTTTGAAAAATTCCAGGAATATAAGAATGAAGTGGAAAAACAAACCGGCAAAAGTATCAAGATTCTAAGATCGGATCGAGGTGGAGAATACTTGAGTGCCGAGTTCCTGAATTATTTAAAAGAGAACGGTATTCTCTCTCAGCTTACTCCTCCATACACTCCGCAACACAACGGTGTATCGGAGAGACGGAACCGAACCCTATTGGATATGGTACGGTCCATGATGAGTAGCGCTGAGTTACCGCGATCATTCTGGGGGTATGCGCTAGAATCAGCTGCGTACCTTTTGAACCGAGTTCCTACCAAGACTGTACCTACTACACCATATGAGATGTGGTGTGGGAAGAGGCCCCATCTCAGTCACATTAAGACTTGGGGAAGTCCAGCTTTTGTTAAAAAGCAGCATGCGGACAAGCTCGAGGCACGCTCAGTACTGTGTAAGTTTGTGGGATATCCAAAGAATTCCAAGGGATATCTCTTCTACTACGAAGAGGAACAAAAAGTTCTTGTTTCTCGTCATGCCCACTTTCTAGAACGCCAGTTCATAGAAAAAGAAACAAGTGGGAGCGCAGTAGAACTGGAAGAAATTCCAGAACCACAGACTATTACTGAAAGCTTAATGGAACCAGAGGGTTCAAATGAACAGGACATTCCTATGCCGCTCCGCAGGAGTAGTAGGTAGTCTCATCCGCCCGAGAGATACTACGGTTTTCTCATAGACGGGGATAGAGAGGATTGCATCATAGATTATGATGAGCCTACTAGCTTCCAGCAGGCCGTTCAGAGTGTTGACTCGGTAAAATGGCTGGATGCAATGCGGACCGAAATGGAGTCCATGTACACCAACAAAGTATGGACGTTGGACATTGCTCCAGACGGGGTAAAACCCGTAGGATGCAAGTGGATCTTCAAAAGGAAGATTGGTGTAGATGGACAGGTTGAGACCTATAAAGCTAGACTTGTAGCAAAGGGTTTCCGTCAAAGACCTGGCTTGGACTGTGACGAAACCTTTTCTCCAGTGGCTATGCTGAAATCCATTCGGATCCTTCTTACCATTGCTGCCTTCCACGATTATGAGATTTGGCAGATGGACGTAAAGACCGTTTTTCTAAATGGAAATTTAGAGGAGTGTGTCTATATGGATCAGCCAGAGGGTTTCATTCAGAGTGGGAGCAGCGGAAAGGTGTGCAAGTTGCTTAAGTCCATCTATGGACTAAAGCAGGCATCGCGGAGTTGGAACATCTGTTTTGATGAGACGGTCAAGGAATTTGGCTTTATCAAAAATCCAGATGAACCATGCATCTATAGTAGATTTGTAGCGAGAACTGTAGTATTCCTCGTTTTATACGTGGATGACATTCTCTTAATAGGAAATGACATTCCTATGCTACAATCTGTCAAGGGGTTCTTGTCACACAGGTTCTCCATGAAAGACCTGGGTGATGCCTCATACATCCTGGGGATCCGGATCCATCGTGATAGATCCAAGAGGATATTAGGACTTTCTCAGTCCAGGTACATCGACACCATAGTGAAAAGATTCAGTATGGAAGATTCCAAGTGCGGTAACCTACCGGCTTGTCACGGGATCACCCTCTCTAAAGAGATGTCTCCCAAGACTGATTTGGAGAGGGATCGCATGTCTATTATACCCTACGCTTCTGCGGTAGGCTCTATAATGTATGCGATGTTGTGTACCAGACCGGATGTAGCTTATGCACTGAGTGTGGTAAGCCGGTATCAGTCAAACCCTGGGGAGAAACACTGGATAGCGGTAAAGAACATTCTCAAGTACCTGAGAAGGACTAAGGAGATGTTCTTGGTGTATGGCGGAAAAGACCTCCAGATCGAGGCCTTTGCTGACTCCAGCTTCCAGAGTGACAAGGATGATTCCAAGTCCGTGTCGGGTTTTGTATTTACCCTCAATGGAGGGGCGGTGTGTTGGAAGAGCTCCAAACAGGAAACCGTTGCAGACTCGACTATGGAAGCGGAATACATTGCTGCATCTGATGCCGCAAAAGAAGCTGTCTGGATGAGGAAGTTCTTAAAAGAACTTCAGGTGGTTCCGTCCATTGTTGACCCAATACCTCTGTATTGCGACAACAACGGGGCTATAGCTTTAGCGAAGGAACCCAGGTCCCATCAGAGATCCAGGCACATCTTGAGGCGGTATCACCTGATCAGGGAGATCGTGGATCGCAAGGAGATCGAGGTTCGGAGGGTTGCTTCAGAAGAGAACACTGCAGATCCATTCACCAAGGCCCTACCCCAGACTCAGTTCGAGCGGCTGATCGAGATGATAGGTCTTCGATACGCCAGTACATGGCCTTAGTGCAAGTGGGAGATTGTTAGTGTATATGCCCTAGAGGCCATTACTGTATCATACTAGTTTGTATATTACTTAATGGAAGCTTGGGATATTCACCTTGTATAAACAATCTTGCTCAATATAGTAGTATGCTACTTGGTTTGTTTCTACTTCAATGTGTACTTGTGTTTATTTTACTATATCACTTATACGCATTAGTGGAGCCCTTAGGATCTTTTGCTTGATTACCAGCGTTGTGATGGCAGTCACACTAGTGGGGGCTGGGTAATCTATAAGCACATCCTTATACAGGTCCCTAGTCGCAGGACTATCGAGACAGGGCATCGATACTCCGGAGTAGACTAGCGTATGCGCTTCTCATCCCAGTGTGGGAGATGGTCTGTCCCACAGCCATCAGTACGTCGTACTGGAGATAGTATACGGGTGCTCGTTGGGTTACGAGTATACTGGACAGGACTCGTCGGGAACTGACAGGTTGGTATTATACCTATCGTCAGTTATCAGTTCCCAGGTGACATGAGTACAGCTTAGTCCGCTGACTTGACACTGGCACTTCGCCTCGAGTGTATTCCCACTGCACTTTGATCACTACCCTACCACGGCTCAAAGGAGTCGTGCAAACAGGTGGTGGTTGGGTGCAGTCCCGAAGCACTTGGAGGCAGTGACGGTTAGACAGGATTCGTCTCTCCCGGTATTGGGGGTTGACATCGCGCTGTGTCTAGGAGAGCCATTACACGAGTAGTCCCTGGCCAGGGCAAGCGAGATATACTGGTAGGCTTCCAGTGTTATCTCAGGGTGTTTTGGGCTTCACTCCGACACGACTTGTACCGCTATTAGGGGACTGACGTCTTACTGCCCCCTAGGCCCGACATGCGATGTATCAGACGAACAGACCGGACTGTACGGAGACTGTCACATTCAGACTCAGTAGGAGTTCAGATGGGGTTCACCTCGTCAGCCTTCTTGTCGGCATCTACCTGGGGACCGTTACGCACAGCTAGTGCCGCTTGCGGTCTGTAGTTAAACCCACTGCCAGCGTAGTGTCGAGTCTTTAGAGTCCCACACAGAGGGTATTCGCCTCTGGGCAAAACAGAGTAGAGGTCGCATGGTTTTGCGACAGGGTTCGTTCTCATCCGCGCACTTGTGCACGTTTGGAGTCCGGACGGATATTACTGGCTGGCTCTGGTTTGAGTCAGATACTGGTATATGTTTTTGGGGTTGCTTTTATCTCTCAGTATTCATGTTCCTCGGAACAAGAATGCAGGTGTGTATGCACCGTTATTTGAGGAGGAGGAAGAGGACTTTCATTAGGGTTTCGGAACGGGTGCGTATGCACAGTTGACAGTCGTCTTTTTTCCAAACCCTAATGGATTTATGTTATATCAATTAATAATATTAATAAAATGAAATTGTGTCATGGTTGGTTTTTGTTGACTAGTTGACCATGGTTGACTTGTTGACCATGGTTGAAGTTTTGACCATCATCATTACAAAAGCAAGATGCTTTTTGATTCTTGCAAAACATTTAATGTTTGAAATGATAATGGTCATTCCTAAACCTTCCATCAACTATTTCATTTTCATTTTTATTATTAATTAGATAATTCTTTTTCTTTTGGCTTTATGGTTGCAAGAAAGAAAAAGATAGCTCATTCTTTGATAACCATTCTCTCTCCTCACTTCATCTTCTTCTTTCTCAAGCTCAAGGTGATTCCTTCTCATGTGTTGAGAATCCCTCACCTTGAAAAGAAAACAACCCCTAGACACTCTCTACTCATTCTAGGTTCAAGGTTTAGCAAGCCGGAAACCCTAGTTCACTCAAAGTTCGAGGAAGAGCCCAAAGGTTGAACCCTCAGGTGGATCCATCTTCGACGGAAGAAGGCTACGAGGAAAGAACCATCAACCTCCACAAAGTTTGAAGAAGAAGGAGTTCAAGTTTAGGTATAACCATCTTCATCCGAGTAGCTAACTTTCTTTAGCAAGTTTGCTAGTTTTAGTTTAGGAAAAGATCCCGACTTTGTTTAGTCCATGTTGCCCCTTGCGCTAAAAATTTGATTTTTATACCGTTTCCGCCTCCCCGTAAGAACCGGGGGTCGCAACGTGGACTTACAAAGGACCACCACATCATTAAACTGGGAACATTCAACCCCTAAGTCGTTAAACTGGGGATGTAGAAAAATGTGTAAATAAATGAAAAATAAAAAAAAATCCGAAATGATAGGGCAACTCGCAATAAAAATCAACGAGTAAAATAAAGATGAAAATAAAGCCGAAATAATGGGGCAACCGTGAATAAATAGCCGAAATGATAATGCAATCGCGAACTTCGCGATAAGAAAAGCTGAAATGATAGAGCAATCACGGTAACAAAAACGGCGAATGATGAGTCGCTCCTGGTACTATATTCCAGTGCAGCGATTCAGACGCCAACCAAAATTTCAAATTCCTTAATTTCCCAACGGCGAATGACGAGTCGCTCCTGATACCATATTCCAGTACATCTATGCAGACGCCAACAAAGTCCCAAAATTCTCCCAGCCCTACGATTAGTCTCCAAGTTGACTACCGTATACAATCCACGAGCTCAATTAATTCTCATCACACCCATATCCCATCACAATCACCATTCCCACGGCCGGTCTCCGCCATCGAAATTATGCTCCATTTGGAAAGACCCACTCATGTGTACTCACGATACATGAGTAGAACAAACCTTACGAGATCCTCTCGACTCATAAGAAAACACTTTCGTGGGATCCTTATGACTCACAAACGAAAACACACTTGGGATTCCACACGACTCCTAAAGAGAAAGTACACCTACGAGATTCTTTCGACTTGTAGGGAGAAAATGCTTTTATGGGACCCTTACGGTTCATAAAATCGAAAAGCCTTAGGTGATATGGACCTAAAGCTGTCTCCTAAGCTATCGCTCCCCAACAGGAAAAGGCAAATGATAAATTGCTCCTGGCACTTGTGCTCAAGTGTTAGCAACGCTGATGTCGACCCCAACCCCAAAATTTGCCCTGGATTATGAACAAAACCCTTTTTTGTTTTTGCCATGGATTTTAAATCCATCGACAGAGCGTTGCTCTTTTCTCGAATTGATTTCTTGAAGATCCAAATCAAACAGATTTTTTTTGTAGACTCTGAGGTCTTGAATCAATGGGAATTGTTAATCCTCCTCTTAGGGTTTTACCCCCGTCACCGAGCTTTAAGGATCCTTAGAATTTAATTCAATTTTCTTTACCTCCTTGCCATAGAGGTTTTCTGGGATTTAATCCTTTTATTAAAGGAATTTAATTCCGTATTTACAGAGCTTATCCCTGAAAGACTCAGACACTTTTGGGAATTTTATTCCCTATTGTTCTCGTGTATTTTAGGGTTTTAATGCCCCCTAATACAGATTTGAATTTGTCATGCATTTCAACAGAACTCGTTTTAAGAGTCATTTAAACTTCACTGTTTACTTGATGAGAATATTTTTTCATTCTCATAATGATTATTTTGCCTCATCATTGGTGAGCTGCTATTTAGATTTTATGGGGTCTATTGGTTTTGCAGGAAGTGGTCCCGTGAAACACATCATGTTTATTTTATTTTATTTTAACTTATTATCTTATTATTATTATTATTATTATTATTTATTGTTATTTATTGTTATTATTATAATTATTATTATATTTTTTTTAATGGGTGTTTCCTTTCCTCTTATTTCAGGAACTATTGCCTCACTTCTCGATTTCCCTTACACTCGCTCAAAAGTCGCTTTTCCGTAATTTCCATCGGACGAGAAGGTTATGGCGACGATTAGGGCATATGACAGGGACCATACTAGTCTTCAATTGTGGGGGATGTAGTATGATCATATCATCAGGGGTCGCCGTAGTTTTACCTGTGAAGCGCCGACAGAACCCATCCGTCCTATATCACTGATGGAACGTCCACGGACTGCTTATGCGGTGGAGGCGACTAACTGGACTCCCACGAGCCGACTCGAGCCGTTAACGACCGGGATACCCAACCGACCCATGGTGGCCATTGATATTCTAGGGCGCCGAATATGTCATGGTGAAGCTCGATCCTGGGGGCAGGTTTATAAGGTAGGCGTTACCTCTCTCCATCCAGTGGGCTACCTTCTCTGGGCTCGATACATTCTCTCCGCCTAACGCGCACGTCTGCAGAAGATTGGGTTGTACCAAGCAGTGTACGCTTCGTTATTCTATTTTCACGCCCATCACGTCTGGTGGCTTAAGGCTTCTTGAATCAATAGAATCTTCCTACCAACACGTTCTTACTCGGGGATCGTGAGATCTCAATTTCACTGGAAGAGTTTCACGAAATCTCCGGGTTGCCGACCAGGGGAGAGCATCATGAAGAGTTATTGTCTCTTGATAAGTATGTGTTTGATACGGTGTCCACTATGCTTGACGTCCTGACGACTGGAAACGTTGTTCGTGATATCGGAAGGGCAAGATGTCACCATGCTTTTATTACTTGCTTTCTTCGCGAGGATGTCTTATCCAAAAAGGCTCCAAAAGAATAAGATTACCTTTATATATCTCAAAAACTTAAGCAAATTAACAAAACATCAGCAACATTATATATAGACCTCCTAATCTCACAGAATCGCTCACCATAAAAGAATAAGAAAATAATAGAGGAAAGATGATGTATGTTGATCCAATTATATATCATCATGAAAAAGACGGAGAAAGTTTTAGGGGAAAAAATATATATATAAATCTAGGAGACCAAACTAAGCTTTTGGCCATCGAATTAAAAGACCAAGTTAGCTAGTGACATATATCATGAACAATTATAATCTTCTATATATATCCACACAGCATAATAACTTGGTCCTTTGCTGGCATCATTAGCGATTCTTTCACTTTTTTGCCCACCTGAAAACTGCAATGCTTGCTTGCTCACGCTTTAGTGTACAATGCAACGTTGGAGATGTGACCAAAAGCTTGAGAGGACCGCTTCCTATGTATTTTGTCGAACAATTAGTGTACATATGGATATAATTGGTTCCATAAGAACTACAACCGACTCGAATTAAAAGATGAAAATGTTAGTCTTGGACGTCGTCTCTCTAAAACCTTTTATCGTTGTCGGTTAATCCACTAATTGGTTGCATTCTATCTGATAATTCTGATGCCATTGATTTCTTGTAATCTAGCTACCAACTCCAAATTTTAGTTAGTTAAGATAAGAACTAAGAGTTAATTTATAAGTATATTCATCAAGGATTAATTCATGTTATGAACGTTGGATCTAACATGCATGGTAGTATTATACATATGCTACTTTAATTTTTTACAAATATATAAATCATACGAAAAAGTTTGATACAAAAATTTAGATTATACAACAAAAGTTGGAAGCCATCTCATAAAGAAGATATTCTAAGTTAGCTAGGAACATTCACAAATCAAATCTCCCACCTTTCCGTATACAAGGATAAGCATATTGGAAACAATCATGCATGATAATATGCCAATTCGATGCACATTGCGCGTAAACGATCTTCGTGTCATTGTTGCTTGTCTAAGCAAACCTTGCTGATGAAGAATGAGAAAACGCCGCTTCCAGTACGTATAGGTCCATAAGTTTCTGTCATTGTTTCAAAACTCGGATTCATGAACGACATTTCATGCGCTAAAAAAATGAGTTTCCTTAAAAAACATTGGATGGTTGTGATACCATCATGTATAGTTCCTATTACCGCATTAATACCTAGAAACTCACTTTTAGAAAAGGAAAGGCTTGTGTGTCAATCTTTAGACAAGCTTTCTTTTTAACTTTGGTAATCACAAGCAACTCTGTCGAGAGTGGATGTGTAAGAGTTTTATACTTGTAAAGGTGACCATATATAGATTCATAAGGGGAGCATATTTTAGGCATGTCACCTCCTTAGAACCGCACTATATATCATTTATATATATCATGAGCGTGCACAAATGAAAGGTGGCATGGTCATTGACGTCTCTTTTTTCTTTTGTAGAAGAAACAGTAGGGGAATTTGATCCTAAACATGTTTTATAATAGGAGAAAAGTTTGCTAATGTCTAGGTCGACTTGTGGGGAGAGAGAAGAATCAACATCTTTGCATGCAAGTGAGTGGCGAACAACCCATTTAGCTAATCTAAGTTCAAAGGGCTCTATGATGGCCCGTAGACCGAGGATCGATTTGACAACAATTGAATACATATCCTTTCGGATTGAACTGGAAAAAACTTCTATGCAAAGGCTTGTACAGTGCGCAAGCCACTTGCAAGCCTTTGGACGGGCTTCCCTTGCACAAAACCCAAAATCATCTAAGATCTTGCACCGTGTAAGCCCTTACATAGAAGTTTTTTCCGATTAAACTGTACTTCTTCGATCCAAATATATAGTACTCTCTACAGATAACCAAAAGTACATATGAAAATCACACCCCACACACACACATATAAGGATTCCGCGTGTAAATGGGTCACATGAATAGAATGTCTACGTATTAACATGGTGTCTAATTGTGGAAGATTGGCATCGGATTAAGATTCTACCCAGGTAAAAATTTTCCGTTGGAGAGACCAATGGTTAAGCTCAAACTATAACTAACTAAACGAAAATTTCATTTCTGACATGAAAAAAAAATAGTTTACATCTAATACCGTAATAGTCTTTTTTCTTATTCTAATGAGGTCCATCCCAACTTAGTCAGGTAAAATTATTCCAATATCCTCCAGAGGAAATAGAAAATAACTCATCAATCGCCCATTCGGGTTTATCGGAGAATATCTGAATCCATTGAAATAACCAAAGCCCCTTCTATCGGCATGAAAGATGATATCTATTTTTCCCGTTTAAGGGATTAGTCACCTAGCTAACACAAAACATAGGCATGATCATGTAGCAAATTTCATTTTCTTGCGTTTTGAAGTTTACAATTCCTTAGAACAACTAAGTCGACGTCTCTTCTTTAATCCATGTAATTGTCTGGCCAAACATTTGTCGATGTTGACTTAAACTTAATTTGAAGGGTCGAGGAATCCTTCAATTCCCAGGTAGGATAAAAATCTAATTCTCTCCTTTCATCGGAAAGAATTCTAGATTGGACATATATAGAGTCGTGATTAGGTTTGGCAGCCATGCATTAACTTGGATCCTCCATGGATTGCCTATTTGGACTAGGGATTTGGGACGTATTTTTGGGGCTCCGTAAACCTAGTCCGATGTGACCACCATTAACTCAAGTCATACATTAATTGTCAAATCGGAAAGGTAAAATTAGGGACTTGTCCCCCATCGATCTCCTTCTTCCTCGTTGAATCTCATAGTTTTCCATCCAAACACGTTGTCCCTCAACATAAAGGAAGGACTAAATCGATGATCCTTCATTCTCTTTTCAACAATTTGGTCATGCTCACTTATTTTTACTTATCCACTAACTTAAAGTGTCATTGAGTGAAGCCCCACTCAATATTTTGTGGACTAGCTAGTACACATAAAATGTGTGCGTGTGCGTGTGCGTGTGCGTGGAGAGAGAGAGAGAAAGAGAGAGAGAGAGAGTTATGCTAGCACACTATGATGTCCCCAATAGGGTACATTTAATGTGCTCACTATAACAAAAAGAAGCAAATTAAAGCCTCCACTCCATTAAGGCATATCTAAGATAATAATGAAGGAGGTTTACTAAATTATTGTTTCTTTTCTTACCTAATAACAATCTTTCAACCTCCAACGTGAGATATTAAGAATGGATATCACATTTTGGATGCCTTTGGTCGATATATATCTTGGAATTTGACGTCCAATGAGAGAAGATGTATTAGATTTAGAGGTGATGACATGGACGTAAAGTGGTGTTGTCTGCATTAATTTCTGAAGTGTATGCAATGAATAGAATAATTCCAATATTAATTAGATACCAAATATATATACATGCTAAGTTGGCACATACCCATGTATTAACTCTATGTCACACGCAACGCAGACACATTAGCATCGAAATGGGAAATGCGTAGGTATGGAATCCATAATGTGTGATGGATCATGTGTAAAGATCTTTCATATACTATTTATAAAATTATTATGATCTGTATCATTGTGTATCATATGATGCTCCACCTTTGCTAAGAAATATATATATATATCTGTGTGTGTGATCCTATGTACGCACGAATTCAAGGATAATTATACACTCGGCTTGTGAGATTCCTGAATTAGCAATATATAATATGTTAGTAACATGTTATGTAACGGATGGATTTTGGAGTCACTAGCGTGAACCCCACCCCTAACGCGTGGGTTCAAAGTTGTTTCGGTTTTTTTTGATAAATTGATAAAGCAAAAAGGAAAATGATATATGATCAAAGTTTATAGAAATCGTATGCAATTTGGTCATTTCATGAAATGCTAATCTTCTATTATTATGTTATTTTCAAAATTATACAGCATTTATTATTCAAATTTTGCCTTTAAGAATAAAAGAAAATAAAAAAAGGAAATAAAGATTAGAGCTTTTATATAAAAGATTCGATATTTGAAAATACGTTGTTAGAGTTCTATCCAAAAATCTTGTAGCACAAAAGAATAACTTTATTATCCTTAAATTAGATTTCAATTGAGAAGAGACGATAAAATATCATTATTTTGAAAGTTATTAATACAGAGAAAGTTCCAAATTTTTCACAAAATTATATGTGTGTGTGTGTGTGTGTATATATCCAAACTTCTTCTATAACAAAAAACAAAACTAAGTTATGTATATTTTTTAAAGAAATGAAGATTTTTCGATTCTTATTCAGTAAAAAATATACCACGACTTTTAGCATCTTTTAACCATATATCGGTCAATTTTTGAAACGGTTGGCACCATCTATTTTGATCTTCATAATCTACAATATAAGTATATCGGCTATGTTTAGTAGGAAAATATTTGACAATTCTAAACCAACGGTTAAAAAATTATGAAATTAAATAAAGTTGATGTAGAAAAGTCTTGGATCTTGATCGTCAAAATGCATAAAGATGGTCATTCCAAAATTAGTAGGTAAAATGTCGTTTTTCTATGAAGTTTCGTTAGAAACTTACCTGTGTATAATTACGTGCAAAATTTTTTTCCTTATTTTTGAGGTTAAAGAGACTTTCTTCTTTAGTAGAGGTTAAATCTCCATTAATTCTAAAAATGGATATATAAGAAATAAAAGTTAAAATTTAAAAGGAAAATCAAGCTAACCTAAAATTTAAATTTGATAAAATAAAATATAAAAATATTCACAGAATGTTTGCAATATAAGAATGTAAATTTATTATCATAAGAACAGAAAATTCCATTAGAGCCAAAAAAAGGAAAAGAAAAAGAAATAAAAAAAGTATTTTTTACCAATTTATCATTTCTTTTCTTTTCTTTTCTTTTTATCTTCATCGTGAATATATTATCAAGATAATTGCAATTTGATATTGTTCCAAGTAAAAGCAAGGTTGGAAAAACAATAAATAGTTCTTTTGTCATTTTGTGCAAAGATTCCTAATTAAGATGCTCTTTCATGGGGTTTATGATTAATATGCAGCAATCCATATCCTTAACAAAAAATGTAGCAAATTCAATCTATTGTTTCCTGCATATATTTTATGCCAATATTACTAATTTGACGCATTTGGCATTAGATTGTATACCGAGTAAGAAAATGCTTATCAGCTTCCATTAGAGAGGAAAATCAGAAAAGTACGGTTCTATTGAATGTATTATTCTTTCTCGAAGATTCATACCAATTTCCTTTTTTTAAAAATGAATATAGGAGGCACATTATCCAACCATTTTCCTGAGAAAAATAAAATAAAATACTCTCCGCCAACTTTTGGGCAATAAAAAGGTCCATCTTGATCTTATTAATTGGCATAAATATATAGGCATTGAAAGGTAGTGTGTCATATATATGACAATTGACTTTCTAATAAAGAAAAGATGAGCCAAAGTTGACGGTGCATGGAAATTATGATATATATGTGGTTTAAGTTAAGCATGGCACCAACATATATATGCAGAGAGAAGACCGACCATAATATTATAGAAAAGTAAGAAATGTTCCAAATGGGTCCAACATTATAACTCAAAAAGATTAATGATGTATAAACAATCATCTGCGCAAGCTATATATCGAGTATGCATGCTAAGCGCGCGCGTGCAGGTAGATCTTTTAATGTGCATGTAAATATATATGCACACAAATTGTCTATATATGCATATCAAATAAAACTCTACTATCTACCATTCTTTTTGGATGAAATTGACAAATATATCTAATTAAGATCATTTGATTCGATGCACTTTGCTTTAATTTAGGTAATATAAGGTTGTTAAACCTATCTATTATTGAAAAGGCTATTTATTTACCGACAATATTACAAGTAGAAAGGGTGTGGAAATCAAATGATCTTTGGTAAACCACATGTTTAGTTAAGAACACATGAAAGCAAGATGGATGGTGTCGATTATGATAGATTCTGATTTCTTCGTGACGTGCAAATCGACTGTCCAACCCTTTGTTAATTAAGCCTCTGGCGATGGGGTCGATGGAAAACAAAAAAAACTAAGTCTTATGTAGTGAAAAGGATCCAAATCTGTAACACATTTTAGATCTAGCTTAATAAGAATCTATCCTGCTCTCTCCGAATCAAAATTTAGGAGTCTATATATCGATTGAATTGGAACATAGGTCATGACTTTCGACATGAATAAAACATTGACATGCTTCCTCTTTAGTTAGAAAAGAAATTCCACAACATAGATGGTGACGGATGAAGATGGAGATATATGTGATAAGAAGATCAACTTGAAATCGATGCATGCATCACTCTAACCCAACAGCCTCTCTCTCTCTCTCTCTCTATATATATATATAAAAGAATAATGGAAGAAAGATGCCATAGGGAATTTCCTTCTATGGCATCGAAAAAATACACCCTCCATCGTGTTTTCCGACAATCGGAAGCTATTATCTATAAGGGAATTTCCTCCTATGACGCCAAAAAAATACACTCTCCATCGTATTTTCCAACAATCGAAACCCATCATCTTCATCGTTACCATCTAAGATGTGGGTACATGCACCAAATTTCATGTGATTTTACAACATTTTCACCGTTGAATTAGTGGGTTCAAAATTAACGGTTTACCGACAATGGAACTTTTTACATTGCTAAATCAACGGTGAAAAAGTTGTGGAAATACATAAAATTTGGCGTACCCACATCTTAGATGATAACAATGAAGATGATGGGTTCTGATCGTCGGAAAATAAGATGAGGGTGTATTTTTTCGACGTCATAAAAGGAATTCCTCTCCTATGACGTCGAAAAAAATACAATCTCCACCATATTTTCGACGATCGGCATCCAGTATCATCTAAGATATGCATACACAAAATCTCTTGTAATTCCCTCATATGGCAGCTTTCCTCTCCCCTCTCTCTATATATGTATAGAGAGAGAGAATAATGGAGGAAAGACGCCATATGAGAGAATTTCTTTTTATGGCGTTGAAAAAATACCCTCTCCTTTTTACCGACGATCGGCATCCACCATCTTCATTGTTATCATCTAAGATGTGGGTACACCAAATTTCATTTGATTCTACAACTTTTTCACCGTTGATTTAGCAATGTAAAAAGTTCTATTGTCGGTAAACCTATATATATATATATATATATATATATATATATAGGAAAGAGGCCATAGAAGGGAATTTCCTTCAATGACGTCGAAAAAATACCCCTGTCTCATTTTTACCGAAGATCAGCACCCACCATCTTCATCGTTATCATCTAAGATATGAGTACACAAAATTTCATGTGATTCTATAACCATTTTCACCGTTGATTTAGCAATGTAAAAAGTTCTATTGTCGGTAAACCGTTAATTTTGAACTCACTAAATCAACGGTTAAAATGTTGTAGAATCACATGAAATTTGGTATACCCACATCTTAGATGATAACAATGTAGATGGTTGATGCCGATCGGCGGAAAAAATGAGTGGGGATGTATTTTTCCGACACCATAGATGGAAATTCGTTCTATGGCATCTTTTCTCCATTATTCCCTCAATCTCTGTGTATATATATATTCACTACTTTATAGCCTGGTCCTATATATTGAAAAGATTTGTGCACCAGCTGGCTTCACATTTAATGAATTGGTGTCTCCTTGACTCATGGTTAAAGTTTAATTAAAGTAAGAAAAAAATGAAAAATGCAAAAAAGGAGTGATCCAATACTATTTAAGGATATTTCTCCATAATTTCTGTTGGTCCACTCTTGGGACGTGTCATATTTTGAAAGTAAGTGCGATTAGACACTTTTTTCATGAATTTTATGTTGCAAGTTCCAAGAATTGGGGTGCGAGCACAAAAACGGGTAGCCTGCAGCGGATCTGGATCCCAGCTATTTTTCTCCTGCTCTATAAATCCAACGGTCGATATTGATGTAAAATAGGAAGGCCAATGCTTGTGTGAGGTCGAGATCCGGATCCAGCCTGAATTGATACAGAACAGCATGCTCTTGAAAAAACAAAGAGCCCTATAGCACCATATATATAGCAGAAAAGGACGGAATGTGGGACATGCATAACCTCAGGGATGATGGCTTACATAATGATCTATAGAACTTTACATAATTAAATTACTAAAACTATTTGTAGACAAATATAAATATACCATGTGTGTCTATATCTTATGTACATAGCACACATACAGAGTATCATCAGGATATCAGGATAGCAAACAAGGGCCCTCATTAGCTAAGACATGTAGGCTTCACTATATCCAGCTGTTACCGCCGCTTTTGAGCCTACAAGAATTAACAGGTGGATAAAGGCCTGTTTGGATGACCGGAAGTATCGGAAGTAATCTTGAAGTTACTTCAAAAAGAAGTTCGTGGAAGTAGTAATTTCTTACACCTCTTTTGTCTGCTTTGGTTGTGAAAGTAGTTTTATTAAAGCAATAAATGCAATTATTTTATATTAATTTTTATCCTGAAAAGCATGAGAGAGAATGAATGAAACTTAAAATTAATTAATGCTATAAATAAAATAGTATTTTTCTTCCTCTTTCCTTGTACTCCATGCTACTTCCAAACCCAAAAATTCATGAAGAGAAATCTTCAAGTAGAGACTCCACATAAGATCCACAGTAACTTCAAATGTTACTTTTTGTCAAAACAAACACTTGAAGTATCGGAAGTAAGCCAACTTCCGGTACTTTTATATTACTTCATGGCAAACAAACATGCCCTAAGTCAAGTATTACTCTTGGAATAAAAAGGCCCGAGTTAGTCAATGCACCATCATAGAGTTTGTGCGCGCGCGCAGTGTGGATTCATCTCTATTTATTCTATTTGTGTGTGCTGAACATGCACGTTTAATATGACAAAAGGAAATCCTTAAACAGGTACTTTGCTTTGGTAACTAAGCATATCATTATGGGGCTGCGATTAGTTTTCTTTCAGTAGTGCACGTAATTGGCATGTCGTGGGTGTTAATTACTTCATCATGCACCTTTGTCCCACCAATATATATGGTCTCAACATTGGAGAAAGGTTCGATGGTAGAAAATTATCCACATGCGTTGACGTAGTTCTTTGTTAATATCTTGGCTAAGTTCAATTAATGATATCAATAAACACCAATTAATCATGTTTCGAATGTGTTGAAAAACTTTTAATCGATGTTGACTAAATGTTTGGAAGTAGTAGTGATAGGTAATGTAGCATACGTAAGCAGCTGTAGACATGAAAAGCGTTTCTAATGCCCTTCTCGAGTTAGAGTATGAAAGAATTACTTTTACTTACAAAACACAAATAAAAAGAAAATATATGGCCGAAGTTGAAGCCGTTGTTCGGCAACAAAGCACCTCAAAGATTGAAAATCAATTATTTATATATAGCCCTTGACTGGATTAAATAACATAAGTTTAATTTCCACCACAAAACTTATGTGATACATGTCAAATCCTAATCTTTTGTTCCTCTTGAAAGGTTTCACTATATAATTGGCCATCATCATCACGTGGCTTCCGAGGGTTTCTCATAAAAAATGAGGTTAATTATAATTTGGCTAATGATTTATATATTGACTTAATATCTTTGTGTACGATATGTTGCTTAGCTAGTGTTAAATTTCGGAATAAGAAACTATTTATAGAGTGAAACTACAAACATGTCATGATCTTATCTGGTTAGATGCAATTTCAAAATTCTAATATATAGTTCCGAAGAAAAGGCTAAAAGGATGCATAAAATGAGGCCAAAGTTGGGGAATGGTATTGACCGACCGTTCTCGGGCTCTTATTCCAAAAATGGCTGGGATGGCCCAAGCCGAACCAAATTTATGAATTTTGACTTTTCAAAAATATGCATAAATTTAAAAAAACACATGCGCGCATATAATACAATCGCATGATAACACATTTCTCGCGTCAATATATAACCGCAAGAATAAATTAACAACAATGAAAACCGTGTGTGCATATACGTCAATAACAATAACAATGTCTACAAAAACAATATCAACCATAAACGACATCAACTATATTATTAACCACAACAACAATATCAACAGCATCATCAACCACAGCAATATCAATCATAACAACACTCACTGCAAACTAAACAACAAATACAACATTAGTTAAAAGAGAGAGAACCATCTTTCGTCCATGTGGTCATGAGTCCCCTCGATCTCGGGATCGGCGTACAACACTGCCTTGCGTTGCTCATACCTAAAATTTAGAAATGATTTGTATGTGAAACGATACAGTTAATAGGTTTGTGATATTGCAATAGAAACGAAAATGAATATTACAGCAGAATATATCTGAACCACCTTCCTCAACGTGGGTTGCTAATGACTGTGACTGATATAATATGCCGAGAACAAGAACCTCACTCTTATGTGTGTGTGTGTGTATGGTGAGATGACATAAATTAAAAGATTTATGTATTTCATGGACATATAAAATTGAATGAGTATTACAAAAGAATATACTTGATGATCCATCAGGACTCCCACCAGCAAAGGAAATGCTACATCGTGGCTTGTGATCTTGAGCTGAATATGATTCAGTAGGTAAATATAATATATGACATGAATACGAAATTCCATTAAAAAAATATATAAAACTTTCCAATATTCATCACTGAATGGACAGAGCTTTTGTCTAAAGAAAAAGAGAAAGGTAGAGATATTGGTCGAACTGTGCATAGCGATGCCATGAACTGTTTTAATGTATTTATCCATTTTTCATGCATGTCTAACTACCATACAAATCATTCAAAAGAAAATAATTTTTTTATATAAATATATTATTAGCTGGATAATTTGATCAATCCTTCAGAAAATCATATGGCTAATCTTTTTATCTAGATGCCAACACACACACACATATATTATACATTTGTTATTATAATATTTGTGTGATACATGCAATTCAACAATGAGAAAACTAGTAAACTCAAAACTGCATCTAAATTCATGCACATAATCATTTTTGGGGGTTTGTTTCTTCCCTTTCTATTTTTTTTCATGAAAGCCATCATCCCCTCGACCCACCACCGTTGGCCGCACGTTCCCCATCTTCATCTTTTCTCCAAATCCCAGCTCCAAATTTCCCTTTCTCAAAATTTTGAGGCTGAGGGAGGGACGTTCAGGATATTTTTGAACTAACATTTGATCTATGGAACGATATTAATTTTAAAACTCATCAACTCTTTACTTTTGTGATGTGGGGATAACTTATTTATTGATGTGAGGAAAAAATCTCAATGTGAGCCAAAAGTTTCCTGGTTCTAGATAAGTCTCACTGAAATCCATGTACATTTTAATAAATCAAAATCGAAATTAGATATGTGAATGTCAGAAAGTGAAATCTGAAGGGCCTCAACGTTTTATGAGGGTGCAAACCATTTTAGCCTTTGGATACAAATTACTATTGAATGGTTTATCACATGAACATAAATAACATATATTTAGAATTTTCAACGCTCATAAATCATATCCGATATTACTTTTGAGGGGGAAAATGTCCCCTCTATCTTGAGTTTGGGTTTGCCTATGATGATATCAGCTAAACAACGAAATGGATTTTGTCCGCTAAAATTGTTGCCGCTCCATTTCCAATTAACAAAATAGCTTCTACGCACCACATGTAGAAGGAGCCACACATGTAACTTGATTACACGATAACTTGTATCTTACATATTAAAGGAGTTTTTGGTTCCCTATTATCTATAAATATAACCGATTATGTTCATACATATATCATAATATTTACCGAAAATATCTGATTTGAAATGTGTTTTTCTCTCATTCAAATATCATATATGAAGTTGATAAGCAGTGAGAAGTTCAGAACTTGGGAAATAATATCATATAGACACTACTAAGTACGCTCTCACAAAGCTAGAAGATTTACTTGATCACGCAGTTATATTAAATCGTTATTTATTTTTTAGCTTTCTTTTAATTTTTGACACAACCAAAATAGAAAAGTTGTCATGGCAAAGAATATACACAAATTAAAAGCCACATTTCCAAGTTCAGCCACACTCAAGCATGACATAACAATTACTAATAAAAAAAGGCCTTAATTTTGTTGACGGTTAATGAGATCAAACAAGAATTGCCACTCCTCGGTTCAACAAAAAATCAGGACTTGAAATCAAATGATTGCTTTACTTGAAATAGGAACGGAAAATAGGAACTTGCAACCATACCCGATAAGTGTAAGGCTATTTTTGCACGGATTCATCAATAAGGAAACGTAACCGATATGTTTCAAAATTTATGAGGGATAATTCAATCATTTATATTCAAATTTGGCCATGTGTTCAACCATCCTGCTGGCTATAGTGCACTCAAGGAATTATTGTAATCACAGGAAGACGATTATGATGATTGAGAGATGACCTATACAGTTAGAACAGTCTTACTCGAGATGATAGTATACTATCTGGTTTGACTTTATCATTGTGTACATGTCTTATGTGGTCTAACATATCACTATTACATATTAATAGAGCCTATAGAATTCATGCTTGACTACCAAAATTATGACGGCGATCACACTTGTGAGAACCGGGTAGTCTATAAACACATCCTTAAATGTCTCTAGCCGTGGAAATATCGAAACCGGGTATCGATATTCCAGAGTAGACTAGTATATACGGTTCTTGATCCCGACGAGGGGCGATGGCCGGTCTCACAGCCATTGGTGTTAGTCAGTCACCAAACATTGTAAATAGATACTCATTGGGTTATGAGTTACACTGGACGGACTCGCCGAGAACATGGTAGATGGTATTATACCTATTGTCAGATAGCAGTTCTCATATGACATTAGTACAACGTAGTTTGTCGATCGATCCGAAATCATCATTTGTCTCGAGTATGTTCTCACTGTACTTTGATTGATACCCTACCATGACTTTAAAGAGTCGTGCAAACATGTAGCTTTTGGGTGCAGTCCCGAACCACTTGGAGGCAGTGAGCGATTGGAGAGATCCACCTCTCCCAGTATTGGGAGTTGATGTCGCGCAGTGTACGGTTGGCCATCACCATAAGACATTGGCCTAGATGGATGGGATTTACTGATTGCGATCGGTAGTTTCTCGATTGGTGATAGGTCTTGACACCGCTATGACTTATCAGGTTATTAGGGGTCTAACGTTACCCACCCCCTAGATCTGATATGCGATACTCTCAGACGAACAGATCGGACTATGGTACATGTCGCTGATAGGCTCAGTAGGGTTTCGGACGAGCTTCCTTGTCGATCTCATTTTCGACAATATCTGGGTTGCCGTTACATACAGCTTGTACCGCTGACGTACTTGTGGTTAAACCCACTACCAGTATATTGTCGAGTCCTTAGAGTCCCACACAGAGGGATTCCGGTTTTGGCGAAATGTTGTGGTTGTGGTATATTGGTACGCGCTTGGGTTCGATTAAAACTAGTGTATTTTATACACTGACGGTAATCAAATGGTTGTAATACTAGTCGTTCTTTTTAGAAAGGCGGATATTAAATCGAATGCCGATTTAATATTTTATACATATATATTGTATTTGTATTTACTAGTATTATGTCATTATTAAATATCTTGGATAACAATTACAAGTATATGTATTTATTAGTTTGATTCATTATATATATATATATATATATATATATATATATATATATATATTTGTTTTTGTTTATTCTTTATTCTTTTGTTTTCTTAAGCTTATTTTATTCCAATGGAATAACTTATCCTTTACCTCACTCTATAGGATGACATGTGAAAGGGAGAGAAAAGGGTGGACATTTGGAAGCTTGATTAAATTCTATGGCTAGAATTTTGTAGAGAAAAGAATCAGTAACCACTCTCTTTTTTAAGTGAAGGTTTTGATTAAATCTTTTCACTACTTCTTCTCATTATTTCTTCCTCTCATTTTTTTAACCGTGAAACTCTTATCTTCCTCGTCCTCTATTTTTGAGAAAACAATTTATAAAAAAAAATTTAAAGGAGAGAAAATTATAGTGAAGAAGAAACTGCATCTCCTAACTAGTTAGTATAGCATCCTAACTACTTAGATAAACTTTAGTTTGAGTTTGGAGCCATTGCACTTGAGCCTTCAGGGTGGATCATCTTTGATGGAGGAGGTGGGCTTGCAAGCATATTCTATGGAGTTTCAAGGAGCCTATAACGGTGTCCAACGCAATTTGGGAGCACTAGAAGATATTACAAATGTTGTATTTTCAACCTAGTAGCTAGTTTGCTCACTACTACATATAGTCACTATTAGAGACCGTATGGAACGGTCTCCAAAATTAATGAATGGTCCCTAAGGTATATTAGCGACCGTTTATATTTTAAACGGTCGCTGATTGGGTGGTCGCTGATACATATATTAGCGACCGTTAATGAACGGTCTCTACTAAGAATGATCGCTAATAAAGATATTAGAGACTGTTTCCATAATTCGCTAATAAGCAGACATGTGGACATCTCAATGATTTTACCTGTTTCCTAATATCAGCGAACGGTCGCTGATGAGGTATGAGCGACCATTCTTATAGCTTATACGGTCACTAATAACTATTTTTCCTGAAAAAAAATTACATAAAAATTCTATATTCAATACAATAATACATAATATCACAATATATTATGCCACAATAGCGTTTCTCATATAAATCAATATATATGCACAATCCACAACATATCCAATAAGATCAACAATAAATACGAATACATACGTGTTAGTTATATGTATGCCCTAGAGGCCATTACTATACATAGGATGTATAATGTAGCGGATGCTTGGACATATATAGGGATGACTTTCTTGCTCGATATGATAGTATGTTATCTGGTTACTCTTTATCTTAACGTGTACACTGATTGTCTCTCTGTTACATGTTAGTAAAGCCCTTAGAATGTGTACTTGACTACCTGGACTATGATGCAGATCATACTAGTGGGGACGTGGTGTTCCCGCCAAAAATTTCTGCGCAGAAGAGTCCAAGGTATCAAATGGCAGCGATACGCTTAAGGAAATGCGAACCAATACCTTCCGGCCTGTATTTTGATAAGTTCCCGAAAGAGAAACTATTAAATTCTGATGGTATTGGAAGCATCTCGAAAAACCCTTTGATTTGATATATTATGGGCCTCATAATTCATCCGGGATCAAAAGTTATGAGGTATCACGTGTCCACACGTGATGGACCTTTAAGAACCCGCTGGAGGAGTTAAAAGATATAATAAAATCTCAGAAAAGACCCCAATGGGGCATCACGTGCTCACACGTGATCATGGGTCACGTGCACACACGTGACCATGGGTCACGTGCAGACACGTGATGGGCTTTTAAAGCCTCTAAAATAATGAATATAATTTAATTCTAAAAGTCAGAAGTTACCTCAATGAGGTATCACGTGCTCACACGTGACCAAGGGTCACGTGTTGACACGTGATAGTTAAAACTGAAGCATAAACAAGCGGCCGTTCAAGAACTCAATTGGGGGTCACGTGCTCCCACGTGACCAAGGGTCACGTGTCAGCACGTGACTGGTTTCGAAAGCCTTACAGTTAATAGAATTAAATTCTAAAAGCTTCTAAATCTTTCCAAATGGAAAATGATTATGGGGACCGTTGGATTAAAGATCTAAGGGTGATTAAATATCACCAATTTATGGAAAAATCCTAGACAAGGAAAGATCTTCCCAAATCTCACCGAAAAAACAAAGGAATGTCTTTGGATTTAAAATCCAATGGTGAATAAAATTCACCTAATAATCCAAAAGTCCAGATGAATGATGAAGGCAAATCAAATCTCTAACGAATACAAATCAAATCTTTCAATGAGAGATTTGCTAAACAAATTGATTCTTTTCCTTCTCCTATAAATAGGAGCCAAGAAGAAAAGGGGGGGATCTACTTTTTTGAGAGAAAAACAAAGAGAGGAGAATTTAATTCTCAAGAGGGAAGAAAAGAAAGGAGAATTTAATTCTCAACAAAGAAAACCCTAGGTGAGAAAAGAAAGGGAATCAAAACTTCAAACAGAGAATTTAATTCTCAAAATCCAAGAGTTTAACTCTTATAAAAAAAAGAACTTAGTTCTTCTTCTGGTTGAAGATCTGCACAGAGCACATCTCCCCATAACTTGAGAATTTAATTCTCATCGGGTCGAGATCCTGCCATGCAGATCCTAAACTTAGAAGGGGAATTGAGTTTTGAGAATTTAATTCTCCTAAAACAAAACTAGTGTTTAACCCTAATCAAGAATTTAATTCTTTTACATATTTGGGAATTTAATTCCTTTGAAAAGAAATCAGGGTTTTATCCTAAATAAGAATTTAATTCTTTCACGATAGGAATTTAATTCCTCCAAAATCATAATTAGGGTTTAACCCTACAAAGAATTCAATTCTTAAAAGATCTCTGTTCATGAAAAGAACTAGGGTCACGTGCCCCCACGTGACCCTTGAAAAGATCCCCTGCAAAGAACTTTGAAGCATCACCTCACGTGCTCCCACGTGACTCCCAAAACGCAGAAAGAAAAAGCAAAGGAAATGAAAGCTTTGGGCGCTCTCACGTGTTATCACGTGACCCCTCAGCAAATGCTTTAACAATTGGCGCACAGATCCCCATCACGTGCCAACACGTGATGCTCTAAAATAAAAATGAAAGTGTTTAACACTTAATGGCAAAACAAAAGAAAAGAAGCTTTGGGCGCTCTCACGTGTCCCCACGTGACCCCTCAGCAAGTGCTGTAATTATCGATGCATAAACCCCCATCACGTGCCTACACGTGATGCTCTAAAATAAAGATGAAAAGTGTTTAACACTTATTTGCAGAACAAAGTGAAAGGAAATCTGGCCCCATCTTCAGATGCCTTACATGCTCACACGTGATGGCCTGAAAGCCAAGTGTGTAACACTCATTTGCAGCCTTAAGGGTAAAATAAAGGAGTTTCGGCCCAATCTCAGGCGCCTCACGTGACCCCACGTGACCACCCCTTTTTAGTGTTTAACACTATTTTTAAAGCGCATCACGTGGGAACACGTGATCGTCATATACCTTCTAGTGTTAACACTATTTCAAAACCAACCTAGCCCAAAATGGCTAAGTTTTTCCAGAGGCAGGATTCCCCTTTGACTGAACTTCAAATATACCCTTGTTTTCCAAACTTGATCATTTCACATGACATTTAGAATAAACTCCAGAGCCATGATGAATGATCAGTGCCTAATAAAAGCCAAAATGTTGTCAGAGCCCCCAAACCTCTGTTTAGCACTGCTGCATGATGAGGGGCTGAAACCAAACAAATGTCTAATGTCCCAAAGGGCCAATATTTCAAACATAATTGGACTTAGCCCAAACTGGCCATAAGTCCTCAAATCGTCTTGAACTGAGCACATCTGCTCTTTCAACCAACTCATTGGTTCAAGGGTACATCTCTGAACTCCTCTGATATTTGTCGTTGTAATCCTTCAACGTCTTCAGAGAGGTGACGGGTCCCGACAACCACACATCAACACGGACTGTGGGGTCCTTAAACTCATGGACTTATGCGTCCTTAAACCAAGATATGGACTGTGGGGTCCTTAAACCCGCGGACTTATGCGTCCTTAAACTAACGGACTAATGCGTCCTTAAACACACCCATATGGACTGTGGGGTCCTTAAACCCATAGACTTATGCGTCCTTAAACTACCTATGGACCGCAATGTCCTTAAACTACCAATGGACCACTATGTCCCTAAACTGGAACATGGACCACCATGTCCCTAAACTGGCAATGGACCACCATGTCCCTAAACTGGAACAATAGAGCCCAAACGCTCTTTTGTCGGATCTAAACGATCCCGTTAAGTTGATCTTAGTCTCAAATCAGACTGACGTATCCTTAACAAACGTTTAAGTTGATCTTAGCCTCAAATATGGCTAACGCATCCTTAAACCAAAACCTCCAAACAGACTTTAGTCCCAAATTGGACTACAGGTCCCCCAATCGACTTTGGTTCAAGGGTACATCTCTGAACTCCTCTGATATATGTCGTTGTAATCCTTCAACGTCGTCAGAGAGGTGACGGGTCCCGACGGCCATACATTCAATGGACCACCATGTCCCTAAACTGGAACAATAGAGCCCAAACGCTCTTTTGTCGGATCTAAACGATCCCGTTAAGTTGATCTTAGTCTCAAATCAGACTAACGTATCCTTAACAAACGTTTGAGTTGATCTTAGCCTCAAATATGGCAAACGTGTCCTCAAACCAAACCCCAAACCCAAATCTAAGAAAATACGGATTTGGATTAATCCACGTCCTACGGGCGACTACATAAATTAGTCTCCGTATACAATCCACGGGCAACCACAAACAAAACAAACACCCACGACACGAAGTGACCATCTGGAGAAGGAGAAAGTTGTTACCGCGATGCGGTAGCGTAATTAACTGAAGGGGCTTGCGCCTGCAGGGAAGTGCGTCCCCACAATCAAAAACCCCTGAAGCGAGGGGGAATCTGACGAAGTCTGCTACATCGGCCGCATCCGTTTAAACCTTCGATACATGGTGCCATAAATCGACTTGGCATCTTCGGAGAGGTGGACAGATAGCACCAATTAGCATCTGCCCCGAATTTCAGGCGAGACATTCCATGTCTCGGCCGCCATTCGGAGGGGAACAGATTCTGGCATGCCCGGTGGGACCTTTTCCACTTTCCACTCCACACTTCGTGTGTCGTGTTCGTGAACGAATCGCGGTTTACTGTGGTTGCCTGTGGATTCGAGGTACTAAGATTTGGTGTCTTGTTCCGTGCAGAAAACAGAAGATCAATGGCTTCGAACTGCACTGCCCGCAACTGCAACTCTCGCTCGGTCCTTGCTGGAGGAGTGACTTATGGGCCCCAAGCGGCCTCCCTTTTCAAGATGCCAGTGGAGCAGGTAACTCAGGAAACCACTGGATTATTCTTCGAGACCATGCTCCCACCGTTGAGCTTCAATGCCACAATGACGTTGAAAGAAGCCCCAAAGAAGTCGGTCTTTGATCGGCTTACCACTTCCGCGACCCCTCTCAACGGGTCGCCCAGCTTCAATACCTCAGTTTTCAACAGACTGGGCCAGAACGTCTGTAAGCCCGCGATACTCGAAGCTGCCATCCCAAAGCGGATAGCCATCCCGGCTCAAGCGGATGAAATCATTAGAAAGGCTCCTCCTTCCAAGAAGTCAGTTTTTACAAGGCTGGCCATTCCGGTTTCTGTTCCAGGAGAGGACCTCAAAGCTGCTTCCCCCGCTCAGAAATATGTTTTTGACCGTTTGGACACAACTTCTCAACGGGCGTCAGTCTACGATAGGCTAGCACCAATAACAGTCTCTCCTCAAAGCAGGGGGCATGAAGAAGCTTATCCAACAAAGGAGGTGATCTCATCCGCACGACATGCTCGACGTCGTCACTGGCACCGAGTAAGAAAGGCTGGGGGCATCTCTCCGTCTGGACTTACTCCACCCGCTCCAACGGTGGAGACCGATGCTACTGTTCCAATCGGGAACAGCTTTGAATTGCTGAACATGGTGCACAGAAACTCTCCTACCGCCGTACTAAAAAGATCCCCTCCTCCGGTGGGAAATGTTGCAGAAGCCAAGCCAGAACAGTCCTCTCAATGGCTATCCTCTGAAATTTACAAGGTCTGGCGTCAAGTCCAAGACTCCGCGATGGATTAAGACTATCTCCGCCGACAGAAAAAGATGAAAGTTCGGCAGGAGAAAGACTACTCTGTCAGACCAGAAAAAGCAACAGCTACTCGGGTACCCACTGCGACGGCTCCCTCAACGTCAATCGCTCAAAAGAAAAGGAGGCCGCAAAAGGCCCCTGTGAACATGGCGAACCGTAAAAGCGCAGAGCACAAACGCCCCAAGTCTGGGGGCATGGTGCTGCACACCGTTTATATGGCTTCCGGAAAGGAGGAAAGCCGTGCTTCGACGGGTCACCGACCGCTCACCCGATCCGTGACAAAAGCTCAAGAACAGCAACAGCAGAAGCTTCAAGAGATGCTGACTACAATGGCCGCACTTACCGAGCCAAAAGAAAGCCCAGAGGCATCATCAGAGCAGCGTCACGAACAAGAAACTGATGCTGATTTCTTACGCAGAGTCCTCGAAAAGAAGGACAAAGAAGCCGCAGAGCAAGCGGCTAACATAAAACAAATGGCGCTTCTCTTCCAAGATATGGTAGGGATGATGATCCAGCAAGATCCTCCTGCTGAAGATCCTCCGATTGTCCTTGAAGATGACAAAGGAGAGACATCGAATCCTCCTCCGGCTCTTTCAGCAGCCAAGGAAGAAACCATTTCCAAGGCCGCACTGGATGACCATATAGCTCAGCAAATACGAGCTCACCAGGAAAATGAAGCGGCTGGGCAAATTGCTAGAACCGGACGACCCTACCCGGGATGGTATGACCAAATTAGTTACCCGCCGGGATATACGATCCCTAAGTTCCACGTATATAAGGGAACGGGAAATCCGCATCAGCACGTCGCTCAATTTAGAGCCATGTGCGGCAACACTGGAGGTGATGATAAATTGCTGCTCCGCCAGTTTGTTGGCAGCCTGTCGGAAACGGCATTTGAGTGGTACTCTGAACTCCCAAATGACTCTATCAAGACATTTACGGAGATGGAGCTGCTGTTTACACAGAGATTCGCTAGTGCTAGTGGACGCACCCCGATAACAGCACTGATTAATGCCAGGATAAGGCCAGGCGAAACATGGGTCCAATACGCAACACGATGGCGGAACCTATGGTCGAAATGCGAACAACGCATAGAAGAGGCTCCTGCAGTAGGCATGTTTGTGGGTACCCTCGACCCTCAAGCGGCCATCTCCCAGTTCATGATGTTCTTCAAGCCGACCACCTTCCAGGCCTTGATTGACAAGCTGGCCCAAATGGACCAGATGGTCCATAGGCCTTCCTCTTCAAAGACAGAGCCTTGGAATGAAAAGGGCAAAGAGAAAGCAACTTTCGTTGCCAATACTCAGCAGGGGCCGAGCAACTTAAAGCCGGTTGTTAGCCAAAACAACGTGCGTCCACACCCATCCCTCGAGGAGAGACTGGGACGTCCTTACTCGTTTCCCCAGGATAAAACGAGGAAACTGTTCGAACTGGCAGTGCGCAACAGACTCATCAATCTGCCGAATCCAAAACGTCCGTTGCAGCCAGGCGATGTCAACAATCCCAATTATTGCCCTTACCACCAAACGGTAAGCCACCCGATCGAGGATTGCTTCGTTTTTAAGGGATGGATCGAGAATCAGTACCTACAATGCAAGTTTGCGCTGTCTGAGAAGTGGAAAGTAAACCCACCACAACCGCACACTTCTAAGAAGACAGACACACTGGGGGCATCGTGCTCTTTCATAGAGAAAGCCCCATAGACCGAAAAGTCAGTAAACTAGAGATTCGCCTCAAATACGGCGACGGTGGACCACTATGTCCTAAAACTGGCATCGGACCGAAACGTCCATAAACTAACGATGGACCGCAATGTCCTAAAACTTGCAAATGACCGAAACGTCGTTAAACTACTATCAACCCGCGGCATCCTCAGGCTGGCGTGGTTTTAAAAAAAAAAATACAAAAAAACGGTATGTCCATAAGCAAGATGGGCACGGATGAAAACCCGAAAGGGCTCCGTGAGTAAAAACAGCAGGGCTACCGGCGAGTGTTTGTGAAAACCCGAAAGGGCGCAATCTCGTTAAAAAAAAAACAAAAAAAAGGGAAAACGGTATGTCCATAAGAAAAATGGGCACGGATGAAAACCCGAAAGGGCTCCGTGAGTAAAAACAGCAGGGCTACCGGCGAGTGTTTGTGAAAACCCGAAAGGGTGCAATCTCGTTAAAACACTTACAGGGTCCTCTCGACCTTATAAGGAGAAACCACCCGTGCAAGATCCTTACGACTCACAAGGGAGCAACACACTTAGGGATCCCCACGATTCCTAAGGAGAAATTACACTTGCGAGATCCTCACGACTCGTAAGGAGAATTCTCTTATGGGATCCTCACGGCTCATAAGATTTGAAAGTCTTAAGTTACAGAAACCTTAACCTGTTCTTAAGCAACCCCCACAACCTTCGATATTGCCCTACAAGCGGCTCATATTGACCCTTGTATACAATCCACGGGCACGAATAAATATTTCCCCAATAAAGTCCCATCCGTGACTAGGGATATGCTTGTACAGCAAACAACACTTGTAAGTCCTCTCGACTTATAAGGAGAAAACCCTTTTGTAAGATCCTTACGACTTACAAGAGAACATGCACTTAGGAATCCTCACGATTCCCAAGGAGAAAACACACCTACAAGATCCTCACGACTTGTAGGGAAAAATACCTTTGTGAGACCCTTACGGCTCATGAAGTTAAAAGCCTTAGCCGACAGGACCCTTAACCCTGTTTACTAAGCCACCTTTGTTCGTTATTGATAGAGGCAAATGATGATTCGCTCCTGGCAATATCCCAGTTGCAGCGATGCTGATGCCTAAAATGGTATCAAATTCCGTGTCCTTCCAAGGCAAATGATGATTCGCTCCTGGCAATATCCCAGTTGCAGCGATGCTGATGCCTAAACCGGTATCAAATTCCAAGTCTTTTCACGGCAAATGATGATTCACTCCTGGCAATATTCCAGTCGCAGCGATGCTGATGCCAAGATTGGTATCAGATCCCAAATCCCCTACTCGCAAAAAAAAAAAAAATCAGCGAGCCCAAAAAAAAAATGCATACAAAATAGCCGAAATGATGGGGGCAACTTGCAAACAAAATCAGCAAGTAAAAATGTATGCATGCAAAATAGCCGAAATGATTGGGCAACTCGAAATAAAAAGCAGCGAGTGAAAATAAAATAAATAGCCGAAATGATTGGGCACCGCGAAAAATAGCCGAAATGATTGGGCAATCGCGATTTTCGCGATATAAAAAGCTGAAATGATAGAGCATCGCGGAAAGAATAAAAAAAAATGAAAGAATGAAACTTTTTGCCCTATAGGTGAAATCACATCGATCCCTGTATACAATCCAGGGGCACAGATAAAGAGGGAACTATACCTTCCCAACAGGCTCCGCCAGAAAGCGAAGCCAAATCTCGACGGTTCATAGACAACCCAGAGACAACCTCGACATCTGTCGCAATGTCGCAGACATAATGTCAGCAGACGAAGCAAAAGGAAGATCCCGAGCTTCAGGGTCTCGACGTCAACATCGACAACCTAGAGATCACCAACGGCGTTTCTCCTCACTCCAGCCAGATGCAGACGTGACGTCAACAATCGACCTCAGAGTCGCAACGAAACGGAACCATGGCAAAGTCCCTAGTTCCAAATCTCAATGGCCACATCTACAGCCTGGAGACCAACAACGGCGTGCCTCCTCATTCCAGCAGGACACAGATGTTACACCATCAAGCGAAGCGATGGCAAAATCCCAGCTTCACCTCAGCGTTCGTCTCGTTACAGCAGACGCAATGTCAACAACGGTGTTCCTTCGCAGTCCAGCAGGATGTAGATGCAACGTCAACCAAAGACCCTAAGACCAGTAAAGCGGAGCGACGACAAAATCCCAGCTCCACCTCGACGTTCGTCTTGATACAGCAGACGAGATGTCACTACAGCGTCCTTCCTCCAACAGGATCCGGACACACCAAAGCAGATGAAGCGAAGGCCAAATTCCTAGCTTCAGGGTCTTAACGACAACTCATATAAAGCCTGAAAAACAATCGGAGATCATCTCGCACCACATGGAGTGGTCACCACCTCGACGTTCGTCTCGATACAGCAGATGAAATGTCACCCCAGCGTTCTTCCCCCAGCAGGATTCGGACATGCCAAAGCAAATGAAGCAAAGGCCAAATTCCTAGCTTCAGGGTCTTGACAGCAAGTCATATAAAGCCTGAAAGACAATCGGAGGTCATCTTACACCAGCATAGAGTGATCACCACCTCGACGTCGTCTCGATACAACAGACGAGATGTCCTTCCTCCAACAGGATTCTGACACACTAAAGCAAATGAAGCGAAGGCCAAGTTCCTAACTTCAACGTCTTGACGGTAACTCATATAAAACTGGAAAGACAATCAGAGATCATCTCACACCAGCATAGAGTGATCACCACTTCGACGTTCGTCTCGATACAGCAGACGAGATGTCACTACAGCGTCCTTCCTCCAGCAAGATTCGGACGCGCCAAAGAAAATGAAGCAAAGGCCAAATTCCTAGCTTCAGGATCTTGACGGCAAGTCATATAAAGCCTGAAAGACTACCGGAGATCATCCCACATGGAGTGGTCACCACCTCGACGTTCGTCTCGATACAGCAGACGAGATGTCACCCCAGCGTTCTTCCTCTAGCAGGGTTCAGACGCGACACTCAAACAAACGGAGCCACGACAAAATTCCCAGTTCCAAGCCTCGACGGTTCACCAACAACCTAGAGACAACCGCGACATTCGTCTCGATACAGCAGACGCAATGCCAGCAAACAAAGCGAAGGCTAAATTCCTAGCTTCAAGGTCTTAACGGCAAGTCATATAAAGCCTGAAAGACCACCGGAGATCATCCCAGCGCGGAGTGGTCACCACCTCGAAGATCGTCTCGATACAGCAGACGAGATGTCACCACAGCGTCCTTCCTCCAACAGGATCCGGACACGCCAAAGCAAACGAAGCGAAGGCCAAATTCCTAGCTTCAGGGTCTTAACAGCAGCTCATATAAAGCCTGAAAGACAATCGGAGATTATCTCGCACCAGTGCGGAGTGGTCACCACCTCGACGTTCGTCTCGATACAGCAGACGCAACATCACCAAAAGGAGCCACGGCAAAATCCCTAGTTCCAAACCTCGACGGTTCAGCTGCAACCTAGAGACAACCATGACATTCGTCTCGATACAGAGGACGCGATGCCAGCGAACGAAGCGAAGGCCAAATTCCTAGCTTCATGCGTCTTAACGGCAAGTCATATAAAGCCTGAAAGACAATCGGAGATTATCTCGCACTAGTGCGGAGTGGTCACCACCTCGACGTTCGTCTCGATACAGCAGACGCAACATCACCAAAAGGAGCCACGGCAAAATCCCTAGTTCCAAACCTCGACGGTTCACCAGCAACCTAGAGACAACCATGACATTCGTCTCGATACAGAGGAAGCGATGCCAGCAAACGAAGCGAAGGCCAAATTCATAGCTTCAAGGTCTTAACGGCAAGTCATATAAAGCCTGAAAGACCACCGGAGATCATCCCACATGGAGTGGTCACCACCTCTACGTTCGTCTCGATACAGCAGACGCAACGTCACCAAAAGGAGCCACGGCAAAATCCCTAGTTCCAAAACCTCGACGGTTCACCAGCAACCTAGAGACAACTGCGACATTCGTCTCGATACAGAGGACACAATGCCAGCAAACGAAGCAAAGGCCAAATTCCTAGCTTTAGGGTCTTAACGGCAAGTCATATAAAGCCTGAAAGACTATCGGAGATCATCCCACACTAGCGCGGAGTGGTTATGACTCATCGGGGCTCTCCAAAATGAGCCTAACCTCAAGTAAAAAGCGGCATGGCAAATTCCTAACGCTTGCTCTTCCGACGGTCAAACTGCCAAGGAGGATTGCTTGAAGACGTCTTGTCCAGCCCCCGAAGGGATCAGAGACACGGCAGTCGCAGGGCTACTCGAACAGCACGATTGCCTATCGAGGAATATATCAGCTGATGCGACGGTACGACGGCCAAAACCTTAAGTACCACAGACCCTAACGGACTTCTGTCGTAAAGAGTAGAGGTTAACTGTGACGTTAGGATATTCTTGCGAGATCTGCTCGATCCGTTTCGACTCGTGAGGAAATTGATGTCTTTGTGAGAACTTCTCGATTCGTCTCGACTCGTGAGATAAAGCCTTAGGCAGTAGGGATTAAAAAACCTGTTTCCTAAGCACTGGGACCCTGCAAGTCGGCCCAAAACGGTCTCTTGCATACTATCCACGGGTCACACTCTCCAAATTCGAATCTCGACAAGGAGGGAAACAACCACTTACGAGTCCTCTCGACTCGTAAGAGGGAAAATTCTCTTGTGAGATCCTTACGACTTTCAAGAGAAAACACACTTAGGAGTCCTCACGACCCCTAAGGAGAAAATACACCTGCGGGATCCTCTCGACTCGTAGGGAGAAAAGTCTTTATGAGACCCTCACGGCTCATAAAGTTGAAAAGTCTTAGGTGGCAGATTCTAACCCTGTCTCCTAAGCCATCACCGCCGTGCAAAGAGGTCAAGATAGACCATTTATGAGCCACACTTGCCAAAGATACATGCCACTGAAATAGAGAAGCTACTCATGAGCATATAAACTACTTCACGCCAGAGTAAGACATAAAAAATGGAAGGGTGCGGCTCATGGGGATGAGGGTTTGGAACTATATCTCTTAAGAGTGATTTGAGTCAATGATAAATGACGACGCTTGTGTCCGCTCGTTATCTTCTCAGATCAAGATTCTGAAAGTAATATACCAACCCGAAATTGGTCATACGTTATGCATTACTTTGCACTACTTCACCCACGTATATACTTACGTGGGCAAAGTAGTGGGGGGCATTTGTTCCCGCCAAAAATTTCTGCGCAGAAGAGTCCAAGGTATCAAATGGCAGCGATACGCTTAAGGAAATGCGAACCAATACCTTCCGGCCTGTATTTTGATAAGTTCCCGAAAGAGGAACTATTAAATTCTGATGGTATTGGAAGCATCTCGAAAAACCCTTCGATTTGATATATTATGGGCCTCATAATTCATCCGGGATCAAAAGTTATGAGGTATCACGTGTCCACACGTGATGGACCTTTAAGAACCCGCTGGAGGAGTTAAAAGATATAATAAAATCTCAGAAAAGACCCCAATGGGGCATCACGTGCTCACACGTGACCATGGGTCACGTGCAGACACGTGATGGGCTTTTAAAGCCTCTAAAATAATGAATATAATTTAATTCTAAAAGTCAGAAGTTACCTCAATGAGGTATCACGTGCTCACACGTGACCAAGGGTCACGTGTTGACACGTGATAGTTAAAACTGAAGCATAAACAAGCGGCCGTTCAAGAACTCAATTGGGGGTCACGTGCTCCCACGTGACCAAGGGTCACGTGTCAGCACGTGACTGGTTTCGAAAGCCTTACAGTTAATAGAATTAAATTCTAAAAGCTTCTAAATCTTTCCAAATGGAAAATGATTATGGGGACCGTTGGATTAAAGATCTAAGGGTGATTAAATATCACCAATTTATGGAAAAATCCTAGACAAGGAAAGATCTCCCCAAATCTCACCGAAAAAACAAAGGAATGTCTTTGGATTTAAAATCCAACGGTGAATAAAATTCACCTAATAATCCAAAGGTCCAGATGAATGATGAAGGCAAATCAAATCTCTAACGAATACAAATCAAATCTTTCAATGAGAGATTTGCTAAACAAATTGATTCTTTTCCTTCTCCTATAAATAGGAGCCAAGAAGAAAAGGGGGGATCTACTTTTTTGAGAGAAAAACAGAGAGAGGAGAATTTAATTCTCAAGAGGGAAGAAAAGAAAGGAGAATTTAATTCTCAACAAAGAAAACCCTAGGTGAGAAAAGAAAGGGAATCAAAACTTCAAACAGAGAATTTAATTCTCAAAATCCAAGAGTTTAACTCTTATAAAAAAAAGAACTTAGTTCTTCTTCTAGTTGAAGATCTGCACAGAGCACATCTTCCCATAACTTGAGAATTTAATTCTCATCGGGTCGAGATCCTGCCATGCAGATCCTAAACTTAGAAGGGGAATTGAGTTTTGAGAATTTAATTCTCCTAAAACAAAACTAGGGTTTAACCCTAATCAAGAATTTAATTCTTTTACATATTTGGGAATTTAATTCCTTTGAAAAGAAATCAGGGTTTTATCCTAAATAAGAATTTAATTCTTTCACGATAGGAATTTAATTCCTCCAAAATCATAATTAGGGTTTAACCCTACAAAGAATTCAATTCTTAAAAGATCTCTGTTCATGAAAAGAACTAGGGTCACGTGCCCCCACGTGACCCTTGAAAAGATCCCCTGCAAAGAACTTTGAAGCATGACCTCACGTGCTCCCACGTGACTCCCAAAACGCAGAAAGAAAAAGCAAAGGAAATGAAAGCTTTGGGCGCTCTCACGTGTTATCACGTGACCCCTCAGCAAATGCTTTAACAATTGGCGCACAGATCCCCATCACGTGCCAACACGTGATGCTCTAAAATAAAAATGAAAGTGTTTAACACTTAATGGCAAAACAAAAGAAAAGAAGCTTTGGGCGCTCTCACGTGTCCCCACGTGACCCCTCAGCAAGTGCTGTAATTATCGATGCATAAACCCCCATCACGTGCCTACACGTGATGCTCTAAAATAAAGATGAAAAGTGTTTAACACTTATTTGCAGAACAAAGTGAAAGGAAATCTGGCCCCATCTTCAGATGCCTCACATGCTCACACGTGATGGCCTGAAAGCCAAGTGTGTAACACTCATTTGCAGCCTTAAGGGTAAAATAAAGGAGTTTCGGCCCAATCTCAGGCGCCTCACGTGACCCCACGTGACCACCCCTTTTTAGTGTTTAACACTATTTTTAAAGCGCATCACGTGGGAACACGTGATCGTCATATACCTTCTAGTGTTAACACTATTTCAAAACCAACCTAGCCCAAAATGGCTAAGTTTTTCCAGAGGCAGGATTCCCCTTTGACTGAACTTCAAATATACCCTTGTTTTCCAAACTTGATCATTTCACATGACATTTAGAATAAACTCCAGAGCCATGATGAATGATCAGTGCCTAATAAAAGCCAAAATGTTGTCAGAGCCCCCAAACCTCTGTTTAGCACTGCTGCATGATGAGGGGCTGAAACCAAACAAATGTCTAATGTCCCAAAGGGCCAATATTTCAAACATAATTGGACTTAGCCCAAACTGGCCATAAGTCCTCAAATCGTCTTGAACTGAGCACATCTGCTCTTTCAACCAACTCATTGGTTCAAGGGTACATCTCTGAACTCCTCTGATATTTGTCGTTGTAATCCTTCAACGTCTTCAGAGAGGTGACGGGTCCCGACAACCACACATCAACACGGACTGTGGGGTCCTTAAACTCATGGACTTATGCGTCCTTAAACCAAGATATGGACTGTGGGGTCCTTAAACCCGCGGACTTATGCGTCCTTAAACTAACGGACTAATGCGTCCTTAAACACACCCATATGGACTGTGGGGTCCTTAAACCCATGGACTTATGCGTCCTTAAACTACCTATGGACCGCAATGTCCTTAAACTACCAATGGACCACTATGTCCCTAAACTGGAACATGGACCACCATGTCCCTAAACTGGCAATGGACCACCATGTCCCTAAACTGGAACAATAGAGCCCAAACGCTCTTTTGTCGGATCTAAACGATCCCGTTAAGTTGATCTTAGTCTCAAATCAGACTGACGTATCCTTAACAAACGTTTAAGTTGATCTTAGCCTCAAATATGGCTAACGCATCCTTAAACCAAAACCTCCAAACAGACTTTAGTCCCAAATTGGACTACAGGTCCCCCAATCGACTTTGGTTCAAGGGTACATCTCTGAACTCCTCTGATATATGTCGTTGTAATCCTTCAACGTCGTCAGAGAGGTGACGGGTCCCGACGGCCATACATTCAATGGACCACCATGTCCCTAAACTGGAACAATAGAGCCCAAACGCTCTTTTGTTGGATCTAAACGATCCCGTTAAGTTGATCTTAGTCTCAAATCAGACTAACGTATCCTTAACAAACGTTTGAGTTGATCTTAGCCTCAAATATGGCAAACGTGTCCTCAAACCAAACCCCAAACCCAAATCTAAGAAAATACGGATTTGGATTAATCCACGTCCTACGGGCGACTACATAAATTAGTCTCCGTATACAATCCACGGGCAACCACAAACAAAACAAACACCCACGACACGAAGTGACCATCTGGAGAAGGAGAAAGTTGTTACCGCGATGCGGTAGCGTAATTAACTGAAGGGGCTTGCGCCTGCAGGGAAGTGCGTCCCCACAATCAAAAACCCCTGAAGCGAGGGGGAATCTGACGAAGTCTGCTACATCGGCCGCATCCGTTTAAACCTTCGATACATGGTGCCATAAATCGACTTAGCATCTTCGGAGAGGTGGACAGATAGCACCAATTAGCATCTGCCCCGAATTTCAGGCGAGACATTCCATGTCTCGGCCGCCATTCGGAGGGGAACACGTGGTAGTCCATAAGTACATCCTTCAAAGTCCCTAGTCATGGGTGTATCGAGATGGGGCATCGATATACCAGTGTAGACTAGCGTATACCTTCTCGACCCATACAGATGGGCGATGGATGATCCCATATCCATTGGTGTTTGACATCAGAGATGATATACGGGTGCTCAGTGTAGACTCAGTACACTGGACGGACTCGCCGAGAACTCCCAGATGGTATTATACCTTACGTCAGATGGCAGTTCTCAGGTGACACTGGTGCAGGTTAGTCTGTATACCCGAGATCGTCATAGAGTCTTGTGTGATTCCCACTGTGAATGTAGTGGCTGGTGAATCATTGATCAAAAAGCATATTTTGGAGAGATTCTTCATCGATCTAGTGGCCGGTGAATTACTGATCAAAGAGCGAGCAGCCGCCAGGTTTCATGATTTTGTAGGATCCCTGGATGTAGTGGCTGGTGAACCGCTTCTTCTTCCACGAGCGCTAGCGCGAAAGCCGTTGTACGGTAGCACATCCGTTTTCTTGCGAAAGTCAACTACCTTTTTATTCGTTCGCTTCTTCAGTTCTATCCAAGCTCGCTTTTGTCTGAATCTTCGTGGAAGAAGAAGCGGTTCACCAGCCACTCTTCTCGATACATCCAGGGATCCTACAAAATCATGAAACCTGGCGGCTGCTCGCTCTTTGATCAGTGATTCACCGGCCACTAGATCGATGAAGAATCTCTCCAAAATATGCTTTTTGATCAGTGATTCACCAGCCACTACATTCACAGTGGGAATCACACAAGACTCTATGACGATCTCGGGTATACAGACTAACCTGCACCAGTGTCACCTGAGAACTGCCATCTGACGTAAGGTATAATACCATCTGGGAGTTCTCGGCGAGTCCGTCCAGTATACCCAGTCTACACTGAGCACCCGTATATCATCTCTGATGTCAAACACCAATGGATATGGGATCATCCATCGCCCATCTGTATGGGTCGAGAAGGTATACGCTAGTCTACACTGGTATATCGATGCCCCATCTCGATACACCTACGACTAGGGACTTTGAAGGATGTACTTATGGACTACCACGTCCCCACTAGTATGATCCGCATCATAGTCCAGGTAGTCAAGTACACATCCTAAGGGCTTTACCAACATGTAACAGAGAGACAATCAGTGTACACGTTAAGGTAAAGAGTAACCAGATAGCATACTATCATATACTCAACAGTTGAGTTTTCTTAGACTAGCGTATACCTTCTCGACCCATACAGATGGGCGATGGATGATCCCATATCCATTGGTGTTTGACATCAGAGATGATATACGGGTGCTCAGTGTAGACTGGGTACACTAGACGGACTCGCCGAGAACTCCCAGATGGTATTATACCTTACGTCAGATGGCAGTTCTCAGGTGACACTTGGAGCGGATCTACAAAGGTTGTAGTCCCTTTTCACTTAGCAATAAAGTTGTTTACTTGCTTGCTTTTCTCCTTAACTTCTAGTTAACGATCTATATTAGGGTTTCTCGGCACCGGAAATTTTTTGTTTGGCATGGTTAATTCCTTGTGGAACCTCTTGAGTGTGCCTAGTAACCCTACAGTGGTATCAGAGCCTAGCTAGAGCTTTAGGAGAAATGTAGACGATATTAGAAACCCGATCGAACCCCGAAACCCTAAATTTCACCCCTTTTTGTGCATTTTTTGAAACTGTGCATTTTTCCTAATTAAAAATAGCCAAAAAATTCAGCAGGGTTTTCTAGGAATTACTGTGAAACACGTGGGCCTAACTCCTTTAAACCGCCGCGGAACCGCGGCCGTACCCTAGCTTGGGCGGCGGTTCCGCGGCAATACAGTGGCTTTTGCCTACTCTGTTTGCACAGTAATCTCTATTTGTAGTTGCTGTAATTTATGGGAATTTTTAATCTATACTCAACAGTTGAGTTTTCTGGGGTGTTTTGGGGACTCGGTGATTCGATCGGATTGTTTAACTTTGTCTATGTGTTTTTCCGGATAATTTTTGAATATGTTAAAAAGTTCGACCGGATATAAATACCCACTTTTTCCCCTGCCGGAAAATTTCTAAGTGTTGGATTTTTCTGTAGTTTGAAAACGTTCTAAGTAGTGCAAGTAACGCGATGGACCCTCTAGAAGACAACAAACATTAACTCGATTATGTGACCGTCTTGAACTGCCCTTTGAGCCTTCAGGTTTGGGGCAGTACGGCGTGCCACATGTGAGAGGTTGGCTTGACCCTTCTACGGCTGGACCGTTGGTACTGTGGCATGAAGTGGATGTTTTTAAACTTATTTCATGTGTTGAGCTGTTTCGGGAAAACTTGGGTGTTTGATTGTTCGATCGGAAAGTTTAACATTTTCTATTTATCTGGAATGTGATACAATATTTGGAATTCACAAGTAGTTATGAGATAACTAAAATGAATGTTATAAACATAGCACTTTAGTCTCACTTGATCGGTTGCCACGGAATTTTGATGTGATCAAAAGTCCGTCGCAATCACGTAGCGTACGCGGATACTCGCCGGATAAACTTAATAGACAGCTACACCCCTTAGCCCCGACCAAGTGACTGTAGGAGAACCCCATCGCCGAAAGCATCCGTTCGGGTGCTCGCGGTAGCGGTGTTCCGCCTTGGTGCACTTCGTCGACGGCAGCCGGGGGTGCGGCCGCCTACTAAAGTTTGGGACGAGCATTCGATCAGGATGTCGGGAATCTTGTTGAATTGCCCGACTTGATATTGAAAAGTGTTTTCGATAATGAGACTGAAATGCGGGGTTTATAATTGTTAGGCATGTGATGTCTTAGGAATTCATTTGGTCAGGCATGCGATGTCTAAAGGGGTTGCGGATTCCAACTGTTGTAGTTTTACACTTTCTTTTCTGTGACCGTAAGTGTATTATGTGATATCGCCGGTTTCGTTGCTATATGTCAACGACAATTGGGATGCGCACATTTACTTACGTTGATGACATGTGATGTTATGTGTTGCTGGATATGTTATATTGGATCGTCGCGTTTTGAATAGCCGGGTTTTTTTTGTGAGATGAGAGTTTTTTATTTTCATTCATGTAAAAAACTTGTATGTAATATTCTTTTAATTGGGGCACTTCCAGGTTGCGGAAGATGTCACCAATTGTATATTATTTACTTTTCCGCACTAGGATAGACCCAAGGAGGAGAGCACAAGTAACCGGGTTCTAGAGTCCAGTGGGAGACCAACTCGAGGAGTCGAGTCCGGGTCTCCTAACTCTAGAATTGGTAGGGTTGCTTGCCGCTCTCGTAGGGGTCTAGGGGTGTGGGTTTGGCTATTCATCGCGACCGTGGAATCCGTGTTTTATACAGGCTCGTATTGAAAACACGGACGTCCCAGTATATCCAATGTTTCATATGATTCTTCTGCTGCGATATCTGTGATGTGATCATTTGATGTTCTGTTATAAATACTGTATATAGTATATATGATATATTATATAGGCGTTACTTATGTTTTACACCCGCGCTAGCCCTGCCCCGCTCTGCCGTTAGTTACCTAACCTAACGGTGCACGAGGGGACATCGAGGCGAATGCGGATGGCATAAGTGTACGTCGTATTTATCTGTGATGTTTAGGTAACTTAAATGATGTGACTTCATTAATATGATTAATGAAATAAAAGAAACCTAAAGATGTTGTGGAATCGAATTTTTCAAAACAGGTAGCTACAGTTCTTGCTTTGCATCGCGGTGTTCCTTGTAGAACATCCTGCACCTTATTCGATAAGGAAAGGACCGAGATCCCTTCACCGGGAGTGACTCCTTTAGCAATAACTGGCAGATGCTACAACCCTCGGTTTGTCTTTTGATTGCTCCTATAGTTCTTGCTTTGCACAGCGGTATATGTGATATATCCTGCACCTTATTCGATGAGGAAAGGGCCGACGATCCCTTCACCGGGAGTGACCCCTTTAGCAAAACTAGAAAAGCCTCAAAAACAGTCCATTTAAAATCACTCGATTCTACAACGATATAAAGTTCATTACGCAAAGGGTTTTCTTAAAAACCTGTCGTAGCCCTCCGTCATTTCAGATAAGTAATAGTTAGTACTCGTGCTGCGTTTGTTGACTCAGTCAAGACGTAGTGTGCGGTAGCTGATTAGTGTTTATCTGCAAAGCATATGATGCGATTGGTTAGGGTAGTCGTGCGGCCTTGTTGACTCAGTCAAGGGTCGTGCGGGTGGGTTTAATTCAATCGGGAAATGACGGGTTGAACTTTACTTGCGGTCTATGGTTTGTTGACTCAGTCAAGGTCATAGATCGCTTGGGGAAAAATAGTATTGGGAATTTCAAGTGTTGAAATTTGCAATGAGATTGCATATCTTCTATGAGATAGTTGGATCCCGATACCCGCTGCGAGTAATTGTTACTCCTGGGAGAGTTTTACACATTACAATTAGCCGATCAAGTAGGTGTCTAGAAAGGTGTTAACCGGGTTACGCCTCTGGGAAAACGAGGTTTACTTTAATTAGGTCCGTGCGAAAGCACGGGGAACCTCCCTCAAAGTACCAACACTGGCCTGACTGAAAGATTGGCGAACTTGTAGCGTGTAATAAATCCCGGCTAGTCTTTCCTTTTAGGGTTTGAAGGAAGATTTGATAAAAACAGTGGGAGCCATCCTGATTAGATAATAACCAATCTGATCTTGCAAGAGCGCACGAAGAGTATTTTCTTCTCTCTCTCTCCAGGTAGCGACCATGTCACGCCTTAATCAAGATAATAAAACGGATATATTGACCGAACCCGCTTGTTATACTGTGCTGGGGAACGTTGGTCCCGCTCCAACTTATAAATGTTATAAGATAGAGCAGGAATTAGGGGATTACCAGAATTCCCGTGCCGCCCAAACGAAGAAAGTGCATGTTGATGCATCATCTTCGGGTGTGTTCATTACATAGAACTGTTTCTCAAATGTCCTTTACGTCCTGGGTATATGATACCGGATCAGGATCCCACATATGTAATTTGTTACATGGGCTACAGAAAGGTAGAGAACCGAGAACGGGTGTTAAGTTTCATGAGGCAGAAAACGGTGCAAGTGTTGCAGCCACATCTGTTGGTCACTGTCACCCTGTGTTACCAGAATACATTGATTCTGAACAGATGTTATTAGATACCGAACCTGATATACAAAATCATATCAGTCTCTTTATTTAGGTAAAGAAGGATATAATTTTGTATTGTTGGATACTGTTTTGAACATTTCCTATATCAAGAGTTGATCGGTTCATGCACGTTATCTAAAAGCATTGACGTTCTAAATCAAACTACAATTCCTAGTATACAGAACACACACAAGAGGAAGAGTTCAGAAATGAACGAATCCTTCTTGAGGTATTGTAGACTAGGTCATATCAATGCGACCCGACTGGCAGAAGTTACATTTTAGATGCATATTTAAATTAGTTTGAATTTACATCTTGTGAAACTTGCCAGTCATGTCATAGAGATAAGATAACCATAGCTCTGTTTATTGGAAACAGAGAAAGAGTTAGTGAACTCTTGGGATGATACATGTAGGTCCCCTGTCTACACATGCCAAGACCGGTTCTTTGTACTTCATTACATTCTCTGATGATCTCTTTAGATTCAGACATATGTTCCTGTTGAAACACAAGTCCGAACCTTTTGAGATATTCATAGAATATAAGTTAAAAGTAGAGAACCAAAATACGGGTATAAGTATTATGTCCTTTGATGTGATCAAGGAGGAGAATACTTGAGCACGGAATTCCTGGATTATTCTAAAGGAGAATGAGATTCTCTCTCAGCATTACTCCTCCGTATACACCATAGCACGATGGTATATCGGGACGGAGCAATAGCACCCTATGTGATATGGTGTGCTCTATGATGAGTACTACTGAGTTTCCTATTTCCTTTTAGGGAGTTATGCACTTATGAAGTTGCATACCTATTGAATAGGGTTCCGATCAAATCAGTTGCCTACCATTTCATATGAGATATGGAAAGGGAAGAGCCCATCTCTTAAGTCAGTTAAGATTTGGGGTTGTCCGGCCTATGTCTAAAAGCAAAATCCGGACAAGCTCGAGACAAAGTCAGTACTGTAGAAGTTTGTTGGATATCCCAAGCATACGCAAGGGAATATCTTCTACCTAACCGAGGAACAAAAATGTTTTGTTTCTCAGTATGCCACCTTTGTGAAAGGGAATTTCTTGTGAAGAAATTATTGGTAATGAGGTAGAACTGGAAACAGTTCCAGCTATACAAACTGCAGCTGATGATTTGGTAGAACCAAAGGATTCAATAGCAACCAACGAACCTCAGCCTCTCCGCTGATCTAGTAGGGTTCCTCACCCACCTGAGAGATACTTCAGTTTCTCTATGACAGTGGGAGAGAGGATTGCATCATGAGTTGATGACCCAACTAGTTTCAAGCTGGCCATCAGGAGTGAGACTCTATAAGAATGGCTGGATGCTTATCGATCTGAGATGGAATCCTTATACACCAACGAAGTATGGCCTTGGTTGCTTTATCTGAAGGGTTAAATCCCCATCAGGAGCAAGTATATCTTGAGAAGATTACTTGGTGTACATGGAAAAGTTGAGACTTTCAAAGCTAGACTTATTAAAGGTTTGCATCATTGACCAGGTATGGATTATGATGAAACCTTTTCTAAGTAGCTATGCTTAAGTCCATCTAGATCCTACTTGCTACGGCTACATTCCATGACTACGATATCCGGCGGTTGGGTGTCTTGACTGCTTTTCTAAATGATGATTTGGAAGAAATCGTCTATAAGTACACAGCCAGAGGGCTTTGTAGACAGTGGGAGCAGCGGAAACATATGCAAGATGTTTTATGTGATAAAGCAGGCATCGCGGAGTTGGAACATCTGTTTTGATGAGTTAGTCAAAGAGTTTGACATCATCAAAATGGTAGATGAACCTTGTATATACAAAAAGGTAGTAGGGAGTATGCTGGTGATCCTCGTAGAGTACGTGGATGACATACTCTTGATAGGGAAGGAGTTTCCTATGCTACGCTCGGTCAATCTCCGCTTATCACAAGGATTCTCCATATAGGATCAAAGTGATACCTACTAAATCCTGGGTTTTGGATCTATGAGATAGATCTAATTGGATGTTAGGATACTCACTAGTTGTAGTGAGATGGTATCAATTGATCCTGGGGAGAATCACTGAAAAGGTTCCAGGGTGATAAGGACGACTGAATGTCAGTCGCAGGCATTGTCTTTACCCTTAGTAAAGGGACGGTATGTTGGAAGAGTTCCAAGCTAGATACCGTGGCATACTAGACGATAAAGGCTCGATACATCGCTACCAAAGATACTACCAAAGAGGCAGTCTGGGTGTATATAAGTTCATGAGATGAACTTCGTTCATCCCATTGTGTGACAATGGAGTTGTGGCTTAGGCCGAGGAACGCCTGTCCCATCAGTGATCCAGACATATTCTAAGGCAGTATCACCTGATCGTGAAGATAGTTGATCTTCAGGGGATCGAGGTTAGGAGAGTAGACTCAGAGGAAAACATGGCGGATCCACTCACAAAGGCCTTTTCCCAGAGAGAGACTTTTATGGGATGGTTGAGTATGAGATACTACAACCACTGCTATCAGATGGCCTTAGTGCAAGTGGGAAATTGTTAGTTATATGTATGCCCTAGAGGCCATTACTATACATAGGATGTATAATGTAGTGGATGCTTGGACATATATAGGGATGACTTTCTTGCTCGATATGATAGTATGCTATCTGGTTACTCTTTACCTTAACGTGTACACTGATTGTCTCTCTGTTACATGTTGGTAAAGCCCTTAGGATGTGTACTTGACTACCTGGACTATGATGCAGATCATACTAGTGGGGACGTGGTAGTCCATAAGTACATCCTTCAAAGTCCCTAGTCGTGGGTGTATCGAGATGGGGCATCGATATACCAGTGTAGACTAGTGTATACCTTCTCGACCCATATAGATGGGCGATGGATGATCCCATATCCATTGGTGTTTGACAACAGAGATGATATACGGGTGCTCAGTGTAGACTGGGTACACTGTACGGACTCGCCGAGAACTCCCAGATGGTATTATACCTTACGTCAGATGGCAGTTCTCAGGTGACACTGGTGCAGGTTAGTCTGTATACCCGAGATCGTCATAGAGTCTTGTGTGATTCCCACTGTGCTTTGATTTCCATCATACCATGTCCAAGAGGGCGTGCAAAAAGGTAGTTTTTGGGTACAGTCCCGAATCACATGGAGGCAATGAGCGATAGGAGGGGTTTCGTCTCTCCCGGTATAGGGAGTTGATGTTGCGCTGTGTTCGATTGGCTATAACAGGAAGTCCTTGGCCAAGGCTGCTTTTGGGATTTACTGGTAAGTGTTACCAGTAGTTTCTCGACCCGTTATGAGCCTCATATCGACACGACTTATCGAGTTATTGGGGTCTGACGTTTACCACCCCTAGACAAGATATGCGACATATCAGACGAACAAACCGGACTGTACGGTAGTGTTACTCGTTGGATTCACAGGAGTGTGAGCGGGCTTGCTCGTTGATCTTCTGATCGCTCAATACCCGGGTGGCCGTTACGTTTAGCAGACCGCTTGCGGCTTGTGGGTGTTTGATATGATCATCACCTGCTGCCGGCGTATTGACGAGTCTTTAGAGTCCTACACAGGGGTTTCCTGGCTCAAGCGAAACGAAATAGGAGCGCATATGAGATATGTGCGGGACCGAGAATAATACCAGTATGTGATACTTTATTCTATTCTCGCGATTTGTATCATCGGTCGGTTATATGTGATATAGTCGGGTTACCGAATCAAGTGTTGATTCGATACATTGATACACTTGATATTAGTCGGTTATATGCGATATGACCGGATCGTTAAATTAAGTGTTGATTTAATGATTTAATGTATAATTATATATTTGATATATTACTTTACATTAACTAGTATTGGTTCACTTAAGATTTGTTTTCTCACTAGTTTGTGCATAAGTGTATATATGATATATATTTGTGTACACATGTTTGTATCATGTTTGATGATACATACAAGATGTGTGTATGAGACTCATACTAAGATTAGGGTAAAGATTAGGGTTATTATTTCATCTTAAGATTTAACAAAAGGGTTTAACTTGGTCAAAGTTATCAAGCTTGAAGAAGCTTAGAGAAGCTTTGACAAAGTCCACTCTTTTGTCATTTCTTTTGATATTCTTTAACCTAACCTTTAACCTAAAGTCTTGGTTAATTCTCTACATGAGTTAAGCATGAGGGCTTAACTCAACCATGGAGCCATGATTAAAAGGATAAGTATTCATATTATTCTTTTAATTGAGATGATTCTTTTCTTCTTCTTCATCTTCATCAAGCTCACAAAAGCTTGAGAGCTACAATGGTTCCATGAGAAAAAGAGTGAGAAATCCAATTCTAAATTGAACCTACTTCCTATTTCTTCATCCTATACCACTTGCCATGTAGTATAGTGTGTTCTCTTCACAAAGTTTTTCACTAAGTGAAGGAAAAGCTTGAGTTTGAGTCTCCCCGGCGTAGATCATCTTCGGCCTCGAAGTCAATGACCTAGCCCGATCATTTCTCCGACGAAACCATCGCTAGAGCCCAGGATCCGATGATCGCAGCGGAGGGACGTCAACACAGAGCTAAAGAAATGGTGGAGCGGATCTACAACGGTTGTAGTCCCTTTTCACTTAACAATAAAGTTGTTTACTTGCTTGCTTTTCGCCTTAACTTCTAGTTAACGATCTATATTAGGGTTTCTCGGCACCGGAAATTTTTTGTTTGGCATGGTTGATGCCTTGTGGAACCTCTTGAGTGTGCCTAGTAACCTGTACAGAAAGGGGTGAAATTTAGGGTTTCGGGGTTCGATCGGGTTTCTAGGAATATGCATACAAACCAACATATAAAAATTATCCACGATATATCCACCAATATCAACAACTCAATCAAACACATATGAACTAAATTTTTAATAAACAAGTATACATAAACTAAATTGTTTTGAATACAAACCACACAATACATACGCTATATATATGTCCAAGAATATGAAAAAAATCTCTAAATCACTTGCAATCGCAGCGGACGCAACCCTGTGAATCGAAATAAATAAATATATAAACTCAAATCAAAATTTTCGAAACAATGTTAGTTATACTAACACATATATATGCTTACCTTACTAACTCCTGCCATTTCCATCGTTAAAACATAATCCTTTCGCCGTTGACTTATAAGAACCCTATGAATACACAACATGGATTTTAAATATAAAAACTCAACACAGTTTAATTGTATGCTCAAATTTCTGTAAATAACAAGTATACGTACCTCACTAACTCCCACCACTACCATCGCCACCAGAAGCCCGCCTTGAATAGTATCGATTCACATCGTCGAAGTCTTCCTACGAAAAAAAGTTACCTAATAATCCTTCCTGTGGGGTCGGCTGATCAGGGTTATACGGTTCCTGTGGTGGAGGGTTAGGGTAATAAGGATCTTGAGGCAGAGGCCGAGGGTTGTACCCTCCTTATGATTGCGAAAGTGGTGGATAAGGATAGTACGACGTTCCTTATGATGGGGGAGGGTAATACGGTCGCTGCGTCGGAGGAGGGTAATATGCTAGCTGCGACGGGAATGAACCCTGTGCTGACCACGATTGCGGAGGCGGAACGTATTGTTGCGAGAATTGATCCAACCATGCCTCCATTTAAGCTCTCCAAGCCACTTCATCTAACGCCCTCTTCTTATCTGCTTCATCCATCCTCCTGAGCTGCTTCTCTAGCTCATTGATCCATTGTGCCTCAGCCGATTGTTGGTTGGAGTGAGCGGTCGACGAAGTTGAAGTATTTCTTCTGGAACCAGGCCGTGAAAGACTAATGGGACCATCGTATAGGAGAATACGGCCGTGTTTTCTCGACTGAGGGAAAAGCTACTATGTAATAGATATCTCGGTCTCCATAGAAAGAGGATTTTCGGCCGGATATTCGGGATTTGATACTCGATAGCTCCTCTCCGCCTCCTCGAAATCCTCCTTCGATAAAAAAAACAATAATTAATTTTCTTTACAAAGTTAACAAGTGTAATTAATTTACTTAAAAGAATCGAAAAATGCAAGCTTACCACATGTTGAGTGGCTATATCCATCCTTTCTTCTAACATACCCTCTCTTATGTGCAATGCCTCCCAAGTCTCAGAAAGGCTCGGTTTTTCCCCAGCCTTCTCCTAATGGATATTTGATTTATTTATACGTGAAGATATGTAATGATGAAATTGAAAAATCGAACATTTATGTAATTAAAGATAAGCAAACCAAAGTACCCCTATACTGATCAGCAAGAACCGATCCACCATAATAGTCATCTGTGTCTTTCTCTCGGTTTTGGTTATTCCTTACTGATACTTCTTGCTTATTCAGAAGATAATATATCTAAATGTAATTTAATCAAAATTTGGTATTCAAATTATTTAAGTATATTTTTAATTACCTTTGTTTCGGATGTATCCCAATGTAACAGGAGAAACGCAAACTGATCTTTAGGGATGATGAAGGGAAGAGCGGCAAAACGTTTCCAATTATCCGTAAATTTCTCCGACTGCTTGAAATTTTTCTTCAATTTTTGACGCCATCTCTTGAATATTTATGACATCTCATATCGGACATACATCTAATGTCCGTCTATATCATCTTCTAAAACGAAATGTTTCTGTAATACATATTAATAAATATATTATTTAATAAATTTATAACATATAATGGGTATCCACGTAATGTTGAAATATGGTTGAGTTATATATTATCAAGAGTGAGTGCCAAGTCCATACGTATACTTCTCAGGGGTTATCTACAAATGTGAAGTCTATGTTGTAGAAGTCGGTGTTGCGGACGAGAATACTGATATAACCGTGGAAATGTGTAGCCCACATACCCGGACCTACGGGCATCCTACCTACCCATTGCAGAATTGTCCTTTTTCTACGCATATCGTATTTCGTAATTTCGTTTGCAACACCTCTTCTGTGGTGTTCAAACCGGGCTATATTATCCCTCGCAGCCCGTGCCTCAGCAATACTCGTGTCTGCTGCCTCTATCATCATATCAATTTAGGTCGAGCAGCAGCCTACCACACCATTGCCTCCACATTGTCCCTATCGCGATACAGTTTTTCATTTTTTAAATCGTAAGAAAGAGGCAATGCATGAATCCACTCATCAGTGACGGGATCCGAGAACGCCTCAGGTTCCCTACTCAAGTCCATGCACTGCTCATCAAGATGTGCATACGGATTGTTCACCGCCGAAAATAGGGACGAACTGGGATAGATCGTCTTGCCTGAATTTGGTGGCAGATACTATTTGGAATTATCTACCAACCTCTCTGAAGATGCCAAATTGATCTATAGCACCGTATGTTGGAGGTTTGGATAGATGAGATCGTTGTAGTGCGACTTTATCAGATTCCCCTTCATATACAATGGGTTTTTGATTGTGGGGACGCTCTTCCATGCAGGAGCAATCTCCTGCAGTTAATTACGTTACCGCATTGCGATAACCACTTTCTCCTGCTCTAGTAGTTCACTCCGTGCGTGTGTTGTTTGTTTTATTTTGGGTTTGGGTCAAGGATTTGCTTGACGGGGTCTACGTTGGTAGCTTGGTTTGCCAACGGGAATGATCTTAGGACGCATTTCTCATATTTGTGAGCTCTATCCGTTCATAGGATATTTGAGTTTGATCTAAGGATCGTTAGTCATATTTGAGACTAAGATCAACTTAGAAACAAATAAGTATATGGTAGTTTAAGGACATCATGGTCCATTATCATCCTATTTAGGGTGATGTGCTAGTTTAGGGACATCTTGGACCAACATTCCCATTTTGGGGACGGATGTTAGTTTAAGGACATTTCGGTCCAATATTCCCGTTTTGGGGACGAATGTTAGTTTAAGAATATTTCGGTCCAACATTCCCGTTTTGGGGACGAATGTTAGTTTAAGGGCATTTTGGTCCATTATCCATCTTACGCGCACGTGTATTTGTTACGTGGCGGAGTGAACGATAGTGACACAGAATGTGCCCAATTTGGGGTGCGATCTGATTTGAGGTTTGCACGTCAATTTGAAAGTGCATCAATGTGGGATGCATTATTCCTTGTCTTAATGAAATTTTATATCAAGTTGGGATGAGAAAAGAATTGTTGGTTGTCGGGACCCGCCACCTTTCTGAAAAATTGAGGAATTACAACGACATATATCAGAGGTGTGGAGAGATGTAACCTTAAACCAAATCCCGTATTTGAGGGAACACGGGGTCGTAGTAGACCTAAGAATCGTTAGTCATATTTGAGACTAAGATTACCTTAGGAGATATGTGATAAATATCATTTTGGATATCATCAATGAGAGATCATTAGTCATATTTGAGACTAAGATCAGTTTAGAAATCATGAGCAATATGGGCTCGATTGATTTCAAATCAAAGAGGTTTAACCTCAGGAAATTTAGCCTATTTGGGCTGAGATTGGGTTTCTATACTACCCAGTAGTGTTAAACACTAATATATGCAGTGCTCACGTGTATTTCACGTGGGGCGCTGGAATAGTGCTGAGCACTAATCTTTTCTGGCGCTCACGTGTTTTTCACGTAAGGCGCTACTATAGTGCTAAGCACTAATCTTTTCTGGCGCTCACTTGTGAAATATATGAGACGCACAGATATGGGCGTTGCCCCATCAATGCTAAGTACTTTAGTCATTTTGACTGAATATAGAGTGCTATTGCATGGCACTCACGTGGGAAGCATGTGAGGCGCTGAGCATTGATTTCGGGTTTTATTTGTTCACCCTTTTTTTTAGACAGAAGTGCTAAGCACTTGGTTAGAGCTCACGTGTGAAACACGTGAGACGCCTGATTTTGGGTTTCCAATAGTATTTCACGTGATTGCTTTATTTTTGGGTGTTGGGCTGCTTTATTTGGTGGCTGCCTAATCAACACAAAGGAGTTTTTCTTTGCTCTTTGGACGCTCACGTGGGAAGCACGTGAGGCGTTTTAGTTTTTCTTTTGTTTGTTTTAAGCACTCATGTGGGAAACACGTGAGGCTCTATAATAGTGCTAAGCATTAATTTTAATCACGTGTGTTTCACGTGAGACACCAAATTCTTCTTGTTTTCAGAGATATTAATCTCTGTTAATGACATTTTAGTCATTGATGATCATCAAGATTTCTGTTTTGAAGATCTTGGATCATCATCATTGTTTTTATTGGAGAACTAAGTTCTTTTTTTTATTTTTATAAGAACTAAGTTCTTTATGTAGGGTTAAACCCTAATTTTGGAGGAATTAAATTCCCAAAACATATGTTCTTTTTCTTTCTTTTTAACCTAGTTCTTTTTCCTAAGTTTTGAGTCCGAAGAACAGAATCTCCCCGATGAGAATTAAATTCTCATCTTGTGGGGAGATTTGCTTTTGCAAATCTCAAACTAGAGGAAGAACTAAGTTCTTGTATGAATGGTTAAACCCTTATATCCATTATACTAGGAAAAGGTATACTTTTAATCTCTCTCTTTTTATTTACCTAGAGTGTTTTGAAGGAGGAGGGTCTTCTTTCGTTGAGAATTAAATTCTCTGTTCTCTCAAGAGCTCACTATATTTTTTTTGCTGAAGCTTCTGTTCTTCTATCTGTATCTCTCTATGAGACTTGAAGTCTCGGGTCGTTTATATAGTGAAGGCAAGTTTTTTAATTGAAATCTCTCATTGAGAGATTTCAATTGATTTTATTGGTATCAAAATCTGTTCGGGGAATTTTACCCACCGTTGGATATTTGATCCAAGGACTTCTGTTTTACAGAATTTATTTTCTTGTTTTTAACAAGATTGGGGGAATATTCTCCCATATATAAAATAAAATTCTATTGAACGGTGATATTTTTTTATCACCATTGGATTTTTAATCTAAGGGTGCTCGGTTTATCAAAGCACAATCTTTCTCTGTTTAGAAAGATATGGGAAATATTTTCCATCTCATTTGATCTTTAATCCACCAACTTTCTGTTTAACAGAAAACATCATTTCCAATATAATTTAATTCTATACAAATCACCATTGGATCTTTGATCCAACGGTTCCTTTTTTAACAGAGATGATCTTTCTCTTTTAGAAAATTCATGGAAGTAATTCCAAAGAGTAGAATTTAATTCTACGTAAGGAGGTGCCCTCACGTATTTAACACATGAAGCTTATTTAGCTTCTCTAATTTGGCGCCCATATGCCTTGCATATAGGCGCTCACGTATTTAACACGCGAGGCTAATTTGGCCTTTAGTCGTTTGACTGCAGCGCCTATATGCTTTGCAAATAGGCGCTCACGTGTTTAACACGTGAGGCTTATTTATTCCATTAGTTGTTTGATTGCAGCGCCTATATACTTTACATTTAGGCGCTCACGTGTTTAACACGTGAGGCTTATTGAGCCTATTAGTTGTTTAATTGCAGCGCTTATATGCTTAGCATATAGGCGCTCACATGTTTAACTCGTGAGGCACATTTAGCCTATAGTTGTTTGATTGAAGCGCCTATATGCTTAGCATATAGGCGCTCACGTGTTTAACTCGTGAGGCACATTTAGCCTATAGTTGTTTGATTGAAGCGCCTATATGCTTTGCATATAGACGCTCACGTGTTTAACACATGAGCCTTATATAGCTTATTAGTTGATTGATATTGCAGCGCCTATATGCTTTGCATATAGGCGCTCACGTGTTTAACACGTGAGACTTGAGTTGTGTGGAATTTTATCCTCTTTTTTCTCTTTTATGAGGGAATAAATGCCCCCAGCGTTGATTTCATGTGGCTTGCATGTGAGTGCAATACCGTTCATTTTTATTGCCATTGGATTGCCTAAGGGAATGGGAAGCTGAACCGCTTCCCATCACGTCTTATAAATGGGGCCTTTGGCCCTTGAGATGACCATTGTTTCTTCATCTTCTTGCTTAACTTTTTTTATGAGAATTTAATTCTCCTTTCAGAGCTTAGCTCTATGCCCATAGAACTTCAGAGTTAAACTCTGCAAAAACTCTTCTTGGTAAGGATTATGAACGGAATTCATTTCTTAGGAAACCCTTTTTGTTCTTGTCTTGGATTTTAAATCCATCAACAGAGTTTTGCTCTTTTCTTGAACTGATCTTTTAGAGATCTAAAAAAACTCTTTTTTTAAATAGACTCTGGGGTCTTGAATCAATGAGGATTTTTAGTTTCCTCTTAAGGTTTTACCCTATTACTGATTTTTGAGGATCCTTGGAATTTAATTCCATTTTCTTTGTTTCCCCACCATGTGGGTTTCTAGTATTTAATCCCATTATTGAAGGAATTTAATTCCATTTTTTTACAAAGCTTATGAGAGATCTAGGGGCTTTTGGGAATTTTATTCCCCTTCTGTTCTTGAGCATTTTTCTTTTAAGGGTTTTAATACCCTTTTCACATATTTGAATCTGTTGTCTATTCTTAACAGAACTCACTTTTCGAGAACGTTACGAGTTTTTTAAACTCCACTGTTTATATAATGAGAATACTTTTGGATTCTCATAATGATTATCTTGTCTCATCATTGGTGGGCTGCCATTTTGATTTCGTGGGGCCCATTGGCTTTGTAGTTAGTAGTCCCATGAAACAAACTCACACTTTTTATTAATGGTTTTTTTGTCCCTTCCTTTAGGTACAATTTCCTCACTTTCCTACTTCCCTTACACACGCTCGGAGGTCGCTTTTCCATAGTCTCCATCTGATGAGAAAGCTATGGCAATGATTAGGGAACATGATAAGGACAATAAGAGCCTTCTTCTATGAGAAGTTTGGTACGGTCACTTTATCAGGGGCCGCCGTAGTTTTATATGTGATGCACCAACAGAACTCATCCACTCAATGTCATTTACGAAGCGTCCGCGTACTGCTTATGCACTGGAGGCGGCTAATTAGACCCTTGAGGGCCAGCTTGAACCATCAATGACAGGGATATCCAATCAACCCATAATGGCTATCGATATTTTGGAACGCCGAATATGTCAGGGTGAAGCTCGACCCTGGGGCAGGTCTATAAGACAGGTGTTACTCCGCGACATCCGGCGGGCTACATTCCTTGGGCCTGGTACATTCTCTCCTCCCAACGCTCACGGTTGCAGAAAATTATGCTGTATCAAGCGGTGTACGCGTCGCTGTTCTACTACCATGCTCCCCACGTCTGGTGGGTCAGGGCTTTTTTAAACTAGTGGAATCTTCCAACGAATACGTTTCTGCTAGGGGACCGCGAAGTCTCTATTTCGCTGGAGGAGTTCTAAGAAATTTTAGGGCTGCCGATTAGGGGAGAGCATTATAAAGAATTATTATCCCCTGACGAGTATATTTTTGCTATAGTGCCAGCCATGCTTGAAGGCTTGATAACCGAGAATGCTGTTCGGCACAAGCACCCAAGTCTAATCAAGGCCTTACGCATTTTTGAGAGACTGTTCGTGGCATCGGAAGGGCAAGGTGTTACTTTTGACATTTTCGTTGCTTGCTTTCTCCGTAAAGATGCTCTATCCAAGAAAGCTCAGAAATTCGCGAAGGTCGAGGATCCCTTCGAATTCGGCTTGGAGAAATTGCCGGCCAAAGAACAAGATTTGCCGCTGTAACACCCGAGCCCAATGCTACTAATTTCAGTTACCATTTGAATGTAATGTGGCACTTACTTCATTTATCTTGCTTGATTGTACTTATTGTAATTTTACCCCGTCAATTCAATTCTGCATACAACAATTTAAGGCATCTAAAATAAAATTAAAAATATTCGTCTTGGCCTGCTTGACACCCCTAACCCTGTTGTAGCATCCGTGCATCGTGTTCTTGTCCCGTTCAGTGAAACGGGCGAGTTTGGACGGCTACGCGCACGTACGTGTGTCCGTTTTGGGGGTATGCTTTTTGATTGTAAAACACTTCATTTTAAATTTTGGATCCCGCCTAAAATTTTCTTATTCAATTTCAAATTTTTGGACCCGACCCGGGCGCAATTTAGAAATATTTTACTTTGCGCCAAAATCCCAATTTCTAATTTATTTAAAACCACCGAATATATTTGTTTTAAACATATAAAATTTTACTAATACTAAAATCTTTAAATAAAAATTCCCTTAACAATTTTCCCAGCCAATCACATTCCTTTTAAATCCCGTGGGCCCCACTTCTCTCTCTATCTCTCTCTCTCTCTCTTTCTTTCTCCTCTCGATCTCTCTCCTCTCTCTATCTCTCACCTCTCGCTAACTCTCTCTCTCTCCCCGTCTCTCTCTCTCTCTCTCTCTCCATATATATATTCTTTCTTCCTTCTTTCCTTTTCACCAGCAAACCCAACGACGAGAAACCCTACCGCCGCCTTGCCCCTAGCCGCCGCAGCCCAACGCCGACGCCATCACCACCGAACTCCTCGCCCTCGTCGCCTCCACATCCATCTCTTCTCCCTCCTTCATCTTTTCCCCCTGCACTCTGCAGCGGTAACCGCGGCCACCTGCAGCCGCAACTCGTCGTGGGATCGCCGCCGGCGATCTCCATACGTCCCGAACCTCGCAAGCACCCTCCTCGGTGAGCTTCACATCCCCTCATCTTCTCCTTTCTTCTTCTTCCTTCTCTGATTAAGGTTTCTTGATCTGAAAATTTTCCGCCGTCATCGCAGGCCGACCGCCGGAGCTCCGTCGACGTGGTCGACCATCACCACCCCTCCATAGATCCTCGTGAGCACCCTCTCCTCTATCCTCCTTCCCTTCTCTCTTCTTGATTATTCTCCTCTCTTTCTATGCTTTTTAAGTATTGTTTATTCACTGTTCTGAACTTGGCCGGAATCCGGTGATGCCGACGACGTGTCCCGACGATCCAGCACGGTACCCCGACCCGTGTGGCTTCACTGTTCGTCGTTTGGGTTCATTCCGTGAACCGTGCGCCTGTCGCGAGTTTTTCCCCCGACGACGTTTAACGTTCCGTTTTCCCGATTCGCGACCCGTCGAGGCAAGTACCCCTTGCTACATGCTAAACAATATTTACATATACTTGATGACACCCTAAAACCTGCAATTTAACTTTGGTATTATAATTTCCCATTTTTCGTGTTCAAGATTGTTATATATCATTTATCTTTCAAACTTGGAACCTACCTGTTGCAATTACTGTATTGAACCTAATAACCACATTTACATGTTTTAATTTCACTTTCACTAATGACGTAGCCTATGGCACCCTATCTATCGTTTTACTACAATCGGACACTCGTGTACATTTAACCTGCATAAACTGTGATTTCATCCGTGGAACCCATATATAAATATTCATATCATTGCATCCATGAAGTCTTAACTTGTTAACATGATTAAACGGCTATAATTGTCTTACTGCATTCTTATAATGTTGAAATCATCTCTGTGACACAACTGATAACTGTACTGCTATTTGAGTGAATCTGCCTGTTGCTTAATTCATTGCTAAGATCATGCTGTTGATAACCATGCTTGATTATGTAACTGAGTATGAGCACACCCATGATATTGTTTACATCTTGACCTGACTTGCTACATAAATATTGATTTACCCGACATGGTACCGTATACTGCTTGACTTGACCTGCTGTACCATGACCTGACCCGTTACCTGATCTTGTGTCTAATGCCAACAAACCTGACATGTAGTCCTCATGGACCGTTCCTGTTGTCTATCCAGACAAACCTGTTTACCTGATCCTGTGTTGGCATTAGTTTCTTGATTACGGGATACCTGACTTGACGTAAACATATAATTTGGGGGTATGGGGAAATCAAAGGTGAAACCTGACTTGTAACTCAACAGTTAGCTACCTGTTCTGATCAGTTTTAGGCTAGGCCAGCCTTGGAATGATGATGCTGACATCATTCATCTGTACACATTCCTGTTTGGTGCGTAGCGGCATGTCTCGGTTTCAGCCCGAGAATCTTGGGGCCGTGGTCCCGGGTATGTACGGGATACTATTGAGTTACATCGATGATTCATCAATTTGGTTTCAAAGACTTTAGAACAGAAATCCTGATAGAACAGTTTAGTTTACCCACTGCAAACTACCCTGCACTGCTCTGATTTATATTATTGTTACCCTTGCTTTATTCATGTTTATATTCGCATTACCTGTTACCCTGTTTATTATGTTATTACTTGATGACTTGACGCGCTGACGTCTGGGTTTTGCATGGCCCAGATTCTGTACCACTGTCGCAGTCCGAGCAGGAGTACTTCAGCCGACAGGCTGAGCTGTGAGTGTCAGCAGTAGTTAGTTTTCTTTTCCTGCATATATTTCCTGATGTGAGCCCGCATTATGGGACATACATTCCAGTTATTTTGTATTAGATCTTTCTCTTCCGCATTTTTTTATTATTCTTGACTCATGTTATCTTGGATTATGGACATGTTTAGATAGTTTTACTTTGTTCTTGATATCTCTACAACCGTAATGTGACTGTAGTTGGATACTTCCTACCCACAGGTAGCATGGTTGGCTATGTCACGTGCCCATTTTAGCGTACTCTGGGAAGCGGGGCATGATAGCCGCTGTTTTACATTCCAAATTCGTCAGTCGTGACCTTTGACGCAATCGCTGCTACTGGAATAGACGAAGAAACATTTTTTGTAGGCTTCATCAGTCTCTGGCGTAGCTGGTTCGCTATGCCGATGCACCGCCGTTTTATGAGAGCCTCCATCTTCTACCCTGCACATCGCATAGCCGAAGGAGCGCGATTGGCCATTGTCGTTGTGGGGTTATCACACTTATACCATGGTTTAAGTACTTCCGCCAACACTTCAAACCCAGGTGCAGACACCGTGAATATCTCCCTCCACTACTTCACGTCGTGGATCGAGATGCATGTGTTAGGCGTGTTTGCTGCGCACCGGCGGCCTGATTTCTATGAGTCATACACCTTCCTATGAGTCAAGAGGTTGATTGATGCCTCCGCTCTTGATCCGACTCAGTTAGGGGCTCTGCGTGTATTGCTTAATCCATACTCAAACAAAGGCGGGATGGTTTTCAATGATCGGGTCCTTTTTGCGCCAGCGGGGCCTATTTAACAGTTATTCGATTTATCGAAGAATGAGGCTCCGGCTTTAAAACCCAAAGAGATCATGCATTTATATTCAATCAGGCCGGGGTACTTAGTGTTCCGCCTAAATGACATTGCTCACTTCATGCGGTATAATCCGCACCGCTTTGCCCAGCAGCTAGGTTACAACCAGGGCGTCCCCCTTGAAGCCCTTTTAGTTAGGCCTACTCTCTCGCTTGAGGCCGCCCGTGACGTTATCCATCATTTCATGCGGTTAAATACTGGTTCTCTCTTCATGATCCCCGAGCTCGACTACATTCCAAGGCCCATAGGACCCTTCAAGGGCTGGTATCGCCACCGGGTTAGTCCCATCATCGCAAAGGAGAGACGGGTGCTCTTCGAGTGTAAAACCACTGCCCCAGCTCAAGCCATCAGCGCCCCGTTTCGGCCACGGTCGGTTGTTTGACCTCCTCTGAGGGACACCGATTCAGTGCTCATTCCCAAAGCTGCTCGAACGAAATAAGTCTCCCGTATTGCCGGCATGCCTGTTCACGCTAGAACCGGGACAGAGACTCTTGATAAAGTACCAGCAGCGGTGTCACTAAAGGCGGATACCGAAGGTGAGATTGGGCAGCGTCGTGCAAAAGTGCCGAAGGGGAGGAAGCGTCCCTCTACTAGTGCTAGCTCGAGCCCTAAAAGGAGGAAGAAATTGGCCTCCTGTTGACTCGATGCTTTGCTCGAGTCCGAGCCTCTTACTCATGATGAACCTATATCTGTACATGAGCCGAACGACGGTCTCCTCTTTCCTGGTACATCTGCCGAAGAGGCCGCTCAGTTGGCCGAGGCTTTAAAGCGTTCACAGGATGAAGCTGAAAACGTGCGCCCTAAGAAGGGATGCTTTCCTCCTGTTGACCCGGCTCCGGCTATGTTACGAGTGGTTCCTTTGACGCTGGAATAAGAACGGGTTCTCAAACAGCCAATATCGGCCGCTTTTGAAGACGAGGCTACTCTGAAGGCGGGTAAAGATTTATCTTTGATCAAAACCCGACGAGCGCGACTAAACAGAAAAGAGCAGCGGCTCGAAAAGGCCATACTTCAGGCTCCCTGGCGTATCGATATGTATTTTTTACGTCCTTCTCTGCAGATAATTTATATTACTTTCATATCGTATTCGTCATTACATATTTTTCCTTTATAAGGCCTTCTATGGCGGGCGCAGCTTCGAGTCCAGATCGCGCCTTAGAGCCTCCGGTGACGACCTTTATTGCTTCAGCGGAGGTCGCTGGACCGGCCATAGATTTTGTAAATATTTCCAGTGACGCACCGGAGGGTGTAGAGAAGATTACTGAAGGTGCTATCACTCCAGTCCAGAATGGAAGAAATATCGAAGGTAATCTTATATATACATACATATATATATGAGATTAATGGAGGAAAGAGGCCATAGGAGGGAATTCCCTCCTATGGCGTCGAAAAAATACCCCCTCCACCAATTTTTCCGACGATCGGCCCCCATCATCTTCATCGTCATCATTTAAGATGTGGGTACACCAAATTTCATGTGATTCTACAACTTTTTCACTGTTGATTTAGTGGGTTCAAAATTAACGGTTTACCGACAATAGAATTTTTTACATTGCTAAATCAACGGTGAAAAAGTTGTAGAATCACATGAAATTTGGTGTACCCACATCTTAAATGATGACGATGAAGATGATGGGGGCCGATCGTCGGAAAAATTGGTGGAGGGGGTATTTTTTCGACGCCATAGGAGGGAATTCCCTCCTATGGCAACTTTTCTCCATTATTCTCTCTCTATATATATATACATATATATATTGTTTAACGACCCTTCCATATGTCTGACCCTTTCTTTCTCTCAGAATTGCGGGAGTTGACGTCTTTTGTTATAGATCGTTTTCCGGAAGAGTCCTTCCCGCGTCTACTTAATATGGCGGCCCCGCACGCGATACCCCCAAGAGCATCGTCCTTTCCTCTGGCCAAGGTTGGTATTCCTTTACCTTCTGTATTATATTCTCATAATGATGCTGATGTGCCCTTTATTTTAAACCACAGTGCTACAGGATGATGACGAAGTTGAAGTTCTTGACGGGCCTGGGGATTTCTCAGATCCGCCTTCTATGGCCATGGGTAAGTGACACTTTAACCCAGGTATTCTTCTACTTATTCTCTGTTCGGAAAGGCGACTAACCATACATGTATCTTCACACTTTTGCCAACTCTGATTCCGCTAGAGTCCCGTATTTGCATGCCGCCGGGACCTTATGCCAGACGTGTGTCTGAGAGGATGGAAAAACAGAGCATTCATTCACTGACAACTCTCATTGAAGATCCTCGCGCTGGCACTTCTGTCATGGCTGAGGAATTTGCTGTTGAAGCCAATGCTTCTTTGTCCGTTCTTGCCACCGACCATGACGAAGCGCTGGTGCATATTTGGTTTGAATATTGCCGTCAAGTGGAGGTTTCCTTACTTAGAGTTGAATGTGTACGCCTTCCCTCTGAGATCTTATCTATGAAGGCCAGCTTGCATGGATAGATCGATCGGTGTGCGGCCAATCTTCAGTCTTGTAAGAAAAGGCTCAACCGGAAGTTTTCGGAAAGAGAGTTGGCTTCGAAGGGTTTGGGGAAACTTAAGCCCAGCTCACAACCAAGACTACTCGGGCCTATGAAATCTGGAAGGCCCTTCTGGAAGCAATTATGGAGGTGGTGGCTCTTGATAAAGCTGTCATTTTCACATGCGAAATGGTCGAGACCTACAAGACTGCCGAGAAAGATCTTGAAAATCGGTTTCTTTATACCAAAAACAACATGCACAGGTAGGGACTCATCTTGTGGCGTTGCTAGAGCTTGAGGCGGAAGTCCGGCGGAAAAATGACAATCTAGCTGGCCTATTAAACCGTCTGCCGTTTTAAAAAATTTTGTCGCCGTATATTTTTCTTTCTTTTTTCTGTATCTTGTATTCATTTTGATTTATGAATAAAACACATATTTTATTCCATGCTTGCACCTCTCTATCCTTTGATGTCTTAATTTGGCCTAAAGTAGTTTATATACTCATTTCGGAGTTTGTAGTTTATTCACTCGTTTCAGAGTTTTTAGTTTATGTACTCATTTCGGAGTTTCTTTAGTTTACCTCCCTTGGGTTCATAGGCAAACTTTTCCTAACGTTGTATATAAATAACCCCCATTCGTTACGACAGAGGTTCGTTAGGCTTATGGTACTAAGGTTTTAGTCCGTGGTACCATCGCATTGGCTGATGTATTCCTCAATATATTCTTTAAGCTGTTGTTCGAGTAACCCCGCGACTGTCATGTCTTTAATCCCTTCGGGGGCTGGACAAGACGTCTTCAAGTAATCTCCTTAGATCATATTCCTGTCGGAAGAGAAAGTGTTAGGAATTTTCCATGACGCTTTTTACTTGAGCTTAGGCTCAATTTAGAGCCTCGATGAGTCATAACCGCACCCTTCTGGGGTGGGATGATTTCCAATGGTCTTTTAGGCTTTATATGAGTTGCCGTCAAGACCCAAAGCTAGGAATATGTCGTCGCTTCATTTTTTGTTTTTACGATGTCGCGCCGACTCTTTGCTGAAGTAGGGTAGACATCTGTAGGACCTCCATGTTGTATGCATTGCAATTGAAGTCCGGAGGTAGGGATATGCCATCGCCCCAATTTCATTTGATAGTTGCGTCCATATCCTCTTGAAATGAGGGGAAACGCCGAGATAATCTCTAGGTTGTATATGTACCGTCAAGACTTGGAGCTAGGATTTTTCCACTCCCTTTTTTTCTTTGACCCTTGGGTTTTTTGTTGACGTTGCGTCTGCATCCTTGTTGGAATGAGAAGGAACACCGGAATGGTCTCTAGATCGTATATGAACCGTCAAGACTTGGAGCTAGGATTTTGCCATGGCTCTGTTTTTTCTTTGACCTTTGGGTCTTTTGTTGACGTTGCGTCTGTATCCTGTTGGAATGAGAAAAACGTCGAGTTGATCTCTAAGTTGTATATGAACCCTCGAGATCTGGCTCTCCCTTTGACGGAGCCTGGTGGGACAATATGGTTCCCTTTCTTTCATTTGTGCCCATGGATCGTATACAAGAGTCAATATGGACATACTTGCAGGGTAGAGGAAGTTTCATTTTATATTTTTTATTATTTTTCCGCGATGCTCTATCTTTTCAGCTTTTCATATCGTAAAAGTCACGATTGCCCAATCATTTCGGCTTTTTATCCGCGGCACCCAATCATTTCGGCTGTTTTTGTTTTTACTCACTGCTTTTTATTCCGAGTTGCTCAAACATTTCGGCTTTTTTTTGGGTTGGGGATTTGAAGTTTGATATCAATCTTGGCATCAGTATCGCTACTACTGGGATATTGCCAGGAGCGAATCATCATTTGCCTTTGCGAGAACTTGAAATTTGATACCTATTTAGGCATCAACATCACTACAACTGGGATATTGCTAGAAACGAATAATCATTTTCCTTTGTCGATTTGAACAAAGGTGGCTTATCAAACAAGGTTAGGATCCGGTCGACCAAGGGTTTTTTAGTTTATGAGCTGTAAGGGTCTCATAAAGGTATTTCTCCCTACGGGTCGAGAGGATCTTGTAGGTGTATATTCTCCTTAGAAGTCGTGAGGACTCCTAAAAGGTGTTTTCTCTTGCAAGTCGTAAGGATCTTACAAAAGTGTTTTCTCCTTATAAGTCGAGAGGACTTACAAGTACTGTTCACCATATGGGATATTTCTCGCCATTAGTGGAACTTGGTGGGTAATTGTTTATTCATGCCCGTGGATTGTATACAAGGGTCAATATTAGACCGCCTGTAGGGCAACTTTGTGGATATGATGGTTTAAGAACGGGTTCAGATCCCCGTAGCTTAAGACTTTTGAATCCTATGAGCCGTGCGAGTCTCATTCCAGGGAAATCCTCCTTACGAGTCATGAGGATCTCGCAAGTGTATTATATATATATATATATTTATATTTATGAGACTGCGCCTTTCCGGGTTTTCACAAGCTCGCCGGTAGTCCTTGTTAGTGTTTATGCCCTAGAAGGCCATTACTGTATCATACTAGTTTGTATATTACTTAATGGAAGCTTGGGATATTCACATGTATATAACAGTCTTGCTAAACATGGTAGTATGCTACTTGGTTTTTCTATCTTAATATGTGAGTGTACGTATTGATAGAGCTCTTAGGATCTTGCTTGTCTACCAGCGTTGTGATGGCAGTCACACTAGTGGGGGCTGGGTAGTCTACAAGCACATCCTTATTCTGGTCCCTGGTCGTTGGATTATCGAGACAGAGCATCGATACTCCGGAGTAGACTGGTGTGTACGCTTCTCATCCCAGTTGGGGAGATGGTCTGTCCTACAGCCGTCAGTACGTCGTACTGGAGATAGTATACAGGTGCTCGTTAGGTTACGGGTACACCGGACAGGACTCACAGGGAACTGTTGGTTGGTTTGATACCAGTCGTCAGTGAACAGTTCCCAGGTGACATGAGTACAGCGTAGTCCGCAGACTTGACACTACTACTTCGCCTCTAGTGTGTCCCACTGTTCTTAGATTGCTACCCTACCACGGCTCAAAGGAGTCGTGCAAACAGGTAGCAGTTGGGTGCAGTCCCGAGCACTTGGAGGCAGTGGCGGTTAGACAGGATTCGTCCCTCCCGGTATTGGGAGTAGATATCGTGCTGTGTCAGAGAGCCATTACGCAAAGTCCCTGGCCAGGGCAAGCGAGATTTGCTGGTAGGTTCCAGTAGTTTCTCAGGGTGTAATGGGCTTCCCTCCGACACGACTTATACCGCTATTAGGGGACTGACGCTTGCCGCCCCCCTAGGCCCGATATGCGATAGTCTTGGACGAACGGACCGGACTGTATGGAGATTGTCACATCAGACTCAGTAGGAGTTCGGATGGGTTTCCTCATCGGCCTTCTTATCGACAACTACCTGGGGACCGTTACGTACAGCTAGTGCCGCTTGCGGTCTGTGGTTAAACCCACTGCCAGCGTAGTAGTCGAGTCTCTAGAGTCCCACACAGAGAGTTTCCTATTCCAGGCGAAACGATATAGAGGTCGTATGGTTTTACGACAAGGGTTCGGACACATACGTGCGTTTACGCGCGTACGACTTTCGGACAGTTTTTACCAGTCGGCTTTGGTTTAAGCCAGTTACTGGTATCCGGTTATTGGATTTTTACAGTCTAAAGTTTTTCCGTATTTTTGCGGATTGGAGGGGCGTTCTCGTAATTGTACGAGAAGCTTCTAGAAGATGGTGACTAAGGAGGGTTATGTGTCATTTGCATTAAATGAGTTTAGTGAGTCATGAGGGTGATTCATGCATATCATTAATGCATGATAAATGCTTAATGAGTCATGCTAATGAATCACCATTAGATATTTGTGAAGCATGCTTATTCATCACTTATTTTTTCTTTTGTTGATAAAAGAGAATGCTTCATTTATATTATGATAACTTACTATTCTCATTTCATGATTATTATCATCTTCTCTCTCCTCAAGCTCTCATCTTCAAACCCTAATCCTTACACCTCATGAGTTGAGATCAAAGGATTAGAAAGACTAATCAATCCATAACCATCACTCTATCTCAATCTATCTTCTTTGATTAGCAATCCAAGAAGGTTAGTTGCCTCAAGTTTAGAGGCTAAGCTTGGAGTTTTGCTCTCGGGTGGATCGTCTACTACTTCGAGAAGGCCGAGGAGAACAAGGAGTTCGTAAAGACGAAGGAGTTGGTTCATTAGGTATAATCCCTAAACACAGTAGTTTAGAAACACTTTGTGTTTGGTTGTTTATAGTTTAGCTTCGATTCAAGCGGTTAGTCGATGTTCGTTCACTAAACAAGTTCGTTTTTGAAAATTCCGCTTCCCCACAAGTACTGGGGTGTACTACATCGACTTACAGTGGTATCAGAGCCTCGCTAAACAATAAATAACTTGATTGCAAATTTGTACGAATTTCGAACGGAAAAACGAAGCCGGAAAACCCTAAAATATATCAGTTTCTATCGAACTTAAAATGAAGTCTAAAAATTTTTCAGGGTTGCTCAGAAAGCTTGAAAAGGGTCCAGAAGAACACCCATGAAATTTGAGCCCATGAATCGGCTAAAGCGCCGCGGATGCGCGGCGGATCCCACCGATCCGCCGCGGTTCCGCGGCCGAGTTGCCGAGTCATGGACTCATTTTTCATGTGTGGGTCCTCTATGGTGTTTGGGGTTTTCTGGAATATTTTAATTTTGCTCAGGTTTCCAGTATACAGAGCAGATTTTGGAGCAATATTAAAGATGTTTAATCGATCGAAATTGTACAGTATTTGCATATTGGATTATATCTGTGATTGTTTAATGTGTTCGTAAACCTCCCCTAACTGCTAGTATGTCAGTTAGCAGGGGGTTGCACATTTCTGAAATGGTTATATCTGTTTGTGCATATAAACTGTATTGGACTGTTGTGGTGTATAGCCGGGGTTTAGCAATGGGTTTTTATTTAATTCATTTGTTGTAAATGTAATTTGTTGTAATATTATTTTGCGGGGCACATCCAAGTTGCGGTTGTAGCCACCGATGTATTATTTCATTTTACTGTTTATTGCTCCTAGGACTGACCCAAGGTGGGGTACACAAACTGCCGGGTGGGTAGTTTGCCGTACCCGTAGGGGTCGAGGGTGGGGTAACGGCTATTCATCACAACTGTGTAATCTGTCTTTTCTTGCAGGCTCAAAAGAAATACAGATTGCTTGCAAATCCAATATTGTTTATCTGTGTTCTGGAATGAATATCATTGCGTCAGACGAATGTAAAATATCTATATTTATGATAGCTATTTAGACGTCACTTATGTTTTACACCCGCGCTAGCCCAGCCCCCGCTCTGTCGTTAGTTAAGTAACCTAACGGGTAATGACGGGACCCCGTGGCGAATGCGGATGGCATAAGAGGACGTTGTATTTTCGTTGTTTTCTGCAATGATAGGTTAATGATGGGACGCATTATCTATAATGCAAAGAAAATAAACCAAAGTTTTAATCGTTGGAACAATTTAAAAGAAACCACTCGGTTAATTTTAAAAACATATATTTTTAAATGCGGAGCTTTAACCACTCCTTTTAAAAGCTATCAGGTTCCTTCAGTTATATCAAGTTCACTACGTTCACGGTTTCGCCAAAACCATTCGTAGCCCTCCGTCATTTCATCTGGGTATTCAGTAGTATTCAAGCTATGTATTTTGACCTAACGCCAAGGCATAGTGTTTGGTAGCTGCTGGATATTCATTTGTTGCATAGATAGATGAGTTAGTTTGGGACAGTCGTATTATCATTTTGGCCGAACGTCAAGGATATATACGGATGGGTTCAAATTGACAAGATAATGATGGGTAGAACTTGACATGTGACTTATGACATTTTGACCTAACGCCAAGGTCATAAGAGCATGGGGCAAAAACTTATATCGGGAATTTCTAAAGAAACTGAAATTTGCAAAAAGATGCATACCATTTGGAGTTTGATGAATGTTGGTAGCATTCCTTCAACATTATCATACGATGATATTTGGATCCCGATCCTACTGTGAGTATATGCTACTTATCAGGATATTCTTCGCTTAACGATCAATGCTATAAACCTAGTAGGTGTCCAGAAAGGTGTCAGCGGGGTTACGCCCCCAGAGAAAAGAGGTTATTTAATTAAGGAACTTCGCGAAAGCGTTGGAAAACCTCCCTCGAAGTATCGACACTGGCCTGGCTGAACGGTTAAGCAAGTATTGTACGGTGAGAATAGTCCTGGCTAATTCTTCTTTTATGGTTTGAGGAAGGATTCGAGAAACAGTGGGAGCCATCCAGTTTAGATAAACTTAAAACCACTCTAAACTTGCAAGAGCATCATGCTAAAGAGTTTTCTTCTCTCTCTCCTAATTGCAGCGACCCTGAAAATGACTGGACTTAAGTTACTTTTAGAGAAAAATATACTGACGGGGCCAAACTATAAAGTTTGGCTGCGGAATGTCAAAATGGCTTTGACCTATGACAAACTGGGGTACGTCCTCACCGCTACGGCACCTGCTGTCCCTGGTCCCAAATCCAGTAATGCGGATAAGGAAATCCGCAAAACCTGGGATTTAGATTGCGCGAGAGCCAAGTGCATCGTGCTTGCCTCGATGAACAATGAACATCAGAGGAGGCACGAGGATATGGACCTTGATGGCATATTTCTCCATACAAAGGAACTTTATGGAGAGCAATCTCGTATAGCAAGATACGAGACCTCAAAGAACTTGTTTCGAGCGAGGTTGGCTGTCGGGTCATCGGTAGGAGAACATGTCCTAAAGATGATCGGCTTTATTGAAGAGCTCGCAGACGTTGGGACGACTTTGGATAATGAGCTCTATACAGACCTTATTCTCCAGTCCCTTCCTCCCACCTACGCCCAGTTTATCCTCAACTTCAACCTTCAAGGAAAAGAAGTTGAACTTGCGGAACTCCTGAACATGTTAAGGAGTGCAGAGGGCACCTTGCAGAAAGCAAGGGAAACACCCGCTATGTTTGTTGGCGGTACATCTTCTTCCGGGTCCAAGGCTAGGGCCAAAGGAAGGAAGAAGAAGGCCGCACCCAGACCTAGAGGAGGTGTTAGTAAGGTGGGAGGGAAGGGAAAGAAAAAGCTTGCAGCACCGATAGTTGGTCAGGATGAGTGCTTCCATTGTCACAGGAAAGGGCACTGGAAGAAGGATTGCAAGGCGTGGAACGCCAAGAACCAGGAACCGAAGCAAGCTGTGGCTTCGACTTCAGGTGTGTTTGTAATTGAGAATTGTCTGTCGATCAACTCTACTTCCTGGGTATTGGATACCGGATCAGGATCTCATATTTGCAATTCATTGCAGGCACTGAGAAACCGTAGAGTGCTGAAGGAAGGTGATATAACCCTAAAGGTTGCTAACGGAGCTAGCGTGGGAGCTGCGTCCGTCGGGGATTATCACCTAGGATTGACGAGTGGACACATTTTGGTTTTACATAACTGTTATTTTGTACCAAGCTTAACGTGTAATATCATATCAGTTTCCTTGTTATCAAATAAAGGTTATGATTTCACGTTTGTAAGAGATGCTGTTAACATCCACCTTAATCATGGTTTGATTGGGTCCGGTACATTAAATAACGGCATATATGTTTTAAACCAACTCCAAATTTTCAATGTCCAGAACACACTAAAAAGAAAGTCTCCAGATTTGAATAAAGCTTTCTTGTGGCATTGTAGACTGGGTCACATCAATGAGAGAAGGTTGACTAAGTTGCATAGAGAAGGATATTTAGACTCGTTCGAATATCAATCTTATGACACTTGTCAATCTTGTCTCAAAGGAAAGATGACAAAGACTCCATTCACTGGACAAGGAGTAAGAGCGAGCGAGCTCTTAGGACTCATACACAGCGATGTATGCGGTCCAATGTCTACACATGCAAGAGGTGGTTTTTCCTATTTCATTACTTTCACGGATGATTACTCAAGATACGAATTCATTTATCTGATGAAACATAAATCCGAGGCTTTTGAGTAATTCCAAGAGTATAAGAATGAAGTAGAAAACCAAACCGGCAAAATTATCAAGACACTTAGATCTGATCGAGGTGGTGAATACTTGAGTGCCGAGTTCCTAGGTTACCTAAAAGAGAAAGGAATTCTCTCTCAGCTTACTCCTCCGTACACTCCACAGCATAACGGTGTATCGGAGAGACGGAATCGAACCCTATTGGATATGGTACGATCCATGATGAGTAATGCTGAGTTACCGCGATCTTTCTGGGGTCATGCGCTAGAATCAGCGGCATATCTTTTGAACATGGTACCTACCAAGACTGTGCCTACCACTCCATATCAGATGTGGAGCGGGAAGAAACCCCATCTACAGTATATAAAGATTTGGGGATGTCCAGCTTTTGTTAAAAAGCAGCATGTGGACAAGCTCGAGGCATGATCAGTAAAGTGTAAGTTTGTGGGATATCCAAAGCACTCCAGGGGATATCTATTCTATTACGCAGAGGAACAAAAGGTATTTGTTTCTCGTAATGCCCATTTTCTAGAACATCAGTTTTTAGAAAAGGAATCAAGTGGGAGCGAAATAGAACTGGAAGAAATTCCAGAACCACAAACTACTACTGAAAGTTTGGTAGAACCGGAAGTTCAAGAAGAACAGGACATTCCCGCACCCCTCCGCAGGAGTAGTAGGCCGTATCATCCGCCTGAGAGATACTACTGTTTTCTCATAGATGGGGATAGAGAGGATTGCATCATAGAAGATGATGAACCTACTGACTTCCGGCAGGCCATCCAGAGCGGCGACTCGGTACGATGGCTAGATGCAATGCGGACCGAAATGGAGTCCATGTACACCAACAAAGTATGGACTTTGGACTTTGCTCCAGATGGGGTAAAACCCATAGGATGCAAATGGATCTTCAAGAAAAAGATTGGTGTAGATAGACAGGTGGAAACCTATAAGGCTAGACTTGTTGCAAAGGGTTTTCGTCAAAGACCTGGTTTGGACTATGACGAAACCTTTTCTCCAGTGGCTATGCTCAAATCCATTCGGGTCCTTCTTGCTATTGCTGCCTTCCATGATTATGAAATCTGGCAGATGGACGTAAAGACGGCTTTTCTGAATGGTAATTTAGAAGAGAGCGTCTATATGGATCAGCCAGAGGGTTTCAATCAGAGTGGGAGCAGCGGGAAAGTAAGCAAGCTGCTTAAGTCCATTTATGGACTAAAGCAGGCATCGCGGAGTTGGAACATCTGTTTTGATGAGACAGTCAAAGAATATGACTTTATCAAAAATCCAGATGAACCGTGCATATATAGTAAAGTTGTAGCCAGAAGTGTCGTATTCCTCGTCTTGTACGTGGATGACATTCTATTGATAGGAAATGACATTCCTATGCTACAATCTGTCAAAGGATTCTTGTCACACAGGTTCTCCATGAAAGACCTGGGTGATGCCTCTTACATTCTGGGGATCCGGATCTATCGTGATAGATCCAAGAGGATGTTGGGACTTTCGCAGTCCAGGTATATCGACACTGTACTGAAAAGATTCAGTATGGAAGATTCTAAGCGCGGTAATCTACCGGCTTGTCACGGAATCACCCTCTCCAAAGAGATGTCTCCCAAGACTGATTTGGAAAGGGAACGCATGTCTATTATAACCTACGCTTCTGCGGTAGGCTCTATAATGTATGCGATGTTGTGTACCAGACCAGATATAGCTTACGCACTGAGCGTGGTAAGCCGGTATCAGTCAGACCCAGGGGAGAATCACTGGATAGCAGTAAAGAACATTCTCAAGTACCTGAGGAGGACTAAGGAGATGTTCTTGGTTTACGGCGGAAAAGACCTCAGGTTGGAGGCCTTTGCTGATTCCGGCTTCCAGAGTGATAAGGACGATTCCAAGTCCATGTCGGGTTATGTCTTTACCCTCAATGGAGGGGCGGTGTGCTGGAAGAGCTCCAAGCAGGACACCGTTGCTGACTCGACGATGGAAGCGGAGTATATAGCTGCTTGCGATGCCGCAAAAGAAGCAGTCTGGATGAAGAAGTTCCTAACAGAACTTCAGGTGGTTCCTACCATAGTTGATCCAATACCTCTGTATTGCGACAACAACGGAGCTATAGCTTTAGCGAAGGAACCAAGGTCCCATCAGAAGTCCAGACACATCTTGAGGCGGTATCACCTGATCAGGGAGATCATTGATCGTCACGAGATCGAGGTTCGGAGAGTTGCTTCAGAAGAGAACATTGCTGATCCATTCACGAAGGCCCTTCCTCAGATTCAGTTCGAGAGGCTACTCGAGATCATTGGTCTACGATATGCCAGTACATGGCCCTAGTGCAAGTGGGAGATTGTTAGTGTTTATGCCCTAGAAGGCCATTACTGTATCATACTAGTTTGTATATTACTTAATGAAAGCTTGGGATATTCACATGTATATAACAGTCTTGCTAAACATGGTAGTATGCTACTTGGTTTTTCTATCTTAATATGTGAGTGTACGTATTGATAGAGCTCTTAGGATCTTGCTTGTCTACCAGCGTTGTGATGGCAGTCACACTAGTGGGGGCTGGGTAGTCTACAAGCACATCCTTATTCTGGTCCCTGGTCGTTGGATTATCGAGACAGAGCATCGATACTCCGGAGTAGACTGGTGTGTATGCTTCTCATCCCAGTTGGGGAGATGGTCTGTCCCACAGCCGTCAGTACGTCGTACTGGAGATAGTATACAGGTGCTCGTTAGGTTACGGGTACACCGGACAGGACTCACAGGGAACTGTTGGTTGGTTTGATACCAGTCGTCAGTGAACAGTTCCCAGGTGACATGAGTACAGCGTAGTCCGCAGACTTGACACTGCTATTTCGCCTCGAGTGTGTCCCACTGTTCTTAGATTGCTACCCTACCACGGCTCAAAGGAGTCGTGCAAACAGGTAGCAGTTGGGTGCAGTCCCGAGCACTTGGAGGCAGTGGCGGTTAGACAGGATTCGTCCCTCCCGGTATTGGGAGTAGATATCGTGCTATGTCAGAGAGCCATTACGCAAAGTCCCTGGCCAGGGCAAGCGAGATTTGCTGGTAGGTTCCAGTAGTTTCTCAGGGTGTAATGGGCTTCCCTCCGACACGACTTATACCGCTATTAGGGGACTGACGCTTGCCGCCCCCTAGGCCCGATATGCGATAGTCTTGGACGAACGGACCGGACTGTATGGAGATTGTCACATCAGACTCAGTAGGAGTTCGGATGGGTTTCCTCATCGGCCTTCTTATCGACAACTACCTGGGGACCGTTACGTACAGCTAGTGCCGCTTGCGGTCTGTGGTTAAACCCACTACCAGCGTAGTAGTCGAGTCTCTAGAGTCCCACACAGAGAGTTTCCTATTCCAGGCGAAACGATATAGAGGTCGTATGGTTTTACGACAAGGGTTCGGACACATACGTGCGTTTACGCGCGTACGACTTTCGGACAGTTTTTACCAGTCGGCTTTGGTTTAAGCCAGTTACTGGTATCCGGTTATTGGATTTTTACGGTCTAAAGTTTTTCCGTATTTTTGCGGATTGGAGGGGCGTTCTCGTAATTGTATGAGAAGCTTCTAGAAGATGGTGACTAAGGAGGGTTATGTGTCATTTGCATTAAATGAGTTTAGTGAGTCATGAGGGTGATTCATGCATATCATTAATGCATGATAAATGCTTAATGAGTCATGCTAATGAATCACCATTAGATATTTGTGAAGCATGCTTATTCATCACTTATTTTTTCTTTTGTTGATAAAAGAGAATGCTTCATTTATATTATGATAACTTACTATTCTCATTTCATGATTATTATCATCTTCTCTCTCCTCAAGCTCTCATCTTCAAACCCTAATCCTTACACCTCATGAGTTGAGATCAAAGGATTAGAAAGACTAATCAATCCATAACCATCACTCTATCTCAATCTATCTTCTTTGATTAGCAATCCAAGAAGGTTAGTTGCCTCAAGTTTAGAGGCTAAGCTTGGAGTTTTGCTCTCGGGTGGATCGTCTACTACTTCGAGAAGGCCGAGGAGAACAAGGAGTTCGTAAAGACGAAGGAGTTGGTTCATTAGGTATAATCCCTAAACACAGTAGTTTAGAAACACTTTGTGTTTGGTTGTTTATAGTTTAGCTTCGATTCAAGCGGTTAGTCGATGTTCGTTCACTAAACAAGTTCGTTTTTGAAAATTCCGCCTCCCCACAAGTACTGGGGTGTACTACATAGACTTACAGTCCTGCTGTTTTTACTCACGGCGCCCTTTTGGGTTTTCATCCGTGCCCATTTTGCTTATGGACATACCATTTTTTGGCGAATCTCTCAAAAGTAGCTTCGTCCCAGGTGGCCCATCTGTTTTCCAGTGGAATTTGGAGGTGGCTTCATCGCTGGAGTAGCTATGTAGCCAGTGGCACTTGAGTTGCAACCTTCGCCGTCAGGACTTCGATTGCAATATAGATCTCAAGAGAGCATATCACCGTATTTGTGGGCGATGTGCTAGTTTAGAGACATTTTGGTCCATTATCGCCCAGTTTGAGGCGAAATTTTAATTTAGGGACATCTCGGTCCATTGTCGCCATGTTTGAGGCAAAGTTCTAGTTTAAGGACATCTCGGTTTGTTGTTAGTTTAGGGACATCTCGGTCCATTGCTGCTATATTTGAGGCGGATAGTTAGCTTAAGGACTTCTCGGTCCGTTGTTAGTTTAGGAACATCTCGGTCCATTATCGTCATGTTTGAGGTGGATAGTTAGTTTAAGGATTTCTCGGTCCGACATTACCATTTTGGGGACGAATGTTAGTTTAAGGATATTTCGGTCCATTATAAATTGAAGGACATCTCGGTCCATTGTCGCCACTTTTGAAGCGATAGAGCTTTTTGGATACTACTTTCGGGGTTCTGACTCAAGAAGATAGCGAGCGGACACAAGCGTTGTCATCTATCATTGACCTAAGTCGTGACTCGTCAAGCATAGTATTTTTTGAGGAATCAGCCATTTATTGGCCGGAAGGGTTTTTCGCCATGCATATCCATGAGCAGGTAGGCTCCACCTTAGTAGACTTTGTCTATAATGTACGGGCCTTCATAGTTCGGCTCGAATTTCTCCCGTTTTGCATGATTGGGGATTATTGGTCTTTTGATGACTAGCATGAGTTCGCCTTGGCGAAATGTTCTCGGTCTGATCAGTTTTTCGTATGACTGTGTCATCCTTGCCTTATAAGCCTCTAAATTTTGCTGTGCTATATGGCGAGTTTCATCGAGGGCGTCGAGATCCTCAAGCCGAAGATGAGCATTTTCTTCATCTGTCATCTCGTATCGAATCGCTACTCATAAAGATGAGATACTACAACACATGGCCTTAGTGAAAGTGGGAGATTGTTAGGAATATGTATGCCCTAGAGGCCATTATTGTGCATGTGATGTATATTATAGTGGATGCTTGGACATATATATAGAGGACTTTCTTACTCGACATGATAGTATACTATCTGGTTACTCTTCATCTTAACATGTTGACTGGTATTCTTTACCGTCTTGCTCTCACATGTTGATAAAGCCCTTAGGATATGTACTTGACTACCAGGATTATGATGAGATCATACCAGTGGGGCCAGGGTGGTCCACAAGGACATCCTTTAATTAGTTCCTAGTCATGGGAATATCGAGACCAGGGTATCGATATTCCAGTGTAGACTAGTGTGTACGTTTCTTGTCCCTCAGAGGGCGATGGTTGATCCCACAACCATTGGTGTGTAACATCAAAGATTGTACACAGGTGCTCATTGGAGAATGGGTACACCAAACAGGAATCGCCAAGGACTCCTATATGGTAGTATACCTATTGTCAGATAGCAGTCCTCTGGTGACACTGGTACAGGTTTGTCTGTAGACCCGAGATCGTCATAGAGTATTGTGTGGCTCCCACCGTGCTTTGATTTCCTCCCTACCACGGCTTAAAGGAGTCGTGCAAACAGGTGGATTTTGGGTACAATCCCGAGTCACATGGAGGCAATGAGCGATAGGAGGGGTTCCGTCTCTCCCGGTATTGGGGGTTGATATTGCGCTATGCTCAATTGGCTATAACTGGAAGTCCCTGGTCAGGGATACTGCTGAGATTTACTGATAAGAGTTATCAGTAGTTTATCAAACCGTTATAGGCCAGACATCGACATGACTTATCACGTTATTGAGGGCTGACGTTTACCACTCCTAGGCATAATATGCGACATATCAGACGAAGAGACCGGATTGTACGGTAGTGTTACTGATAGGCTTCATGGAGAGTATGGATGAGCTTGCTTGTTGATCTTCATATCGCTCAATACCCGGGTAGCCGTTACGTCCAGCTAGTACCGCTGACGGCTTGTAGGTGATTGATGTGATCATCACCTACTGCTGGCGTATTGACGAGTCTTTAGAGTCCCACACAGAAGTTTTCTGGTTCGAGCGAAACGAAGTAGGGCACATATGTTGATATGTGCGTGGGCCTGATTAAATATGAGTATGTGATACCGTATTATAATCAGGTAGTTATCTGATTTCGGTCAGGTTATATGTGATATAACCGGATTATCGAATCAAGTGTTGGTTTGATAATATGATATTCAGATTAATGATATTAGTCGGTTATATGTGATATAACCGGATTATTAGATCAAGTGTTGATTTAATAATGTGATATATATATTATATGTGATATAATTCTTAACTAATATCATTAGCACACTAATTGCTTTATTTATATATATATATATTAATGTATATTTGATATATATATATATATTAATGTATATATATATATATATATATATATATATATATATATATATATGAAGTATGCCATGTTTTTCTATTTTTAGAAAATAGAAAAATGAGGTGTAAATTGTGGAGATATTTGTGGAATGGGCAAGGCATGGGTTTTATTATTTGTATATTAGTCTTGACTCACTATTCAAATATGGTTGCAATTTAGAATTGCAATTTTATTCCATGCTTGAATAAGTGAGGAAAGAGAGAGCAATTTTGAGTTTACTCTCATCATTTTTCATTCTTCATGCCTTAGCCATTTCTTGAGCTCTAGCTCTCTCTTGCACTCTACAATTTTCTTCACCTCACTTCCAAGTTCAAACCCTCACATGTGATGTGAATCATTAAACTTGTGAAAACCCTAGTGCGCAAACTAAACCCCTACTTCACCATCACACATTAGATTAGCAATTTGATGTGGAGTGTTGCCTTCACTAATGAGATTAGTGAAGGGTTAGCTTAAGCTAGTGGACTTCGGGTGGATCGTCTTTGGCGCAATGATCATGAAGGAGGTTTGTTCAACTCGAAGAGAAGCCTAGTATAGTCGCGTGGACTTCAACCCGGAGCTATTGAAGATAAGGACTCGAACTATAAAGGTTGTATACTCTTTTTTTCTCTTTAGTTCATCACATCACAAAGGCAAACCCTAATAATCTAGTAAAGATCTTGTCAGTCTAACTGAGCACCTAATAAAAATTAAAATTTGGTATTCTTGATACCTCTAGAACCTCATGGTGGTGCTAAGGTCGACTTTTATGGTATCAGAGCCAAGCTAGAACATTAGGATAACTTGTAGCGACGTTAGAAATCCGCCATTTTGTCGTGCAAAAACTACCAATAAAAACAGTTTCGAAAATGATGTTTTGAGTTGTTTGCATACCCCGCGGGCTCACGGTTTGAACCGAGAAGCCACGTGGTGGAGTGTTCGCACCCCGAGGACACCCCGGGGGGGGGGGCGAACGGCTGGGCCCACTCCCCAAGACCACCACAAGGTGGTCATGGCGGTGGGGACCCAAAACTTTCCCACCTTAGGCAGTTTCGGGTCTGCCTCACCCCCTGGCCACCTCGAGGTGGCCTCGAGGGTGGGGTACCCCTTCTAGGCCCCCCATTCGACAGTTAATTTTGGTATCTTCGCCTCCGCGAAGATTCGGGTAGGTTTCGAGTTCGTTTCGACTCCCGGATTGGCTTAAAACGATCGTTTTAGGAACTTTAGCTCACCGGATTTTTCAAAGTTTTGGAAAAATTGGTTTAGTTTGCTAATTGCGTGCAGAATTCTAATGTCGCGGTTACTTTACAAGCTTTGTGATGTGTGATACAATTATTAGAATCCGGATTAATTAGTTTTATGAAAACTAGTTAGTATATTGTAAACCTAGCCGTTTAGTCTCAATTGATCGATTGCTACGAAGTTTTGATTTGGATCAAAACTCCGTCGTAATTGCGTATTGTACGTGATCACTAAGTCGGGAATCTTGTTGAATTATCCGACAACCAATTGAAAAGAGTTTTCAATTTGGGACTAAAATCCAAGTTTTATAAGTTTGGCATGAAATCCGGAATATGAGATATTCCGGGTTTATGATGTCTAAGGATATTGAGGATTCTAATTATTGTAGTTTTCTGTTTTCTCTGCGACCGTAAGTGTAATATGTGCAGTATCCCAATATCATTGCTCTATGTCAAAAGGTTTTAGGGATACGCATATTTGGTTATGTTGATTATGTAAGTGCACGGCGGCGCCCCGGCCGTCAATCCGACGCCGGAATGCGGAAGCGATGATTTACTTTAACTTTTTGAACCGGCACCACCGTACACTATATACCCGGATCGTGCCATTAAACTAGTTCTAGCTATCGAGAGAAGGGGTAGAGAGATATACCGAGCGATCCGTGTCCTTCGGTCTTCTCGTCGTCGTCCCGATCTCCTCGCGGAATCTCCGGTCTCCACCACGTCGCCGGAAGGGCACCACGTCGCCGGCTTCTTTTACGGGCTCCCGCCTCTGGACCGAGGCAACTCGGGCACGAAGTTGGCGAGCCGACGTGCCCAAGGTTTGCCGTAGAATACGTGTAGTGCTCTATGTCTCATTTGGGGTTACTTGAAGTTGCTTTTGGTGGAGGATTGAGATGTAAGCTTTTGTGGATGAACTTGGGAATTTTTGTAGCATGAAAAGAGCAAAAATTCCCACACCAAAATAATGGGCAGCCCCTCCCTCTATGATGGCCGGCCTTGGCAAGAGAGAATGAGAGGAGAGAGTATATGAGAGAGGGAGTGAGTATCAAAAGAATGAGAGTCTCTCATAATCCAAGAGAGAGAAAAGGTGATGATGTAAAGAAATGATCACAAGACAAAACCAACACTCCATCAACCTCATCATCTCATCACAAAGTCAAGATATCATGAACCATCATGAACAAAGGAAAGTCAAGGGTGGTAGAATCATCATGAAACAACAAGATGCAAATAACACCCTCCACAAATGCTTATTTGCACAAATGCAAATAAGCCCTCCTCCACCAATCTTCAGCCAATGAAAGATACGAAGAAATATGGCTGAAACGGAAAAACAAACTGGCAACTCCAAAAAACTGATCCCGTAATAAATTACAGGAAAACCCCGCTACTGTATATACATACCCGCATTTGTATTCCGACCGAATACAAATGCAATGAGACAAAATCTACACTGTACTATACTAGGATCCGGCTTAAACCAAAGCCCGCTAGTATTAACCGTCCGATCCTGTTCCGTGCAATACCGCACGTATCTGATCGAACCCTGCCATATCTCCATACGGCCTCTACAGCGTTTCGCCCGAAACTTGAGTAACTGAATGTGGGGGACTCTAAAGACTCATCAATACTTTAGTTGTGGATTTAACCACTAGCACGTCAGAGGTATTAGCCATACGTAACGGGCTACCAGGTATTGACCAAAAGGGACATCGATGAGCGAACTCATCCTGACACCCTACTGAGCCTGTCAGTGACAATATCCGTACAGTCCGGTCCGTTCGTCTATGAGCATCGCATGGCGGGCCTAGGGGGTTGGTAAAAGTCCGACCCCCAAAAGCGGTACAAGTCGTGTCGGAGTGTAGCTCAGAACACCCTAAGATACTACTGGAATACCTACCAGTAAATCTCTTGCCTTAGCCAAGGACTTCGTGTAAGGGCTTTCCTAGACACAGCGCGACCTCACCCCCAATACCGGGAGAGACGAATCCCTGCAGATCCGCTCACTGCCTCCATGTGGCTCGGGACTGTACCCAACTAAAACCTGTTTGCACGTCTCCTTTGAGCGTGGTAGGGTAGTAATCAAAGTACAGTGGGAACTCACACGAGACAAATGACGATCCTCAGGTCGATAAACTAACCTGTACACATGTCACCAGGGAACTGCTATCTGACGTCAGGTATAAGACCAACTAGCATGTTCACGGCGAGTCCTGTCCGGTGTACTTATAACCCAATGAGCACCTGTATACATCTTAGGTGAACCAACTGACACCAGTGGCTTGTGAGACCGGCCACCACCCCTCGTCGGGGTCTCGACTGTATACACTAGTCTACTCTGGAGTATCGATGCCCTGTCTCGAAACTCCCACGACTAGGGACCTTTTAAGGATGTGCTTATAGACTACCAGCTCCCACGTATATGATCGCCCTCATACTGCTGGCAGTCAAGCAAGAATCCTAGAGGCTCTATCAACGTGCAATAGTGACCTGTCAGGTCACCTAAACCAGTACACGATGATAAAGATAAACCAGATAGCATACTATCATCTTGAGTAAGACTGTCCTACCGGGATAGGTCCTCCCTCAATCATTGCAATCACGTGCCTGTGATCCAATAATTGACTTTGAGGGCACTATCTCCAACAGATTATATGTGATATCATGTGTTGATGTTGATATGATTTATTAGATCGTCGTGAAAGAATAGTCGGGGGTTCTATGGGAGAGAAGAGTTTTTATTTTCATTCATGTAAAATCTGTATGTAATATTCTTTTATTGGGGCACTTCCGGGTTGAGGATGATGTCACCATTGTTGTATATTATTTACTTTTCTGCATCAGGATAGACCCAAGGCGGGGAGCACAAGTAACCGGGTTCTAGAGTCCAGTGGGAGACCATCTCAAAGAGTTGAGACCGGGTCTCCTAACTCTAGAATTGGCAGGGTTACTTGCCGCTCTCGTAGAGGTCTAGAGATGTGGGTTTGGCTATTCATCACGACCGTAGAATCCGTGTTTTACATTACTGGCTAAATTTAAAACACGGACATCCTAGTATATCCAATATTTCATATGTTTCTTCTGCTGCTTGATTCTGTGAGGTTGATCATATAACTGCGTGAAACGAATTTTATATTATATATATGATATATAATAAACGTTGCTTATGTTTTGCACCCGCGCTAGTCCAGCCCCCGCTCTGTCGGTAGTTAAGTAACCTAACGGTGCATGACGGGGCCTCGTGGCGAATGCGGATGGTATAAGCGTATGTTCTATTTTCGTTTCATTTTTCTGTAATGTTTAGGAAACATTAATTTATGGGACTTCATTAATGAGATTAATGAAAAGAAAGAAACTAAAAGATGTTGTAGAATCAAATTTTCAAAAATGGTAGCTCTATTTCTTACTTCGTATAGTGGTATTCCTTGATGAATATCCAACACCTCATTCGATGAGGAAAGAGCCGAGATCCCTTCACCGGGAGTGACCTCTTTAGCAAAACTAGAAAATACTACAATCTATTCGGTTTTGTCTTTTGACTGCTTCTCTTGTTCTTGTTTTGCATAGTGGTATTCATAAATATCCAACACCTCATTCGATGAGGAAAGAGCCGAGATCCCTTCACCGGGAATGACCTCTTTAGCAAAACTAGCAAAAGCCTAAAAAACACTCCTTTTCAAAAACATTAGATTCTACAACGATATCAAGTTCATTACGCTCATGGTTTTCTTAAAAACCTGCGTAGCCCTCTGTCGTTTCAGATAAATACTATTTAGTATTCGTGCTATGTTTGTTGACCTTAGCCAAGACGTAGTGTGCAGTATCTAATTAGTGGTTGTCTGCAACATGTGATGCGATTGGATTAGGGTAGTCGTGCGGCTTTGTTGACCTTAGCCAAGGGTCGCACGGGTGGGTTTAATTCAATCAAGAAATGACGGGTTAAACTTGGCTAGCACTTCTGATTTGTTGACTATAGCCAAGGTCATAAGTTGCTAGGGGTAAAAACCATTATCAGGATTTCAAGTGTTGAAATTTGCAATGAGATTGCATACCTTCTATATGATGGTTGGATCCCGATACCCACTGCGAGTAAGAGTTACTCTTGAGAGAGTTTTGCACTTTACAATTAGCCGATCAAGTAGGTATCTAGAAAGGTGTCAACGGGGTTATGCCTATAGGAAAAAGAGGTTTATTTTAATTAGGTCCATGCGAAAGCACGGGAAACCTCCCTCGGAGTACCGATACTTGCCTGGCCGAACGATTGGTGAACCTGTAGGGTGTAATTAATCCCGGCTAATCTTACTTTTTATGGTTTGAAGGAATATTTGATAAAAACAGTGGGAGCCATCTTGATTAGATAAGATAATAACCAATCTAATCTTGCAAACAGTGCATGCTAACGTGTTTCCTTCTCTCTCTCTAGGCAGCAACCAGTGTCACGCCTTAATCAAGATAATAATATAGATGTGTTGACCGAACCCTCCTTTTATACAGGGCTAGGGAACGTTGGCCCCGCTCTATCTTATGAGCGTCATAAGCCTGAGCAAGGGATAGGGGAATATCAGGATTCCTATGCCACCCGTGCGAAGAAACAACATAGTGATGCATCTTCTTCGGGTGTGTTCGTTACCGAGAACTGTTTCTCAGTTTGTTCTATGTCCTGGGTATTGGATACCGGATCAAGATCCCACGTATGTAATTTGTTACATGGGCTAAAGAAAGGTAGAGAACTGGGAAAGGGTGATAAATCCCTAACAGTAGGGAATGGTGCAATTGTTACAGCCAAGGCAGTTGGCGATTATCACCTTGTATTACCAACTGTTAATACATTGATTCTGAACGACTGTTACTACGTACTAAAGATGATGTGCACCATTATATCGGTTTCTTTGCTAACTAAAGAAGGATATAATCTCACATTAGAGGATAATGTTACGAACATTTTCCAGAATCAAGTGGTGATTGGATCTAGTACGTTATGTAACGGTATATACGTTCTTAATCAAAGTACACTTCTTAACATACAGAACACAAACAAGAGGAAAAGTTCAGAAGCCTTCTTGTGGCACTATAGACTAGGTCATATCAATGCGAAAAGACTGCCAAAGTTGCATATAGATGGATATTTGAATCCGTTCAAATTTTCATCTTATGAAACTTGCCAGTCATGTCTCAAAAGCAAGATGACCAAAGCTCCGTTTACTGGACACGGAGAAAGAGCTTCGGAACTCTTGGGACTGATACATAGTGATATATGTGGTCCTATATCTACACATGCCAGGAATGATTATTCGTACTTTATTACATTCACCGATGATCTCTCAAGGTTCGGACATGTGTTCTTGTTGAAACACAAGTCTGAAACTTTTGACAAATTCAAGGAATATAAGTGCGAAGTTGAAAACCAGACGGGCAGAAGTATTAAAATCCTACGATCTGATCGGAGAGGAGAGTACATGAGTGGGGAATTCCGAGACTATCTAAAAGAGAATGTGATTCTCTCTCAGCTTAATCCTTCATATACACCATAGCACAACGGTGTATCGAAGCGGAGAAATCGCACCCTATTAGATATGGTGCGCTCTATGATGAGTACTGCTGAGTTACCTATTTGTTTTTAGGGACATGCGCTTGAGACAGCTGCATACCTATTTTATAGAGTTTCAACCAAATCAGTGCCTGCCACTCCATATGAGATATGGAATGAGAAGAGGCCATCTCTTAAATGAGTTAAGATATGGGGTTGTCCGGCCTATTTTAAAAAGCAAAATCCGGACAATCTTGAGGCAAGGTTTGTTTTGTGCAAGTTTGTGGGATATCCAAGGAATTCCTATAGATATATCTTCTACCATACTGAGGAATAAAAGATGTTTGTTCCTCAACATGCCACCTTTTTGGAAAAGGAATTTCTTGTGAAAGAAATTAGTGGCAATGAGGTAGAACTGGAAGAATTCCAGCAACACAGACTACAACTGACGATTTGGTGGAACCGGAGGATCCAATAGTACCGAACGAACCCCAGCCACTCCGCAGATCTAGTAGGGTTCCTCATCCACCTGAGAGATACTATGGTTTTCTCATAGACGGTCGAAACGAGGATTGCATCATGGAAGATGATGACCTGATTAGTTTCGAGCAGGCCATCACAAGTGGAGACTCTGTGAAATGGCTGGATGCTATGAGATCCGAGATGGAATTCATGTACACAAACCAAGTATGGACTTTGGAAGTTACTCCTGAAGGGGTAAAACCCATTAGGAACAAGTGGATCTTCAAAAAGAAGATAGGTGTAAATGGAAAAGTTGAGACTTTCAAATCTAGACTTGTAGCAAAAGGTTTTCGTCAACGACTTGGCGTAGACTATAATGAAACCTTTTCACCTGTCGCTATGCTTAAGTCCATCAGGATCCTACTTGCCATTGCTGCATACCATGACTATAAAATTTAGCAGATGGACGTCAAGACCGCTTTTCTCAATGGTGATTTAGAAGAGAGCGTGTACATGACACAGCCAGAGGGCTTCGTAGACAGTGTGAGCAGAGGAAAGATGTGCAAGCTGCTTAAATCCATCTATGGATTAAAGTAGGCGTCGCGGAGTTGGAACATCTATTTTGATGAAGCTATCAAAGAGTTTGACTTCATCAAAAATATAGATGAACCTTGTATATATAAGAAGGCTGTAGAGAGTAAGGTGGTCTTCCTCGTATTGTATGTGGATGACATACTCTTGATAGGAAACGATGTTCCTATGCTACACTCGGTCTAGCTTTTCTTATCACTCAAGTTCTCCATGAAAGATCTTAGTGATGCCTCCTATATTCTAAGGATAAAGATCTATAGAGATAGATCTAAACGGATATTGGGATTGTCCCAATCCAGGTATATAGACGCCATACTAAAGAGGTTTAGTATGGAAGATTCTAAGCGAGGTAATGTACTCGCTTGTTCAGGAATCACTCTCTCCAAAGAGATGTCTCCCAAAACTGATTTGGAGAGGGCTCGCATGCAAGGGATACACTATGCTTCGGAAGTAGGCTCTATCATGTATGCGATGTTATGTACCTGACCGGATGTAGCTTACTCACTTGGTGTAGTGAGCAGGTATCAATCAGATCGTGGGGAAAACCACTGGACAGCTGTGAAGAACATTCTTAAGTACTTGAGAAGGATTAAAGAAATATTCTTGGTGTATGGTAACGGTGAAATCCAGGTGGAGTCCTTTACCGATTCAAGCTTCCAGAGTGATAAGAACGACAGTAAGTCAGTCTCGGATTTTGTATTTACCCTCAACGGAGGGGCGGTGTGTTGGAAGAGTTCCAAGCAAGACACCGTAGCAGACTCGACGATGGAGGCTGAATACATCGCTGCCAACGATGCTGCCAAAGAAACTGTCTGGATGAAGAAGTTCATTGCTGAGCTTGGTGTGGTTCTATCCATTGAGCATCCAATACCTGTGTATTGTGATAACAATGGAGCGGTGGCTTTGGCCAAGGAACCCAGGTCCTATCAGAGATCCAGACATATTCTGAGGCGGTATCACCTGATCAGGGAGATAGTAGATCACCTGGAGATCGAGGTCAGGAGAGTTGACACGAAGGACAATGTAGCGGATCCACTCATGAAGGCCCTTCCCCAGGTACAGTTTGATAGACTTTTTGGGATGTTGGGTATGAGATATTACAACACATGACCTCAGTGCAAGTGAGAGATTGTTAGGAATATGTATGCCCTAGAGGCCATTATTGTACATGTGATGTATATTATAGTGGATGCTTGGACATATATATATAGGACTTTCTTGCTTGACATGATAGTATGCTATCTGGTTACTCTTCATCTCAACATGTTGACTGGTATTCTTTACTGTCTTGCTCTCATATGTTGATAAAGCCCTTAGGATATGTACTTGACTACCAGAATTATGATGAGATCATACTAGTGGGGCCGCGGTGGTCCACAAGTACATCCTTTAATCGGTTCCTAGTCGTGGAAATATCGAGACCAGGGCATCGATATTCCAGTGTAGACTAGTGTGTTCGTTTCTTGTCCCTTAGAGGGCGATGGTTGATCCCACAACCATTGGTGTGTGACATCAAAGATTGTACACAGGTGCTCATTGGAGAATGGGTACACCGAACAGGACTCGCTGAGGACTCCTAAATGGTAGTATACCTATCATGAAATAGCAGTCCTCTGGTGACACTGGTATAGGTTAGTCTGTAGACTTGAGATCGTCATAGAGTCTTGTGTGGCTCCGACTGTGCTTTGATTTTCTCCCTACCACGGCTTAAAGGAGTCGTGCAAATAGGTGGATTTTGGGTACAGTCCTGAGTCACATGGAGGCAATGAGCGATAGCAGGGGTTTCGTCTCTCCCGGTATTGGGAGGTGATGTTGCGCTATGCACGATTGGATATAACTAGAAGTCCCTGGCCAGGGCTGCTGCTGAGATTTACTGATAAGAGTTATTAGTAGTTTCTCAAACTGTTATAAGCCAGACATCGGCATGACTTATCACGTTACTGGGGGGCTGACGTTTACCACCCCTAGACATGATATACGACATATCAGATGAAGAGACTGGACAGTCTGGTAGTGTTACTGATAGGCTTCATGGAGAGTATGGATGAGCTTGCTTGTTGATCTTCATATCGCTCAATACCCGGGTAGCCGTTACGTCCAGCTAGTACCGCTGACGGCTTGTAGGTGATTGATGTGATCATCACCTACTGCTGGCATATTGAAGAGTCTTTAGAGTTCCACACAGAAGTTTCCTGGTTCGAGCGTTACGAAGTAGGGCACATATGTTGATATGTGCGTGGGCCTGATTAAATATGAGTATGTGATACCGTATTATAATCTGGTAGTTATCTGATGTCGGTCAGGTTATATATGATATAACCGGATTATCGAATCAAGTGTTGGTTTGATAATATGATATTCAGATTAATGATATTAGTCAGTTATATGTGATATAACCGGATTATTAGATCAAGTGTTGATTTAATAATGTGATATATATTATTTATGATATAATTATATCTTAACTAATATCATTAGCTCACTAATTGCTTTATATATATATTAATGTTTATTTGATATTATATATATATATATATATATATATATATATATATATTATATGAAGCATGATATGTTTTTCTATTTTTAGAAAATAGAAAAATGAGGTGTAAATTGTGGAGATATTTGTAGAATGGGCAAGGCATAGGTTTTATTATTTGTTTATTAGTCTTGACTCACTATTCAAGCATGGTTGCAATTTAGAATTGCAATTTTATTCCATGCTTGAATAAGTGAGGAAAGAGAGAGCCATTTTGAGTTTACTCTCATCATTTTTCATTCTTTATGCCTTAGCCATTTCTTGAGCTCTAGCTCTCTCTTGCTCTCTACAATTTTCTTCACCTCACTTCCAAGTTCAAACCCTCACATGTGATGTGAATCATTGAACTTGTGAAAACCCTAGTGAGAAAACTAAACCCTACTTCACCACCACACATTAGATTAGCAATTTGATGTGGAGTGTTGCCTTCACTAATGAGCTAGTGGACTTCGGGTGGATCGTCTTTGGCTCGAAAATCATGAAGGAGGTTCGTTCAACTCGAAGAGGAGCCTAGTAGAGTCGCGTGGACTTCAACCCGGAGCTATTGAAGAGAAGGACTCGAACTACAAAGGTTGTATGCTCTTTTCTTCTCTTTAGTTCATCACATTACAAAGGCAAACCCTAATAATCTGGTAAAGATCTTGTTAGTCTAACGTAGCACCTAAAAAAAAAATTTGGCATGCTTGATGCCTCTAGAACCTCATGGTGGTGCTAAGGTCGACTTTCAACAGGTACTGGGAAATCATCCTTCGAGCAAGCTTTGTTGAGGTCCCGAAAGTCCACACAGATGCGCACCGTCCCGTTTTTCTTCTTCACTAGAACGATGTTAGCGATCCAGTCGGGTATTGAACTTCTTGGATGAAGACGGAGTCGATTAATTTCTTGTATTCAGCATTGATACACATCTCAAGTTCGAACCACATTCTTCTTGGCGCCCGTTTGACTGGCATTATGTCCGGCGATATGGCCAGTTTATGTACTTCTACCTTTAGATCTAGACCTGGCATTTCAGAATAGTTCCACACGAAGCAGTCTTTATATTGCATGAGCACGTCTTTTAACGTGGCTACATGTTTTTCATATAGTAGCTCACTGACGAATGTCGACCTCAGATCATTTTCTGTCCCTAATTCAATTTTTTTAGGTTGTCCGCCGTGGTGTGTATCCCATCTTCCAGTTCTTTTGGTGCTGGTGGAAACTCGGAGATAAGCTTGTCCTCGTCTTCATTTGCGAAGCACCTGTAGAGGTCATCCATAGTCTCGTGCCCTCCCTCTTTTGAGAGTGTTATCAAATGGCAAGTACGAATTCCCTTCTCTTTTTGTGGTTGAGATGGTCATATCCTCACGGTATAGGTTCTCTTTGGCTCATGCTTTTGCGGTAGGGTTACCCTCCAGCTGTCGGATAAAGAGAACCTGCATTGTTGATACTGGCCTTCTACCCAGTCTTTGAAGGTGAAACAGTTTTCGAGGGGATGACCTATTACTCGGTGGTAGGAGCAATAATCCGGATGATGGACCTCGTTTATTTGTTCGGGATGCCGAGACTCCGGGAGCGTCATCATTTGATACTTCATAACAAAGTTGAATATTTTATTCGTCTTGTCTTGGGGGAAAGAGTATTCCCGTCCCATCTTCTTTATAAAGGACGGGTTCCAATCGACTTTTTCACGATTGCACGGCTTCTTGGATCTGTTTCGTTGTTTTCGAACGTTGTTTGTGTTCTTTTCCCTGTTTTTTCCTCTATTTCGGGATTTTCCCCTTTCACGAGGATATACAGCGGGTCGGGGATGAAGAACATTATAGTCTTTCTTCTTCGCAGATTACTGATTGAGACATTGCGTCCTGGCCTTTTCATAAATGGCCATTTCGCGGCTATGGTTATCCCGGCTCTTTTGACAAGCTTCTTTTATTAGCTTGTCAATTTGTTCTTTGAGCGACGGACTTAACGTTCTTAGTGCGGGATTTCGCTCTGTTTCAACGTCACGGCCATTTAGAAGAGCGTTGTCCTCTTCGCTGGAGCTGTTTATGACGCGGCAGTTATGGAACTGCTCCCGTTTCTTTGACCGAACGTATCTGAGCCCGGTTGTCTCTATCTTTCTGTTGGGCATTTTTCGCTGAGTCCCGGGAATATCCCAAATCTTTGTGTAAAATTGGGCTTGTCGAACAGTTTGTTCGAGGGGTACACCTTGGTACCTTAACAGCCTTTCGATCCCTCCGTGTAGTATCTTGGCAGACGGATTGGTTGAAGCCTATCGAGTGCAAAATCGGCACAATGCCAGATTTCTTTTTCTACTTTATTTTCCGTAGATCGGTAGAAGAGGATCGCCTTTTCACCTCTTCTCCTGGGAGGGATGTAAAAGTCTGTAGTTCTTGTACGCTGTATGTATCGAGCGCATCAAGTTCCTTATAATGCCATGACAGAGGCATTGTGATTTGCAGACTCTGATCTGCTCCGGCGAGGGTTTGCATTGACGGGTGGATGGAGAACACTGTGTTGGCCTCGTTCTCAGAGTCGCTGCCAAAGACCAGAATAGGAGTAGATGGTCCGGGCCTATTGTTTTCTTTTTGTGTTTGCCCCGAGTATACTATCTCTTCATCCTCCTCGGAATCATTCCCAAAGATCGGGATAGTGGCGACGGACTTCTGTTTATCCTCCGGTTTATGACACCTTTCCGTATCATCGAAGTCTAGTAGGATGTACTTTACGTCTTCATATTTTTGGACCTCGTTTAAGGAGAATGGATTTAGCTCCCCTGTAACAGTGTATTCCAAGTCGTCTTCGAAATACTTCATACACTGATGTTGTGTAGAATAGATGATGTTGTACTCATGTAACCAAGGCCTGCCGAGCAAAGCGTTATAGCAACTCTTGGCATCAATGACATGAAATTTGATGCCAGTGACGAGCAACCCGAAGCGCAGCGTCATTATCACGGACCCAAGCGTCCGTGACAACTGTGAGTCGAACCCGGAGATGCTAATTTTGTCTCGGGCCAGGTGCCGAACGTTCATGCTAATCTCCTTCAGTACTCTCAGGTTGAGAAGGTTGACGAAAGATCCGTTGTCGACAAGTATTTTCCCTATTTCGATGTCGTGGCAGTACCCGGTGACATATAACGAGAAATTATATTCGCACGTACCGAGGAGGATATCTTCATCACTGAATGTAATGTCAGCCGTGTGGACCTCTGCCAGTTCATCTTGTCTTCCGTGAGGAAATCTTGGAACTGATTGGGCTCTTGTAGTGCCTTGATCAGAGAATCTCGTGCCTTTTTGGACAGGAGGAGAGCATCCAATATGCTCATTGACAACTCCATCGTCGAGGGTAATTTTCTCAGAGATTTTTTCTTTCCCTTTGTCCTTTTTTCTCGAACCTTTGTTTCTAGGTCCGAGCTTCTTTTTAGGCAGCGTGTGGTTACGCAGATGAATATTCTCGCAGTTCTTCTCCTCCTCTTCTTTTTCGGAGGTGGAGTCTTTGAAGAGAGGGCTGAGGAGTATTTCGTCCTCAAAATCGCTCCAGAAAGTAAGAACTTGGAGTTTTCCCCCTTCCGAACCGGTATTAACCATATGACAGTTGTCAGTCATTTTTTCATGTGCATCTGTCGCACTTCTTTGTCATCGACGAACTTCGCGCTTCATCCTCTTGAAGTGTTTTTGATGGGCAACATATCCCTGCCACCATTTCTTGAAGGTAATACATTCTTCGGTGGAGTGGGTAACCTTCCGATGATATAGGCAGTAGTTTGGATGTGAATCCTTTCCATCAAGGCATATGACCCCGGGAGTATTTCCTATGAGAGGTGGCAGCTTCATTCCCATTGACAGAGCTTTGGAAAACCGCTTTTCCGCTTTGATTCTGCTCTTATTTGTCGCAGGTATACTTTGCTTTGGTTGGAGTACTTTACGACTCATCCTTGCCACAGCTTCTTCATCCTGACGCTGACACTTATCCTTTTCATATATAGCTATTTCGTGTTCTCGGTCAGCTTTTCTTTTTTGAAAGGCTTCGTTTAACAGCCTATCAATCGGTTCTTCTGGCAGTTCCGGGGATTCTAGCGCCGATCCTGCCCCCAGTTCTTCTGTGTTGTTTTCTGACGCCGAGGGAGTTTATTCGTCATTTAACGATGAATGGGAGACCATGTGGCAACTTGCTACACGGTTCCTACTATCTCCTTATGAGTCATTTTCCTCGTCGTTGTCACTAGCTTCGTTCTTAAGAATATGCTTGAGGAACTCTTCGAGCATGACCGGTGTCCATGCCTTCTGGTTGTACTCCTCCGGCGCGTCAATGTACTTTTATAGATCTGTGCGCTTGTCGTCATACTCGGCAGGCTGCACAGGTTTCTTGGTCTTCTTCTTTTTCTTCAAAATCTTTGAAGGCTCAACTTGGGGGTTTTGCCCTTTGTCAACAACTTTCGGTATGGGACGCGGTTTCAGCATCCCTTCGATGATTTCGAGTTCAAGTGGGCTTTTCCACCTGGATGCTGGACATGTCTGTAGATCCTTCAGTATTCTTTTGGTTTTTGCTGAAAGAACGACTTCCCATGGAGTTTCTTCCATTAGCGAGCATGATGCCCTCGGCGAATATGCCTATTTGGGAGTGTGCTTCTGTGGTGGGTTTACCCTCCAGTTCTCAGACAGCGCGAATTTCCCCTGTTGATATTGGTCCTCGACCCAGTTCTTGAAGACGTAGCAATCCTCAATTGGGTGGCTCACCATTCTGTGATAGGAGCAGTAGTTGGGGTTGTTGACGTCGCCGGGTTGCGGTGGACGCCGTGGGTCTGGCAATGTGATGAGTTTGTTACGCACTTCCAATTCAAGCAGTCTCCTCGTCTTTTCGCGGGGAAATGAGTAAACGCGCCCTAGTCTTTCCTTCAAGGACGGGCGCGTATGCGTGTTGTTTTGGCAAGCAGCCGGTTTTAGGCCACTCGGTTGTTGTTGCGTGTTGGCAAAGAAGGTCGCTTTCCCTTTACCCTTATTATTTCAAGGGTCCTTATTTGAGGAGGAAGGCCCGTGGCCTATCTGGTCCATTTGAGCCAGTTTATCGATCAGAGCCTGGAAGGTGGTCGGCTTGAAGAATGTCATGAACTGGGACACAGTCGTTTGAGGATCAACGGTCTCGATGAACATGCTCACGGCGGGAGATTCTTCAATGCGCTGTTTGTACTTAGACCAAATGTTCTGCCACCGGATCGCATATTGGACCCAAGTTTCTCCTGACCTTACCCTGGAATTGATTAATGTCGTGATCAGGGTGCGCTTGCTAGCGCTAGCGAACCGATGTGTGAACAACAGTTCCAACTCTGTGAATGTTTTTACGGTGTTATTTGGGAGCTCCGAGTACCATTCAAAGGTCGTTTCCAACAGGCTGTCAATGAACTGGCACAGTAACAGCTTGTCATCACCCCTTGTGTTGTCAGACAAAGCTCTGAATTGCGGAACATGCTGATGGGGGTTGCCCATCCCCTTGTATACTTGGAACTTAGGGATCGTATATCCCGATGGGTACTTGATTTGATTATACCAGCCTGGATACGGTCGTCCAGTTCTGAAGATTTGGCCAGCCGCTTCTTTTGCTTGATGGGCTCTTATTTGTTGAGCAATATAATCATCAAGAGTAGCCTTGGAGATCGTTTCCTCCTTGGTTGTTGATAAAGCCGGAAGAGGGTTTGATGTTTCCCCTCTATCATCCTTGATGATTATCGGCAGATCCTCGGCTGGAGGTTTTGGCTGGATCATCATTTCAATCATATCCTGAAACAAGAGCACCATCTGCTTCATATTAGCAGCTTGTTCAGCGGCTTCTTTTTCTTTCCTTTCGAGCACCCTTCGTCGGAACTCTGTATCGGTCTCCTGCTCCTGGTGCTGTTCGGCCGCTGGATTCAGACTTTCTTTCTGTCCGGTAAGTGCTGCCATTTTGTTCAGCATTTCCTGGGGCTTTTGTTGTTGCTCCTGAGCTTTTGTCAGCGACAGAGTTTGCGGTCGATGAACTACGAAAGCACGACTTTCTTCTTTCCAGGAAGACATGTAGACTGTATGCACGATCATGCCCCCAGACTTTAGGCGTTTGGGTCCATCACCTTTGGAATTTTCCGCAGGCGATGGGATATTCTCTGGCCTCATCCTTTTGTGCGAGGTTGAAGTTGAAGGAGCCGTTATGACAGGCACCTGTGTAGAAGAAGTCTCTCGCTGTATGACGGCGGGATGGTCTTCCTCTTGCCGAGCCTTTGATTTCTTTGGTCGACGAGCGTAGTTCTGGTCAATTACGGAGTCCTGGACTTTTCGCCATACCCTATGAATTTGGGAGGAGAGCCATTGATGAGGCTTCTCCACTTTTACCTGCGCCGTGACTTCTGCAGGCAGGGGCGATTTCTTTAGCATCGACATTGGAGAGTTCTTGCGTACCCTCCTGAGCAGATCAAAACTATTCCTGGTTGGAACAGCAGCGGAAACTACTACTATTGGAGCTGGCGGAGTAAGTCCAGAGGGGGAGTTACCCCCAGCTTTTCTCACTCGGCGCCAGTGGCGATGTCGAGCATGCCTTTCCGAAGGGAACACCTCAGTTTTGGAAGCGGCTTCGTCGTGCTCCAGGCTTTGCTGAGGGGCTACTGTTGGTGTCAGTCTGTTGAAGACCGACGTCCTGATTGGAGTTTGGGGAGGAATGACCAATCTTCCAAAAGCTAATTTTCTGATGGGGGAAGCGCTCTTGACAGCTTCGCTTAGCAGGAGTTGGGAGGGTAATCCATTTTGGGGCAGCCCCTTCATGTATCACAAGCCTCTTTGCGGGCCCGTTCGAGTTCTTGCTCAGCCTGTTGAAGATTGAGACACTAGATTTGGACGACCCATTGAGAGGGGCCGTTGTGGTCGTCATTCGATCAAAGACCGACCACTTGGGAGCTTCCTCTTGCGGCGCCGAGGCACCGAAACTCACTGGTGGGAGCATGGTCCCAAAGAGCAATCCAGAAGTGTCTTGTGTAACTTGCCCCACCGGCATTGAAAAGATAGAAGCCGCGTTGGGCCCGTAAGTCACTCCTCCAGTTGGGATGGAGAAAGAGTTGTTGTTGCAAGAGGTACAGTTTGAAGCCATCGATTTTCTCTCTACACAGTAGCAAGACACCAAATTTTAGTACCTCGAATCCAAGGGCAATCATAGTGAACCGCGATTTTGTTCGCGAAACATGACACACGAAATTTGGAGTGGAAAGAGGAAAAGGTCCCACCGGGCGTGCCAGAATCTGTTCACCGCTGAAATCAGAGACGAACTGGGATAGATCGCCTTGCCTGAATTTGGGGGCGGATACTATTTGGAATTATCTACCCACCTCTCCGAAAATACCAAGTTGATTTGGCACCGTATATCGGAGATTTGGATATATGCGACCGTTGACTTTATCAGATTCCCCCTCATTTGCAATGGGTTTTTGATTATGGGGACGCTCTTCCATGCAGGCGTAAGCCCCTGGAGTTAATTATGTTACCGCATTGCGATAACCACTTTCTCCTGCTCCAGCAGTTCACTTCGTGTCGTGTGTTGTTTGTTTTATTTTGGGTTTTGGTCAAGGATTTGCTTGACGGGGTCTACGTTGGTAGCTTGGTTTGCCAACGGGAAAGATCTTAGGACTCATTTCTCACATTTGTGAGCTCTATCCGTTCATAGAATATTTGAGTTTGATTTAAGAATCGTTAGTCATATTGGAGACTAAGATCAACTTAGAAACAAATGAGTATATGAGCTCAATTATTTTAGTTTAAGGACATAACGGTCCAATATCACCGTGTTTGGGGCGACGCGCTAGTTTAGGGACATCTCGGTCCAACATTCCCGTTTTGGGAACGAATGTTAGTTTAAAAATATTTCGGTCTATTATTCCCATTCTGGGGACGAATGTTAATTTAAGGACATTTTGGTCCAACAATTCCATTCTGGGGACGAATGTTAGTTTAAGGACATTCGGTCCAACATTCCCGTTTTGGGGACGAATGTTAGTTTAGGGACATTTCGGTCCAACATTTCCATTTTGGGGACGAATGTTAGTTTAAGAACATTTCGATCCATTATCCATCTTACGCGCACATGTATTTGTTACGTGGCGGAGTGAATGATAGTGACATGAAATGCGCCTAATTTGGGGTGCGATCCGATTTGAGGTGTTCATGTCAATTTGGAAGTGCATCAATGTGCGATGTATCATTCCCTGTCTTAGTGTAATTTTATATCAAGTTGGGATGAGAAAAGAGTTGTTGGTTGTCGGGACCCGCCACCTCTCTGAAGACGTTGAGAAATTACAACGACATATATCAGAGGTGTGGAGAGATGTACTCTTAAACCAAATCCCGTATTTGAGGGAACAAGGAGTCATAATGGACCTAAGAATCGTTAGTCGTATTTGAGACTAAGATCACCTTAGGAGATATTGGATGAATATCATTTTGGATATCATCAATGAGAGATCACCAGTCATGTTTGAGACTAAGATCAGTTTGGAAATAATGAGTAATATAGGCTCTGTTGATTTAAAATCAAAGTGATTTAACCTCAGGAAATTTAGCCCATTTGGGCTGAGATTGGGTTTCTATACTACCCAGTATTGTTAAACACTAATATATGCAGTGCTCATGTGTATTTCATGTGGGGCACTGGAATAGTACCGAGCACTAATCTTTTCTGGCGCTCACGTGTTTTTCACGTGAAGCCCTACTATAGTACTAAGCACTAATCTTCTCTGGCGCTCACGTGTGAAACATGTGAGGTGCTCAGATATGGGCATTGCCCAATCGGTGCTAAGCACTTTAGTCATTTTGACTGAATATAAAGTTCTAAGCACTTTGCATACCACCCATGTGGGAAGCACGTGAGGCGCTGAGCATTGATTTCGGGTTTTGTTTGTTCACATTTTTTTTAGATAGAAGTGCTAAGCACTTAGCTAGAGCTCACGTGTGAAACATGTAAGACGCCAGATTTTGGGTTTCCAAGAGTATTTCACGTGTATTTCACGTGATTGCTTTATTTTGGGGTGTTGGGCTGCTTTATTTGGTGGCTGCCTAATCAACACAAAGGAGTTTTTCTTTGCTTTTTGGAGACTCACGGGGGAATCACGTGAGGCGTTTTAGTTTTTCTTTTGTTTGTTTTAAGCACTCACGTGGGAAACACCTGAGGCACTATAATAGTGCTAAGCACTAATTTTACTCACATATGTTTCATGTGAGACGCCAAGTTGTTCTTGTTTTAAGAGATATTAATCTCTGTTAATGACATTTTAGTCATTGATAATCATCAAGATTTCTGTTTTGAAGATCTTAGATCATCATCATTGTTTTTATTGGAGAACTAAGTTCTTTTTTATTTTTATAAGAACTAAGTTATTTATGTAGGGTTAAACCCTAATTTCGGGTAATTAAATTCCCAAAACATATGTTCTTTTTCTTTCTTTGTTTTAACCTAGTTCTTTTCCCTAAATTTTGAGTCTGAAGAACAGAATCTCCCCGATAAGAATCAAATTCTCAACTTGTGGGAAGATTTGCTTTTGCAAATCTCAAACCAGAGGAAGAACTAATTTCTTGTATGAAGGGTTAAACCCTTATATCCAATATAATAGGAAAAATGTATCCTTTTAATATCTCCATTTTTATTTACCTAGAGTGTTTTGAAGGAGGAGAGTCTTCTTTCTTTGAGAGTTAAATTCTCCGTTCTCTCAAGAGCTCACTGTATTTTTTTTATGCAGAAGCTTCTATTCGTCTATCGTGTCTCTCTGTGAGGCTTGAAGTCTCAAGTCCTTTATATAGTGAAGGCAAGTTTGTTAATTGAAATCTCTCATTGAGAGATTCCAATTGATATTATTGGTCTCAAAATCTGTTCGGGGAATTTTACCCACCTTTGGATCTTTGATCCAAGGACTTCTTTTACAAAATTTATTTTCTTGTTTTTAACAAGATTGGAGGAATATTCTCCTCTATATAGAATAAAATTCTATTGAACAGTGATATTTTTATCACCATTGGATTTTTAATCCAAGGGTGCTCGGTTTATCAGAGCACAATCTTTCTCTATTTAGAAAGATATGGGAAATATTTTCCTTCTCATTGGATCTTTGATCCACCTACTTTCTGTTTAAAAGAAAATATCCTTCCCAATAGAATTTAATTCTATACTTAATCACCATTGGATCTTTGATCTAACGGTTTCTTGTTTAACAGAGAGGATTTTTCTCTTTTAGAAAAATTCATGGAAGTAATTCTAAAGAGTAGAATTTACTTCTACATAAGGAGGTGCCCTCACGTGTAACAACTCCAATTTCAATGTACAGAAAATTGTTTAAAAGTTAATGTACAAATGGTGTATTTGCAATCCTGTGTACACTATAAGTATTTGATTTGCTTTTGAACAGCAAGAAAGTACTTGTAGCTCATTGGTAAAGCCTTGCACTGCTGTAACGTGGCCCATATGATCGAATCCCCCCAACCACATATTATTTTATTGTATTTTCTTTTAAACTTTTAGAAGCCCAAGGGTTTACACATGCACTACACGTAAAATGAAAAGTCACAACAAAAACAAACATGTGCAAAATGTTGTATACACTGAACCAGACACGTAGCAAGAATCCAGACCCATCCCACCCAAATTGGACCGGTGAGATCGTGATTTGGGCCGGCACCATCGGTCCAAACCGTACCAAATACTCCCAAAATTTAACCATAGCACCCCTTGGCCTACCCCATTACCCCCATGTTATTTGATTTCTCTGCATTTATCCAGAAAATGATAAATTCCCTCTTTAATCCATTTTAATGCAAATTTTAATTCTATTCTTCATTACCCTAAACTTTAATTTTCCCTATAAATATCACACCACATTTCACCCCTCCTCATTCAGAATTTCCTCACAAAAACCCTATAAAATTTCCAAGCCAAAGTTGTGCAGGTGGAGTTAGCAAAGGGCGAAATTCCGAGGAGATTATAAAGACGAAATGACGTCCCGACACTTTTACTAGCCTCCCCCTTCTCCGCTCTAACCTTTTAGCCAGTAAGTCCCCTCCCCCCTCTTCTTCATCTTTAAAAACTTACAATTCTAAAACCCGACAGAAGCGGAGTTAATCCGACTTTCGATTCGGTTTTTTTCTATAAAACTCGACTTTTCTTAATCAATAAAATTCCATAGTATCAAATAATGTTTAAAAAATATTAACAAACACTTTAAAACAAGTTTCATCTCAAAATATTCTTTTATGCAATTTTTATTGTATTTTTACAGTAAAATATCACATACTTCATTTACGACATAAATCAATACAAAACTTGTATTACCTTTTGATAACTCACGAGGTAATGACCTACCTCATCATAACATATATTTTTGACATAGCACGATGAAGTTTTGGGAATATATTTATGGGAGAACACTATTTTACAAATAAATACCATCAACTTACAAAACCGTTTCTTTAAAAAGATGTATTAAACAATTCCTTGCAATTGTGCCTCTACAACCCACTTTTGGGGACCCCTTTTGGGATGGTGCGGGTTATCTCATATTCTCGGGCCTAGTAGAGCGAGATGCAGACCTTCGAAAGGAGCATTCGATCTCGATGGAATTTTAATGCATTTTTTCTTTAGAAAATGAGATTTCTACAAGAAAATAAATAAAATTTATTTTCATAAAAAATATATATATCTATTATCAAAATATCTATTTTAATTATATTATATAAATATTCCAAGTTTTCTAAATCAAAGGAATCACCTTTACATGAAAATACCATCCAAATACAAAACAATACTAATATTTCAAGAAAATACCATATACTATGAAAATTAGGTTCTACTCACTAGAAATTTCACTTTTATAAAATATACATCTATGAAAATCCTTAAGACGTTAATTAAATACTTAAGGTGTATTTTTAAATTATACCAAAACTATTTTTACATAAAACCCCCTCAAGTTATACTAAATTACAATAAGGACCCTAGTAAACATAGGTTTAAGCAGGACCGGTCTCTTGAGTCTCAGGGAGCCGGAGATATGGGTTCTTGCCTATTTAAGGAGACAATCTAACAAACGGTATTATCAACACAGTAATTGTCTTGGAAAAAATCACAAATCCCGCCGTCCATGTGCAGCAGTTATCGATAATATCAAAACTAATTCAGGATTTCAAGTTCTTTTTAAAGTGTCTGACTCAGACTGAGTTTCCATCTAATCAATCTGACTTGAATGTGATTCAAGTATAAACTATAATTCAATATGAATCCGTCTATTCAATCTATATCAATCTATATTGACCGAACCGAACCATGGATATACTCTGTCTACATGACTCTCCATCTATATCCACTCTATTTACTGATATCATAATTTCGGCAAGTCATCCATCTATATAACAAAACGATACGATCAATACCAAAGACATCGCGGGGTCTATAAGGGGTAGATTGGTACAGAAGGTGTTAAAAGTGGCACGAGACTGTAACCATAATACACCTAACCTGAATATCCATTGTCATTGTACCATGGCTGAACGGTTCCTTGTGCTCCGTATACCTTATTCTCCGGAATAGTGGGACTCCTCTCGTATACACTGGCATTTTCTGTACCAACCAATAAACAACAGTGTTACAATATAATCAAACATTATAAGATATATTCTCTTTCTGTCTATTCTATCTCTACTCACTTTAGGGACTTACCGAGCGATTGTTTGCTGACGACATTCGTTTCTTCTTTCTATGGAATGTTGTCAGGTGATTTAGACTCATTGGAGATCGAACCCAGCACTGAAGATTTGGAGCAGATACCATTTGAACCAGAGCTTTAGACACTTGTACCTATTTATTTCATTTCAGTTATACCGTTGTTTAAGCAGCGCTTTCTACTCATGTATTTACATTTCAATTGTACTGTAAAAGAATCTTTAATAAATAAAGTTGCTGTTCATTTACATTCATGTCTCTTGTATAATTTACTTTATATTGCTTAGTTACGCTTAGCGTATTTATTTCTGAGTAAATACGTAGCGGGGCTTGTCGCGTCCTTTTGCCGTACACTGGGAAGCGGGGCGTGACATCACGTGTTTAACACGTGAGGATTATTTAGCTTCTCTGATTTGGCGCCCATATGCCTTGCATATGGGCGCTCACGTGTTTAATACGTGAGGCCAATTTGGCCTTTAGTCGTTTGACTGAAGCGCCTATATGCTTTGCATATAGGTGCTCACGTGTTTAACACGTGAGCCTTATTTAGCCCATTAGTTGTTTGATAGCAGTGCCTATATGCTTTGCATATAGGCGCTCACGTGTTTAACACGTGAGGCTTATTTATCCTATTAGTTATTTGATTGCAGTGCTTATATGCTTAGCATATGGGCGCTCACGTGTTTAACACGTGAGTCTCATTTAGCCTATAATTGTTTGATTGCAGCGCCTATATGCTTTGCATATAGGAGCTCACATGTTTAACACATGAGGCTTATTTAGTCTATTAGTTGTTTGATTGCAGAGTCCATATGTTTTGCATATAGGCGCTCACGTGTTTAACATGTGAGGCTTGAGTCGTGGAGAATTTTCTCCCCTTTTTTCTCTTTTATGAGGGAACACAGATCATGCTGCATTGATGGACCTGCATTCTCCTGATCAGATATACCTACATATTTTAATTTATTATAATTAATGCAATAGTTATTTGAATAAAGTAATGCGGTCGATAATTATTAAAACTCATAATATATACCTCTACTCTCCGTATCATGCTGTGTCGAGATTTCAATATCTCGATCTCTTTTCTTTGAATAAAATATTTTGGCAAATTTTCCGAATATGCCTTTTCGTCCCATATGTTTCATGCAAGAGTAATGGCGATACAAAATATATAATATGCATAAATCATTAAGCTAACAAATCAATACATTACAGGTGATTTGAACTGCTAGCTTTTTCATATATCATTTACATGCAAGTGATTATAAGTTTTTACAACCGCAAAGTTTATAACATATATCAATTGATTACAATTGTTTACAACTGCAAAGTTTTTCATATGTCAATCGGATCTGCTTCATCAAGGTTAATCTCGTCGGTAGAACTATTGAAAAAGAATTTAGGAGGTGTCAGCAAGGCAATCTAAGTTTCTTCACGATTAAGATCTTTGACATAGAAACACTGCTCAGTTTGTGAAGCTGACATGAACTTATCATTTCGATAAATTTCTTTATTAAGATTGACAAAATGAAAGCCGTACCCATAGATTTGGATGCAAGTGTTATTAGTCATATGTATTCCTTGGAGGCCATTACTGTACATGGGATGTATATTGTAGTAGATTCTTGGACATATATAGGGATGACTTTCTTACTCGATATGATAATATGCTATCCGGTTGCTCTTTGTCTTAACATGTTGACTTGTATAAGTGATGTTGTCTTGCTCTCACATGTTGATAAAGCCCTTAGGATATGTACTTGACTACCAGGGCTATGATAGAGATCATACTAATGGGGCCAAGGGTAGTCCACAAGTACAACCTATAATTGTTCCTAGTCGAGAGAGTATCGAGAAGGGGCATCGATACTCCAGAGTAGACTAGCATATACGCTTCTCGACCCATATGATGGGCGATGGATGATCCCACATCCATTAGTGTTTGACATCAAAGAAAATATACGGGTGCTCAGTGGAGACTGGGTATATTGAACGGACTCACCGAGAACTCCTAGATGGTATTATACCTATCGTCGGATAGCAGTTCTCAGGTCATACTGGTACATGTTAGTCTGTAGACCCGAGATCGTCATTGATTCTTGTGTGATTCCAACTGTGCTTTGATTTCCACCATACCACGGTCAAGAGATCATGCAAAAAGATGGTTTTTGGGTACAGTCCCGAGTCACATGGAAGCAATGAGCGATAGGAGGGGTTTCGTCTCTCCCGGTATTGGGAGTTGATGTTGCGCTATGCTCGATTGACCATAACAGGAAATCCCTGGCCAGGGTTGCTGAGATTTACTGGTAAGTGTTATCAGTAGTTTCTCGAACCGTTATGGACCTTGCATCGGCATGACTTATCAGGTTATTGGGGTCTGACGTTATACCACCCTCAGGCTGTGATATGCGACATATCTGACGAAGAGACCGGACTATACGGTAGTGTTACTGATTGGATTCACAGGAGTATGAGCATGCATGCTTGTTGATCTTCTGATCGCTCAATACCCGGGTGGCCGTTACGTTTAGCAGACCGCTTGCGGCTTGTGGGTGTTTGATATGATCATCACCTACTGCCGGCGTATTGACGAGTCTTTAGAGTCCTACACAGAGGTTTCCTGGCTCAAGCTAAATGGAGTAGGGGCACATATGTGATATGTACGGGACCGAGATTAATACGATATGAGATACCGTATTCTATTCTTGCGATTTGTGTTATCAGTCGGTTATATGAGATATAGCCGGGTTATCGAATCAAGTGTTGATTCGATAAGATGATACACATGATATTAGTCGGTTATATGCGATATAGCCGGATTATTAAATCAAGTGTTGATTTAATAATTTAATGTATAATTATATATTTGATATATTAAGTTACATTAACTAATATTTATTCACTTAAAATTTCTTTTCTCACTTGTTTTGTGCATGTGTATATATGTGATATATATTAGTGTACAAAGTTTTGTGGCATGCTTGATGATACATGCAACTTGGGTGTGTGTGACTTACACCATGCTAGAGATAATCTAGGGTTTTTAATTTCTTAAGTAATTAAAAAATTTGATTGATTTAGTCATGGCTAGAACCTTGGAGAAGCTTGCATGGTTCATTGACTAAGTCCACTTGTTTTGTTTTGCATAAGATATTTATTAACCCAACCATTATCCTAACCATGGTTAAGTCTCTACAAAGATTAGTATATGATACTAACTCATTTAGGGTTGTCATTCTTGACTTGATTTTTTATCATGAGAGATTTCTTCATCTTCTTCCTCAAAGCTTTCTAGCTTCAATGGAGATGATGAAAAATAGTGAGAAAATTATTTCTAAAATGAGTAAAATTCCTACTTCATCATCTTCTACTACTAGCCATTTAGAATAGGGTGTTTGCTTCACTAATTCCACAATTACTGAAGGGGTAGCTTGGGTTAGTGTCTTCTCGACGTAGATCATCTTCGGCCTCGAAGACTTCAAACAATCTTGTTCTGTACATCTTGTGGAGCCTCTCAAGACCCCGGGAGTTCATAGATCGCAGCGAAGGACGACTACACGGAGCTATTGAAGTGAAAGACCGGTCTACAAAGGTTGTATTCCTTGTTCACTTGTTTGCAAAGTTGTTTGCATATTGTTTCGTCGCATTTTCTAGTAACAATTCTAGGGTTAGGGTTAGCTAGAACAGCAAATTTTTGAAATTGGCATGGACGATGCCTCCCGAAACCTTGCTGCCGTGCTAGACAACCCTGCAAGTGCACCAACAAACTTTGAACATAACAAATATTTCTTGCTTGTTATTCCCGTAAAATAGCTCTATTATATTCTCCAGATGACCATAATATTCTTTTTTTCCTTCCTGCGGTCTTTGATCACGGAAACTTGAGAAGCATGTTTGTTCAAACGGATGATAAATCTCGTTGTTTTAGGTAGTCAATTTCTCACTTGTAAGAAATTTTAGGTTATTAATACAATATGAACCGTATCGATCCACTTTTGCATTAGGACCTTAAGAAGTCGCACGATTACATCCAGGAATTGCATCTCTTTTGCTATGTCATCTTCAATCTACAATACATTTACACGTAAAATGTATAAGCTATATGTGATATATGCATGTGAAACATGAAATATACAAGACATACGTACGTGTTTACGGGACCACCGAGAAAAGTGTTTTTATGTTCTTGATTAATCTTCCAATTAGCACTCTTTCCGGAAATCGCATTTGTAAGTTCTCCAATATATCAGCTAAAAGAATAACAATATTAATTATTTATGCATATATAGATGTAGGCACTCAAAATATTTACGCAATTAAATTTTTTAATTTATATACCATCTGTGATCGACAGTAATTTCAAGATTATTAAGGATATACAAATGCGCTTGATCGAACCACTCCCTCCGGTAGGATCGATCCTCCCCTTGTGATTGGGATAGTTGATCATCGTTAATTCGAGAAGAATGGTTTAATCTTGTTTCAACTCCACGTAAGTAACGAGAAGTAAAGTTGAGACATTCGTTGGCGCAATAACTCTCGGCTATTGACCCTTTTGGTTGAGCTCGATTGCGCATTTTCCATTTCAAGAATCCCAAGTATCTAAAATGTTAACGAATACTTTAGAAAAATGTGAATATTATAATGAATTAAATAACACAATTGACTGAAAAAATATATTATCTTTCTACTGGATACATCCACCTATATGTGACAGGTCCAGTAATCATTGCCTTTGTAGCTAGATGCATAGAAAGATAAACATGACGCTGAAGAAAGATGGTGGAAATATCATCTCCAAGTTATAGAGGGTTTCAACAATACTTTTTTGCAACTTTTTGAATTTGGCCATATTTCTCACTTTAGAATAAAGTTTATTGAAAAAGTCATAATATTGTATCAAAGCTTTGGTGACATTGGATGGCAAATTATATCGAAGAGCCACTGGAAGCAATTGATGCAGAAGGATATGACAATCGCGAGTTTTAAGATTCAAGAGCTTTGATGGCTCGACTTGACATTCTTTTCTATGTTAGAGGAGTACCCATATAGGGTTTTGATGCTCTTTAGCACCTCACAAAATCTTTTCATAGCCAATTTCGACATTGTGTGATTTGAAACTGGTAATTCATAGACATCATCATCACGAAGTACCGGATGCAATTCCTATCGAATTCGAAGCTCCTCCAAGCACTCCCGAGCACTCAACTTATCTTTGGACTTAGAATCGTCCTTTAACAATGTGCCAGCATTATCAAACACATTCTTCTCTATATGCATTACATCAATATTGTGTTGAATCAACTAATATTTCCAGTAATAAAGATTCCATAATATACTTTTCTTCTTCCACACACTCAAAAATTATTTATCTTTGGATCGATTCCGGTTTTTTTTATATTGAAAGAACCATCTGAGTTAAAACGATTAGAACCTTACTGGAATTGACACAATCAAATCTGCTCAAAAATTTCTATCCCTAACAATTGTTTTGGTGCTTCACCCTTTTCCAATGTTCCATCAAATTTATTTGCCATCTTTATGTACGGTTGATTCAACGATAACCACCTCCGATAAAACCAATAGTAAAACTTACCACATGTCTTAAGCTAGAGGGCTCTGTAATCAAGACCACATGATGGACATGTATGATTCGCATAAGTAGACCATCCAGATAAAATGTCGTATGCTGGAAAATCGTTGATTCTCCAAATAACAGCCGCTCGCATTCTAAACTTCTCCTCGGCGTACGCAGCATATGTCTCTAATCCATGTTCCCAGAGTTCTATCAGCTCTTCTATTAAAGGTTCTATATAGACGTCGATGTTCTGGCCATGTGAATATTTTTCAGGAATTAATAAATAAAGAATCATCTACGGTTGTTTCATACACATCCATAGAGGCAGATTGTAAGGCATAATCAATACTGGCCACGTGGACCAACTAGAGCTCATGAGTCCGTAAGGCATGAAACGGTCGGTTGCCAAACCTAGACGTACATTCCTCGGCTCATCCCCAAAATGATCAACACTGTCTAATTGCTTCCATGCTTCTGCATCAGCCGGATGCCTCAGTTTCCGATCTTTGATCCTGTAACGACTTTGAAATTCCTGTACAAAAATTTCTTGTTATTGTACAGAAAAGGGTATTGCAGCCTGTGTAAGAGTTGTAGATTATTTTTGTTAAATAAAAGCAAGAAATAAATTGTAGCTCACTGGTAAAGCCTCTACACTGCAGCGACATAGCCTCTGTGTTCGAATCCCATCAGACCCAATTATTTTTAAAGATTTTTCTTTTTAATTTTTCGGAAGCCTAAGAGTTGCACGTGCAATTCACGCAGAAACGAAAATTTTCAGAAAAATCAAACATGCTCAAAGAGGAGAAAACACCCAACTTGAGACGTGACATGAATCTCAAAGCAAACCCTCAAGATCCGACCACCCGTTTCATCCTTTGGGCCGGCGCCGACGGTTGGATTACCCCCAATTGCCTCCGTGCTTTGCACACTAGTCCCTTCAACTCGTCTGCACCGTTTGATTTCCCTGCAATTAAACAGTGGCCTTTAAATTCATCATTTAACACCATTTTAATTTTTTTAATCCAAATTTTTAATTCCCAAACCCTAAATTCTTCACTATAAATACCATCCCATTCTCTATCTCTCCTCTATTCTGAAAATTTCTATCAAAATCATCCTAAAAGTTTCTAACTGCAAGTGGAGTTAAGTGGAGTTAGCAACCATGCTCTTTTCGTCGAAAATTGAAGTCGTTTCCGGAGTTTCCGCAATACCACGGAACCCTCTCCCTTTTCTTTAACCTCTTCTCAACGCTACACAACGAGTAAGTCCTTTCATCTCTCTCCTTTTCCATCTCAAAACAATTTTTAAAACAAATCGATAAAAGTGGAGTTATCTCCGATATAATCTTCTTTTTAATATTTGTAATCCACGTGACAAGAAAATTAGATCAAACTAACATTCTATACTAATCTTAACCTTATTCACATCATTAGCTTTTAGTTTAATAAAAAAATTCATGTAAAACAAGCGTATACCGGACTTTTTCATTAAAATACCATGAACTTTAGTATAATCTTTCTTGATAACTTGATTATCTACCTTTAGGAAAACTTCACGGGGTAATGACCTACCACACACACACACACTATGGTTTCATAGCACGGTATTATAGATTTATGGTTCATTTGAAGAATAACTTTTTCATTAAAATACCACACATTTTCAAAACGGGTTTCTTTTAATCGGTAATTTTGTAATCCTTGGCAATTATGCCTTTACAACCCTCATCAGGAGACCCGCTAATGGATGGTATGGATTTTCGCATATTCTTGAGACAGTAGAGCAAGATGCAGAACTCATTACCGAGTATTCGAACTCGAAAGGAAATAAAAAAATACGGTTTTTAAGAAAACGACTTTTATAAATAAAAAGCTAAATATTGGAAAATTATATAAAACTATGAATTCGTATTTTCAATAAAAACATATTATGAAACTATATTTTTTAAAATGAAAGATTAGAATTTTTAATAAAATACCACTAAGTTTCCAACAGTAGTAGTTTTCATAAAAATACTATAAACTTTCAAAAAGTTAGGTTTTGTCACAAAACACCACAACAATTAAAATACATGTTCAGAAAAACCCTAAATATTATAAATCACTATCGAGATTTATTTTTAAACTATATTAAAGTATTTTTCACAAAAAAACCCTCGAGATATGCAAACAATATTTTAAGGACTCTAGAATTAATATAGGTTTAAACGATATCATTTCTCTTGAGCCCCAGGATCCGAAGAATGTGAGTGTTTGCCTATTCAGGTTAGAGAACTTAACAGGGTTATCAAATGGCAATTTTCTTGGAAAAAGACACAAATCCTGCCGTCTATGTGCAGCAGTTGCCGATTTCTCCTGACCATAAGATTTTTAACAGTTTAAAACAATTCATATAAAAAAACTTGAACTTGAAAATGAACTCAAACTCGAACCCTAACCTAATTTGAATTTAAACTTGAACATGAAGTATAATCCATTCTACTCGAACAAACTTGACTCGAATCAAGATTGCAATTGTCATAACTTGCATTTTACTCGACTCACTCGACTTCATTCTACACCTTTTGCAATCTATGGTTTCGATCAAGACATGTTATAACCAATCAATCAAGTTAATTAAGTATACTATACAGTTATAATATATATTATATTCAGGGTGTTTGGGATAGTTTCTTGTGTGAATCCAACGGAGCTTCAGGAGTCCCGTATTAAGCTCTTTTTTTATTTTACTCGAATATCAGTCGGGTTGACTCATCCACAGCCTAGAGCCCTAATGCTAAAACATTAAATGGGCCCGTGTTTTCTTGCTCCTGGGGTCCTACTCTTTAGCACGTGAATACTTCTACGGCTGCGTTGACATTCATACTTGGAGCTTAATGTTAACATAGTGATCATATAGAGACCTATAGTACATATTCACCCATAAAGATATACTCTTACTCGTCATCTATATACTATATATTTTTCATTTTCTTTACTCTTACTTTATCCTTGGGACTTACTAAGCGCTAGTTCGCTGACGGGCATTCCATCCATTTTTTTTTCTCTTGGAATGTTCATCAGATACGGTCGAGACAGAGGAGGTGGAAGCTTCAGAGGAGGACTACAACCACATTAATGCTCAGGACTAGCTCAACTTCACTTTCCTTCAGTATATATATGCCGCATGTTTAGGCATTTTTTTTTATTGTATTTACTTTCCAGCTGAAACTCGTGTACTTGTAAATATTGGAAATTGAATATAAATAAAGATGTTTGTTGAAAATTTTTACATTCTCCATTTATTCTTGCATTGAGTATTATTGTTTCAATATTCTTAGTATATTTATTTAGGGAATGACCTTTTATGGATAAATATGCCGCGGGCTTGCCACATCACGGTTTCCGTCTACTGGGAAACAGGGCATGGCAGGTTTTTGTTGGTGGACTATGCAGGCCGGTTCTGCATGAAGTCGTAAACAATATACTATAAGAATTAATGAATTCAACAAACATTTACATTCATTGCATTTCAAATTTCTTGAATCTATCATAACCTATCTTTTATATCAAGGTGATGGGCTCTCCGAACAATACCAGCACAAATGTCAACGGTAATACTCCACCGCCTACGCTACCACCACCACCTACCGTTGCAGCTCCTGTTAATGAGCAAACTGTACTTCTGGAGGCTATCAAGAGCCTATAGAAGTAGCAGACTGTTGTTCTTATGCGCCGCCCCAAAACCGAAGCACCCCGAGTTAAGCAGTTTCGGGCACTGCACCCTAAGAACTTCTCGGGTAAAGAGAATCTGCTTGAAGCAGATGAATAGGCTCAAGCAATTGAGGATGACTTTGTAGTAGCTCAAGTGACAGATGTAGCCTGGGTGAGAGTTGCTAAGTTGCAACTAACCGATAACGCCAGGGTATAGCGGAAGGCTGAAGAGAGACGTGTCGTGCAACCGATAGAAAGGAGAACATTCCGAGACCTCTTCGATGCCAAGTACTTTCCAGAGACTGCCCGCTTTGACATGGAGCAACAATTCATCCATTTATAATAAGGCTCGATGTGGGTCAAATCAGTAGATGAATCTGATGTTGAGTTTACCATGCTCAGTAGGTAAGATATAGTTTCAAATTCAATTTTCTGATCTTACTCACAACACTGCTAACACAAGGACATAACAACTTTTCCACACACCTTATTCCCACTGCTGAAATCTGGGCACGGCGATTTCAACAAGGTTTGGACATTGAAATCCAAGCTGCACTCGCGACAAGGGATTTCCTAGCCCATGAGCTTACTCTGAAGGCCGCCTGATGCTATGAGGCGGTTGTGAAGAAGAATGGCAGGCCGCAGACTGTCGGTGTAAAATCCCCTGTGCACCAGATCACAGGAGGAGACTCTTCTAGGCCAGTTTTTAACGGACCATCTCGGAGGCCAGTAAGTTCGTTCGCCAACAACATGCCAGACTTTTTCATCTACTGAAAAGAACATGGCACTTGTGAAGAACTGTCGTAGGGCGAACAACTTATGCCTGATCTGTGGGTCTTCTACCAATGCCATCGGAGTATGCCTCCAGAACCGAGGACCCAACATCCCTCCAGCTAGATTGGCGATCCAAGCTTCTCCTACCCGGTTATCTCTACCAGCACCAGCTTCCGGCACCCAGACCACTCAACCCCACCGCCGAGTGTTTAACCAGGCACAGAGGAAAGTGCTGAGACGCCAAGCATTCACTATGTCGGTCGAAAAGGCCGAAGCTACGGGTCAGGTTTTCACTGGTAAATTTCTTCCCTATTCTCTTTCAAGTACTTTCAATTAATAGTCATCTTATATTTGTTATATCTAAACATATCCCACGCGACTTAGATACAATCTTAGTAGCCTCCCTACATGCACTCGCGCTCTTCGACATTGGGGCATCACATTGCTTTATGTCACAACGGTTCGTCCGTACTCATGCGATTCCAGTTAAACCGCTCGTATCCAGCTGGAACGTTAGTTCGGGGAACGGCATTTTAGAAGAAACTTTAGGATACGATTTGTGTCCAGTGGACTTCTTTAGTCGAGAATTCTATGCGGACTTTAAGGTTCCGGACATACCGAACTTCGACGTAGTCTTGGGAATGGACTAGCTGGGAACTTTCTTCGCTACCATCAACTGTCGCCAAAGGAGGGTAGTGCTTGAAATGCCAGATCACCTAGTGTTCTACTTCAAAAGTGGAGACCGAACCATAGAACCTAGCGTCTACAGAGCAAAACCAAAGAAGGCAGTGGTTGCAGCGTTGCAAGTGGAAGAATCGAAGCTAGAGATAGTTCGAGAGTTTGAGAATGTATTCCCGGAAGATATATCAGATTTGCCTCCTGATCGAGATCTTGAATTCAGTATCAATTTACAACCCAGCGCACAACCAGTGATAAAAACTTCGTACCGATTAAGTCCGGAGGGATTGAAAGAGGACCGCATTCAGTTGGACGAACTACTGAAGAAAGGTTGGATCCGGCCCAGTACTTCAGGTTGGGGATCTCCGGCGTTACTAATGAAGAAGAATGAAGGTTCCTACAGGATGTGTGTGGATTATCGAGCTTTGAACTAATGACAATTAAGAACAAGTATCCACTACCGTGCATCGATGACCTTTTCGATCAGTTAAGTGGATCTTGTGTCTTTTCAAAGCTAGATCTTCGTTCGGGTTACCATCAGGTGAAGGTCAAAGAGTCTGACATTCCGAAGACGGCGTTTAGGACTCGTTATGTCCATTATGAATATCTCGTAATGCCATTTGGAGTGACCAATGCACCTTCTATCTTTATGAACGTGATGAATCAAGTTTTCCGAGAGTTCTTAGACATGTTTGTTGTTATATTCATCGACGACATCCTGGTGTATTCAAAGAGTCGAAAAGAGCACGTCGAGCAGTTACGGATTGTCCTGGAGACATTACGCAATATCAGCTCTACGCCAAGTACAGTAAGTGTGAATTTTGGCTAGATCAAGTTGGATTTCTTAGATATATCATTTCAGGCGAAGGAATATCTGTGGATCCAGCTAAGGTGTCAGCTGTCAGTGAGTGGCCGATAACAAAGACGGTGAAAGATATAAGAAGTTTCTTGGGCTTAGCAGGATACTACCGATGATTCATCGCAGGATTCTCAAAAATCGCAGCACCCCTGACCAAAACTCTCACGTAAAGACGAAGCATTCGTGTGGTCAGAAGTATGTGAGAAGGATTTTGTAGAACTCAAGTCGAGATTAACCTCTGCTTCTATCCTCGTAATACCGGATTAATCTGGCGGATTCGATGTGCGTTGTGGTGCGTCCGGTAAATGATTAGGATGTGTTCTACACCAGCATGGAAAGGTTGTGGCTTTTACATCAAGACAGTTAAAGGTCCATGAGCGCAACTATCGAACACATGATCTGGTGGATTTCGCACTCAAAATTTGGCGCCACTATCTTTTAGGAGAACGGGTGGATATATACACTAACCATAAAAGTCTTAAGTATGTATTTACTCAGAAGGAACTCAACATATGACAGAGAAGATGGTTAGAACTCATGGAGGACTTCGACATTAACCTACAATATCATCCTGGAAAGGTGAACGTAGTTCCTGATGCACTCAATTACCAGCCATTAGCAATGAACCCCACCGTTCAGTGGAGACTACAACAAGAACTAAATGGATTGGAGATTGAAGTAGTTGTGCCAGGTAACGCTTTATCTTTGATGAACTTACAGGTCCTGTCCACTCTTGTAAATCTGATTAGGGAAGCTCAAGAAAATGATGCCAAGCTACAAAGGATCCGAGAACAAGTAGAAAGTGGACTACAGACAAATTTCATCATCCAAAAAGATGGATCCTTGCGGTATGGGAGCCGTTTATGCATGCCAGTCGGACCTGTTCGAGAAGAATTGATGAAAGAAGCTCACAGCTCTCCGTATTCGGTACACCCCGGCGATACAAAGATATACAAGGATCTATGGCAACATTATCGGTGGTTTGGAATGAAGCGAGAAGTAGCAAGGAGCGTAGCAAAGTGTCTATTATGTCAGCAAGTGAAGGTTAAATATCACAGAACTGCTAGTCTACTTCAACTATAACCAATCCCGGAATGAAAATGGCAGTACATTACATAGACTTCGTGATTGCACTCTGTAACGACCCCAACATTACTATACCTTCGTGTTTTCTTTGTTTAGTAAAATACTGTATTTATTTATTCTTAGTATTTTTCCGTATATTTTGTTTTTTATTAAATATATTATTTTATTATTCCATCTATTTTTCCAAAACCCATTTGTTTAAACTAAATCTTAACCTATTTCAAATTAAATGCAAGACCTAACCCAGCCCATAACCCAAATCCAATCTCATTTTCATTTTCTTTTATAAAACTATGAGCCCAAAAGCCCACTTTCTTTTCAAGCCACAATATATATTTAATTCTAATTAATTATTTGCATGAACAACCTTGTAGCTCATTGGTTTAGTTTTTGCATTGTTATTCTATAAGTCACATGTTCAAATCCCCATTTTTGCAATTATTTTTATCTACTTTTTTTAAACTCTCTCATAACCTACAAATGAGAGATTTCATTTCATCTTCATTTTAACTCTAAAAAAGAATGCATATAATAATTAGTATGGTTATAATTATGAATTATTATAATAACCATATTAATATTGTTTTATATGTTCTCTTATTCATTGTTCATCCTCCTTCAAAAAAAATTATTTCAAATCTTCATCCTTAGAGCTCTCAAAGTTTCGGCGCCACTGGAGCTCACTTCGTCCTTAGGAATTCAAGACCGAAATATTGTACCATTCATAAACTTCGTAAGTATCGCTTTACATTTATTTTCTTTCCTCTCAAAATATAAATTAAAAATATTTTTATAAACTAACTTGATCCTTATCTTGGTTGCTCGAGCCTAGGTCGCCTAGACTTTTTTTGCCGCTAGAATCGAATCGGTGAACCGATTGTTATACCGACTCACACGACCCGTAAGCCCCCTCTCCTCCTTTTCTCTACTTAAAATTCATCTCCTTACCATGTCTCTATCATGCCGAATCTTGAGATAACTAGTTAGTTCCATGATAAAGATTTTTTTTTAAATTAAAAAAAATGGTTGAAATAAAATATATATGTTTAGTTATAAAATCTTGAATGCAATGGTTGATAACATATTAAGTATTATTGTTTTAGACGGTTAATCATGACCGGATCATATATTTTCTTCACATATGTTAATTCATGTTATTTATCGCTGAAATTTTAATTATTTATATTTATTTTTGCATACAAGAAAACAAAGTTATAAATAAATACCATAAATTTATTATTTTCAAATATGATCTTACAAAACCTTTATCTTTAAAATAATTTTTATAAATTAATTTACACTTCTGGAAATTCTTGGAATATTAGGATAAAATAATAGATATAATTCTTAATCTACATTTAAAATTTCATATCAAACCAAATAACGGTTTAGGAGTTACGTAGTTTTTTATTCACTGTTTTTAAAACCAGAAAACTGTCATTAAGGGTATTATTAAAGAGACTATAACTCTGTAATCGTTGATCCAAATTAAGTGTTTTCAGATATTTTGAATATATAAATCGAAAGATCTAGATTTTATTAGTTTTAAGTTTTTATTGAAAACCTACGTAAAATATAGTAAACTGCATTACAATATTAAGTGACGGATCTGGACAGAATCTGTCCTGATTCGCACACTATTTTTAAATAGGACATAACTCGAACTCCTGATATCCGTTCGTGACAAAATTTAGATGTGTAGATGAAAAATTGATAGAGCTATAATTTTCTATATATTATATTACTTATAAACGCATGAAATAACCTGATATATGCTTTGCAATATAACATATAGTTGTTATCCAGAAATCTGAATTTTTGTTTTAAACGCTGATCTTAAAATGATCATAACTAGAGTTTCAAAATTCCAAATCGTGTGAATCTTAGTGTTTCGGATAAGTACATCTAAATAACTACAATTTTCTAATAACCATCGTAAGCTAAAACCTGATAGAAATTAATTAACTCAACCCGTGTTTTAAAAATATGCGACAGTGCTGGACAGATTCTGATTTGTTCTGCGCGATGAAACGAAAATGGGTATATCTCTTAAACCGGTAGTCATATTTAGGCGCGACTGGAACTCAAGTATGCAAAATACTTAGATCTATAATTCTGGTTATATTCTGAAATTGATTGACTTTATTGATTAGTCGTACACAATACTTCTTAACAGTATTGTTTATGGCCGTTATTTGAGTAATATACTTGACTCATTTCATGCTATTCGAATATGTTTAAATTGTTTATCTTGATCTTGAAATTGTTGTATGTACATGAAAACATAATTAGATATTATATGTTTGACATAATCTAATTAAATACTAGACTTGACTTGACCCGAATCACGAATACAACTTGACATGAATACTTGAAACGTGACATGAATACTTGATCTTGACATGAACTCAATCTTGAAAACTTGAAGTATTCATAGATTTAGACAAGACTTATAATTTTAACTATAAACTAATATACACGGGGTGTTGGGTTAGTTTGAGTTATGATTCTAATGAAATCTCACGAGTCCCATGCTAACAATCACGAATACAAGCAATCACGAATACTAACAATCATGAGGGCACGTGTTTCCTTATTCCTGGATTATAGCCTGTTGAGTTTGGAATACTTCGACAACGGTTGAAGTCCCGTTACTGAATATCATGAGGGCTCGTGGTTCTTTACCCCTGGATTACAGGCTGTTGGGTTCGAGAACACTCTTGAAATTTAGTTGATACTCACACCTTAAGCTCACGTTAGTTACTTTTACCCTTTTAAAGACCTTTAAGGACACTTACATTCCCTTCATGTACACTATATCTACACTCCACAGCCATGTTATACTTGTTTACCATGCTAATATAGTTGACATGCACGCTACTATGTATGTCTCCTTGTTAACGCTTATCATGTTATCGTATCTTATATTCAGATATTTTGTCAATTGTGAATCTTAAATGTAATAAATCAAAGTTGGATTTTATTCTTTTGTTTATTCTTGCTACTAGCGTATTTACTTCGAGAAATGACCTTCTCGAAATAAATACGTCGTGGGCCTAATTATGTGTCGTTATTACTCTTTTAGGAAGCGCGGCGTGACACACTCCCTCGTAGCACGAAGGGTAACGACGCGATTTTGGTTATTGTGGATCGACTCACCATGTCGGCTCTCTTTATTCTATTCCGAGTTGGCCAGTCAACCGAGACATTGGTAAGGAAGTAAATGGAGGTAGGTATAAATCTAAAGTAAAATTTAAACCTTCAAGATGTACCATACTTATCTTAATACGCATTGTAACGACTCTGAAATCTCTGTACAGAAATTTTCTTGTTATTGTACAGAAAAGAGTATTATAGCTTGTGTAAAAGTTAAAAGTTATTTCAATTAAATAAAAGAAAGAAATAACTTGTAACTCATATGTAAAGCCTTTACAATGTTGTGACGTGGTGATTGGTGTGTAAAAAGTGTTTGTAGTAAATAAAGTTAACCACAATCAATAACGGTGTCGCATGTAGCTAGCCGAGATGAGTACGGGTCGTCCTCAGGGATGCGTGGAACTTTTAATTTTTCATTAGACGGGTTGATTGAAAGAAGGAGAGATTGGTTGTAGATCTACGATATACGAATGTAGAATCTATAAAGAAGATACTTGTAAGGTTCATAGAATTTAGTAGTAATGGATGATTAATTAAAGATGACTCTTTTTATCTTTTAATAGATTTAAGACTAGATCGATAGTGATGAATGCGGATTAAAGTTCTTTTGAAAGAAACTAGGTGTCACGCCCTGCTTCCAAAAAGAAAGAGAAGAATGATGTGGCATGGTCCGCAACCTAACTGTATTGAAGGTGGTCTATTCAATACAGTTACGTTAAGCGTATGAATATTTAACATGCAGGATGTGTACCAAAACAAAAATAATAAAAGCGAAAGGCATTTATTTCCATTAACCAAACTTTATTACATCCTAAAAGAAAGAGTAAAATAAACTAAGTAGTTTAATTACATCGAGGAGAAACAAAAGCCCTAAACATGTGGGCAACAAAAAAAATTAAATCTAGCTAATCTTCCATCGTCCAGTCTGCATAATCTTCATAAGCTGGCTTCATACCTTGATCCTCGCTATAATGCTCATTCTTATCTGACGGACATTCCAAGGATAGAGGAAGAGAAGGAAGGTCCGTCACCGAGTTATACTCGGGTAGGATTTGCCTCATAAGAAAGTAAAGGTATAAAAACGAACATGTGTATATAATGAATATGATGTACATGTGTATAAAGGTATGAGATTATATACAAATTAGATATGTGAATATGAGTAGGTTGTGTGAGGTATATGTTTGGTAAAGGTTCGAGTCAAGTCAAACGGATATTCAGTCTAAGAGTTAGATCAGGTTAAACAAGGTGTGTATGGATGGAACTGACTGGTGAACATACTCGTATCCTTGAGGTATCCCATGACTAGCTGGAAGCAGTATGAGCTGGTGCTCGTGCCTGGAATGACAATCAATGTGGTAGCGTGAACATCCCCGAAAGGTGTCCCATGACTACGATGGAGCTTTTTCTAGCGTGAATATCACTCAAGTGCACATGTATTACCACCCTTCAGTTCCATAATAAACAACAAGTTTAAACTGGTAAAATATCCACATCCAAGATACTGAATAACTCGTGTCAAAGAAAGAAAGGTAGATAAGATAATAGGTAGGTATAGCGTATGATGTGAGTTTGGTGTTGAGTATCAATAGGTATTGTAAACATTTTAGTTTGTTAAACAAGGGTTCAGATACTCGCGATTATTCCGTTGTGGCCACGGAACAACAACTGGGGAAGTGAAATGTGTCGTTTCACTTCCCGGGATCATGATCGAGTAGTAGGGGAATCCGAGTTCCGAATTATCCTTGCCAAATCAAACTACCCATCCCCGTGATTCAGTATAAAGGTTTGGTCGAATTAGAGTTAGTGCGTATATTTCTAAGCATGGAATTTCCACATTGTATAGTCACCCATATATTGGGCTGGTCACCCGGAATATCGGGATCTTCATATTTGTATAGTCGCCCATATATTGGACTGGTCATCCGGAATATCGGGATCTTCATATTTGTATAGTCGCCCATATATTGGAATGTTCACCCTGCCTGCAGGGATCTTCATAAAGTATTCCATACCTAGGTCCGCGCATTCTAACCCTAACCGTATCATGTTTTGTATATATCATGTTGTCATAAACTGGAAATTTAAAAAGTATTGATCTCGTTTAATATGGCCTTCCACAACCACTCGTTTTATATTCTAGAGTTCGTAAAGTACTTCGTGACATCTTAGAGAAAGCTTAGTTAAAAAGAATAATAGTGTTTAATTATCTTTTATTACTTCTAAGAAAAACTATGATATTTGGGATATTTATTATTTTGGAAAAACATAATGTTTTACGGAAAATATCCTTTCGATAAAAGGTTGTGGTGTTTATTTTAAAATCTTTTGCAAGGAGTTTTTATCAGATTCCAGGTATTATGGGTGTGCAATATATTCTCTTTTTTTTGTGTGTACAGAGGAAATTAAATACCGTTTTAAAATATGGGTTAACATTGTCATTATTGAGGGTACAAGGAATATGTATGCACAAATATTATAACAACTTTTTAAATAGGGGTTGATGATTATAAGTTGGAACTAGGTTATTGAGAAAGAAGGTGACAGGAAAAGAGGAGAGAGGCGGATCCTACCTTTGTTTAGACGTGGACGGTTGAAGACGTAGGCTGGTGTAAAACTCCTCAAAAGCTCCGCGCCCCGATTTTTCCTCGGCGATTGGGTGGAACCATAGCGTCGGCGTCGTCGATACGAAGGTACCGGTATTTTTTTAAGAATTTTTGGAGTTCTGAGGTGTGTAAGAAATTTAGGTTTGAAGGTGTCTATTTATAGGGTTAAAAAGACAACAAGAAAATCCAAAAAATCGTTAAATCACACGGAAAATCACGCGGCCAATGATTGCGAATCATTCTGTTAATGATTGTGCCCGCCGCCATGAATTATGGCCGTTGGATCTGCATCCAACGGCCCAGATCGCTCAGCCAAAGTCACCGCCGCGGCCACGTGTCGCGTGGGGGGGGATCATACGTTTTCGCGTGGTCCCCACCACGTGGGTGCGTCGGTGCGATCTGGGCCGTTGGATCTTGGATCCAACGGTCCAGATTAAAGGGATTTATAATTATATTTTTTTTATATATAAAATAATATTTTGTTTATTATTTTTAAAAATGAATTTGGTTTTAAAAAATTGTTAAAAATACGGAAAAATTATGGAAAAATTTCAGAAAATATATTTTATTGTTATCTTTAGTATAAAAATAATTTTGGCTAAAACTAAGTAATATAACCATTCCTATGGTTTTAGTTAGTTATTAAAGTTATATAATATCTAGTTTATCCTTTAAAATATTTTTAATTATGAATTAATTACTTTTATTGATAATAAAAATATGTAGATTATTTTAAGGCGTTATAAAATCTTACTAAAACATTTTAAGCCTATAAAAACAATAAATAGATTTTACAAATTTCCTTTAATCATATTTAATGCTTTGAAAATTATTAACATTACTTTAAAAATTATTCTTTTATAAAAGAAACACGTAAATAATTATTTGATAGTAATATATTTTATTAGGTATTAAAAAAACATGGTCGTTACAATCTACCCTCCTGAAAATAATTTCGTCCTCGAAATTTCAGAAGGTAGGTCAAGGGAAGAAAGAAATCACTAAGAAGGGATTATCGCGGTTAAATATTTTGGGTCCCGCTCTCTCGTCCCATTTCCTCGCTTCTGTGTATGTCTGCCTAGTAGTTCTTCCTTCATACAGCTCTAGCCAGCTGGATTGTCTTGTCGCTCAAGGTTTCATCCTTCTATTATTCCGACCGGTTGCTGCTCGTAGGTTATGCTAACCTTTTCGTGATCTCGGAACGATCAAAAGTATGGCTAGGGTTGCCAGCATACCCTCTTAGCTGTGAGATATAAAATTATTATGCACGCCCTCCATAGAAAATATCAAAGCTAGTCTATACACAAACCCACCGTCTCCTTCCAAGATGTTAAACGACTGACGGGTCGCGAGCTGAGCTTTCCGAGCTCGCTGCATTATATCACCATCTCCACTTTTTTTTCTACAATTATGTCAATCTTACAAATTCTCCATCTTCAGGATCGTCCCAATCGATCTGTACTTCTCCCATATAAAACTTGACCTCTCTCATCCGCTTCATGTGTTTCAACCATCCGTGTTTCCATGTTCTCCTTAGAGTAGTGTTTCTATATCTTCTAGATGAAAATTTACCATTGCCAGTTCTAAATCTGAACATGATAATTACGTCCACAAGTCGTTAGTTATCTTGACGCATATGCGACTATATCGCCGCGCTGATACATCACATCACCAAGTCCCTCCTCCGAAAAATCGTTGTGGATGTTTAAAACTTCTGGGTTTGCTAAGAATTGCAAGAATGGTTGTGATAGTTACGATCTACCCTCCTTAGAATAATTTCATATTTGAAATTTTCAAAGGAGTGGCCACTACTAGGCACGGAAATCAGTAACACTGTCAGGAATCCTCTTTGCTGCATGTGTCGCTCCCGCGAGTTGGTGTATCATTTGATGCATGGAAAGTTTCTGAAGGGTTTAGGTACAAGGAATCAGAAAAATGTAAAATCAGTAGTTGTAAAAGTTTGGAAGTTGAAGGGAGGTTGTGAATTGATGGAAGACTTGAAAGATATAACATAAAGGCAACTAGTCGAAATTATGAAAACTAGAGGAATTATAGTGAGCCCAACTAAGATTTGCATCGAAAGATAAATAAGAATGGTATCGAAAAAAAAGTTGAGAAAAAGTGTCTTTCTACGTGGCATCAGCCTTCTCGGCCGTCATGGTGAAGGTCTGGCGTTTGGGTCCATTCCTCTGTGCTTGCTGAAAAACACGCTCCTGTGATGGCAAGGGTGGTCCTTTTGGTGTTGCCCCTTAACCGGTTGGTTGAGTGGCGGAAGGTGGCTGGTTTCCCTGTCGTGGTGCCATATAGTTAGCCGACTTGTTGACGGGGCCTAATTGTCTCCCTCTCCGAGGACAGTCCCCAATGGCATGATCCGGAGACCCACAGACTATGCAAAGTTTGTTCAAAATACGGCAGTCTCTCATGTAGTGTCCGGTCCTACCACAATGGTTGCATACAACAGCTGGTTTTCCGAAAATAGTTGGTCCTGCTGGTCTCTTAGGTTGTTGTCTCCCGTTGAATCTGGAAGTTGATCCCTCAAGAATTTGATTGGCTGGTCATTTAATGCCAGACAAACGGTCATCCTTCCTTATGCGTCTCTGAAGGTCTTCAAAGTTTCGTGCCGCCTCTAAGATTTCATCATAAGTTGATAAGGTAGCAGAAGACATGGAGGACTGAGTCTTCAGGTCCAATCCTTGTCGGAATCTCTTAGTATAAAGTTCTGGGGTTGCCACTAAATGATGCGCGAACCGACTTAACCTTACGAACTCCGAAGCGTACTCGTCCACCGAGTTATCCCACATGCTCCCTTGTTGGAACTGTATAAACTCCCGTTCCATTTTTAAGTGCGCCACAACTGGAAAGTACTAAGTATCAAAACGCTGTTTGAACCTTTCCTAGTCGATGGGCTCCTTCGATCTACTTTCCTCTGCCTCCCACCATATCCTGGCATTATCCGTAAGTTGTAGCTTAGCGATGTTCACCCATGCGTCCTTCGGAATTTGAGCGGCACTGAGATCATTGACTGTTCCCTTGAGCCATTCCTCAGCTTCTAAAGGAGTTTCCTTCCCCGAAAAAGTCTTAGGGTGGAGTGATCTGAACTGTTTCACTCCCGCCGAATCTTGAGGAACTGGGGTTAGTGCCTTGCTTAAAATCTCTGCTTGCTGCTGCCTACTTTCTCGTAGCTCCTGATGAAGGGCAGCTGTCTGCTGCTGCTGTTGCTCCAATAGTCCTTGCATCATTTGTAGTATAGCTGCTTGATGAGCAGCGGCTTCATTGACTCCATTTCCCCTTCGGTTGCGGTGATGGTGTCGTCCAACCATTGATGATCTGAATCAGAATAGGTTAGGTTACAATCAGGCTGAGGGATGAGACAGGATAATAACTTGCATGGAAGAACAACAATTAATGTAAGAGAGAGACTAATAAGAAGAGCAAGAGACACAAGAGAGATTTTTGCTCGAAACTAAGATTTTATTATCCAACTTCAATATGGAGAGTACAACCGGAAGTAAGAACATGCCCATCATTTTATTCGGCCAAAGAAAGGAAAAAGACTTATTAATCTCGATTATGGGAGTTCAACAAGTGGTGATAGGTCCTCGCACTAAGAAAGATACGACCATTCCCACGGTGCCTTGTAGGGACAACTGCCTAAGTTTCTTCGGTCTCGAGTTCCTCCTCACTCGAAACTTCGTCCTTCGGCTCATCCCTGGCAGGAGCCTCGCCCTCCGATTCCCCCTCTATATAGGGTTTTGTTCCTTTGCAGGAACATCCTCATCCGGATCATATTCCATAGGATTCTCTTCCGCCGCAATAGCCTCTTTTTCTGGCCCCTCCTGTATATGCTCCTCTTCTATAGGATCTTCTTCTTCATCTTCGGAGTCATTAGCCATCACAGGCTCCGGAGTTGCAGCATCGACTTCTTCGTCTTCCGAGTCGCTGTCGGAAATAACCGCCTGCGAGTCTATGACTTCGTCGTCTGAATCTTCAGATGTAGATTCAAAAGTAATATCGGACATGTCATCCTCGTTGGAAATATTTGCCATGATCTGAAGGGAAGGTCATGGACAGGGTACAGGATGTCAAGGAAGGGACAAGGGACATAGGAAAAACTATGATATTGGTATGGATGGATGAGATTTACAAATATAATAAGTCAGTTAACGGTTTCATTTTACTACACAAGAGGACCTGCATGGGCCACCATAAAAACCTGTCACGCCCCGCTTCCCAAAAGAAGGAGAAGGATGATGTGACATGGTCCGCAACCTAACTGTATTGAAGGTGGTCTATTCAATACAGTTACGTTAAGCATATGAATATTTAACATGCAGGATGTGTACCAAAACAAAAATAATAAAAGCGAAAGGCATTTATTTTCATTAACCAAACTTTATTACATCCCAAAAGAAAGAGTAAAATAAACTATGTAGTTTAATTACATTGAGGAGAAACAAAAGCCCTAAACATGTGGGCAACAAAAAAATTAAATCTAGCCAATCTTCCATCGTCCAGTCTACATAATCTTCATAAGCTGGCTTCACATCTTGATCCTCGCCATAATGCTCATTCTTATCTGACGGACATTCCAAGGATAGAGGAAGAGAAGGAAGGTCCGTCAGCGAGTTATACTCGGGTAGGATTTGCCTCATAAGAAAGTAAAGGTATAGAAATGAACATGTGCATATAATGAATATGATGTACATGTGTATAAAGGTATGGGGTTATATACAAATTAGATATATGAATATGAGTAGGTTGTGTGAGGTATATGTTTGGTAAAGGTTCGAGTAAAGTCAAACGGATATTCAGTCTAAGAGTTAGATCAGGTTAAACAAGGTGTGTATGGATGGAACTGACTGATGAACATACTCGTATCCTTGAGGTATCCCATGACTAGCTGGAAGCAGTATGAGCTGGTGCTCGTGCCTGGAATGGCAATCAATGTGGTAGCGTGAACATCCCCGAAAGGTATCCCATGACTACGATGGAGCTTTGTCTAGCGTGAATATCACTCAAGTGCACAGGTATTACCACCCTTCAGTTCCATAATAAACAACAAGTTTAAACTGGTAAAATATCCACATCCAAGATACTGAATAACTCGTGTCAAAGAAAGAAAGGTAGATAAGATAACATGTAGGTATAGCATATGATGTGAGTTTGGTGTTGAGTACCAATATGTATTGTAAACGTTTTAGTTTGTTAAACAAGGGTTCGGATACTCGCGATTATTCCGTTGTGGCCACGGAACAACAACTGGGGAAGTGAAATATATCGTTTCACTTCCCGGGATCATGATCGAGTAGTAGGGGAATCGGAGTTCTGAATTATCCTTGCCTAATCAAACTAACCATCCCCGTGATTCAGTATAAAGGTTTGGTCGAATTAGAGTTAGTGCGTATACCTCTAGGCATGGAATTTCCACATTGTACAGTCGCCCATATATTGGACTGTTCACCCTGCCTGCAGGGATCTTCATAAAGTATTCTATACCTAGGTCCGCGCATTCTAACCCTAACCGTATCATGTTTTGTATATGTCATGTCGTCATAAACAGGAAATTTAAAAAGTATTGATTTCGTTTAATATGGCCTTTCACAACCACTCGTTTTATATTCTAGAGTTCGTATAATACTTCGTGACATCTTAGGGAAAGCTTAGTGAAAAAGAATAATAGAGTTTAATTATCTTTTATTACTTCTAAGAAAAACCGTGAATTTTGGGATATTTATTATTTTGGAAAAACATAATGTTTTACGGAAAATATCCTTTCGATAATAGGTTGTGGTGTTTATTTGAAAATCTTTTGCAAGGAGTTTTTATTTGAAAATCTAGATGCTCCTAATGTTCCAAAAGGACAAGTTGTGAGGTCCTCAAATCGCCTCTTCACCGCCAATTATGGCCACGTAAGCACAAGTAAGGAAAGGAGGGATCCGCTCACGAATCACCGTAAGACGGGCCTTTTAAAGTTACCTTTCTCACTTGTCTAGCCTAGGCACCACAAAATCTGGTTTAGATAAACGACCGATGCCTACAACCTTTCCTTTATCCTAGATTTGTGTTATTTTAAAATCACCTTTTAATAAGATACTAAATATTTATTTTGAAAAGATATCGTTATTTAAATTTAGTATTTTTTTCTTTAAAAAGGTTGAAGGGGGTTTAACAGTATTATAGGAGTTGATGAAAAAATGTAAGTAAAATATACGTATGTCGTATCTAAAATATTTATTTCACATATCTTATCTCTTATGGATATTTTATAAAAATATAATATTTTAATTAAACGAGGTTATTTTGTGGAAGTAACCTATTTCGAGATCATTTTTATAGTGTGGGTAAATGTGGGTATGTCAGAGGTGAAATGACAATTCATTAAGTATATCAGATTCCAGGTATTATGGGTGTGCAATATATTCTTTTTTTTGTGTGTACAGAGGAAATTAAACACCGTTTTAAAATATGGATTAACATTATCATTGTTGAGGGTACAAGGAATAGGTATGCACAAAGATTATAACAACTTTTTAAATTGGGGTTGATGATTATATGTTGGAACTAGGTTATTGAGAAAGAAGGTGACAGGAAAAGGGGAGAGAGGAGGATCCTACCTTTGTTTAGACATGGACGGTTGAAGACGTAGGCTGGTGCAAAACTCCTCAAAAGCTCCATGCCCTAATTTTTCTTCGGCGATTGGGTGGAGCCGTAGCGTCGGCGTCGTCGATACGAAGGCACCGGTATTTTTTTCAGAATTTTTAGTGTTCTGAGGTGTGTGAGAAATTTAGGTTTGAAGGTGTCTATTTATAGGGTTAAAAAGGCAACAAGAAAATCCAAAAACTCGTTAAATCACACGGAAAATCACGCGGCCAATGATTGCGAATCATTCTGTTAATGATTGCGCCCGCCGCCATGAATTATGGCCGTTGGATCTACATCTAACGGCCCAAGCGAATGATGCTGAGCTACTCTTTCTAGTGGAATTTAGAGGTACTCCCAAACTGCATCTTCCTCTCCAGGACTCCGAAAAGGATCGCTCAGCCAAAGTCACCGCCGCCGCCACGTGCCGCGTGGGGGGGATCACGCGTTTTCGCATGGTCCCCACCACGTGGGTGCGTCGGTGTGATCTGGGCCGTTGGATCTTGGATCCAACGGTCCAGATCAAAGGGATTTATAATTATATTATTTTTTTATATATAAAATAATATTCTGTTTATTATTTTTAAAAATGAATTTGGTTTTAAAAATTTGTTAAAAATAGTTTAAAATACGGGAAAAGTATGGAAAATTTTCAGAAAATATATTTTATTGTTATCTTTAGTATAAAAATAATTTTGCCTAAAACTAAGTAATATAACCATTCCTATGGTTTTAGTTAGTTATTAAAGTTATATAATATCTAGTTTATCCTTTAAAATATTTTTAATTATGAATTATTTACTTTTATTGATAATAAAAATATGTAGATTATTTTAAGGCATTATAAAATCTTACTAAAACATTTTAAGCCTATAAAAACAATAAATAGATTTTAGAAATTTCCTTTAATCATATTTAATGCTTTGAAAATTATTAACATTACTTTAAAAATTATTCTTCTATAAAAGAAATACGTAAATTATTTGATAGTAGAAATTTAAATAAAATATATTTTATTAGGTATTAAAAAAACATGGTCGTTACACTAGGGTTTCCCCACTATTAACCCTTATCCTTTCATTGATCTCTATTCATGTCTAGCCTTTACCAAATCAATTGTTAATCTAATCTCAAATCGCGGCCGAGACTATCAATAAATTGGTAGTGCGCCCGATAAGGATGTTGACAATTACTTTGCTAAAGTTTATAAACTTTATAATATGTAAAACAAGTTATAATATTTTTTTCATCCATTGATCCACCATAATCCAACGAACCCTAGCAAGTTAGGAATTATTCACGCATGGTTGAGATAGAAGAAGAAGAACGGATAGAGAAGGAAATCGTAATCCAAAAATTTAAATGCGAAATAATTAAACTAATGATCTACCTTTATTAATCAACGTTACAAGTACAAATCCTTCGAATTTAGATTATAAGAGGAAGAAGTTTCTCTCGATCTCTGTCTCGTAGGAAGTAGATGCTCCGTCGATATTCATGTCACTCTATCACGTCGAATCACGGTCCTGTCATGGATCTCTTGTTCTTTGACGGTGATTTGCTTCGTGTTAAAAGTGATGATTCTCTAAGTTGAGCCCTCGGTCGTTTATATAGCCCTCAAAGCAGAAACCCTAGATCTCATAGATTAAGATATGCAATCACGATCCAATTTCCAAATTTTCAGATCCTACGGCCATTAAATGGCTGCGGATCCGCCGCGGATTGTGCCTATTGGCCGTGGAAGGGCGGCGGTTTGGGGAGATCAGGGTTCCAAATTTCAGGCGCTCTCTCATGTTGACACGTGGAGATTTCTTCAATACCTGGATTCTTCAAATATTTCCTGAGTCTCTGCCAGTATTAATTCTACGATTTTATTGACAGATTTTGATCCTGACATCTCAAATATCTCGATCTCCCGACCTAAGCTAAATCTGCACAATATCTCCATGAATAATATTAGTAATATTTGTTAAATTAGAGATAGTATCTTAATCTTTTTATATGGTAATAAATCTTTGAGAAATTCGATTAAGATTATTTGATATGATATGCATAATAAAAATATTATATAAATATTATATGCATATATTTTCCTTCACAATGTTAATTATAATATATAAACATATGATAAAGAGTAACTTTGCAGATAAACCCACATATGTTCTATATTTATAATAAACACCTTTAAATGTTTAAAAAAAGTAAGGAAAATGTTATATCAAAAGTGCAATATTTTCGACTGAAAAAATACCCCCAAACTTAACTTTGATCGTCCCGAGCAAACTAGTTATTCAAAAGAGGGAGAAAAAGAAAAAGAAAAACCTAGCACGCTTTCGTAGACAATCACGATTGCACTGAGCACGTGCAACAAATCTTTAAACCTCTAGGTGTCCCTAGTAGGAGGAGTGTTGTCTCCTGAGAGTTTTCAGCGGATTACACCCACAAAATCCCATAATAAAAGAAAGAAAATGAAAGTTACATACAAAGATAAGAATTATATAAAAAAAAGAAATTGAAATAAGAGTTTCCAATTACATTAGCTTTTCGGTTGCCATGAGCCCTATCTTAATGGTCATGAAAAGATGTCGGAAATCACATCACCCCTTAATTAAATATCGTCTTTAGTCTTCCTCCCTACCTTTCTTCCAAATATCGATCATATACCCCTACGTGTGTGTAAAAGACATCCCTACACTTAGAGAATTCAATTCAAGTTATCATACTCTTGTCCATCTTCCTTAGTAATTTTTAGACGGTGAATATTTTAGATGGAATTGCTCACACATTTTTCATGCGATCGTTAATACTTCTTGAGCTACTAATCGACCGATTACTAAATGTGCTTATTTATTTAGGAGTAATTAGCAATTTTCTTGTCTTACAACACCTAAAGCTTAGCAGTGGCTCCCAAACCAGTTGGTCTAAGGCACTAGATGATAAAGCACCCTCGCTATATTTTTCTTATGCTGCCTTAAACAATTACAAAACCAGTGTTCATTTTTCTTCACCATTTTTTTATTTATATTTATATTTTTCTTCATACCAAGGCTTTTAGACAAGAGCATTTCAAAGTATTCTCTACTATCCCAAGTTTCAAGATGTGTGCAAGTGCGTATAGTAGGGTATCAACGTTCAAATGTTTGGACTCAAGAATATGGACTATTTTTCAGACTCAGATTTATCCTCAGATTAGTGATTCTCTTCATCTTACTAACCTTTGAGACAACAGCTCATAACTACTTATTTCTAGCTTTGTTTAGGAAAACATCTAATTTTCTTATTTTTCTCAAACTATTCCTATCTTTCATATATAATTTTTCACTTTCTAATTTTTATTATCAAAAAATTTTATGCTTATATTTATGATAATCCAAAATAATGCGTGAATAAGTACAAACCTTCCCCAAACCTATTTGTAGCAGTGTTCTCACTGATATCATCTGTTAAGCTTAAAAAAATCCATAGACTTGGGAGGAAAAGTTAGTAACGGGGACATGAATAAATGATAGTGAAATCCTCCCCAAACTTATTTTTGGCTTACAATTTTGTAAAAATTTATTTTCTTTCAAAAGACAAAATATTTTCTCCCCTTTAACTTGAGTGAAATCGTATTAAGCATTTAAAATTATAAATAGGTGGGGTAAAGTTATTGGTCGATATAAACATTTACAAAGACCGAAAGTCAACACCAACCGTTTAAATATTTTATCGATATGACGCATTGGTTGGTAGAAGATCATGTCACCTATAGACGTGAAGAAGTGGGGAGGAGATAAGAAGTGTAATAGAACGGGTTTACGTCTCGGTTTGTAGAGACGAAACAATGATGATGGATTACTCGCATTCTCGTTCTTGATAAGAAGAAGAGGTGCCGGTTCAACTTCTTTGGGTTGGGGTTGATTCATCACAACTCCCATGTCTTCTAAGAATGCGAGTTCTTCGGCGAAAATGTCTTCAAAGTTTTCATTGATATTCGGAATGATAATCTCATCGGAAAGAATAGTATGATCCTCGGACTCCATAAAAGGTTTAAATTTAGCGTTAGATGTTAACCCGGACAGCTCGCTTAACTTATTCGACAAGTCAAAGGATTCAGACTTGGGTGCGGACTTGTCGATAGATGGGTCCTCATGTGTATAATAAATAGCAGGATCAAACAACAACGCACTAGTGGAGTCGAGATAAGTATCGTGAAGCTTTTCAAGTTCGCTGTTGTCGGAATCTATCGTTTCGACAGAACATAATGAGCATAGGGTACGGAGGGTTCACTTCCCAACTTGTAAATGTTATGCTCAATTGACATCTTCCCGAAGGATAGGGTCATAGAACCGTTTCGACAATTGATTATTGCGTGGGAAGTCGCTAGAAAAGGCCGACCTAGAATCACCGGGATTTGGTTTCGGGGTTTTTCTACAGTCTGTATATCAATAACTATGAAGTCCACAGGGAATATAAATTCCCCGACTTTGATTAACACGTCCTCTAGCTCACCCTTAGGCTCGGTGATAGATCGATCGGCCATCCGAAAAGTGTAGTGCGCCGGTTTTCACTCTCCAATGCCTAATTGCTTATAGACAGAATACAGAAGTAAGTTAACACTAGCACCTAAATCGAGTAGAGAACGATTGATATTTTTACCCCCAATAGCAATAGATATGTAGGACTCCCGGAGTTCTTTCGTTTCTTCGGTATTTGTTGGAGAAAAGCAGTGCTCACATAACTCGCTTGGAAAACTTTTTTAGGCACTTGAATTTTCCTTTTCCGAGTGCACAAGTCCTTTAGAATTTTCGCATAGGACGAAACTTGTTGGATAGCATTTAGGAGATGAATGTTTATGTTAACTTGCTTAAAATTTCCACAATCTTCTCCATTTGTGGACTTGGTATATTGCCCCTTAACCTATGCGGATAAGGAGTTTTATCAATAAGGGTTGGGTCCAACATTGGAGAAGATTGTGGGGATGCAATGGATCCCAGAATTGGACTTGGGATCGTTTTAGATTGACTCGAGGAAGTGGGCTGAGGGTTCGAGCCTAGGGGAAAACGGAGAATAACTCGGAAGAAGGTGGTGGACTAGACGAAGTAGGAGTAGAAGAAGTAGAAGTCCGGGTATCATCAATATCAACATGTTCACCCACTTGGTTATACATCACTCTTTCCGATCTCAACGTGGTTACGGCACACACATTATGACTTTGTGAGTGGCCAGGATTCGGTAAAGGTTGAAATGGAAGTTTCCCTTTCTCTCTCTCACTCATCGCGGCATTTAACTGTGCAAGTTCTGCTTCTATCGATTTTATGCTTGCACTGTGAGAAGCGGTGTTTTGCACTAACATTTGGATATAAGACATTAAATCAGCCGTAGTTTGCGAGGAATGTTTAATAAACGTGTCCAAGCTTCGTTCGAGTGTGGAGAATTGTTCGGTACCGGCTGTTTGGAAAGAATTATTCTTGGGTGCAAAATTGTTCGCCAGATTTTGAAAGGATTGTGGTTGAAAGGGGTGCTGACTCGGTTGTGGTGGTTGCTATTGCTGTGGAGGAGGTATTTGATAATTGCTTGGGAACTGGTTTTGATTTTGAGTTTGGTTTTTGTTCCAAGCAAAATTAGGATAATTCCTCCATTCCTGATTGTATGTAGAAGAATAAGGATCGTTTCCAGGTCGTTGCTGAAAAATAGCATTAATTTGTTCTTGACCTTGAAACGGTGGACTCAAAGGACATTCTTCCGTTAAGTGTGATGGGTCGGAACAGCAACCACACACATTTTAGGGAGCGTAACCTGGTTTAGGGAGGCTGATGAGAATTTGCTTTCGATGGCATCGAGTTTCTTTTGCATCGCCGCCATTTCGGCTTTCACTGCGATGAAAATATCGAGCTGATGGATACCCCCTAGATGATATTTGTCTAATGCTTTCCCATTGTAAAGTTTGTTCAGCGAGATCTTCCAGGAATTGCCAAGCTTCACCATCGTCTTTGGACATGAAATGGCATTGACAAATGGTTTCAAGCATCTGTTTTGTTGCAAGATTAATACCCTCATATATAATTCGGTAAAGGTCCTATCTATTAATTCTATGATGAGGGCATTGGACTAGCAGATCATTAAACCGTTCAAAGCATTTCCAAAATGGTTCATTGGGAAGCTGGGTAAACTTGTTAATCTCGCTTCGAACACGGGCGGTCTTATGATTGTGATTAAATTTCTTAAGGAATGCTATAACGAATTTATCCCAATTGGCAATAGAGTGTGCGACGGTGTTATAAAGCCATTTTTCTGCTAGATTGCACAAGGTAAAATGGAGAAGACGTAATCTTATAGCATCCAAAAAAAGTTGGGAAGTGCCCATCATTGCATATACGTTTTCGAATTTGGTTATGAAAACGTATGTGTCTTCGAATTCAAGCCCATGAAATTTAGGCAACAGTTTGATGAATTGGGGTTTAATTTCAAAATTATCCCCATTGGCTGGTGGAATAGATAAACAAATAGGAAGATGACCGCGTATCAGGTAGAGTCTTTCTTGGAGAGAGATGCGCGATGGATTCTGCGCACCTACGGGTGGTGGTAGGGGTGTGTTGGTAAAATCTGATGGAGAACCGTCCATCTCGGTCGATATGGTGGGTGGAGGGGAAAAAGAAGAGGAAGAAGTACTGACTTCGAAGTCGATAGAAAAAATGCGGACAAGACGGGCACTAGAATCCCATATCCAGCCGAGCATGCACTAAGCAGGTTTAGCGCACGTGGCAGCGTGTGAGAATGATTTTAAAATGGTTTGTTTTGAAAAGTGTCAGACTTGAGACAAATCACACAAAAAATGCACAATCAACCCTAGAACTAAGATCACCTAGGTCAAGTCACAAGACCGTTCTTAAATTTCTAAAGGACAAGCCGCAGGATCAATTCTCTACCACCTCTTTATCGCTCTTGTGGCCAGCTAAGTACCAGGTAAGTAGGAGGTATCCGCTATAAGAATCACCGAAAATATCAGGCCTAATTAAGTAACCATTTGCCTTAGTCACACTTACCTAGAAACCACAAAAGAAATACGGATAAGCGATAGATTACCCACGACCTTCCTCTGTCCTAATTGAGCGCGATGGTCATTAGAGTCTTGGTCTAGATATTTTTTAATTAATATAGGGTTATACAGATGCTCGTTTTGTGATTTGTGGGGCATAGGAAAGGTGATAAAATCCCCACCTAATCTGAATTTTGGTCTTACCCCTTAAAGTCCAGTTAAAAATATGCAAAAACAAACCAATTACAAAACACACAAAATATTTTTGAGCGGCGATATTTTGTAAAGAATCCTGCAGAAAAATATATTATTGGATTTCAGAGAAGAGATAAGAATCAGAGAAAGATACCAGTGGAGTTTGGAAGCACAACTCCCTTGAACGGACGCCCTTCCGCGGTTAATTTCACCCTATTGCCGCTTTTCCGCGGCGCCTTGGTGGGATCGTTTGAAACAAATTGTTCCCGTGCCTTCCTTGCTCCTCTGGAATACTTTAAAAGTCTCTGAAACTTTATCTCCTCGCTACAGTGACTCCAGATTCCCTCGCAAAAATTTGCACAATAATAGTTAAATATGCAAGACGTGGTTTTGGTTCTCTTTTATGGATTGGATAAGAATTCAACCCGAATAGCAAGAAAAAAAATTACACACGTATCCCCAGCAACGACGCCATTTGATTGGTGTGTAAAAAGTGATTGTGGTAAATAAAGTTAACCGCAATCAATAACGGTGTCGTGTGTAGCTAGCCGAGATGAGTACGGGTCATCCTCGGGGATGCGTGGAACTTTTAATCTTGCTTTAGACGAGTTGATTGAAAGAATGGGAGACTGGTTGTAGATCTACGATATACAGATGTAGAATTTATAAAGAAAGAGGCTTATAGGGTTCATAAAATTTTGTAGCAATGGATGATTAATTAAAGACGACTTCTTTTATCTTTTAATAGATTTAAAACTAGATCGATGGTGATGAATGTGGATTAGGGTTCTTTTGGAAGAAACTTGGGTTTCCCCACTCTTAACCCTTATGCTTGCATTGATCTCTATTCATGTCAAGCCTTTACCAAAACAATTGTTAATTTAATCTCAAATCGCAGTCGAAACTATCAATAAATTGGTAGCGCGCCCGATAAAGATATTAAAAATTACTTTGCTAAAGTTTATAAACTTTATAAGATGTAAAAGAAGTTATAATATTTTTTTCATCCATTGATCTACCATAATCCTATGAACCCTAGCAAGCTAGGAATTACTCACACATGGTTGAGATAGAAGAAGATGAAGGGATAGAGAAGGAAATCATAATTCAGAAATTTAAATGCGAAATAATTAAACTAATGATCTACCTTTATTAATCAACGTTATAAGTACAAATCCTTCGAATTTATATTACAAGAGGAAGAAGTTTCTCTCGATCTCTACCTCGTAGGAAGTAGATGCTCCATCGATATTCATGTCGCTCTATCACGTAGATTCGCGGACCTATCGTTGATCTCTTATTCTTTGACGGTGATTTTTTTCATGTTAAAGGTGATGATTCTCTAAGTTGAGCCCTCGGTCCTTTATATAGCCTTCAAAGCAGAAACCCTATATATCATAGGTTAAGATATGCAATCACGATCCAATTCCTAAATTTTCAGATCATACGGTCATTAAATAGTCGCGGATCCGCCGCGGATTGTGCTTATTGGCCGCGGAAGGGCGGCGGTTTGGAGAGATCAGGGTTCCAAATTTCAGATGCTCTCACATTTTGACACGTGGAGATTCCTTCAATACCTGAATTCTTCAAATATTTTCTGAGTCTTTGCCAGTATTGATTCTATGATTTTACTGGCAGATTTTGATCCTGACATCTCGAATATCTCGATCTCCCGACCTGAGCTAAATCTGCATAATATGTCCATGAATAATATTAGTATATTTGTTAAATTAGAGATAGTATCTTAATTTTTTTATATGGTAATAAATGTTTAAGAAATTCAATTAAGATTATTTGATATGATATGCATAATAAAAATATTATATAAATATTATATGCATATATTTTCCTTCATAATGTCAATTATAATATATAAACATATGATAAAGAGTAACTTTGCAGATAAACCCACATATGTTCTATATTTATAATAAACACCTTTAAATATTTAAGAAAAGTAAAGAAAATATTATATTAAAAGTGCAATATTTTCGAATGAACACGTAGCCTGTATGTTCGAATCCCATCAGACACAATTATTTTTTTCTGATTTTTCTTTTTAATTTTTGGAAGCCCTAGAGTTGTATGTACAATACACGGGGGAATGAAAAGTTTAGAAAAATCAAACAGGCACAATGAGGTGCACACACCCTAAAACCCACGTGGCACGAATCCCGAGACCAACCAACGAAATCCAACCGACCATTTCATGGTTTCGACTGGCACCGACGGCTCTGATGCATCCAATGAGCTCCGTGCTTTGCACACTTGTCCCTTCAGCTCTTCTTAACTCCTCTGCACTTTTGATTTTCCTGCAATCAAACAGAGACCTTTCATTTCACCATTTAATATCATTTTAATCCTTTTTAATCCAAAATTTTAATTCCCAAACCCTAATTCTTCACTATCAATACCACTCCATATTTTAGCTCTTTGTCATTCTGAAAATTCTTGCAAAAACTCTCTCAAAAAGTTCCTAAGTGCAAGTGGAGTTAAGTGGAGTTAACGACCAAACTCTTTCCTTCAAAAATAGAAGCCGATTCCGGAGCTCCTGCGAAGCCACAAAGCTTCCATCTTCTTCCTTACCCTTTCCTTGAAATTTTGAAACCGTAAGTCCCTCCCAACTCTCCTTCTTTTCATTGAAATTCATCTCCAAATCATATATCGGTAAAGTGGAGTTATTACCGATACCTTTCTTTCTAAAACCCTAGAACTCCCTTTTCCTTCATATATTGTCAATCTAATTTTACCATATTATTTGTAACTTTAATTACCAATATTTAGATTCAAGTTTAATCAAAATATCATGTGAAACAACCATAAAACTAACTTTTCATTAAAATACCTTGAACTTATTTATCACATTTTTTCGACAAATTGTTTAAAACAATACCTTTAAGAAAACTTCATGGGGTAACGACCTACCCCCCCCCCCCCCCACACACTTTGGTTTCATAACATGATACCTAAATAGAGGTATATTTGGTTCAAACAATAATTTACAATAAAATACCACATCATTTAAAAACCGTATTTATTTAAAACGGTGTTTTGTAAATCCTTGGCAAATACGCCTCTACAACCCTCGTTAAGAGACCCGCTAATGGATGGTGTGGATTATCGCACATCCTTGGGATAGTAGAGCGAGATGCAGAACTTCTCACGGAGTATTCGATCTCGAAAGGAAATAAAATATGGTTTTTAAGAAATGTGAATTTTCTAAATAAAACTAGTTTTTAAAGTTATATAAAAATTATAAATCCATATTTCCATTATATTATGAAACTATATTTTTCTAAAAATGAAAGATTAAAAAAATGTTTATAAAATACCTTCAAGTTACCAAAAAGGACTAGTTTTCAATAAAATACCATAAAAATTTTAAAGCTAGGTATTTATCATTAAAATGTCCCAATAATTAAAACATATGCTCATGAAAACCCTAAGTAATACAAATCACCCTCGAGATTTTATTTTTAATGTATATTAAAATATTTTTCATAAAACCACCTCGAGATATACAAAATATTATTTTTAGGACTATAGTAAATATAGGTTTAAGCGGGATCAATTCTCTTGAGCCCCAGGAAGCCGGAAAAAGTGAGTTCTTGCCTATTTAGGTTAGACAATTTAACGAAGTTATCAATGGCAATTGTCTTGGAAAAAGACATAAATCCTGCCGTCCATGTGCAGCAATTGCCGATTACTCCCGAACCTAAGAATTCAAGAGTTAAATCAGTTCACAAGTGTCTGACTCAATCTGAGTCCAAACTCAAACCAGAATCCAAAATCAAACACGAACTCGAATACTTGATCATGAACATGAATATTCGAAATCAATATCAAACTCAAACATTGTATACTTGACTTGACTTGACCGAATCATGGTTATAACTTGACATGAACTTAACATGACTACTTGATTGAACACATGATTACATCTTGAACAAGAACCTGAACATTTTATATCCATGGTTCTGGTCAAGACCTGTAAATATAATCTACACAATAATTTACACGGGGATAAAGGGGTAGATTGATACGGAACGTATATCGTGGCGTGAGAGGTCACTTTAAAAGACACCTACATGAATTCACGTGTCGTTGTCCCGTGGGTTATAACGGGGCCTTTTACTACATGTTACCATAGTCCACGGGATAAGATGGACTCCTCTCGTATACATGAATACCTTCTTTATCAAATTACAAATAACTTTTTCCTCATGGGAACTGAATAAAATACGAATAATGCAGCAAGGAAAATCCCCAAGTGGAGCATCACGTGCCGACACGTGAGGACGCGTGACCTTTTATGGGCAAATTCTATAGGCGCTGAAATAAAAAATTGGAGATGCTTAATCAGTGGGGTTACGTGCCAACACGTGATGGGTTCCCAAACCCTCTGAACTAATAGAATAAAATTCTAATTAAATGCTTAATCAGTGGGGTCACGTGCCAACACGTGATGGGTTCCCGAACCCTCTGAACTAATAGAATAAAATTCTAATTAAATGCTTAATCATTGGGGTCATGTGCCAACACGTGATGGGTTCCCGAACCCTCTGAACCAATAGAATAAAATTCTAATTAAAAGGAATCAAAAACCCTAATTGGAAAAATATTTCCCTAGATCTTTCCAAACAAAAAAGATTGCACTCTGTAAAGTGGAGCACCGTTGGATTAAAAATCCAATGGTGATTAAAAAATCACCAATTTATAGAAAGATTCTGTATAAGGAAATATTTTCCTAAAATTTACCAGGAACAACAAATAAAATATCTTATGGATTAAAAATCCAATGGCGAATAAAATTCACCGAACGACCTAAAAGACCATGTTGGTTATAAAATCAATCAAAATATCTCAATGAGAGATTGACTGAACAAACTGATTCTTTTCTTTCTCCTATAAATAGGAGCCAAGAAGAATAGAGAAAGAAGGATAATACAACAGAAAGAAAAGAGAGAAGGGAGAATACAACAGAGAGAAATAGAGAAGAAGATCTCTTCAGAGAAGAAAGAAACTCCAGGTAAGAGAAGGAATGAGATCATTCTATAAGCTCTCACAAAACAAAATAGAATTTAATTCTCGAACCAAGAGTTTAACTCTTCTAAATTAGAACTCAGTTTTTCCTATGGTTGAAAATCTGCAGAAGCAGATCTCCCCATAAGTTGAGAATTTAATTCTCATCGGGGAGATTCTGCCATGCAGATCCAAAACTTAGAGGGAGAATTGGGTTTATAGAATTTAATTCTTTCAAACACAGGGGAATTTAATTTCTATAAATAAAACTGGGGTTTAACCCTATAAAAGAATTTAATTCTTAAACAAGTGATTTAACTCTCCATGCACGTACAGTACCTAACATGATCACGTGTGCCCATGTGAGCCTCCTCAATGATCGAAAGAGAACGAATAAGTTTAGGTCACGTGCTCCCACGTGACCCTTGAATAAGCTTCCCAAAATAAAAATGGAGTAAAGCCGGGGTATTTCACTATCTGGCGTCTCACATGCTCCCACGTGACCCTTGAATAAGCTTCCCAAAATAAAAAGGGAGAAAATCCAAGGAATTTCACTTTCTGGCGTCTCACGTACTCCCACGTGACTCTTGAACAAGCTTCTCAAAATAAAAAGGGAGTAAAGCTAAGGCAGTTTCACTTTTTGGGTGTCTCACTTGTTCCCACGTGACCCCTAGCAATTATCAAAAACTCATAAAAAAAAGGATTCTACCCAAAGGCAATGCCCGCCTAAAAGATGCCTCACGTGTCTCCACGTGACCCTTGACAAACACCTTTTTAAAGAGATAACGGGGTAAAACCGAAGGATTAATATCCAACGCATGGGTACCCTCACGTGTCCACACGTGATGATCATAAAGATCAAGTTTTTAATGCTTATATGCATATTCTGGGAGTAAAATAGAAGAAGTAAGGCCCAATCTTCAGGCGCCTCACGTGACCCAACGTGAGCGCTTCGTTCTTAGTGTTTAATATTACTTTAAGCGCTTCATTCTTAGTGTTTAACACTACTTTAAGTGCCTCACGTGGGAACACATGAGCGCTGAGTATACTCTAGTGTTTAACACTATATTCAAACCATTCCTAGCCCAAATTAGCTAAGTCTCCCAGAGGCAAGACCCCCCTTCAAACTGAACCCCAGCTATACTCTTGTCTTCCAAAATTGATCGTCTCATATGGCATTCAAAGTAATTCCCAGAGCCTTTCAACCAACATTGGTTCAAGGGTATATCTCTTCATACCTCTGATATATGTCGATGTAATCCTTCAACGTCTTCAGAGAGGTGACGGGTCCTGACAACCAGACATTCCACGGACTGTGGGGTCCTTAAACTCATGGACTGTGATGTCCTTAAACTTTACAGACTATGATGTCTCTAAACTACCATGGACTGTGAGGTCCTTAAACTTATAGACTATGATGTCTTTAAACTTTACAGACTATGACTTCTTTAAATTGTCACGGATTATGATGTCCTTAAACTTATGGACCGCAAAGTCCCTAAACTAAAACAATAGAGCCTAAATGCTCCTTTATTGGATCTAAATGATCCTATTAAGTAGATCTTAGTCTAAATTAGACTAACGTATTCTTAACAAATGGTTAAGTTGATCTTAGTCTAAAATTAGACTAACGTATCCTTAACAAACGTTTAAGTTGATCTTAGTCTCAAATGAGATTAACGATCCTTAAACCCAATCCAAAACCAAATCTAAGAAAACACGGATTTGGACTAATCCACACCCTACGGGCGACAACATAAATTTGTCTCCGTATACAATCCACGGGCAATTGAAAACAAAACAAACACACACGACACGAAGTGACCATCTGGAGAAGGAGAAAGTGGTTACCGCGATGCAGTAGCGTAATTAACTGCAGGGGCTTGCGCTTGCAGGGATGAGCGTCCCCACAATTATAAAACCCCTCACAATGAGGGGGAATCTGACGAAGTCTGCTACATCGGCCGCATCCGTCTAAACTTTCGATACATGGTGCCATAAATCAACTTGGCATGTTCGGAGAGGTGGAAGGATAAATCCAAATAGCATCTGCCCCCAAAATTCAGGCAAGACGTTTGTCTTCCCGATTTTCGGCGGAGAACAGATTCTGGCACGCCCGGTGGGACCATTTCCACTTTCCATTCCACACTTCGTGTGTCGTGTTTCGCGAACGAATCGCGATTTGCTATGGTTGCCCCTGAATTCGAGGTACTAAGATTTGGTGTCTTGCTCCGTGCAGAAAACAGAAGATCAATGGCTTTCAACTGCACAAACTGCAACAACTCCCACTCCGTTCTTGCTGGAGGAGTGACTTATGCGCCTCAAGCATCCTCCGTTTTCATGATGCCAGTGGAGCAGGTGACGCAAGCCACCACCGGGCTGTTCTTTGGGACCATGCTCCCACCCATGAGCTTCAATGCCCCAATGCCGTTGTAAGAAGCTCCGAAGAAGTCGGTCTTTGATCGGCTTACGACTACCACGGCCCCTCTCAACGGGTCATCCAAGTCTAGCACCTCAGTCTTTGATAGGCTAAGCCAAAACTCCAATGGGCCCGTGAAGAAGCCGCGATACCTGAAGGGGTTATCCCGAAATGGATAGTCATCCCTGCTCCAGTGAAAGAAGTCGTCAAAGCGGCTTCTCCTGCTAAAAGATCAGTATTTGCAAGACTGGTCGCTCCAACTCCCTTTTTGGGCGAAGTCACCAAGACTGCTACCCCTGTCCGAAAGTCTGCCTTCGACATGTTGGCCATCTCCCCTCAGCGGACGTCGGTTTTCGATAGGCTAACGATGACAATAGCCCCTTATCAGAGCAGGGGGCATGATGAAGCCACCCCCATAGCGTAGCTAGTACCGTCTGCTCGACACGCTTGACATCGCCACTGGTGCCGAGTGAGGAAAGCTGGGGACAATTCCCCATCTGGACTTACCTTGCCGGCTCCAACGGTGGAAGTCGATGCTGCTGTTCCAACTGGGAACAGCTTTGAACCAATTAGGAGGGTGCGCAAGAACTCTCTGACGGTCATGCTAAAAAGATCTCCTTCACCTACTGAGAATGTTACAAAGGTAAAGCCAGAACAGCCCCCTCAGCGGCTGTCTTCCAAAATCCACAAGGTCTGGCGGAGAGTCCATTATTCTGTGATCGACAAGGACTATTCCCGCCAACAGAAGAAGATGAAGACTCAACAGGAAGAGGACCACCCTATTGTACCACAGAAGGTGTCGTCTACTTGGATGCCCGCTGCAACGGCTTCCTCAACTTCGACCGCTCACAAAAGGGGAAGGCCGGAGAAAATTTCTATGTCTGCGACAAATCTCAAGGGCACTGAATCTAAACGCCCCAAATCTGGGGGCATGGTGGTGCACACTGTCTATATGGCATCCGGAAAAGAGGATAGCCGTATCTCTACGGGTCATCGACCACTCACCAGATCCGTAACAAAGGCCCAGGAGCAACAACAGAAGCTCCGGGAAATGTTAACACAGATGGCCGCACTCACTGGACCAAAAGAAAGCCCGGAAATATCGTCGGAGCAACGTCAGGAACAAGAAACCGATGCCGAGTTCCTCCGCAGAATCCTCGAGAGGAAAGATAAAGAGTCCGCGGAACAAGCGGCCAACATAAAACAAATGGCGCTTTTATTCTAAGACATGGTCAGCATGATGATCCAGCCAGACCCTCTAGTCGAAGAGCCTCCAATAATAATTGAAGACGATAGAGGGGAGACATCAAACCCTCTTCCGGTCTCTTCAGCTGCAAAGGAGGAAACAATCTCAAAAGCAGCGCTCGATGATTATATAGCTCAACAAATACGAGCTCACCAAGCGAACAAAACCGCTGGCCAAATTGTTAAGACTGGACGATCTTATCCGGGTTGGTACGACCAAATAAAGTACTCGCCAGGATATACGATCCCTAAATTCCATGTACATAAGGGGACATGGAATCCACACCAGCACGTTGCTCAATTCAGAGCCTTGTGCGGTAATACTGGGGGTGACGACAAACTGCTGCTTCGCCAGTTTGTTGGCAGCTTATCGGAGACAGCTTTTGAATGGTACTCCGAGCTCCCGAACGACTCCGTTAAGACATTTGCAGAAATGGAGTTACTGTTTACGCAGAGATTCGCAAGCGCTAGCGAGCGCACCCCGATCACCGCATTAATTAGCGTCAGAGTGAAACCAGGCGAAACATGGGTTCAGTACACGATACGGTGGCGGAATCTATGGTCGAAGTGCGAACAACACATAGAGGAAGCTCCTGCAATGGGCATGTTCGTGGGTACTCTTGATTCGCAGGCGACCATATCCCAGTTCATGATGTTCTTCAGGCCAACTACTTTCCAGGCCTTGATTGACAAGCTGGCTTATCAGTCAAAAATATTGCATTCTTAACACATCAATTTCCCTACTCATTCTAATCATTTAAAGGTGTTTGGTATAAATATAGCACATATTAACAATTTGTCTGCAAAATATCAAATAACATGTGTTATACATTATAACCGGCATTATGAGGGAAATTGCGTGTTTATTACTATACACATGATCTTTGTATATCAACACTTGTCTCGAGATTGTGTGCAGGAAATTCTCCAGGTTAAAAAGCCGGAACTGCTAAAAGTGCTGATAAAATACATCAAGTCCAAGACATGTGATCTGGCAGTAAACAAGAAAGTATAAAAATATTCCAGACAGCAGGAAAGTGCCATAAAGCCAACAAAAATAAACACTGGAAGTTTCATGCAGAGATCACTTCAAACGGCCGCGGATCCGCGGCCGAGTCAGGCCGATCCACCGCGGATCCGGGCCGTTCTGACTCATAGGCGGTTGGTAATTTTCCCCGAGGCCTCCTTTCAACTGCGAAGCTTCTCCAAGATGCTTCGAATTGTGTAGATTTCTCCAGAAGCTTCCCTTCTAATAGCCAAGCTTCTTGTGCAAGCTTAATTCCTACCAAGCTTCTCATGCAAGTTTCATAACGACCTAACTTCTAGTAGAAGATAAGCCAAGATTCTAGGGGAAGCCAAAGGAAAAACTATAAAAGGGACCTAGGGCTTCATTACAAAGTTTGTTGTTGATTATTGTTCATCAATTAGGATAAAAATTCTAGCAAAGATCCAAATCAATTCAAACCAAATTGGGTGACACAATTTGAGCCAAATCAAGATTCATCGAGTACCGACTCAAGCAAGCCTTCAACGAACTTTTGAAGCAACGCCGATCTTCATCCGAGCAAGAGATCCACGACGATCCGCGACTCAAGAAGACCGAAGCGAAGCTAGTTTCGACGATTTAGTTCTTCCTCAAATCTTGTAATCTTTGAGTGAATTGCACCTAAGCGTTGATTAATTAAAGGTGAAAATTCTTAATCTTACTTTTCTTTACATTCTTGCATTATGAATAGTTATAGATTCTTGATTCTTTTCTTTTTCATGATGTTTGAGTGAAAACTCTACTTATAGCGGAATCGAAAGAACAGGTAGATGATGATGATGAAATTCTTGAACAATTCTTAAGTCTTATGAGTTTTGTAAACTTTATGAGATTGAATCATCGAAAACCTAATTTGAGTGAGATCACTAAAATGTTTTTGCTCCAAATTAGAGATGAACGATCGGTGATTTATTGCTAGAGGCTAGAATTTGAATGATAATCAATGAAAGGACAAGGGATGATGATGGAGAAACCCTAGTTTCTTCAATAGTTCCATAATTCTCGTTGATCGTCATCGATCTAGCAACAAATCCTCAATAGATAAGAATTTGTAATCATCAGTATTCATCATCACTATCAATTTGATCGATTCCTACAACCTTCTTTACAAATCTTGACAATTCAAACGATTTGAACATTTTCTTGATCTTTATTAATTCTTGATTTTAGATCTAGTTCTTTATGATTCTTGAAACTAAAATCTAATGAATATTGAATCATTTTCTTTTATCTTTTAATTTTCAACTCAAATAAAACGATTTCGAACAAATCACACTTTCTCAGTGGACGATCCGTTCTCATTGATGAAACTACAATAGACACCGTCAATTGATTGCGGTATAAATTTCTTTGGTTGTGAAACATTTCTAAACACACACGAAGATATGATCAATCAAATGGCGCCGTTGCCGGGGATCGTGTGCTAATTTGTTCGTTTTTGTAAATTGAGTTGAAAAATTTATTATTCCATCAGAATTTTTAGATCGAAAATCGCATCAAGAGCTTAACAATTTGTTGTGATTTGTTGCAAGGAGATCTGGAATCTCTGGAGCGAGAGGAAAAATTTTCAGAGCATCTCAGAGAGCACAGTGAAGGTACATGAGCATCTGCACCAATTTCTGTGTAGGGATCACATTAATCTGCGGCGGAACTGCGGCATTAGGTGGCTTCTTGCGGCGGAAATGTGGTGCTTTGAAGGCTTCAGTGCACCAAATTTTCTAGGTGAATTTCTGTACTTTCTTATCTCCTCCCTGCTCTTGTCATTAACCAATTTCTTCAGGTTTCTTTGCAAAAATTCGCAGCGCCGCAAAAAGAGAAAAATTGTTGCGTGTTTGGTTGTTTGTATTTTTAATACGGAAATTAAGGGGCAAAGACCAAATTCAGATTAGGTGGGGAGTTCATTACCCTTCCTAAGCCCCAAATATCACAAACTTGCATCCGCATCACCCTCATTAACTAAAAAAAATATCTAGATATGGCTCTAAGGATCGTCGCGCTCACTTAGGACAGAAGGAGGTCGTGGGTAATCTATTGTTTATCCGCGTTTCTTTTGTGGTTTCTACGTACGTAATTAGGCCCACTACTTACGTAGTGGAGAACCTCCCACTTACCTGGCACTTACCTGGCCACAGAAGGGATAAAGAGACAGTAGAGGATCTATCTTGCAACTTGTCTTCTGGAAGTCTAGGAGCGGTCTATAGACTAGACCTAGGTTACTACTAGATTTAGGGTTGCTTATGTATTGTTTGTGTGATTTTTTTTCAAAATCCGTCTTTTTCAAAACAAACACCAATCCAAAATTTTTCCTCTAATTATCACAACGCTGCCACTTTTGCTAAACCATTTAGTGCATGCTCGACTAGACACGGGATTCTAGTGCCCGTCTTGTCCGCGTTCCTCCTATCGACTCCGAAGTCGGTAATTCTACGTCTACTTTTTCTTCACCCACTACCACACCACTTCGATGGACAGTTCTCCATCGAACTTCTTTAACACTACTCTGCCACCGTCCGCAGGTGCGCAGAATCCGCCCCGCGTCTCTCTCCAAGAGAGATGTTACCCTATGCGAGGTCCTCTTTCGACCTGTCTCACCATTCCACCAGCCAATGGGGACAATTTTGAAATCAAACTACAATACATCAATCTTTTACCAAAATATCACGGTCTCGAGTCTGAAGACGCATACGTCTTTATTACCAAATTTGAAAATGTATGCGCTATGATGGGTACTTCACAGCTTCTGTGGATGCTATGAGATTACGTCTTCTCCCATTCACTTTGTGCGATATAGCCGAGAAGTGGATTTATAACACAGCCGCACATTCTATTTCAAACTGGGGAGAATTCGTAACAGCTTTCCTAAAGAAATTCTACCTTAATCATAAAACAGCTCGAGTCCGTAGCGAAATAAATCAATTTACCCAGCTTCCAAATAAATCATTCTCGAAGTGTTTTGAACGCTTCAAGGATCTGTTAATTCAATGTCCTCATCACGGAATTCCAAGATGGGATCTGTATAGAATCATATATGAGGGAATTTATCCTACAACAAAACAGACCCTTGAATCCATGTGTCAAGGCACCTTCATGAATAAAGATGATGGTGAGGCGTGGAAATTTTTAGAAGATTTCGCTGAGAAAACTTTACAGTGGGAGAGTATAAGTCAACCATCGTTTAGGAGTGGTAACCACCAATCTGATGTTTCCATAGGAGTTAGAGCTGAAATGGCAGCAATGCAAAAGAAACTCGAAGTTATGGAACATAAATTTTTAGCAGCCTCCCTAAATCAGATGTCACTCTCCAAAACTGTCTATGGATGCTGTTCTGATCCATGTCATCTTACGGAAGAATGTCCACTGAATTCTCCATTTCAAGGTCAAGAGCACACAAATGCTGCTTCTCAGCAAAGTCATAGAAACGATCCTTATTTTTCCACTTATAATCATGGTTGGAGGAATCACCCTAACTTTGCTTGGAACCAACAACAAACTCAAAACACGGTTCCAAACCAAAATAACTTTCAAAGGGTCCCTCCACAACAACAGCAACCACTGCAACTGAGTCAGCACCCCTATCAATCACAAAATTTTCAAAATCCGGTCAACACACCTGCACCATATAACAATTCTTTGCAAGTGACCGGTACTGATAACTCCTCTTCACTCGAACAAACCATGAATTTGCTTCTAACAAATATCATGCAAGTTTCGGCTGAGATGAAGTCTTCCGTCGATAAAATCCAGAAAAACTCTGACTCCCAAAGTGAGAGTATTAAATCGATGGAAGCACAAATTTCCCGTATAAATTCCGAATTGAGTGCTAGAGAGAAAAGGAAACTTCCATCTCAACCCTACCAAATCCTGGCTATTTACATCATGTGAATTCTATCACCACGTTGAGATCTGGAAGAGTGCATGAAAACCATGTTGGTGAAGAGATTGATAATAATGAAGAATCAATCGATGATACCCCGGCTGAGACTTTTCCGTCCACTTCAACTTCTGACCCCAGTTTGTCACCCCACCGCTTTCTTCTGAAACTATTCTCCGTTTTCCCCAAGGCTCGAACCCTCAGCATACCTCTTCTAGTCCACCAAAGATGATCCCCACTCCTATTCTTGGATCTTTCCTACCCACACGATCTTCTCCAATGTTGGACCCAGCTCTTATTGATAAAGCTTCTTATCCGAATCGGTTAAGGGGAAACAGACCAAGTCCGCAAATGGAGAAGATCACTGAAATCTTTAAACAGGTTAACATCAATATCCCTCTCCTAGATGCTATACAACAAGTCCGTGCTTATTCGAAAATTCTCAAGGACTTGTGCACTAGGAAGAGTAAGACTCAAGTGCCAAAAAAGGTGTTCATGTCAAAAACTATAGACACAGCTTTTGCCCAACAATTACCTAGAAAACTTAAGGATCCAGGCTGTCCTACAATTTCTATTTCTATTGGGGGTAAACACATTAACTGTGCTCTACTTGACCTTGGCTCAAGTGTTAACCTGCTTCCTTACTCGGTTTATGAGCAGTTAGGGATCAGAGAGTTGAAACCAGCTCACTGCACTCTCCAGATAGCCGACCGATCAATCACCAAACCTAGGGGTGAGCTGGAGGATGTATTAATAAAAATCGGGGAATTTGTATTCCCTATAGATTTTATTGTTCTTGATACACAGCTTGTAGTGAACCCACGGAATCAAATTCCGGTGATCCTTGGTCGTCCCTTTTTGGCCACTTCCAATGCTATAATCAACTGTCGTAACGGCTCTATGACCCTATCTTTCGGGAAGATGTAAATTGAGCTTAACATTTACAAGTTGGGAAGTGTACCCTCCAAACCTTCTGCTCAGGTTTGTTCTGTCAAATTAATGGATGTCGACAGCAGCGAATTTGATCAGCCTCATGATACTGATCTAGACTCTTTTCATATGTTGTTGTTTGACCCAACTATGTATTATACATATACGGACTCTTCCACCAAGTTGTCCGGGTCAACATCTAACACTGATTATGAACCGTTTTTGGAGTCCGAAGATCACCCACACTGTTTGATGACATTATTCTTCGGGGAATCGATGAAAGCTTTGAGGAAATTTTCGCTGATGAGCTCGCATTTTTAGCAAACACGGGTGTTGAGATGAATCATCTCCAAAACGAAGAAATTGAACCTCCACCCCTTCTTCTGGACTATAAAGAGAATGCGAGTAATCCATCACAATCACTGTGTCGTCTCTCCAAATTGAGACGCGAACCCTCTCCTTCACACCCCTTAACTCTTCCCCACTTCTTCCTGGCTCTATATAACATGTTCTTCCACCAACCGATGCACTACACTGATAAAATCTTCGAATGGTTGGTATTGACGTTCGGTCTTTGCAAAGCTTGGCATTGACTAATAACTTTGACCCCCTCTTGTGATTTTAAAAGATTAACATTGTTTAACTCAAGTTTGGGAGGGGGGTATATTTGGCTCTTGAAAATAAAATTTGTACACGAAATGGTGAGCCAAAAATGAGTTTGGGGGAGGATTTTCACGTTCACTTATTATTACCCCCGTTAATTAATTTCCTCCGAAACTTACAGGTTTTTGTGATCTAGCAGATGAAAACAGTGAGGACACTGTTGAAAATAAGTTTGGGGAAGGTTTGTGCTTATTTACGCATCACTTTGCATCATACTTTGCATAAGCACAAAACATAAAAAAAATATTTAATATTTAATTTTATAATAAAAGATTAGATAGTGAAAAATTACATCCAAAAGATTGGAAAAATTTAAGGAAACTAAGAAAATTAGAAGTTTTCTTAAACGAAACTATTAATAAGTAGTTGTGAGCCGTTGTCCCAAGGGTTAATAAGATGAAAGAAGTCACTAATCTGAGGATAAAAATAAGTCTGAAAAATAGTTCCTATTCTGGAAACCGAACATTTGAACATTGATACGCTACTATATACACTTACACACATCTTGAAACTCGGGATAGTAGAGGATATCTTGAAATGCTCTTGTCTAAAAGCCAAAGTATGAAGTATATAATAAATGAAGAAAATATAAAATGGTGAAGAAAAATGAACACTGGTTTTGTTATCACCAAGGCAGCAATAAAAAAAATATAACGGGGGTGTTTCATCACCTAGTGCCTTAGACCAACTGGTTTGGGAGTCACTGCTAAGCCTTAGGTGTTGCAAGACGAGGAAAATACTAATACACCTAATCAGCAAGCACATGAGTAATCGGTATGTTAGTACCTCAAGAAGTATTAACGGTCGCATCAAAAATATATGAGCAAATTCATCTAAATATTCACCGATTAAAAAGTACTGAGGTAGATGGACAAGAGTATGATAGCTTGAATTGAATTCTCCGAGTGTAGGGATATTCTTTACACACACGTAGGTTTATATGATCGATGTTTGGAAGAAAGGTAGGAATGAAGAATAAAGACGATGTTTTATTGAGGGATGATGTGTTTTCTAACATCTTTTCATGACAATTAAGATAGGGCTCATGACAACTGAAAAGCTAGTATAGTTGGAAACTCTAAATTTCAAAGTCTTTCTTTTATAATTCTTATCTTTATATGTAACTTTCACGGTCTTCCTTTTATTATTAGATTTTGTTGGTGCAATCCGCTGAAAACCCTTAGGAGAGAACACTCCTCCTACTAGGGACACCTAGAGGTTTAAAGGCCTGTTGCACGTGCTCAGTGCAATCGTGTTGCCTACAAAAATGTGCTAGTTAGTTTTTCTTTTTTAATAAAATTTTCTTCTTCTCTTGAATAAAACAAGTTTGCTCGAGCCGACCAAAATTAAGTTAGGGGGAATTTGATCAGTCAAAAATATTGCATTCTTAACACATCAATTTCCCTACTCTTTCTAATCATCTAAAGGTGTTTGGTATAAATATAGCACATATTAGCAATTTGTCTGTAAAATATCAAATAACATGTGTTATACATTATAACCGGCATTATGAGGGAAAATGCGTGTTTATTACTACACGCATGATCTTTGTATATCAACACTTGTCTCAAGATTGTGTGCAGGAAATTCTCCAGGTTAAAAAGCCGGAACTGCTAAAAGTGCTGATAAAATACATCATGTCCAAGACTTGTGATCTGGCAGCAAACAAGAAAGTATAAAAATATTCCAGACAGCAGGAAAGTGCCATAAAGCCAACAAAAATAAACACTGGAAGTTTCATGCAGAGATCACTTCAAACGGCCGCGGATCCGCGTCCGAGTCTGGCGGATCCGCGGCCGTTCTGACTCATCGGCGGTTGGTAATTTTCCCCGAGGCCTCCTTTCAACTGCGAAGCTTCTCCAAGACACTTCGAATTGTGTAGATTTCTCCAGAAGCTTCCCTTCTAACATCCAAGCTTCTTGTGCAAGCTTAATACCTACCAAGCTTCTCATGCAAGCTTCATAACAACCTAATTTCTAGTAGAAGATAAGCCAAGATTCTAGGGGAAGCCAAAGGAAAAACTATAAAAAGGGACCCAGGGCTTCATTACAAAGGTTGTTGTTGATTGTTGTTCATCAATTAAGATAAAAATTCTAGCAAAGAACCAAATCAATTCAAACCAAATTGGGTGACACAATTTGAGCCAAATCAAGATTCATCGAGTACCGACTCAAGCAAGCCTTCAACGAGCCTTTGAAGCAACGCCGATCTTCATCCGAGCAAGAGATCCACGACGATCCGCGACTCAAGAAGACCGAAGCAAAGCTAGTTTTGACGATTTAGTTCTTCTTCAAATCTTGTAATTTTTGAGTAAATTATACCTAAGCGTTGATTAATTAAAGGTGAAAATTCTTAATCTTACTTTTCTTTACATTCTTGTATTATGAAGAGTTATAGATTCTTGATTCTTTTATTTTTCATGATGTTTGAGTGAAAACTCCGCTTGTAGCGGAATCGAAAGAATAGGTAGATGATGATGATAAAATTCTTGAACAATTCTTAAGTCTTATGAGTTTTGTAAACTTTAGAAGATTGAATCATCGAAAACCTAATTTGAGTGAGATCACTTAAATGTTTTCGCTCCAAATTAGAGATCAACGATCGGTGATTTATTGCTAGAGGCTAGAATTTCAATGATAATCAATGAAAGGACAAGGGATGATGATGGAGAAACCCTAGTTTCTTCAATAGTTCCCTAATTCTCGTTGAGCGTCATCGATCTAGCAACAAATCCTCAATAGATAAGAATTTGTAATCATCAGTATTCATCATCACTATCAATTTGATCGATTCCTACAAGCTTCTTTACAAATCTTGATAATTCAAACGATTTGGACATTTTCTTGATCTTTATTAATTCTTGATTTTAGATCTAGTTCTTTATGATTCTTGAAACTAAAATCTAATGAATATTGAATCATTTTCTTTTATCTTTTAATTTTCAACTCAAATAAAACGATTTCGAACAAATCACACTTTCTCAGTGGACGATCCGTTCTCATTGACGAAACTACAATAGACACCGTCAATTGATTGCGGTATAAATTTCTTTGGTTGTGAAACATTTCTAAACACACACGAAGATATGATCAAACAAATGGCGCCGTTGCCGGGGATCGCGTGCTAATTTGTTCGTTTTTGTAAATTGAGTTGAAAATTTTATTATTCCATCAGAATTTTTAGATCAAAAATCGCATCAAGAGCTTAACAATTTGTTGTGATTTGTTGCAAGGAGATCTGGAATCTCTGGATCGAGAGAAAAAATTTTCAGAGCATCTCAGAGAGCTCAGTGAAGGTACATGAGCATCTGCACCAATTTCTGTGTAGGGATCACATTAATCTGCGGCGGAACCACGGCATTAGGTGGCTTCTTGCGGCGGAAACGCAGTGCTTTGAAGGCTTCATGTCACGCCCCGCTTCCCAGAGTACGCTAAAATGGGCATGTGACATAGCCAACCATGCTACCTGTGGGTAGGAAGAATCCTTCCACAGTCACATTACGGTTGTAGAGATATCAAGAACAAAATAAAACTATCTAAACATGTCCATAATCCAAGATAACAGGAGTCAATAATAAATAAATGCGGAAGCAAATGATCCAATACAAATAACTGAAATGTATGTCCCATAATGCGGGCTCACATCTGGAAGTAAATGCAGGAAATAAAACTAACTACTACTGAACTCACAGCTCAGCCTGCTGGCTGAAGTACTCCGGCTCGGACGGCGACAGCGGTACAGAATCTGGGCCATGCAAAACCCAGACGTCAGCGCGTCGTGTCATCAAGTAATATAATATGAACAGTGTAACAAGCAATGCAATATAAACATGAATAAAGCAAGAGTAACAATAATATGAATCAGAGCAGTACAGGGTAGTGTGTAGTGGGTAAACTAACTGTCTTATCAGGGTTTCTCTTCTAAAGTCTTTGAAATCAATTGATGAATCGTCGATGTAACTCAATAGTATCCCGTGCATGTCCGGGACCACGGTCAAGACTCTCGGGCTGAATCCGAGACGTGCCGCTAGGCAGTAGCAGGTAGCAGGATGGGCGAGTGATGTCAGCATCATCACTCCGGGGCTGGCCTAGCCCGTAAGACTGATCAGAACAGGTAGTGAACTGTTGAGTTACAAGTCAGGTTTCACCTTTGATTTCCCCATACCCCCAAGATATGTATGTCAAGTCAGGTATTCAGTAATCAAGAACTAATGCCAACACAGGATCAGGTAAAAGCAGGTTTGTCTGGATAGACAACAGGAACGGTCCATGAGGACTACATGTCAGGTTTGTTGGCATTAGACACGAGATCAGGTAACGGGTCAGGTCATGGTACATCAGGTCAAGTCAACAGTGTACGGTACCATGTCAGGTATATCAATATATATATATAGCAAGTCAGGTCAAGATGTAAACAATATCGTGGGTGTGCTTACAATCAGTTCTATAACCTAGCATGGGTATCAACAACATGAGATAAGCAATGAATTAAGTAATAGGCAGTTTCTTTCAATTTGCAATACAGTTATCAAATTTATTATAGAGATGATTACAAGAGTGCAGTAAGACAAGTATAGCCGTTTAGTTATGTTAACAGGTTTAAGAACCCTTAGAGGTGCAATGATCTATGTAACGGTTCAGTACAGCCATTTCAGGTTAAAAGCATACGAGTGTCCGAATGGAACAGAATTACAGGGATAAATGCCATAAGCTACATTAACATTAAAAATATGATTAAACAGGTAAATATGGTTATTAGGTTCAATTTGCAACTGTAGGTTCCAAGTTTAACGGTAAAATGATATAATGCAATATTGTACCGAAAATGAGAAATGATCGTACCAAGTTAAATTTACAGGTTTAGGGTGTCATAATATATATGTAAATATTGTATAGCATGTAGCAAGGGGTACATGCCTCGACGGGTCGCGAACCGGGAAAAACGGAACGTAAAATGTCGGCGGGGAAACTCGCGACGGGCGCACGGTTCACGGATTGAATCCAAACAACGAACAATGGAACCACGCGGGTCGGGGTGCCTCGCTGGAATGTCGGATCACGTCATTGGCATCGTCGGATTCCGGCCAAAATGTGAACAGTAAAGATCAAGAATTGCAATCAAGAAAAGAAAGAAACTAAGAAGAAGGGGAGAAGAAGGTCTTACTGGTAGGGTTTCTGAGATTTCAGGGGCGACGGTGAAGAAGGTTGCCGGCGTGGTGATACTCCGGCGAAGGCAGTGGGTTATGGTGTGCAGCCGCGGCCGTGGGGGTCTGTAGAGGGAGGTGGAAGCGGTTTGGGAGGCCGGGATGTGGAGAGGGATGCGAGGAGGAGACGAGGGCGACGACGGCGAGTCACCGGCGAGGTTGGGCTCGCTGGGGAATGCACGGGTTGCCTCGTCGGGTGTGCAGAGCGTGGAAAAAATGGAGGAAGGAGGTGGGTGTGGCTGTGATGAGGGCGAGGAGGCAAGGATGCAGGTGTCGTTCGCGTCGGCGTTGGTGCGGCAGCGGCGAGGAGAGAGGTGGCCTGGCTCGATGAGGTTGGGTTTAGGTTAGCGTTGGAAAAGAAAGGAGGAAGAGAGGGCTTGGCTGCGACGAGGGCGAGTTGGCGAGGAGGACGACGATGGTGGTATCGACGTTGGGCCACGACGGCGAAGGTGCGCGGCTAGGGTTCGCGTGGGTTATGGGTTTACGTGAGGGGGAAAGAAAAAGAAAAGGAGGGGGAAGGTGTTTTAAATATATGAGAGAGAGAAAGATAGAGAGATAGAGATAAGCGAGAGAGAGAAAGAGATTTGAGGGAGAGAGAGAAAGAGATACGGGAGAGGGGAGCGAGAGAGAGAGATAGAGAGAGAAAAGAGGCGTGGGGCCCAGGCTTTATAAGAGAAGAGATTGGCTGCAGAAGGGAAATTGCAAAAGATTTATACAGTTTAGAAAATATTATATTCGGTTTTAAAATATTTTAGATTGGCTAATTTTAATTATGCGATGGTTTTTAAATAATAAAATTTTGGGATTTTGGCGCCAAATAAAGCATTTCCAAATCGCGCCCGGGTCGGGTCCAAAAATTTGAAATTGAAAAATTAGAATTTTAAGCGGGATCCAAACATTAAAATAAAGTGTTTTATGATTAAAAAGCATACCCCCAAAACGGACACACGTACGTGCACGTAGCCGCCCAAACTCGCCCGTTTCCCTGAACGGGACGAGAATACGACGCACGGACGCTACAACGGGGTTAGGGGTGTCAAGTAGGCCAAGATGAATATTTTTAATTTTATTTTAGATGCTAAAATTTGTTATATGCAGAAATGAGTTTGCCGGGTAAAATTTTACAGTAAGCAACAAACAAGCAAGCTAAATGAAATGAGTACCACCTTATGCTCAAACAGTAACTGAAAATAGTAGCATTGGGCTCGGGTGTTACATTATACCCAACTACAAAAGAATTTCGTCCTCAAAATTCCAAGAATACAAAGATAGATAACTACAAGAAAAGGTGAGGAAACTTCTGCCGGATTTCATCTTCTCGTTCCCAAGTGGACTCTCCATGCCAGCAATTTCCCCAAGAAACCAGTACAAGAGGTATAACCTTGTTCTTAAGATCATTTTCCCTTCGATCCACGATTTCAATCGGTCGCTCCTCAAAAGTCAAGTCTTCTCGTACTGTTAGCTCCGAATGATCCAATACGTGCGTTTCATCTCGAACATACCTTCGCAGTTGAGATACATGAAACACATCGTGCACACTTGCCAAGGACTGCGGTAACGCCAAACGGTACGCTACCTCACCAACACGCTCCAAGATCTCAAAGGGTCCAACGAATCGAGGACTAAGCTTTCCTCGACTCCCAAAACGAATCACCCCTCTAGTCGGTGATATCTTCAAGAATACCAAATCACCCACGACGAACTCTAGAGTTCTTCTTGACGTGTCAGCCCAACTCTTCTGTCGGTCTTGAGCTGCCTTCATATGATTTCTGATAGCGTTAACCTTCTCAACTGTCTGTACAACCAAATCTGGTCCCAATAATCTTCATTCGCCGACATCATCCCAACAAACAGGTGAACGGCATTTACGGCCATACAAAGCTTCAAACGGAGCCATCTGGATAGTTGCCTGAAAACTGTTGTTGTAAGAAAACTCCACCAAGTGTAGGTGATCCTCCCAAGAACCCTTGAAGTCCAACATGCATGCTCTCAACATATCCTCAAGAGTTTGGATCGTTCTCTCCGACTGGCCATCAGTTTGAGGATGATAAGCTGTGCTAAACTTCAATCGAGTCCACAAACTTTCTTGTAAACTCCTCCAGAAGTGTGATAAGAACCGAGTGTCCCGATCGGACACGATGCTCACCGGTACTCCATGCAATCTTACAATCTCCTGCATGTACCGCTCTGCCAAAGTCTCCGTTGATTGACCAACCCGAAAAGGAATAAAGTGAGCTGCCTTGGTCAATCGATCAACAATTACCCATACTGCATTGTTGCCTTTTGGACTCCGCGGTAAAGCCGTCATGAAATCCATGGTTATATGTTCCCACTTCCATTGAGGAATCGGAAGTGGTTGCAATAAACCGGCAACCCCTTTGATGTTCAGCCTTAACTTGCTGACACACCAAGCACTTAGCCACAAAGCGAGCAATCTCCCGTTTCATGCCTTCCCACCAGAAATGCTGTCGAATATCTCGGTACATCTTTGTGCCTCCTGGATGTACAGAATAAGATGAACTGTGTGCCTCCTTCATAAGCTCTTCACAAATATCCCCCTTTGGCACACACAAACGGTTACCATACCTCAACGAACCATCTTCGTGGATCAATAAATCTGTTCGTAGTCCGGCTTCAACCTGTCCTCGAAACTTTTGCAGTCTAGGGTCCTGCAATTGTGCTGCTTTAATATTCTCGATCAATGATGACTGTACTTGTAGCTGCATCAACTATCCCGTAGAATGTGGTAGCACAATCTCCAAGTCAAATCTTCGAAAGTCTGCAACGATCTCCTTCTGCGTAGTCAACACCTGAATTGCTGGTAACTGACTAAGCGCATCCAGCACGACATTGACCTTCCCCGAATGGTACTTAAGATCAAGATCGTAGTCAGCCATCAGCTCCAACCATCTACGTTGCCTCATATTCAGCTCCTTCTGTGTGAACACATACTTCAAGATCTTATGATCTGTAAAAACTTCGATCCTTTCGCCTAAAAGGTAGTGTCTCCAAATCTTCAAAGCGAAAATCACAGCCGCAAGCTCCAAGTCATGAGTTGGGTAATTCTTCTCATGGGTCTTCAACTGTCTCGATGTGTACGCTACAACCTTCCCATGCTGCATCAAGACACATCCCAATCCTTTCCCAGATGCGTCACTGTGAATCACCAATCCTCCGGAATTGTCTGGCACGGTCAGAATAGGGGCGGTTATCAACTTCTGCTTCAACGTCTCAAAAGCTAACGCACATCCGTCCGTCCATACAAAAGGTACCTCCTTGCGCGTAAGCTTGGTTAACGGCTCTGCCAGACGAGCAAAGTTCTCCACAAATCTCCTGTAGTATCCGGCCAATCCAAGGAAACTTCTTATCTCAGCAACATTCTTTGGAATCGGCCAATCTCGAACTGCTGCAATCTTTTCTGGATCGACGGCAATTCCATCGCCAGATACAACATGCCCCAAAAACTTCACTTCCTCCAGCCAAAACTCGCACTTACTCATCTTTGCATACAACTTCTCCTGCCTCAACATCTGCAGTGTGATCTTCAAATGCTTAGCATGCTCCTCAAAACTCTTCGAGTATACCAGAATATCGTCAATGAATACCACAATGAACTGATCCAAGAACGGTGAAAAGATTCGGTTCATCAAGTCCATGAATACTGCCGGCGCATTCGTTACTCCGAAGGGCATCACTAAGTACTCGTAATGTCCATACCGAGTTCGAAACGCCGTCTTGCAAATATCTTCTTCTTTCACTCGAACCTGATGATATCCGAATCGCAAATCCAGCTTCGAGAATACCCTCGCGCCACTAAGCTGCTCAAAAAGTTCTCCAATGCGAGGGATAGGGTACTTGTTCTTAATAGTCACCCGGTTTAATTCTCGATAGTCGATGCACATCCTTCTTGTGCCATCCTTCTTCTTTACTAGAAGAACTGGAGCTCCCCAAGGCGAGTTACTGCTTCGAATCCAACCCTTCTCAAGCAATTCAGCAACCTATTTCTTAACTTCTTCCAACTCTACTGGTGCCATTGGATAATATGCTTTGGATACTGGCGCTGCACCAGGAATAAGATCAATTGCAAACTCCACGTCTCGCTTCGGCGGTAAACCCGATATATCTTCAAACACATCCATAAAATCGCGAACAACCGCCGGCTCTTCACCACTATCAACTTCCATTGCTGCAAGAATATCATTTATCGGCCTAGCCCTAAACTCGACTGGTCCGACAGAACTGCTTCCTCCAGTGAAGGTAAACTCAGGATGTCCGGGAATCTGGAAAATTACTTTCTTTGCCCTACAGTCAATGTGAGCGTGGAAAGTGCCAAGAAAATCCATTCCCAAGACGACTTAGTAGCTGCCCGTATCAATCACCAAGAAATCTGCAAAAAGCTCCGTCCGCACACAACAACTGTACAATCTTTACATTCCCTACTAGATATGATTTTCCCCATTCCCAGTGTGTACGTGCCAGAAACTAGACAGGGTCGTGCAGGTAATCGAGTGTGTAGTCACAAACTTGGATGACATAAAACAATGGGATGCACCAGAATCAAATAATGCTAATGCGGGAAAACCATGATCGAGTAGAATACCTGAAACGACTTCTCCTGACGCCTTAGCTTCCTCAGCTGTCAAGGTAAAAGCTCTAGCCTGGTTAGGTCCTTGAGTCAGCTGTTTCTGTCCTTGGAACGGTCTCTGCGGAGGCTTCTGAATATCATCCCTTGTACGAAGCTTCGACGGACAAGCACTAACGGCGTGATCTGCCGCTCCACAACCAAAACAGAGTCCCAGCCTCCATCGACAATCCTTTCGTACATGTCCGGGTACATGGAAGTAGTTACAAATCACGCTTCTCTTCCGATCAACCATAATTGTTTTCTTCATTGGTGCTATGCTGCGTCTGTTCACCGGAACACTTCCACTTACGGATGTTTGGTTCAGTGCAGACGCCGGTTTCAGCTCGGTCTGTTTCTTTAGATTCTCCAGCAATCCCCTTATCACTCTACGCATGGCGGCCTTGTCCGCACGTCTTTGGTGCATCTTCAAATTCTTACCGGCCATACTCCTGGAATCAAAACACCCAATATTAGCATGATGATAGATTCTGAATATAGATCAAGGCTAGAACTCCAAGATACTTAAATAGAGTGCCGCATTGTAACTATGCCGCGGTATCATAGCCACAATTACTTAACTCCACCCAAGTCGCCTAAGTCCTAGAGATAACAAGAAATCAGGTTTTTCGAGTCGATATGCAAAGGAAGTTTGCACATCGTAAAAGATATAATCAGGAAGAATGTGATTCAAGAATGGTAAACGGCAAAGTGGCAGAACATGTTTCCTAAACACGGGTATTCTGATTCGTGTATTGGGTACAATACCCAACTACAAAAGAATCAACCCAACCAACCTACGCTCTGATACCAAAAGAACCATGTCATGCCCCGCTTCCCAGAGTACGCTAAAATGGGCACGTGACATAGCCAACCATGCTACCTTTGGGTAGGAAGCATCCATCCACAGTCATATTACGGCTGTAGAGATATCAAGAACAAAATAAAACTATCTAAAACATGTCCATAATCCAAAATAACAGGAGTCAATAATAAATAAATGCGGAAGCAAATGATCCAATACAAATAACTGAAATGCATGTCCCATAATGCGGGCTCACATCTTGAAGTAAATGCAGGAAATAAAACTAACTACTACTGACACCTCACAGCTCAGCCTGCTGGCTGAAGTACTTCTGCTCGGACTGCAACAGCGGTACAGAATCTGGGCCATGCAAAACCCAGACGTCAGCGCATCATATCATCAAGTAAACGTCGTCGGCATCGTCAGATTCCAGCGAGAATGTGAACAGAGAAAGTCAAGAAACTATGCAACAAGAAATGAAGAGAAACTAAAGAATAAGGAGAGGGGGCTTACAAGGTACTGCTCCGTGGTTACAGAGAGGAGACGCGAGAACGACGACGAGGTCGACGGGCTCCGGCGGTGGCCTACAGTGACCGCGGGGGATCTGCCGATCAAGAATCGGGTTAGAAGAGAAGGGAAGAAGAAGGAGGAGAGGAGGTGGAACTCACCGAGGAGGGTGCGAGGTCGGGGACAAGAGGATGGTGGTCACCGGCGGCGACTCAGGCGACGCAGATGCGTGTAGGGAAGACTGCAGGCGGCCGCGGCTGGTGTGCAGGTGTCTGGGAACGCGGGGAAAGGAGGAAGAGGGGGCTTGGCTGCGACGAGGGCGAGTTGGCGAGGAGGTCGGCGATGGTGGTATCGACGTTGGGCCACGACGGCGAGGGTGCGCGGCTAGGGTTCGCGTGGGTTATGGGTTTACGTGAGGGGGAAAGAAAAAGAAAAGGAGGGGGAAGGTGTTTTAAATATATGAGAGAGAGAAAGATAGAGAGATAGAGATAAGCGAGAGATAGAAAGAGATTTGAGGGAGAGAGAGAAAGAGATACGGGAGAGGGGGGAGAGAGAGAGAGAAAAGAGGTGTGGGGCCTAGGCTTTATAAGAGAAGAGATTGGCTGCAGAAGGGAAATTGCAAAAGATTTATACAGTTTAGAAAATATTATATTCGGTTTTAAAATATTTTAGATTGGCTAATTTTAATTATGCGATGGTTTTTAAATAATAAAATTTTGGGATTTTGGCGCCAAATAAAGCATTTCCAAATTGCGTCCGGGTCGGGTCCAAAAATTTGAAATTGAAAAATTAGAATTTTAAGCGGGATCCAAACATTAAAATAAAGTGTTTTAAGATTAAAAAACATACCCCCAAAACGGACACACGTACGTGCACGTAGCCACCCAAACTCGCCCGTTTTCCTGAACGGGACGAGAATACGACGCACGGACGCTACAACGGGGTTAGGGGTGTCAAGTAGGCCAAGATGAATATTTTTAATTTTATTTTAGATGCTAAAATTTGTTATATGCAGAAATGAGTTTGCCGGGTAAAATTTTACAGTAAGCAACAAACAAGCAAGCTAAATGAAATGAGTACCACCTTATGCTCAAACAGTAACTGAAAATAGTAGCATTGGGCTCGGGTGTTACACTTCACTGCACCAAATTTTCTAGGTGAATTTCTGTACTTTCTTATCTCCTCCCTGCTCTTGTCCATTAACCAATTTCTGCAGGTTTCTTTGCAAAAATTCGCAGCGCCGCAAAAAGAGAAAAATTGTTGCGTGTTTGATTTTGGTTGTTTGCATTTTTAATACGGAAATTAAGGGGCAAAGACCAAATTCAAATTAGGTGGGGAGTTCATTACCCTTCCTAAGCCCCAAAAATCACAAACTTGCATCCGCATCACCCTCATTAACTAAAAAATATCTAGACATGACTCTAAGGACCATCGCGCTCACTTAGGACAGAAGGAGGTCATGGGTAATATATTGCTTATCCGCGTTTCTTTTGTGGTGTCTAAGGTAAGTCTATCTAAGGCAAGTGGTTACTTAATTAGGCCCACTACTTACGTAGTGGAGAACCTCCTACTTACCTGGTACTTAGCTGGCCACAGAAGGGATAAAGAGGCAGTAGAGGATCTATCTTGCGACTTGTTTTCTGGAAGTTTAGGAGCGGTCTAGAGACTTGACCTAGGTGACTACTAGATTTAGGGTTGCTTGTGCAATGTTTGTGTGATTTTTTTTCAAAATCCGTCTTTTTCAAAACAAACACCAATCCAAAAAATTTCCTCTAATTATCACAACACTGCCACTTGTGCTAAACCATTTAGGGCATGCTCGGATTGACACAGAATTCTAGTGCCCGTCTTGTCCGCGTTCCTCCTATCGACTCCGAAGTCGGTAATCCTACGTCTAATTTTTCTTCACCTACTACCACACCCACTTCGATGGACGGTTCTCCATCGAACTTCTTTAACACTACTCTGCCACCGTCCGCAGATGCACAGAATCCGTCCCGCATCTCTCTTTAAGAGAGATGTTACCCTATGCGAGATCCTCTTTCGACCTGTCTCGCCATTCCACCAGCCAATGGGGACAATTTTGAAATCAAACTACAATACATCAATCTTTTGCCAAAATATCACGGTCTCGAGTCTGAAGACGCATACGTCTTTATTACCAAATTTGAAAATGTATGCGTTATGATGGGTACTTCACAGCTTTCTGTGGATGCTATGAGATTATGTCTTCTCCCATTCACTTTGTGCGATATAACTGAGAAGTGGTTTTATAACACAACCGCACATTCTATTTCAAACTGGGGAGAATTCGTAACAGCTTTCCTAAAGAAATTCTACCTTAATCATAAAACAGCTCGAGTCCGTAGCGAAATAAATCAATTTACTCAGCTTCCAAATGAACCATTCTCGAAGTGTTTTGAACACTTTAAGGATCTGTTAGTTCAATATCCTCATTACGGAATTCCAAGATGGGATCTGTATAGAATCATATATGAGGGCATTAATCCTACAACAAAACAGACTCTTGAAGCCACGTGTCAAGGCACCTTCATGAATAAAGATGATGGTGAAGAGTGGAAATTTTTAGAAGATTTTATTGAGAAAACTTTACAGTGGGAGAGTATAAGTTAACCATCGTCTAGGGGTGGTAACCACCAATCTGATGTTTCCATGGGAGTTAGAGCTGAAATGGCAGCAATGCAAAATAAACTCGAAGCTATGGAACATAAATTTTTAGCAGCCTCCCGAAATCAGATGTCACTCTCTAAAACTTTCTGTGGATGTCGTTCTGATCCATATCATATTACGGAAAAATGTCCATTGAATTCTCCGTTTCAAGGCCAAGAGCACACAAATGCTGTTTTTCAGCAAAGACCTAGAAACGATCCTTATTATTTCACTTATAATCAGGGTTGCAGGAATCACCCTAATTTTGCTTGGAACCAACAACAAACTCAAAACACGGTTCCAAACCAAAACAACTTTCAAAGGGTCCCTCCATAACAACAGCAACCACTACAATTGAGTCAGCACCCCTATCAATCACAAAATTTTCAAAATCCGGTCAACAAACCTGCACCATATAACAATTCTTTGCAAGTGATCGGTACTGATAACTCCTCTTCACTCGAACAAACCATGAATTTTCTTCTGACAAATATCATGCAAGTTTCGGCTGAGATGAAGCCTTCCGTCGATAAAATCCAGAAAAACTCTGACTCCCAATGTGAGAGTATTAAATCGATGGAAGCGCAAATTGCCCGTATAAATGCCGAATTGAGTGCTAGAGAGAAAGGGAAACTTCCAGCGCAACATCTACCAAATCCTGGCTATTCACATCATGTGAATGCTATCACCACGTTGAGATCTGGAAGAGTGCTTGACAACCATGTCGGTGAAGAGATTGATAATAATAATGAATCAATCGATGATACCCCGGCTGAGACTTTTCCGTCCACTTCTACTTCTACTTCTGACCCCAGTCCATCTCTGAAATAGAAGAGATGAAGACCTGCGAGAACATTCAGCTGCGCAATCGCACGTTAACCCGAGAAGAATCTCAGACCCAAAAACAAGGGGCCGAATAGAAAAGATAAAGAGAAGGAAAAAGTCCCTGAAGAGATCACCCTCGATGAGCGAGTCGTCGAAGAGCTCACAACCAAGGACCTGCCCAAGAAAAACAAGGTGGATTACAACGTTCTGGCACACCTGAGAAAGATACCCTCATAACTAGGCATTCTCGATGCCCTTCTGCTATCTAAAGAGGCAAAAGATTCTTTGATCAAGGCACTACAAGATCCCGAGCAGTTCCAAGCTTTCCTTGCCGAAGAAAAGATGAAGGACGGGCTGGAAGAAGTGCACGCGGCTGATATCACTTTCGGCGATGAAGTTCTCCTCCTCGGAACGTTCGAGCACAACCGTCCCTTATATGTCACCGGATACGGCCATGACATCAAGATAGGGAATATCCTGGTCGACAATGGGTCATTCGTCAACCTTCTCATTGTAAGAGTGTTGAAGGAGATTTGCATGAGCGTTCAGCACCTCGCTCGGGATAAAATCACTATCTCCGGGTTCAACTCTCAGTCATCACGGACGCTCGGGTCAGTGATACTGACGTTACGCTTTGGGCTGCTCATCACTGACATCAAGTTTCACGTCATTGATGCCAAGACATGCTACAACGCTTTGCTCGGCAGGCCTTTGTTACACGAGTACAACATCATCCCTTCTACACAACATCAATATATGAAGTATTTCAAGGATGGTCTCAAGTATACCGTGACAGGGGAGCTGAACCCATTCTCCATGAATGAAGTCCGAAAGTACGAAGATGCAAAATACTTCTTACCAGACTTCGAAGATAGGGAAAGATGCCATAAACCGAAGAACAAATCTATCACTACCTTTCCGGTCTTTGGGAGCGATACCGAGGAGGAGGAAGAGATAGTCTATTCGGGGCCGCCCTAATGCAACAAGCCAGGACCGTCTACCCCTACATTGGTCTTCAGCAGAGATTCTGAAGATGAGGTCAATGCAGTATTTTCTGTTCAGACATCAATACAAGCCTTCACTGGCGATGAACGGAGTTTGCAGATCGCCATGGTTCCGCGGCAGCACTACAAAGTGCTCGACGCACTTGATACCTATAGTGTGTAAGAGCTGCAGACGTTCTACATACCTCCCAGGCGAAGTGATGAAAAGGTGATCCTCTTTTATCGATCCGCGGAGAATAAAGTGGAGAAAGAAATATGGCATGGTGCCGATTCTATGCTTGACAGGCTCCAGCCCATCCGTCTGCCTAGATACTACACAGAAAAATTAAAAAGGCTGTTGAGGCGCCAAGGCGTACCGTTCAAACAGACTGCTCGACAAGCTCAGTTCTACAAATGGATCTGGAACGTCCCCGGAAGTCAGCGAAAATTGCCCAATGGGAGAATAGAAACGATCGAGCTTGGATATGTTCAATCCAAGAAACGGGAGCGATCCTATGGCTGCTATGTTATACATGACTTTGATGAAGAAGGAGATGCTCTGTTTGAAGACGCTAACCCTGAACCAAAACAAAGTCTCGCCATGAAAGTGCCAAGTCCGTCGTTCGAAGAACAGATGGATAAGCTAATAAGGGAAGCGGGTCAAAAGGTCCGGGATGTCCATAGCCACGAAATGGCCATCTATGAGAAAGCTAGAACGTAGCGCCTCCTTTAACAGGCTATGGAGAATGACGATGCTCTTCGTCGCCATCCCATCATACAGAAGACCCGACGCAGAGGTAAAGACAAGCTAAAGAACGGAAAAAACGTTCGACAGCGGCAGAGCGGGTCCAAGAAGCCATGCGATCGAGAATTGAGTAGCCGGGATCCGTCTCTTATAAAGAAGATGGGTCGAGCATATTATTTTCCCCAAAACAAGACAATGAAGATATTCGATCTTGTCATGAAATATCAAATGACTACGCTCCCGGAGTCCAAGCACCCTGAACAAGTAAACGAGGTCTGTCACCTGGATTATTGCTCCTATCATCGAGCGATAGGACATCCTCTTGAAAACAGCTTCACCTTCAAAAACTGGGTTAAAGACCAATATCAACTCGGCAGGTTCGCTCTATCCAATAGTTGGAGGGTATCCCCACCGCAAAAGCATATACCAAAAGCAACGTATATGGCGAGAGCAGAACCAGATCAACATCGGTCTTGGAAACGATCTTTTACCTGTCACGTAATAATACTGTTAGAAGAAGGAGTGCCCGAGAACATGGATGACCTGTCCTGGTGCTTCGAAAATGAGGATGATGATGAAGGGATCTCAGAGTTTCCACCGGCGCCAAAAGAGCTGGAAGATGGGATACATACTACTGCGGACAACCTAAGGAAGATCGACTTGGGGACGACAAATGACCCGAGGCCTACGTTCGTCAGTGAGCTGTTGTCTGAAGAATAGGTAGCTACGCTAAGAGACGTGATCATGCAGTATAAAGACTGTTTCACATGGAACTATTCTGAGATGCCATGGCTAGATCCAGAGATAGCTGTGAATAAATTGGCGATATCTCCGGATGTCAAGCCAGTCAAGTAAGCACCAAGAAGAATGCGGCTCGAACTTGAAATGAGCATCAACGCCGAAGTCAGGAAATTAACCGACTCCGGTTTTGTCCAAGAGGTCCAGTACCCTGACTGGATCGCCAACATTGTCCCAGTGATGAAGAAAAATGGGACGGTGCGCATATGCGTGGACTTTCGGAATCTCAACAAAGCTTGCCCGAAGAATGATTTTCCCGTACCTGTTACTGAGCTGATGATAGATAACACGTCCAATCACGAAGTTTTCTCCTTTATGGACAGCTCATCGGGGTACAATCAAATAAAGATGCATCCCCAAGACCAGAAGCATACCGCTTTTCGGACTCCTCTGGGCATATTTTGCTACAAAGTAATGCCTTTCGGTCTGAAGAACGCCGGCGCTACCTATCAGAGGGCTATGACGAAGATTTTCGATGACCTCATACACGAAATCGTCGAGTGCTATATTGACGACCTCGTGGTAAAAAGCAAATCGCACGAGGAGTATTGGGAGCATCTGAAGATAGTGTTCCAACGTCTTCAGAAATACAACTTGAAGATGAACGCTCTCAAATGCGCGTTCAGAGTTTCCTCGGGCAAGTTCCTAGGATTCATCGTACGACACCGAGGCATCGAGATAGATCCATCGAAGATCAAGGAGATTATGGAAATGCCTCCGCCTAGAACTCTCAAGCAACTGTGATCTCTCCAAGGAAAGCTCGCATATATCTGTCGATTCATAGCTAAGCTCTCCGGCAAATGCCGCCCCTGCAGTCACCTATTGAAGAAGGGGAACCCATTCGTCTGGGATCGCAAATGTCAAAGCGCACTCGACGAAATCAAGCAATACCTGCAGAATTCTCTGGTACTGACCGCTCCAGTCAAGGGGAAGCCTATAATCCTGTACACAACCGCCCTTAAAGGTTCCTTAGGCGCATTATGGGCATAGGAAAATGACCAAGGAAAAGAGAGAGCCCTCTACTATTTAAGCCGAGTTCTCCTGGGGGCAGAAAAAAATTACTCCCCTATCGAAAAACATTGCCTGGCGTTAATCTTAGCTATAACGAAGCTCCGGCATTATGCTTTGGCGCTTGAGGTCCACCTCATATCAAAAGTGGATCCTCTCAAATATTTGATGTCAAGAGCCATACTAACAGGACGACTCGCTAAATGAAGAAGCGACAAATATTTGAGGTGGAAAAGGCTAGGGATTGGAGAGAAGTCTTTATAGATTACTTCAAATCCCGTCGGGCACCTGAAGATGCATCATCAAGGCATCGGCTCATGAAAAGAGCTCTGTCTTTCGCCTTCGTCAATGATACGCTGTATAAGAGGTCGTTTGACTCTCTGTGGCTAAGATGCCTAGGACCGGAAGAAGCAAATAAATTCGTTCAAGAAACTCACGACGGACTCTGCGGTTCTCATCAAGCCGAGCCAAAGATGAAGCTGAAGATCAAAAGAATGGGCTACTATTGGCCCACGATGATTCAGGACTGCCTTGAATATACGAAGAAATGTCATTCGTGCCAGATTCATGGAGACTTCATCCACCAGCATCCAAACCCGCTACACCCAACGGTGGCGAGCTAGCCGTTCGAAATGTGGGGGATTGACATAATCGGGCCCATCGAACCAGCATCATCTAGAGGACATCGGTTCATATTGGCGACCACTGATTATTTCTCTAAGTGGGCAGAAATAGTACCGCTATGAGAAGTGAAGACGGAGAACATTCTCCATTTCTTCAAGACACATGCCATTTATCGGTTCGGCACTCCACGACAGATTATCTCCGATAACGGGTCGGCCTACAGAAGTCACAACATCAACCACTTCGCATAGCAGCATATTATAGACTAGAGATACTCTTCGGTCTATAATCCCCGAGCTAACGGTCTAGCTGAGGCTTTCAACAAGACCTTGATGAAGATCATAAAGAAGACGGTGTGTCGAAATAAGAAGGACTGGCACGAGAGACTGCATGAAGCTCTCTGGGCGTATTGGACCACGTTCAAAACGGCCACGAACACAACGCCATTTGCGTTAGTATTCGGCGCAGAAGCGGTACTCCCCTTGGAGATAGAGTTGCCCTCTCTACGAGTGGCGGTTCATTACGATAACAGACGAGGAGAATGCTCATCTTCGGCTTGAGGAGCTCGACGCCCTCGATGAAACTCGTCTCATGGCGCAGCAAAACTTGGAGGCTTACGAAGAAAGGATGATGCACACATACGAGAGATTGACCAGACGGAGAACATTCCGCCCAGACGAACTCGTACTAGTGGTCAAGAGACCTATGATCCCCAATCATGCCAAACGGGGGAAATTCGAGCCAAACTATGAAGGCACGTACATCATAGACAAAGTCTACCAGGGTAGGACTTACTTGCTCATGGATGTGCATGGCGAAAGACCCTTCCGACCAATAAACGGCCGATTCCTAACAAAATACTACGCCTGACGAGTCATGACCTAGGTCAACGGTAGATGACGACGCCTATGTCCGCTCGCTATCTTCCCAAGCCCAAACTCTATAAGTAGTATCCGACGAAACCTCGGCTCGAAAACGTGCGATGGACCGAAACGTCCTTAAACTAACGATGGACCATAATGTCCTAAAACTAGCAATGGACCGAAACTTCCCTAAAACTACTACTAACCGCAGCATCCTCAGGCTGACACGTTAAAAAAAAAGGTACGTCCATAAGCAAAATTGGCACGAATGAAAACCCGAAAGGGCTCCGTGAGTAAAAACAGCAGGGCTATCGGCGAGTTTGTGAAAAACCGAAAGGGCGCAATCTCGTTAAAAGACATTTGCATGGTCCTCTCGACCTTGTAAGGAGAAAATGCCCGCGTGAGATCCTTACGACTCATAAAGGAGCAACACACTTAGGGATCCCCATGACTCCTAAGGAGAAATTACACTTACGAGATCCTCACGACTCGTAAAGAGAATTCCCCTTTGAGACCCTAATGGCTCATAGGATTCAAAACCCTTAAGCTACAGGGATCTGAACATGTTCTTAATCTGTCATCACACTCCTCAGATTTCTTTACAAGCGGTCCAACGCTGACCCTTGTATACAATCCACGGGCACGAATAAACATTTCCACAACAGATTCCCACCACTGACGAGGGATATCTTAATATGGCGAACGACCCTTGTAAGCCTTCTCGACATATAAGAAGAAAACACTCTTATGAGATCCTTACGACTTATAAGAGACCATACACTTAAGAATCCTCATGATTCTTAAGGAGAAAACGCACTTACGAGATCCACACGACTCATAGGGAGAAACACCTGTATGAGACCCTTACGGCTCATGAAGTCAAAAGCCTTAGTCGACAGGATCCTAACCCTATTTTCTAAGTCACCTTTGTTCAAACTGACAAAGGCAAATGATGATTCTCTCCTGGCAATATCCCAGTTGTAGCGATGCTGATGCCTAAATCGGTATCAGATCCCAAGTCCTATACTCGCGGCAAAATCAGCGAGTCATAAATGCATATGAAATAACCGAAATGATAGGGCAACTTGCAACAAAATCAGCAAGTAAAATATATGCATACAAAATAGCCGAATGATCGGGCAACTCGCAATAATAAGCAGCGAGTAAAAAGAAATAATAGCCGAAATGATTGGGCACCGCGAAAAATAGCCGAAATGATTGGGCAATCGTGACTTTCGCGATACAAAAAAGCTGAAATGATAGAGCATCGCGGAAAGAAAAAAAATACATATAACATGAAACTTTTGCGCTACAGGTGAGATCACATCGATCCCTGTATACAATCCAGGGGCACAAACAAAAAGTAAACCATATCATCCCACCAGGCTCCATCAGAAAGAGAGCCAAGTCTCGACGGCCACATCTACAGCCTGGAGACCCACAACAGCGTTCTTCCTCATTCCAGCAGGATTCGGACGCGACAATAAATCTCGGAGCCACGGCAGAGTCCCTAGTTCTAAGTCTCGACGGCCACATCTACAGCCTGGAGACCCACAACAGCATTCTTCCTCATTCCAGCAGGATTCAGACGCGACAATCAAACTCGGAGCCACGGCAGAGTCCCTAGTTCCAAGTCTCGACGGCTACATCTACAGCCTGGAGACCCACAAAAGCGTTCTTCCTCATTCCGGCAGGATTCAGACACGACAATCAATCTCGGAGCCACGGCAGAGTCCCTCGTTCTAAGTCTCGACGGTTCACAGACAACCTAGAGACCACCTCGACATTCGTCTCATTATAGCAGACGCAACATCAGCAAAGCGGAGCTGTGGAAAAGTCCCTAGTTCCAAATCTCGACGGTTCACAGACAACCTAGAGACCACCTCGACATTCGTCTCATTACAGTAAACGCAACGTCAGCAAAGCGGAGCCGTGACAAAGTTCCCAGTTCCAGGACTCGGCGATGCACAGACAACCGAGAGTCAACCCCTGACCCCATAAAACACGGCTAAAGTCTATCTTGACCCTGTGGAAAACGACCAAAGTCAACCCCTGACCCCGTAGAACACGGCTAAAGTCAATCCCTGACCCCGTAGAACACGGCTAAAGTCAATCCTGACCCCGTTGAATACGCCCAAAGTCTATCCTGACCCCGTGGAATACGGCCAAAGTTAATCCCCTACCCCGTAGAATACGGCCAAAGTCAACCCCTGACCCCGTAGAACACGGCTAAAGTCAATCCTGACCCCATGGAAAACAGCCAAAGTCAACCCTTAACCCCGTAGAACACGGCTAAAGTCAATCCTGACCCCGTGGGAAACGGCCAAAGTCAACCCCTGACCCTGTAGAACACGGCTAAAGTCAATCTTGACCCCGTAGGAAACGGCCAAAGTCAACCCTCGACCTCCCCATCGAAGCAATGCTTTTACTCAGGAGTAGGTCAACACATCAATCACTTACGAGTTCTCTCGACTTGTAAGGAAGAAAATTCTCTTGTGAGATCCTTACGACTCTCAAGAGAAAGCACACTTAGGAATCCTCACGATTCCTAAGGAGAAAATACACCTATGAGATCATCTCGACTCATAGGGAGAAAATTTTTTATGAGACCCTCACGGCGCATAAAGTTGAAAAGCCTTAGGTGGCAGACATGAACCTGTTTCCTAAGCATTCACTACCCTACAAAGAGGTCAAGACGGAATATTTACAGATCACATTTTCCAAAATTACATGCCAGAGAAATGGAGGTGCTACTCAAGAGTGCGTAAACTACTCTGCGTCAAATCGAAATGAAAAGGCGTAACTTACGGACGTCAACCACATACTATGAATGACAGTAAGAAGAACATTTGATTCGCATCCAGTTAAGCGTTCGAAGCATACCCATTTATGTATGTGCGGAAAAGGTTTAGTGCATAAAATAAACACGCGTAAACAAAAAATTGTCTATTCATACTTCAGAAAAATTCTTATAGTGATGAAAACGGTAAGCAAAAACATCATTACAATGTTTACAATGGCAAGACATCAAATCCAGGACATGGATTGAGAAACTCAAAAGTTAGGCCATCTAAAATGTTTCGGGCTTGTCGGACCATTCTCGTATACTTCTTTTCACGATCACATGCGTCATGGTCCTCACTAATATCGTCGCCTGTTGAAAAGTTTGATGCAGAATACCAACAAGATTGTCTCGCCTTTTCTTTGAGATTAGGCCCATCAGATACTCTGAGTGTACCTTTATTTCGGCGTCATCCAATGCTTTAAGCGGAATGCCGTCATAGAATAAAGGAAGTGCTTCCTAGATCGCTCTCACAATGAGTTTCAAAAGAGCGGAACGACGAGGAAGCAGTCGACCATTGTATTCATCAAAGCGATGCATGATTTCGGCGCACTGAGCGTTTGTAAACTCCTGGTTCTGGCAGCGGCCTAGTGCATGAATGTCTCCATAAGAAATAATCTCGTCGAGATCATACAGATGAGCGACCATAACGTCTAAAAAGGAAAATCAGTGAGAGTTTAGTGGGCAGATTGATTAAGAAAAAGCTTATTGAAACAGACATTGGAATTCAAACAACTCTTGGAAAAACAACCTCTGATAAGACGCCTAACAAAATTAAAAATCTGTTCAAATAAGGAAAAAAACCCTTGGTGTGGATTTAAAATCCAAAAAGAATTTTATAAAAGGAGAAGAAAAGTTCCTCAGCCGTTCAAGATCCTTACCTGAAAAGGATTCTTTTTGTTGACAGAGTTAAACTCTGGAATTTTTTGAACAGAGAACAGAGCTCTAGGGAAGACAATTAAATTCTCAAAGAAAACGAAGAAGAAAAAAATATGAAGGAACGGAGGCACTGCTGAAAAGACCCCTGCATTTATAAGACATGATTAAAAACGGTTCATCTTCCCCGTTCCCTAGGCAAATCCAACGGCCACAATGGTGACAGCGTTGCACTCATGTGCAAACACGTGAGAACAACGCTGTGGGGGCATTTGTTCCCTCATAGGAACTGAATAAAATACGAATAATACAGCAAGGAAAACCCCCAAGTGGAGCATCACGTGCCCACACGTGATCGGGCCTCACGTGAGGACACGTGACCTTTTATGGGCAAAGTCTATAGGCGCTGAAATAAACAATTGGAGATGCTTAATCAGTAGGATCACGTGCCAACACGTGATGGGTTCCCGAACCCTCTGAACTAATAGAATAAAATTCTAATTAAATGCTTAATCAGTGGGGTCACGTGCCAACACGTGATGGATTCCCGAACTCTCTGAACTAATAGAATAAAATTCTAATTAAATGCTTAATCGGTAGGGTCACGTGCCAACACTTGATGGGTTCCTGAACCCACTGAACCAATAGAATAAAATTCTAATTAAAAGGAATCAAAATCCTTAATTGGAAAAATATTTCCCTAGATTTTTTGAAACAAAAATGATTGCACTCTGTAAAGTGGAGCACCATTGGATTAAAAATCCAATGGTGATTAAAAAACCAACAATTTATAGAAAAATTCTGTACAAGGAAATATTTTCCTAAAATTTGCCAGGAACAACAAATAAAATATCTTATGGATTAAAAATCCAATGGCGAATAAAATTCACCGAATGATCTAAAAGATCATGTTGGTTATAAAATCAATCAAAATCACTCAATGAGACATTGACTGAACAAAATGATTCTTTTCTTTCTCCTATAAATAAGAGCCAAGAAGAAAAGACAAAGGAGGATAATACAACAGAAAGAAAAGTGAGAAGGGAGAATACAACAGAGAGAAATAGAGAAGAAAGAAACTCTAGGTAAGAGAAGGAAGATGATCATTCTATAAGCTCCCACAAAACAAAAGAGAATTTAATTCTCAAATCAAGAGTTTAACTCTTCTAAAAAAGAACTCATTTCTTCATCTGGTTGAAGATCTGCAGAAGCAGAACTCCCCATAAGTTGAGAATTTAATTCTCATCGGGGAGATTCTGCCATGCAGATCCAAAACTTAGAGGGAGAACTGGGTTTAAAGAATTTAATTCTTTCAAACACAGAGGAATTTAATTCCTCTAAATAAAACTGGGGTTTAACCTTATAAAAGAATTTAATTCTTAAACAAGGGATTTAACTCTCCATGCACGTAAAAGAGATCAGTACCCAACATGATCACGTGTGCCAACGTGAGCCCCCTCAATGATCGAAAGAGAACGAATAAGTTTAGGTCACGTGCTCCCACGTGACCCTTGAATAAGCTTCCAAAAATAAAAATGGAGTAAAGCCGAGGCATTTCACTTTCTGGCATCTCACGTGCTCCCACGTGACCCTTGAATAAGCTTCCCAAAATAAAAGGGATAAAGCCGAGGCATTTCACTTTCTGGTGTCTCACATGCTCCCACATGACCCTTGAACAAGCTTCTCAAAATAAAAAGGGAGTAAAGCTAAGGCAGTTTCACTTTTTGGGCGTCTTACGTGTTCCCACGTGACCCCTACCAATTATCAAACACCCATAAAAAAAGGATTCTACCCAAAGACAATGCCCGCCTAAAGGATGCCTCACGTGTCTCCACGTGACCCTTGACAAACACCTTTTTAAATAGAAATTGGGGTAAAACAGAAGGATTAATTTCCAACGCATGGGTACCCTCACATGTCCACATGTGATGATCGTAAAGATCAAGTTTTTAATTCTTATATGCATATTCTGGGAGTAAAATAGAAGAAGTAAGGCCCAATCTTCAGGCGCCTCACGTGACCCCACGTGAGCGCTTCTTTCTTAGTGTTTAACATTACTTTAAGCGCTTCATTCTTAGTGTTTAACACTACTTTAAGCGCCTCACGTGGGAACACGTGAGCGCTGAGTATACTCTTGTGTTTAACACTATTTTCAAACCATTCCTAGCCCAAATTAGCTAAGTCTCCCAGAGGTAAGACCCTCCTTCAAACTGAACCCCAACTATACTCTTGTTTTCCAAAATTGAGTCTCATATGCAATTCAAAGTAATTCCCAGAGCCTTTCATACCTCTAATATATGTCGTTGTAATCCTTCAACGTCTTCAAAGAGGTGACGGGTCCCGATAACCAGACATTCCATGGACTGTGGGGTCTTTAAACTCATGGACTATGATGTCCGTAAACTTTACAGACTATGATGTCTCTAAACTACCATGGACTGCGAGTTCCTTAAACTCATAGACTATGATATCTTTAAACTTTACAGACTATGACGTCTTTAAACTGTCACGGACTACGATGTCCTTAAACTTATGGACCGCAAAGTCCCTAAACTAAAACAATAGAGCCCAAATGCTCTTTTGTTAGATCAAAATGATCTTGTTAAGTTGATCTTAGTCTAAAATTACATTAACGTATCCTTAACAAATGGTTAAGTTGATCTTAATCTAAAATTAGACCAACGTATCCTTAACAAACGTTTAAATTGATCTTAGTCTCAAATGAGATTAATGATCTTTAAACCCAAACCAAAACCCAAATCTAAGAAAATACGGATTTGGACTAATCCACGCCCTATGGGCGACAACATAAATTAGTCTCCGTATAGAATCCACGGGCAACTGAAAACAAAACAAACACACACGACACGAAGTGACCATCTGGAGAAGGAGAAAGTGGTTACCGCGATGCGGTAGCGTAATTAACTGCATGGGCTTGTGCCTGCAGAGAAGAGCATCCCCACAATTAAAAAACCCCTCACAATGAGGGGGAATCTGACGAAGTCTGCTACATCAGCCACATCCATCTAAACCTTCGATACATGGTGCCATAAATAAACTTGGCACCTTCGGAGAGGTGGACGGATAAATCCAAATAGCATCTGCCCCCAAAATTCAGGCAAGACGTTTGTCTTCCCGGTTTTCGGCGGAGAACAAAAACCACGTTAGAATAACTATCCTACAGCTGTAAACGATCATATACAACTTTACCTGTTCATTTCAGAATTACCTATTATCTTCTATTTCTTCTTTTGGGACATACCGAGCGCTAGTTCGCTGACGACATTCCTTTCTGTTTCTTTCTTTGGAATGTTCGTCAAGAGGATCGGACAATGAAGAGATAGAGCCGAGCCAGAAGGACTTGGACCAGCTTCCGGCACAGCCACATTAGTAGCTCCTTCCAGCCTGCACTTATTTTCAGTATGCCATTGTTTAGGCATTTGCTTTATATCATTGTATCCTTTTATTACAAACAATTGTATATAAAGTTGAATGTAAATAAAGTTGTTGTTCATTTTATTACTCTTGTCATTCTTGTTCATTTATATATTGCTTAATTATGCTTAACGTATTTATTTCATAGTAAATACTTTGCGGGCTTACCACGTCACCATTTTCATCTATTGGAAAGTGGGGCGTGACAGGTTTTGTTGGCGGCCCATGCAGGTCGGTTCTGCATGAAATCTTAAGCAATATATCACAAGAATTATAAGAATCGGCAACTATACATTCTTTACATTTCAAATTTCTTGAACCTATCCTACCCATTCCTTTTCTATCAAGGTAATGAATTCTCTAAACAACACCAGCACGAACGTCAACAGCAATACTCCACCGCCTACTCCACCACCTCCCCTTACCGTTGCACCTCCTATCAATGAGCAAACGTTACTTCTTGAGGCTATCGAGAGCCTTATTTCCCCAATATTTAACCTAATAAAAGAGAAAAGCTCTGTCTGAATTAAACGAGGTAGTGCCTCACGTTCTCTCCACGAGGGCGCCAGTGCTAGAGCCAATCTTTTAGGATTAAATCCTATGGTGGCGCCTTACATGCTCCTCACGCGGGCGCCAATGTGCAAAGCATAAAAAAATCTATTAAATAAGAGTTAGACTCTTATTGGCGCCGCACGTGCTCATCACGCGGGTGTTCTTCGCCGAAAGAACGCGACCGAGACGTTGGGACATCCGGGGTGAACTTCGAGGGCAGATGCTATTTGGTGCTATCTGTCCAACTCTCCGAAGATGCCAAATTGATTTATGACACCATGTATCGAAGGTTTAAACGGATGCGGCCGATGTAGCAGACTTCGTTAGATTCTCCCTCGTTGAGGAGTTTTTTGATTATGGGGACGCTCTTCCCTGCAGGCGCAAGCCCCTGCAGTTAATTACGCTACCGCATTGCGGTAACCACTTTCTCCTTCTCCAGATGGTCACTTTGTGTCGTGTGTGTTTGTTTTGTTTTTGGTTGCCCGTGGATTGTATACGGAGACTAATTTATGTTGTCTCCCGTAGGGCGTTGATTAGTCCAAATCCGTATTTTCTTAGATTTGGGTTTGGGTTGGGTTTAAGGATACATTAGTCTTATTTGAGACTAAAATCAACTTAAACGTTCGTTGAGGATACGTTAATCTAATTTTAGTCTAAGATCAACTCAACGGGATCGTTTAGATCCAACAAGAAAGTATTTGGCCTCTTTTGTTTAGTTTAGGGACATTGCGGTCGATTACCAATTTAAGGACATGGTGGTCCATCATTAGTTTAAGGACATTGCGGTCCAAAGTTAAGGACATCATAGTCCGTGGGTTTAAAGGGACCCCACAGTCCGAGGTTAAGGACATCATAGTCCATGGGCTTAAGGACCCCACAGTCTGTAGTTTAAAGACATCATAGTCTATAAAGTTTAAGGACATCATAGTCTATGAGTGTAAGGACCCCACAGTCCATGGAATGATTGGTTATCGGGACCCGTCACCTCTCTGAGGACGTTGAAGGATTACAACGACAAATATCAAAGGAGTGAAGAGATGTACCCTTGAAGCAAAGTTGATTGGGAAATCTGTAGTCCAATTTGGGAATAAGATCAATTAATTAGATTATGAGCACATGGGCTCAGTTATATCTGAATTGAGGACTTATGGCCAACTTGGGCTAAGTCCAATTATGTTTGAAATGTTGGACCCTTGTTTGGACAGTTGAACATTTTTCTGGGTTCAACCCCCCCATTATTTAGCAATGCTAAACAGGGGTTTGGGGCTCTGACAATATTTTGTCTTTGGTTGAGCACTAACCATTCATTATAGCTCTGGACTTTACTTTGCATATCATATGAACTGATTAATTTTGAGGTTCAGTTGAGGGGGAGATTTGTCTCTGGAAAACTTAGTCAATTTGGGCTAAACTTGGCTTTAGAATAGTGTTAAACACTAGAGGATACTTGGCGATCACGTGCTCCTACATGATGTGCTGAAAATAGTGTTAAACACTAAGGACAAAGCGTTTAAAGTAGTGTTAAATACTAAAATTGAATTGGTCACGTGGGGTCACGTGAGGCATCTGAAGATGGGGCCAGACTTCCTTTATTTTGTTCTCAGAATATTCAAATAAGTGTTAAACACTTTTAGTCTTTGAAATCATCACGTGTGGACACGTGACACAATGCCTCTGCGTTGGGCATCCATTCCTCTATCTTCCCCTATTTTATTCTTTTGAAAAGGGTATTTGTCAGGGGTCATGTGAGGCGCCCTAGATCAGTACTGCCTTTGGCTTTATTCCCTTTAGTTTTAAGGGTCACGTGGGAGCACGTGAGGCATTGCCTCTGGGCTAATTCCTTCTTATTTTGAGGAGTCCATTAAAGGGTCACGTGGGGACACGTGAGCATACCTTATTCATTTTTTTTGTTCGTTGGGATGAAAGGTCACGTGTTACCACGTGATCATGTTGGATACTTAATCTTTTACGTGCATGGAAAGCTTCAAGTCTCTTGCTATAAGAATTAAATTCTCTGTAAGGTTAAACCCTAATTCTGTTTAGAGGAATTAAATTCACATGTATATGGAAGAATTAAATTCTTATGTAGGGTTAAACCCTAGTTTCATTTGGAGGAATTAAATTCCTTTGAATTTGGAAGAATTAAATTCTTATGTAAGGTTAAACCCTATTTTCATTTGGAGGAATTAAATTCCTATGAATTTGGGGGAATTAAATTCCTTAAACTCAATTCTCCCTCTAAGTTTTGGATCTGCAAGGCAGAATCTCCCCGATGAGAATTAAATTCTCAACTTGTGGGAGATCTGCTTCTGCAGATCTTCAACCGAAGGAAGAACTAAGTTCTTATTCAGAAGAGTTAGACTCTTAATTTGAGAATTAAATTCTCTTTTGTTTTATAGAGCTTAGATATCTTTCCCCTTTCTCACCTAGGGTTTCTTTTCTCTTCTGAAGAAATCTTCTTTTCTCTCTGGAGAATTAAATTCTCTTCTTTTTTCTCTCTGTTGTTGTATTTTTCTCCCCAAAAAAGATCTATCTCTTCTCTTCTTGGCTCCTATTTATAAGAGAGAAAAAAGAATCAGTTTGTTTAGTCAATCTTTCATTAAAAGATTTTAATTGATTTTGTAACCAATATGATCTTTTAGATCACTCGGTGAATTTATAAGAGAGAAAAAAGAATCAGTTTGTTTAGTCAATCTTTCATTAAAAGATTTTAATTGATTTTGTAACCAATATGATCTTTTAGATCACTCGGTGAATTTTATTCACCATTGGATTTTTAATCCAAAAGATCTTTTATTTGTTATTCCTGGCAAATTTTAGAGAAATCTTTCCTTGTATAGAATCTTTCTATAAATTGGTGATCTTTAATCACCATTAGATTTTTAATCCAACGGTGCTCCACTTTACAGAGCACTATCCTTTTTGTTTGGAAAGATCTAAAATATTTTTCCTGTTGGGGTCTTTAATTTCCCTTAATTAGAATTTAATTTTATTAGTTCAGAAGGATTAAGAGCCTATCACGTGTTGGCACGTGACCCCACTGTTTGATCATTTAAATAGAATTTAATTCTATTAATTAAAGAGCTTAGGAACCCATCACGTGTTGACACGTGACCCCCTGATTAAACATTCTATCCAGAATTTAATTCTGCTGTTTTGCATAACTAAGGAATCATCACGTGTCAGCACGTGACCCTTGGTCACGTGTAGACACGTAATGCCCCATTGGGATCTTTCCTTGCTATTTTATTATGCCTTGTAATTCCTTCAGTGGGTTTTTAAAGGCCCATCACGTGTGGGCACGTGACTCCTGTTGATTAGAATTCAATTATCTTATAACAGAGTCTCCAGGAAACCATCACGTGTCAGCACGTGACCCTTGGTCACGTGTGAGCACGTGATGCCCCATTGGGGTTTTTCCTGATATTTTATGAGGGAAAAAATGCCTCCATAGCGTTGTTCTCACGTGTTTGCACGTGAGTGCAACGTTGTCATTTTTTGTGACCGTTGGATCTGCCTAGGGAGGGGGGTAGATGAACCGTTTCCCATCACATCCTATAAATGCAGGGGTTCCTTCAGAAGCGCCTCCACTTTTTCCATCTTCTTCCTTGCTCGTTTTCCTCTGAGAATTTAATTATCTTTCCTAGAGCTCAGTTCTCTGTTTCAAAAATTTCCAGAGTTTAACTCTGTCAACAAAAGATTTCCTTTTTCAGGTAAGGATCTTGAACGGCTGAAGAACTTCTTGTAGAAATTTTCTTTGGATTTTAAATCCACACCAAGGGTTTTTCCTTTTAACAAGAACCCATCTTTCTAAGTTCTTTAAAATAATGTCCAACCTTTAAATAATAAACTCCTTTTGTTAGGGCTTCTCAGATCTCAAGGATCGATGGTGATACTTGTATTCTCTCTGGAATTTAATTCCGTTCCAAAGAGCTTTAGCTCTGAAAAATGTTTTCTGGGAATTTAATTCTTCTATTCAAAAGGAATTTAATTTCTCTAAAGCACTCAGTTCTTCACAGAGAACTTCTTGGGATTTTCTTGCCCTGAGTTGTTCTTTGCAAAAATGCTTTCAGGGAGACCCTTCATGATTTGTATAGAGTTCTGCAGTGGTTTTTCTCCTTGGGGAATGTGTAGAGTTGTTTGCAATCCACTGTTCATTTATTGGGAATCTTCCTTTTATTCCCATAATGATTACCCTGCCTCATCATTAGTGAGCCGACATTTTGATTTTGTGGGGCCCCTGTGTTTTGTAACCAATGGTCCCATAAAATAAGTTGTTTATCGTTTTCTTCCACTGTCCTTTATATATATATATATATATATATATATATATATATATATATATAAATATATATACACGTGTGGGCTTCATTACCAGTTTCCTTTTATCTATTTCAGGAACAATGGCTTATCTTCCGTACTTCCCTTTCACCGCCTTTCCTCAGTCACCGTCCGATGAAGAGGTGATAGCGATGATTAGAACTCACGACCCTAATTGCACCAACTTGCTTTTATGGGGGACCTGGTATGGGCACATCATTCGGGGCCGCCGCAGCTTTCTTTGCGAGATACCAACGGAGCCTACCTACCCATTTTTTCCGATGGAGCGTCCACGGACCGCCTGTGCTGTGGAGATGTTGAACTGGACCCCTACAGAACGGCTCGAGCCGTCGACAACTGGGATTCCAAACCACCCTGTTCCAGCTATTGACATCGTATCTGCCAAGGTGAAGCCCCCCCTGGGGACAGGTTTACAAAATAGGGCTTACTCCTCGTTAACCCACGGGTTACCTTCTCTGGTCTCGTTATATCATGTCTGCCCATCTTGCGTGATTGCAGAGGGTCGGGCTCTATCAGGTGGTGTACGCGTCTCTCTTCCACTATCAGTCCCCCCTTGTCTGGTGGGTTAAGGCTTTCTTAAATCAATGGAATCTTCCAACCAACACTTTCTTGCTAAGGGACCGCGAAGTTTCAATTTCTCTAGAAGAGTTTCATGAGATCTCGGGGTTGCCGATCAGGGGGACGCACTATGAAGAACTGCTGCCTCCTGATGAGTATGTTTTCGAAACTGAGCCTGCTATGCTTGACGGCCTGTCGACTGAAAATGTCGTCCGCCACAAGCACCCAAGTCTAATCAAGACTCTGGGCATTTTTGAGAAGCTATTCACAGAGTCAGAGGAGCAAGGCGTCACTTTCAAAAGCTTTATTGCCTGCTTCCTTCGCGGAGACGTTCTATCAAAGACGGCTCCGAAGTTTGCGAGTATCAACGACCCCTTCGGGTTCGGTTTAAATAAGCTACCGGCTAAAGAAGAGGATTTTCCGCAGTTCTACATTCCAATCCTGTCGGCTGTACCTTTTGAGTCGATCGCAGCTCCTGGCATAGACGAAGAGACTTTCTTTGTGGGTTTTATCAGCATCTGGCTCAGCTGGTTCGTCATTCCAATGCACCGTTGATTCATGCGAGCTTCAGTCATTTACCCTGCTCATCGCATCGCTGGAAGGACGCGACTAGCCGTGGGCATTGCGGGGCTATCGAATCTGTATCATGGGCTAAGCGCTGCAGCCAATACCTCAACACCAGGCGTGAACGTATTGAGTTTCTCTCTTCATTACTTTACGTCATGGATTGAGATGCATGTGCTAGGGGCATTTGCCGCGCATCAGAGACCCAGCTTTTTTGATGCCTAGACTTTTCAGCGGCTTATGAGGTTGGTGGACGCCTCTGCTCCTGATCCGACTCAATCCGGAGCTATTCGTGTGCTGCTTAGTCCCTATGCCAATTCGGGCCGGATGGTATTCAACGATCGAGTCCTCTCTGCTCCTTCAGGACCGACTCAACAACTTTGTGATTCGTCGAAAGAGGGAGCACCCTTCCTGAAGCCCAAGGAAGCCATGCACTTATATTCGATCAGACCGAGTTATCTGGTGTTTCGTCAAAACGGTGCGGCCCTTTTTATGCGGTATAACCCATACCGCTTTGCTCGGCAACTGGGATATGACCAAGGTGTCCCTTTTGAGCCGTTTACAGTAGAGCCCAGCCCGTCGTCGGAAGTTGTTCGTGACGCCGCTCATCACTTCATGCGGATGAACACCAGCTCTCGCTTCGTGATTCCTGAGGCAGACTACATTCCTCAATGTGTGGGGGCTTTCACGGGCTGGTACCTCCACCGAGTCAGTCCTATTATTGTTGAGGAGAGGAGGATGCTCCTTGGATATAGGGTTCCCACTCCGATCCAGGTTACGGGAGTCCCGCCGCGACCGCGGGCAGTGGTTCTCCCTCCCCTGAGAGATGCTGGTGTTGTGCTTATTCCTGAGACTGCGGAAGTGGATCTAACTCCCACAGCTAGTATGCTGCCGCGCACTAGAGATCAATCAAGGGCCAACAGGGCGTCAGTAGCAGTATCATCAGCTACGGCGTCAGCAATGGCCGTGTCGTCATCGGTAGCACCACCGAGATAGGATATTGAAGGCGAAGTGGGTTAACGTCGCACTAAAACACCGAGGGGAAAGAGGCGATCGTCTTCTGCAGTTAGTTCTGGGTCCAAGAGACGAAAAAAGATGGTCACCAATCTGCTCGACTTTTTAGTGGAATCAGAGCATATCCTTCAAGATGAGCTAATAGCCACGCAAGAGCCGGATGGTGGTCTTCTTTTTCCCGGTTCATCTGCCGAGGAAGCCGCGCAATTAGCTAAGGCTATAAGACGCTCCCAGGATGAAGCTGAGTATGTAAGGGTTCCGAAGAGGCCTTATCCTACCGTCATCTTCTACGAAAATCCTCCATTGATAAGGCGAATATTTATAGGTCCTCTAAAGGAGGGAGGCGAGAGAGCCCTTAAGCAGCCCATCTCGGTTGACGCTGAAGACGCGCTGTCGTTGTGGACTGGCGGCCACGAGTCTACCCTTGAGCCCCGACGAGCATACCTCCTCAGGAAGGAACGTCGGCTTGAAAAAGCCATATTACAAGCTCCTTTGCGCATTGGTACATTTATATTTCCCTTTTTTGTAGTATTTTGCACTGCTTTATATGTATACATCCTTATCCTCGTGAAAACTTTGAAGGGACTTCGGCAATGGCAGAGGATCTGAGTTCGAGTTGCGCCTTGACTATGGACTCCACAAATATCCCCGATGAGACACTAATAAGTGTGGAGGGGGTCGATACAAATGTTGTTCCTGCCACGGAGCTCCCCTCGGTGACTCCCGTTCCCCAGGTGCTTGCTCCTCCGGCAGAGGCATCATCATTGGCCGTGGATTCCATGGATCTTTCTGGGGATGGCCCGACTATGGGACAGGTGGTCGAGGTCACCGTCCTTTTATTGGATCCTGCAGCGATGGCCACTGCACCCCAATCAGAAGTTATTATACTGGCCCATGTCCTCGATGAGGTGCCTGGGGGCGTGGAGGAAGCCGCCGAAGCTGCGAAAGCAGCCTTCTATATTTTATATTAATAATCTCTCCATTATCTGAACCTTTTCTGCCTTTTTAGAATTGCGCGGGTTGGCGACGTCTATCGCTGATCCGTCTCCCAGGAAATCTTTTCAACGTCTGCTAAAGATGGTCGCTCCGTAGGCAATGTCCCCTCAACGCATCATCCTATCTTCCGGGCAAGGTTAGTGTTGTTCGCCTCCTTCACGGCATTATCATTATTCCATATAACGATACTGATGCCTTCTCCAGTCCTGGAGGCCGATGATGAAGTTGAGATTCTTGATGGGCCTGGGGAGCCTTCAGACCCTTCTTGCATGACCGTGGGTAAGTAAAGTTTCAACGTTGTTCCATCTGCTCTTTGCTTGCAATTCTCGCTGATTGTTTATAAATCATAACAGCTTTGCCGGTTCTTACCATGCTGGAATCTCGCATCGTCATGCCACCCGGCCCCTATGCTCTACGTGCTTCGGAACGGATGGCAAAGCTAAGCCTTCATTCTTTATCGGCTTAATTGAAGACCTTCGTGCTGGCAGTCTGATCACGGCCGAATCATTTGCCGCTGAAGCCAACGGTTCTCTTCCCTTTCTTGCTACTTACCATAGTGAAACATTGGTGCAAGTCTGGGTTGAGTTTTGTCGTCAGGTGGAGGCTTGCTTGCATAGTCTTGAATGTACACGCCTTCCTTCAGAGGTTGTGGCTGCAAAGGCGAGCTTACAGGGGCTGATTGAGCGGTGCGCTGCGAACATGCTATCATGCGAGAATAGGCTCAGCCGAAAGTTTTCGGAGAGGGAGATGGCTTCTAAAGCGCTGAGGGAACTTCAAGCTAATCTTACGGCCAAAGACCACTCGGGCATATGATCTTTGGCGGGTGCTTCAAGAAGCTATCAGGAAGGTGGTAACCATTGATAAAGCCGTCATTTACACTCGCGAAAGGGTCGAAGCTCATAAGGTTACCGAAAAGGAGCTTGAAAGTCGGTTTGCCTCGTACCAGGTGTTCATACCATAATATTGCATTATTATATTCCCTATTCTTATGTATTTTACAAATAAACAGGTGCTTTTGACCCATGTCTGCTACATAGTACAGGTTACAGGTTCTCGAAGCTAAAACAGTGAAAAGGATAAAAAGACGATGCAAAAGAGAGAGTTTGACCAACAAACAGAAGGATCTTGATCAAGCCTACATGAAGATCAGTTCACAAAGTACAAGGCAAAGCAAGGTCCAAGATCGTGAAGCCACGGTTAAAGTCCACCACAATTGTTCACTGGAAAATCTGGAAGAGAACCAGAAGCTATTCTAAGAAAAGACCTACAGAAACAGGAAGTAAAAGTCACAGCAATCAGCCCAAGAAAAACCAGAAGACAAATCCACCATTGGGCCGCGGAACCGCGGCCCAACCCCTGCTGCGGCCGTGGTTCCGCGGCCGTATAGAGCCCGGAGAAGTGGAAAATTTTACCATAATTCAATGTGGCGTTGACTGGTCTTCCTAGGGGTATTTTGGTAAATGCAGACATGCGAAAATTGTAAACCTAGGGTTTTCTATGTCCTATAAATAGAAGCCCAAATCATTGTATTAGGCTATGCCTCCCTTCATTAATAAAATTCAGATTTCTTTTGGAGAGCATCAGTTTGTAAGTTCTTTATTTTTTGCCCTAGGTTAAATTTCTATTCTTGCCCTAGTTAAATTTAATTCCTTGCCCTAGTTAGATCTTTTATTCTCTGCCCTAGATAAATGTTCTTCAATTCCCTAATGAGCGAGTAGTCTCCTCGCTTGTTAGGGTTAGATTTGGGGAAGGTTTGAGAGATGAAGATCTCTCACCCCTTTCTTGCCCATCATATATAATTAATAGGACTCTATGCATACATGCACATACCGCTCCCTGCGGCACCCTATCCCTCGAGGTAGCGGTGATACCGTAGTATAAAGGCCCGGTTGTGATTGTTTTCCATGGAGGTTAGGGTAAGGATTGATAAAGGAAGGACAAGAACCTAGAGGAAGAAACATCTTTCCAAATGATTCTAATTCCCTTTATTAATAATTACCATAACTCCTAATAAGATCTTAATATGGGTATAGAAAGCGGTGAGATTTATAAACTTTCCAAACTTAACCTAGACCTAACCCTAGCAAGATTTAGATCTAGATTAATTCAGTTTTTAGATTAAATCAATCCGACACCCATCGGAATTAACTCGTAAGAGCGATTAAGAAATTCACAACATCCCTGTGGACCGACCCGTACTCACCGGCTAGCTGCAAAGCGACGCCGTTCTTGATTGTGGTTTAGAAATATTTTTGAGACGAATCAAATGGCGCTGTTGCCGGGGATGGCGTAAAAATTTCCTTTTTGTAATTTCGGGTTAATATAAAATATAAAAATCATAAAAATTGAAAAATTGAAAAAAAATATAAAAATTCTATCATCTTTTATTTTGTGAAGCGTATTTTTGGTGTGATTCTTTGCAGGATCGATAGATCTAAAAAATCCAGAGTGCGAAATAGAAAACGGGAGATCCATACAGAAGGAGATTTCAACAACAGAGCAACTGAAAAGATTTGGAGAACTGAACCATCCATCAGACCGCGGATCCGCCGCTAAATCCGTGCTCCGACCGCGGAAGCGCTGCGCTCTCGTGACATCATCATTTACAAATTTTTCTCGGGAGCCGAGCCTCTCAATCAACCGCGGATCAGCGGCAATAACCCCCATTGGGCGGCGGATCAGCGGTAGAAAGCTGTCGTCATCGCGCAAAATTTGCACTGTTTGTTTCCCCTTTCTCTCTTCTGCAAATCCCCATATATCTTTTGTCAAATCTTCTGCAGGATTCTTTGCGCTTAAAAAAAACTTCCCCCTTCCAAATAACAAATCTTGTGCAGGATTCTTTGCGCCGCGCTAAAAATAAAAAAATTGATTGCAAGTGTTTTTTTTCTTTTCTGTTTTGCATATCTTTAATCGGACTTTAAGGGGATTTTGACCAATTCAGATTGGGTGGGGATTTCATCACCCTTCCCAGGACCCCATAATCACATAAAGCATTTGCATCGACCAATCTTTAATTAAAAAATACTAGACTCAGCCCTAAGGACTTCGAGCTCAATAGGACAGAGGACTAGTTATAGGCATCGGCCGTTAATCCTAACCTGACTTTGCGGTGTCTAGGCAAGTGTGTCTAAGGCTAGTGGTTACTTAATTAGGACCACTACTTGTAGTGGGGAGCCTCCCACTCACCTGGCACTTACCTGGCCGAAATTGGCGGTGAAGAGGCGGTTTGAGGTCCTATTTCTAGCCCTTTGGAACAGTTAGGAGCTGTCTAGCTGACCTAGGTGACCCTAGATCTAGGCCTGATTGTGCATTTCTGGTTGATTGCATCTGTGTCTAAGCCCTTTATCGAAAATCTTTTTTGCAAAAAGTTACAAATAAAAAAAAAGGAAATTTTTATAAAAAGACTTACAACTTTTGTCGCTAAGAAATCCGTGCACCCCAATCTTCTTTCTCTTCTCCCTTTTACATCATGGGTACCCCACCTCATAAATCTCTTGCCGAACTTTGGTATCCTGAACCTAATTTTGCCTCGTACGTCAATTGTTTCGGTCGATTTAAATACGATCCCTCCATACCCAAAATTTCTTTGAAAGATCAAATAGAAGCCTCTAGGAGAAACAGTTCGACATTGCAATCCACTTTGTGTCAACCATGTCAACCTTCACCACCTTCTTATGTTGACACCACTTTTTCGAGTCCTATTGTAACTCCTAAACCGATGTCTATTGCTGAGCATATTGCACAATCTCGTAGCCGATCTTTCACTCCTCTCCACACGTCCAGTTCTAGGGATCAACAAGTCCATTCACCTTTTTATCCAAATGTTGATCATATTCCGGTCCAACCATCCAATTCGTACCAGTCCTACCCGACTTTCGCACCTTCACTAGATATTACTTCTACACAGCCATTTGGGAGTTTCACGTATCAAAACCATTTCGAATCTTTTACCGAAACCCCTTCACAACCCATGTCTAGTTTGGAACAGTCGTTGGAAGCTTATATTTTAGCAACAAACAAAATGGTGAGGAATGTGGATGCGTCCATGGCCGCCCTTATGCAACCTAGTGAACCGGTAGCTAGTTTCCAACTAGCTCCAAAAATTCCAATGTATGAAGAGGCGGTTGGACAGAATGAGAATTTGAAAGGAGCGAGTGAGTTCTACACATTTCCAAATCAAATCTACACATACCTAATTGAAGCCCACAACTCCGGTTTTCCATTGATTGTCCCAAATGATTCACAAGTTGAAAATAAAACATCTAACGAGTTGTGTGATTTTGTAGTGCTTGATTTGCCAGATTGTGAAGAATCTCTTTCGAGTGAAACCACACCTAATCCTTTCGATCTTTACACCTCCAATCTAGAACCTGAATTGATAAATATCCATGCTTTTGATGAGGTGTCAGAAAAAATTGATTTTCACTTGATTGGGGATATAGACGCCGGGAATATTTTGGATGATGAACCCGTCGATTTGATTGAAATTTTATGTCCAATTCATCATCCCGAGTCATTAAATGTTTCTCCCGAACTTCATATGCGTCTTGATGATAATGGCATGGATAGGCTAAATTTTGAGGAGAATATTGAGGAAATTATTGAGGAGGAACCAGATTTGTTTGATGAGTCGGATTTCCCAATTCATCATGCCCCTTCCACTGATTGTGTACACCCTCCTGAATCTTTAACTGATACCCTTCCTCACTCACTTCCCTCCATCCTTATTCTGATCTTGCAAGAGACCGTTACGCTTTCATCTCCAATACCAAGTTAGACGTACCCATGTTTGCTCACGAATCTTGAGGGAATTAATCTCATTTTTCCGCGGTTTGATAGATTTGCACAATCGTTTTTTACACATCGGTTATTACAAATTGTGCTAATTTATACACTCCACCCCCACCCTCAAGTTCATATTCCCACTTTCTTTGGTTCTACTAGTCTTCCTTTAATGATGCCGAGTGTTGATGAATCACAATCCGATATTTTGAGTTCGATAATTTTCAATTGGACCTTCGATGACAGTTTCGAAGATATTTTTGCCGACGAACTCACATTCTTAAACGATACGAATTTTGTGATTAATCCACCTTCACTTGAAGAAGTAGAACCACTACCATTTCTTTTCCCCTCCCTCCATTCTTCTCCTCCACCGAGACCGTATACTGTTTCTATCTCGACACGGTCTCGTGTGCTTCTCATCACATTTCTCTACACCCCATTCTTTCACCAACTCTACCATTATCACGATAGAATTTTTGAATGGTTGGTGCTAACATTTGGCTTGTGTAAGGCCTTGCTTAAGTTTGGAGGGAACCTTGTTGTATATATATTTTGTTTTTTCTTTTAACAAAAAAAAAATAAAATAAAATAAAATTTGCAAATAAATAAACAGAGGAGTGCCGACATTCTCAACCCTCTTGGTGTAGCATGACAGTGAGGACACTGTCAAGTTTATGTTTGGGGGTATGCTCGGTAAGCCTTCTTCCTTCGCATTCATATATATATTTTTGCATTTGCATACATATTTTAAAACCCATAAAAATTGAAAAATTTCATAAATTATAAAAATTATTGTATTCAATTTTGGCCGTATTTGACTTGAGTTTGACAAATAGGTTAACTAGCTAAGAACAACTAGATCTTAGACTTAGTAAATTAAAAACCCTAAAAATAACCTTCCTTAAAGTTTAACGGTAGAAAGTATATGTCTTTGTAGTTTATTTAGAAATAGGCAAATTTTGAGTTCACTTCTTGGGCTAAGTCGAAACAAAGGAAAAGTATTGATATTTTTATTAGAATATAAGTTTGAAAAATAATTCCTAGCTTAAGTCTTGATTCTGAAAATGTATACCCTACAAATTGCACAATCACGCACCTTCAAACTTGGAATAGTAGAAGAGACCTTGAAATGCTCTTGTCTAAAGTCCTTAGTACGATGGAAAAAAAATATATACAAGTGTGAATAAAAAAAAATGAACACTGGTTTTTGTGATTACTTAAGGCTGCAAAAATAGAAAAATATTTAGCGAGAGTGCTTCATCACCTAGTGCCATAGACCAACTGGTTTGGGAGTCACTGCTAAAAAGCTTTAGGTGTTACAAGACTAGGAATTACGCTTTAAAGTGTAAACGCATTTTGTAATCGGTAGTTGGTACCTCAGGAAGTATTAACGGTCGCATGAAGGATGTGTAAGCAAAATTCAATTAAAAATTCACCAATTAATAAGTGCTTTGGACAACGGACAAGGGTATGATTGCTTGAATTGAATTTCCAAATGTAGGGGTGATTTATACACACATGTAGGGATGTGTAATTGGAGTTTAGACGAGAGAGAGAAATAAAGAATAGAACATGTATCTTTAGTAGAGTTGATAAAAATTCCTAAGTGGAGATGGAACCCTAGAAGGAAAATTTAAGAGATGCCAAAAGCTGAGTAGGTCTGCAGAACATATATAATCTTAAGTTAAATGATGAGGGAGTGTGAAGAATATGGGTGGATAATTTACGAGTCGAAGATAATAGAATTCCTTGTTAGAAAACCTAATTGGAAAATAAAAGTCAATAAGCCGAATTGATAGGATTTTGTGGGTAGTATCCGCTGAAAACCCTCAGGAGACAACACTCCTACTACTAGGGACACTGTTCATATCAGATTTTTGCATTTTCATACCGCCCAATTTTTATCACATTGCTTATCGGTAGGTACTCTTGAGCCGTGTTTGCTAGTCAATTGCAGGATACAGGTTCTCGGCTCTAAACGGTGAAATTCATGGGAAAACACGACAAAATCCGGGTTCCTGCCAACCACAGATAAAACACGGATCTCCGCTCTTTATCCGTCTGTTGCCACACACCAGTTTAAGAGACAAAATGGCAAATCAATGTCATTTTCATGAACAAGGCTCCAAGGCAACACAAGATCCAAGAAATCTACGCGGAGCTCAAGAAAATCATGGCAAAAAGATCCACATCCAATCACCTTTTGGTCTACTAAAATTCTGGAAGAAATGTGGAAGGATTATCAGAAAAAACATATGCCAAACTACAGACAACATCCGACCAGGGGGCCCCACAAAATCCGAGGAGTCAAATCCTCTATTAGGCCGCGGAACCGCGGCCTAAGCATGCTTAGGCCGCGGAACCGCGGCCGTACTGCCTCCTCGTCTGATGAAATTTCAGGGGTTTTTGTGTCTTTTCATGTAAAGGCAGAATGTTGCCCTAGATTTCCAGTTCCCTGCCTATAAATAGCTCAGAACCTTGTGAAGCCAAGGGGGCTTAATCTGGTATTTTTCTAGGTTTAGAATACTTGTTCTTCTTCCTCTTCTCATCTCTTCTCCATTGAAAAACTTGTAGTGAGCTTTTGTGAGTGAAGAATGATGAATAAAGAAGTTCATTTTATTATTATACTTGTCTTGCTCTTATGTTAATTGCTTGTAATTTTCATTTGTTAACTTAGTTGTTGTTATTTCTTGTTGTTTCTTTCTTTTCTCTTTTCCTTTATCCTTAAACAACCATGATGCTTACGCTTGATCCTTGCCAAGGTGAGGTCGCAAATAGCTAGTTGTTATCTTCTAACCTCTTTCTTTCTATCTTCCTCTTTTGTTTTCTTTTCTTTTCATTATGATGTGTGAGTAGTTTCCATACTTGTTAGGGTAGGATAAGGGAAGTTTGAGAGAAGGAAATCTTTCTCACTCTTTCCTTGCCCAACATCTTAAATCGACTCCCGTTAATTGAACCACAATCCGCTCCCTTCGGCTCCCTATCCTACACGATAGCGGTGATTCCGTAGTGAGACCGGTTGTGGTTGAATTAACCGGAGGTTATGGCTAAGAGCCAAGAACGGACGGACAAGCACCAAAAGGAAGAACTTAAGCGTTGGAAAGCCTAGCTTATACTCGCAAGTTCCTTCCCAGTCGTGCTAATCCCCGTTGTTGCCGATTATCGTAACATCGATATTAAGAGTGGCAACGAAAGAGGTGAGCGACTCCTAACTCAAACTAACCTAATCCTAACCCTAACAAGCTCTCTTTACATATCATTTTAACACTTAGTTAATCACAAACAAATCTGGACTTTCGGACTTAACTCGTTAAAACACATAGAAAAAGATTCCCATCTCCCTGCGGACGACCCGTACTCAACCGGCTAGCTACAAGCGAAACCGTTTTTATTGCGGTAATTAACTAAACTTGAACACGCAGAATCCCTACCAATCAGACACCTAGAGGTTTAACGGCTTGTTGCACGAGCTCAGTGCAATCACGATTCCCTGCGAAAGTGAGGTTAGGTTTTCTATCGAGAATAAAACTAAGTTTGCTCGAGGACGAGCAAAAGATAAGTTTGGGGGTATTTGTTCATACCATAATATTGCATTATTATATTCCCCATTCTTATGTATTTTACAAATAAACAGGTGCTTTTGACCCATGTCTGCTACATTGTACAGGTTACAGGTTCTCGAAGCTAAAACAGTGAAAAAGATAAAAGACGATACAAAAGCGAGACTTTGACCAACAAACAGAAAGATCTTGATCAAGCCTGCATGAAGATCAGTTCACAAAATACAAGGCAATGCAAGGTCCAAGATCGCGAAGCCACGATTAAAGTCCACCACAATTGTTCACTGGAAAATCTGGAAGAGAACCAGAAGCTATTCTAAGAAAAGACCTACAGAAACAGGAAGTAAAAGTCACCAGCAATCAGCCCAAGAAAAACCAGAAGACAAATCCACCATTGGGCCGTGGAACCGCGGCCCAACCCTTGCTGCGGCCACGGTTCCGCGGCCGTATAGAGCCCGGAGAAGTGGAAAATTTTACCATAATTCAATGTGGCGTTGACTGGTCTTCCTAGGGGTATTTTGGTAAATGCAGACAAGCGACAATTGTAATCCTAGGGTTTTCTATGTCCTATAAATAGAAGCCCAAATCATTGTATTAGGCTATGCCTCCCTTCATTAATAAAATTCAGATTTCTTTTGGAGAGCATCAATTTGTAAGTTCTTTATTTTCTGCCCTAGGTTAAATTTCTATTCTTACCCTAGTTAAATTTAATTCCTTGCCCTAGTTAGATCTTTTATTCTCTGCCCTAGATAAATGTTCTTCAATTCCCTAATGAGCGAGTAGTCTCCTCGCTTGTTAGGGTTAGATTTGGGGAAGGTTTGAGAGATGAAGATCTCTCACCCCTTTCTTGTCCATCATATATAATTAATAGGACTTTATGCATAAATGCACATACCGCTCCCTACGGCACCCTATCCCTCGAGGTAGCGGTGATACCGTAGTATAAAGGCCCGGTTGTGATTGTTTTCCATGGAGGTTAGGGTAAGGATTGATAAAGGAAGGACAAAAACCTAGAGGAAGAAACATCTTTCCAAATGATTCTAATTCCCTTTATTAATAATTACCATAACTCCTAATAAGATCTTAATATGGGTATAGAAAGCGGTGAGATTTATAGACTTTCCAAACTTAACCTAGACCTAACCCTAGCAAGATTTAGATCTAGATTAATTCAGTTTTTAGATTAAATCAATCTGACGCCCATCGGAATTAACTCGTAAGAGCGATTAGGAAATTCACAACATCCCTGTGGACCGACCCGTACTCACCGGCTAGCTGCAAAGTGACGCCGTTCTTGATTGCGGTTTAGAAATATTTTTGAGACGAATCAAATGGCGCCGTTGCCGGGGATAGCGTAAAAATTTCCTTTTTTTAATTTCGGGTTAATATAAAATATAAAAATCATAAAAATTGAAAATTTGAAAAAAATAAAAATAAAAATTCTATCATCTTTTATTTTGTGAAGGGTATTTTTGGTGTGAATCTTTGTAGGATCGACGGATCTAAAAAATCCAGAGTGCGAAATAGAAAACGGGAGATCCATACAGAAGGAGATTTCAACAATAGATTAACTGAAAAGATTTGGAGAACTGAACCATCCATCAGATCGCGGATCCGCCGCTAAATCCGTGCTACGACCGCGGAAGCGCTGCGCTCTCGTGACATCATCATTTACAATTTTTTCTCGGGAGCCGAGCCTCTCAATCAACCGCGGATCAGCAGCAATAACCCCCATTGGGCGACGGATCAGCGGCAGAAAGCTGTCGTCATCGCGTAAAATTTGCACTGTTTGTTTCCCCTTTCTCTCTTCTGCAAATCCCCATATATCTTTTGTCAAATCTTCTGCAGGAATCGTTGCGCTTAAAAAAAATCTTCCCCCTTCCAAATAACAAATCTTGTGCAGGATTCTTTGCGCCGCACTAAAAATAAAAAAATTGATTGCAAGTGATTTTTTTTTTTCTGTTTTGCATATCTTTAATCGGACATTATGGGGCTTTTGACCAATTCAGATTGGGTGGGGATTTCATCACCCTTCCCAGGACCCCAGAATCACATAAAGCATTTGCATTGACCAATCTTTAATTAAAAAATACTAGACTCAGCCCTAAGGACTTCGAGCTCAATAGGACAGAGGACTAGTTATAGGCATCGGCTGTTATTCCTAACCTGACTTTGCGGTGTCTAGGCAAGTGTGTCTAAGGCGAGTGGTTACTTAATTAGGACCACTACTTGTAGTGGGGAGCCTCCCACTCACCTGGCACTTACCTGGCCGAAATTGACGGTGAAGAGGCGGTTTGAGGTCCTATTTCTAGCCCTTTGGAACAGTTAGGAGCTGTCTAGCTGACCTAGGTGACCCTAGATCTAGGCCTGATTGTGCATTTCTGGTTGATTGCATTTGTGTCTAAGCCCTTTATCGAAAATCTTTTTTGCAAAAAGTTACAAATAAAAAAAAAGAAAATTTTTATAAAAAAGACTTGCAACTTTTGTCGCTAAGAAATCCGTGCACCCCAATCTTCTTTCTCTTCTCCCTTTTACATCATGGGTACCCCACCTCATAAATCTCTTGCCGAACTTTGGTATCCTGAACCTAACTTTGCCTCGTACGTCAATTGTTTCGGTCGATTTAAGGACGATCCCTCCATAAACGATAATAAATCATGAAGCCGAGGCACAGCGGAAAAAGGATGAACTGGCAAACCTATTAAATCGTCCGCCGGCTTGAAGAAATGTATATTTTTTTTATTCTTCTTTTGTACATACTCCTGAATGAGAGTATTTTTTTATTCTATCATAAATTGTACTTTGTATTCATTTTGATTCATAAATAAAAGACATATTTTGTTTCATGTTGGTGTGCCCCTTTTAGTAATTGCATTTTGTGGATAATCTATTTTGATCTCCTTGCAGGACAGCGATGGCTTAGGAGTCAGGGTTAGGATCTGCCTCCTAAGAATTTTCAACTTTATGAGCCGTGAGGGTCTAATAAAGAATTTTCTCCCTACAGGTCGAGAGGATCTCGTAGGTGTAATTTCTCCTCAAGAATCGTGAGGATTCCTAAGTTCGTTTTCTCTTGAGAGTCGTAAGGATCTCACAAAAGAGTTTTCTCCCTTACGAGTCGTGAGGACCCATAAGTGATTGTTTCCTTTATTGTGTGGAGAGTGTGACCTGTAGAAAATCTATGTTGACCTCCCCACGAAGCAACGATGGTTTGGGAGACAGGGTTAGGATCTGCCTCCTAAGACTTTTCAACTTTATGAGCCGTGAGGGTCTCATTAAGAATTTTCTCCCTACAGGTCGAGAGGATCTCGTAGGTGTAATTTCTCCTTATGAATCGTGAGGATTCCTAAGTGCGTTTTCTCTTGAGAATCGTAAGGATCTTGTTCATATCAGAATTTTGCATTATTATATCTCCCATTCTTAATCATATTACAAATAAATAGGTGCTTTTGATCCATGTCTGCTAAATACTTGCAGGTTACAGGTTCTCAGAACAATACAGTGAAATTCATGAAAAGCCGTTATAAATGTAAGACTACGACCAACAACAGATGAATCCGTATGATGCCGCCTACCAGTTCAAGGAACAAATGAAAATCAGTAGACGGTTTAATGCACAAAGCATAAGGGCAGCACAAGATTCAAGAATTCAATGCGAAGCTCACGGTAAAAGTCCACAACATTCTGCGCTATGAAAATCTGGAAGAAAATAGAAGAGTTTCTGTGGAACCAAGTGAAGAAAACAGAAGGCAAAAGCAACATGAAGTAACCCTAGAAGTTTGAGCCAGAGATCCCTCAATATGGCCGCGGAACCGCGGCCAGACATGGCTTTCTGCCGCGGAACCGCAGCCGTGCAGTGCACGTGTCGGTGGGTGTCGGTGCTTTGACTCGGCTTTCTTAGGGTAGTCTTGTAATTTCAAATGTGGATCAGATATAAAACCTAGGGTTTCTTCTATCTATAAATAGGAAAGCCAAAAGCCTAATTAGGCATGCCTCTTTTTATTTTCTTGATCAAAATTTTTAATTTCCTTTTAATCGTTGAGAGGTATCAATAAAGTAAGTTTTCTTTCTTTTGCATTTTTTATCTGAATTTTAATTCTTGCAATTTTTATCTGTTCTTTTATCTGCAATTTAGTTTTAAAATAAAAAATTATAAAAATGAATTCCTTTGTCAATTTCCTAATGAGTAAGTAATTCCTCACTTGTTAGCGTTAGGATAGGGAAGGTTTGAGGGAAGGAAATCTTTCTCACTCCTTTTCTTGCCCCTATAATTTTAATTAATACGTACTCTATTTAAATTAACCACACACCGCTCACTACGGCTCCCTATCCTACAAGATAGCGGTGATTTCCTAGTTAGACCGGTTGTGGTTGATTTAAATAGAGATTAGGGCTAAGAGTTAAGAAAGGACGGACAAGGACCAAAAGTAAGAAACTAAGTTTCTTCCTAGTCGTGTTAATCCCCTTTGTTGACTATTACCCTAACACCTATATTCTTAACTAGGGCAAAGAAAGCAGTGAGTAGAATCCCTTTTCCAAACTAACCTAATCCTAACCCTAGCAAGACTTTAAATTGATTGAATCTCATTCTTAGAATTTAAAACAAAACCTACCAAAAATAGGACTTAACTCGTTAGAACTTAAAGAAAGAGCACCATTTCCCTATGGACCGACCCGTACTCAACCGGCTAGCTACCAAGCGACACCGTCTTGATTGCGGTATTCTTAATTTGAAATTTTTAAACGCACGTACAAACCAGCATTTCAATCAAATGGCGCCGTTGCCGGGGAAACGGTAGTTATTTTCTTTTTGTAATTTCGGGTTAATTAAAATTGAAAAATATAAAAATTGAAAAAAAATCTGAAAAGAAAATCATCTTGTTCTTTTTGATCGGTTTTTGTGCGAATTGTGCAGGAACAAAAGACGGACTGATTCAGATCTAGAGCAAGCTCAGCGAACAATTCAACAAACAGAGGATTTGAACAGACAGAGGAGAACCATAACATTACACAAAAAAATCTCGGAGGCCTAAAAAAACTGAACCATCGCGGAACCGCGGTTAAAGGAGGTGTATGACCGCGGAACCGCGGTCAAATTGTTGACGTCAGCACTCAGATTTCTCTGTAAGTATTTTTGTCTTCTCTTCTACCCCCTGAACTCCACTGAAAAAAATTTCCTGTAGGGTTCTTTGCGCAAACTTCTTCTCCCTCTCCAATAAATTATTTTATGCAGGATCTTTGCGCCGCAAATAAAAAGAAAAAATTTTGGCAATTGTTTTAGATTTTGTGTGTTAATTACTTTGCATATTTAAAACGGAATCTAAGGGGCTATAACACCAATCCAGATTGGGTGGGGATTTCATTACCCTTCCTAAGACTCCAGAAATCACAAAAAGCATATGCATCACCCTCGAGTTAATTAAAAAATATCTAGACTCAGCCAATTAAGGATTGTCGCGCTCATTAGAACAGAGGAAGATTGTGGGCATTCGGTCGTTTATCTAAACCTGACTTTGTGGTGCATAGGCTAGACAAGTGAGAAAGGTAATTTTAAAAGGCCCGTCTTACGGTGATTCGTGAGCGGAACCCTCCTTTCTTCACTTGTGCTTACCTGGCCACAATTGGCGGTGAAGAGGCGATTTGAGAGATATCTCACAACTTGTTGCTTTGGACCAGTTAGGAGCAGTCTAGTTGACTTAGGAGACCCTAGCTTTAAGCTTGATTGTGCAAGCTTAAATTGTGACTGTTTAAAAGTGTGTCGTAGTTCCGTACAAAATCATTTGCAAAACTTTTTATAAAAAAACACAAAACAAATTTTTTTACAAAAACTTGCCATTTGTCGCTAGAATTCCATTGCACCCAACCTTCATTCACATTTCCTCATTGACATTTTCTTACCCTCACATTCTACGTTTGACTACACTACAACTCTTTTAGTGTATGTCCGGATGGACTAGGGACACTAGCGCCCGTTTAGTCCGTGTCTTGTTAGTCGCTACTGACGACGCGTTCGACTCCGAAGTCGAAACTCCCTCCACTTCTTTTTCATCTTTACCTTCATCTTCACATTCATCATCTTCTAAGGAGATGTCAGGATTCAATCCTAACAACCCTTTACCTACCTCGGGACTGATTCCACCTCAACTGGGTGCGAATAACCCACAACAAGCTCCTATTGAAGCGCCACAGCGAATCGCGCTCCAGAATCGTTTCTATCCTACTCGCTCCGCACTTCCTACTTGTCTTTCACTTCCGCCGGCAAATAGGGACAATTTCGAAATTAATCCCCACTTCATCAATATGTTGCCCAAATTTCACGGGCTGGAATCCGAAGATGCCTATATCTTCATTAACAAATTCCAGAATGTTTGAGCAATGATGAAGACCACCCAACTATCCGATGATGCTATAAGGCTACGAGTCATTCCCTTCACTTTATGTGACCTAGTTGAAAAGTGGCTATATAGTACTGCATCGAATTCTATAAACAGTTGGGAAGAGTTTGTTAAGGCATTTCTTAAAAAAATTTACCCACATCACAAGACTGCGAGAATTCACAATGAAATTAACCAATTTACCCAGCTTCCTTCCGAACCTTTTTGGAAGTGTTTCGAACGATTTAAAGACCTTCTTGTTCAGTGCCCTCATCACGGTATTGAAAGATGACAACTTTGCCAAACTTTATACGAAGGACTGAACCCAGCAACTAACCAGTTGCTGGAAACCATTTGTCAAGTTCACTTCCTAACCAAATCTGACAAGGAAGCTTGGCAATTTCTCGACGATCTTACTGAAAAAACACTTCAGTGGGAAAGCACTAGACAGACCACTTCGTCCACTTCATCTACTTCCGCTGGTCAGTCTGGGGCAGGTGTTCACCAACTTCATATGTCAATTGCAATGAAAGCCGAAATGGCCGCAATTACACGAAAATTAGAAGCAATTGAGCGCAAATTCTCATCACCTTCTCCTGCCCCCGCTTTCCCCCCCTCGCACTATATGCGCTTGTTGTTCGGATCCGTCCCATTTAACTGAAGAGTGTCCTTACAACCCACCTGCTCAAGGACAGGATCAAGTCAATACTGCCATTCAGCAAAGACAAAGAAATGATCCATACTCTTCAACTTACAATCCTTGTTGGAGGAACCACCCCAATTTTGCTTGGAATCAAAATCAACAACAATTCCAAGGCAACAATTTCCAGGGGCCTCCTCCTCAACAACAAGAACCTCAAAAAACTCAATATCAGCAACCATTCGAACCCCAACCTTACCAAAATCAAATGAACAATTTTGCACCAAACAACTCTTTTCCTCAAAACAATTTTGTCCAGCCAAATAACGATATGGTTTTCTCGCTAGAATGAAGTCCGGATGCATTTTTAAAACAATCTACTCAATCCTCAGCCAACATCCAGTCTTCCATTCAGTATTTGGTGCAACACACCGTATCACATGGGCAAAGTATCAAAACCATTGAAGCCCAAATTGCCCAACTGAATGCTGCTTTAAGCGAGCGAGAGAAGGGGAAGCTTCCATCTCAACCACTGCCAAATCCTGGTCACCCACAAAATGCACATGTTGCTCTTGAACAACAAAACCATAACGTGAGTGCCGTGACTACATTGAGATCTAGAAGGACGTTGCACAATAATGTTGGCACTAATGATGACACCCCGGCCGCCGCTTCTTCTTCTTCTTCTTCATCATCTTCATCTTCAGAGCCTGTTCTCCATTCTTCACAAGGCTCTACTTCTTCTACTACTCCGAACGGACCCACATCTCACTCCACAAAACACCAACACTGGGATCCGTTCCAACTCCACAATCTCCTCCACAAATATTGGACTCAACCAATTTTCAAAATGTTCCATTTCCAAACAGGTTGAGATCCAATAAACCAACTCCACAAATGGAGAAGATTGTGGAGTTATTTAAACAAGTTAGTATTAATATTCCCCTTTTGGATGCAATCCAACAAGTCTCTTCTTACGCTAAAATTTTGAAGGACTTATGCACCAAGAAGAGGAAATCACAGGTACCAAAGAAAGTTTTCTTGGTTAGTACAGTAAGTGATGCTCTTACCCAACTTTTACCTCAAAAACGAAATGACCCTGGCTGTCCTATAATTTTAATAACTATTGGGGATAAGAACATCAACCACGCATTATTGGATCTTGGTGCCAGTGTTAACCTGGTTCCTTATTCCGTATATGAGCAATTAGGCATTGGAGAGTTGAAACCCACACATTGTACTCTCCAAATGGCCGACCGATCCATCTCCCATCCTAGGGGTGAGTTAGAGGATGTGTTGATTAAAGTAGGGGACTTTATATTCCCCTTTGATTTCATTGTTATGGACACACAGCCTGTAGCTAACCCCCAGAGTCAAATTCTGGTGATACTCGGTCGACCATTCCTTGCAACTTCTAATGCGGTGATCAATTGTCGAAATGGTTCGATGAACTTATCTTTTGGAAACATGACAATTGAGCTCAACATTTTTAAGTTAGGGAATCAACCCTTCGAACCTAATGCTAATATACTTGATGTTTGCTCGATCCAAGAGATCACCCAGGAGGACTGTGAGCTCGAAAAATTTATGTTCGATAACAGCAATTTTGACGCCACTAGTGCGTTCCTCCTTGATTCTGATACTGCTTTCACGCTCGATAATGATTATGAGTGATTCACTTTCACGAATGATTTTGAACCATCGCCACCCGAATTTGAATCCTTTGAATTTTCGGATGAGTTAGCTGAACCATCCGACTCGGTTGCTTACACTCGTTTTGAACCTCTGTTGGAATCCTTCGAGTTTAAGACAATTTCATCGATTTTACCTTCAATTGTTTCTCCTCCAACACTCGAACTCAAGCTATTGCCGTCTCACCTTTAATATGCTTACTTAGGTGAGAATGAGACCCTTCCCATTATCATCTCGGCTTCTCTAGCCCCCGAGCAAGAGAAAGCTTTTTTAACGGTCTTACACGGCAATCGGCAAGCTTTTGGCTGGACTATGGCGGACATCAAGGGGATTAGTCCCCTAATAGTTGAACATCATATTCATATGATGGATGATGCCATGCCAACAAGGGATACACAGAGATGACTCAACCCAGTAATGAAGGAGGCTGTTAAAAAGGAGATCGTAAAATGTCTTGATAGTGGTATCATTTATCCTATCTCTGATTGCCAGTGGGTAAGCCCCATTCACGTTGTCCCAAAGAAATCGGGCATAACGGTCATAACTAATGAGGCGAATGAGTTAATACCTACTCGCACCCAAACTGGGTGGCGAGTATGCATCGATTATAGAAAACTCAACGCCCCGACACGGAAAGACCACTTTCCATTACCTTTTATTGACCAAATTCTAGAACGATTAGCTGGGCATGAATTTTATTGCTTTTTGGATGGCTACTATGGCTATAATCAAATTCCCATCGCCGAAAAGGATCAAGACAAGACCACATTCACTTGTCCTTTTGGTACGTTTGCTTACCGTCGCATGCCATTTGGGTTATACAATGCACCCGCTACTTTCCAGCGGTGTATGATGGGTATTTTTTCAGATATGGTGGAAAAATTCTTGGAGATCTTCATGGATGATTTCTCCATTTTCGGCGACTCCTTTGATGAATGTTTGTTACATCTCGACGCAGTCCTTACCCGTTGTAAGGATAAGAACCTCACTTTAAATTGGGAGAAGTGCCACTTTATGGTACGAGAAGGTATTGTCTTAGGACATATCATCTCGCAAAATGGCATTGAGGTAGACAAAGCTAAGATTGAAGTCATTTCCTATTTGCCTCCTCCCAAATGCGTCCGAGACATTCGAGCCTTCCTTGGCCATGCCGGTTTCTACAGACGGTTCATCAAGGATTTTAGCAAGATAGCTAGACCCTTGACTCTTTTGTTTGCCAAGGACACTACTTTTGATTTCGACTTGAGCTGTATGAAGGCGTTCGAGTCTTTGAAAAACTCACTTACTTCCGCTCCCATTCTTTCGTCTCCTGACTGGACGCATCCATTTGAAATTATGTGCGATGCATCTGATTTCGCTATTGGTGTTGTCTTTGGACAACACATTAATAAGATGCCGCATGTAATTTATTACACTAGCCGAACCATAAACGAGGCCCAATTAAATTACACAACAACCGAGAAGGAATTCTTAGCTGTTATGTTTGCATTAGAAAAGTTCATGCCCTACTTAATCGGCTCTCCAGTCATCGTTTACACTGACCATTCAGCTCTTCGCCATCTTTTCGCGAAGAAGGACGCTAAATCTCAGCTGATACGTTGGATCCTCTTACTGCAAGAATTTGACCTTGTCATCAGAGACAAGAGAAGATGCGAAAACGTAGCCGCCGACCATCTTTCACGCCTCCCTTCTTCGCCGACGTTTCAATTCCCTATAAAAGACATTTTTCCAGATGAGTAGCTCTTGACTGTATCATGTGAACCTTGGTTCGCAGATATTGTGAATTATTTGGCTACCGGACTTATACCAAATGAATGGTCGAATCAGTACAGACTCCGACTCCTATCCCAAGTAAAACATTTTTACTTGGATGAACCTTATCTATTCAAATACTGTCCCGAACAAATTATTCGTCGGTGTGTCCCTGACAATGAGTTTAAAAGCGTGCTGTTATTCTTCCACGATCAAGCTTGTGGTGGGCATTTTGGCCCTAAAAAGACAGCCGAAAAGATCTTGCAGTGTGTTTCTACTGGCCACAACTTTTTAAAGACGTACATGATTACTGCAAGACATACTCCCGGTGCCAACACTTGGGCCGGATATCTAGGAGAAACGAAATGCCGCTCGAACCAATATTGGTTGTTGAAATTTTTGATGTTTGGGTGATAGATTTTATGGGACCGTTTCCCAATTATTTTGGAAACATGTATATTCTCCTCGCTGTTGATTATGTTTCAAAGTGGGTCGAGGCTGTGCCCAACCAGACTAATGACAACAAGGTTGTCATTAGGTTCCCCAAAGAAAACAATTTTTATCGGTTTGGGCACCCCCGCGCAATCATCAGCGATAATGGAACTCATTTCTGTAATAGGACTTTCGAGTCCTTAATGCGGAAATATTCTATTAATCACAAGCTATCAACGCCCTATCATCACCAAACTTGTGGGCAAGCCGAGATTTCAAATCGGCAAATTAAACAGATATTGGAGAAAACGGTTTCCAAAAACCGTAAAGATTGGTCTTCAAAACTTATTGATGCCCTTCGGCCATTTCGAACTGCCTATAAGACCGATCTTGGCATGTCTCCGTATAGGCTTGTTTATGGAAAGAATTGCCACCTTCCAGTTGAAATTGAGCATAGAGCATTTTGGGCGATAAAAGAGTTGAATCTATCTCTCGGAGACGCGGGCAGCCATAGAAAGCTGCAATTGAATGAATTAATCGAGCATCGGGATGAAGCTTACGAGAACGTTGTAGTCGTCAAAAACCGAACGAAGGTGTTTCACGATAAACACCTTATGCGCAAGACGTTCAAACCTGGTCAACAGGTTTTACTTTACGACACCCGGCTACATTTCCATTCCGCTGCCTATTCGAGGCAACCAGCTCCATCCCGGCAAGCTCAGATCTCGATGGAAAGGGCCATTTTGGTACGCACCGTATATCCGCAAGGTGCGGTCGATTTAGAGAATCCGGAGGACGGTGCACTATTTAAAGTGAATGGACATAGAACTAAACCGTTCCTCACCGCGGACCCTTCGGAGGAGCTCCTGCTGTTGCAGGAGCCGATTTACATTGACTGATCTTCTCCATATACTCCCAAATTTCGGTTATCCAGCCATAAACAGTGGAAACACTGTTTCAAATAAGTTTGGGGGTATGTACCACTTTTAAATATAAAACAAAATAAAAATAAAAAAATTATATAAAAAACTAAAAAAATCAAATTTTTGGGGGTATTTTTTGTAAATTTCCAGTTTTAATAAATAATAAAAAAATATATAAAAAATTTTGTTCACAAATAAATTCCTCTTTTTAAGAGGTCCTTTTTGCAAACCACCAAAAACCCCCTATAAAAGAAACCCGACCCCTCTACTGTTTTTACCAAACCCTAAGTATTCATCTCTCAAAACCCTAGCCGCCGCAGCAGCCAGAGCAAGGAGATCGCTTCATCCCGCCGCCTAACCGCCGCCAAACGCAGCATCTGACCGCTCTTCCGCCGCTACCTTCCTGAGTCGCCCTCTGAAATCTTCATAGGAGGTTTGCACTTCCTTTTCCCTCTCTGTAAAATCTCTATTTTTTAAATTAGTTTTCTGTGATGGCACCAACCCTGCAATTTGAGAGGGACTTTTCACAAATCTTTGCACACACGATCTACGGTAGCTATTTCGGTGAAAAGATCCGAAGGCGAGGGTGGAATTTCTTACTTTTTAACCATCCAAACTCTTTCGCGCTTCCGGATCTCGTCACCCGATTTTACGAGTGCATGGAGGATGGTTGCCTCTCACAACATGGTTACATTAGGCTAATTTGGGGTGATAGGGAGATAATAATCGATATAGACTTCATCTATGAAGTCACCTTAATTCCTAGACTACCTACCCATGACCAACACCTCTAATTCGAGGATTACTTACCTTTGATGGGTAATGACTGTTCGAGAAAGTCACGTAAGGGCATCCAGGCTAGAAGCCTCTTTACGAATGTATTGACTGTGTGCCGTTGGGCACAAAATAACATTTTTGGTAGTTCGCACAATACGTCATTTTTCACACCATCCTTTCATATCGTGCACACCTTGATGACTAGGTACCCAAGCTATGATATGTGCGCGGTATTACATCACTCCATTGGTGCGGGCAAGAGGGCTGCCGATTACCCATGCCCTATGTTGGTGACACAACTGTGTCGCCATTTCCTCCCTGTGGAGAAATTTGAGTTTTATATGCATGGAGGTATCCCCATTAGACTTCTTCTCGAGGGCGTATCATCGTCCTACACATGCTTAAATGATGTATGGTCACGCACTGAGCCGGCCGAGGACGTACCCGCCAAAACACCCAGCTCCAGCTCGACCGCAAGCGAGGAAGAGCTTACCCCTGCAGCACATGCACGTTTACTTAGGAGAGCCACTAGGGGGATAGACAGATTGATTGGGATGGTGACCAACCTGGATCAGCGAGTTACTGAAATAGAACACGGCATGACCACCCTGCTGGCGAGAGAGGAACGTTCCCGTTCACCTTCAAGGGGACGGCGAGGCCATGAGCAGTGAGGGCACTACTTTTGATAAGTTTGGGGGTGGAGATGGTTTGTAAATAGTTATCATTGTATTGCATATTTTTATTTTTTGTACATATTTGTTTCTTCTTTCTTTGCATATTTAATTCCGCATTGCATCTTTATATATATATATATATATATATATATATATATATATATATATATATATAAAATTAAAAATGAAAATAAAAAAATGATAAAAAAAATAAAAAAAATCAAATAAAAATTTTTAAAAAATGAAAAAAAAAGTTTTAAAAAAAATTGAAAAATTCAATTTTGTCCATATTTGACTTAAGTTCAACATGACGGTTGAATAGTAGGGAACAACTAGATCCTAAACTTAGTAAATTAAAAAGCCTAAAAATAACCTTTCTTAAAAGTTTAACTGTAGAAAATATATGTCCTTGTAGTTTATTTAGAAATAGGCAAATTTTGAGTTCAGTTCTTGGGCTAAGTCAAAATAAGGGAAGAGTATTGAAATTTTTATTTAAAGTGTAAGTCTGAAAAATAATTCCGAAGCTTAAATCTAAATTCTTAAAATATATACCCTACAATTTGCACAAACACGCACCTTGAAAGTTGGAATAGTAGAGGATACCTTGAAATGCTCTTGTCGAAAATCCTTAGTATGAAGGAAAATAAAAGTATAAACGTGAACAAAGAGATAAAAAAATGAACACCGGTTTTGTAATTAGTTAAGGCTGCATAAAAAATATAAATATATAGCGATGGTGCTTTATCACCTAGTGCCTTAGACCAACTGGTTTGGGAGTCACTGCTAAGCCTTAAGTATTACAAGATGAGGAATTACGCCTAAATGCGCAAGCATATTTTGTAGTCGGTCGTTTAGTATCTCAAGAAGTATTAATGGTCGCATGAAGGATGTGTGAGCAACTTCATCTAAAATTCACCAACTAAAAGTACTTTGGACGATGGACAAGAGTATGATAGCTTGAATTGAATTTCCAAGTGTAGGGGTGATACATACACACATGTAGGGGTATATGATTAGGGTTTGGATGAAAAATAGGAATGAAAGACAGGGCTTATACCTTCAGTAGAGATGATAAAAATTCCTAAGTTGAGATGGAACCTTAGAAGGAAAATTCAAAAGATACTGAAAGCTTAATAAATTTGCAGAACATATACGATCTTAAGTTAAATGATAAGTGAGTGTGAAAAATACGGGTTGATGATTTCTAAGTTGAAGATAATAGAATTTCTTGCTAGAATACTGCATTGAAAATGAAAGTCAACAGGCCAAATTGATTGGATTTTGTGGGTAGTATCCGCTGAAACCCCTCAGGAGACAACACTCCTCCTAGTAGGGACACCTAGGGGTTTAACGGCTTGTTGCACGAGCTCAGTGCAATCGCGTTCCCTACGAAAGCGAGGTTAGGATTTTTCAAGAATAAAATTGTATTTGCTCGGGACGAGCAAACGATAAGTTTGGGGGTATTTGTTCATATCAGAATTTTGCATTATTATATCGCCCATTCTTAATCATATTACAAATAAATAGGTGCTTTTGATCCATATCTGCTAAATAGTTGCAGGTTACAGGTTCTCAGAACAATACAATGAAATTCATGAAAAGACGTTACAAATGTGAGACTACGACCAACAATAGATGAATCCGTATGATACCGCCTACCAGTTCAAGGAACAAATGAAAATCAATAGACAGTTCAATGCACAAAGCACAAGGGCAGCACAAGATTCAAGAATTCAATGCGAAGCTCACGGTAAATGTCCACAACATTCTGCACTGTGAAAATCTGGAAGAAAATAGAAAAGCTTCTGTGGAACTAAGTGAAGAAAACAGAAGGCAAAAGCAACATGAAGCAACCCTAGAAGTTTGAGCCAGAGATCCCTCAATATGGCCGCGGAACCGCGGCCAAACATGGCATTCTGCCGCGGAACTACGGTCGTGCAGTGCACGTGTCGGTGCACGTGTCGGTGGGTGTCGGTGCTTTGACTCGGCTTTCTTATGATAGTCTTGTAATTTCAAATGTGGATCAGATGTAAAACCTAGCGTTTCTTCTAATTATAAATAGGAAAGCCGAAAGCCTAATTAGGCATGCCTCTTTTTATTTTCTAGATCAAAATTTTTAATTTCCTTGTAATCGTTGAGAGGTATCAATAAAGTAAGTTTTCTTTTTCTTGCATTTTTATCTGAATTTTAATTCTTGCAATTTTTATCTGTTCTTTTATCTGCAATTTAGAACTTAAAGAAAGAGCACCATTTCCCTGTGGACCGACCCGTACTCAACTGGCTAGCTACCAAGCGACACCGTCTTGATTGCGGTATTCTTAATTTGAAATTTTTAAACGCACGTACAAACCAGCATTTCAATCAGATCTCACAAAAGGGTTTTCTCCCTCACAAGTCGTGAGGACTCGTAAGTGATGGATGAGGTTGACATTATCCACATTTCACAGAGTTAAGAGTTGCCCTGGCCATTTCCCACGGGGTCAAGATTTACTTTAGTCGTGTTCTATGGGACCAGGATTTGCTTTGGATGCTTCCCACGGGGTCAGGATTGACATTAGCCGTGTTCCACAAGGACCAGGTTCCGCTCTGGACGCTTCCCACGGGGTCAGGATTGACATAAGCCGTGTTCCACGAAACCAGATTTGCTCTGGATACTTCCCATGGGATCAGGATTGACATTAGCCGTGTTCCATAAGGACCAGGTTCCGCTCTAGAAGCTTCCTACGTGGTCAGGATTGACATAAGCTGTGTTCTACGAAACCAGGATTTGCTCTGGATGCTTCCCACGGGGTCAAGATTGACATAAGCCGTGTTCCACAAGGACCAGGATCCGCTCTGGACGCTTCCCACGGGGTCAGGATTGACATAAGCCGTGTTCCACAAGGACCAGCTTCCGCTCTGGATGCTTCCCACGGGGTCAGGATTGACATAAGCCGTGTTCCACGAAACCAGGATTTGCTCTGGATGCTTCCCACAGGGTCAGGATTGATATAAGCCGTGTTTCGCAAGACCAGGATCTGCTCTGGATGCTTCCCACGGGGTCAGGATTGACATAAGTCGTGTTTCTCTAGACCAGGATTTGCTCTGTATGCTTCCCACGGGGTCAGGATTGACATAATCTGTGTTCCACAGGACCAGGAGGGGTTGACTCCCGATTGTCTGTGCATCGTCGAGTCATGGAATTGGGAACTTAGCCGCAGCTCCGATTTGTTGATGTTTCGTCTACTGTAATGAGGCAAATGTTGAGATGATCTCCACGCTGTCTGTAAACCATCGAGATGTGGCTTCTTTTCGGATGGAGCCTGGGAGGAAGATATGGTTCCCTCTTTGTTTGTGGCCCTGGATTGTATACAGGGATCGATGTGATCTCACTTGTAGGGCAAAAGGTTTCATTTTATATATTTTTATTTCCGCGATACTCTATCATTTCAGCTTTTATATCGCGAAAGTCGCGATTGCCCAATTATTTCGGCTATTTATTTTATTTACTCGCTGCTTTTTATTGCGACTTGCCCAATCATTTCGGCTATTTTGCTTACATACATTTTTACTAGCTGATTTGCAAGTTGCCCAATCATTTCAGCTATTTTGCTTGCATACATTTTTACTTGCTGATTTGCAAGTTGCCCAATCATTTCGGCTATTTCATATACATTTGTGGCTCGCTGGTTTTTCGCTGCGAGTTTTGAGATTTGACACCGATTTCGGCATCAGCATCGCTACAACTGGGATATTGCCAGGAGCGAATCATCATTTGCCTCTGTCGATGTCGAACAAAGGTGGCTTAGCAAACAGGGTTAGTGTAACGCCTTGAATAGTCGTTTTGGGGTTTTCCCGAAAATCGGTAAATATTTGGTATTTTTCCGTAAATCGTCATTATTGTTATTTTGCATTATAGGCCTATTTATACCTAATTTGGATAGGTAATTGCTAGTTTTTAGTAGCTAATGAGTTACTTATAAATTTCTGGTCATTTAAATTTTTTTCCCTATTATACTATTTTTAATATTATTTTAAGCTGTTAAAAAAACATTATATTAGCGATAAATACAAATTTGAATGGGATAATTTTAATCTATAGAACCATGACAATAAAAATCTAGTTAGTAATATAAATTTTTAGTATTTTATTTCAAGTTCTTATTAGTTATAATCGAAGGAAATTGAAATTTTAATTAATTGAACTAAAACTTGCAAATATGTTTTTGTGGGGGGCCTTTTTGCATAGAAATTTTTTGTTCACTCTCTCACAACCTTACCCCTCATTTTTGGCCGGCCCCACCACTGCTGAAACAGCCACTTTCCCCCCTCTTTTGGCTTCAACTCATGTGATGAAATTTGGTTGAAAATGGTTTAAAATATATTAATTTGTGTATAGTATACTTGGGAATGGTTGGCTTTGACTTTGGACAAATTTCACAACCCACTCACACCTCTCCCCATTCCTCCCCTCCCTGCTCAAAATTCTGCAGCAGCCCCATTCTTTTTTCCCCAAATTCTCCTTTTCATTTTGCCTCTAAATTCCATCAAAATCCAAGAAAAAACCAAAATTTTCTTCACAAATCCAAAGCAAACCCTTAATCCATCTCTTCTCACACCCAAATTGGTTTAAAACAAGGAGAAATATGGCATCTTGAGAGGCTAGAGCAACTTAGGGTTTGAGCTTGTGAGGTATAAATTCAATCTTTGGTTAATTTGTAGTTAAGTGTGCTAAATTAGAACTTGATGTGTTAATTTTGTTGTTAATTTCTAGTCTAGTTTTTTTAAAGTGAGTGGTTTGTTTTGAGCTAAGATTTTAGAAACCATTATTAGGTTAATTAAATTTATTTTGCTATCTAGTTGTTTGCTAACCTAAACTAAGAGGTTAATTTGCTTAAGTGGGTGTTAATTGATGTTAATTTAGTGTTTTCATGTATAGTGTGGATTTAGATTGCTAGTTAAAAAAAATCAAGAAAGGGTTTGATGTTGGAATTATGGTTTGATGCATTGTAAATGGGTTAAATTTAATTGTAGTGGCTTTCTAGTGGTTTAACTTGGGTGATTATGCTTGTTGTAGTCTTTTTCTCGCAAATCCGCGATGTTTGTACGAATTTGGAAATTCTTAGTGCTTACTAGGTTTTTATTAAAATTAAGTGGTGAATTATTTGTGATACCTTGATGATATTTTTAGCATATCCTACGACATTTAGGATGTGTGAATACGGAATTTTGTTTGATCGGGTTTTGTTTTGGCGGTTGGTCCGAAACGACAATTTTAGTTAAGGCTGTAGTGTTTTTCGTGTGTGTTCCGCGCACCTAGTGTACGTTGTGCCTAGCTTGTGAACGTTGATCTTTTCGTTTGGTGATTTGCGTCGTTTCATGATATGTAACCTTATGTTTTGTATGGTGCAAATTCCAGGATCGGTAGCGGAGACTTCGTACACGGCACGAAAAGGGAAAGCGCTGATAGGACATAGCTAGCTGGGGATTTCCGGTGAGTAGATGTATACATCTACGGGGAGAATCGTTTGGATGGCGCGATGCACCCGATAATTTAGAATTTCCAGTAATACCAGCTTGTTGCATGTAGTTCTTAGTTCCTATTTTACGGCACTGCATGACCTATATATCCATATTGTGTTAAATTCATCATATACAAACCATTGAAACCATTAAATGAGTTATGCGACACAGTAAATAATTGGCTTGCTTAATTCATTATAGTTAATTGTGCAACTTCATTTCATAGGACACTTGCACCATTACTAGGGTTTTATGCTGCACGAGCACTATTCATGCGAACACACACGCCTTGGTAATTGCTATGCCACAAACACTAGATAACTTATTTAAACCGGAATTTAGAATAATTTTCACTATATAAGACATATAAACTAGTACTAATATAGTAAATTCCGCAAGATAAACATGTAGAATTTCTAGTCATATGCATGTACCTCGTTACATCATTCGATCATACATAGTCTTTATGTCATATATTGCAGCTGTTGATACCATAGGCATTCATCATCATTGACATGCATACTTAGGGTACTTTCTTCTGGAGGATTTCAGTATTTGAGATTTATGAGATTTTGGAGAAACCACAAAGATTTAATAAAACTGATATCATTTTAAATGTGGCAAGTTGCGGTTTTCTCGTAACATGATATTTGTGTCGTCCACCATGAGTTTTCTGTTGGTTTTCGAGACCCGTTTCGAGGAGTTGGATGAACCGTCTCGGGTACATGGTGGGACCGGTAAGGTACCCCGGGGCAAGAAGTTCGAGTAGTAGACGATGAGCCTGGCAGGGGCGGACTACCCACCGGTGATTGTTGGCGCGGCGGATATCCAAAGGATACCGACCGTGGCCGTGAGTTGTTCAGATATTGATATTTTGAGATGGACCAGCCGGACGGCTGGGGCCGGGATATTGGATACAGATACTTTGGGACACTGAGATATTTATTTGAGGTGCCGATGCTGGGCACGGATTTCTGTTGATTTCATATGATATTTCCTCAGAGATTTCACAGAGATTTTCCTAAGATGAAAATAATGATTTCCTCATATCAGCATATTCAGATCTTGAGTTACATTGCACTCATGTCGCATACATGCTAGTACTTCATACTATAGAAATATTGTAGAATTGTGACACTTTGCGTACATGCATACGATAGTGTTTATAGATGATACATATTACTCACGAGTTGGTAACTCACCGCCGTTGTGCCACAAACTTTTTGCAGGTCCGATCCATCAGTACTGTTGCGGCGGACGCATTTCCTCCTTTTGCGTGGATTTAAGGATTTTTGCTCGTAGGTGGGTTATATGTTTATTTTGTTTTCCACCTTATACATTCATTGTATCTAGTGTACTCCATCTACTGTATCATCTACCAGTATTGTTGTTTATTGACTTAGAGACGAGACAGTGAGATTTGTGGGCATGTATATTGTTTCTTTGGGTCGCGCTCACTTGAGCCGACATGTTGCTTATTACTTGTGCTTTCTTTTGCTTATTTTGCATATTACTGATTTATATTGCGTGGGATTTGTGACCGCCTTGGGGCGAAGAGCTAGCTCCCGCTTGGGGATCCCGTATTTCATGTTATTCATATATATTCTTGTTGTACCCGTTTTAGGGGCCAGTATTTACAAAGGAGACTCTGCCGAAATTTTCGGAAAAATTTATGTTGCTTTTAAAAGGCTTGATATGACTTATTTGATAAATTCGCTTTCAATTGATTGGTTTTTCCTTCACTCTACTGCTTATTTGGTTTTGATTTCTAGGATTTGGCTAACTTAGATTACGTCCGCCTTGAGACGTTCGTAATTTAAGTGCCAGTCACATTCCCTACCTTTCGGGTCGTGACAGTTAGGATCCTGTCGACTAAGGCTTTTAACATTACGAGCCGTAAGGGTCTCATAAAGGTATTTCTCCCTATGAGTCGTGAGAATCTCGTAGGTGCGTTTTCTCCTTAAGAATCGTGAGGAGTCTTAAGTGTATAGTCTCTTATAAGTCGTAAGGATCTTACAAGAGTGCTTTTCTCCTTATAAGTCGAGAGGACTTAGAAGTGTCTCTTGCCATATGAGCATATCCTCAGTTTCTGGTGGGACTTTGTTAGGGAAATGTTTATTCGCGCCCGTGGATTGTATACAAGGGTCAATATTGAACCATTTGTAGGGCAATTCTGGAGGTTGTGATGGCTTAAGAACAGGTTCAGATCCCTGTAGCTTAAGGCTTTTGAATCCTATGAGCCGTGAGGGTCTCAAAGGGGGAATTCTCCCTACGAGTCGTGAGGATCTCGTAAGTGTAATTTCTCCTTAGGAATCGTGAGGATTCCTAAGTGTGTTTCTCATTTGTGAGTCGTAAGGATCTCACGCGGGTGGTTTCTCCTTACAGGGTCGAGAGGACATTGCAAGTGTCTTTTAACAAGATTGCGCCCTTTCGGGTTTTCACAAAACTCGCCGGTAGTCCTGCTGTTTTTACTCACGGAGCCCTCTCGGGTTTTCATCCGTGCCCATTTTGCTTATAGACATACCGTTTTCTTTTTTCTTTATTATTATTATTATTATTATTATTTGTCAGCCTTGGGAGGCCGCAGTCCATAGTAGTTTATAGACGTCTCGGTCAACAGCTAGTTTTTGGACATAGCGGTCCATCGTTAGTTTAAGAACGTTTCGGTCCTAAAGCAGGCTACTACTTATAGAATTTGGTCTTAGGAAGATAGAGAGAGGACATACGCGTCGTCATCTATCGTTGACCTAGGCCGTGACTCGTCAGGCGTAGTATTTTTTCAGGAAGCGACTGTTTATTGGCCTGAAAGGTCTTTCACCATACATGTCCATGAGTAGATAGGCTCCACCCTGGTAAACTTTGTCTATGATATACGGGCCTTCATAGTTCGGCTCGAATTTCCCCCACTTGGCACGATTGGGGATCATAGGTCTTTTGACCACTAGCACGAGTTCGCCTTGGCGGAATGTCCTCGGCCTAGTTAATCTCTCGTATGAGCGCGTCATCTTTACTTTATAAGCCTCCAGATTTTTTTGCGCCATGAACCGGGTTTCATCAAGGGCATCGAGTTCCTCAAGCCGAAGGTAAGCATTTTTTTCGTCTGTTAGCTCGTAGAGAACCGCCACTCGTAGAGAGGGTAACTCTATCTCGAGAGGGAGTACCACTTCTGTGCCGAATACTAATGCATCCGGCGTTGTGTTCGTGGTTGTTTTGAACGTAGTTCAATATGCCCAGAGAGCTTCATGCAGTTTCTCATGCCAGTCCTTCTTATTTCGAGACACCGTCTTTCTCACGATCTTCGTCAAGGTCTTGTTGAAAGCCTCAGCTAGACCATTAGCTCGGGGTTTATAGACCGAAGAGTACCTCCAGTCTATGTTATGATGTTGTGCGAAGCGGATGATTTTGTGGCTTCTATAGGCTGGCCCGTTATCGGAGATAATCCGTCGCGGAGTGCCAAACCGATAAATGACGTGTGTTTTGAAGAAATAGAGGATATTCTCCGTCTTCGCTTCCCTCAGCGGTACTGCTTCTGCCCATTTGGAGAAGTAATCAGTTGTCGCCAAAATGAATCGATGTCCTCTGGACGATGCAAGTTCGATGGGCCCGATTATGTCAGTTCCCCACATTACGAATGGCCAGCTAGCCACCGTTGGATGTAGCGGATTTGGATGCTGATGGATAAAATCCCCGAGAATTTGGCACGAGTGGCACTGCTTCGCATATTCTAAACAGTCTTGGATCATCGTGGGCCAATAGTAGCCCATCCTTTTGATCTTCAATTTCATCTTCGGCCCGTCTTGGTGAAAACCGCAGAGTCCGTCGTGAGTTTCTTGGACGACTATCCTTGCTTCTTCCGGTCCCAGGCATCTTAACCACAGAGAATCAAATGATCTCTTATACAGAGTATCATTAACAAAGGCAAAAGACAGAGCTTGTTTCATGAGCTGATGTCTTGAGGATGCATCTTCAGGCGTTCGACGGGATTTGAAGTAGTCTATAAAGACTTCTCTCCAATCTATAGCCTTTTCCTGGTCTTTTATTTGTAGGGCCGTTTGCTCGGTAGCTCCTTTTTCTCCGGACGACTCCGGAGATATTTCTGCCGGTGCAAGAACCCGACGGCTTTGCACAACGATCCTTACGTCATCGAGGTCCTCATCGGTCAGTTCTTTAGCGAGCTTGGCTAATGCATCCGCTTTGCTGTTTTCCGCATGCGGTATACTTTCCAGCATGTAGGAGGGAATTTGAATCAGTAACTGCAACACTCTCTCGCCGTACTTCACCAGCTCTGGCTTGCACGTTTGATAGTCGCCGTTTACGTGGCTAACGATCAGCTGGGAGTCTCCGTATATAAGGAGGTTTTCAATTCCCATGTCGACGGCGATCTCAATACCTGCTATCAAAGCTTCAAATTCGGCTTCGTTGTTCGTCCTCGGCTCTATTAAGGAGAAGGCAAAGCGCATTATCCCCCTTGTGGAGTCACGAAGATGAGGCTTACTCCTGATTTGATTATGGGGGTGTTTTGCTTGCGTTTCTTCATGGAAGATGCTCCATCGAAATAAAGTTCCCACTGGGTATCATTCTCTCTTCTCTCTCCGTCGATCGTGTCAAACGCGTGCTCGTCTGGCAATTCGCAGTTCAAAGAAGAGTCGGCAGGTATCGGATGCTCAGCGAGGAAGTCGGCGATGGCCTGGCCTTTCACTGCCTTGAGGGGACGATAAATTATCGAGAACTCCATCAAGAGCAGGGCCCATTTAGCGAGCCGTCCCATTAATATAGCTTTTGACATCAAATATTTGAGAGGATCCACCTTTGATATGAGATGGACCTCATGTGCCAACGCATAGTGTCTGAGCTTCGTTATCGCGAAGATCAACGCCAGGCAGTGTTTCTCAGTGGGGGGGTAGTTGTTTTCTGACCCCAGGAGAACTCAACTCAAATAGTAGAGGGCTCTCTCCTTCCCTTGGTCGTTCTCTTATGCCCATAAAGCGCCTAAGGAACCATCGAGAGCTGTTGTATACAGGACGAGAGGCTTTCCTTTAACGGGAACGGCCAATACTGGCGGATTCTGCAGGTATTGCTTGATTTCGTCCAGTGTGCTTTGGCATTTGTGATCCCAGACGAACGGGGTTCCCTTTTTCATTAGGTGACTGTAAGGACGGCACTTTCCCGAGAGATTGGCTATAAATCGCCGGATATACGCAAGCTTCCCTTGGAGAGACTGCATTTGCTTGAGAGTTCTTGGCGGAGGCATTTCCATGATTGCTTTGATCTTCGACGGGTCTATCTTGATGCCTTGATGTCGTACGATGAATCCTAGGAATTTGCCCGAGGAAACTCCGAACGCGCATTTGAGAGGGTTGATCTTCAAGTTGTATTTCCGAAGGCGCTGAAACACGATCTTCAGATGCTCTAAATGTTCCTCGTATGATTTTCTTTTAACTACGAGGTCATCGATATAGCATTCGACGATTTCATGTATGAGGTCATCGAAAATCTTCGTCACGGCCCTCTGATAGGTGGCATCTGCGTTCTTTAGATCGAAGGGCATCACCTTATAGCAGAATATTCCCAAAGGGGTCCGGAAAGCGGTATGCTCCTGGTCCTCGGGATGCATCTTTATCTGATTGTATCCTGATGAGCCGTCCATGAAGGAGAAAACTTTGTAAGTGGACGTATTATCTATCATCAGCTCAGTGACCGGTACTGGAAAGTCGTCCTTTGGGGAAGCTTTGTTGAGATCCCGGAAGTTTACGCATATGCGCACCGTCCCATTTTTCTTCATTACTGGGACAATGTTGGCGATCCATTCAGGATACTGAACCTCTTGGATGAAGCCAGAGTCTATTAGCTTCTTGACTTCGGCGTTGATGCTCATCTCAATCTCGAGCCGCATTCTTCTCGGCGCCTGTTTGATCGGCTTGATGTCTGGAGAAATCGCCAATCTGTGGACAACAATCTCTGGATCTAGTCCCGATATCTCGGAATAATTCCATGCGAAACAGTCTTTATACTGCATGAGCACGTCTTTAAGTGTAACCTCATTTTCTTCAGACAACAGTTTACTGACGAACGTCAGCCGCGGATTGTTTGCCGTCCCCAGGTCAATTTTCCTGAGGTTATCTGCAGTAGTATGTATCCCCTATTCCCGCTCTTTTGGCGCCGGTGGAAATTATGAGATTAACTCATCTTCATCATTCTCGAAGCACCAAGAGAGGCCATTCATGTTCTCTGGTTCTTCTTCTGATAGCGTTATCACGTGACAGGTACGAGATCGCTTCCAAGACCGATGTTGATCTGGTTCTATTCTCGCTGCATACGTGGCTTTCGGTTCATGCTTCTGCGGCGGGATTACCCTCCAGCTACTGGATAGAGCGAATCAGCCGAGTTGATACTGGTCTTCAACCAAGTTCTTGAAGGTGAAGCAGTTTTCGAGAGGATGCCCTATTGCTCGGTGATAAGAACAATAGTCTGGGAGAGAAACCTTGTCAGCTTGCTCGGGGTGCTTGGACTCCGGGAGTGTCATCATCTGATGTTTTATGACAAGATTGAATATCTTCTTTGTCTTGTCTTGGGGAAAAGAATATTCCCGACCCATCTTCTTTATAAAAGACGGATCCCGGCTGCTCGATTCTTGATCGCGTGGCTTCTCAGACCCGCTTGGCCGCTGTCGAACGTTTTTTTCTGTTCTTTGGTTTATTTTTGCCTCTGCACCGGGTCTTTTGTATAATGGGCTGGTGACAAAGAGCAGTGTCATTCTCCACGGCCTGCTGAAGGAGGCGCTGCGTCCTAGCTTTCTCATAAATGGCCATTTCGCGGCTATAGTCATCCCGGACCTTTTGACCCACTTCCCTTATTAGCTTGTCCATCTTTTCTTCAAACGACGGACTCGGCATTTTCATGGCGGGACCTCGTTTTGGTTCAGGGTTAGCGTCTTTCAACAGAACATCTCCTTCTTCGTCAAAGTCATGTATGACGTAGCAGTCATGGAATCGCTCCCATTTCTTGGATTGAACATATCCAAGCCCGATCGATTCCGTTCTCCTGTTGGGCAACTTTTGTTGAGTTCTGGGGACGTTCCAGATCCTGTTATAGAACCGTGCTTGTCGAGCAGTTTGCTTAAGGGGTACACCTTGGCACCTCAACAGCCTTTTTAATCTTTTTGTGTAGTATCTAGGAGGACGGATGGGCTGGAGCTTGTTAAGTGTAGAATCGGCACCATGCCAAATTTCTTTTTCAACTTTGGTCTCCGTTGATCGATAAAAGAGGATCGCCCTTTCATCTCTTCGCCTGGGAGGGACATAAAATGTCTGCAATTCTTGCACACCGTATGTATTAAATGCGTCGAGTTCTTTGTAATGCTCCTGTGGGACCATGGCGATTTGCAAACTCTGATCATTGCCAGCGAAGGCTTGTATTGATGGCCGAACAGAAAATATGGCATTGACCTCATCTTCCGAGTCGCTGCCGAAGATCAACATAGGGGTGGACGGTCCCGGCTTGTTGCATTGGGGCGGCCCTGAATAGACTATTCCTTCTTCCTCCTCGGTATCACCTCCGAAGACCGGAATGGTGGTGATAAACTTGTTCTTCGGTCTATGGCATCTTTATGTGTCTTTGAAATCTGGTAAGAAGTACTTTGCATCTTCATACTTTCGGACTTCATTCACGGAGAAAGGGTTTAGTTCCCCCGTCACAGTATACTCAAGACCATCCTTGAAATACTTCATACACTGATATTGTGTAGAACGGATGATGTTGTACTCGTGTAACCAAGTCCTGCCGAGCAAAGCATTGTAGCAAGTCTTGGCGTCAATGACGTGAAATTTGATGTCTGTGACGAGCAGCCCAAAGCGTAATGTCAGTATCACAGACCCGAGCGTCCGTGATGACTGGGAGTCAAACCCGGAGATAGTGATTTTATCACAAGTAAGATGCTGAACGCTCATGCAGATTTCCTTCAACACTCTTACATTGAGAAGGTTTACGGAGGACCCATTGTCGACCATGATTTTGCTTATCTTGATATCATGACAGTATCCTGAAACATAAAGGGGACGGTTATGCTCGCACATCCCGAGGAGGAGATCTTCATCGCCAAAGGTGATATCGGCTGTGTGCCCTTCTTCCAGCTCGTCCTTCATCTTTTCTTCGGCGAGGAAAGCTTGGAATTGCTCGGGCTCTTGCAGTGCCTTGATCAAAAAATCCATCGCCTCTTTAGATAGCAGAAGGGCGTCGAGAATGGTGAGTTGTGAGGGTATCTTCCTCAGGTGTGCCAGAACGTTGTAATCCGCCTTACTTTTCTTGGGCGGGTCCTTGGCTGTCATCTCTTCGACGGCTTGGTCATCGAGGATGATATCCTCAGGGACCTTTTCTTTTCCCTTATCCTTTTTGTTCGACCCCTTGTTCACGGGTCTGAGATTCTTTTCAGGTAATGTGCGATTGCGCAGCTGAATGTTCTCACGGCTTTTCGGTTCTTCCTCTTTTCCTGAGGTGGATTGTTTGAAGAGAGGGCCGAGAGTCATTTCTTCGTCAGAGTCGCTCCCGAAGGTGAGAACTTGCGATCCCCCATAGTCAACCATACGACAGTTGCCGGCAGTTCTTTTGCGCTCATCTGTCGCGCTTTTCCGCTGTCGACGAGCTTCACGCTTCATCCCTTTGAAGTGTTGCCTGTGAGTGACATATCCCTGCCACCATCTTTTAAAAGCGTTGCATTCATCAGTAGGGTGCGCAATCTTTCGATGATATGAGCAGTAGCTAGGACGTATATCTGCTTCATCAGGAGTGTTTCCTTCGGAGGGAGGCAGCTTCATTTCCATCGATATGGCTTTGGTGAACCTTTTCCTCCTCTTGAGCCTGCTTTTATTTACGGTGAATTTACTTTGATCTGGTGGGAGTGTTTCAACCCTTTTGTCCAATCGCCGGCGTTTTGCCTTTTCAAATATGGCCATCTCGTGCTCTCGATCAGCTTTGCTTTTCAAAAGAGCTTCGTTTAGGAACGCGTCAATCATTTCGTCTGATGGTCCTAGAAGTTCCGGCTCGGGATCTGCCCCCAGTTTCTCTGCGTAAGGAGCTTCTTCATCATTTATCGACGAGTGAGAAATCACATAGCAACTTGCAACATAATCCTCAGGTTCATCCGACGAGTCTTCTCCATTGTCTTCATCTCCGTCCTCAAGGACGTGGTTGAGAAATTCTTGGAGTGTGACTGGGGTCTGCGCCTTCTGGTTATATTCTTCCAACGCGTCAATCTGTTTTTGCAAGTCCGTGCACTTGTCACCATGCTTCACGGGCTTTTTGGTCTTCTTCTTCTTCTTCGAAGATTTTGACGGATGGGTGTGAGCACTTTGACTATCACCACCAAATTTTGAAGTTGGGCGCGGTTTCAGCATTCCCTCGATGATCTCGGGTTCTGATTGTTCATTTCTTTGTGTGTCGGTTTAGAAAATGTATAGAATCACAATCAAAGAATTATATTTGACTGCAATCAATTACGGTGTCGATTGTAGATCGTAAGCGAGTGCGGATCGTCCAGAGGGATTGTGCGATTCGCTTTTATATTTGCTTTGTTTGAATTGAAAAGTTAATCGAAAAGAAAACAAAACATGATTCAAAATTTTATCAAATGTTTCAAGTGTCACAATTCTAATCAAGAATCAAGAAAATGATAAACAATCGAGAATCAGGGTTTCGATGATATTTCCAACCAAATGTCAAGAATCTAAATGAGGCTCGTAGGAATCGATCGGATCTATAGACGTGATGTAATCTCAAGATTTCGTGTTCTTGTCCTTCGAAGGATTGATACTAGATTGATGATGATCGACGAGAGTTAGGGCTTTCTTGATGAAACTAGGGTTTCATCATTTAACCATTGTTCTTTCGTTGATATCATTCATATTCTAGCCTCTAGCACTTTCAAGAAACGATCGTAACTCCCCAATCTCGAGCGATATCAATCAAGAAAGCATCGCAACGAATTGGGTCGTCGATTCTTGAATTTGCTAGGGTTTACAAAACTCATAGGACTCAAGAATCGATTTAAGACATATTACATCATCATTCTATTGATCGTCTCGACTCCTCGACGAGCGGATTATTACTCAAACATCACAACAAGAATTACAACTAGAAATTTAGATTGAATCATGATGTAAGAATTTAAAGAAAACAAGATAAAAGAATATCACCTTTTATTTATATCAACAATTTGATTACAGTCGCTCAAGAACTACAAGAGGAAGAACTAAATTGTCGACTTAGCTTCGCTCGGCTTCGTGAGTCGCGGATCGGCTTGGACCACTTGCTCCGTTGAAGATCGGCTCGGCTCATAAAAGGTTGCAAGGCTTCTTGCTTGATGGGGTACTCGGGATCTTGGCTTTTGATTGGAATTAGGGTTAGGGTTTCACACAAGCCTTGTCACTAGACTTGTGGAGGAAGAAGAAGATGAAGAAAGAGAGTGAATGGGTCTATTGATTTCAATGAATGAATCTAATGAATTCAATCCTTCGATCATTTTACAAGTGAGCCTAGGGCCTTATTTATAGATCACCCAAACCCTAGGCCTTGAGTTTGAAATAGAAGTTCCCTCCAAAAGTTTGTTGAAAGACTTCTAGAAGTAGTTAGTTAGGCTTAGCTTAGGGTTTAAGCTAGGGTTTAGGGAGAAGTTTCTAGAATACAAGGCTAGTTTAGTGTTGATCCCAAAGCTTGCTGATCTGGCAGAAGTATCTGGAGCCTTCTGGAAAATGTAGTACATTTCAGAACTGTAGCCACTGAGAGAGGAGTTTTTCACCAAAAATGAGAAGCTAACTCTTTGGACCCACCGCGGATCCGCGGCGCAAGCAGGCTCCTGCCGCGGATCCGCGGCTCTTTATGGGGCTTGGGCTTTGGGCTTTCTGGTGTGGTCTTGGGATGATATTTGGGGCTTTATCTGATGTGTTGATTTGTATTTTCCCTTTGGATTGATACCAGAACTGAAATCATTGAGTTGGCGTCATGTTTTAGCGGTGTCAATTTGAGCAAGCTTCTGATTTTCCTGCACAGACTTCGAAACACGGGTTGCGATATATAGAAATGATGTCATGCAATGAAATGCAGTCAATTTCCCTAGAATGCCGGTTTTAAGGTCTAACACATGTAATCTGATATTCTGCGACTGTTTTGCTAATATGTGAAATATGAATGCCGAACATTTCTATATGAATGCAAATGATGGGGAAATTGCCGGCTAAAAGATGCAATATTTTCGACTAATCAAATTCCCCCAAACATAATTTCGATCGTCTCGAGCGAACTTTTTATTAAAAAGAGAAGGAGAAAATAAAGAAAGAGAAAAACTAACTAGCACACTTTCGTAGGCAACACGATTGCACTGAGCATGTGCAACAAGCCTTTAAACCTCTAGGTGTCCCTAGTAGGAGGAGTGTTGTCTCCTGAGGGTTTTCAGCGGATTACACCCACAAAATCCAATAATAAAAGAAAGATCATGAATATTACATTTAAAGAAAAGAATTGTAAAAGAAAAGCTTTGAAAATTAGGGTTTCCAACTAAACTAGCTTTTCGGTTGTCATGAGCCCTATCTTAATGGTCATGAAAAGATGTCAGAAATCACGTCCTCCCTCAATAAAACATCGTCTTATTTTTCATTCCTATCTTTCTTCCAAACATCGATCATATAACCCTGCGTGTGTGTAAAGACATCCCTACACCCGGAGAATTCAATTCAAGCTATCATACTCTTGCCCATCAGCCTCAGTACTTTTTAATTAATGAATATTTGGATGAGATTGCTCACACACTTTCATGCGACCGTTAATACTTCTTGAGGTACTAACCGACCGATTACTCATGTGCTTGCTTATTTGGTGTATTTTCCTCGTCTTGCACCACCTTAAGCATAGCAGTGACTCCCAGACTAGTTGGCCTTAGGGCACTAGGTGAAAAAGCACCCTCGCTATACATTTTTATTGCCCTCGGTGATAACAAAACCAGTGTCCATTTTTCTCACCACCTTATTTTTTTTTATTCACTTTTTTATTTCTATTTCCTTCATACTTTTGGCTTTAAGACAAGAGCATTTCAAGGTATCCTACTATCTCAGGCTTTAAGACGTGTGTAAGTGCGAAAGCAGGGTATCAACGTTCAAAATGTTTGGCTTCCAGAATAGAAACTATTTTTCAGACTTATTTTTATCCTCAGATTAGTGACGTCTTTCATCTTACTAACCCTTGGGAAAACGGCTCATAACTACTTATTACTAGTTCGTATAAGAAAACTTCTAATTTTCTTGGTTTTCTTAAATTTTTCTAATCTCATGGATGTAATTTTTCACTATCTAAACTTTTATTATCTTATTTATATACAAAAAAGTGTAAATATTAAAATTATTTTTATACTTGAAAATTTTTAAATTTTTATGGTTTTTGCAAATTTTTCAATTTTTATAGATTTTTAAAAGAAATGTTTTGTGCTTATGCAAATGATATGCAAATGATGCAAGAATAAGCACAAACCTCCCCCAAACTTGTTTTCAACAGTGTCCTCACTGTTGCCAACAGCTATATCTGAAAAACTTGTAAGTCTGGAAGGAATTATTAGTGGGGGCAAAATATATAAGTGAAGAACTTCCCCCAAACTTACTCTTTTCACTCACCTCCATTCAAAAGATGATGCAATGATATACTAGATATGAAGGTGAGACGGAGGAATTTTAATCCAAATAAACTGGCTCCTGTAAGAACAGGAGCTCCTCCGTGGGGTCAGTGGAAAAATACGGCTTTAGTCTATGTCTATTTACTTTGAAAAAGGTACCTTTTTTAACATTTTCTACTTCTACTGCCCCGTGCGGGTATACAGACCGCACAATAAAAGGTCCCTTCCATCGAGATCGGAGCTTACCCGCGTGAAGGTGTAATCGTGAATCATAGAGAAGGACTTGTTGACCAGGTGAAAATGTTTTCCTCAAAATGTTTTTATCGTGAAAAACCTTAGTCCTATTCTTTGTGATTACAGCGTAATCATAAGCTTCATCACGGAGTTCGCTTAGCTCATTAAATTGCAGCTTCCGAAAGGTGCAAGCAAGGTTTAAATCAAAATTTATTTCTTTAATAGCCCATAATGCTTTATGCTCTATCTCGACGGGTAAATGACATGCTTTCCCAAACACTATCCTATATGGAGACATCCCTAGGTCGGTCTTATATGCAGTTCGGAATGCCCAAAGAGCATCCGTCAGTTTGGTCGACCAGTCTTTTCTATTTTTAGCAACAGTTTTCTCCAGGATAAGTTTGATTTGTCTGTTTGAGATTTCAGCCTGCCCGCTTGTTTGGGGGTGATAGGGTGTAGAAAGTCGGTGGTTGATTGAGTACTTCCGCATCAGAGTCTCGAAAGACCTGTTGCAGAAATGTGTCCCATTATCGCTAATGATAGCGCGTGGGTGTCCAAATCATGAAAAGATATTCTCTTTTAAGAACTTAATGACAACTTTCCTGTCATTAGTGCGACATGGAATGGCTTCAACCCATTTTGAGACATAATCAACCGCCAGCAGTATGTACAGATTCCCAAAGGAGCTGGGAAAAGGACCCATAAAATCAATGCCCCAAGGATCGAATATTTCAACAACCAAGATGGGTTGCTGAGGCATTTCATTCCTCTGGGAGATTCTACCCGTGTACTGACATTGTGTACAGGTTTTCCAATAGTCAAATGCGTCCTTGAATAAGGTCGGCCAATAAAATCCACATTACAAAACCTTTTCCGCTGTCTTTTTAGGACCAAAGTGACCCCCACAGGCCTGATCATGACAAAAAGAAAGAACACTCTTGAACTCTTCATTTGGGACACACCGGCGAATGATCTGATCAGGACAATATTTAAACAAATAGGGCTCGTCCCAGTAAAAGTGTTTTACTTAGGATAGAAAACGGTATTTGTCCTGTTTTGACCAATCGCTGGGTATCAGTCCCGTGGCATGATAGTTCACAATATCCCTGAACCATGGTTCATTGGATACACTCAAGAGTTGCTCGTCAGGAAACGAGTCATTGATCGGCAGGGTCACAGGGGAAGAAGAGATGCGTGAAAGATGGTCAGCTACTACGTTTTCACATCCTTTCTTATCTTTGATAACAAGATCAAATTCTTGTAACAGTAGGATCCAACGTATTAGTCGACCTTTTGCATCTTTCTTCGTCAGAAGATGTTTTAAAGCGGAATGGTCCGTGTACACGACTATAGGTGAGCCAATTAAGTAAGGCCTGAATTTTTCTAATGCAAATACAACCGCTAAAAGTTCTTTTTCTGTGGTTGTAAAATTGATTTGCGCATCATTCAGGGTCTTACTTGCATAGTATATCACGTGTGGCATCTTTTCGATGTGCTGTCCTAAGACTGCACCTACTGCAAAGTCGGATGCATCACACATTAGCTCAAAGGGGTAGTCCCAGTTTGGTGATGATAAAACGGGGGCTGAAGTGAGTGAGTGTTTAAGTGAGTCGAAAGCTGTCTCGCAGTCCGAGTCAAAATGGAAAGTCGTATCCTTGGCCAGGAGAAGAGTTAAAGATCTAGCAATTTTGCTAAAGTCCTTAATGAATCTCCTATAAAAGCCCGCGTGGCCAAGGAAAGATCGAATATCTTTGACGCTTTTGGGATGAGGGAGGTTTTGAATGACATCTATCTTAGCTCGGTCAACCTCAATGCCTTTCTGTGAAATGACATGTCCAAGTACAATTCCTTCTTGGACCATGAAGTGGCATTTTTCCCAGTTCAAAGTCAAGTTCTTCTCTTTGCAACGAGTAAGAACAGCGTCAAGATTCGATAGGCAATCAGAAAAAGAGTCTCCAAAAATCGAGAAATCGTCCATAAAGATCTCCAGAAAATTCTCTACCATATCAAAGAATATCCCCATCATACACCGTTGAAAGGTAGCGGGAGCATTGCATAGCCCAAAGGGCATGCGACTGTAAGCAAAGGTACCAAAAGGACAAGTAAAAGTGGTTTTATCTTAATCCTTTTTGGCGATGGGGACCTGGTTATAGCCTGAGTATGCGTCCATAAAACAATAATACTCTCGTCCCGCTAAGTGTTCCAGCATTTGATCAATGAATGGTAGAGGAAAGTGGTCTTTCCTCGTGGCAGCATTGAGTTTTCTATAATCGATACATACACGCCACCCAGTTTGGGTGCGTGTCTGAATCAACTCATTCGCCTCATTGGTTATAACAGTGATGCCGGATTTCTTAGGAAGGACATGTATAGGACTTACCCATTGGCTATCGGAGATGGGGTATATAATACCATTATCTAAGCATTTGACGATCTCTTTCATTACCGCTTCCTTCATGACGGGATTCAACCGTCTCTGTGGTTCTCGTGTTGGTCTGGCATCATCCATCACATGTATATGATGTTCAACTATTAAGGGACTAATCCCTTTGATGGCCGCCATACTCCAACCAAACGCCTCTTTGTTAGATTTCAATACCGATAAAAGTGCATTCTCTTGCTCTAATGCTAGAGAAGTGGATATGATAACCGGTAAAGATTCCTTCTCACCTAAATAAGCATATTTCAGATGAGATGGTATAATTTTGAGATCTAATTCGGGCGGAAAAATTATGGAAGGAGGTATCATTGAGTGATTTTTGGATTTACAAAGAAGCTCAGAGCCTGTGAAAGATACAGACTCGGGTGGAGAAAAGTCAGAAGTGCAGGACTCAAGTGTAGGTAAAGTGTCCTCACTAAGATCTTGTGTAAAGTCAAACAGAGATGTGGTAATGTCATCGAGATCAGAAAAGCAAAGTTTCTCAGCTCCACAACTATCGGGAGCGATCTCATGGACATAGCACACATCTAAAATATGAGCAGAGGGTTCTGATGGCTGACTTCCAACTTTGTAGATATTTAGTTCAATGGTCATATTTCCAAATGATAAGTTCATTGAACCGTTTCTACAGTTTATAACAGCGTTGGAAGTGGTAAGGAAAGGACGACCTAGAATCACCGGAATTTGGCCCCGGGGGTTTGCTACAGGATGTGTGTCGAGTACAATGAAGTCTACAGGGAAAACAAATTCCCCGACCTTTATCAACACATCCTCTAATTCACCCCTTGGTTTGGTGATAGATCGGTCTGCCATCTGGAGAGTGCAGTGAGCAGGTTTCAGCTCCCCAATCCCTAATTGCTCATATACAGAATATGGAAGGAGGTTAACACTTGCACCAAGGTCTAAAAGAGCACGATTTATGTTTTTACCCCCAATAGAAATCGATATTGTAGGACATCCTGGGTCCTTTCGTTTCTTTAGTAGCTGGGGAATAAAAGCAGTGCTGATATTATTAGCCATAAAGACCTTCTTCGGCACTTGGGTCTTCCTCTTCCTAGTGCACAAGTCCTTAAGAATTTTCGCATAAAGGGGGACTTGTTGAATTGCATTTAGGAGAGGGATATTGATGTTAACCTGTTTGAACATTTCCATAATTTTCTCCATATGAGGACTCGTTCTATTACCTCTTAACCGATTCGGGTAAGGAGCTTTCGCAATAAGCGCAGGGTCCATCATAGGAGAAGGAAGAGGGGGTAGACGAGATCCCAAAAGAGGTGTGGGGACCGTCTGTGGAGAACTATAAGGGTTGGGTTCAGGTGTCGAGCCTAGTGGGAAATGGAGAATAGGCTCGCGAGAAGATGGTATGGTAGAAGAAGAAGGATCAGAAGGAGAAGTGTGCGTGTGTGGAAAGGTCTCAGCCGGGGTGTTGACTTGATTTTCAGTATCATCAATACCTTCCCCGACATGATTATTCAGCACTCTTCCCGATCTCAACGTTGTGATGGCATTTACATTGTAATGCCCAGGATTCTGTAGGGTTGAGAGGGAAGTTTCCCTTTTTCTCTCGCACTCATTTCAGCTTTAAGGCGTGCGATTTCAGCTTCCATCGATCTGATACTCTCAGCTTGGGACGCTGAGTTTTTCTTTATCTCACTGACGAAAGATCTAACCTCAGTCGAAACCTCTATGAAATTTGATAAAAGTGATTTCATGGTCTGAGTGAATTGAGAGAATTCGTCAGAACAGGACAACTGCATAGGATTAGACTGTACAGGAGTGTTGCCCTGATTTTGGAAATTTTGTGACTGGTAGGGGTGCTGAGTGAGTTGAAGGGGTTGCTGTTGTGGTGGAGGAAGAGCCCTTTGAAAATTATTTGTGTTTTGAACCGTGTTTTGAGATTGGTTTTGGTTCCAAGCGAAATTCGGGTGATTCCTCCAACCCTGATTATACGTGGAAGAATATGGATCATTTCTAGGTCGTTGAAATGCGGCATTTGTATGCTCGTGACCTTGAAACGCAGAGTTTAATGGACATTCTTCCGTTAAATGAGACGGATCAGAACAGCACCCACAAACAGTTTTGGGGAGCGACAATGGGTTTAGGGAGGCTGCAGAAAATTTGTGTTCCATAGCGTCGAGCTTCTTTTGCATTGCTTCCATCTCAGCTCGAACACCTATGGACACATCTATTTGGTGTACGCCACCCCTATTCAATGGTTGGGTTCCACTCTCCCACTGTAGTGATTTTTCAGCGAACTCTTCTAAATACTTCCAAGCTTCCCCATCATCCTTAGTCGTAAAAGTACCTTGACACATGTTTTCAAGGCTCTGTTTAGTGTTTGGGTTAATGCCCTCATAAATGATTCGGCAAAGCTCCCATCTCGGGATGCCGTGATGAGGACACCGAACCAAAAGATCCTTGAAACGTTCAAAGCATTTAGAGAATGGTTCAGCAGGGAGCTGGGCAAATTGATTCAGTTCGCTACGGATTCGAGCTGTCTTTTGTATTGGGTAAAATTTCTTAAGGAATGCAGCGACGAATTCTTCCCAATTCGTAATAGAATGTGCGGTAGTGCTGTATAGCCACTTCTCGGCTATATCGCACAATGTAAATGGAAGAAGTCGTAGACGCATCGCATCCACTGAAAGTTGTGACGTACCCATCATTGCGCACACGTTTTCAAATTTGGTAATGAAAACATAAGCGTCCTTAGTCTCGAGTCCGTGGAATTTAGGTAAAAGGTTGATATACTGGGGTTTAATCTCAAAGTTATCCCAGTTGGCTGGTGGTGTGGATAAGCAGGTCGAAAGAGGACCTCGAAGTGGATAGCACCTCTCCTGGAGAGAGATGCGGGGTGGATTCTGCGCACCAACGGACGGCGGCAGATTAGGGTTAAAGAAGTTTGATGGAGGTGGATCCATCGGTGTGGGTGTGGTAGTGGGTAAAGAAGAAGTAAATGGAGAAATATCGACTTCGGAGTCGATAAAAGGTACGCGAACTAAACGGGCACTAGAATCCCGTGTCCATCCTATCTTGTACTAAAAAGGGTTAGTACAAGTGGCAGCGTTGGCTTATAATTAGGGGTAAATGAATGAATGCGGTGTTTGCTTTGAAAAAGAGACGGATTTTTGAAAAATATGATGCGACACAACAAATGCAGCACACAAACCCTAGAATCTAGTGGTCACCTAGGTCCGGCTCTAGACCGCTCCTAACTGCCAAAAGACAAGTCGCAGGATAGAATCCTCCACTGCCTCTTTGTCTCCCTGTGGCCAGGTAAGTGCCAGGTAAGTGGGAAGGTACTCCACTACGTAAGTAGTGGGCCTAATTAATAACCACTAGCCTTCGACACACTTTCCTAGGCACCACAAGAAAACGCAGATAAGCAATGAATTACCCACGGCCTTCTTCTGTCCTAAGTGAGCGCGAAGGTCCTTAGAGTCATCTCTAGATTTCTTTTAGTTAATGTGGGTCAATGAGGATGCAAGTTTTGCGATTTTCGAGGCCTAGGAGGGGTAATGAACTCCCCACCTAATTTGGATTTGGTCGTGCCCCTTAATATCCGTATTTAGAATGCAAACAACCAAGAAACAAAATCACGCACAAATTTAATTTTCCAATTTGCGAGCTGCGATTATTTGCAAAGAATCCTGCAGAAATTTGTTAGTTAGAGCTAAAAAGAGGAGAGAGGAGAAGGTTAGGAACTTACAGAGGAAAAATTGCACAGAGATCCCTTCAGGTAGCCGCGGAACCGCCGCATATGCTGGCTATTGCCGCCCTTCCGCGGTCGAATGATGGAATCACTGCACCAAAATTTTTTCAGAGAGGCTCTGTAGACTCCCTCTGCTCTCTGGTATATTCCAAAAAATTTCTTCAATTGCCAAACAGCTCCAGATTTCCTTGCAATGAACCACAACAAATCGTTTAGGGTTTGCACGAATTTTGATTACAAAAATTACAATGGAATAAATCTTCAATTCAAACTTTAATATGAAACGAATTAGCGTGTAATCCCCGGCAACGGCGCCATTTGATTGTTCATTACTTTGTGTGTCAGTTTAGAAAATGTATAGAATCACAATCAAAGAATTATATTTGACCGCAATCAATTACGGTATCGATTGTAGATCGTAAGCGAGTGCGGATCGTCCAAAGGGATTGTGCGATTCGCTTTTATATTTGCTTTGTTTGAATTGAAAAGTTAATCGAAAAGAAAACAAAACATGATTCAAGATTTTATCAAATGTTTCAAGTGTCACAATTCTAATCAAGAATCAAGAAAATGATAAACAATCGAGAATCAGGGTTTCGATGATATTTCCAACCAAATGTCAAGAATCTAAATGAGGCTCGTAGGAATCGATCGGATCTATAGACGTGATGTAATCTCAAGATTTCGTGTTCTTGTCCTTCGAAGGATTGATACTAGATTGATGATGATCGACGAGAGTTAGGGCTTTCTTGATGAAACTAGGGTTTCATCATTTAACCATTGTTCTTTCGTTGATATCATTCATATTCTAGCCTCTAGCACTTTCAAGAAACGATCGTAACTCCCCAATCTCGAGCGATATCAATCAAGAAAGCATCGCAACGAATTGGGTTGTCGATTCTTGAATTTGCTAGGGTTTACAAAACTCATAGGACTCAAGAATCGATTTAAGACATATTACATCATCATTCTATTGATCGTCTCGACTCCTCGACGAGCGGATTATTACTCAAACATCACAACAAGAATTACAACTAGAAATTTAGATTGAATCATGATGCAAGAATTTAAAGAAAACAAGATAAAAGAATATCACCTTTTATTTATATCAACAATTTGATTACAGTCGCTCAAGAACTACAAGTGGAAGAACTAAATTGTCGACTTGGCTTCGCTCGGCTTCATGAGTCGCGGATCGGCTTGGACCACTTGCTCCGTTGAAGATCGGCTCGGCTCATAAAAGGTTGCAAGGCTTCTTGCTTGATGGGGTACTCGGGATCTTGGCTTTTGATTGGAATTAGGGTTAGGGTTTCACACAAGCCTTGTCACTAGACTTGTGGAGGAAGAAGAAGATGAAGAAAGAGAGTGAATGGGTCTATTGATTTCAATGAATGAATCTAATGAATTCAATCCTTCGATCATTTTACAAGTGAGCCTAAGGTCTTATTTATAGATCACCCAAACCCTAGGCCTTGAGTTTGAAATAGAAGTTCCCTCCAAAAGTTTGTCGAAAGACTTCTAGAAGTAGTTAGTTAGGCTTAGCTTAGGGTTTAAGCTAGGGTTTAGGGAGAAGTTTCTAGAATACAAGGCTAGTTTAATGTTGATCCCAAAGCTTGCTGATCTGGCAGAAGTCTCTGGAGTCTTCTGGAAAATGCAGTACATTTCTGAACTGTAGCCACTGAGAGAGGAGTTTTGCACCAAAAATGAGAAGCTAACTCCTTGGACCCACCGCGGATCCGCGGCGCAAGCAGGCTCCTGCCGCGGATCCGCGGCTCTTTATAGGGCTTGGGCTTTGGGCTTTCTGGTGTGGTCTTGGGATGATATTTGGGGCTTTATCTGATGTGTTGATTTGTATTTTCCCCTTTGGATTGATACCAGAACTGAAATCATTGAGTTGGCGTCATGTTTTAGCGGTGTCAATTTGAGCAAGCTTATGATTTTCCTGCACAGACTTCGAAACATGGGTTGCGATATATAGAAATGATGTCATGCAATGAAATGCAGTCAATTTCCCTAGAAATGCCGGTTTTAAGGTCTAACACATGTAATCTGATATTCTGCGACTGTTTTGCTAATATGTGAAATATGAATGCCGAACATTTCTATATGAATGCAAATGATGGGGAAATTGCCGGCTAAAAGATGCAATATTTTCGACTAATCTGGTTCCAGTGGACTTTTCCACCTGATCGCCGGGCATGTTTGGAGATCCTTCAACATTCTTTTAGTCTTGGCTGAAAGAACGACCTCCCATGGAGCTTCTTCTACAAAAGATCATGATGCCCCTGGTGTGTCCGTCCTTTAAAGAGCGTGCGGCTGAGGTGGACTTACCTTCCAGTTCTCGGACAGGGAGAACTTTCCCTATTGGTATTGATCTTCAATCCAGCCTTTAAAGACGAAGCAATCTTCAATTGGATGGCCTATTGCTTGGTGATAGGGGCAATAATTGGGATTATTAGCCTCACCGGGTTGCAATGGGCGTTTAGGATTCGGCAGATTGATGAGCCTGTTGCGCATCGATAGTTCGAATAATCTCCTCGTTTTGTCCCGGGGAAACGAATAATGGCGCTTTATTTTCTCATTATAGAATCGCCGTCTCTCGTTTAAGCGATCAATTAATTTTGGACCCCTGGGCTGCTGTTGAACATTGGCGACGAAGGTCGCTTTCCCTTTCCCTTTTTCATTCAGCGGCTCCAGCTTTGAAGAGGAAGTCTTATGGCCCATCTGGTCCATTTGGGCCAGCTTATCAATCAAGGACTGGAAAGTGGTCGGATTGAAAAACATCATCAATTGGGAGATGGTCGCTTGAGGGTCAAGAGTGCCCACGAACATTCCCACTACAGGCGCTTCTTCGACGCGCTTCTCGCACTTCGACCATAAATTTTGCCACTGTATTACATATTGGACCCATGTTTCTCCGGGCTTCACCCTGGCATTGATCAATGCCATTATTGGGGTGCGTTCACTAGCACTCGCGAAACGCTGGGTGAATAGTAGCTCCATCTCTGCAAAAGTTTTGACGGAGTCGTTGGGAAGCTCCGAATACCACTCAAATGCCGTATCCAACAAGCTACCAACAAACTGGCGGTGCAGAAGTTTATCATCACCTTCGGTGTTGCCGCACAAGGCTCTGAATTGAGTGATGTGCTGATGCGGATTCCCCGTCCCTTTATATACATGGAATTTAGGGATCGTATATACCGGCGGGTACCTTATTTGGTCATACCAGCCTGGATAGGGTCGTCCAGTCTTAACGATCTGCCCGACCGTTTTGCTCGCATGATGAGCTCGTATTTGTTGAGCGATATAATCATCCAGAGCGGCCTTGGAGATGGTCTCCTCCTTGGCTGCTGAAAGAGATGGAGGAGGGTTCGATGTCTCCCCTCTGTCGTCTTCAATGATAATCGGGGGGTCTTCAGCTGGAGGTTCTGGCTGTAATATCATCCCGGCCATGTCTTGGAACAAAAGAGCCATTCGTTTTTTGTTGGCCGCCTGTTCTGCAGCCTCTTTTTCTTTCCTCTTGAGAATTCTTCGGAGGAAATCAGCATCAGTTTCTTGTTCCTGACACTGCTCTGAGGTCTCCGGATTGTCTTTTGGCCCAGAGAGTGCGGCCATTGCAGTTAGCATCTCCTGAAGTTTCTGCTGTTGCTGCTCCTGAGCCTTTGTTATCGATCGAGTAAGCGGTCGATGACCCTTGGAAGCACGGCTTTCCTCTTTTCCGGAAGCCATATAAACGGTATGTGTTACCATGCCCCCAGACTTGGGGCGTTTAGATTCAGCATCCTTGCGGTTCGCCACGGTCACGGGGGCTTTCTCCGGCCTCCTTCTCTTGTGAGCGGTTGAATTTGTGGGACCCGTTGCAGCGGACACCCAGACGGATGACATCTTCTGTGGTACCATGGGATGGCTCTTTTCTTGCCAAGCTTTAAGCTTCTTTGGCCGGCGAGAGTAGTCCTGGTCAATCACCGATTCCTAGACCTGTCTTCAGACTTTGTAAATTTTGGAAGAAAGCCGCTGAGGGTGCTGCTCCGGCTTCTTTTCTGCAGCAATCTCCATAGGTGGAGGAGTTCTTTTCAGGATGGCAGTCGGAGAGTTCTTGCGAAACCTCCTACGTGGTTGAAAGCTAATCCCAGTTAGAACAGCAGCATTGATTTCCACCATGGGAGCTGGCGGAGTTAGTCCAGACGGGGAGCTGCCCCCAGCCTTCCTTACTCGTCGCTAATGACGACGGCGAGCATGTTGTGCGGATGGGATTGTCTCAGCTATAGGGGTGACTTCATAACGCCCCCTGTTTTGGCGAAGGGTTGTCGCCGGCGTCAGCCTCTTAAAGACCGAAGTCCGTTGAGAAGCAATGTCCAATCTGTCAAAGACAAACTTCTGGGCAGGGGAAGCAGCTTTGAGGACTCCGCCCGGAGCGGGAGCCGGAATGGCAAGCCTTGTGAAGACTGACTTCTTTGCAGAAGAAGCCTCTCCGATGATTTCGTCCGCTTGAGCCGGGATGGCTATCCGCTTCGGGATGGTTGCTTCAGGTATCACAGGCTTGTTGACGTTCTGGCCCAGTCTGTTGAAAAATAAGGCATTGAAGTTGGGCGCCCCGTTGAGAGGGGCCGCTGCAGTGGTATGTCGATCAAAGACCGACTTCTTTGGGGCTTCTTGCGATAACAGCGGGGCATTGAAGCTCACCGGTGGGATCATAGTCCCAAAGAATAGCCCAGTGGCGGCCTGAGTCACCTGGTCCTTTGGCATTGTAAAAATAGAGGTCGCCTGAGGCCCGTAGGTCACTCCTCCTGCGGGGACGGAGTGAGAGTTATTGCCATTGTTGCAGCTTGTGCAGTTGAAAGCCATTTGATCTTCTTTTTTCTGTACGGGAGAAAAACCAAATCTTAGTACCTCGAACCCAAGGACAACCATATTAAACCGCGATTCGTTCGCGAACACGACACACGAAGTATGGATTGGAAAGGGGAAGAGGTCCCACCGGGCGTTCCAGAATCTGTTCTCCGCCGAAAGAACGCGACCGGGATGTTGGGACGTCCGGGGTGAACTTCGAGGGCAGATGCTATTTGGTGCTATCTGTCCACCTCTCCGAAGATGCCAAATTAATTTATGACACCATGTATCGAAGGTTTAAACGGATGCGGCCGATGTAGCAGACTTCGTCAGATTCCCCCTCGTTGTGGGGATTTTGATTGTGGGGATGCTCTTCCATGCAGGCGCAAGTCCCTGCAGTTAATTACGCTACCGCATCACGGTAACCACTTTCTCCTTCTCCAGATGGTCACTTCGTGTCGTGTGTGTTTGTTTTGTTTTTGGTTGCCCGTGGATTGTATACGGAGACTAATTTATGTTGTCGCCCGTAGGGCGTGGATTAGTCCAAATCCGTATTTTCTTAGATTTGGGTTTTGGGTTTTGGGTTGGGTTTAAGGATACGTTAGTCTCATTTGAGACTAAGATCAACTTAAACGTTCGTTGAGGATACGTTAGTCTAATTTTAGACTAAGATCAACTCAACGGGGTCATTTAGATCCAACAAGAGAGTATTTGGCCTCTTTTGTTTAGTTTAAGGACATTGCGGTCGATTACCAGTTTAAGGACATGGTGGTCCATCATTAGTTTAAGAACATTGCGGTCCAAGATTAAGGATATCATAGTCCGTGGGTTTAAAGGGACCCCACAGTCCGAGGTTAAGGACATCATAGTCCATGGGCTTAAGGACCCCACAGTCCGTAGCTTAAAGACCTCATAGTCTATAAAGTTTAAGGACATCATAGTTCATGAGTTTAAGGACCCCACAGTCCATGGAATGATTGGTTATCGGGACCCGTCACTTCTCTGAAGACGTTAAAGAATTACAACGACAAATATCAAAGGAGTGAAGAGATGTACCCTTGAAGCAAAGTTGATTGGGAAATTTGTAGTCCAATTTGGGACTAAGATCAATTAATTAGATTATTAGCACATGGGCTCAGTTAAATCTGAATTGAGGACTTATGACCAACTTGGGCTAAGTCCAATTAGGTTTGAAATGTTGGACCCTTGTTTGGACTGTTGAACATTTGTCTGGGTTCAGCCCCCCCATTATTTAGCAATGCTAAACAGGGGTTTGGGGCTCTGACAATATTTTGTCTTTGGCTGAGCACTAACCATTCATTATAGCTCTGGACTTTACTTTGCATATCATATGAACTGATTAATTTTGAGGTTCAGTTGAGGGGGAGATTTGCCTCTGGAAAACTTAGTCAATTTGGGCTAAGCTTGGCTTTAGAATAGTGTTAAACACTAGAGGATACTTGGCGATCATGTGCTCCCACGTGATGTGCTGAAAATAGTGTTAAACACTAAGGACAAAGCGATTAAAGTAGTGTTAAACACTAAAATTGAATTGGTCACGTGGGGTCACGTGAGGCATCTGAAGATGGGGCCAGACTTCCTTTATTTTGTTCTCAGAATATTCAAATAAGTGTTAAACACTTTTAGTCTTCGAAATCATCACCTGTGGACACGTGACAATGCCTCTGTGTTGGGCATCCATTCCTCTATCTTCCCCTATTTTATTCTTTTGAAAAGGGTATTTGTCAGGGGTTACGTGGGGACACGTGAGGCGCCCTAGATCAGTACTGCATTTGGCTATATTCCCTTTAGTTTTAAGGGTCACGTGGGAGCACGTGAGACATTGCCTCTGGGCTAATTCCTTCTTATTTTGAGGAGTCCATTAAAGGGTCACGTGGGGATACGTGAGTGTTTCCCCCAATCAAAGCAAAGCTCTGTTCAAAATTCAAATTTTGAAATGAAGCAACGCTTCAGATGCAGCGCCAAGTGCGCTGCATCCGATGCAGCGCACCACGTGCAAAGCACGTGTGCGCTTGCGCTAGGTGCGCTGCGCTCTAAGCAGCGCTCCACGTGTAAAGCACGGGTGCGCTAGCGCTAAGCGCGCTGCGCTCTAAGCAGCGCACCACATGCAAAGCACGGTGCGCTAGCACTAAGCGCGCTGCACCCTAAGCAGCGCACCACGTGCAAAGCACGGATGAGCCAGCGCTGGAATTAAAAGCTCCCCACCGTCAGATCAAAGATCCAATAATAATGATAAATCATTAATTAAACAGAATTAAATTCTGTTAAAGAAAGATTCTTCAAAATCTTTCCAAACAACAAGATTGTGCTCTGTAAATCAAAGCACCGTTGGATCAATGATCCAATGGTGATTAAAAATCACCAAAACACAGAATAAATTCTGTATGGAAAGATTTCCCAATCTTTGTTAAAAAAACAAGAAGATTGCCTTCTGTAAACCAGAAGCCCTTGGATCAAAAGATCCAACGATGGGAAATTCCCCAAATCAATTGGAGAAAAGATCTCCTGAACTGATTGAACTGATCAGCTTTCCCTATATAAAGGCCCCCAGACTTCAAGTCTCATAGAGAAAAACCTCCCCATAAACTTTGAGAAATTCAAAGACAAGAGCAATCTCTCAGAAAAAGAAGAGTTTCTTCAAGGTAAAAAATGAACAGAGAGATGAAATCATCTCATAATTAAAAAGAAGAATTTACTTCTTTAAAAATCATAGATCTACAAGACCAAGGTCTTTCATAAAGAGATCAAGAGATCTCAACATAAAATAAAAAGAAGAACATATCTCTTCTCACAGATCATAGATCTACAAGACAAAGGTCTTTTATACAAAGAGATCATGAACATCTCATTATAAAATAAGGGGGGAGAGAATAATTCAATTCTCTTAAGGATCATAGATCCATAAAGGCAAAGCCTTTCATCAATACAAGAGATTGAAGCATCTCCTATAAAGTAAGAACTTTTGTTCTTAGGATCTTGAGATAAAGTCTCTTCTAAGAGAGAATTTATTTCCCAAATCATAAAATTGATCAAATGCGCTTCTGCGCACTTGGACTCGCGCTCAGCGCCAAGTGCACCACGTGTCACTCACGCGTGCGCCACTCAACAGTTAGCGCTTTGTGCTCTTGAACTAGCACTTTGCGCTCATGGACTGGCACTCAGCGCCAAGCGCACCACGTGCTCCTCATGTGTGCGCCATTGAACAAATAGCGCTATGTGCTCATAAATCAGCGCAACGCGCTCATAGACTAGCGCAAAGCACCAAGCGCACCACATGCTCCTCACGTGTGCGCTACCCAGCTGAAGCGCACTGCGCTCTTTGATTGGCGCAAAGCGCTAAGCGCACCATGTGCTGCACTGATAGAACATAAATTGTTCTTTAATAAGCCCAGAGCTATGATGAATGCTCAGCATTCAATAAAAGACAAAATATTTTCAGGACTCAAGTCAATGCTCAGCATCGTTAAAAGGGCCAAACCCAAATGAATGCTCAACAGCCCAAAATAAATGTTAAACATTTTATCTTGATTGGACTTAGCCCAAGATTGGCCATAAGTCCTCAATTCAGATTAACTGAGCCCATATGCTCACAAATCTTTTGATCTTAGTCCCAATTGGACTACAGATCCTAACCAAAACTGGTTCAAGGGTACATCTCTTTACTCCTCTGATATTTGTTATTGTAATCCTTCAACGTCTTCAGAGAGGTGACGGGTCCCGACAAGCATACATCCCATAGACTATGATATCTTTAAACTGGACTGTGGGGTCCTTAAACACATGGACTATGATGTCCTTAACCTCGGACTGTGGGGTCCTTAAACCCATGGACTATGATGTCCTTAACCTTGGACCATCATGTCCTTAAACTCGTAATTGACCGCAATGTCCCTAAACTAAACAATAGGGCCCAAATGCTCTTTTGTTGGATCTAAATGATCCTGTTAAGTAGATCTTAGTCTAAAATTAGACTAATGTATCCTTAAAAAATGGTTAAGTTGACCTTAGTCTAAAATTAGACTAACATGCCCTTAACAAACTGTTAAGTTGATCTTAGTCTAAAATTAGACTAATGTATCCTTAACAAACGTTTAAGTTGATCTTAGTCTTAAATGAGACTAACGTATCCTTAAACCCAACCCCCAAACCCAAATCTAAGAAAATACAGATTTGGACTAATCCACGTCCTACGGGCGATAACATAAATTAGTCCCCGTATACAATCCACGGGCAACCAAAAAACAAAATAAACACACACGACACGAAGTGACCATCTGGAGAAGGAGAAAGTGGTTACCGCGATGCGGTAGCGTAATTAACTGCAGGGGCTTGCGCCTGCAGGGAAGAGCGTCCCCACAATCAAAACCCCCTCAAATGAGTGGGAATCTGACGAAGTCTGCTACATCGGCTTCATCCGTTTAGACCTTCGACATACGGTGTCATAAATCAACTTGGGATCTTCGGAGAGGTGGACGGATAGCACCAATTAGCATCTTCCCTCGAAATTCAGGCAAGACGGACCTACGCGGTCGCGTCACCGTGTTTCGGTGGCAAACAGATTCTGGCACGCCTGGTGGGACCTCTTCCTCTTTCCACTCCACACTTTGTGTGTCGTGTTCGCGACCGAATCGCGGTTTGATATGGTTGCCCTTGGGTTCGAGGTACTAAGATTTGGTTTTGCTCCCGTGCAGAAAAAAGAACATCAATGGCTTCTAACTGCTATAGCTGCAACAGCAACTCCCGTTCCGCCTCATTTAGAGGTGTAACTTACGGGTCCCAAGCGGCCTCCCTGTTCAAGATACCAGTGGAGCAAGTAACTCAGGCCACCACTGGGCTATTTTTCGGGACCATGCTCCCACCCAAGAACTTCAATGCCCCAATGCCGTTACAGGAAGCCCCAAAGAAGTCGGTCTTTGATCGACTTACCACTACCGCGGCCCCTCTCAACGGGTCGTCCAGCTCCAATGCCTCAATCTTTGATAGACTGGGCCAAAGCTCCAACGGCCCTATGAAGAAGCCCGCAATACCAGAAAGGGTTATCCCAAAAAGGATAGCCATTCCTGCTCTCTAAGTCGTCAAAGAGGCTTCTCCTTCCAAAGGGTCGGTCTTCACAAGACTGACTATTCCGGCTCCCGCTCCAGGCGAAGTCCTCAAAGCTGCTTCCCTTGCCTAGAGGTCTGTCTTTGACAGATTGGACATTGCTTCACAACGGACATCAGTCTTTAAAAGGCTGACAACGACAATTTCTGACCAACACAGGGGGCATGAGGAAGTCACCCCTATAGCTGAACCAATTCCATCTGCAAGACACGCTCGACGTCGCCACTGGTGCCGAGTGAGGAAGGCTGGGGGCAAGTCCCCTTATGGACTGACTCCGACAGCTCCCATGGTGGAAATAGATGTTGCTGTTCCGACTGAGAACAGCTTTGAACCGCTAAGGAGGGTGCGCAAAAACTCTCCAGCTGCCGTGTTGAAAAGATCTCCTCCACCTGTGGAGAATGCTATAGAAAAGAAGCCGGAGCAGCCCCCTCAGCGGCTGTCCTCCAAAATTTACAAAGTCTGGCGACAGATCCAGGAATCGGTGATTGACCGGGACTACTCTCACTGACCAAAGAAGATTAAAGATCGGTAAGAAAAAAGCCATCTCATGGTACCACAGAAGATGTCATCTGTCTGGGTGCCTGCTGCAACGGCTCCCTCAACTTCAACTGCTCACAAGAGAAAGAGGCCGGAGAAAGCCCCTGTGACCGTGGTGAACCGCAAGGACGCTGAATCTAAACGCCCCAAGTCTTGGGGCATGGTAACACATACCGTTTATATAGCTTTCGCAAAAGAGGAAAGTCATGCTTCTACGGGCCGTCGACCGCTTACGCGATCCGTGACAAAAGCCCAGAAGCAGCAACAGAAGCTTTAGGAAATGCTAACGCAAATGGCCGCACTGACTGGGCCAAAAGAAAGCTCGGAAACATCATCAGAGCAACGTCAAGAACAAGAAACTGACGATGAGTTCCTTCGCAGAATCCTCAAAAAGAAGGACAAAGAGGCTGTGGAACAAGCGGCCAATATAAAACAAATGGCCCTTCTATTCCAAGATATGGTGAGCATGATGATCCAGCCGGACCCTCCAGCTGAAGATCCTCCGATTATCCTCGAAGATGACCGAGCGGAGACGTCAAACCCCCTTCCGGCTTGTTCAGCAGCCAAAGAGGAGATCGTCTCAAAAGCCACGCTCGATGATTATATAGCTCAACAAATACGAGCTCATCAAGAAAATGAAGCGGCTGGCCAAGTCGTCAGAACTGGACGACCATATCCAAGATGGTACGATCAGATCAAGTATCCTCCAGGATACACAATTCCTAAGTTTCATGTATACAAGGGGACAGGCAATCCCCATCAGCATGTCGCTCAGTTTAGGGCTCTATGTGGCAACACTGGAGGTGACGATAAACTGCTACTTTGCCAGTTCGTCGGCAGCTTGTCGGAGACTGCGTTCGAATGGTACTCCGAACTCCCGAACGACTCTGTCAAGACATTTGCAGAAATGGAGCTGTTATTCACACAAAGATTCACGAGCGCTAGCGAGCGTACTCCGATTACCGCACTAATTAACGCCAGAGAAAAGCCAGGCGAGACATAGGTCCAGTACGCGATACGGTGGCGGAATTTATGGTTGAAGTGCGAGCAGCGCATCGAAGAGGCTCCTGCGGTAGGCATGTTTATGGGTACCCTCGACCCTCGGGCGACCATTTCCCAATTCATGATGTTCTTCAAGCCAACTACTTTCCAGGCCTTGATTGACAAGCTAGCTCAAATGGATCAGATGGGTCATAGACCATCTCCTTCGAAGCTGGAACCTCGAAACGAAAAAGGGAAGGGGAAAGCAACCTTCGTCGCCAATACTCAACAACAGCCGAGCAATTTAAAGCCGGTTGTTCGCCAAAACAACGTGCGTCCACGCCCATCCCTCGAGGAGAGACTGGGACGTCCTTACTCGTTTCCTCGGGATAAAACAAGGAGACTGTTCGAGCTGGCAGTGCGCAACAGACTCATCAATCTGCCGGATCCAAAATGTCTGTTGCAGCCAGGTGATGTCAACAATCCTAATTACTGCCCTTACCACCAAGCAGTAAGCCATCCAATCGAAGATTGCTTCATTTTCAAAGGCTGGATTGAGGACCAATACCAACAAGGAAAGTTCACATTATCCGAAAACTGGAAGGTGAACCCGCCACAACCTCACGCCCCTAAAAAGGTGGACACGCCGGGGGCATCGTGCTCTTTTATAAAAGAAGCTCCATGGGAGGTCGCTCTTTCAGCCAAGATGAAAAGAATGCTGAAGGAACTTCACACATGCCCGGCCATCAGGTGGAAAATTCCGCTAGAGCCCGAGGTCATTGAAGGAATGCTGAAGCCATGCCCAACACCAAGAGTTGGTAGCAATAATCAAAACGCTCAGGCCCAACCGTCACAGTCTTCGAAGAAAAAGAAGAAGACCAAAAAGCCCGCGCAGTTTGATGAAAAGCGCATGGGTCTGCAAAAGCATATTGACGTGCTGGAAGAATATAACCAGAAGGCGCAGACCCCAATCACACTCCAAGAATTTCTCAGCCACGCCCTTGAGGACGGAGATGACGACAATGGAGAAGACTCGTGGGATGAACCTCAGGATTATGTGGCAAGCTGCCATGTGATCTCTCATTCGTTGATAAACGGTGAAGAAGCTCCTGACGCAAAGAAATTAGGGGCAGATCCTGAGCCGGAACTTCTAGGACCATCAGAAGAAATAATTGACTCATTCCTGAACGAAGATCTTCTGAAAAGCAAAGCTGATCGAGAACGCGAGATGGCCATATTTGAAAAGGCCAAACGCCGACGACTAGACGAAAGGGTTGAAACATTACCACCAGATCAAAGCATCCCTATCGCCAGCAAAAGCAAGCTTAAAGTAAGGAAACGATTCGCTAGAGCCCTGCCAATAGGAATGAAGTTGCCCTCTTTCAGAGCAAATTCTCCTGGCGGTATACATCTTGATGAAGCGAGCATACATCCTAAGTTCTGCTATACCATCAGAGGATTACACACCTTACCGAGGAGAGCATAGCCTTTAAAAACTGGTGGTAGGGATATGTTGCCCACCGACAACACGTTCAACGAGTGAAGCGTAAGGATCATCTGGACCAGAAAAGCATGACAGATGAGCACAAAAGAGCAGTCGGCAACTGTCACACAGTCGACACTAAGGGATCGCAAGTTATCACCTTTGGAAGTGACTCTGACGAAGAAATCGCCCTCAGCCCTCTCTTCAAGGAATCCACCTACGACACAAAAGATGGGAAGATTTACGAGAAAATCTAGCTTTGTAATCGTACGTTGCCCGAAAAATCTCGAACCTATGACCGAAACGTCTTTAAACTACTACAAACCTGCGGCATCCCCAGGCTAACGTGGTAAAAAAAAGGTATGTCCATAAGCGAAATGGGCACGGATGAAAACCCGAAAGGGCTCCGTGAGTAAAAACAGCAGGGCTACCAGCGAGTTTTGTGAAAACCCGAAAGGGCGCAATCTCATTAAAAGACACTTGCAAGGTCCTCTCGACCCTATAAGGAGAAACCACCCGTGTGAGATCCTTACGACTCACAAAGGAGAAACACACTTAGGAATCCTCACGATTCCTAAGGAGAAATTACACTTACGAGATCCTCACGACTCGTAGGGAGAATTCCCCCTTTGAGACCCTCACGGCTCATAGGATTCAAAAGCCTTAAGCTACATGAATCAGAACCTGTTCTTAAGCCATCACAACCTCCAGTATTACCCTACAAACGGTTCAATATCGAGCCTTATATACAATCCACGGGCGCGAATAAACATTTCCCTAAAAAAGTCCCACCAGAGACTTGGGATATGCTCATATGGCAAAAGACACTTGTAAGTCCTCTCGACTTATAAGGAGAAAGCACTCTTGTAAGATCCTTACGACTTATAAGAGACCATACACTTAGGAATCCTCACGATTCCTAAGGAGAAAACGCACTTACGAGATCCTCACGACTCGTAGGGAGAAATACCTTCATGAGACCCTTACGGCTCATGAAGTCAAAATCCTTAGTCGACAGGATCCTAACCCTTTTTACTAAGCCACCTTTGTTCGACATCGACAGAGGCAAATGATGATTCGCTCCTGGCAATATCCCAGTTGTAGCGATGCAGATGCCTAAATCGGTATCAAATCCCAAGCTCGCAGCAAAGCAAATGCATATGAAATAGCCGAAATGATTGGGCAACTTGCAAAAAAATCAGCAAGTAAAAATACATGCATACAAAATAGCCGAAATGGTTGGGCAACTCGCAATTAAAAGAAGCGAGTAAATAAAAAAAATAGCCGAAATGATTGGGCAATCGCGAGTTTTGCGATATAAAAGCTGAAATGATAGAGCATCGCGGAAAAGAAAATATAAAATGAAACTTTTTTCCCTACGAGTGAGATCACATCGATCCCTGTATACAATCCAGGGGCACAAACAAAGAGGGAACCATACCTTCCCCCCAGGCTCCATCAGAAAGAGAGCCAAGTCTCGACGGTTCACAGATAGTCTAGAGATCACCAACGGCGTTCCTTCGCAGTCCAGCAGGACGCAGATCCAACGGTCGAAACAAAGCGGAGTGATGGCAAAATCCAAACTCCACCTCAGCATTCGTCTCATTACAGCAGACGCAATGTTGGAAACAGCATTCCTTCGCAGTCCAGCAGGATGCAGATCCAACGTCAGCGAAAGACCTCACGGTCGAAACAAAGCGGAGTGATGGCAAAAACCCAACTCTACCTCAGCATTTGTCTCGTTACAGCAGATGCAGTGTCAATAACGGCATTCCTTCTTTGTTCAGCAGGATGCAGATGCAACGTCAACGAAAGACCCCATGGTCGAAACAATGCGGAATGATGGCAAAATCCCAGCTCCACCTCAGCATTCATCTCGTTACAGCAGACGCAATGTCGACAACGGCGCTCCTTCGTAGTCCAGCAGGATGCAGATCCAACGTCAGCGAAAGACCTCACGGTCGAAACAAAGCGGAGTGATGCAAAAACCCAACTCCACCTCAGTATTCGTCTCGTTACAGCAGATGCAGTGTCAACAACGGCATTCCTTCGCTGTCCAGCAGGATGCAGATGCAACGTCAATGAAAGACCCCATGGTCGAAACAAAGCGGAATGATTGCAGAATCCCAGCTCCACCTCAGCATTCGTCTCATTACACCAGACGCAATGTCAACAACGGCGTTCCTTCACAGTCTAGCAGGATGCAGATCCAACGTCAACGAAAGACCTCACGGTCGAAACAAAGCGGAGTGATGGCAAAATCCCAGCTCCACCTCGACACTCGTCTCGTTACAGCAGACGCAATGTTACCCCAGGGTCAAAACAACAGAGCCACGGCAAAATCCCTAGTTCCAAACCTCGACGGTTCACCAACAGCCTAGAGACAACCGCGACATTCGTCTCATTACAGCAGATGCAATGCCAACAAACGAAGAAAATGCCAAATTCCTAGCTTCAGGGTCTTGACGGCAACTCAAATAAAACCCGAAAGACTATCGGAGATCATCCCACACCAACGCGTAGTGGTTATGACTCATCGGGGTTCTCCAAAATGAGCATAACCTCAAGTAAAAAGCGGCATGCCAAAATTCCGAACGCTTGCTCTTCCGACGGTCAAATTGCCTAGGAAGATTGTTTGAAGACGTTTTGTCCAGCCCCCGAAGGGATCAGAGACATGACATTGGCATAAAAGAAAAGGGCTGAACAAACATTGGCTGAATGCTTCACATGTCATATATGTGAGCGTCAGAGGTCAAATAAGTACTCAGCACATTGGCAGAAAAGAAAAGGGCTGAACAAACATAGCCCAAATAAGTGCCTAGCACTTTTGAATAAAAGAAAAGTCTAAGCAGACCAAGCCCCTAAATTGGCTAGGTCATTAAAGTTTTTTTTCTCTTACAGCTGAGCCCAAATGCTCTTTTGCTGGATCATAATTAAAAGTGATCCCAAAATATTGTTAAGTTGATCTTAGTCTCAAATTAGACTAACGTATTCTTAGCAAAAACAAATCGCGCCCCCAAATGCTCATATATATTTAAGTTGATCTTAATCTCAAACTAGATTAACGGTCCTTAAATGAAACCAAGCCTAAATTTAAAATATACGAATTTGGACAAACCCGCGCCCTGAGGGCGGCGACATAAATTAGTCTCCGTATACAATCCACGGGCAACCAAAACCAAAACAATATATACACATGACACGATGTGAACTGCCAGAGCAGGAGAAAGTGGTTATCGCAATGCGGTAACGTAATTAACTGCAGGGGCTTGCTCCTGCACGGAAGAGCTTCCCCACAATCAAAACCCCCTCATAAAACGAGGGGGAATCTGACGAAGTCCGCTACAATGGCCGCATCCGTCCAAACCTCCGATATATGGTGCCTTAAATCAACTTGGTATTTTCGGAGAGGTGGCGGACAAATCCAAATAGCATCTGCCCCTAGATTTAGGCAACACGATCAATCCCGGTTCATCTCCGTTTCCGGCGGTATACAGATTCTAGAATTCCCGGTGGGATCTTTTCCTCTTTTCACTCCACACTTCGTGTGTCATATTTCACGAACAAAATCGCGGTTCTCTATGGTTGCCCTTGGATTCGAGATACTAAGATTTGGTGTCTTATTCCTGTGCAGAAGAAGAAAAATCAACGACTTCCAACTGCACAACTTGCAACAGCAACTCCCGCTCCGCCCCAACTGGAGGAATGACCTACGGGCCAAACGTGACTTCCATCTTTTCAATGTCGGTGGGGCAAGTATCGCAAGCCACTACTGGACTGTTATTCGGGACCATGTTCCAACCAGTGGGTGTCGGTGCTTCAGCGCCGCAGGAAGAAGCTCCCAAGAGGTCGGTTTTCGATCGACTGACAACCACAACGGCCCCTCTCAACGAGTTATCCAAATCCGATGTCTCAGTCTTCGACAGGCAGAGCCGAAGCTCAGACGTCTCAGTCTTCAAAAAACTGAGCAAGAACCAAAACGGGCCCGTAAAAAGGCTCGTGATATCTGAAGGGGCTGCCCCAAAATGGATAGCCCTCCCAACTCCTCCTACAGGTGAAGTCATCAAACGTGCTTCCCCTACCAGAAAGTCGGACTTCGAAAGATTGGACGATCCTCCTCAAACTCTGCCAAGGACGTCAGCCTTCAACAAGATGACAACAACAATAACCCCTCACTAAAGCCGGGGGCACAATGAAGCCGCTTCCAAAACTGAGGCGGTCCCTTTTGCAAGACATGCTCGATGACGTCACTGGCGCCGAGTGAGGAAAGCTGGGTGCAAATCCCCTTCTGGACTTACCCCACCAGCTCCAATGGTAGAAGTTGATGCCACTGTTCCATCCGGAAATAGTTTTTATCTACTCAAGAGGGTACGCAAGAACTCTCCAATAGAGGTGCTAAAGAAATAGTCCCCGCCTGCAGAAACCACAGTGCGGGAAAAGACGGAGCGTCCCCATCAACGGCTCTCCTTATAAATTCACAGGGTCTGGCGAAAAGTCCAGGACTCCGTGATTGATCAAAACTACTCTCGTCGACCGAAGAAATTGAAGGCTCGACAAGAGGAAGAGCACTCCTCTGTCATACAGCGAGAGACTTCTTCTGCACAAGTGCATGTAACAATGGCTCCTTCAACTTTGACCTCCCACAAAAGGATAAGGCAGCAGAAAATCCCACCGCCAGCCGCAAACTCCAAACGCGATGGACCCAAACGCCCTAAGTCTGGGGGCAACATCGTGTATACAGTCTACATGGCTTCTGGGAAACAGAAAAGCCATGCTTCCGTAGGTCACCGGCAGCAAACTCGGTCGCCGACAAAAGCTCAGGAGCAACAACAAAAGCTCCAGGAGATGCTGACCAAAATGGAAGCACTTACCAGGCAGAAAGACAGCCTGGACACAACAGCCGAACAACTCCAGGAGCAGGAGACTGATACAGAGTTTCTGCGAAGGGTGCTTGAAAGAAAGGACAAGGAAGCTGCTGAGCAGGCTGCTAACATAAAGTAGATGGCTCTGTTGTTCCAGGATATAGTTGGAATGATGATCCATCCAGAATCCTCAGCCGAGGATCCGCCGATAATTATCGAGGATGACAAAGGGGAAACATCGAACCCTCTTCCAACATTATCGGAAGCCAAGAAAGAAATGATTTCCAAGGCTACTCTTGATGATTATATAGCTCAACAAATACAAGCTCACGAAGCTAGTGAAGCTGCTTGCCAAATCATCAGAACCGGACGACCTTATCTAGGCTGGTATGACCAAATCAAGTACCCGCCGGGATATACGATCCCCACGTTTCATGTGTACAAAGGGACAGGCAACCCACATCAGCACGTCGTGCAGTTCAGAGCTCTGTGTGGTAACACTAGATGCGACGATAAACTATTGCTTCGCCATTTCGTTGGTACCCTGTCAGAGACGGCCTTTGAATGGTACTCGGAGCTCCTAAATGACTCCGTAAAGACATTCACAGAGATGGAGGTGTTGTTCACCCATCGTTTCTTTAGTGCGAGCGAGCGCACTCCAATGATGGCATTAATCAATGCCAGGGTAAGGCCAGGAGAAACCTGGGTCCAATAAGGGATCCGGTGGCGGAACCTATGGTCTAATTGTGAACAGTGCATCGAAGAATCTCCCGCTGTGGGCATGTTCATCGGGCTCTTGATCCTCAAACGACTGTGTCCTAATTTATGACATTCTTCAAACCAACAACCTTCCAGGTTCTGATCGATAAACTGGTCCAAATGGACCAGATGGGCCACGAGGCTTCCTACATAAATAAGGACCCTCGAAACGCCAAGGGTAAAGGGAAAGCGGCCTTCGTCGCCAACACTCAACAACAACCGAGCGACCCAAAACCGGCTGTTCGCCAAAACAATGCTCGTCCACGCATATCCCTGGAAGAAAGGCTAAAACACACTTACTCATTTCCCCTTGATAAGACGAGGAGACTATTTGAATTGGCAATGCGTAACAAACTCATCACATTGCCAAACCCACGGTGTCTACTGTTAGTGTATATGCCCTAGAGGCCATTACTGTATCATACTAGTTTGTATATTACTTAATGGAAGCTTGGGATATTCACAGTTGTATATATAATCTTGCTCGAAATGGTAGTATGCTACTTGGTTTTTCTCTGCTTTAATATGTGCATGTGTTTCTTTTAGCATATTGCTGGTATACATATTAGTAGAGCCCTTAGGATCTTTGCTTGATTACCAGCGTTGTGATGGCGCTCGCACTCGTGGGAGCTGGGTAATCTATAAGCACATCCTTATACAGGTCCCTGGTCGTTGGACTATCGAGACAGGGCATCGATACTCCGGAGTAGACTAGCGTATGCGCTTCTCATCCCAGTGTGGGAGACGGTCTGTCCCACAGCCGTTAGTACGTCGTACTTGGGATAGTATGCGGGTGCTCGTTAGGTTACGAGTACACTGGACAGGACTCGTCGGGAACTGTTGGTTGGTAATATACCTATCGTCAGTTATCAGTTCCCAGGTGACATGAGTACAGCTTAGTCCGCTGACTTGACACTGTCACTTCGCCTCGAGTGTGTTCCCACTGCACTTTGATTACTACCCTACCACGGCTCAGAGGAGTCGTGCAAACAGGTAGTTTTTGGGTGCAGTCCCGAAGCACTTGGAGGCAGTGACGGTTAGACAGGATTCGTCTCTCCCGGTATTGGGGGTTGACATCGCGCTGTGTCCAGGAGAGCCATTACACGAGTAGTCCCTGGCCAGGGCAAGCGAGATATACTGGTAGGCTTCCAGTGTTATCTCAGGGTGTTCTGGGCTACACTCCGACACGACTTGTACCGCTATTAGGGGACTGACGTTCACCGCCCCCCTAGGCCCGCCATGCGATGTATCAGACGAACAGACCGGACTGTACGGAGACTGTCACATACAGGCTCAGTAGGAGTGCAGATGGGGTTCACCTCGTCAGTCTTCTTATCGACATCTACCTGGGGACCGTTACGTACAGCTAGTGCAGCTTGCGGTCTGTGGTTAAACCCACTGTCAGCGTAGTGTCGAGTCTTTAGAGTCCCACACAGAGAGCTATTCGCCTTTAGGCAAAATGAGTAGAGGTCGCATGGTTTTGCGACAGGGTTCGTTCGCATCCGCGCACTTGTGCACGTTTGCTGTCCGGACAGTTTATACTAGCAGGCTTTGGTTTAAGCCGGATCCTAGTATATGATTTGAGATTGGTTTTTCTCGGAGTATTCGTGTTCCTCGGATCACAAATGCGGGTGCGTATGCACAGTTGCTTGAGATTGAGGGAGAGGACCTTGTTTAGGGTTAATGACTATTGTCATTTTATTAACCCTATTGTTTTTGTGTGTATTATTGTTAATTAATAATTAGCTTAATTATTGTGCATGGTTGTTGTTGTTGACATTTTGACTTCATTGACTTGTTGACCTTGTTGACAAGTTTGACCATGATCATTTCATTTGGAAGATGCTCTTTGATCCTTGCAATTTGCATTAATAAGTGAAATGATAATGGTCACCTCTTGATTAAACCATGACAATTTTCTTGCTAATTAATTAATTAAAATAACACACACATATTAGTGAGAATGGCTCACTAATAATTCATTCTATCATATCATTTCTCTCTCTTGCTCATCCTCTCCCTCAAGCTCTCTCCCTCTCATGTGTTGAGAAACAAAAAAGCTTGAGAAAAACCTTCACTTGATCTTCTCTACTCACTTCTAGGGTTCAAGTCTTAGCATTTCTTGCACTCTAGTTACTCCTAGCTTGGAGTTGAAGCTAAAGGTCGAGGCTTTCGGGTGGATCGTTCTTTGACGGGAGAAGACAAGCAAGGTGACATCTTTCTACCATTCCGGCGAGCAAGGAGAGAAGGAGTTCGAGCTCAAGGTATAACCTTTCTACAACTTAACTAGTTGTAAGTTTGTTTTAGCTAGCTTTCGTTTAGTAAAGATCCTCACAAGCAAGGTCCATGTTGCCTAAGTCATTAAAAATCCAATTTTTATTATGTTTTCCGCCTCCCCGTAAGGACCGGGGTGGGCAACGTGGACTTACAGTGGTATCAGAGCCTAACTAAACTCAAACTAGCTAGGTAGTGAAGTGTAACGAAGTTTCGAAACCGGAAAATCCAAAAACCAAACTTTGCAAAACCCAAGTTTCTGTTAATTTTTCCTCTGGTCAAAATGACATTTGTTATATACCAAAAATTATCTCAGGTTTTTGTGTGAAAAACCACCAAATACGAACCAGAGAGGAGATCAGAGGAGCGCGGATCCGCGGCAAGAGGAAGCTCCTGCCGCGGAAGCGCGGCCGTCTTGTCCCCTCTCTGCATCGTTTTTGGTGCAGTATGTTTCTGTGTTGGTATTGGGATTTTTAGGATATGTTATATGTGCCCAGATTTTCCAGAACTAAAATTTACTTTTGGGGGCCTATAAATCCGTATTTTTCGGAACTTCACTACACTTTAACTACATCGGTTATATCTGTAATGCTTGCATGTATTGAACGTCGGCTATTCGCTATAAGACGATTAGTCGGGGTTATACATGATCTGTGATTGTTATTGGTTTGTGGATATGAATGGATTGGATTGTCGCGGGTGAATGGCCGGGGTGGATGTGAGATGAGCGTTGTTTTTCTTTCATTCATTTGTAACATGTAAATTGATGTAATAATATTATTTGTATGGCCGCACAACCGGGTCGGGGTTGTAGCCGTCATTGTATAATTCTTTTTACTGTTTTTGCTCCTAGGATAGACCCATGGAGGGGGTGCACAAACTACCGGGTATCTCGAAGCGCCGAGTGGCCTACTCACGGTGGTGAGGGAGGTTGCTTCGCTTCGGGTGCTTGGCAGGTAGTTTGCCGCACCCGTAGGGGTCTTGGGTGGGGTATTGGCTATTCACCGCGACCGTGTAATCCGCTTTGCGTTGCAGGCTCGAACGCATTGCGGATTCCTAGTATATCCAATGTATTCATCTGTGATCTGTAATGTCTATCATTGCTATATAGTTATATATAATAACTATTTAGGCGTTGCTTATGTTTTACAGCCGCGCTAGCCCAGCCCCCGCTCTGTCGTTAGTTAAGTAACCTAACGGGTGATGACGGGGCCCCGTGGCGAATGCGAATGGCATAAGCGTACGTCATATTTTGGTTGTTTTCTGCAATGGTAGGGTTAAATGATGGGACGCATTAAAAGAACTAATGCAAGAAATAAACCAAGTAAAAGTCGATTGGAACACTTTGAAAACCACTCGGTTCTTTTCAAAACTAAACTTTTAAACGCGGAGCTTGAACCACTCCTTTTAAAAGCTATCTCGTTCCATCGATTATATCAAGTTCACTACGTTCACGGTTTCGCCAAAACCATCCGTAGCCCTCCATCATTTCGGTTAAATATTCGGTGGTATTCAAGCTATGTATTTTGACCTCACGCCAAGGCATAGTGATTGGTAGCTGCCGGATATTTATCCGTTGCATAGATAGAATGCGTTGATTTGAGACAGTCGTACTGCCATTTTGGCCTACGTCAAGGGTAGGTACGGGTGGGTTCAAATTAACCAGGATAATGATGGGAAGAACTTGACATGTGACTTATGACATTTTGACCTCACGCCAAGGTCATAAGAGCATGGGGCAAAAATCCACATCGGGAGTTTCATAAGTACTGAAACTTGCTAGATTTGCATACCATTTGGAGTGTGGTGATTCTGGTAGGATTCCTTCAGTTTCGTCACGCGATGATATTTGGATCCCGATCCTACTGTGAGTATATGCTACTCCTCGGGAAAACTCTCACTTAACGATCAATGCTATAAACCTAGTAGGTGCCTAGAAAGGTGTTAGCGGGGTTACGCCCACAGGGAAAAGAGGTTACTTAATTAAGGAACTTCGCGAAAGCGTTGGAAAACCTCCCTCGAAGTACCGACACTGGCCTGGCTGAACGGTTAAGCAAGTATTGTACGGTGAGAATGATCCCGGCTAATCCTTTTCTTTATGGTTTGAGAAGGGATTCGAGAAACAGTGGGAGCCATCCAGTTTAGACAAACTAAAAACCACTCTAAACTTGCAAGAGCATCAAGCTAAAGTGTTTCTTTTCTCTCTCCTAATTGCAGCGACCATTCAACATGACCGGACTTAAGTTACTGTTAGATAAAAATATATTGACAGGGCCAAACTACAAAGATTGGCTCAGGAATGTCAAGATGGCTATCACTTATGACAAGCTGGGGTATATACTTACCACCAAAGCTCCCCCTGTCCCAGGTCCCACCTCCAGCGTCGCGGATGTAGAAATCCGTAAGACATGGGAGATAGATTGCGCGAGGGCCAGATGCCTCGTACTAGCCTCGATGGACAACGAACATCAGAGAAGGCACGAGAATATGGACCTAGAGTCCATATTTCTCCATACAAAAGAACTGTATGGAGAGCAGTCTCGTATCGCTAGATACGAAGTTTCGAAGAAGCTTTTTTCGGCAAGGTTGGCCGTCGGATCATCGGTAGCGGACCACGTACTTAAGATGATCGGCTACATAGAGGAGCTCGCGGACCTTGGGACCACGTTGGAGAATGAACTCTATACCGATTTGATTCTCCAGTCCCTTCCTTCCACTTACGCCCAGTTCGTTCTTAACTTCAACATGCAAGGAAAGGAGGTTGAACTTGCCGAACTTCTGAACATGTTGAGGACTGCTGAGGGCACCCTACAGAAGGGTAGGGAGACATCCACTTTGTTTGTAGGAGGATCTTCCTCTTCTAGGTCCAGGGCGAAAGCCAAGGGCAAGAAGAAGAAAGCCCCCGCCAAACCAAGAGGCGGTGTCGGTAAAGTGGATACGAAGGGAAAGGGTAAAGCAACAAAAGTAGCGGGGAAGATGGTGGGGAAGGAAGAATGCTTCTATTGTCACAAAAGTGGTCACTGGAAACAGGATTGCAAGGCTTGGAAAGCCAGAACACAGGATTTGAAGCGAGTTGCAGCTTCAGCTTCAGGTGTGTATGTTATTGAAAACTGTCTATCAATAAACTCTACATCCTGGGTATTGGATACCGGATCAGGATCTCATATTTGTAATTCTTTGCAGGCGTTGAGAAAGCGTAGAGTTTTGAAGGCAGGTGACATGACCCTCAGAGTTGCGAACGGTGCTAGCATGGATGCAGAGGCCGTGGGGGATTATCACCTGGGATTATCTGATGGACACTTTTTGGTTTTGCGTAGTTGTTATTATGTACCAAATGCAACCTGTAATATCATTTCTGTATCTTTATTATCTAAAGAAGGTTATGAATTTGCACTTGTAAGTAATGTAGTGAACATTCACCTTAATCAAGTTTTGATTGGGTCAGGTACATTGAGCAACGGAATATACGTTTTAAACCAACCGCAGGTTTTCAATATCCAGAATACACACAAAAGAAAGTCTCCAGAAATTAATAAAACTTTCTTATGGCATTGTAGACTGGGTCACATCAATGAGAGAAGATTGACTAAGTTACATACTGAAGGATATTTGGATCCGTTCGAATATCAATCGTATGCAACTTGTCAATCCTGTCTCAAAGGAAAGATGACAAAGGCTCCGTTTTCTGGACACGGAGAAAGAGCGAGCGAGCTCTTGGGACTCGTACACAGCGACGTGTGCGGTCCAATGTCTACACATGCGCGAAGCGGTTTTTCTTACTTCATTACTTTTACGGATGATTTCTCAAGATTCGGACATATTTTCTTAATGAAGCATAAATCTGAAGCTTTTGATAAGTTCCAGGAATATAAGAGTGAAGTAGAAAAACAAACCGGCAAAAGTATCAAGATCCTAAGATCGGATCGAGGAGGAGAATACTTAAGTGCCGGATTCCTAAATCACTTAAAAGAGAATGGAATTCTCTCTCAGCTTACTCCTCCATACACTCCGCAACATAACGGTGTATCGGAGAGACGGAACCGGGCCCTATTGGATATGGTACGGTTCATGATGAGTAACGCTGAGTTACCGCGATCGTTCTGGGGATATGCACTAGAAACAGCTGCATATCTTTTGAACCGTGTTCCCACTAAGACTGTGCCTACCACACCATATGAGTTATGGAGTGGGAAGAAACCCTATCTTCAATACTTGAAGATTTGGGGATGTCCAGCTTATGTCAAAAAGCAGCATACGGACAAGCTCGAGGCACGCTCAGTACTGTGCAAGTTTGTGGGATACCCAAAGAACTCCAGGGGGTATCTTTTCTATTACGCAGAGGAACAAAAAGTCCTTGTTTCTCGTAATGCCCATTTTCTGGAACATCAGTTTTTAGAAAAAGAAATAAGTGGGAGCGCAATAGAACTGGAAGAAATTCCAGAACCACAAACTATTACTGAAAGCTTAGTGGAACCAGAGGGTTCAAAAGAACAGGACATTCCTACGCCACTCCGCAGGAGTAGTAGGCAGTCTCATCCGCCCGAGAGGTACTACGGTTTTCTCATTGACGGGGATAGAGAGGACTGCATCCTAGATTGTGATGAGCCTACTAGCTTCCAGCAAGCCATTCAGAGCGTCGACTCGGTAAAATGGCTGGATGCAATGCGGACCGAGATGGAGTCCATGTACACCAACAAAGTATGGACGTTGGACATTGCTCCAGACGGGGTAAAACCCGTAGGATGCAAGTGGATCTTCAAAAGGAAGATTGGTGTAGATGGACAGGTTGAGACCTATAAAGCTAGACTGGTAGCAAAGGGTTTTCGTCAGCGACCTGGTTTGGACTATGACGAAACCTTTTCTCCAGTAGCTATGCTGAAATCCATTCGGATCCTTCTTGCCATCGCTGCTTTCCACGATTATGAGATTTGGCAGATGGACGTAAAGACAGCTTTTCTAAATGGTCATTTAGAGGAGTGTGTCTATATGGACCAGCCAGAGGGTTTCATTCAGGGTGGGAGCAGCGGAAAGGTGTGCAAGTTGCTCAAGTCCATTTATGGACTCAAGCAGGCATCGCGGAGTTGGAACATCTGTTTTGATGAGACAGTCAAAGAATTTGGCTTTATCAAAAATCCAGATGAACCATGCATCTATAGTAGATTTGTAGCGAGAACTGTAGTATTCCTCGTTTTATACGTGGATGACATTCTCTTAATAGGAAATGACATTCCTATGCTACAATCTGTCAAGGGGTTCTTGTCACACAGGTTCTCCATGAAAGACCTGGGTGATGCCTCATACATTCTGGGTATCCGGATCCACCGTGACAGATCCAAGAGGATATTGGGACTTTCTCAGTCCAGGTACATCGACACCATACTGAAGAGATTCAGTATGGAAGATTCCAAGCGCGGTAATCTACCGGCTTGTCACGGGATCACCCTCTCCAAAGAGATGTCTCCCAAGACTGATTTGGAGAGGGATCGCATGTCTATTATACCCTACGCTTCTGCGGTAGGCTCTATAATGTATGCGATGTTGTGTACCAGACCGGATGTGGCTTATGCACTGAGCGTGGTAAGTAGGTATCAGTCAAACCCTGGGGAGAAACATTGGATAGCAGTAAAGAACATTCTCAAGTACCTGAGAAGGACTAAGGAGATGTTCTTGGTGTATGGCGGAAAAGACCTGCAGATTGAGGCCTTTGCTGACTCCAGCTTCCAGAGTGACAAGGATGATTCCAAGTCCATGTCGGGTTTTGTCTTTACCCTCAATGGAGGGGCGGTGTGTTGGAAGAGCTCCAAACAGGAAACCGTTGCTGACTCGACTATGGAAGCGGAATACATCGCTGCATCTGATGCCGCAAAAGAAGCTGTCTGGATGAGGAAGTTCTTGAAAGAACTTCAGGTGGTTCCGTCCATTGTTGACCCAATACCTCTGTATTGCGACAACAACGGGGCTATAGCTTTAGCGAAAGAACCCAGGTCCCATCAGAGATCTAGACACATCTTAAGGCGGTATCACCTGATCAGGGAGATTGTGGATCGCCAGGAGATCGAGGTCCGGAGAGTTGCATCAGAGGATAACACAGCAGATCCATTCACCAAGGCCTTGCCCCAGACTCAGTTCGAGCGGCTGATCGAGATGATAGGTCTTCGATACGCCAGTACATGGCCTTAGTGCAAGTGGGAGATTGTTAGTGTATATGCCCTAGAAGCCATTACTGTATCATACTAGTTTGTATATTACTTAATGGAAGCTTGGGATATTCACAGTTGTATATACAATCTTGCTCGAAATGGTAGTATGCTACTTGGTTTTTCTCTGCTTTAATATGTGCATGTGTTTCTTTTAGCATATTGCTGGTATACATATTAGTAGAGCCCTTAGGATCTTTGCTTGATTACCAGCGTTGTGATGGCACTCGTGGGAGCTGGGTAATCTATAAGCACATCCTTATACAGGTCCCTGGTCGTTGGACTATCGAGACAGGGCATCGATACTCCGGAGTAGACTAGCGTATGCGCTTCTCATCCCAGTGTGGGAGACGGTCTGTCCCACAGCCGTTAGTACGTCGTACTTGGGATAGTATGCGGGTGCTCGTTAGGTTACGAGTACACTGGACAGGACTCGTCGGGAACTGTTGGTTGGTAATATACCTATCGTCAGTTATCAGTTCCCAGGTGACATGAGTACAGCTTAGTCCGCTGACTTGACACTGTCACTTCGCCTCGAGTGTGTTCCCACTGCACTTTGATTACTACCCTACCACGGCTCAGAGGAGTCGTGCAAACAGGTAGTTTTTGGGTGCAGTCCCGAAGCACTTGGAGGCAGTGACGGTTAGACAGGATTCGTCTCTCCCGGTATTGGGGGTTGACATCGCGCTGTGTCCAGGAGAGCCATTACACGAGTAGTCCCTGGCCAGGGCAAGCGAGATATACTGGTAGGCTTCCAGTGTTATCTCAGGGTGTTCTAGGCTACACTCCGACATGACTTGTACCGCTATTAGGGGACTGACGTTCACCGCCCCCCTAGGCCCACCATGCGATGTATCAGACGAACAGACCGGACTGTACGGAGACTGTCACATACAGGCTCAGTAGGAGTGCAGATGGGGTTCACCTCGTCAGTCTTCTTATCGACATCTACCTGGGGACCGTTACGTACAGCTAGTGCCGCTTGCGGTCTGTGGTTAAACCCACTGCCAGCGTAGTGTCGAGTCTTTAGAGTCCCACACAGAGAGCTATTCGCCTTTAGGCAAAATGAGTAGAGGTCGCATGGTTTTGCGACAGGGTTCGTTCGCATCCGCGCACTTGTGCACGTTTGCTGTCCGGACAGTTTATACTAGCAGGCTTTGGTTTAAGCCGGATCCTAGTATATGATTTGAGATTGGTTTTTCTCTGAGTATTCGTGTTCCTCGGATCACAAATGCGGGTGCGTATGCACAGTTGCTTGAGATTGAGGGAGAGGACCTTGTTTAGGGTTAATGACTATTGTCATTTTATTAACCCTATTGTTTTTGTGTGTATTATTGTTAATTAATAATTAGCTTAATTATTGTGCATGGTTGTTGTTGTTGACATTTTGACTTCATTGACTTGTTGACCTTGTTGACAAGTTTGACCATGATCATTTCATTTGGAAGATGCTCTTTGATCCTTGCAATTTGCATTAATAAGTGAAATGATAATGGTCACCTCTTGATTAAACCATGACAATTTTCTTGCTAATTAATTAATTAAAATAACACACACATATTAGTGAGAATGGCTCACTAATAATTCATTCTATCATATCCTTTCTCTCTCTTGCTCATCCTCTCCCTCAAGCTCTCTCCCTCTCATGTGTTGAGAAACAAAAAAGCTTGAGAAAAACCTTCACTTGATCTTCTCTACTCACTTCTAGGGTTCAAGTCTTAGCATTTCTTGCACTCTAGTTACTCCTAGCTTGGAGTTGAAGCTAAAGGTCGAGGCTTTCGGGTGGATCGTTCTTTGACGGGAGAAGACAAGCAAGGTGACATCTTTCTACCATTCCGGCGAGCAAGGAGAGAAGGAGTTCGAGCTCAAGGTATAACCTTTCTACAACTTAACTAGTTGTAAGTTTGTTTTAGCTAGCTTTCGTTTAGTAAAGATCCTCACAAGCAAGGTCCATGTTGCCTAAGTCATTAAAAATCCAATTTTTATTATGTTTTCCGCCTCCCCGTAAGGACCGGGGTGGGCAACGTGGACTTACATCTACCGCAACCCAGCGACGTCAACACCCCAACAACTGCTCCTATCACAGAATGGTGAGCCACCCAATTAAGGATTGCTATGTATTCAAGAACTGGGTCAAGGACCAGTATCAACAGGGGAAGTTCGCGCTGTCTGAGAACTGGAGGGTGAACCCACCACAGAAGCACACTCCCAAAAAAATGGATGCGCCGGAAGCATCATGCTCGCTCGTGGAAGAAACTCCATGGGAAGTCGTTCTTTCAGCATGTCCGGCAGTTAGGTGGAAAAGCCCACTTAAACCTGAAATTATCGAAGGGATGCTGAAACCGCGTCCCATACCGAAAGTTGTTGACAAAGGGCAAAATCCCTAAGTCAAGCCTTCAAAGTCTTCAAAGAAAAAGAAGAAGACCAAGAAACTTGTGCAGCCTACCGAGTATGACGACAAGCGCACAACCCTACAAAAGTACATCGACGCATTGGAGGAGTACAACCAGAAGGCGCGGACACCGGTCACCCTCGAAAAGTTCCTCAAACATATTCTTGAGAATGAAGATGGTGAGAACGATGAGGAAAATGACTCATCAGAAGAAACCGAAGACTATGTAGCAAGTTGCCACATGGTCTCCCATTCGTCGTTAAATGGCGAAGAAACTCCCTAAGTGTCAGAAAACAGCGTAGAGGAACTGGGGGAAGGATCGGCTCTAAAATCCCCGGAACTGCCAGAAGACCCTATAGATAGGCTATTAAACGAAGGCTTTCGAAAAAGCAAAGCTGACCAAGACGCAAAACAGCCATATACGAAAAGGTTAAGCGTCAGTATGAAAAAGCTGCTGCAAGGATGAGTCGTAAAGTACTATAACTAAACCGAAACGCACCTGCCACAAATAAGAGAAGGATCCAGGCGGAGAAGCGGTTCGCCAAAACCCTATCCATGGGAATGAAGCTTCCACCTCTCATAAGAAACACTCCCGGGGTCATATGCCTCGACGGAGAGAATTCACATCCAAATTACCGCTTATATCATCGGAAGGTTACCCACCCCCACCGAGAAATGCAAAATTTTTAAAAAGTGGTGGCAAAGATATGTTACCCATAAAAAATACTTCAAGAGGATGAAGCGCGAAACTCGTGGACAACAAAAGAGTGTAACAAACGTGCATGAAGAAATGACTGGCAAATGTCATATGGTTGATATCAGTTCGGAAAGGAAAAAACCCCAAGTTCCTACCTTCGGAGCGATTCTGAGGATGAAATAACCTTCAGCCCTCTCTTCAAGGACTCCACCTCCGAAAAAGAAAAGGAGAAGAAGAACGGTGAGAACATTCAGCAGCGTAACCGCACCTTGCCTGAGAAGAACCTCGGACATACAATCAAAGGTTCGAGCAAAAGAGACAAAGGGAAAAAAATCCTGAGGAAATCATCCTTGATGATGGAGTTGTCAAAGAGCTCACAGTGAGGGATCCGCCTAAGAAAAATAAGGTGGATTATAATGTCCTGGCACATTTGAGGAAAATACCCTCACAACTGAGCATATAGGATGCTCTCCTCTTGTCCAAAGAAGCATGAGAGTCTCTAATTAAGGCATTACAAGAGCCCGATCAGTTCCAAGCTTTCCTTGCAGAAGGGAAGATGAAGGACGATGTTGGGTGTTTTTCGTCACCCCATTAAGATGGGAATACGAGCACGCTTTTCAAGCGCATTACAGATTCCCCCTGCCTAAGGTAGGCTGGGGTTTATTGATTGTGGGGATCCGAATCTACGGCAGCCGCGAACTAAGCTGCCGTTAATTACCCCTCGCCTTTAGTGCGAGGGAACCTCCGATTGATGGGTCAAACTGGTCATGCGAACTCAATGTGCAGTGTTTTGTTTTGAAGGAGTTTTGGATATATCGGGGAGCCCGCAGAGTTCTAACGGGGGAAGTATATTTAGTGCGGAGTGCATATAAAAATGGGGGGCATCTTAAAGATGCGTGCATGGCACATAGGCGCTAAGCGCCCGCGGGTCGCGTGCTTGGCACGTGAGCGCTTGGTGCCCACGGGTCACGTGCCTAGCACGTGGGTACTGGGCGCCAGCGGGTCACGTGTGCGGCATGCGACCGCAGGGCGCTGAGTGCCCGCGGGTCGTGTGAGGCGCACGTGCCTTGCACGCGCCCGCGGGCCACGTGCGCTGCACGCGACCGCTGGGCGCGGAGCGCCCTCGAGTCGCATGAGGCGCACATGGGCGCTTTATCTCCCGCGGGTCACGTACCATGCACGCGACCGCTGGGCGTCTGTGGGTCATGTGCCCTGCACACGACCGCTGGACGCACGCGGGTCACGTGTGCGACACGAGACCGCTGGGCGTCCGTGGGTCATGGGCACTACACGCGACCGCTGGGAACACCAGCAGAAAAAGGGCTTAGCCCCTGGGTTAGGAGTTAAACTCCTAAGGGATTTTGAGTGGAGTTAAAATCCAAAAGATTTATATTTGCAGTTAAACTCCTAAATTATCTGGAATAGGAGTTAAACTCCTTTGAGTATTTGGGTCTTGGAGTTGAACTCCCCAAAGATCTTCAGAGGTGATCAAAGGGGACCCCTCTCTTCTCTCTTCAGCCCTGGAGCTTCTTTTGAGCCTTGGATCTGTCCAAATTTGGATTTTTGGAGATGGGTCTCCTTCTTCCTTCTCTTGATCGGCTGGATTTTGGAGAAAAGAGGGTAAGACTTAAAAGTCTCCCCTTTTCGAGATCCGATTGAAGATCCAAGCTCCCATTCAAAGGTTTTGTGATGAAAAACTATTTCTTTTTGGAAAAGAGAAGAGTTAAACTCTTGATTTAATTAAAAAGGGGGAAGGTTTTAGAACCTTAGAAAGGAAAAGGAGGCACAAACCCTAGTTTTTTTAGAAGGGAAAAGTTCTTTTTTTTATTTCAACATCATGTTGCCTATTATAGGCTTACAAATTTACATATAGCCTCTTGGGCTTTACAAAATGGCATTTTGCCCATCTCATGCCTCATGTGCTCATTTCTTTTGCACATGAACCATGGGCTTTACAAAAATTTGGCTTTATGCCCATTTTTCTCACATTCATGCATAAAAAAATTATATCAAAATTATTTATTACATGATTTCATTTTGGAATGGGGGAGGCCGGCCGCGGGGTTTGACTTAGGCATGGGCCCACTTGTTCTGGGCTTGGGCCCACTTGCTTGGGGTTAACTTTGACTTGGTCAACCGGGGTGTAATTTTCGAGCCCAATAGACGAGTTGGTAGAAGGTCCACACGGCTGACATAATATTCAGCGATGAAGACCTCCTCCTTGGTAGGTGCGAGCAAAACCGCCCGTTATACGTCACCGGGTACTGCCACGACTTCAAAATAGGGAAAATCCTTGTCGACAATGGATCCTCCATCAACCTTCTCAACGTGAAAGTGTTGAAGGAGATCTGCATGAATGTTCAGCACTTAGCTCGAGACAAAATTACCATCTCCGGGTTCGACTCACAGTGGTCATGGACACTTGGGTCCGTAATTCTGACGTTACGCTTCGGGTTGCTCACCACTGACATCAAATTTCACGTCATTGACGCCATGACTTGCTATAACGCTTTGCTCGGCAGGTCATGGTTGCATGAGCACAACGTCATCCTTTCTACACAATATCAGTGTATGAAGTATTTCAATGATGGTTTGGAATGCACCGTCACAAGGGAGCTGAATCCGTTCTTCGTAAATGACGTCCGGAAATATGAAGACGCAAAGTATTTCCTACCAGACTTCGAAGATACGGAAATGTGTCATAAGCCGGAGGATAAACAGAAGTTTTTCGCCACTATCCCGATCTTTGGGAGCGATTCCGAGGGAGATGAGGAAATAATCTACTCGGAGCAACCCCAGAAAGAAAACAACAGGCTCAGACCATCTACCCCTATTCTGGTCTCTGGCAGCGACTCTGAGGACGAGGCCAACGCAGTATTCTCAATCCGTTCATCAGTGCAAACCCTTGACGAAGAAGATCAGAGTCTACAAATCACAATGGCTCCACCTCGGCATTACAAGAAACTTGATGCGCTCCATACATACAGCGTACAAAAACTATAGACTTTCTACATCCCTCCTAGGAGAAGAGGTGAAAAGGCGATCCTGTTCTATCAATCTACGGAGACCAAAGTAGAAAAAGAAGTCTTGCACGGTGCCGACTTTTCACTCTGTAGGCTTCAACCAATCCGTCTGCCAAGAGATTATGCGGAGGGATTGAAAAGGCTGTTAAGATACCAAGGTGTACCCTTCGAACAAACTGTTCGGCAAGCCCAATTCTACAAAAAGATTTAGGATATCCCCGGGACTCAGCGAAAAATGCCCAACGGGAAGATGGAGACAACCGGGCTCAGATACGTTTAGTCCAAGAAACAGGAGCGGTTCCATAGCTGTCGCGTCACAAATAATTTCAGCGAAGAGGAAAACACCCTTCCATATGGCCCTGACGTTGAAACAGAGCGAAATCCCGCTCTAAGAACGTTAAGTTCGTCGCTCGAAGAACAAATGGACAAGATAATAGAAAAGTCTTGTCAAAAGAGTCGAGACAACCACAGCCGCGATATGGATATCTATGAAAAAGCCAGGACGCAGCGGCTCAATCAGCAATCTGCGAAGAAAGAAGACTACAATGCCTTTTATCCCCAGCCCGCTGTATATCCTCGCAAAAAGAAGAAATCCCAAAATAGAGGCAAAAACAGGACAAAGACCGTAAACAACGTTCGCAAACAACAAGGCAGATCTAAGAAACCGCGCTATCAAGAAAAACTCGGTTGGAACCCGTCCTTGATAAAGAAGATGGGTCGGAAATACTCCTTCCCGAAGACAAGATAGGGAAAATATTCAATCTTGTCATGAAGCACCAAATGATGAAACTTCCGGAGTCTTGTCATCCCGAACAAATAAACGAGGTCCATCATCCGGATTATTGCTCCTACCACCAAGCCATAGGCCATACTCTTGAAAACTGCTTCACCTTCAAAGACTAGGTAGAAGACCAGTATCAACAAGACAGGTTCGCTTTATCCGACAGCTGGAAAGTAACCCTACCGCAAAAGCATGAGCCAAAGAGGACCTATACCGTGAGGATAGGATAGCACAACATCAAGGATGGAAGCAAACCCGTACCTGCCACGTAATAACACTCTCAAAAGAGGGAGGGCATGAGACTAAAGATGACCCCTTCAAGTGCTTAGAAAATGAAGACGAAGACGAGGTGATATCAGAGTTTCCACAAGCACCAAAAGAGCTGGAAGTTGGGATACACACTACGGCGAACAACCTAAGGAAAATCGACTTAGGGACGGAAAATGAGCCGAGCCCAACGTTCGTCAGTGAGCTGCTATCTAAAAAATAGGCAGCCACGTTGAAAGACGTGCTCATGCAATATAAAGACTACTTCGCATAGAACTATTCCGAAATGCCAGGTTTAGATCCAAAGATGGCAGTACATAAACTGGCCATATTGCCGGACATAAAGCCAGTCATACAGGCGCCAAGAAGAATGTGGCTCGAACTTGAGATGAGTATCAACGCTGAAGTCAAGAAATTAATCGACTCTGGATTCATCCAAGAAGTTCAATATCCCGACTGGATCGCTAACATCATTCCGGTAATGAAGAAAAATGGGACGGTGCATATCTGCGTGGACTTTCGGGACCTCAACAAAGCTTGCCCGAAGGATGATTTCCTAGTACCTGTTACCGAGCTGATGATCGATAACACGTCTACCCATGAGGTATTTTCCTTCATAGATGGATCTTCAGGATACAACCAAATAAAAATGCATCCTGAAGACCAAAATCATACCGCCTTTCGGACTCGGTTAGGCATATTCTGCTATAAGGTGACATATTTTGATTTAAAAAACGCTAGCGCTACCTACCAGTGGGCCATGATGAAGATCTTCGATGACCTCATCCATGAGACTGTCGAATGCTACATCGACGACCTTGTGGTGAAGAGCAAGTCTTATAAGGAACATTGGGAACATCTAAATATAGTGTTCCAACGACTTCGAAAGTATAATCTGAAGATGAATCCTCTAAAATGCGCGTTTGGAGTCTCCTTGGGAAAATTCTGAGGATTCATCATACGGCACCGTGGTATCGATATCGATCCTTCAAAGATCAAGGCGATTACTAAAATGCCACACCAATGACCCTCAAACAGTTGTGATCCCTTCAAGGAAAGCTCGCATATATCCGGAGGTTCATAGCCAACCTTTCCGGAAAATACCGTCCCTACAGTCATCTAATGAAGAAAGGTACCTCGTTCATTTGGGATCAAAAGTGTCAAAATGCACTAGACGAAATCAAGCAATACCTGCAAAATCCGCCGGTGTTGACCGCTCCTGTTAGGGGAAACCCTTTATCCTATATACAACAGCGTTTAAGGGTTCTCCAGGCGCGCTATGGGCACAAGAGAACGAACAGGGAAAGGAGAAAGATTTGTACGATTTGAGCCGAGTTCTTCTAGGGGCATAAAACAACTACTCCCCCATCGACAAGCATTGCCTGGCACTGATCTTCGCGATAACGAAGCTCAGACATTACGCCTTGGTACATGAGGTCCATCTCATATCAAAGGTGGATCCTCTCAAATATATGATGTCAAGGGCCATATTAACAGGAAGGCTTGCCAAATGGGCCCTCCTCCTGATGGAGTTATTGATAACATATCGACCTCTCAAAGCAGTGAAAGGCCAGACCATCGCTGACTTTCTCGCCGAGCATCCAATACCAGCTGACTCCCCCTTAAATTGCGAGTTACCGGATGAACATGCATTCGACACAATCGAAGGAGAGAAGGAAGAAAATGATACCCGATGGGAAATCTACTTCGATGGAGCATCTTCCACGAAGAGGCGAAAGCAAAACACCCCCATAATCAAAGCCGAGGTGGGCCTTATCTTCATGACTCCGCAAGGAGAGAGATTACGTTACGCAGTTTCCTTAACAAAGCCGAGGACTAATGATGAAGCTGAATATGAAGCTTTGATAGCAGGTCTTGAGATCGCTGTTGATATGGGAATCAAAGACTTTCTCATATATGGAGACTCCCAGCTGATCGTTAGCCAATTAAATGGTGACTATCAGATGTGCAAGCCAGAGCTAATAAAGTATGGCAAAAGAGTGCAACAACTGTTGACACAAATCCCCTCCTACATCCTTGAGAGTATACCGTGCGTAGAAAATAGCAAGGCGGATACGTTGGCCAAATTAGTTAAGGAATTAACTAACGAAGACCTCGATGACGTAAAGATCATCGTGCAAAGCCACGGGATCCTCGCACCAACAGAAATATCTTCAGGAGACTTAACAGAGCCATCCGAAGGAAAATGAACGACCGAACAAGTAGTCCTTTAAATAGAGGACGAAGAAAAGGTCAAGGATTGGAGGGAAGTCTTCATAGACTACTTCAAATCCCAACGAACGTCCAAAAATGCGTCGTCTCGACATCAGCTCATGAAACGAGCTTTGTGTTTCGCTTTAGTAAATGATCCTCAATATAAAAGATCATTCTACTGCATGTGGATAAGATGCCTGGGGCCGGAAGAAGCAAAGAATGTCGTCCAAGAAACTCACGGCCAGAAGAAGCAAAGAAAGCTTGGCCAAAAATGAAGCTGAAGATCAAAAGAATGGGTTATTATTGGCCCACAATGATTCAGGACTGCCTCTAATATGCGAAGCAGTGTCACTCATGCCAAATTCACAGGGACTTCATCCACCAGCATCCAAACCCGCTACACCCAACAGTAGCTAGCTGGTCGTTCGAAATATGGGGAACCGATATAATTGGCCCTATTGAACCAGCATCGTCCAAAGGACATCGGTTCATATTGTTGGGTTACGATAGCGTCCTGGCCATCTACCGTGGCCGATGTGGAACAAAAATTACGTTTAAAAAAGATGGCTCTAAAGAACCTATCTAGAATCGAACCATAAACCTACACTAGCAAACTACAAGGTTAGAAATGGTTATACCGAATGAATCATGTCCTTCGGTCTTCAACCATCTTCCCTAGCTCCTTGAGTCGTCCTCGACTGAACTTGGCCACCGGTCTTCCTCCGTCGAAGATGATCCACCCGAGGAATGGAGCTCATGGCTCTAGCTCCACACCAAAGATCAAGTGAAGCAACTAGGGACTCTAGATTGCTAATCTAGAGTGCTTAGGATGTAGTGAAGTGTTCAAAGTGTTTATCTATCTCACCTCCTCTCATAATTCTCAACTCATGAGATTGTAGAGAGAAGGTTGAAGATGAAGGTGGAAGAAATCAAGAAACTAGAGAGGAGAGTGAAGCATAGTAAGGTGAAGAAAAAACCAACAATGCAACAATTTGCATCAAGTGAGAAAAAATAACATGAAGCCTCGTTTTATAAAACCCATTTTTTCCATTAAAAACTCAAGCCCATGCTTGAATAGTTTGCACAAATGAATTAACAATTCATTTGTGCAACACTATGCAAGCATGGTCCTCACCATACTCCCCTTTCTCCTTTTTCCACCTCATTTCCTATTAAAAATAAATGGAGAAATCTAAAATGTGGTGTCCACCTTCTAGAATGATATCTGTACAAATACGGATTACACCCTACTGTATATACATACCTGTATTCGTACCGAAATACAAATACCCCAAAAAATAGAATAACACAAAGAACATAATACTATAATATACGTATCGAAATATATACGTAAATTATTAAATCAATACCTGATTTAATAATCCGGCTCAAACCCGAGCCGGCTAGTATTATCAACCGTCCGATCGAAAGTCTGGGTACATAGTATAATTAATCGATCGGAACCTTGCACGTATCCAATACGGCTACTACATCGTTTCGCCAGAACCAGGGAAACCTTTATGTGGGACTCTAAAGACTCATCAATATACTGGCAGTGGGTTTAACCACAAGCACGTCAGCGGCACTAGTTGTACGTAACGGCTACCCAGGTATTGAGCGAAAGGAAGACCAATGAGCGAACTCATCTGAATCCCTATTGAGCTTGTCCGAAACAGTCTCCATATAGTCCGGTCCGTTCGTCTAAGAGTATCGCATATCGAGTCTAGGGGGTGGATAAAGTCATACCACTAATAACGCAATATTTTGTGTCGGTATGAAGCTCATCACCCACTGAGAAACTACTAATCCAAATCGGTAATTCCTGTCTGTCTTGGCCAAGTATTTCTGGTGATGGCTACCCGAGCACTACGCGACATCAACCCCCAATACCGAGGGAGATGAATACCCGACGATTCGCTCACTGTCTCCATGTGGCTCGGGACTGTACCCAATTAAAACATGTTTACACGACTCTTTTGAGCTGTGGTAGGATAGTAATCAAAGCACAGTGGGAACTCACACGAGAAAAATGACGATCTCAGGTTGACAAACTAACATGTACTCATGTCACCTAGGAACTGCTATCTGACAATAGGTATAATACCAAATAGCATGTTCTCGGCGAGTTCGTCCATTGTACTCATAACCCATGAGCACCTGTATACTATCTTAGGTGATAGACTGACACCAATGGCTTGTGATACCAGCTACCGCCCCTAGTCGGGGTCTCGATAAGTATACACTAGTCTACTCCGGAGTATCGATGTCCTGTCTCGATACTCCCTCGACTATGGACATTTAAGGATGTGTTTATAGACCACCCAGCTCCCACGTATATGATCGCCATCCTAATACTAGTAGTTAAGCAAGAATCCTATGGGCTCTATCAACATGTAATAGTGATCTGTAATACCATATAATGCATGTACATGATGATAGAGACAAACTAAATATCAAACAATCATCTCGAGTAAGACTGTTCTACCCATCCCTCAATCATCATAATCGCTTGCCTGAGATTACAATAATTGACTTGAGGGCACTATAGCCAACAATCTCCCACTTGCACTTAAGGCTACACTTACATCCCATGTGATACCGAACACTCAACTTCTCTACTAATCAGTCTCGCAAAGCCCGTTTGCGAAACTATTGCGTTCGAGAAATAGCCTCAGAAAGTGAATCCGCTCCAATATTTATATATTTATCTCTCTATATCTCAACTTCGCGGAGAAAGATTATCTCCCGAAATGAGCGATACATGTCTTAGAATTTGTCTAGATATTTGATGGGACCCAATTCACAAATGAACTCCAAATCCAACAAACTTCTTAGACCGTATCATCCACTGAATTTAATCAATATCCTGCGCCATGCCTTTCTCAGTATCCGCTTGGACCACCTGTCCAACATACTGCCCCTTAAAAGAGATAAAACTATAACTCTGACAGCCACTCTGTCATCCAGGTCACCTTGGAAGCCAGAAATGATAACCGCCTCCCGAAGGAGGCTGCCGTTACCATATACCAAGAATATCCACTTATGTTCATAACTGCTACCCAATGTTTCTCCGGGATTGGATTAATATATATGATTATTGCAGCCAGTGCAAAAGAAATATCTGGTGTGATACTTGACATTTTATGTTTAACTCAATTTCCTAAGCAAGTGATATGCCAATCATGAAAATCTCTCTCCTCATCAGTCTAGAAGACATCTCTTTAGAGAGGGTGACTCCATTATCTGCGGGTACATCACCATGCCAGGAGTTGTCCATTCTAAAACACTTTAGAATGGTGTCAAGTACCCGTATTAGGACACTTCTCAAATCTAGATCTAGTGACCAGAATCCCTGATATTTTATCCAGATTCTATGTGGAGAAACACCTTGTGACAACCACAGTGTAACCGATCATAGTATAGGAAGATCAATTCCTATCAAGAGCATTTGATCCAAATACCAGGACATCACTCCATACTTCCTTCTTACCAGGTCCATCCGTTGTTATGATGAAGTCAAACTCTATAACTGTTACATCAAAACTAGACGATATATCTCCACTATACCCGCTTTAGTCTATAAACAGACATAAGCTACTTGTCCACTATGCTTCCGCTGCTCCCACTGACTACAACAACCTTCTGGTAGAGTCATATGCACGTGCACTTCTAAAGCAAATTTAGAACGACGTTATACACATCCTCCTGCCAGATCTCATAGTCTAGAACAGCAGCAGTAGCAAGTTTGGGTAATCAAAAACCTCTTTGTCACCGTATTTGAGCAGACCGAAGTACTTCTCGGGTGCCTGAGGTTACCCACCAAATCTGCGGAGTGGCTAATGGATTGTCCAATCCAATTAAATTCTCAGGTTCTGCTAAATTTTCAGTAATCGTTTGTGGTTCAGTAATCACTTATAGTTCTACCATACTCCCACTATTGTTTTCTGAAAAGAATTCATTTTACTAAAATCGTGGCGAGCCAAGAACAATATAACTATTGGTCTTCCAATTGGTAGAATGTTAACACTCGTCAAAGCCCAGGATAACCCACAAACAGCCTTTACTGAAACGTGCTTAGAGTTTATCCGGATTCTGGTTTTAAGCATAAACCGGACAACTCCATATATCTTAACATCGTTAAGATATGAATCCATTCTATAGCTAATATAGAAACGAAGGAACAATTTTATTGGAACCAGATTCAAAATATATGCAGTCGTTCCCAGTGCATATCAACTAAATGGAAGAAGGCCAAGCAACATTACTCATCAAGGAGCGTACTCACGGATGAGTAATTTGAGAGAGAAGCAAGTTATCAAAACTATTACTTACAACGGAATACCAAACACAAGTATTTATATCTTCGACCACCTTGAAGAATCCTGATACTTGCAATATATGGTTCTCTACTTTATTCTTATACCTATATCTTCTCAAAATCTGGACCTTGTATTTCAACAAAATACTTTTCTAAAACTAGAGAAGTCATGAGTAAACAAAATATAGTACGAGTACCAACCCCTTTGTCCTAACGGACATCGGAAAACATAAAATACTTTGTATAAGTCCTCTGAGTTCAATAACTCAAACCATGTGTGTCGTAAGTTGAAAACTGTACTATGGTTAAGAAGAATTACACCGCTGTTGAATACTTCTTACCTAACCATCAACTGATATAGGTAAATGTCATAAACATAATTTCAAAATTTTATATCTCACTTTATAAAATAAATGTACAGATATATCAGTTTGAAATTGGTGCATAACGACGGATATTCAAAACCAAATATTTGACGTCAGGCAAAACCCAGGTGATTTCCTCAAATATCACCAATTACAAAGAATTCCGATATATAGAGGATCTAATCACCCAATTCCCAATATCTTACTCCCAATCAGCATCTGTAACGCCATACAGATGTGAGAATCAAATCTGGTAAATACATACCATGGAGTCAGAATCTAATTAGGAAAACAGTTTTCAATTAACACCGCATAGTGAAACTGAAACATGAAAATGTTTCGAAGCGGTAGCCGGGTATTCCTAGTAATGCATCTTCCACTATCCAGATTCATGATAGTAACCGTAAATTTCCTTGCCCTCACTCCAATCCTTTTATATGTCTTTACTTCTTACCTTCTGTACACCACACTTAGGCTAATTGGTTTTCTTCCTTCCCTACCTATCGGCACCTGCCTATGGTTTGCAAGAAGACTATCCAATAAGCGCAATAGGTGTACTCTCCTAATACTAGGAACCCTTGCAACCTGAGAGAAGGTAAAGATAAAATACAACCGCATAATCTTATTCAATTTCTCCCGAACCGGAAACCATCGAACTGAAATAAGTTCCTTCGAGTTTGTATGTAACTATACGATGGCATATCCAAGCAATATGGATCTTCGTAGTGATACGGAGTGCTCTGGAGAAATGCAAAGTGGAAGTAGGAGTGGCAGGGGTATAAGCAGCTTCGTCGTGAATGATAGTAGTCGCAATTTTCTTTGCCCTCACTCTAATCCTTTTATAGGTCTTTAATTATTACCTTCTGTACACCACACTTAGGCTAATTGGTTTTCTTCCTTCCCTACCCTTCGGCACCTGCATATGGTTTGGAAGAAGACTATCCAATAAGCGCAATAGGTATACTCTCCTAATATTAGGAGCCCTCACAACCTGAGAGAAGGTAAAGAGAAAAGAAAACCGAATAATCCTATTCAATTTCTCCAGAATGGGAATCCATCTTCGAACTGAAACAAGTTTCTTCGGATTCGTATGTAACTATATGATGGAATATCCAATTAATATGGATCTTTGTAGTGAAACGGAGTGTTCTGGAAAAATGCAAAGGGAATATAGGAGCGACAGTGATATATGCGACTTAATGACAATCCAAAAGCCAAAGTGTTTTAAGATAGTTCGGTTAACTTGGTTCATGAGTTTTTTAAGGTCAGGCAATGGTCGCTGCCAAAGAGAAAGAGAAAAGAAACACTCAGTGTGCACTCTAACCTTAATTAGATTGGTTAATCACTTTATCTAATCAGGATGACTCCCACCTTTTTCTCGAATTCTCCTTCAAACCCTAAAAAGAGAATTAGTCGGGATCATCTGAAAATCACCCGAGAAGTAACACCTACTCATCCGTGGGAATCGGGATCCAACTACCATTGCATGATAACTTGATGGAAGCCACTCAAGTCACCACACTCCATTAGGTATGCGCATTCCAGGCAAGTTTCCTGTATGTTTGAAATTCCCGATGTGGTTTTTGGCCCTAGGACCCAAGTGAGCTTGACTAAAGATCAAAATGTCAAAAGGTCCTAGTCAAGTTCTACCCGTCATTTTCTTGATTGCATTAGACCTACCCGTACGAGCCTTAACTAAAGATCAAAATGATCACATGAATGTCCTAACCAATCGCATTATCATGCAACAGAAAAGTATTACATATCTATCGAATACTACGCCTCGACTAAAGATCGAAATGCGTAGCACGAATACTAAGCATCACCAATCTGAAATGACGGAGGGCTGCGGCTGGGTTTTTGGCGAAAAACCCTTTAACGTTATGAACTTGATATCGTTGAAGGAACCCGAGCGGTTTTACAAATATATAGTGGCGTAAACTTTTGCTAAAGAGGTCACTCCCTGTGAAGGGATCTCGGCTCTTTCCTCATCAAATGAGGTGCAGGATATTCTTAACTGAATACCACGATACAAAACATAAGAATCGACTATGGTGAAGTTATTACACTGACGCAAAATTTTGCCCAAGAGGTCACTCCCTATGAAGGGATCTAGGCTCTTGCCTCGTCGAATGAGGTGCTGGATTTTCAGAACCTAATACCGTTGTGCAAAGCAAAATGAAATGTATGTAATAATAGTTTTTAAAATTGGTTCCAATAACATCATTTAGGTTTGTTTTTCCTTGAATTAATCAAAGTTAACGCGGTCTCATAAATTAATCCATATCACACCAGAAAAAGGAACGAAAATACAATGTACGTATATGCCATCCGCATTCGCCACGGGGCCCCGTCATGCACCATTATACTACTTAACTAACGGCAAAGCGGGGGCTGGATTAGCGCAGATGTAAAACATATACAACATCTACTAGTATATATAAATATATATATATAACATTCGTCCTAGGCATAATATAAGCATCATCACATAACATCAACAAGCATCACAGAATGGTGGATAATCTTGGAGCCTCGGGTTTCATTTGAGCCGCAAATGAGACCCGATGTTCCAGGTCGTGTGGATAGCCCGTGCAATGAAAACCTAGACCCCTACGAGCGCGGCAAGTTACCCGCCAATCTCAGAAGTGAGGCAACCCCAATCAACAAAGTGAATGGGCTACCCAGCACTTCACGAAATCCAGAAACTTAAGCACCCCTCCTTGGGTAATCCAATACCCCGTGCGAGTGCGGCGAATAGCCCGCTAATTCTAGAGTAAGGCCCCCTCCGTCTCAACGCCATGAGATGTGGGCCCGTTGCCCTTTAGAACCCGGCTATTCGAGCACTTCCCTGCGGGGTAATCCTAATATAGAAAAGAAAAGTATATATACAATGGCGACATCGACCTCAACCCAGTCGTGCCCCAATAAAAAACTATACAGCACGGCAGAAACGGCTGTCCACATGTCAGACGCTCGCCCTGCAATAACAAATATACAAATGAATCTTAACTGTACTACTACAATTGCACCGCAAGCTATTCACCACGACAATCCAACCACAATAACAGCACAATCACAGAACATCAACGTGAATATCATGTTCGCAAACCCGTCTAATAGAACATATAGCAGTTAGACGGATTATACTGCTCAATGACATTCACGGTCCCAGAAAGTAATGTATGCACTGAAACTTATAAACGATGTTAAAATGGCGAATTTGAAATACTCCGTATTGTCCCAAACCAAAGATGACAGAATATGTAATCTGGGAAAAATCAAACAATACCAAAAAACCAATATTCAAGAGTCCAGAACACCACCAAAATTTCAAAACCCAAATCCCATGTAGGGCCGGCGACGCCGGGGAAATGAGAAATCTTGCCGGCCAAAACTTGGTGTTTGGGGCTCGTTTTTCAATGGTGTTCCAGTTATCACATGAACATCCTTCTGCAATTGTTTTAAAAAAAATTGAAGACTTTAAAAATTCGACAGAAACTTGAATATTGTTTCGATTATTTTGGAGTTGTTTCGGTTTCATAATTTTAAACATCGTTTAAACTGCTAGTTAAGGGTTTATGGGCTGGCTCTGATACCATGTTGGGTTACGATAGCGTCCTGTCCATCTACCGTGGCCGATGTGGAACAAAAATTACGTTTAAAAAACTTGGCACTAACGAACCCGTCTTGAATCGAACCATAAACCTACACTAGAAAACTACAAGGAGCTAAACTACAAGGTTAGAAATGGTTATACCGAATGAACCGTGTCCTTCAGTCTTCAACCATCTTCCCTAGCTCCTTGAGGCGTCCTCAAGTGAACTTGGCCGTCGGTCTTCCTCCGTCGAAGATGATCCACCCGAGTGATGTAGCTCATGGCTCTAGCTCCACACCAAAGATCAAGTGAAGCAACTAGCGACTCTAGGTTGCTAATCTAGAGTGCCGAGGATGTAGTGAAGCGTTCAAAGTGTTTATCTATCTCACCTCTTCTCTTGATTCTCAACTCTTGAGATTGTAGAGAGAAGGTTGAAAATGAAGGTGGATGAACTCAAGAAACAAGAGAGGAGAGTGAAGCATGATGGTGAGGTGAAGAAAAACCAACCATGCAACAATTTTCATCAAGTGAGGAAAAATAACATGAAGCCTTGTTTTATAAAACCCATTTTTCCATTAAAAAACCAAGCCCATGCTAGAATAGTTTGCACAAATGAATTAACAATTCATTTGTGCAACACTATGCAAGCATGTTCCTCACCATACTCCCCTCTCTCCTTTATCCACCTCATTTCCCATTAAAAATAAATGAAGAAATCTAAAATGAGATGTCCACCTTCTAGAATGCCATTTGTAAAAATATGGATTACACTCTACTGTATATACATACATGTATTCGTACCGAAATACGAATACCCAAGGAGATAGAATAACACAAAAAACATAATACTAGAATATACATATCGAAATATATACGTAAATTATTAAATCAATACCTGATTTAATAATCTGGCTCAAACCCGGGCCGGCTAGTATTATCAACTGTCCGATCGAAAGTCCAGATACATAGTACAATCAATCGATCGGAACCCTACACATATCCAATACGGCTACTATATCGTTTCTCCAGAACCAGGGAAACCCTCTGTGTGGGATGATTCCCCAATATTTAACCTAACAAAAGAGCAAAGCCCTGTTTCAATTAAATGAGGCAGCGCCTCACATGCTCTCCACGAGGGCACCAATGCCTGGATTAAATCCTTAGGTGGCGCCGCACGTGTTCCTCACGCGAGCGCCAATGTGCAAGGCACCAAAGAATCTATTAAATAAGAGTTAAACTCTTAAATGACTCTGCACGTGCTCTTCAAGTGGGCATCATTGTGCAAAGCACAGGAATACCCATCTTTAGAATTAAAGTCTTAAATAGCGCCTACGTGTACAACACGTGAGCGCCGGCGCTCAAGTAGAATTAAGTTCTACTCTCTGTCAAACAGAGCCGTCGGATCAAAAATCCAACAGGGATAATAAATCATAAAAATATAGAATCAAACTCTATTATGAGAAAACATATCCCAAACCTTTCTAAATAAGCAAGATGCTCTAGGTTGTATCAATGATCCAATAATGGAATAAAATTATATTTTGGGAATATATTGCCTTAATCTTTTTAAACAAAAAAAAAAGATTGCTCTCTGTAAAACAGAGAACCCATGGATTAAAAATCCAATGGTGATTAAAAATCATCACTTGACCGAATAAATTCTGTATACAGGAGAATATTTTCCCGATCTTGTTAAAAATAAGAACAATATATTCTGTAAAACAGAAATCCTTAGATCAAAAATCCAACGGTGGTTAAATGCCCCAAATCAATTTTGAGGCCAATTAAATCAATTGGTATCTCTAAATGAGAGATTTTCTCAAAACTAATTAATAATTTGCCTCTACTATATAAAGAACCCGAGACTTCAAGTCTCATATAGAGGGAACCCCCATAAGCTTTTAAAAAAATACAGAAAGCTTCTAAAACAAAAGAGAACTCATTTCTCAAGAAAAGAAGAAGAGCTTCATTCTCGAAACTCTAGGTAAAGAAAAGAGATCAAAATATCTCTACAATATCACATCTAAGAGTTTAACCTTTTCAAAAGAACTTAGTTCTTTCTCTGGATCTGAGATCCATAACACAAGTCTCCCACAAGTTGAGAATTTAATTATCATTGGGAAGATCATGTTCTTTAGAATCAAAGATTCGGAGGAGAATATGGATACAAGAACATAAAAAAAATATGGAGTCCATAATACTCCAGGAACTTAGTTCCTTCAAATCAAGAACTTAGTTCTTTAAAAAAATCCGATCTAAGATGCTCAAAATAATGATCTTGGTGATCGTTAATGGTCAAAATACCATTAACAGAGATTTAAGTTCTCTAAAAATATCGACAAAGATTAAATCTCTATATAAAAGAAACTAGCGCCTCACGTGTTTCCCAGATGGGCGCCCCTCTTCAACAGCGCCTAGCGTCTCACGTGCTCCTCATATGGGCGCTACATAAAGAGTGCTTAGCACTTCATAAATAGCCAAAACGGCCAAGTGGTTAGCATTGATTGGGCAATGCCTAACGCCTCACATTCTCCTCACGTGGGCGCCACAAAAATAATAAGAGCGGCTGAGTGCTTAGCACTAATTGGGCAGCGCCTAGCGCCTCACGTGGGTGCCACCAAAAAAGAAAAGAAGAAATAAAAGTGCCTGGCACTTCATAAACAGCCAAAGTGGCAGAATGTTCAGCGCTCATTAGGCGGCACCCATAATTAAATGCTTCACATGACACCCATGTGAGTGTCAGAGCATAAAATAAGTGCTTAGAACTTTTGCATAGAAAGAAAAGGGCTGAACAAACAGAGCCCAAATAAGTGCTTAACACTTTTTGAATAAAAAAGAAGAAGAAGAGTAGACAGACTAAAGCCCAAATTGGCTAAGTCTCTAATGTTTTCTTGCAGCTGAACCCAAATGCACTTTTTGCTGGATCTTAAGTAAAAGTGATCCCAAAATATTATTAAACTAATCTTAGTCTCAAACATGATTAATAATCTCTCATTAATGATATCAAAAATGATATTCATCATATATTTCCTAAGGTAATCTTAGTCTCAAATATGACTAACGATTCTTAAGTCCACAGCAACTCCTTTTCCCTCGAATACGGGATTTGGTTTAAGGGTACATCTCTTCACACCTCTGATACATGTCGTTGTAATTTCTCAACGTCTACAGAGAGGTGGCGGGTCCCGACGACCAACAACTGCTTGATGCACTTCTAAATTGACGTGTATGCCTCAAATAGGATCGTGTCCCAAATTGGGCACATTCCATATCAACATTGTTCACTTCACCACGTAACAAATATGCGTGCGTGCAAGATGAATGTCAGACCGAGATGTCCCTAAACTAATTATTCCCTCAAACATGGAAATAATGGACCAAAATGTATCTAAACTAACATTCGACCCCAAAATGGGAATATCGGACCGAGATGTCCCTAAACTAATTAATCGCCTCAAACATGGCAATAATGGACCGAAATGTCCCTAAACTAACATTCGTCCCCAAAACAGGAATGTCGGACCGAGATGTCCCTAAACTAATTATTCACCTCAAACATTGCGTTAATGGACCGAAATGTCCCTAAACTAACATCATCCCCAAAATGAGAATGTTGGACTAAAATGTCCCTAAACTAATATTCGCCTCAAACATAGCAATAATGGACCTTGATGTCTTTAAACTAAAATACTTGGGCCCAAATGCTCATATGTTTAAGTCGACCTTAATATTAAATCAGATTAACGGTTCTTAAATAAACCAAACCCAAATCTAAAAATATACAGATTTGAACAACTCCGCGCCCTACGGGCAATGACATAAACTATTCTCCGTATACAATCCCCGGGCAACCAAAACATACAAAAATACACACAACATGAAATTAACTTCAGGAGCAGGAGAAAGTGGTTATCGCAATGTGTTCACATCATAATATTGCAATTTATACGCCCCACTTTTGTGCAATTTATAAGTAAACAGGTGCTTTTGACGATCGTTTGTTACATGATACAGGATACAGACTTTTGAAGCAAATACAGTGAAAAAGACAAAGTTGATACAGGAAATGGACTTTTGACCAACCAGCACACGGATCCTACTCAAGCCGAGACGAACGTCAAGTGAAACGGTCAAAAAGATCCTTACTAGTTCACTGAGAATCTGGAGAATACTGGAAAGCCCAACAGAGAAACGAACAGTGAAATCAGAGAGCCCAAGAGAAGAGTGACCCAGCACAGAAAGATAGTGGGCCAAGCCCACTAAATGGCCGCGGATCCGCGGCCAAAGGCATGTCTTTGCCGCGGAACCGCGGCCATACAGAGCCCGTGTCGGCACCGACTTCTGGTGTCGGTGTGTCGTTTCATTGTTGGGATTTTTAGGGGGTAAATCAGTAATTTCATATCTACGAGAGTCTGTAACCCTAGCTTCACTAGTTACTTATAAATTGTAATCTAGATCTGTAAAAATGGATGCCTCTTGATAATCAATAAAAAGTGAGATTTGTTGAAGAATTGGGAGCATCACTTTTACTTGTAAGTTTTTAGTTTTATTTCATTCTTGCCTTAGTATAATCTTTTACTTGCCTTAGTTAGTTAATTCTTGCTCTAGTGTAATCCTCCTTAATCTGCACCAAGTAGTTAACCTTTAAAACATAAACATAAAAATGTCTCTTTGCAACAATTCCTTAATGAGCGAATAAAATCCTCGCTCGTTAGGGTTAGGAACAAGGGAGTAAGTGAGAGATGGATGTCTCTCACCTCCTTCAATGCCAACTTATTTTTAAAAACGAAATCTTCATGCATTCATATACGATCCGCCCCCTACGGCACCCTACCTACAAGGTAACGGTGAACCTTAGTATAAAAGGCCGGACTTATATGACATCCATGAAGATCACATCAATTATTAGGAAAGGACGGACAAGGATCTAGAGGAAGAAACTTTGTTTCTTCCCGATCATCCTAATCCCCTTTGCTAATAATTGTTGTGATATTTCTAAAAAGCTTAAATCATGGCATTGAAAGAGGTGAAAACATAGATCTCAACACCCCTACCTTCGACCTAACCCTAACGAGTCCTTTCTTATCACATAACTTCGTCTTTAAATCAATCGATAAAAACCAAACAACGATTTGAATCAACTCGTTATAACACAAAATCAGAAACTAACACATCCCTGCGGATCGACCCGTACTCACAGGCTAGCTGCGAAGCGACGCCGTTTCTGATTACGGTAAACTACAAATTTTTGGATTAATCAAATGGCGCCGTTGCCGGGGATGGCGTAATTTTCTCTTTTTGTATGATTTCGGGTTGATATAAAATTTGAAAATTATAAAAATCTGAAAATACAAAATACAAAAAAAAAAAAATTCTTTTCATTATTTTTATCTGTTTGAAGGGTTTCTCGTTTGAATCTTGCAGGAACGACAAGAACTTTTGGATCTGGAATTTTACAGAGGGTCAAAACAGAAAAGAGAACATCAAAACAGGGAGGAATTGCTCGTACAGAACAGAACAAAAATTTCCAGAGGAAGAACCCACCACATTGCCGCGTTTCCGCCGCATAGGTAGCCCATTAGCCGCGGTTCCGCGCACATAGTGCCACATCAGCACTGAAAAATTTTCTGGTTTGCTTCTTTTCTCTCCCCTCTGCAACCTCCCATATATCTCTCTATAAAAATCTTTCTGCAGGAATTCTTTGCGTAAAGAGTCTTTCTCCCCCTTCTCGATAACAGATTTTCTGCAGGTTTCTTTGCGCCGCGCTAAAATTGATTGCAAGTGATTTTAATTGTTTTGCATAATTTAATTGGACTTAAGGGGCTATTTGACCAAACTCAGATTGGGTGGGGATTTCATCACCCTTCCCAGGACCCCAGAAAACACCTAAAGCATTTTGCATCGACCACCTTTAATTAAAAAAGATTAGACTCAGACCTAAGGACAGCGAGCTCAATAGGAAAAGGACTAGGGTAGGCATCGGCCGTTTATCCTAACCGACATTGCGGTGTCTAGGCTAGTGGTTATTAATTAGGCCCACTGTAGTGGTGGTTCCTTCCCACTTACCTGGCCGTATTTGTCCGTGAAGAGGCGGTTTGAGGTCTATTTCTAGCCCTAGTTAGGAGCTGTCTAGTAGACCTAGGCGACCCTAGATCTAGGCCTGATTGTGCATGTGTGGTTGATACAGTTGTGTCACGAGTCCGTTTTCAAAAACCTCTTTGCAAAACTCACACACAAATAAAAAATAAAAAATAAAAAATAAAAAAAAATAAAGAAAAATCTTTTCAAAACTTGCAACTTGCCGCTAAGAAAACTTGCACCTCATTTCTACCATCTCTCCTCCATTGACGTTATCTTACCCCCACATTCTGTTTTTCTTTTTACTGACTGCACTATCCCTTTTAGTGTATGCCACTTTGGACTAGGGATACAGACGCCCGATTAGTCCGCATTTTGTTGGTACCGACCAACGAACCCTTCGACACCCAAGTCGAAAATCCATCCACTTTCTTACCTTCAACTTCAATTTCTTCCACCGAAGGTATGTCGGGATTCAACCCCAATAATACCTTGCAGACGGGAATGATTCCACCTCCACCAGGTGCGAATAACCCGAACCAGCCGCCTGTTGAAGCGCCCGCACGAGTTGCGCTCCAGGACCTCTTCTACCCCATCCGCACTTCTTTACCCACATGTCTTTCACCCCCACCGGCAAATGGGGACAATTTTGAGATTAAACCACATTTCATCAATATGCTGCCGAAATTTCACGGTTTGGAAACTGAAGACGCTTATATCTTTATTAATAAATTCCAAAATGTATGCGCTATGATGAAAACAACCCAATTGAGTGATGACGCTATAAGGTTAAGGGTCATTCCTTTCACCTTATGTGACCTAGCCGAGAAGTGGCTATATAGCACCGCATCACATTCCATAAGAAATTGGGATGAGTTTGTGAAGGCTTTTCTAAAAAAGTTCTATTCTCACCATAAAACTGCCAGAATTCGAAATGAAATAATTCAATTCTCACAACTGCCTTCCGAACCTTTCTGGAAGTGCTTCGAGAGATTCAAGGACCTATTAGTTCAATGCCCTCACCATGGTATAGAAAGTTGGCAACTTTGCCAAACATTATATGAGGGATTGAACTCGGCAACGAAGCAGTTGCTAGAAACAATCTGTCAAGGTCATTTTCTCTCTAAGTCTAATGATGAGGCGTGGCAGTTTCTCGAGGATCTTAGTGAGCAGACAATACAGTGGGAGAGCACAAAGACCACATCAGCTTCTAGTGGTCAATCTAGGGGAGGCATACATCAAATAGAGATGTCGATTGCTATGAAGGCCGAGATGGCCGCTCTTACGAAAAAGCTAGAAGCGATCGAGACCAAAATCTCGTCGTCTTCTCCTGCCCCTGCTATGCCCCCACGTACTGTCTGTGCTTGTTGTGCGGATCCATCGCACCTGACTGAAGAATGTCCTTATAATGCATCTACACAAGGACAGGATCAAGTCAATGCTGCATTCCAGCAACGACAAAGGAACGATCCGTATTCTTCAACGTATAATCCGAGGTGGAGAAGTCACCCAAATTTCGCTTGGAACCAAAATCAACAATTCCAAGGAAATAATAATAATTTTCAAAGACCTCCTCCACCACAACAACAACAAGCACCCTCGCAAACTCAATATCAACCGCAACAATTTCAACAACAACCTTACCCTAATCAGGTGAACAACTTTGTGCCGAACAATGCGTACCAGCCAAACAATTATGTTCAACCTAATAATGATAAGGTTAGCTCGCTCGAAAGAAGTCTAGATGCGTTCCTTAAGCAATCTACACAGTCTACAGCAAGACTTGAGACTTCTATTCAAACTTTAGTGCAAAATAGTGCCTCCCATGATCAGAGTATCAAATCTATAGAGGCACAAATTGCACAACTCAACGCAGCTTTGAGCGAGCGCGAAAAAGGAAAACTCCCGTCTCAACCGTTGCCCAATCCCGGTCACGCACATGCTGCACACAATCAGCAAAATCATAATGTAAATGCAGTGACCATGTTGAGATCGGGAAAAGTGTTGCGGAACAATGTGGGCATTAACAATGACACCCCTGCCGGTGGGTCTTCTTCATCTTCTTCACCATCTTCTTCTTTAGAGCCTATTCTCCACCCTTCACATGGCTCTACCTCTTCTAGCTTGAACGGACCTAATTCTCACGACATGAACACATCTACACGAGGTACCGTTCCAACTCGACAATCTGATCCACAAAAATTGGACTCAACCACCTTTCAAAATGTTCCTTTTCCTAATCGGTTGAGATCAAATAAACCAACTCCTCAAATGGAAAAGATTGTTGAGTTGTTCAAACAGGTTAGCATAAACATCCCTCTTTTAGATGCAATTCAGCAAGTTCCTTCATATGCCAAAATTTTAAAGGACTTGTGCACCAAAAAGAGGAAGTCGCAAGTGCCAAAGAAAGTTTTTGTGGCCAGTGCTATTAGTGATGCTCTTGTAAATTCCCTTCCCCCAAAACAAAAGGACCCCGGGTGTCCTACCATTTCGATAACAATTGGGGACAAGAATATCAATAGAGCACTCTTAGATCTTGGCGCGAGCGTCAATTTGCTACCCTATTCTGTGTACGAGCAATTGGGCATTGGAGAGCTTAAGCCCACTCATTGTACTCTCCAAATGGCCGACCGGTCAATAACCCATCCTAGGGGAGAGCTGGAGGATGTGTTAATAAGAGTAGGGGATTTCATTTTCCCCGTTGACTTTATAGTGATGGATACACAACCTGTTGCAAACCCCCGGAGCCAAATTCCGGTAATTCTAGGTCGACCATTTTTGGCTACTTCCAACGCAGTGATCAATTGTCGTAATGGTTCAATGAACCTATCTTTCGGCAATATGACAATTGAGCTCAATATTTTCAAGTTAGGAAGTCAGCCTGCTGAGCCCAATGCTAGCGTACTAGACGTTTGTTCGATCAATGAGATCGCGGAGGAGGACTGTGAGTTCGAGAATTTTTTATTCGACCACAGCAATGTTAACGCCACTAGTGCGTTCCTCCTAGAATCCGACTCAGTTTTCGCGGCGGATAATGATTTTGAATGTTTTACATTCGTCGACGACTTCGAAGACTCATCACCTGATTTGGAGTCTTTTGCTTTTGCGGATGAGTTAGTAGAACCATCCGACACTGTTGCGTACACTCGGTACGAACCTTTGATGGAATCATTCGAGTTTGAAACAACTACCCCATTGTTACCATCTATTGTTTCACCTCCTAAACTCGAATTAAAGCTTTTGCCGACACACCTAAAATATGCATATCTAGGTGATAATGAGACCTTACCTGTCATTATATCAGCCTCTCTAGCTCTTGAGCAAGAGAAGGCTCTCTTGATGGTCTTACTTAATAATCGGCAAGCTTTCGGCTGGTCTATGGCGGACATTAAGGGGATTAGTCCCCTCATAGTCGAATATCATATACACTTAATGGATGATGCCAAGCCAGCACGAGATCCACAAAGGCGCCTCAACCCCATCATGAAAGAGGCTGTTAAGAAGGAAATTGTCAAATGTCTGGATAGCGGTATCATTTACCCTATCTCGGATAGCCAATGGGTTAGCCCAATCCATGTCGTGCCCAAGAAATCGGGCATTACGGTCATTACAAACGAGGCAAATGAGTTGATTCCCACTCGTACCCAAACTGGGTGGCGAGTCTGCATAGACTATAGGAAACTCAATGCCGCAACAAGGAAGGACCACTTTCCCTTACCTTTCATTGACCAAATGCTCGAGCGATTGGCAGGGCACGAGTTCTACTGCTTTCTCGATGGCTACTCCGGTTACAATCAAGTCCCCATCGCCAAAGAGGATCAAGACAAGACAACATTCACTTGTCCCTTTGGCACTTTTGCTTATCGTCGCATGCCCTTTGGGTTATGCAACGCACCCGCGACATTTCAGCGGTGTATGATCGGGATCTTTTCAGACATGGTCGAAAAGTTCTTGGAGATTTTTATGGACGATTTCTCCATCTTTGGCGACTCCTTCGACGAGTGTTTACGCCATCTTGACGCTGTTCTTACCCGCTGCAGGGATAAGAACCTAACATTAAATTGGGAGAAGTGCCATTTCATGGTGCAAGAGGGCATTGTTCTAGGACATGTCATTTCGCAAAACGGCATCGAGGTAGACAGGGCTAAAATCGAAGTGATTTCTAACCTACCTCCCCCAAAGTGCGTCAAAGATATCAGAGCCTTCCTTGGCCACGCCGGTTTTTACAGACGGTTTATCAAGGACTTTAGCAAGATTGCTAGACCCTTGACCCTCTTACTGGCCAAGGACACGACCTTCGCTTTTGACTCCACATGCACTGAAGCATTTGAGTCTTTAAAACATTCACTCATCACTGCACCCATCCTCTCATCTCCCGACTGGACGCACCCTTTTGAAATCATGTGCGACGCATCAGACTTTGCAATTGGAGCTGTTCTTGGACAGCACATTAATAAGATGCCGCACGTGATTTATTATGCTAGCCGAACACTAAATGAGGCCCAACTTAATTACACAACAACAGAGAAAGAGTTTTTAGCTGTTGTGTTCGCACTCGAAAAATTCCGGCCTTATTTAATCGGCTCTCCAGTCGTTGTTTATACTGATCACTCGGCTCTTCGCCACCTTTTTGCGAAGAAGGATGCTAAGTCAAGGCTAATACGTTGGATCCTTTTATTGCAAGAATTTGATCTTGTCATTAAGGACAAAAAGGGATGTGAAAACGTAGTAGCTGATCACCTATCACGACTTCCTTCTTCGCCCACGCTCGATCTTCCAATCTCTGACGTTTTTCCCGACGAGCAGCTCTTGACTGTTTCTTGCGAACCATGGTTCGCCGATATTGTAAATTATTTAGCCACCGGCCTGATTCCTAATGATTGGTCAAAACAGGATAAGCTTCGATTTTTGTCCCAAGTAAAGCATTTTTACTGGGATGAACCCTATCTTTTCAAATACTGTTCCGACCAAATCATTCGTCGGTGTGTGCCCGAGAGTGAGGTCAAGAGCGTGCTGTCTTTCTGCCACGATCAAGCATGTGGCGGGCACTTTGGCCCAAAGAAGACAGCCGAAAAGGTTTTGCAGTGTGGTTTCTATTGGCCACGACTCTTCAAGGATGCATTTGAATACTGCAAAATTTGCTCCCGGTGCCAACATTTGGGCCGGATTTCGCGGAGAAACGAAATGCCACTCCAACCCATTTTGGTGGTGGACATTTTTGATGTTTGGGGTATAGATTTTATGGGACCATTTCCTAACTCTTTTGGAAATGTGTATATTCTGTTGGCGGTTGACTACGTTTCTAAGTGGGTCGAGGCTGTGCCCAGTCGAACGAACGATAATAAAGTTGTCGTTCGATTCCTTAAAGAACACATATTTTCTCGATTCGGGCACCCTCGGGCAATTATAAGTGATAATGGTTCTCACTTCTGCAATAGGACTTTCGAGTCCTTGATGCGTAAATATTCTATCACCCACAAATTGTCAACGCCATATCACCCCCAAACATGTGGGCAAGCCGAGGTTTCGAATCGGCAAATAAAGCAAATTTTGGAGAAAACGGTTTCTAAAAACCGTAAGGATTGGTCGCTTAAATTGATAGATGCACTATGGGCTTTCCATACTGCATATAAGACTGATCTGGGTATGTCTCCATACCGGCTTGTGTACGGGAAGGCTTGCCACCTCCCAGTGGAGATCGAGCACAAAGCTTTCTGGGCTATCAAAGAGCTAAATTTGTCTTTAGGAGATGCGGGCAGCAACAGAAAGCTGCAACTGAATGAGTTGGAGGAGCTAAGGGATGAGGCATATGACAATGCCATAACTGCTAAAAACCGAGCCAAGGTGTTCCACGATAAACACCTTTTACGAAAAACTTTTGAACCTGGTCAACAGGTTCTACTTTATGACACTCGGTTACACTTGCATCCTGGTAAGCTCAGGTCCAGATGGAGAGGACCTTTTGTGGTCCGCACCGTCTATCCGCACGGTGCGGTAGATCTTGAGAACCCTGAAGACGGTACCTTATTTAAGGTAAATGGGCATCGACTAAAACCGTTCTTTACTGCGGATCCCTCGGAGGAGCTCCTGTTTTTGCAGGAGCCGATTTACACTGATTGATCTTCCTCCGCTTTCACCCCCAAACTTTGTTTCCCAGTGACACTATTTCAAATAAGTTTGGGGTGTGTATATCACCTGTATGTATATTTCCAAAATACCATAAAAAAAAAAAATACATAAAAATAAATAAAAATAAATAATAAAAATAATTTGGACCAAATAGCAAATTTGGAGATTACACAATGTTTTTACAAATAAAACCCTCACCCTTGAGGGTGTCTTTTGCAAATAACCCTTTCTAACCCCTATATAATGGAACCGAGCCCTTTCCTCTGTTTACCCTAAATCATTTTCCCCTCATAAAAACCCTAGGCGCCGCCCCTGCCCCCTGAAGAAATCTCGAGACGCGCCGCCGCCAGAAGACCGCGGATCCGCCGCGTCTGCCGTCTGCTGCCGCCAACCCGCCGCGCATCAGAAGCTTCACCCCCTGAAATTTTCGGGGGAGGTACATCTGTTCCTTTCCTCTCTGTTATTACACACATTTTCCTGCACACATCTTTATGGCTCATAAATTCCAATTTGAAAGGGATTTTTCCCCTGTGTTTGCACATGAGATCTATGGATCATACTTCCCACAGGAAATTGCACAGAGGGGATGGAATTTCCTCCTATATAACCATGGATCTGCATTTGCTGTCCCTAGCTTAGTCACCCAATTTTATGAGTCAATGGAAGAGAATAGCCTAGACAATTTAGGTTATATTAAATTGAATTGGGGAACTCAAGAAATTCGCATCGACAGGGGCATGATACACGAGGTTACACTCATACCTCGTATCCCCGCACACGAACAACCCCTTCGTTTTGAAGATTATCTTCCTTTAATGGGTAATGACTGTGCGCGAGAACCGCGCAAGGGGATCCAAGCACGGACCCTCTTCGCAAATGTTTTAACTGTGTGCCGGTGGGCACAAAACAATATTTTTGGGAGTTCTCACAATACAACCTTTTTCACCCCTTCCTTACATGTTGTTCATACCTTAATGACGAAAAACCCTAGATTCGACATGTGCGCAATTTTGCTTTACTCCATAGGTTCGGGTAAACGAGGTCCTGTACACCCCTGCCCCATGCTAGTTACCCAGCTCTGCCGTTATTTCCTCCCAGCTGAGGAATTTGACGCATACTTGATAAACGATACCCCGGTCCGACCACTTTTAGAGGGCATCTCGTCGTCCTACTCCAGACTAACAGATATTTGGACACAGACCGACCCGGCAGAACATGTACCTGCACGCACCCCGAGCTCAAGCTCAACTTCGAGCGGGGAAGAGCTAACCCCCCAAGAGCATGCACGATTGATGCGGAGGGCAGTGAGAGGGATTGATTCTTTGAGGGATGAGTTTCGGGCAACGGCCCGAGAGCACGACCGTCGGTTGACGGAGATTGAGAGGGGGATACAGACACTATTGGCTAGGGGGGAGAGATCACGTTCACGCTCACGAGCGCGACGTGGGGCCGGGCAGTGAGGGCACTGCTTGGTTCAAGTTTGGGGATATTAGAGGTGATGTATATAGTTACCCTTGCATTGCATATTGTATATATCTTTGTTTTCCTTTTGCATATTTAATTTCTGCATTGCATTTTTATAAAAAAATCATAAAAAATTTTTGAAAAATTTGAAAAATAAAAAAAAAATTTAGAAAACAGAAAAACCCATAAAAATTGAAAATTTTCAAAAAGTATAAAAAATTAATGTATTCAATTCTGGTTAATTGACTTGAGTTTGATAAATAGGTTAACTGGCTAGGAAAAACTAAATCTTAGACTTAGCAAATTAAAAACCCTAAAAATAACCTTCCTTAAAGTTTAACGGTAGAAAGTATATGTCTTTGTAGGTTATCTAGAAATAGGCAAATTTTGGGTTCAGTTCTTGGGCTAAGTCGAAACGAAGGAAAAGTATTAAAACTTTTATTAGAGTATAAGTTTGAAAAATAGTTCCTAACTTAAGTCTGGATTCTGAAAATGTATACCCTACAAATTGCACAAACACACACCTTGAAACTTGGATTAGTAGAAGAGACCTTGAAATACTCATGTCTAACGTCCTTAGCACAAAGAAAAAAAAAATGGACACTGGTTTTTGTGATTACTTAAGGCTAAAAAAAAAAAAATATAGAAAAATATTTAGCGAAGGTGCTAAAAGCCTTGGGTGTTGCAAAACTAGGAAGTACGCCTTAAAGTGCTAACGCATCTGGTAATCGGTTGTTGGTACCTCAAGAAGTATTAACAATCGCATGAAGGATGTGAAAGCGAAGTCTCACAAGTGCTTTGGACAATGGGCTGGAGTATGATTGCTTGATTTGAATTTCCAAGTGTAGGGGTGATATTTACACACACGTGGGGATATGTGATTAGAGTTTAGATAAGAGAAAGGAATGAAGAATAGAACTTGTGTCTTTAATAGAGTTGATAGAAATTCCTAAGTGGAGATGGAACTCTAGAAGGAAAACTTAAGAAATGCCGAAAGCTAGGTAATTCTACAGGATATGTATAATCTTAAGTTAAACAATGAGCAAGCGTGAAGAATATGGGTGGATAATTTGCGGGTCAACGATAATAGATTTCCTTGTTAGAAAACCTAAATGGAGAACAAAAGTCGAGAAACCAAGTTGATAGGATTTTGTGGGTAGTATCCGCTGAAAACCCTCAGGAGACAACACTCCTCCTACTAGGGACACCTAGAGGTTTAACGGCTTGTTGCACGTGCTCAGTGCAATCGCGTTTCCCTGCGAAAGTGTGGCTAGGTCAGAATAAAATAATAAGTTTGCTCGAGGACGAGCAAAAGGTAAGTTTGGGGGTATTTGTTCACATCATAATATTGCAATTTATACGCCCCACTTTTGTGCAATTTATAAGTAAACAGGTGCTTTTGACGATCGTTTGTTACATGATACAGGATACAGACTTTTGAAGCAAATACAGTGAAAAAGACAAAGTTGATACAGGAAATGGACTTTTGACCAACCAGCACACGGATCCTACTCAAGCCGAGACGAACGTCAAGTGAAACGGTCAAAAAGATCCTTACTAGTTCACTGAGAATCTGGAGAATACTGGAAAGCCCAACAGAGAAACGAACAGTGAAATCAGAGAGCCCAAGAGAAGAGTGACCCAGCACAGAAAGATAGTGGGCCAAGCCCACTAAATGGCCGCGGATCCGCGGCCAAAGGCATGTCTTTGCCGCGGAACCGCGGCCATACAGAGCCCGTGTCGGCACCGACTTCTGGTGTCGGTGTGTCGTTTCATTGTTGGGATTTTTAGGGGGTAAATCAGTAATTTCATATCTACGAGAGTCTGTAACCCTAGCTTCACTAGTTACTTATAAATTGTAATCTAGATCTGTAAAAATGGATGCCTCTTGATGATCAATAAAAAGTGAGATTTGTTGAAGAATTGGGAGCATCACTTTTACTTGTAAGTTTTTAGTTTTATTTCATTCTTGCCTTAGTATAATCTTTTACTTGCCTTAGTTAGTTAATTCTTGCTCTAGTGTAATCCTCCTTAATCTGCACCAAGTAGTTAACCTTTAAAACATAAACATAAAAATGTCTCTTTGCAACAATTCCTTAATGAGCGAATAAAATCCTCGCTCGTTAGGGTTAGGAACAAGGGAGTAAGTGAGAGATGGATGTCTCTCACCTCCTTCAATGCCAACTTATTTTTAAAAACGAAATCTTCATGCATTCATATACGATCCGCCCCCTACGGCACCCTACCTACAAGGTAACGGTGAACCTTAGTATAAAAGGCCGGACTTATATGACATCCATGAAGATCACATCAATTATTAGGAAAGGACGGATAAGGATCTAGAGGAAGAAACTTTGTTTCTTCCCGATCATCCTAATCCCCTTTGCTAATAATTGTTGTGATATTTCTAAAAAGCTTAAATCATGGCATTGAAAGAGGTGAAAACATAGATCTCAACACCCCTACCTTCGACCTAACCCTAACGAGTCCTTTCTTATCACATAACTTCGTCTTTAAATCAATCGATAAAAACCAAACAACGATTTGAATCAACTCGTTATAACACAAAATCAGAAACTAACACATCCCTGCGGATCGACCCGTACTCACCGGCTAGCTGCGAAGCGACGCCGTTTCTGATTACGGTAAACTACAAATTTTTGGATTAATCACAATGCGGTAATGTAATTAACTGCAGGGGCTTGCGCCTGCAGAGAAGAACGTCCCCACAATCAATAATACCTCATAAATGAGGGGGAATCTAATAAAGTCTGATACAACGGCCGCATCCGTCCAATCTTCCGATATACGGTGCCATAAATCAACTTGGTATATTAGGAGAGGTGGACGGATAAATCCAAACAGTATCTGCACCCAGATTCAGGCAATACGATCCATCCTGGTTCATCTCCGTCTCCGGCGGTGAACAGATTCTGGCACGCCCGGTGGGACCTTTTTCTCTTTCACTCTACACTTCGTGTGTCGTGTTTGCGAACAAAATCATTGTTCGCTATGGTTCCCCTTGGATTCGAGGTACTAAGATTTGATGTCTTGTTCCTGTGCAGAAGAAGAGAATATCAAGGATTTCGAGCTGCACAACTTACAACAGCAACTCCGCTCTGCCCCAACTGGAGGAGTGACTTATGGGCCCAACGTGACCTCTATCTTTTCAATGTCGGTGGGGAAAGTGTCTCAAGCCACTACCGGATTGTTCTTCGGGACCATGAACTCACCAACGAGTTTCAGCGCTCCAGCACCGCAGGAAGAAGCTCCCAAGAGGTCGATCTTCAATCGATTTACAACTACAATGGGTTGTCCAAATCTGATGCCTCAGTATTCAACAGGCTGAATCAAAGCTCAGACGTCTCAGTCTTCAACAGGCTAAGCCGAAACCAAAACGGGCTCGCAAAGAGGCTCGTCATACACGAAGGGGCTGCCCCAAAACCGATAGCCATCCCAACTCCTCCGGCAGGTAAAGTCGTCAAAAGTGCTTCCCCTACCAGAAGATCGGACTTTGGAAGATTAACCGTTCCTCTGCAAACCCTACCAAGGATGTTAGTCTTCAATAGACTTACACCAGCAACAGTCCCTCACCAAATCCAGGGACATGAAGAAGTTGCTTCCAAAAATGAGGCGATCTCTTCTGCAAGACACGCTCGACGTTGCCACTGGCACTGGGTGAGAGAAGATGGGGGAAACTCCCCCTCTGGACTTACTTTGCCAGCTCCAATGGTGGAAGTTGATGTTGCTGTTCCAAATGGGAACGGCTTTGATCTGCTCAGGAGGGTGCGAAAGAACTCTCCAACGGCGGTGCTAAAGAAATCGCCCCCACCTGCAGAACCACAGTGCAGGCAAAACTGGAGCAACCCCGTCAACGGCTCTCCTCCCAAATTCATAGAGTCTGGCGAAAAGTTAAAGACTCCATGATTGATAAAAACTACTCTCGTCGACCGAAGAAATTGAATTCATGGCAAGAGGAAGATCATCCCTCCACCATACATCGAGGGACTTCTTCCATACGAGTGTCTGTTACAATGGCTCCTTCAACTTCTACCTCCCACAAAAGGAAGAGGCCGAAGAAAATCCCACTGCCTGCGGCAAATTCCAAAGGCGATGAACCCAAACGCCCCAAGTCTGGGGGCATGATCGTACACACGGTTTACATGGCTTCCGGAAAAGAAGAAAGCCGTGCTTCCATGGCTCATCGACCGCAAACTCGGTCGTTAACAAAAACTCAGGAGCAACAACAAAATCTCCAGGAAATGCTGACCAAAATGGCAGCATTCACCGGATAGAAAGAAAGTTCGGAACCAGTATCTGAACAGCGCCAAGAGCAGGAGACCGATATAGAGATCCTGCGAAGGATGCTTGAAAGAAAGGACAAGGAATCTTCTGAGCATGCTGCCAATATAAAGTAGATGGCTCTTTTGTTCCAGGACATGGTTGGAATGATGATCCAGCCAGAACCTCCATCCGAGGATCCGCCGATAATCATCGAGGATTACAGAGGGGAAATATCAAACCCTCTTCTGGCTTTATCGGCAGCCAAGGAGGAAACGGTCTCCAAGGATGCTCTTGATGATTATATAGCTCAACAAATATGAACTCGTCAAGAAAATGAAGCGGCTAGCCAAATCGTCAGAACTAGGTGACCGAATCTAGGCTGGTATGACCAAATCAAATACCCGCTAGGATATATGATCCCCATGTTCTATGTGTACAAGGGGACAAGCAACCCACACCAGCATGTCGCTCAGTTCAGAGCTTTGTGCGGTAACACTGGAGGCGACGACAAACTGTTGCTTCGCCTGTTCGTTGGCAGCCTGGCGGAAACGGCTTTTGAATGGTACTCGGAGTTCCCAAATGACTCCATGAGAACATTCACAGAAATGGAACTGCTGTTCACACAGCGGTTCGCCAATGTAAGAGAGCGCACCCCGATCACGGCATTAATCAATGCCAGGGTAAAGCCGGGAGAAACCTGGGTCCAATACGCGATCCGGTGGCGGAACTTGTGGTCAAAGTGCGAACAACGCATCGAAGAATCCCCCGCCGTGGGCATGTTCATCAGGACCTTAGATCCGTAAATGACTGTGTCCCAGTTCATGACGTTCTTCTAGCCTACGGCCTTCTAGGCTCTGATCGATAAGCTGGCCCAAATAGACTAGATGGGCCATGGGCCTTCCTCCTCAAACAAGGACCCTCGAAACGCCAAGGGTAAAGGGAAAGCGGCCCTCATCGCCAACACTCAACAACATCCGAGCGACCCAAAACCGGCCGTTCATTAAAACAATGCACGTCCATGCCTATCCTTGGAAGAAAGGCTAGGACACGCTTACTCGTTTCTCCGCAATAAAACGAGGAGACTATTTGAGTTGGCAATGCATGATAAACTCATCACATTGCCAGACCCACAGTGTCCACCGCAACCTGGCGACGTCAACAACCCCAACTGCTGCTCCTATCACAGAATGGTGAGCCACCAAATTAGAGATAGCTGCGTCTTTAAGAACTGGGTCGAGAATCAGTATCAACAGGAGAATTTCACGCTTTCTGAGAACTGGAGGGTGAACATGCCACAGAAGCACATTCCTAAAAACGTGGATGCACCGGGGAATCATGCTACTCGTGGAAGAAACTCTATGGGAAGTCATTCTTTCAGCAAAGACCAAAAGAATGCTGAAGGATCTACAGGCATGTCCATCAGTCATATGGAAAAGCCCACCTGAACCCGAAATCATCGAAGGGATGCTAAAACCGCGTCCCATACCGAAAGTTGTTGACAAAGGGAAAAATCCCCAAGTCAAGCCTTCAAAGTCTTCAAAGAAAAAGAAGAAGACCAAGAAGCATGTGTAGCCTGCCGAGTACGACGACTAGCGCACAAACCTATAAAAGTACATCGACGCGTTGGAGAAGTAGAACCAGAAGGCGCGGACACCGGTCACCCTCGAAGATCACCTCAAGCATATTCTTGAGAATGAAGATAGTGACAACGATGAGGAAAATGACTCATCAGAAGAAACCGATGACTATGTAGCATGTTGCCACATGGTCTTCCATTCGTCGTTAAATGGAGAAGAAGCTCCCTCAACATCAATTAACAGCGCTGAGGAACTCGGTGTAGGATCGGCACTAAAATCCCCGGAACTTCCAGAAGTCCCGATCGATAGGCTGTTAAACGAAGCCTTTTGATAAAGCAAAACTGACAGAGAACGCAAAATAGCCATATACGAAAAGTCTAAGTGTCAGCGTCAGGATGAAGAAGCTGCGGCAAGGATGAGTCGTAAAGTACTCCAACCAAACCGAAGCACCCCTGCCATAAATAAGAGCAGGATCAAGACAGAGAAGCAGTTCGCCAAAGCCCTGTCAATAGGAATGAAGCAGCCACCTCTGGTAGGAAACACTCCCAGAGTCATATGCTTCGATGGAGAGGATTCACTTCCAAACAACTGCCTATATCATCGGAGGGTCACCCACCCCACCAAAGAATGCAGTACCTTCAAGAAGTGGTGGCAGGGATACGTTGCCCATCAAAAACACTTCAAGAGGTCAAAGCATGAAGCTCGTTGACGGAAAAAAAGTGCGACAGATACGCGTGATAAAACGACTAGCAACGGTCATATGGTTTATTCGCCGCCGAATACGAGAGACGGAACCGCGTAGGTTCGTCTTGCCTGAATATGGGGGCAGATGCTATTTGGTTTTATCCGTCCACCTCTCTGAAGATGCCAAGTTGATTTATGGCACCATGTATCGAAGGTTTAGACGGATGCGGCCGATGTAGCAGACTTCATAGATTCCCCCTCATTGTGAGGGGTTTTTTATTGTGGGGACGCTCTTCCCTGCAGGCGCAAGCCCCTGCAGTTAATTACGCTACCGTATCGCGGTAACCACTTTCTCATTCTCCAGATGGTCACTTCGTGTTGTGGTGTTTTTTTTTAATTCTCATGGATTGTATACGGGACTAATTTATGTTGTCGCCCGTAGGGTGTGGATTAGTCCAAATCCGTGTTTTCTTAGATTTGGTTTTGGGTTGGGTTTAAGGATCGTTAATCTCATTTGAGACTAAGATCGACTTAAACGTTTGTTAAGGATACGTTAGTCTAATTTTAGACTAAGATCTACTTAACAGGATCATTTAGATCCAACAAAAGAGCATTTGGACTCTATTGTTTTAATTTAGGGACATTGCGGTCCATAAGTTTAAGGACATAATAGTCCGTGAAGTTTAAAGACGTCATAGTCTGTAAAGTTTAAAGACATCATAGTCTATGAGTTTAAGGACCTCACGGTCCATAAAGTTTAAGGACATCATAGTCCATGAGTTTAAGGACCCCACAGTCCGTAAAGTTTAAGGACATCATAGTCCATTTTAAAGACATCATAGTCTGTATGGTTTTGATTCAACCGTTTGGGGATGCACAAAAAATTATTGGTAATTAGGAACCTCCGTCTTTCTGAAGACGCTGAAAAATTACAACGACATATATCAGAGGTATGAAGAGATGTACTCTTGAACCAATATTGGTTGAAAGATCTGTAGTCAAGTTTGGGACTAAGACCAGTTAAAAAGATTTATGTAACACCCTAGTTCGTTATACCATGCTTGATTTGATTAATTTATATATTGAATGTATATTCTTGATTTATTGCAGTTTTGGATGCGAATAGTATAATTGGTATTTGTGTTTGCATCCGACCCGACCGCATGCTGGAAACCCATATTGATTCCTGTTTATGATTTATTCCGGCTAGTTATGATGATCCGTGCACTTTCATGTTTTATATTCTGCATACTTGTATTATATCGAGCATCTGCATTTTTTTTAATAAAACAAATAAATTCAAATAAAATATTTTAAAAATATCTAGCTTGGCCTGCATGATACCCCTGACCCTGTGGTAGCATCCGCACCTCGTGTTCTCGTCCCGTTCGGTGAAACAGACTCGTTTGGATAGCTACGTGCACGCTACGTGTATCCGTTCTTGGGGGTATGCATTTTTGTTATCTGGATATCGTATTTTAGTTTTGGTTGACACGTATATTAACCGTATTTTCAAACCATAATTTTAGACCCGACCCGGGCGTGTTTTGGACTATTTTTGTATTAGCCAAAAATCTCAGTTACAATCAATATTTTATTCTTAAGATTTTAACTGTTAAAAATAGTGTTCATATATCTTATTTCATTTTAAATATTTTCTTTAAAAGATTTTCTGCTAACAGACCGTCTCTCTCTCCTTTGCCTATATATAAATTTATTTATTATATATTATTTTATACCTTTTTTAACCCCAGCTCTCTCTTTCTCCTCACTTCTCATCTTCTTCTCAAATTTTCTGCTCTCGCGCGCGAATGCGAACCCACGCTCACGCTTGCTGCCGACGCCGCATCCAGCCTCGACCTCGCCTAACCCTCGACCTTACCTCGCCACCACATCTCAACCACACCTCCACCTTCCTACACTCCTCTTCTCGCCCTCTCCTTTCACCGAACTCTTACCCACGACGCCGAGCCGTTCCCTCGTTGCCGTGCCTCGCCGTCGTCACATGCATCTCCGACCACCTCATCGACCTTCTCTTCATCACCACGACCTCTCCACTCCCCTACACCCCGAGCTTTCCTTACACACCCTCGACAACCCAACCCAAGACCTCGCCTGCACACCCTCTTCGCCGGTGACCCCTCACCGTCGCCCCAGTACCCTCGCCACCACCCTCGTTTCACCGCCCTCATCACCACCATCACCACCACCTCCTAACATGACCTCTTTCTTGCACACCCGAGCTCATCAACTGACCCACCAACACTTCACCGACCCTGTCGTCGTGAAACCTCTCCAGAAACCCTGACACCATCACTTCGCCTCATCTCTGTCTCAAAGAACCACAAAACCCAGAACATCATACCCCAGTCCCCTCATCTTCCCCTGATTCTTCTTCTATTTTCTTTTCTTAGTTCTTGACTTCGGTGATCTCCGCCGGATCCGTGCCTCCGCCGACAATTCGGACGACCCTGTTGACATTCCCAGCCAGCATGGTCGTGATCTTGCTTTGCTTGGTTCGGTTCCGTACGCACGTATGTGTATTGCGACGTTTACCCGACGTCGGACGCAGCGAATGCACCCCTTCGTGCAATACGTTCAGGCAAGTTTATCTTGCTACATGCTATACTGCTATATTTTGCATTCATGCGAATAATAATATTACATATTGTTTAGTTATGCATCCAATGTTATAGTTTTACAGTTCAACAATATCCGTTCGCATCCGTACAGTTTATTACATATCTAATCGCATGCAAGTTTACCTTGTTACATGCTATGATACTTATTTTGCATCCATATGAATAAAAATATCACATGTTTACTGCATTGTACATCCATGTTACTGTTTTACTGTTTTCGGATAGCCGTACGCATCCATATTATTAATTACATATCTTGTTGCATGCAACTTAGCTTGATGCTTACTATATTATTATACTTGCATCTATATTAATAAAAATATTGCATATTTATTGTATTGTGCATCCATGTTACAGTTTTACCGTTTTCCGATATCCGTTCGCATCCGTAACATTTATTGCATATCTAGCTGCATGTCATATCATATTACTGTTACATTAACACCCCATGCTTGATAATGTGCATCCTACATAGTCATGAAGTTGCAGATGAAATCCCTAATAAATATTTGTGCATCCGTACTTTTATCGTGCATCCGTACTTTTATCGTGCATCCGTACTTGCTACAGTCTTATTATGAGCATCTGTTTGATACATGTGCACTACCTGTCATGACCTGATACACCACTACTTGACATGTTACCTGATCCTGTTACTAATGCCGACAACCCTGACTTGTTGTCCCGATAGACGTTACTGTTGTCTATATAGACAAAACCTGTACCTGCTTGATCCTGTGTTGGCATTAGATAGCGATTGGAAATACCTGACTTGAACACATAACCTTAGGGGTAAGGGGAAATCAAGAATGTAACCGAACGTAACTCAAATGACTATTATATTGTTTGCCGTTTTTCCGGGCGTTACGGAATATATTGTTTACTGTTTTTCCGGGCGTTACGGAATATATTGTTTGCCGTTTTTCCGGGCGTTACGGAATAATCCTGTTACCGTGGTCCCATAGGGAATGAACGAGGCATAGACCGATGAGTTACGATAAGGATTACATTAATTGATTTCGAAGACTTTAGAATAGATAACCCAGTACTATAGTTTAGACTACTCATTGCACTTCACCTGCACGTATACACTTCACTGTTGCATATCCATGTTTACTGGTTATATTCATGTTATCTTTTATACTCATTCCTGCATATCTCATGAATCCTGATCATTTATTATTGTTTGATATTATGACGCACTGACGTCTGGGTTTTGCATGGCCCAGATCCTTTACCTCTTTCGCAGGCCGATCAGGAGTATTTCAGCCGATGTTCATATCAGAATTTTGCATTATTATAATCCCCATTCTTAATCATATTACAAATAAATAGGTGCTTTTGATCCATGTCTGCTAAATAGTTGCAGGTTACAGGTTCTCCGAACAATACAGTGAAATTCATGAAAAGACGCTACAAATGGTTGACTACGACCAACAAATAGATGAATCTGTATGATGCCGCCTACCAGTTTAAGGAACAAACAAAGATCAATGAACGGTTCAACTGCACAAAGCACAAGGGCAGCATAAGATTCAAGACTTCAACGCGAAGCTTACGGTAAAAGTCCACAAATTATGCGTTGTTGGAAATCTGGAAGAAGGTAGAAAAGATTCTGAGGAACCAAGAGAAGAAAACAGAAGGAAAAAGCAACTTGAAGCATCCCTAAAGAACTGAGCCAAAGATGTCACCATATGGCCGCGGATCCGCGGCCAAACATGGGATTCTGCCGCGGATCCGCGGCCGTGCAGTGCACGTGTCGGTGGGTGTCGGTGCTTTGACCCGGCTTTCTTAGGGTAGTCTTGTAATTTCAAATGTGGATCAGATGTAAACCCTAGGGTTTCTCCTATCTATAATTAGGAAACCCGAAAGCCTAATTAGGCATACCTCTTTTAATTTCTAGATTAAATTTTAGTTTCATTGTAATCGTCAAGAGGTGTCAATAAAAGTAAGTTTTTTTTATCTTGCATTTTTCATTCGAATTTAATTTCTGCAATTTTCATATATGTCTTTATTTATCTGCAAGTTAATTAGTTAATTAAAAAGAAAATTATAAAAATGAATCTCATCGTAATTTCTCTAATGAGTGAGTAATTCCTCCCTTGTTAGGGTTAGGATTGGGTAGGTTTGAGAGATGGACATCTCTCACTCCTTTCTTGCCCGTATAATACTTTAAATTAGGACTCTATGTGAATCAAATATACACCGCTCACTACGGCACCCTATCCTATGATATAGCGGTGATTTCCTAGTTAGACCGGTTGTGGTTGATTTACATAAAGGTTAGGGCGAGTTAAGAAAGGACGGACAAAGACGAAAAGTAAGAAATTACGTTTCTTCCTAATCGTGCTAATCCCCTTTATTGACTATTAGCCTAACACCTATGTTCTTAATTAGGGCAAAGGAAGCAATGAGTAGAGTCATTTTTCCAAACTAATCTAAACCTAACCCTAGCAAGATTTTAAATCAAATTAAATTCAATCTTAGTTTTTCTAAAATCAAAACCTACCAAAAATAGGACTTAACTCGTAAGAACTTAAAGAAAAGAACACGTTTTCCTTGTGGACCGACCCGTACTCAACCGGCTAGCTACCAAGCGACACCGTTATTAATTGCGGTGTATTCTTAATTTTTTTATCTATCTTTTAAAACGCTCGCATACGCAAAAGACAAACCAATCAAATGGCTCCGTTGCTTCTTCTCCCTCTGATTTTTTCAGAGGAGGTTTGCATCATCTCTCCCTCTCTGTTAAATTTTTTTATAAATCTGTGCACTCTCTGAATGGCACCAACCATGCAATTAGAACGGGATTTTTCCCAAATGTTTGTACTCACAATCTTTAGGAGTTATTTTGGTGATGAGATCACACGGCGATGGTGGAACTTTTTAATTTTCAATCATCCCAATACCTACGCTCTTCCAGATTTAGTCACTCATTTTTACGAGTGCATGGAGGAAGGTTGCCTATCATAATATGGTTTTATTAAATTACTTTGGGGTGATAGGGAAATAATCATTGATACGGACTTCATCGATGAAGTCACCTTAATTCCTAGATTACCTATTCATGACCAACCCCTTCAATTTGAAGACTACTTACCCTTAATGGGTAATGACTGTTCGAGGGAACCTAGGAAGGGCATACAGGCTAGAACCCTCTTCGCCAATGTATTAACCGTGTGTCGTTGGACACAAAATAATATTTTTGGTAGTTCACACAATACTACCTTTTTCACACCATCTCTTCATATCGTGCATACCTTAATGACTAAGAACCCCAGATATGATATGTGCACGGTATTACTTCCTTCAATTGGTGCTGGCAAAAGGGCTGCCAATTACCCATGCCCTATGTTAGTGACACAACGGTATCGCTATTTCCTCCCTGTGGAGGAATTTGAGTTTTACATGCATGGAGGTACCCCCATTAGGCCTCTTATTGAGGGCGTATCTACATCCTATACCCGCCTAAATGATGTATGGTCGCAAACAGAACAGGCCGAGCATATACCCGCCAGAACACCCAGCTCCAGCTCAACCGCGAGCGAGGAAGAGCTTATCCCCGCAGAACATGCACGTCTACTTAGGAAAACCACTAGGGGGATAGACAGATTGGTAGGATTGGTGACCAACTTGGATCACCGTGTAACAGAGATTGAGCACGGCGTGTCCACACTGCTGGCGAGAGAGGAACGTTCTCGTTCACGTTCGAGGGGACGGTGAAGTCATGAGCAGTGAGGGCACTGCTTTTGGTAAGTTTAGGGGAGGAGGTGGTTTGTAAATAGTTATCATTGCATTGCATATTTTAATTTTTGTACATAATTTTTCTTTTCTTTCTTTGCATGTTTAATTCTGCATTGCATCTTTATAAAGAAAATTTAAAAAAAATGAAAATAAAAAAAAAATATAAAAGAAAAATCAAATAAAAAAATTGAAACACTAAAAAGAAAGAAAAAAAAATCAACTTGGCCATATTTGACTTAAGTTTGACAAGACGGTTAACTAGCTAGGAAAAACTAGATCCTAAACTTAGTAAATTAAAAATCCTATAAATAACCTTTCTTAAAAGTTTAACTGTAGAAAATTTATGTCCTTATAGTTTATTTAGAAATAGGCAAATTTTGAGTTCAGTTCTTGGGCTAAGTCAAAATAAGGGAAGAGTATCGAAATTTTTATTGAAGTGTAAGTCTGAAAAATAATTCTGAAGGTTTAGCCAAAATTCTGAAAATATATACCCTACAATTCGCACATACACGCACCTTGAAACTCGAGATAGTAGAGGATACCTTGAAATACTCTTGTCTAAAATCCTTAGTATGAAGGAAAATAAAACAAAAGTACAAGAGCGATTAAAGAGATATAAAAAATGAAAACTGGTTTTGTAATTACTTAAGGCTGCATAAATAAAAAAATATAGCGAGGGTGCTTTATCACCTAGTGCCTTAGACCAACTGGTTCGGGAGTCACTGCTAAAGCCTTAGGTATTACAAGACGAGAAATTACGCCTTAATGCGCGAACACATTTTGTAATCGGTCGTTAGTACCTCAAGAAGTATTAACGGTCGCATGAAGGATATGTGAGCAATTTCATCTAAAATTCACCAACTAAAAGTACTTTGGACGATGGACAAGAGTATGATAACTTGAATTGAATTTCCAAGTATATGGGTGATATATACATACACGTAGGGGTATATGATTGGGGTTTCGATGAGAGATAGGAATGAAAGATAAGGCTTATACCTTCAGTAGAAATGATAAAAATTCCTAAGTTGAGATGGAACTTTAGAAGTAAAATTCAAAAGATGCTGAAAGCTTAATAAATTTGCAGAACATATACGATCTTAAGTTAAATGATGAGTAAGTGTGAAAAATATGGGTTGATGATTTCTAAGTTGAAGATAATATAATTTCTTGCTAAGAAAACCGAATTGAAGAATGAAAGTCAAAAGGCCAAATTGATTGGATTTTGTGGGTAGTATCCGCTGAAAACCCTCAGGAGACAGCACTCCTCCTACTAGGGACACCTAGAGGTTTAACGGCTTGTTGCACGAGCTCAGTGCAATCGCGATTCCCTGCGAAAGTGAGATTAGGATTTTTCGAGAATAAAATTGGTTTTGCTCGGGACGAGCAAAAGATAAGTTTGGGGGTATTTGTTCATATCAGAATTTTGCATTATTATAATCCCCATTCTTAATCATATTACAAATAAATAGGTGCTTTTGATCCATGTCTGCTAAATAGTTGCAGGTTACAGGTTCTCAGAACAATACAGTGAAATTCATGAAAAGACGCTACAAATGTGAGACTACGACCAACAAATAGATGAATCTGTATGATACCGCCTACCAGTTTAAGGAACAAACAAAGATCAATGAACGGTTCAACTGCACAAAGCACAAGGGCAGCACAAGATTCAAGACTTCAACGCGAAGCTTACGGTAAAAGTCCATAAATTATGCACTGTTGGAAATCTGGAAGAAAATAGAAAAGATTCTGAGGAACCAAGAGAAGAAAACAGAAGGAAAAAGCAACTTGAAGCATCCCTAAAGAACTGAGCCAGAGATCTCACCATATGGCCGCGGATCCGCGGCCAAACATGGGATTCTGCCGCGGATCCGCGGCCGTGCAGTGCACGTGTCGGTGCACGTGTCGGTGGGTATCGGTGCTTTGACCCAGCTTTCTTAGGGTAGTCTTGTAATTTCAAATGTGGATCAGATGTAAACCCTAGGGTTTCTCCTATCTATAAATAGGAAACCCGAAAGCCTAATTAGGCATGCCTCTTTTAATTTCTAGATTAAATTTTAGTTTCATTGTAATCGTCAAGAGGTGTCAATAAAAGTAAGTTTTTTTTATCTTGCATTTTTCATTCGAATTTAATTTCTGCAATTTTCGTATCTGTCTTTATTTATCTGCAAGTTAATTAGTTAATTAAAAAAAATTATAAAAATGAATCTCATCGTAATTTCTCTAATGAGTGAGTAATTCCTCACTTGTTAGGGTTAGGATTAGGTAGGTTTGAGAGATGGACATCTCTCACTCCTTTCTTGCCCGTATAATACTTTAAATTAGGACTCTATGTGAATCAAACATACACCGCTCACTACGGCACCCTATCCTTCGAGATAGCGGTGATTCCCTAGTTAGACCGGTTGTAGTTGATTTACATAGAGGTTAGGGCTAAGAGTTAAGAAATGACGGACAAGGACCAAAAGGAAGAAACTACGTTTCTTCCTAGTCGTGCTAATCCCCTTTGTTGACTATTAACCAAACACCTATGTTCTTAATTAGGGCAAAGGAAGCAGTGAGTAGAGTCATTTTTCCAAACTAATCTAAACCTAACCCTAGCAAGTTTTTAAATCAAATTAAATTCAATCTTAATTTTTCTAAAATCAAAACCTACCAAAAATAGGACTTAACTCGTAAGACCTTAAAGAAAAGAACACGTTTACCCTGTGGACCGACCCGTACTCAACCGGCTAGCTACCAAGCGACACCGTTATTGATTGCGGTATATTCTTAATTTTTGATCTATCTTTTAAAACGCTCGCATACGCAAAAGACAAACCAATCAGCCGACGGGCCGAGCAGTGAAGATCCTGTATCTAGTTTAGTTTAGTTTTATTTTCGTACTTTCATTTCCTGATGTGAGCCCGTTTTTGGGCCGTATTTTCCAGATGTTACTGTTTATTGGATTTATTGCTTCCGCACATTTATATTTCTTGACTCATTTATTCTGGCATATGGATATGTACTAGATAGTTTATTTTTATTTTTATTTTTACTGTTCTTGATATCTTATAGACAGCCGTAATATAACTGTGGAGGGATATTTCCTAGCCACAGGTAGCATGGTTGGTTCTGTCACGTGCTGATCATAGCGCACTCTGGGAAACGGGGTATGACAGGGTTTGTTTGGTATCAGAGCCATAGGATTTAGGTTAATCGGGTTTGATTCTTTTGTAGTTGGGTATTAGACCCATTACACGAATCAGAAAACCCGTAATTAGGAATATGTCCTGCCACATTGTTATCGTGATTCTTGAATCATATCTTCTCGTGACCCTTGTCTTGACGATATGCAAACAACATTGCATCTCGACTTGAAACCTTCTGGTTCCCTATTGTTTCTTTCTATTCTGATACTAGGATTTGGGCGACTTGAACGGAGTTATGTGATTGTAACTATGAACTGCAGCATGGTTATAATGCGGTACTCTATTTAAGTAATTTGGAGTCCTAGTCTTGACTCATTTCCTTGATTCATGGTCATGATATCACCTTGCTTCTCTCGGTTCTATTGCTTACCAGTTCATGTTTTATCGCAAGATTGAATCCTGTTTACCATGCTTATCTTCTTCGGTGTTTGGCTTCAGGTGAAGTCATTTCGGGTATCCTACTTGTTCATGGTTTTTCCGCATTAGCATTATTCGATTCTTGTGCATCCCATTGTTGTATGCCATCCAAGTTTATTATTGCACACTTGATTGCTTGCACGACCATGTCTAGTTGTTGGGACATACACACTGGAAACGGGAAGATCATATCTAGTAGTGAGTGCAAGGATTGTTCAATTGTTTTTGCGGATGTGAGTTATTCGCGAATTTCTTGGTGATCGATACTGGCAGTTATGATATTGTCTTGGGAATGGACTTTCTCGGAACTTTCCATACTCACATTGATTGTAGGGCGAAGAGAGTGATTTTCCATATTCCCGGACATCCGGAGTTTGTTTTTGCTGGAGGTAGCAGTTCTGTCGGGCCAGTCGAGTTTAGGGCTAGGCCGAAAAACGCCGTTCTTTCCTAGATGGAAGTTAATAAGGAGGAAGCGCTAGCAGTAGTTCGAGAGTTTATGGGCGTGTTCGAAAACAACTCGGGTTTACCGCCAAAACGAGATGTGGAGTTCGCGATCGATCTTGTTCCTATTGCAGCGCCAATCTCAAAGGCATACTATGCGATGGCACCAGTGGATTTAGAAGAAGTCAAGAAGCAGGTTACTGAATTGCTAGAGAAGGGATGGATTCATGGCAGCAATTTACCCTGGAGAGCTCCAGTTCTTCTAGTCAAGAAGAAAGATGGTACAAGGAGGATGTGCATCGATTATCGAGAATTAAACCGGCTGACTATTAAAAACAAGTACTCGATCCCTCGCATTGGAGAATTATTCGAGAGACTTAGTGGCGCGAGGGTATTCTCGAAGCTGGATTTGGGATCCTGATATCATCAAGGTCGAGTTAAATCAGAGGATATTTTCAAGACTGCGTTCCGAACTCGATATGAACATTACGAGTATTTAGTGATGCTATTCGGAGTCACGAATACACCGGCGATATTTATGGACTTGATGAACCAAATCTTTTCACCGTTCTTGGACCAATTTATAGTGGTGTTCATCAATGTTATTCTGGTCTACTCGAGGAGCCTAGAAGATAATGCAGAACACATGAAAATCGCACTGCAGACATTGAGGCATGAAAGATTGTATTCAATTATGATCAAGTGCGAGTTTTGGCTTGAAAAAATAAAGTTTTTGGGGCATGTCGTATCCGGAGATGGAATCATCGTTGACTCTGAGAAGATTGCAGCAGTTCAAGATTGGCTGATTCCAAGGAATGTAGCGGAGATCAGAAATTTTCTTGGACTTGCCGGATATTACAGAAGGTTCATGGAGAATTTTGCTCGCTTAGCTGAGCCTTTGACCAAGCTAACGTGAAAAGAGGTAACGTTCATGTGGATGGATAGTTGTGCGTCAGCTTTTGAGGCGTTAATGCAAAGGTTGATAACCGCTCCTATTTTGACCGTACCAGACGGTTTCGGAGGATTGGTGATTTACAGCTACGCGTCTGGGAAAGGTTTGGGATGTGTTTCGATGCAGCATGGGAAGGTTATAGCCTACGCATCGAGAAAGTTGAAGACCCATGAGAAGAATTACCCAACTAATGATTTGGAGCTAGCAGCTGTGATTTTCGCTTTAGAGATTTGGAGACACTACTTATTGGGCGAAAGGGTCGAAGTGTTCACCGATCACAAAAGCTTAAAGTACGTGTTCACGCAGAAAGAGCTTAACATGAGGCAGCATAGATGGTTGGAGCTGATGGCTGACTCTATGATCTTGATCTCAAGTACCATCCGGGGAAAATTAATATAGTACCGGATGCGCTTAGTCGGTTGCCAGCAAATCGGATGTTGACTGCACAGAAGGACCTTATCGAGGATTTTCAGAGATTCGAGTTGGAGATCGTGCTACCGCATTCTTCGGGACAGTTGATGCAGCTACAAGTACAGTCGTCGTTGATCGAGAGTATTAAAGCAGCGCAGTAACAGGACCCAAGATTGCAGAAGTTTAGAGAACAGGTTGAAGCGGGACTTCGAACGGACTTGTTAATTCATGAAGATGGTTCGTTGCGATATGGTAGCCGTTTGTGTGTGCCGAAAGAAGACATTCGTGAAGAAGTTATGAAAGAGGAGCACAGTTCCGCATATTCTGTACATCCAGGAGGCACGAAGATGTATCGTGATCTACGACAACATTTTTGGTGGGAAGGTATGAAAAGGGAGATCGCCTGCTTTGTAGCGAAGTGCTTGGCGTGTCAGCAAGTTAAGGCTGAATATCAAAGGGTAGCTGGCTTATTGCAACCACTTCCTATTCCTCGGTAGAAGTGGGAACATATAACCATAGATTTCATGACAGCTATACCGCGGAGTCCAAAGGGCAACAATGCAATTTGGGTGATTGTTGATCGATTGACCAAGGCAGCTCATTTCATTCTGTTTCGAGTGGGTCAGTCGACGGAAGCGCTAGCAAAACGGTACATGCAGGATTTTATGAGATTGCATGGAGTACCTGTGAGCATCGTTTCCAATCATGATACCCGATTCTTATCGGGCTTCTGGAGGAGTCTACAGGAAAGTTTGGGGACACGATTGAAGTTTAGCGCTGCTTATCATCCTCAGACCGATGGCCAGTCAGAGAGAACAATCCAAACTCTTGAAGATATGTTGAGAGCTTGCATGTTAGACTTAAAGGGTTCTTGGGAGGATCATCTACACTTGGTGGAGTTTTCGTATAATAACAGCTTCCAGGAGACTATTCAGATGGCTCCATTTGAAGCGTTATATGGTCGCAAGTGTCGCTCACCCGTCTGTTGGGACGATGTCGGAGAGCGAAGGTTATTGGGACCGGATCTTATTGTGCAAACCATGGAGAAAGTCAATACGATCCGGAATCATATGAAGGCAGCACAGGATTGGCAGAAGAGTTGGGCCGATACATCGAGAAGACCTCTAGAATTCGCTGTTGGTGATCTTGTATTCTTGAAGATATCACCGACTAAAGGAGTGATTCGTTTTGGGAGTCGAGGCAAGCCTAGTCCTCGATTCGTGGGGCCTTTCGAGATTATAGAGCGTGTTGGAGAAGTGGCTTATCGATTGGCCTTACCACCCTCTTTGGCGAGTGTTCATGACGTGTTTCATGTATCTCAACTCCGTAAGTATGTTCGAGATGAGACGCACGTGCTGGATCATTCGGAGCTGACTGTAAGAGAGGATTTAACCTATGAAGAACGACTGATGTCGATTGTTGATCGAAGAGAAAAAGTCCTCAAAACAAGGTTATCCCGCTCGTACTTGTTTCATGGGGGAATCGCTCGCACGGAAAATCGACTTGGGAACGAGAATACGAGATTCGACAAAAGTTTCCACACCTATTTTCCTAGATTCATGCTTGTTTTTCTTTTCTTGTTCCGGAAATTTTAAGGACGAAATTCTTTTTGTAGTTGGGTATAATATAACACCCTAGTTCGTTATACCATGCTTGATTTGATTAATTTATATATTGAATGGGTATGCTTGATTTATTGCTGTTTTGGGTGCGAATAGTATAATTGGTATCTGTGTTTGCATCCGACCCGACCTGCATGCTGGAAACCCGTCTTGATTCCTGTTTATGATTTATTCCGTCTAGTTATGATGATCCGTGCACTTTCATGTTTTATATTCTGCATACTTGTATTATATCGAGCATCTGCATTTTTTTAATAAAACAAATAAAGTCAAATAAAATATTTTAAAAATATCTAGCTTGGCCTGCATGATACCCCTAACCCTGTGGTAGCATCCGCACCTCGTGTTCTTGTCCCGTTCGGTGAAACAGACTCGTTTGGATAGCTACGTGCACGCTACGTGTATCCATTCTTGGGGGTATGCATTTTCGTTATCTGGATATCGTATTTTAGTTTTGGTTGACACGTATATTAACCATATTTTCAAGCGATAATTTTAGATCCGACCCGGGCGTGTTTTGGACTATTTTTGTATTAGCCAAAAATCTCAATTACAATCAATATTTTATTCTTAAGATTTTAACTGTTAAAAATAGTGTTCGTATATCTTATTTCGTTTTAAATATTTTCTTTAAAAGATTTTCTGCTAACGGACCGTCCCTCTCTCCTTTGCCTATATATATTTATTTATTTATTATATATTATTTTATACCCTTTTTTTAACCCCAGCTCTCTCTCTCCTCAATTCTCTTCTTCTTCTCAAATTTTATGCTCCCGCGCGCGAACGCGAACCCACGCTCACGCTCGCCGCCGACGCCGCCTCCATCCTTGACCCCGCCTAACCCTCGACCTTACCTCGCCACCACATCTCAACCATCACCTCCACCTTCCTACACTCCTCTTCTCGCCCTCTCCTTTCACCGAACTCTTACCCACGACGTTGAGTCGTGCCCTCGTTGCCGCGCCTCGCCATCGTCACCTGCATCTCCGACCACCTCGTCGACCTTCTCTTCATCACCACGACCTCCTCTCCACTCCCCTGCATCCCGAGCTTTCCTTACACACCCCCGACAACCCAACCCAAGACCTCGCCTGCACACCCTCTTCGCCGGCAACCCCTCACCGTTGCCCCAGTACCCTCGCCACCACCCTCGTTTCACCGCCCTCATCACCACCATCACCACCACCTCCCAACATCACCTCTTCCCTGCACACCCGAGCTCATCAACTGACCCACCAACACTTCACCGACCCTGTCGCCGTGAAACCTCGCCGGAAACCCCGACACCATCACTTCGCCTCATCTCCATCTCAGAGAACCACAAAACCCAGAACATCATACCCCAGTCCCTTCTTCTTCTTATTCCCCTGATTCTTCATCTCTTTTCTTTTCTTAGTTCTTGACTCCGGTGATCGCCGCCAGAGCCGTGCCTCCGCCGACGATCCGGACGACCCTGTGGACATTCCCAGCCAGCGTGGTCGTGTTCTTGCTTTGCTTGGTTCGGTTCTGTACGCACGTGTGTGTATTGCGACGTTTACCCGACGTCGGACGTAACGTACGCACCCCGTCGTGCGATCTGTTCAGGCAAGTTTATCTTGCTACATGCTATACTACTATATTTTGCATTCATGCGAATAATAATATTACATATTGTTTAGCTATGCATCCAATGTTACAGTTTTACAGTTCTACAATATCCGTTCGCATCCGTACAGTTTATTACATATCTAGTCGCATGCATGTTTACCTTGCTACATCCTATAATACTTATTTTGCATCCATATGAATAAAAATATCACATGTTTATTGCATTGTACATCCATATTACTGTTTTACTGTTTTCAGATAACCGTACGCATCCATATCATTAATTACATATCTGGTTGCATGAAACTTAGTTTGATACATGCTATATTATTATACTTGCATCTAAATTAATAAAAATATTGCATATTTATTGTATTGTGCATCCATGTTACAGTTTTACCGTTTTTCCGATATCCGTTCACATCCGTATCATTTATTGCATATCTAGCTGCATGCCATATCATATTAATTCATATTACTGTTACATTAGCACCCCATGCTTGATAATGTGCATCCTACGTAGTCATGGAGATGAAATCCCTGATAGATATTTGTGCATCCGAGTTTTACTGTGCATCCATACTTTTATCGTGCATCCGTACTTGCTACAGTTTTATTATGAGCATCCGTTTGATACATGTGCACTACCTGTCATGACCTGATACACCACTACTTGACATGTTACCTGATCCTGTTACTAATGCCGACAATCCTGACTTGTTGTCCCGATGGACGTTACTGTTGTCTGTATAGACAAAACATGTACCTGCTTGATCCTGTGTTGGCATTAGATAGCGATTGGCAATACCTGACTTGAACACATAACCTTAGGGGTAAGGGAAAATCAAGAATGTAACCGAACGTAACTCATAGGGCTATTATATTGTTTGCCGTTTTTCCGGGCGTTACGGAATATATTGTTTGCCGTTTTTCCGGGCGTTACGGAATAATCCTGTTACCGTGGTCCCGTGGGGAATGAACGTGGCATAGACCGATAAGTTACGATAAGGATTACATTAATTGATTTCGAAGACTTTAGAATAGATAACCCAGTAGTATAGTTTAGATTACTCACTGCACTTCACCTGCATATATACACTTCATTGTTGCATATCCATGTACTGGTTATATTCATGTTATTGTTTATACTCATGCCTGCATATCTCGTGAATCTTGTTCATTTATTATTGTTTGATATTATGACGCACTTACGTCTGGGTTTTGCATGGCCCAGATCCTTTACCTCTTTTGCAGGCCGATTAGGAGTATTTCAGCCGACAGGCCGAGCAGTGAGGATCATGTATCTAGCTTAGTTTAATTTTATTTTCGTACTTTCATTTCCTGATGTGAGCCCGTATTTGGGACGTATTTTCCAGATGTTACTGTTTATTGGATTTATTGCTTCCGCACATTTATATTTCTTGACTCGTTTATTCTGGCATATGGACATGTACTAGATAGTTTATTTTTATTTCTACTGTTCTTGATATCTTATAGACAGCCGTAATGTGACTGTGGAGGGATATTTCCTAGCCACAGGTAGCATGGTTGACTCTGTCACGTGCCGATCGTAGCGCACTCTGAGAAGTGGGGCGTGACAATTTTTGAGCATATGGGCTCAATTAATCTAAATGAGGGATCTGTGGCCAACTTGGGCTCAGCTCACTCAGTTAAAATGTTGAACAATTATTTGGGCTCGACCTTTTTATTTAACAATTCTGAGCAATGGTTTGGGTTCTGATAAATTTTTGTCTTTTGTTGAGTGTTGAGCGCTCATTATAGCTCTGGGGATTTATTTAAAGAACAGTTTATCTTCCCTCAGCGCACACGTGAGGAGCACGTGGTGCGCTTGGCGCTGAGCGCCTGATTTAGAGTGCTAAGGTGCTTCCTGTGAAAGAACGCACACATGAGGAGTACGTGGTGCGCTTGGCGCTGAGCGTCAGGAAATGAGTGCGGAGCGCTCCTTGTGAAAGAGCGCACACGTGAAGAGCACGTGGTGCGCTTGGCGCTGAACGCCAGTAAATGAGTGCAGAGCGCTCCTTATGAAATAGCGCACACGTGGCGCGCTTGGCACTGAGCGCCAGTTAATGAGTGCAGAGCACTCCTTGTGAAATAGCGCACACGAGAGAAGCACGTGGCGCGCTTGGCGCTGAGCGCCAGTTAATGAGTGCAGAGCGCTCCTTGTGAAATAGAGTATACGTGAGGAGCATGTGGTGCGCTTGGCGCTGAGCGCCAACCTTGAAGCGCTGGGCGCTTCTTTTAAAATAGCGCTTAGAGCGCTGCGGCGCTGTGTGCCAGTCTTGGAGCGCTGAGGCGCTTCTTTTTAAAATAGCGCTTGGAGCGCTGCGGCGCTGTGCGCCAGTCTTGGAGCGCTGAGACGCTTCTTTTTAAAATAGCGCTTGGAGCGCTGAGGCGCTTCTTTTTAATTTGGGGTGCTAAGGCTCTTTTTAGGCAATTTTTATAAGTTCTGCGTTCTGAGAATTAAATTCTCGTTTATAAGAGACTTTGTCTCATGGGTCTAAGAACAAATTTCTTATTTGTATAGGAGATGTTACAATCTCTTTTTTTATGTGAAAGGCTTTGCCTTTATGAATCTGTGATCTTAAGAGAAATGAATTCTTCTTCCCCCCTTTTTATGATGAGATACTATGATCTCTTTTGTGAAAGAACTCTGTCTTATAAATCTATGATCTTAGGAAAAGAACTGGGTTCTTCTTATTTTTATGAGATGATTTTATCTCTCTGTTTTTATTTATCTTGAAGAAATTCTTCTTCCGAGCTTGCTCTTCTTTTTGAAATTTCTCAAAGTTTATGGAGGGTTTTTCCCTACAAGACTTGAAGTCTTGGGTCCTTTATATAGGGAAGGCTGATTTGTTGAATCAGTTGAAAAGATCTTTTCTCTAATTGATTTGGGGATGTTTCCCACCGTTGGATCTTTGATCCTAGGGCTTCTGTTTTACAGAAGGCAGTCTTCTTGTTTTTAACAAGATTGGAAAAAAAATTCCCATACAGAATTTATTTTGTATCTTGGTGATTTTTAATCACTATTGGATCTTTGATCCAACGGTGCTCTAATTTTAAGAGGTAATCTGATGATTTTTAGTCATCTTTGTTGGATCTTTGATCCAAGGGTGGGGAACATTTAGTTCCAGCGCTAGCACTCTCATGCTTTGCATGTGAGCGCTGCATCAGAGTCTTTAACTCTTGGTGCTAGCGTACTTAGCACTAGTGCTCTCGTGCTTTCCACGTGAGCGCTGCATCAGAATCGTTGACTCTTAGAGCTGGCACTGTTAGCGCTTGCGCTGCTAGCGCTAGCGCTCTCGTGCCTTGCACGTGAGCGCTGCATCAGAGTCTTTGACTCTTAGCGCTTGCGCTGCTAGCGCTAGCGCTCTCATGCTTTGCACGTGAGCGCTGCATCAGAGTATTTGACTCTTAGCGCTGGCTCATTTAGCGCTGGCGCTTTTATGAAGCGCTGCTTCATTTCAAATTTCAAAATTTGAACAGTGCTTTGCTCTGATTGGGAGAAACAAATGCCCCCCCCCCCCACCGTTGCGCTCACGTGGCTTACACGTGAGTGCAACGATGGCAGCATCTACGCCATTAGATCAACTTAGAAGTTGAAACGGCTCTTAGTGCCTGTAAACAGGGCCTTTGGCCCTTAAGACGACCTCTGTTCATCTTCTTTCTTGTTTTTCTGAGAATTAATTCTCTTTCAGAGCATAGCTCTCTGCTTCAGAAACTCCTTTAGAGTTAAGACTCTGTCAAATTTTTGGTAAGATTTGAACCCATTAACAGAGTTTTGCTCTACTTAGATCATAGATCTTTAATGATTTTTAGGGTTTCTTAACCCGTTAATTAAAAAACAGAGCTTTGTTCTCTCTAGATCATGGATCAGAAAAAGAAATCCTTTTTAGGGTTTCTTTTAACCCATTAACAAAGAACTCTTAGAGTTCACTTTGCAGATCTTAAAGATCTCAGAATTTTTAACTCAGTAAAGTTTTGCTTTTAGGGTTTTTTTATTGATTATTCCATCTTCTTCGCAGAGCATAGCTCTTCAGAATTTTTGGGGTATTTTTATTCCCTTCATAATTGATTTTGACAAGTGTCACTCTTGTCTGCAGAGCGTTGCTCTCGAGAATTTTAACTCCTTAACTCGAGGATTCTCTCATTAAATGAGAATCCTTTTTAGGATTTCTCCTTCGCCTGCACAAATTTGAATTTGTTGGGTGGTTTTAACCAGAACTTATTTTCTTCGTGGGGATATCAAAAGTTTTTTAAATCCCTGTGTCTGTTTCAATTCCGTCTGCCTACTAAATTCTTACTGATTTTCCTTTTCAGGTGCTATGGCCGCTCATCTGCACCGTTTTAACGAAATCATTTCTTATAAGGGCATTCGCGCACAAGGTCGTTGTCAAAACCAAGAGTTCACAAACGCTCAATGTGCTGAAATTATGAATCGTTTCAATGCACACAACGGTCGACTACTCCCTCGCTGCTCCGCTCTCTTGAAAATTGTAGTGAGAGCAATCTGAGAGGCCCTTCCTGGCTTTTATGAAGCCATGCCACTTGAAGCACTGGATGACGCTGAAGATAAGGTGCACTCAGTGCACCTTACGGACCTGATCTCAAAAAAACGGCGAGATAATCTCACTGATATCTTGCATCAAGTTTCTACGGTGTCGGGGATCGACTTTCTCCGTTTTCTACGGTGTCGGGGGTTGACTTTCTCCATTTTCTATGGTGTCGAGATTGACTTTCTCCGTTTTCTATAATGTCGGGGACGACTTTCTCCGTTTTCTACGGTATCGGGGATGACTTTCTCCGTTTTCTACGGTGTCGGGGATCGACTTTTTCTTTTTTCTACGGTGTCGGGATCGATTTTCTCCATTTTCTACGGTGTCGGGGGTCGACTTTCTTCGTTTTCTACGGTGTCGGGGATCGACTTTCTCCGTTTTCTACGGTTTTGGGGATCGACTTTCTCCGTTTTCTACGGTGTCGGGGATCGACTTTCTCCGTTTTCTACGGTGTCCGGGATCGACTTTCTCCGTTTTTTACGGTGTCGGGGGTCGACTTTCTCCGTTTTCTACGGTGTCGGGGGTCGCCTTTCTCCATTTTCTACGGTGTCGGGAGTCGACTTTCTCCGTTTTCTATGGTGTCGGGGGTCGACTTTCTCCGTTTTCTACGGTGTCGGAAGTCGACTTTCTCCGTTTTCGGTCGACTTTCTCCGTTTTCTACGATGTCGGGGATCGACTTTCTCCGTTTTCTACGGTGTCGGGGATCGACTTTCTCTGTTTTCTACGGTGTCAGGGATCGACTTTCGGTTGTCTATGAACCGTGGAGTCTTGGAACTAGGGACTTTTCCGTGGCTCCGATTGGTGGTGTCGCGTCCATATCCTGCTGGAATGAGGGGGAACGTTGTTGATGATCTCTAGGCTATAGATGTCGCCGTCGAGATTTTACTCTCCGTTTAAAAGAGCCTGGTGGGGAAATGTGGTTCCATTTTTGTTTATGCCCATGGATTGTATACAGGGGTCGGTATGGACTCGCCTGTAGGGAAAAAATTTCATTTCATATATATTTTTGTTTTCTTTCTGCGATGCTCTATCAATTCAGCTTTTTGTATCGCAAAAGTCGTGATTGCCCAATCATTTCGGCTGTTTTTTTACTCGCTGCTTTTTATTGCGAGTTGCCCAATCATTTCGGCTATTTTTGTATGCATATATTTTACATGCTGGTTTTGTTGCAAGTTGCCCCATCATTTCGGTTATTACATATGCATTTTTGGCTCGCTGATTTTTCGCCGCGAGTATGGAACCTAGGATCCGATACCAATCTTAGCATCAGCATCGCTGCGACTGGAATATTTCCAGAAGCGAATCATCATTTGCCGTGAAACGACTTGGAATTTATTACCGATTTAGGCATCAGCATCGCAACCACTGGGACACTGCCAGGAGCGAATCATCATTTGCCTCTATTGATTTGAACAAAGGTGGCTTAGCAAACAGAGTTAGGATCATGTCGACTAACGATTTTAACTTCATAAGCCGTAAGGGTCTCATAAAGGTGTTTCTCCCTACGGGTTATGAGGATCTCGTAGGTGTATTTCTCCTTAGGAATCATGAGGATTCCTAAGTGTATGTTCTCTTATAAGTCGTAAGGATCTTGTAAGAGTGTTTTCTCCTTGTAAATCGAGAGGACCTACAAATGTTTGTTCACCAAATGAGGGCATTCCTCGTCGTTGGTGGGACTCGGTAAGGAAATGATTATTTGTGCCCATGGATTGTATATAAGGGTAAGTATTGAACCGCTTGTAGGGCAGTCTATGGATTGTGATGGCTTAAGAACAGGTTCAGATCCTTGTAACTTAAGGCTTTTGAATCTTATGAACCGTAAGGGTCTCATGGGGGAATTCTCCTTACGAGTCGTGAGGATCTCGTAAGTGTGTTTCTCCTCAGGAATCGTAAGGATCCCTAAGTGTGTTGTTCCCTTGTGAGTCGTAAGGATCTCACGCAGGTAGTTTTCTCCTTAGAAGGTCGAGAGGACCTTGCAAGTGTCTTTTAATGAGATTGCGCCCTTTCGAGTTTTCACAAACTCGCCGGTAGCCCTGCTTTTTATACTCACGGAGCCCTTTCGAGTTTTCATCCGTGCACATCTTGCTTTTGGACGTACCGTTTTTTTTGCGAGTCTGCACCCTTTCGGGTTTTCACAAACATCGCTGGTAGCCTTGCTGTTTTTACTCACGGAGCCCTTTCGGGTTTTCATCCGTACCCATTTTGCTTATGGACGTACCATTTTCTTTTTGCGTCAACCTTAGGATGCTGCGATTCGTAGTAGTTTTCAGACGTTTCGGTCAAGCGTAGTATTTTTTTCAAGAACCGACCGTTTATTGGCCTAAAGGGTCTTTCACCATGCATATTCATGAGCAAGTAAGCCCCACCTTGGCAGACCTTGTCTATGATATACAGACCCTCATAGTTTGGCTCGAATTTCTCCCGTTTGGCATGATTAGGGATCATAGGTCTTTTTACGACTAGCACGAGTTCGCCTTGGCGGAATGTTCTCGGTCTAGTCAATCTTTCGTACGAACGCATCATCCTTGCTTTGTAAGCCTCCAGGTTTTGCTGCGCCATGAGCCGGGTTTCGTCAAGGGCGTCGAGCTCCTCAAGCCGAAGATGAGCTTCTCTTCGTCCGTTAGCTCATAATGAACTGCCGCTCGTAGAGAGGGTAGCTCTATCTCCAAGGGGAGTTCCTCTTCTGCGCCGAATACCAATGCATACGGCGTTGTATTTGTGGCCGTTTTGAACGTGGTTCGATATACCCAGAGAGCTTCATGCAATCTCTCATGCTAATCTCTTCTATTTCTAGACACCATCTTCTTTACGATCTTCGTCAAGGTCTTGTTGAAGGCCTCAGCTAGACCGTTAGCTCGGGGATTATAGACCGAAGAGTATCTCCAGTCTATGTTATGTTCCTGCGCAAAGCGGCTGATTCTATGACTTCTGTAGGCTGGCCCGTTATCGAAGATAATCTGTCGTGGAGTGCTGAACCGATAGATGACATGTGTCTTGAAGAAATAGAGAATGTTCTCCGTCTTCACTTCTATCAGCGTTACTTCTTCTTCCCACTTAGAGAAATAATCGGTTGTCGCCAATATGAACCGATGTCCTCTGGATGACGCTGGTTCGATGGGCCCAATTATGTCGGTTCCCCACATTTCGAACGGCCAGCTATCCACCGTTGGGCGTAGCGGATTTGGATGCTGGTGGACGAAGTCCCCATGAATCTGGCATAAGTGGCACTGCTTCGCGTATTCGAGGCAGTCCTGAATCATCGTGGGCCAATAGTAGCCCATCCTTTTGATCTTCAACTTCATCTTCGGCCCGGCTTGATGAGAACTGCAGAGCCCGTCGTGAGTTTCTTGGACGAATTTATTTGCTTCTTCCGGTCCTAGGCATCTTAGCCACAGAGAGTCAAACGAACTCTTATACAGCATATCATTGACGAAGGCGAAAGACAGAGCTCGTTTCATGAGCCGATGTCTTGAGGACGCATCTTAAGGTGTTCGACGAGATTTGAAGTAGTCTATAAATACTTCCCTCCAATCCTTAGCCTTTTTCCTGGTGTTTTATTTGTAGGGCCATTTGCTTGGTTGCTCCCTTTTCTTCGAACGACTCCAGAGATATTTCTGCCGGTGCAAGAACCCGACGGCTTTGTTCCACGATCCTTACATCATCAAGGTTTTCGTCAGCCAGTTCTTTAGCGAGTTTGGCTAACGCATCCGCTTTGCTATTCTCCTCTCGCGGTATGCTTTTCAGGGCGTAGGAAGCGATTTGAGTCAGTAATTGTTGCACTCTCTTACCGTACTTTCTAACTATGGTTTGCACGTTTGATAGTCATCATTTACTTGAATAACGACCAACTGGGAGTCTCCATATATGAGGAGGTTTTCGATTCCCATGTCGACAGCGATCTCAAGACCTTCTATCAAAACTTCATATTCGGCTTCATTGTTCGTTCTCGGTTCTGTTAAGGAGAAGGCAAAGCGCATTAACCCTCCTTGAGGAGTCATGAAGATAAGGCCTACCCCAGATTTGATTATGGGGGTGTTGTGATTTCTCTTCTTTATGGAAGATGCCCCGTCGAAGTAGAGTTCCCATCGGGTATCACTCCCCCCTTTCTCCCTGTCGATCATGTCAAACGCGTGCTCGTCCGGCAGTTCACAATTTAAGGGTAAGTTGGCAGGTATCGGATGCTCGGTGAGGAAGTCGGCGATGGCCTGGCCTCTCACTGCTTTGAGGGTTCGATAGATTATCGAGAACTCCATCAAGAGGAGGGCCCATTTAGCGAGTCATCCTGTTATTATGGCTCTTGACATCAAATATTTGAGAGGATCCACTTTTGATATTAGGTGGACCTCATGCGCCAAAGCATAGTGCCGAAGCTTCGTTATCGCGAAGATTAACGCCAGGCAGTGTTTTTCAATGGGGGAGTAGCTGTTTTCTGCCCCCAGTAGAACTTGACTCAAATAGTAGAGGGATCTCTCTTTCCCTTGGTCGTTCTCCTATGCCAATAACACGCCTAAAGAACCTTCAAGGGCTGTTGTGTATAGGATGAAGGGCTTTCCTTTGACTGGAGCGGTCAGTACCGGCGGATTCTGCAGGTATTGCTTGATTTCATCCAGTGCGCTTTGGCATTTGCGATCAAGTGACTGTAGGGGCGGCATTTTCCGGAGAGATTGGTTATGAATCATCTGATATATGCGAGCTTTCCTTAGAGAGACCGCAGTTGTTTCAGAGTCCTTGGCGGAGGCATTTCCATAATCGCCTTGATCTTTGACAAGTCTATTTCAATGCCCCGATGTCGTACGATGAATCCTAGGAATTTGCCGGAGGAAACTCCGAACGCGCATTTGAGAGGGTTCATATTCAGATTGTATTTCTGAAGACATTGGAACATGATCCTCAGATGTTCCCAATGCTCCTCGTACGATTTGCTTTTCACTACGAGGTCGTCGATATAGCATTCGACGATTTCGTGTATAAGGTCATCAAAGATCTTCGTCATGGCCCTCTGAAAGGTGGCGCCGGCGTTTTTTAGACCGAAAGGCATCACTTTATAGCAGAATATGCCCAGAGAGGTCCGGAAAGCAGTATGCTTCTGGTCTTCGGGATGCATCTTTATTTGATTGTACCCTGATGAGCCATCCATGAAGGAGAAAACTTCATGAGTGGACGTGTAGTCTATCATCGGCTCAGTAACCGGTACGGGGAAGTCATCTTTCGAACAAGCTTTGTTGAGATCCCGAAAGTCCAAGCAGATGCGCACCGTCCCATTCTTCTTCATCACTGGGACGATATTGGCGATCCAATCAGGGTATTACACCTCTTGGATGAAGCCGGAGTCGATTAGGTTCTTGACCTGGGCGTTGATGCTCATTTCAAGTTCGAGCCACATTCTTTTCGGCGCTTGTTTGATTGGTTTGACGCCCGACGATATCGCCAATTTATGCACGGCTATTTCTGGGTCTAATCCCGGCATCTCGGAATAGTTCCATGCGAAGCAATCTTTATACTGCATGAGCACGTCTCTTAGCATATCTACCTATTCTTTAGACAGCAGCTCACTGACGAACGTCGGCCGTGGGTCGTTTGCTGTCCCCAAGTCGATTTTTCTGAGGTTATCTGCAGTAGTATGTATCCCATCTTCCAGCTCTTTTGGCGCCGGTGGAAACTCTGAGATCACCTTGTCATCATCGTTTTCGAAGCACCAGGGGAGGTCAACCATATTCTCGCGTGCTCCTTCTCCAGACAGCGTTATCGCGTGACAGGTACGAGATCGCTTCCAAGACCGATGTTGATCCGGCTCTACTCTCACTGCATATGTCGCTTTCGGTTCATGCTTCTGTGGCGGGGTTACCCTCCAACTGCTGGTTAAAGCAAACCTGCCTTGCTGATACTGGTCCTCGACCAAGTTTTTGAAGATGAAGTAGTCTTCGAGAGGATGTCCTATCGCTCGATGATAGGAGAAATAATCCGGGTGAGAGACCTCGTCTTCTTTTTCGGGGTGTTTGGACTCCGGGAACGTAATCATTTGATGTTTCATGACAAGATCGAATATATTCCTTGTATTGTCTTAGGGAAAATAATATGCTTGACCCATCTTCTTTATAAGAGACGGATCTCGGCTGCTCAATTCTCGATCGCGTGGCTTCTTGAACCCGCTTTACCGCTATCGAACGTTTTTTTTTGTTCTTTAGCTTGTTTCTACCTCTACGTCCGGTCTTTTGTATGACGGGCTGGCGACAAAGAGAATCATCATTCTCCGCAGCCTGCTAAAGGAGGCACTGCATCCTGGCTTTCTCGTAAATGGCCATTTCGCGGTTATGGTCATCCCGGACCTTTTGACCCGCTTCCCTTATTAGCTTGTCCATTGTTCATAACATAATATTGCATTTTATATCCCCCATTCTTATGCATTTAAGAATAAAAACAGGTGCTTTTGACCCATGTCTGCTACATGTTACAGGTTACAGGTTCTTGGAGCGAAAACAGTGAAAAACACAAAAGACGACAGAAAAAGAGACTTTTGACCAACAAATAGAAGGATCCTAGTCAAGCCTAGACGAAGAACAGTTCACAATCAATAAGGCAGTGCAATGTCCAAAATGTCATGGCAAACGGTTAAAAGACCGCTACAAATTGTTCACTGAAGATCTGGAACCAATGCAGAAGCCCAACAGAGAAAAGAACTGAAGAAATAACCAGACCAAAGAATCATGATGCAGCCCAGAAAAAATGATGAGCTGAACTCGCCAAAGGGCCGCGGAACCGCGGCCCAAGGCCTACCCATGCCGTGGTTCCGCGGCCGTCTAGTGCCCGTGCGCGGAGAAAATTTTACCAAAACTCGTTTGCGGCGCTAAAAAGATTTTCTAAGGGTATATTTGTAATTGTAGACATGCGTATCGGTTGTAGCCGTAGGGTTTCTATGTCCTATAAATAGAACCCAAACCCTTGTATTTTCTTATGCCTCTATTCATGAATAAAATTCTGTTTTCTTGAAGTTAGAGCGCATCAATCGTAAGTAGGTTATTTTTCTTGCCCTAGTTATAGTTTTTTATATCTCTGCCCTAGGTAAATTATTTTCTTGCCTTAGTTTAATTTAGTTTAGAATTTTATTAACTTGCAATAGATGTTTCTTCTCTTTAATAAAATCATGTCTTTCTTCATCCCCTCAATGAGCGAGTAGTTTTCTCGCTTGTTAGGGTTAGGAATAGGGAAGGATTTGAGAGATGAAGATCTCTCATCTCTTTTCTTTGCCAATCTTTTATGAAAATTAGAACTCCATGCATACCTTCTTATTCCGCTCCCTACGGCACTCTACCCTCGAGGTAACGGTGATTCCGTAGTCTAAAGGCCCGGATTTTAAGGTTTTCCATGGAGGTTAGGGTAAAGATTAAGAAAGGAAGGACAAGGATCTAGAGGAAGAATCAATCTTCCCAATCATCCTAATCTCCTTTGTTAAGATTTACCATAACACTAATATGATATCTTTAATTAAAGGCAATGGAAAGAGATGTAGATCTTTGTTTACCAAATTTTCCCTAAACCTAATCCTAGCAAGTTTCTAATCCTAGTATCATACAACTTCAATTTTTAGGTTTAATTATAAGACCCAACATCATTTGGAATTAACTCGTAAGAACTTAAAGGAGATTTACACATCCCTGTGGACCGACCCGTATTCACCGGCTAGTTTCATGCGACGCCGTTCTTGATTGCGGTAAATATTTTTTTGATCGACAAAACCTCTCTAAATCAAATGGCGTCGTTGCCGGGGATGGCGTAAAATTTCCTTTTTGTAATTTCGGGTTAATATAAAATATAAAAAAAATCATAAAAATCTAAAAAAATCAAAAATATAAAAATTCTATCATCTTTTATTGTTTGAAGGGTTTTCTTTGTGAATCTTTGCAGGTTTGACGGATCTGAAACAACACAGAAGGCAAATCAGAAAAGGGTACATCAAAACAGGAGGAGCTTGAGAGTACAGAGCAGCTGAGAAAATTTGGACACCTGAAGCCTCCATTGCGCCGCGACCTCGCCGCATTACCCCTGTCAAAACCGCGATTCCGCGGTCATCTGTGGAGTTCTCTGCGGAATTTTTGCACTGTTTGTTTCCTCATTCTTCCCTCTGCAAATCCCCATATATCTTTTGCCAAATTTTCTGCAGGATTCTTTGCGCTAAAAATCTTCTTCCCCCTTCCAATAATTGATTTTCTGCAGGATTCTTTGCGCCGCGCTAAATAGCAAATTGATTGCAAGTGATTTACTGCTTTGCATATTTTAATCTGACTTTAAGGGGCTATTGACCAATTCAGATTGGGTGGGGATTTCATCACCCTTCCCAGGACCCCAAAAATCACTTAAAGCATTTGCATTGACCACTTTTAATTAAAAAATATTAGACTCAGCCCTAAGGACGTCGAGCTCAATAGGACAGAGGACTAGTATAGGCATCGGCCGTTTATCCTAACCTGTCTTTGCGGTGCCTAGGCAAGTGTATCAAGGCTAGTGGTTTTTAATTAGGCCCACAGTGTGGTTCCTTCCCACTTACTTGGCACTTACCTGGCTGCAACTGACGGTAAAGAGGCGGTTTGAGGTCCTATCTCTAGCCCTTTGCAACAGTTAGGAGCTGTCTAGCTGACCTAGGTGACCCTAGACTTAGGCCTGATTGTGCATGTGTGGTTAATTGCATTTGTGTCACAAGTCTCTTTTCAAAAATCTTTTTGCAAAAGCTCACATAAAAAAAAAGGAAAAATCTTTTCAAAACTTGCAACTTGTCGCTAAAGAATCTTTGCACTCACTTACACCACTTTTTCTCATTGACGTTTTCTTACCTCCACATTCTGTCTTTCATCTTTCGACTACACTAACCCTCTTAGTGTATGTCCGGTTGGACTAGGGACCCTAGCGCCCGATTAGTCCGTGTTTCGTTGGTACTGACCGACGAACCTTTCGACTCCGAAATCGAAATCCTGTCCACTTCTTCACTTTCACCATCACATTCTTCTTCCTAAGGTATGTCGGGATACAATCCTAACAACACCTTACCAACGGGAATAATTCCACCTCCAGGTGCGAATAACCCGAATCTCCCGCCTGTTGAAGCGCCCGCACGAGTCGCGCTCCAGGATCTTTTCTACCCCGTCCGCACCGCCCTTCCTACTTGTCTTTCCCTCCCACCGGCTAATGGGGACAATTTTGAGATCAAACCCCACTTCATCAATATGCTGCCTAAGTTTCATGTTTTGGAATCCGAAGATGCATATATCTTTATCAATAAATTCCAAAACGTGTGTGCTATGATGAAAACAACCCAATTAAGTGATGACGCTATAAGGCTAAGGGTCATTCATTTCACCTTATGTGACTTAGCCGAGAAGTGGCTATACAGCACAGCATCACATTCAATTAGAAATTGGGACGAGTTTGTGAAAGCTTTTCTTAAAAAGTTTTATCCTCGTCACAAAACTGCTAGAATCCGTAACGAGATTATACAATTTTCTCAGCTTCCTTCGGAACCATTTTGGAAGTGTTTTGAAAGATTCAAAGACCTACTCGTTCAATGCCCTCATCATGGGATCGGAAGTTGGCAACTCTGCCAAACATTATACGAGGGATTGAACCCGGCAACGAAGCAGTTGCTAGAAACCATCTGTCAAGGTCACTTTCTAACCAAATCAAGTGAGGAAGCGTGGCAGTTTCTTGAGGACCTTAGTGAACAAACAATTCAATGGGAGCACCAAGACCACATCATCTTCTTCTAGTGGTCAATCTAGGGCAGGCATACATCAATTAGATATATCGATTGCTATGAAGGCCGAGATGGCCGCTCTTACGAAAAAGCTAGAAGCACTTGAGACCAAAATCTCATCGCCTTCTCCTGCCCCCGTTGCACCTCCACGAACTGTTTGTGCTTGTTGTTCGGATCCATCACATCTCACCGAAGAGTGTCCTCACACAGCTTCTATTCAAGGACAAGATCAAGTCAATGCTGCCTTTCAGCAACGACAAAGAAATGATCTTTACTCTTCGACATGCAATCCGGGTTGGAAGAGCCACCCAAATTTCGCTTGGAACCAAAATCAACAACCCCAAGGAAACAACAATTTTCAAAGGGCTCCTCCTCCACAACAACAAGCACCTCCACAAACTCAATTTCAGCAACCTCTCCAACAGCAACCTTACCCTAATCAAATGAATAATTTTGTACCCAACAATTTTGTTCCCCCTCAAAATGCTGTTAGCTCGCTCGAAAGAAGTCTTGAAGCATTCCTAAAGCAATCTGCACAGTCCACAGCTAGGATAGAGACTTCGGTTCAATCTTTGGTGCAAAACAGTGCCTCACACGATCAAAGCATCAAAGCTATTGATGCATAAATTGCACAACTCAACGCAGCATTGAAAGAGCGAGAGAAAGGAAAGCTTCCGTCTCAACCACTCCCAAATCCCGGTCACGCACATGTTGCACATGAACAGCAGAATCATAACGTAAATGCTGTGACCACGTTGAGATCCGGAAAAGTGCTGCAAAACAATGTGGGTATTAACCATGACACCCCTGCCGGTGGTTCTTCATCTTCTTCACCTTTTTCTTCTTCTTCTTCGTTAGAGCCTATTCTACATCCTTCACATAGCTCTACTTCTTCTAGCTCGAACGGACCCACTTCTCACAACACGAACACATCTACACGGGGTTCCGTTCCAACTCAACAATCTGATCCGCAAAAATTGGACTCAACAACTTTTCAAAATGTTCCTTTTCCAAATCAGCTGAGATCCAATAAACCCACTCCACAGATGGAGAAGATTGTGGAGTTGTTCAAACAGGTTAGCATAAATATCCCTCTTTTGAATGCAATCCAACAAGTTCCTTCATATGCAAAAATCTTAAAGGACTTATGCACCAAAAATAGGAAGTCACAAGTACCAAAGAAAGTTTTTGTAGCTAGTGCTGTTAGTGATGCTCTTGTCAATTCTTTACCACCAAAGCACAAGGACCCCGGTTGTCCTACTATTTCGATCACAATTGGGAACAAGACCATCAATAGAGTACTATTAGATCTTGGTGCTAGTGTCAATTTGCTACCTTATTCGGTGTACGAACAATTAGGCGTTGGAGAGCTTAAGCCCACTCATTGTACTCTCCAAATGGCCGACCGATCAATCACCCATCCTAGGGGAGAGTTGGAGGATGTGTTAATTAGAGTAGGGGATTTCATTTTCCCCGTTGACTTTATTGTTATGGATACACAACCTGTCGCTAACCCCCGTAATCAAATTCCGGTGATACTTGGTCGACCATTCCTCGCGACTTCTAACGCGGTAATCAACTGTCGTAACGGTTCAATGATTCTATCTTTTGGCAAGATGACAGTTGAACTCAACATTTTCAAGTTAGGAAGTCAGCCTTGCGATCCTAATTCTAGCGTACTTGATGTTTGCTCGATTAATGAGATCGCGGAGGAGGACTGTGAGTTCAAAAATTTTATGTTTGATCACAGCAATGATGACGCCACTAGTGCGTTCCTCCTAGAATCCGACACAGCTTTCACGGCGGACAAGGATTATGAGTGTTTCACCTTTGTTGACCATCTTGAAGACTCTCCACTCGAGTTTGAGTCTTTTGCTTTTCCGGATGAGTTAGTTGAACCATTCGAGTCGGTAGCATACACTCAATTTGAACCTTTGATGGAATCCTTCGAGTTTGAAACAATTACTCCATTGTTACCATCTATTGTTTCACCACCTAAACTCGAATTAAAGCTTTTGCCGTCGCACCTAAAATATGCTTATCTAGGTGAGAATGAGACCTTACCCATTATCATATCTGCCTCTCTAGCTCTCGAGCAAGAGAAGGCTCTTTTAATGGTCTTACACAATAATCGGCAAGCTTTCGGCTGGTCTATGGCGGACATCAAGGGGATTAGTCCCCTCATAGTCGAGCATCATATACACTTGATGGATGATGCCAAGCCGGCAAGGGATCCGCAAAGACGCCTCAACCCCATTATGAAAGAAGCGGTCAAGAAGGAGATTGTTAAATGTCTTGATAGTGGTATCATTTACCCTATCTCGGATAGCCAATGGGTTAGCCCCATTCATGTCATGCCAAAGAAATCGGGCATCACGGTCATTACCAATGAGGCAAATGAGTTAATTCCTACTCGCACCCAAACTGGGTGGCGAGTTTGCATCGACTATAGAAAACTCAATGCCGCGACAAGGAAGGACCACTTTCCTTTACCTTTCATTGACCAAATGCTAGAACGATTGGCGGGCCATGAGTTCTACTACTTTTTAGATGGCTATTCTGGTTATAACCAAGTCCCCATCGCCAAAGAGGATCAAGACAAGACCACATTTACTTGTCCCTTTGGCACTTTTGCTTATCGTCGCATGCCCTTTGGGTTATGCAATGCACCCGCTACATTTCAGCGGTGTATGATGGGGATCTTTTCGGACATGGTGGAGAATTTTTTGGAAATCTTTATGGATGATTTCTCCATTTACGGTGACTCCTTCGACGAGTGTTTACGACATCTTGACGCAGTTCTTACCCGCTGTAGGGAAAAGAACCTAACGTTAAATTGGGAGAAGTGCCACTTTATGGTACAAGAAGGCATTATCTTAGGACATGTCATCTCGCAAAACGGCATAGAGGTTGATAGAGCAAAAATTGAAGTCATTTCCAATCTTCCTCCTCCTAAATGCGTTAAAGATATCCGAGCTTTCCTTGGCCATGCCGGTTTTTATAGACGGTTCATCAAGGATTTTTGCAAGATTGCTAGACCCTTGACTCTCTTATTGGCCTAGGACACAACATTCGATTTCGACTCAACTTGCATGGAAGCGTTCGAGTCTTTGAAACACTCTCTCATTTCTGCGCCCATTCTTTCATCTCCAGACTGGACGCACCCTTTCGAAATCATGTGCGACGCATCAGATTTTGCCATTGGTGCTGTTCTTGGACAGCACATTAATAAGATGCCTCACGTGATTTATTACGCTAGCCGAACATTAAATGAGGCCCAATTAAACTACACAATAACAGAAAAAGAGTTTTTAGCGGTTGTGTTTGCACTTGAAAAATTTCGGCCTTATTTAATCGGCTCTCCAGTTATTGTGTACACGGATCATTCAGCTCTTCGCCACCTTTTTGCGAAGAAGGATGCTAAATCGAGGCTAATACGTTGGATCCTCTTACTACAAGAATTTGACCTTGTCATAAGGGACAAAAAAGGATGTGAAAACGTAGTGGCCGATCACCTTTCACGACTTCCTTCTTCGCCGACACTTGAACTTCCAATCACTGATGTTTTTACCGATGAGCAACTCTTGACCGTTTCTTGCGAACCATGGTTCGCCGATATTGTAAACTACTTAGCCACCGGCTTGATACCTAACGGTTGGTCAAAACAGGATAAACTTCGATTCTTGTCCCAAGTAAAGCATTTTTACTGGGATGAACCTTACCTTTTTAAATACTGTTCCAACCAAATCATTCGTCGGTGTGTACCGAAAAATGAGGTTAAGAGTGTGCTGTCTTTTTGCCACGATCAAGCATGCGGCGGGCACTTTGGCCCAAAGAAGACAGCCGAGAAAGTTTTGCAGTGTGGTTTCTATTGGCCACGACTCTTCAAGGATGCATACGAATACTGCAAAACTTGCTCCCGGTGCCAACACTTGGGCCGGATATCGCGGAGAAACGAAATGCCGCTCCAACCAATTTTGGTTGTAGATATTTTTGATGTTTGGGGTATAGACTTCATGGGACCATTTCCTAACTCTTTTGGAAATGTGTATATTCTTAAGGCTGTTGACTACGTTTCAAAGTGGGTCGAGGCTGTGCCTAGTCGAACGAATGACAACAAGATTGTCGTTCGATTTCTTAAAGAACACATCTTTTCTCGATTTGGGCACCCTCGCGCAATAATAAGTGATAATAGTTCTCACTTTTGTAATAGGTCTTTTGAGTCCTTAATGCGCAAATATTCTATCACCCATAAGCTGTCAACGCCATACCATCCCCAAACATGTAGGCAAGCCGAGGTCTCGAATCGGCAAATTAAGCAAATCTTAGAGAAAACGGTTTCTAAAAACCGTAAGGATTGGTCACTCAAATTGATCGATGCACTGTGGGCTTTCCGCACTGCATACAAGACCGATCTTGGCATGTCTCCATACCGGCTTGTTTACGGGAAGGCTTGCCACCTCCCAGTAGAAATTGAGCACAAGGCATTTTGGGCTATCAAAGAGCTGAACTTATCTTTAGGAGATGCGGGCAGCAACCGAAAGCTGCAGTTGAATGAACTAGAAGAGCTGCAGGATCAGGCATATGATAATGACATAATTGCTAAAAACCGAGCTAAGGTGTTCCACGATAAACACCTTTTGCGCAAAACATTTAATCCTGGTCAACAGGTTTTACTTTATGATACTCGGTTACATTATCACCCCGGCAAGCTCCGTTCTAGATGGAGAGGACCTTTTGTAGTCCGCACCGTTTATCCGCATGGTGCGGTTGATCTTGAAAATCCTGAAGACGGTACTTTATTCAAAGTGAATGGGCATCGATTGAAACCGTTCCTCACAGCGGACCCATCGGAGGAGCTCCTGTTTTTGCAGGAGCCGATCTACACTGATTAATTTTCCTCCACTTTCACCCCCGAATTTCCTTTTTTCCGAAACATTATTTCAAATAAGTTTGGGGGTGTGTATACAATTTGTAAATATATAATTCCAAAATACCATAAAAAATTGAAAAAAAATTGAAAAAAAAGAAAAAATATATATTTTTTCGGCCTAATTGAAAATTTTCAGAATTAATAGCTGACATTTTTTTATTACAAATAAAACCCTCATTTTAGAGGGTGTTTTATACAAATCACCATTCTCTTCCTCTCTATTTAAAGAGACCCGAGCCCTCCTGTCCTCATAAACCTAATTTTTTCCTCCCCATCAAACCCTAGCCGCCACACCTACCCTCTGCAGAAAAATCACGACACGCCGCCGCCAGACTGCCGTGATCCCGCCGCAGGAGCCGCCTACCACCGCGCTTCCGCCGCCGTCTGCAAGCTTCACCCCCTGAAACTTCAGGGGAGGTACTCTCTATTGAATTCCTATCTGTTTCTTGCATATTTTTCTCTGTAAAATCGGTATGGCACATAAAATGCAATTTGAGAGGGATTTTTCCCCAGTTTTCATGCACGAATTGTACGGTAGCTATTTTGCACACAAAATAGAACAGAGGAGCTGGAATTTCCTGACCTACAATCACCCTTCTGCGTTTGCTATACCTGAACTAGTTACCCTATTTTATGAATCCATGGAGGATAAAAGTCTGGACGACTTAGGCTACATTAAACTAAATTGGGGAGATCACGTAATTCACATTGATAGGGATATGATCCACGAGGTCACACTCATACCTCGTGTGCCCGCACATGACCACCCCCTACACTTTGAGGATTACATGCTGTAAATCCCCGTTTCCATTCTAATAAAAGTTTCCTATTCTCTGATTTCCAGTAGTTCTTTTCTTTTCCTTCATATTTTGAAGTGGTTATTTAAGCCCAATATTTATATTTTTTCCAAACCCTAAAAGCTAAAACCTAAGATTTAAAACCCAAAATAAAATAAATATTAACACACTATTAAACCCTCAGCCCACATCCGATTTTTATAATTCTTTAACTAAAATATAGCCGGCCCCTCTCTATTTCCCTCAGCCCATTCAAAATCATTTTGAATTTCCCAGCCCGTTTCCTTTACAGCCCACAACCTTTTAAATAAAATCCTAAATCTATTTACTCCGGCCCGTTCCTCCTCAGCCCACCATTTATTTTCTCAAAAAAAAAAAGAATTTCTTTTAGCCGGCCCACACCCTTCAGCCCACTCCCTCTAACCCCAGCCCGTTTCCTCATACCCGACCCGCCACTGCACTATTCATCTCCTTCTTAAAAATCCCCAACGGCTAGTTCCTTTAGCGCGCGCGCGACACGCCTCCTTCGCCGACGCTCACGCCTCACGCCCACGCTCCTGCCGTTACCCCCCCCCCCCCCCCCGTTTTCAACCTCGTCGCCCTCATCTCTCTCTTACTCACCAACTCCATCACAGAAAAAAATCCCTCATCTCTTCCCCACAGGAAACCCAACGAGCACCAAATTTTCCTCACCTCGCCGCCGGCGACGACCTTCGACAGCCCCTCAGCAACCCTCAAATCACTCCTCTACCAACCCTCTCCCTCCACGACTCTTCCCTTCTTCAACCGAGCACCCTTGTAGAACATCCCCTGCACACCCACTCCCCTGCACACAAACCCACTTAAACTAATCTCGACCACCTCACCCCATCGACGCCGGTGAACCCCCATCTCATCTGAACCATCTATCGACCTTCCACACCCTCAGCATCACCCTCATCTCTCCAGACCCGACCCCCACTGCTCCCCATCTCTCTCCAAAACTCCAAAACCATTTTTCAATTTTTCCCCCACTGTGAAACTGCTCTGTATACGCTGTCGGAGCGACGCCGTCGACAGTCGGCAACCCCAACACTTCTCAGACGAACCAGAGAGCACCCCTAAGCTTCCAGCGCACGCAAGACGACTCCGGGAAAACTCCGACGCGAAATTCGTGTTTCGAACTAGGCTCGCGGGAATCCGGAACGTGGCGCACAACGCGCGTTCGCGACATCGTTGCCGTCGTGCGACCCCAAGGCGTTCTCCAGGCAAGTGTTTACTTGCTTCATGCTAAATTATTAGTGGTACAACCTTAAAATCATATAAATTGAAACTTACCGAATAACTAAATATATTGTGACGTATGTGTTCGATGTATGATCCCAATGGAAATATTTGTCTAATTTGACGGTAACCTATACGTTCTGTTGGCCCTTTTAATGATGTATAACGTGTGCGAAATTCGCTGGAAAATACGATTGTTCGAGACAAAAAGTGATACCCCCATATATGTTGTTTAAACTAGAATTCTCTCGTACCTGAAAACGAATAAAATCACCATAAATCATATACATATTGGAAAGCTGCGTTCGAGGGCTTAAATCGAAGCCGACTCGATGTACTTTAATCCTATGTAAATTTCTGATCATTTCTGTTATGTAACCATGAAGATAATTGGATCGGAACACGACTCTGGACTGCAGTCCAGAGCGTTTCTGATTAGTGTGTTCTGTCTAAAGTCCCGCGTCCCCGTGTTTCCTGAAATTGTGTGATACGGAACCTTACAGTAGTTATAAGATATTCCTGTTAGTGAAAGGAAACAAGTGGTTTCATTCCGGTTCATTGCCGTTTGTTATTTTAAACTATATTAAAAAGGGCAGAACGTAAAGCTGTTCAGAACAATTTCTGAAATGACATTTGAGATTGAACTGTATATAACTTTCAACGTACAGATGAGATTGAGGATCCGTCTATTGCGTTGAATACTTTATCGAAAACCCTAAATTTCATTTAACTGTGATATCGCTAAATTCTGAGCCCAACTGGGCGCAATTCGTGTCGCGAAACAGATGATCAGTTCTGAAATTGAAATTCCAGCCGCGGGTACTTAAAATGAAACAATTATATCTTGAAAACCGAAACTCCGATTGAACTGGAACAAATTTTGATGAATTACTGACTGATTGTTCTATATATCTTGCTTACATCATTTTTGCTGAATTCGTAACATATTAATTTATGCAATTTATTTTAGTTCATGACATGCATGTTAATTCGTAACATACAGACCTTATTGGTAGCATACAATACATATATCATACCCTTGTCATATACACAGTGTTAGTGCGTGTGGACATTGCATTATCGTGCGTGATAGATGTTGGTTTAGGAGTGACGAGTACACCAATGAAAAGTGAATATTCGTGACAGTGATTGATACAGTGGACAGTGATGAAATCGTGCCATTGGTATACTTGTACACAACTAGATCAATATCATAAATAGTGTAACCTGGGGAAAAAGGGGAAATCAAAGTGGAAAGAGTATCGTATTTAGCGGGACCGTGTTTAGAGGATGATCATTCTAACCGTGATACTTATACGTGTAGGACAGGATCTAGCGATCCGGCTGACAGGGTTATGTCCCGGGCATGTGGGCCGTTGTCTCGGGTATGTACGAGACTCCTGTTAAACATGATCCTCCTTCCACTATGTGATTTCAAACATGACCTAGAGACCGATAGGAACACATAACATATTCTGCATCATATCGTGACATAGTGATTACTTCCATTATTCGCATACCAGTATTACCTCATTTACTTGTTTCATCTGATTATAATAATATTGTTATTGTGTCGCTCTGACGACCTGAGTATGCATGCTCAGATCCCGCGGGAGGACCAGCACAGGAGACGGATCTATCCTTTGAGTTCACGGAGATATAGTTGGTGTACCTACTTCATTTACTTCTTTCCATAAAAGAGATTGTGAGATTGAACTTGGTTAGTTATCGTTTTTATTATCTGTAATCTATGAACAATGAAATTTTAATGTAATAAATTAGTGATGTGATTCCTTTAATACTGTGCTTTATTACTGATTACTATGTAGTGCTAGAAGCCGAAGTGTGACTACGGCGGGACGATCCCTTGACCGTAGGAGCATGGCTGGCCTAGTCATACCTCGTATTCCGTATTTTAGGATGCGGGGCGTGACATGGAGCATGGCTGGCCTAGTCATACCTCGTATTCCGTATTTTGGGATGCGGGGCGTGACACATGCCCTTGATGGGCAATGACTGTGCAAGGGAGCCACGAAAGGGTATTCAAGCACGAACCCTTTTCGCGAACATTTTTACTGTGTGCCGATGGGCACAAAACAACATCTTTGGGAGCTCTCACAACACTACCTTTTTCACCCCCTCCTTACATGTCGTGCACACACTAATGACGAAGAATCCACGGTTCGACATGTGCACTGTTTTGCTCCATTCTTTAGGTGCGGGGAATAGGGGTACCATCTACCCATGTCCTATGCTAGTCACCCAACTCTGCCGTTATTTCCTCCCCGCAGAAGAATTTGGCTATTACATGAGAGGAGGAGTTCCAGTTCTACCACTTGTAGAGGGCGTTACTTCGTCCTATTCTAGACTGACTGAGATTTGGTCGCGAACCGAACCGGCCGAGAATGTTCCTGCACAGACCCCTAGTTCTAGCTCAACATCGAGCGAGGGCGAGATGACCCCTCAAGAGCATGCACACTTAATGAGGAGAACGATGAGGGGAATTGATTCTTTAAAGGATGAGTTTAGGGCAACGGCACGAGAGCATGACCATAGGCTGACGGAGATTGAGAGGGGTATTCAAACCCTATTGGCTAGAGGGGAGCGATCACGTTCACGTTCAAGGGCGCGACGTGGGGTCGGGCAGTGAGGGCACTGCTTTCCTTAAGTTTGGGGGAGATGGTGGTGTATATAGTTATCTTTTGCATGACATATTTTCATTTTGTATATATTTTTCTTTTTTTTTGCATATTTAATTTCTGCATTGCATCTTTATATAAAAATCATAAAAATTTGAAAAATTTGAAAATAAAAAAAAAATAGAAAAAGAAAAAACCCATAAAAATTAAAAAAATTCAAAAATTATAAAAATTAATGTATTCAATTCTGGTTAATTGACTTGAGTTTGATAAATAGGTTAACTAGCTAGGAAAAACTAGATCTTAGACTTAGCAAATTAAAAACCCTAAAAATAACCTTCCTTAGAGTTTAACGGTAGAAAGTATATGTCTTTGTAGATTATTTAGAAATAGGAAAATTTTGGGTTCACTTCTTGGGCTAAGTCGAAACGAAGGAAAAGTATTAAAACTTTTATTAGAATATAAGTTTGAAAAATAATTCCTAGCTTAAGTCTAGATTCTGAAAACGTATACCCTACAAAATGCACAATCACGCACCTTGAAACTTGGAATAGTAGAAGAGACCTTGAAATGCTCTTGTCTAAAGTCCTTAGTACAATGAAAATAAAAGGAAAAAAAGTGAATAAAAAAAAAATGGACACTGGCTTTTGTGATTACTTAAGGCTGTAAAAATAAAAAATATTTAGCGAGGGTGCTTCATCACCTAGTGCCTTAGACCAACTGGTTTGGGAGTCACTGCTAAAGCCTTGGGTGTTGCAAAACTAGGAAGTACGCTTTAAAGTGCTAACGCATCTTGTAATCGGTTGTTGGTACCTCAAGAAGTATTAACGGTCGCATGAAGGATGTGTAAGCGAAATTCAATTAAAAATTCACCAATTAATAAGTGCTTTGGACAATGGACGAGAGTATGATTGCTTGATTTGAATTTCCAAGTGTAGGGGTGATTTATACACACACGTAGGGGTATGTGATTGGGATTTAGATAAGAGAAAGGAGTGAAGAATAGAACTTGTATCTTTAGTAGAGTTGATAGAAATTCCTAAGTGGAGATGGAACTTTAGAAGGAAAACTTAAGAAATGCCGAAAGCTAAGTAATTCTATAGAACATATATAATCTTAAGTTAAATGATGAGGAAGTGTGAAGAATATGGGTGGATAATTTGCGGGTCGACGATAATAGAATTCCTTGTTAGAAAACCTAATTGGAAAACAAAAGTCGAAAAACCAAATTGATAGGATTTTGTGGGTGTAATCCGCTGAAAACCCTCACGAGACAACACTCCTCCTACTATGGACACTTAGAGGTTTAACGGCTTGTTGCACGTGCTCAGTGCAATCGCGTTTCCCTGCGAAAGTGCGGCTAGGTTAGATTTTTATCGAGAATAAAATAATAAGTTTGCTCGAGGACGAGCAAAAGATAAGTTTGGGGGTATTTGTTCATAACATAATATTGCATTTTATATCCCCCATTCTTATGCATTTAAGAATAAAAATAGGTGCTTTTGACCCATGTCTGCTACATGTTACAGGTTACAGGTTCTTGGAGCGAAAACAGTGAAAAACACAAAAGACGACAGAAAAAGAGACTTTTGACCAACAAATAGAAGGATCCTAGTCAAGCCTAGACGAAGAACAGTTCACAATCAATAAGGCAGTGCAATGTCCAAAATGTCAAGGCAAACGGTTAAAAGACCGCTACAAATTGTTCACTGAAGATCTGGAACCAATGCAGAAGCCCAACAGAGAAAAGAACTGAAGAAATAACCAGACCAAAGAATCATGATGCAGCCCAGAAAAAATGATGAGCTGAACTCACCAAAGGGCCGCGGAACCGCGGCCCAAGGCCTACCTATGCCGCGGTTCCGCGGCCGTCTAGTGCCCGTGCGCGGAGAAAATTTTACCAAAACTCGTTTGCGGCGCTAAAAAGATTTTCTAAGGCTATATTTGTAATTGTAGACATGCGTATCGGTTGTAGCCGTAGGGTTTCTATGTCCTATAAATAGAACCCAAACCCTTGTATTTTCTTATGCCTCTATTCATGAATAAAATTCTGTTTTCTTGAAGTTAGAGCGCATCATCGTAAGTAGGTTATTTTTCTTGCCCTAGTTATAGTTTTTTATATCTCTGCCCTAGGTAAATTATTTTCTTGCCTTAGTTTAATTTAGTTTAGAATTTTATTAACTTGCAATAGATGTTTCTTCTCTTTAATAAAATCATGTCTTTCTTCATCCCCTCAATGAGCGAGTAGTTTCCTCGCTTGTTAGGGTTAGGAATAGGGAAGGATTTGAGAGATGAAGATCTCTCATCTCTTTTCTTTGCCAATATTTTATGAAAATTAGAACTCCATGCATACCTTCTTATTCCGCTCCCTACGGCACTCTACCCTCGAGGTAACGGTGATTCCGTAGTCTAAAGGCCCGGATTTTAAGGTTTTCCATGGAGGTTAGGGTAAAGATTAAGAAAGGAAGGACAAGGATCTAGAGGAAGAATCAATCTTCCCAATCATCCTAATCTCCTTTGTTAAGATTTACCATAACACTAATATGATATCTTTAATTAAAGGCAATGGAAAGAGATGTAGATCTTTGTTTACCAAATTTTCCCTAAACCTAATCCTAGCAAGTTTCTAATCCTAGTATCATACAACTTCAATTTTTAGGTTTAATTATAAGACCCAACATCATTTGGAATTAACTCGTAAGAACTTAAAGGAGATATACACATCCCTGTGGACCGACCCGTATTCATCGGCTAGCTTCATGCGACGCCGTTCTTGATTGCGGTAAATATTTTTTTGATCGACAAAACCTCTCTAAATCATCCATCTGTTCTTCGAACGACGGACTTGGCACTTTTATGGCGGGACCTCGTTTTGGTTCAGGGTTAGCGTCTTCTAACAGAGTATCTCCTTCTTCATCAAAGTCATGTATAACGTAGCAGCCATGGAATCATCCCCGTTTCTTGGATTGAACATATCCAAGCCCGATCGTTTGCATTCTCCCGTTGGGCAATTTTCGCTGAGTTCCATGGACGTTCCAGATCCTGTTGTAGAACTGAGCTTATCGAGCAGTCTGTTTGAAGGGTATGCCTTGGCGCCTTAACAGCCTTTTTAATCCTTCCGTGTAATATCTTGGCAAACGGATGGGCTGCAGCCTGTCAAGTGCAGAATCGGCACCATGCCAGATTTCTTTCTCTACTTTTGATTCCGTGGATCGATAAAAGAGGATCGTCATTTCATCACTTCGCCTGGGAAGGACGTAGAACGTCTGCAGTTCTTGCACACTATAGGTATCAAGTGCGTCGAGGTCTTTGTAATGTTTTTGCGGAACCATGGCGATTTGCAAACTCCGTTCATCGCCAGTGAGGGCTTGTATTGATGGCCAAACAGAAAATACTGCATTGACCTCATCTTCAGAGTCGCTGCCAAAGACCAACATAGGGGTAGGCGGTCCGGGCTTGTTATATTAGGGCGGCCTCGAATAGACTATCTCTTCTTCCTCCTCGGTATCGCTCCCAAAGACCGGAATAGTGGTGATAGCCTTCTGCTTATTCTCCGGCTTATGGTATATTTCCGTGTCTTCAAAGTCTAGCAGGAAATACTTTGCATCCTCGTACTTTCGGACTTCATTTATGGAAAATGGGTTTAGTTCCCCCGTCACGGTATATTCGAGACCATCTTTGAAGTACTTCATACACTGATGTTGTGTAGAAGAGATGATGTTGTACTCGTGTAACCAAGGCCTGCCGAGCAAAGCGTTGTAGCAAGTCTTGGCGTCAATGACATGAAATTTGATATCAGTGATGAGCAGCCAGAAGCCTAACGTCGGTATTACGGACCCGTGCGTCCGTGATGACTGGGAGTCAAAACCGGAGATGTTGATTTTATCCCGAGCGAGGTGCTGAACGTTCATGCAAATCTCCTTCAACACTCTTACATTGAGAAGGTTGACGGAGGACCCATTGTCGACCAAGATCTTTCCTATCTTGATGTCATGGCAGTATCCGGTGACATAAAATGGACGGTTGTGCTCGCACGTTCCGAGGGGGAGATCTTCATCGCCGAAAGTGACGTCAGCAGTGTGCACTTCTTCCAGATCATCCTTCATTTTTTTCTTCAGCCAGGAAAGCTTGGAACTGATCGGGTTCTTGTAGTGCCTTGATCAATGAATCTCTCACCTCTTTAGATAGCATAAGGGCATCAAGAATACTTAGCTGCGAGGGTATCTTTCTCAGGTGTGCCAGAACGTTGTAATCCACCTTGTTTTTCTTGGGCAGGTCCTTGGCTGCGAGCTCTTCGACGACTCGATCATCGAGGGTGATATCCTCAGGGACTTTTTCCTTCCCCTTATCTTTTTTGTTCGATCCCTTGTTTGTGGATCCGAGATTCTTTTCAGGTAGCGTACGATTGCACAGCTGAATATTCTCGCAGATCTACGTCTCTTCTGTTTCAGAGATGGATTCTTTGAAGAGAGGGCTGAGGGCTATTTTTTCATCAGAATCGCTCCCGAAGGTGAGAACTTGCGATCCCTTGCTATCAACCATGTGACAGTTGCCGACAGTTCTTTTATGCTCATCGGTCGCGCTTCTTTGCTCTCGATGAGTTTTGCGCTTCATCCGCTTGAAATGCTTTCGATGAGCAACGTATCCCTGCCACCAATTTTTAAAGGCCATGCATTCCTCGGTAGGGTGCGCGATCCTATGATCATATAAGCAGTAGTTTGGATATGCATCTAGTCCGTCGGGGAACGTATTTTCTGAACTGTCTTCTTTGAAAGGTGGCAACTTCATTCCCATCGACAGGGCTTTAGCGAATTGCTTCCTTGTCTTATACTTGCTTTTGCTGGAGGCAGAAGTGCTTCTATCCGATTGGGGTACTCTATGGCTTCTCAATACCGGAGCTTCTTCAACGTGATATCGACGCTTGACCCTTTGATATATAGCCGTTTCACTCTCTCGGTCAGATTTGCTTTTTTTTGACGAGCCTCGTTCAGCAACATGTCAATCATCTCATCTGACGGTTCTAGGAGTTCCAATTCGAGATCTACCCCCAGTTTCTCTGCTTCAGGAGCTTCTTCACCATCTATTGATGAGTGAGAGATCATGTGGCAGCTCGCCACATAGTTCTCAGGTTCATCTGACGAGTCTTCTCCCCCATCATTGTCATCATCTCCGTCCTCAAGGATATGGTTGAGAAACTCTTGGAGCATGACCGGGGTTCGCGCCTTCTGGTTATATTCTTCCAGCGCGTCAATGTGTCTTTACAGGTCCGTGCGCTTGTCATCAGGCTTCACGGGATTTTTGGTCTTCTTATTCTTTTTGAAGACTTTGACGAACGGGCATGGGCATTTTGACTATCACTACCAATTCTTGGCGTCGGGCGCGGCTTCAGCATTCCCTCGATGACCTCGGGTTCTAGCGGAATTTTCCACCGGATCGCCGGGCATGTTTGGAGATCCTTTAGCATTCTTTTTGTTTTGGCTGAAAGAGTGACCTCCCATGGAGCTTCTTCTATAAAAGAGCACGATGCCCCCGACGTGTCCACCTTTTGAAGAGCGTGCGGCTGGGGCGGGTTTACCCTCCTGTTTTCAGACAACGCGAATTTGCCTTGCTGGTACTAGTCCTCAATCCAGTTTTTGAAGAAGAAGCAATCTTCGATTGGATGGACCTTTATTCGATGGTAGGGGCAATAGTTGGGACTATTGACGTCACTAGGCTGCAGTGGGCGTTTTGGATCCGGCAAGGTGATGAGTCTATTGCGCACCGCCAACTCGAACAGTCTTCTCGTTTTATCCCGAGGAAATGAATAAGAGCGCTTCAGCTTCTCGTTAAAGAATCGCTATCTATCGTCTTGGCGATCAGATAGTTTTGGACCACTGGGATGCTGCTGAGCATTGGCGACGAATGTCGCTTTCCCTTTCCCCTTTTCGTTTCGAGGCTCCATCTTCGAAGAAGACGGTCTATAACCCATCTCATACATTTGGGCCAGCTTGTCAATCAAGGCCTGGAAGGTAGTCGGCTTGAAAAACATCATGAACTGGGATATGGTCGCTTGCGAATCAAGAGTCCCAACAAACATACCTATTGCAGAAGCTTTCTCTATGCGTTGTTCGCACTTCGACCATAGATTCAGCCACCGTATCGCGTACTGAACCCATGTTTCGCCTTGCTTCAACCTGGCGTTAATTAGTGCGGTGATTGGGGTGCGCTTGCGAATCTTTGTGTAAACAGTAGCTTCATTTCTGCAAATTTCTTGACAGAGTCATTCGGGAGTTCAGAATACCACTCGAATGTTGTCTCCGACAAGCTGCCAACGAATTGGTGAAGCAGCAGCTTATCGTCACCTCCGGTGTTGCCGCACAAGGCTCTGAATTGAGCAACGTGCTGGTGTGGATTCCCCGTCCCCTTATATACATGGAATTTAGGGATCGTATACCCCGGCGGGTACTTTATTTGGTCATACCAACCCGGATAAGGTCGTCCAGTCTTAACAATTTGGTCGGCCGCTTCGCTCGCCTGATGGGCTCGTATCTGTTGAGCGATATAGTCATCCAGGGCGGCTTTGGAGATCGTCTCCTCTTTGGATGCTGATAGAGCCGGAAAAGGGTTCGATGTCTCTCCTCTGTCGTCTTCAAGGATAATCGGGGGTCTTTAGCTGGAGGATCCGGCTGTATCATCATCCCGACCATATCTTGGAATAAAAGAGTCATTCGTTTTATGTTGGCCGCTTGTTCCGCGGCCTCTCTGTCTCTATTCTCGAGGATTCTGCGGAGCATCGGTTTCCTGTTCTTGACGCTGCTCTGAAGACGTCTCCGTGCTTTCTTTTGGCCCAGTGAGTGTGGCCATCTGTGTTAGCATCTCCTGGAGTTTTTGCCGTTGTTGCTCCTGAGCCTTTGTCACCGATCTGGTGAGAGGTCGATGGCCCGTGGAAATACGGCTATCCTCTTTCCCGGATGCCATATAAATAGTGTGCACCACCATACCCCCGGACTTGGGGTGTTTAGGTTCAGTGCCCTTTAGATTCGTCGCAGACACGGGAATTTTCTCCGGCCTTCTTCTTTTGTGAGCGGTCGAAGTTGAGGGGGTCGTTGCAGCGGGCACCCAAGTAGACGACACCTTCTGTAGTGCAACAGGGTAGTCCTTCTCTTACCGAACTTTCATCTTCTTCGATTGGCGGGAGTAGTCTTGGTTGATCACCGAGTCTTGGACCTGTCGCCAGACTTTGTGAATTTTAGAGGACAGCCGCTGAGAGGGCTGTTCTGGCTTTGTCTTTGTAGCATTCTCCACAGGTAGAGGAGATCTTTTCAGGACGGCAGTCGGAGAGTTCTTGCAAACCCTCCTGAGTGGTTCAAAGTTGTTTCCAATTGGCACAGCAGCGTCGACTTCCACCGTTAGAGCCAGCGGGGTAAGTCCAGATGGAGAATTGCCCTCGGCTTTCCTCACTCGGCGCCAGTGACGATGTAGAGCATGCCTCGAGGACGGGACCACCTCTACTGTTGGATGAGCATCTTTATACCCCCCGCTCTGATGAGGGGTTGCTGTTGGTGCCAGCCTATCGAAAACTGACGTCCGCTGAGAGGGGATGGCCAACCTGTCGAAGGCAAGCTTTCGAACAGGGGTAGCAGTCTTGGTGGCTTCGCCTGGAACGGGAGTTTGAGTGGTCAGTCTTGCAAAGACTGATTCTTTAGCAGGAGAAGCCGCTTTGACGACTTCATTTACTGGAGCAGGGATGGCTATCCGTTTCGGGATAACCCCTTCAGGTATTGCGGGCTTCTTTATGGGCCCACCTGGGCTTTGGCCCAGTCTGTCGAAAACCGAGGTGCTGGATTTGGGCGAACCGTGTAGAAGGGCCGCAGTAGTTGCAAGCCGATCAAAGACCGACTTCTTCGGAGCTTCTTGCAACGGCAGTGGGGCATTGAAGCCTATTGGTAGGAGCATGGTCCCAAAGAACAGTCCAGTGGTGGCCTAAGTCACCTGTTCCACTGGCATCGTAAAAAGGGAGGCCGCTTGAGGCCCATAGGTCACTCCTTCAGCAAGGACGGAGTGGGAGTTGTTGCGGTTGTTGTAATTGGTGCAGTTGAAAGCCATTGATCTTCTGTTTTCTGCACGGAGCAAGACACCAAATCTTAGTACCTCGAATCCAGGGGCAACCATAGCAAACCGCGATTCATTCGCGAAACACGACACACGAAGTATGGAGTAGAAAGAGGAAAAGGTCCCACCGGGCGTGCCAGAATCTGTTCTCCGCCGAATACGGGAGACGGAACCGCGTAGGTTCGTCTTGCCTGAATTTGGGGGCATATGCTATTTGGTTTTATCCGTCCACCTCTCCGAAGATGCCAAATTGATTTATGGCACCATGTATCAAAGGTTTAGACGGATTCGGCCGATGTAGCAGACTTCGTCAAATTCCCCCTCATTGTGAGGGGTTTTTGATTGTGGGGACGCTCTTCCCTGCAGGAAAAATCCCCTGCAGTTAATTACGCTACCGCATCGCGGTAACCACTTTCTCTTTCTCCAGATGGTCACTTCGTGTCGTGTGTGTTTGTTTTGTTTTTGGTTGCCCGTATATTGTATACAGAGACTAATTTATGTTGTCGCCCGTAGGGCGTGGATTAGTCCAAATCCGTATTTTCTTAGATTTATTTTTAGGTTGGGTTTAAGGATCGTTAATCTCATTTGAGACTAAGATCAACTTAAACGCTTGTTAAGGATACGTTAGTCTAATTTTAGACTAAGATCTACTTAACAGGATCATTTAAATCCAACAAAAGAGCATTTGGACTCTATTGTTTTAGTTTAGGGACATTGTGGTCCATAAGTTTAAGGACATCATAGTCCGTGACAGTTTAAAGACGTCATAGTCTTTAAAGTTTAAAGACATCATAGTCTATGAGTTTAAGGACCTCACGGTCCATAAAGTTTAAGGACATCATAGTCCATGAGTTTAAGGACCCCATAGTCCGTAAAGTTTAAAGACATCATAGTCCAGTTTAAATACATCATAGTCTGTGTGGTTTCGATTCAAACGTTTGGGGATGCACAAAAAATTATTGGTTATCGGGACCCTCCGTCTCTCTGAAGATGTTGAAGAATTACAACGACATATATCAGAGATACGAAGAGATGTACCATTGAACCAATGTTGGTTGGGAGATCTGTAGTCAAGTTTGGGACTAAGACCAGTTAAAAATATTTATGAGCATATGAGCTCAATTAATCTAAATGAGGGACCTGTGGCCAACTTGGGATTGGCCCACTCAGTTAAAATGTTGAACATTTATTTGGGCTCAGCCCTTTTTATTTAACAATGTTGAGCATTAGTTTGGGTTCTGACAACTTTTTGTCTTTAGTTGAGTATTGAGCACTCATTATAGCTCTGGTGCTTTATTTAAAGAACATTTTATGTTCCCTCAGCGCACACGTGAGGAGCATGTGGTGCGCTTGGCGCTGAGCGCCAGATTTAGAGCGCTAAGGTGCTGCCTGTGAAAGAGCGCACACGTGAGGAGCACGTGGTGCGCTTGGCGCTGAGCGCCAGGAAATGAGTGCAGGGCGCTCCTTGTGAAAGAGCGCACACATGAGGAGCACGTGGTGCGCTTGGTGCTAAACGCCAGTAAATGAGTGCAGAGCGCTCCTTGTGAAATAGCGCACACGTGAGGAGCACGTGGGGCGCTTGGCGCTGAGAGCCAGTTAATGAGTGCAGAGCGCTCCTTGTGAAATAGCACGCACGTGAGTAACACGTGGCGCGCTTGGCACTAAGCGCCAGTTAATGAGTGCAGAGCGCTCCTTGTGAAATAGCGAAGACATTAGGAGCACGTGGTGCGCTTGGCGCTGAGCGCCAACCTTGAAGCGCTGAGCGCTTCTTTTAAAATAGCGCTCGGAGCGCTGCAACGTTGTGCACCAGTCTTGAAGCGCTAAGGCGCTTCTTTTTAAAATAGCGCTTGGAGTGATGCGGCGCTGTGCGCCAGTCTTGGAGCGCTGCGGCACTTCTTTTTAAAATAGCGCTGTGGCGCTGTGCGCCGGTCTTGGAGCGCTGAGGCGTTTCTTTTTAATTTGGAGCCCTAAGGCTCTTTTTAGGAAACTTTGATCAGTTCTGCGCTCTGAGAATTAAATTCTTGTTTATAAGAGACTTTGTCTTGTGGGTCTAAGAACAAAGTTCTTATTTTAATAGGAAATGTTACAATCTTTTTTTTTTGTGAAAGGCTTTGCCTTTATGGAACTGTGATCTTAAGAGAATTGAATTCTTCTCCCCCCCCCCTTTTAAGATGAGATGCTATGATCTCTTTTGTGAAAGACCTCTGTCTTATAGATCTATGATCTTAGGAACAGAACTGGGTTCTTCTTTTTATAAGATGATTTTATCTCTCTATTTTTATTTATCTTGAAGAAATTCTTCTTCCGATCTTGCTCTTCTCTTTGAAATTTCTCAAAGTTTATGGGGGGTTCCTCCCTGCAAGACTTGAAGTCTTGGGTCCTTTATATAAGGGAGGCTGATTTGTTGAATCAGTTGAAGAGATCTTTTCTTTAATTGATTTGGGGATGTTTCCCACCGTTGGATCTTTTATCCTAGGGTTTCTGTTTTACAGAAGGCAATCTTTTTATTTTTAATAAGATTAGGAAAATCTTTTCCCATACAGAACTTATTCTGTATCTTGGTGATTTTTAATCACCAATGGATTTTTGATCCAACGGTGCTCTAATTTTCAGAGGTAATCTGATGGTTTTAGTCATCTTTGTTGGATCTTTGATCTAAGGGTGGGGAACATTTAGTTCCAGCTCTAGCGCTCTCGTACTTTGCACGTGAACGCTGTATCAGTCTTTGACTCTTGGTGCTTACCCCCGACAGCCGGAACACACACATACAACAAGAATACACAACAAACGCATAATTAGAGAGTGATTCGAGATGTTCAAGTTAAAACCAATATATGATACTCGATGATAATATAAAACCTTCATATTCTCATCGATACTCATATATGAAACTAAAAGCGCCACTTAGTCCCCGTCTATCAGTTAACATACGTTCGATAATTTATTCTTTTCAACGACAAACACACACACAAAGCATATACACGGATTTTCTCCTTTGTCAGTGACTATCCCGTTCTTATATTTCTCAATATAGTCACCATAACCTACAATTTATATGTTATACAGTCTAACATGGCCCATGAGTACGTCAGAGTTAAGAACTGGATGTATGTGGATTGGCAACAACGTATGCAACCTAAGTTTGTCGCAGGAGTTGCTGCTTTCATTGAATTTGTACGCGCACATAATAAGATCATAATAGAGAAGATTCTTTGTCCGTGCGATAGATGTGGCAATAAGTACTGGCAGAAGGTAGAATTGGCAGAGCTTCATATTGTAAAATATGGGTTTACTAGACTTTATACAACTTGGAAATATCACGGGGAAGGAGAAGAATGCAGTAATGCAGCAGAAGAAGAAGGAGAACACGATAATGCGGCAGGAGAAGAAAGAGAATTCGGTAATGCGGCAGAAGGAGAAGACGGTAATTTATTTCCATCAGAAGAAATGGAGGATATGGTAGAGGCTGCCCTAGGTGAATCTATTCGTACCGAAGATGACATTCTTTCCGGTCAAGGACCGCGTGCGGATAAATATGAAAATTTCATGAATGATGCTAGAAAACCAATTTATGAGAATGCGAAGTATTACACCCTCTCATGGTTCGTCCAACTTTTCCAGATTAAGTGCCTAAATGGATGGAGCAACAAGTCATTCACAATGCTTCTTTCGTTCTTGAAAGATTCTATGCCTCCGGGAAATAACGTGCCCGACAGCTGGTACGGAGCCAAGAAGATGATGTCTGATTTGGGTCTAAAGTGCGAGAAGATTCAAGCATGTCCTAAAAATTGAGTGTTGTACCGGAAAGAGAATTCAGATTTGAAAGAGTGTCCAACATACGGAGAGGCTAAGTATAAGCCGAAAGATTCTGATAAGAAGCCCGATATACCTGTCAAGATAGAACGATACTTTCCCATAACACAGAGGCTACAGAGGCTATTCAGGTGCAAGAAAACAGCCGAGACAATGATTTGGCATCACCGTGCTCCTCCAAGTGAAGATGGAAAAATGAGCCATCCAAGAGATTCACCGGCATGGAAGGATTTCGATAGGAGGCACGAAATATTCAGTAGCTATCCTCGCAATGTCCGGCTCGGACTGGCTACTGATGGCTTCTGCCCATTCAACTATATGGCTGGAAGTCACAGCACATGGCCCGTTGTAATGATAATTTATAATCTGTCGCCTTGGTTGGTTATGGACCAATCATACTTTATGATGCCTCTTCTTATCGGCGGACCAAACTCACCGGGGAACAATATCTACGTCTATCTCCGAACTCTGATCGAGGAGTTGAAATCTTTGTTCATTGATGGTGTAGAGACATACGATGCAAACACAAATACAACCTTCATACTGTGTACGGCTTTAATGTGGACAATTAATGACTTTCCTGCGTATGGAATGCTATCAGGTTGGTCTATACATAGTCACAAAGCATGTCCTCATTGCCATGAACACACAACATCGAAATTCTTGAATTTTAGCAGGAAGGTTTGTTATTGCGGCCATCGACGTTTCGTGCCTCCATACCACCCCTATAGGTTAGACACGGTTCATTTTGATGGTCATCAGGAGCTTCTTGGACCTCCATCCCCATTGTCCAGAGAGGACGTGACTGCTAAATGGGATGGTTACAATAATGTGACCTTCGGGATGGATCCGACGAAACAGGTCAAACCACCATTTTGGAACAAGTTAAGCATTTTCTTCGAGCTTCCGTACTGGTCAACAAATTTAGTGCGTCATTGTCTGGACGTCATACATATAGAGAAGGGAGTATCAGAGCACATACTTAACTTGCTTCTTTGTAAAGACGGGAAATCGAAAGACAACCTGAATGCTCGGATGGATCTACAGGAGTGGGGAATAAGAAGTGAATTGCACCCTAGACCGGTAGCGGGTAAACCGGGCAAGTTTGTACTTCCCAATGCCGCTTATCATATGTCACAACCGGAGAAGAAAAGATTCCTGCAGGTGTTGCATGATTTGAAAGTTCCCACAGGTTTCTCAGGATCATTCAGCAAGAAAATAAAAATTATGAAAGGCAAGATCGATGGGCTGAAAAGTCATGATCACAATGTTATCGTGGAGCACCTTCTTCCATTAGCCCTCAGGACTTCTCTCCCCGAATCGGTTGGTCTAGTAATCAACGACCTATGTTGTTTTTTCAGAGAGTTGTGTGCTAAAACACTGGAGGTTGTGACGCTGGATAAACTAGAAAATTCTATTGCTTTGATACTTTGCAAGTTTGAGCGTATTTTCCCACCGTCATTCTTCGATATCATAATACACTTGACGGTTCATCTTGCAACCGAGGCTAAGTTAGCCGGACCGGTACAATATCGATGGATGTATCTCGTCGAGAGGTACGTGTAATTTTTCGTTTCGCGCAATTTATAAATTTATTGTTGTCATGTATTCCCGTATTTATTTATTCAACATATTTTCATTAGGTACCTCTACACTCTTAAAAGTATATACGCAATAAAAATCGACCAGAGGGTTCTATCAAGCAGGGTTATCTTCTTGATGAAGCAACCACATTTTGTTCCCGCTATCTGGACGAGAACATTGAGACAAGACTTAACCGGCCTCGAAGAATTCAAGACGGGCCATATGGTAAAGCCGAGTATAATAGGGTAGACACTATGTTTATCAACAAGATATACCGGTTTATCTTGCTTAATTGCGCATGTTTTGAACAAATTAGAGAGTAAGTTTTTTTTGGATTAATTGTTATATTTGTGTGTGTGTGTGTATGAAATGATATAATATTAATGTCACCATTATTTGTCGAAAACAGAATTCATTTTAACGAGGTACGTGAGGGGCATCCTGATTGGAACGAAGAACGATTGGAAAAATATCATCAGGATAATTTTTGTGATTGGGTCACATATCATGTAAGTTATTCGAATAACATTTTATTGCTATCAGTTTTAATCTAAACTTGTATCGTTATGTATTTTCGTAAAATTTGTTTTGTTAGATCCACGATCCGAACTTGTCTGCATCATTTGAGAGTGATTCAAGATGTTTAGCTCAATTTCCTAGTATGGAGGTTGCATATTACAATGGATTTAGTGTCCTTGAATACAAATTCGAAATTAAGGACATAGAAACATCTAGAACCACTCAGAATAGTAGGATTGCGACGGTAGGATCGGACGGTGTGATTTATAATGGGTACTTAAATTGTATACTCGGCATCCACTATCCCGGACGATCAAAACCCTTTTATATATTCCAGTGTACTTGGTACGATACGCGAACTGATACGGATAAGTGGAGAAGCAATCTTGGGACTTGGAAAGATGAATATGGATTGACCAGTGTGAACACACTTCGATTTTACGGTCAGGAAGATCCGTTTATCTTTCCGAACCAAGCGTTCCAAGTATACTACTCACAGTGTTTGAAGCATCCGGGATGGAGTGTTGTATGCCGATGGAAACCCAGAGATGTCTACGATGTCCCAGAATTCGAGAATAGCGATGAGGATGAAGAAGAGAGAAGTCTTAAAGTGCTCCGACCGTCTGTTTCGAAGGACGGGTTGTCTTCGACCGATCATGAAGTTACGTGGGTTAGAAATGACATCGACGATGAAATCCAAGTAGATATGTATAATGCGCCCACGAAACGAAAAAGGTTATCAGTAATGTTATATTATTACTTCACATTCTACGATCTATACATATATAGTCAATACTTTTAATGATTGTCTAATGCGTCCACGAACCGTTTATCTAGATTTGATGACGATGTCGGGAGCAGCGAGGGGCGGCAGGAGCTCCAGCCACGGCAGAGGCAGAGGCAGAGGCGGAGCGGTTCTGCCGCCCGGAGAGCTCCGTAGGGAGCTTCAGAGGGCCGGTCTTGCACCCAGATCGGAGACCCCTTCGGATGCCTCCATCCGTGTGGATTTTGCCACACCTCCACGTATATTGCACGCATATCTATTTTGAATGTAATATTATAGATATTCATGCTTGTTTATGTCAAAATTACTTATATTGTCAATGTTTGATTGTCTAGTTGTTGGTGATGCATCCACATCTAGGACAGAGGCCGCTCCCGGTCCTCCAGGTATGTTTATATATTATATAGTGCATGTATATTGATTTAGAATGCTATATCATAAATATACACACATTCATTTTGCTCTTACTTAGATAGTAATTTTTATTATTGTCTAGCTGTAGGTGGTGACACCACCGCACCTACGGGTATGTTTATATATCCTATAGTGCATGCATATTGATTTAGAACGTTATATTATTGATCTACACATTCTTTTTGCAATTACATATATAATCTATTTTTAATTGTCTAATTATAGGTGGTGCGTCCACATCTGACGCAGGGGCCACTCCTGCCACTTCCATACCCTCCGCATCGTCTGCAGGTTAGTATGAATAAATATAAAATATTTATTCATTTTACATATGCTCTATAGAATAAATATGAACTTCATGGAAATTTAGCGTCGATGTTTATTTTCTAGTTGGAGGGGATGCGTCCGCATCCGGGACACCGGCTGTTCCTCACCGGAGGAACTATCGTCCCGCTCGTGCTGCTGCCCGGGCTCAGGCTCGTGCTGCTGCTCGGGCTCAGGCTCGTGCTTTAGTCACCGGAGGTATATATCACACTTCAATTTTCGTTTAACCTTGATTTCTTAATACAACTTTGTCTTAATATTGATTGTCTTGATATTTCTTGCAGACGCAGGGCCTCCCCATCCCCAGAGGGGGACTTGAGGCCCGATTCAGTCCCATAGGCTGAGGCCTGACAGAGTTAGGGGGGAGGCAGCATTCCCCCTCTTTTATACCCTTGACTATCGCTATATCGTTCCTCATGCCGAGAGGTTCGGCCGGTATATGGGGGATGAGAGCCGGCTCGTGAAGAACTATCCACTTCACGTTGAGTGGGGCGAGCAGCACCGGCGCTCATTCGCCCTCTTCTTTGATCAGGCTCGGGTATTAATATATATTTTCATTTGATTTATCCAATATATTTATTATTAACACTTGCAATCTAATAACAATGTTTTTTTTTGTATTTTCAGTTGGATTACGATTTTCAGCCTGTACCGGACCCTGATCACCCTAGGAGGGTGCTCGACCTTCATGCTCTGTACAATGACCTGATGAAGAACATGCAGACCAAGGTCTGATACAACAGGAATGAGCTGAAGGCCGACTGCTACTCCCTGTGGATGGAGACCCCCGAGGCAGATAGAGCGGCCCTCCTATCTACTCCGGCGTTTGCGAGAGTCGACGTAGAGACATGGCCTTTATTGTGCGAATATTTCGACTCTCAACGCAAACAGGTATGTATTTTAAATGTAATTCATTGTTTAGGATATAATTTATTTTTTTGTGCTCCTTAATTAGAAAACTAAATGTGAATGCGTTGTACAGAAACAGGCCGCTCAAAATACAGAGAATTGGAAGTCGGCGAAGAGGGGTCACGCCACTTACACAGGTGGCTCGAGAAATATTACTCGAGCCATGGAGTTATCGGTAAATTACAATAGACCGGCCTTTGTGATATAATGAAATATTAAGAGTTATTTTCTAATATATCTAATATTAAGAATTATTTTCTAATATTGCAGACAGCTCAGACCCTGGTGCAAGGTGGTACACCGAGCGTGCAGTCCGCATATCTTGCCGTCCATGGCACCTCGACAGATCCCGCCACGGGCGAGCTTCGATATCCCGACGTCGCTACCCAGGAGTATTGCGTAAGTGTTAATATTTATTCTACCCATATTTGAAATTTTAGTTTTGGAAGGTTCAAATTTAAATTTTATACTTGTACTTTACTGCTTAATGTGGGTGTAGGAGCGGGTGGTTGAGCAGGCCGAGGCCTCGGGGATCGATTTTACCGGACAGAGCGATCTGAGGCTGCTGACCCCAGTCCTGGACACCGCACACGGAGGGCACCACGGAGGTTGGGAGAGAGGCCGGAGACTGGGCCCTAGCATGGCCCATATGAGATTGGACTCCACCCCAGCGGTTACTTCCTCCGTCTCCAGTGAGCGACGTGTCCAGCAGGAACTGGAGAGCTTGAAGGCCACCGTTCAGGAGTTGAAGGAGATGCTGGTATGTATACTACTTTATAGTAAAATATCATGTCATATTATAGATATCAACATATCCAATATTAGTATGTAGCCTGAGCTTATTTGGTTGTAGACTTAGGTTTGATTAATCATACATACATATCTAATTAAAATAAACTACGGTTTTCCAAACTAGATATCCAAATGGGGTTTCGAAATAACTTGATAATGATACGAATTCGAATAATACACAGTTCTTACACGCTTATTACACACGTTAAGTCCAGACGCGACAGGGTACATCGGCCGAGCCTCCACATGCATCTCCTTCGGCTGCGGCTCCGCAAGACATTACATCGGTTGCGGTTCCGCGGACAGCTCCTATAGCTCCACCGCCCGCTCAGACTCCCGCAGCCGCGGCTCCGCAAGCCACTACCTCGATGGTGGCTGCGCAGACCACATCGCCAGCTCCACAGCCCGCTCAGACTCCCGCACGCGCCGAATTGCATGGTTTATTGACCGAGGAGCAGGCGCGCCAGATTCTAGCGTTTATCAGATGTGGAGCTAGACCGAGCTAGGGTAGCTTTTTGATTCTTAGTTTTTGAAACATGTATTTATTTATATGATACATATTGTACTACATTTTGGACGATATTGATATTGGTGGTCCTACGGTGTTTATATTTATATCATATTCTGTTTTTTGGTTTCTTTTGTATATTATATGTGTGAGATGTGATTATGAATACTGCGATATATGTTGTGTGATGATTAATTTTATTTTCGATTAATGTATATATTATTGTGCACAGGTCGAGAAAAAAACAAGCAGCCCTTTTTAAAAAAAAACTGATAGTATGTACCTACGGATTAATCCGTAGGTATACACTTTGCCCCTACGGATTTATAAGTAGGGGCAAAATATCAGGATATTTGATATTTCCCCTGTGATCTCAGTATCAGGGGGGTTGGGTTTGCCCCTACGGATATATCCGTAGGGGCAAACAAATGGCCCAACGGAGTTATCCATAGGGGCAAAATATCAGGAATCCTGATATTTTGCCCCTACGGATAAGTACCTACGCATGTATCCATAGGGGCTATTATTTGGCCCTACGGATTCATCCATAGGTACAAGTAATATATTTTTAAAAACCGTAAATAAAATAAATTTGTTGCCCCTACGGCCTAATCCGTAGGGCAAACGGGACCTACACAGAACTCCGTAGGGGCAAATATTTGTCCGTAGGGGCAAGTTCAGGGCTTCAACTTGCACCTACGGCGTTTGTACCTACAGGGTATTTTATTGTCCCTACGGATATATCCGTAGGGGCAACCCTTATTTGTAGTAGTGATGTTGATTGCATTGTACACCCATATTAATGTTTTACTGTTTTCGGATACCGTATGCATCCATATCATTTATCATATATGTAGCTGCATCTACATATCATATTAATTCATGTTACTGTTGTATTAACACCCCAAACTTGATAATGTGCATCCTACATGGTCACGGAGCTGTAGATGTAACCCCTGATAGATATTTGTGCATCCGTATTTTATTGTGCATCCATACTATTAATTATATATCTAGTTGCATGCCATGTCACATTATTTCATGTTAATGTTGTATTAACACCCCATGCTTGATAATGTGCATCCTACATAGTCATGGAGCTGTAGATATAACCCCTGATAGATATTTGTGCATCCATGCTTTTACCGTACATCCATACTTTTACCGTGATTCGATATTTGCTACATTTTACTGTTGTGCATCCATTTGATACATCTGTACTACCTGACATGACTTGATACACCACTGCTTGACTTGATACCTGATATTGTTTCTAATGCCGACAATCCTGACTTGTCATCTTGACGGACGTATCCTGTTGTCTACATAGACAAACCTGTACCCGCTTGATCCTGTATTGGCATTAGTTCCAGATTATCAATACCTGACTTGAACACAAAACCCTAGGGGCATGAGGAAATCAAAAGTGTAACTGAAGTGTATCTTAAAAGGGTATTACTTGATCCGTGGTCCCAGGGGATAACGGGACAGAATCATTCGTGATTCTTACTTGATCCGTGGTCCCGGGGGATAACTGGACAGAGTCATTCATGACTCCCACTACCTGATCCGTGGTCCCGGGGGATAACAGGACATATCCTTCAAGTTAAATGGAGGAGTACACTAATTGATTTAAAACAAACTTTAGAATAGATAACCCAGTAGCACAGTTTAGATTTATCACTGCACGTCCATATACTGATACTCTTCACTGTTCTATATCCGTGTTTACTTGTTACATTCATGTTATTATTCATGCATGCATATCTCGTTACATCCTGGTTGCTTATTATTATTGATATTATGACGCACTGACGTCTGGGTTTTGCATGGCCCAGATCCTTTATTTCTCCCGCAGGCCGACCAGGAGTACTTCAGTCGACAGGCCGAGCAGTGAGGATCCTGTTAGTATTTCAGTTTAGTTTTCCTTCAGCACTTTCATTTCCTATTGTGAGCCCGTATTTGGGATGTACTTTCCAGATGTTATTGTTTATTGGATTTATTGCTTCCGCGTATTATTTCTTGACTCGTTTATTCTGGCATATGGACATGTACTAGATAGTTTATTTTATTTCTATTGTTCTTGATATCTTATAGACAGCCGTAATGTGACTATGGAGGGATGATTCCTAGCCACAGGTAGCATGGTGGGCTCTGTCACGTGCCGATCTTAGCGCACTCTGGGAAATGAGGCGTGATAGGGTTTGTTTGGTATCAGAGCCATAGGATTTAGGTTAATCGGGTTTGATTCTTTTGTAGTTGGGTATTGGACCCAATACACGAATCAGGAAACCCGTAATTAGGAACATGTCCTGCCACATTTTTGTTGTAATCCTTGAATCTTATCTTTCTCTTGACCCTTTGTCTTTGACGATTGCAAACAACTTTGCATCTCGGTTTGAAATTCTTTTGGTTCCCTATTGTTTCTCCAGTCCTATTCTTTTGATTCTGATACTAGGATTTGGGCAACTTTAACGGAGTTATGTGATTGTAACTATGAACGGCAATATGGTTACAATGCGGTACTCTATTTAAGTAACTTAGAGTCCTAGTCTTGATTCATTTCCTTGATTCATGGTCGTGATATTACCTTACTTCTCTCGGTTTCATTACTTACCAGTTCATGTTTTATCGCAAGCTTGAATCCTGTTTATCGTGCTTATCTTCTTCAGTATCTTGGTTTCAGATGAAGTCAATTCGGGTATCCTACTTGTTCATGTTTTTCCTGCATTAGCATTTTTCGATTCTGATGCATCCCATTGTTGTATGTCGTCCAAGTTTATTACTGCACACTTGATTGCTTGCACGGCCATGTCTTGTTGTTAGGACATGCACACTGGGAATAGGAAAATCATATCTAATAGTGAGTGCAAGGATTGTTCGGTTTTTATCTGCGGACGAGAGTTATTTGCAGATTTCTTGGTGATTGATACCGGCAGTTATGATGTTGTCTTGGGAACGGACTTTCTTGGCACTTTTCACGCTCACATTGATTGTACGGTAAAGAAAGTGATTTCCAGATTCCCGGACATCCGGAGTTTGTTTTTGCTGGAGGTAGCAATTCTGTCGGGCCAGTCGAGTTTAGGGCTAGGCCGACAAACAGTGTTCTTTCGTCGATGGAAGTTGATAAGGAGGAAGCGCCAGCTGTAGTTTGAGAGTTTATGGACGTGTTCGAGGACATCTCGGGTTTACCACCAAAGCTAGATGTGGAGTTCGCGATAGATCTTATTTCTGGTGCAGCACCAATCTCAAAGACGTACTATCCGATGGCACCAGTAGAGTTGGAAAAGGTAAAGAAGCAGGTTACTGAATTGTTAGAGAAGGGTTGGATTCGCAGCGGCAATTCACCTTGGGGAACTCTAGTTCTTCTAGTCAAGAAGAAAGATGGCACAAGGAGGATGTGCATCGATTATCGAGAATTGAACCGGGTGACTATTAAGAACAAGTACCCGATCCCTCGCATTGGCGAATTATTCGAGCAACTCAGTGGAGTGAGGGTATTCTCGAAGCTGGATTTGCGGTCTAGATATCATCAAGTTCGAGTTAAATCAGAGAATATTTGCAAGACTGCGTTCCGAACTCGATATGGACATTATGAGTATTTAGTGATACCATTCGGAGTCATGAATGCACCGGCGATATTTATGAACTTGATGAACCGAATCTTTTCACCGTTCTTGGACTAGTTTATAGTGGTGTCCATCGATGATATTCTGTTATAATCAAGGAGCCTAGAAGAGCATGCAGAACACTTAAAGCTCGCATTGCAGACGTTGAGGCAAGAAAGATTATATGCAAAGATGAGCAAGTGCGAGTTTTAGTTTGAAGAAGTGAAGTTTTGGGGCATTTCGTATCTGGAGATGGAATCGCCGTTGACCCTGAGAAGATTGCAGCAGTTCAAAATTGGCCGATTCCGAAAAACATAGCAGAGATCAGAAGTTTTCTTAGACTTGCCGGATATTATAGAAGGGTCCTGAAGAATTTTGCTCGTTTAGATGAGCCTTTGACCAAGCTTATGCGGAAGGAAATATCGTTCGTATGGACGGATAGTTGTGCATCAGCTTTTGAGGCTTTGAAGCAAAAGTTGATAACCGCTCCTATTTTGACCGTACCAGATGGTTCCGGAGGATTGGTGATTCACAGCGACTCATCTGGGAAAGGTTTGTGATGTGTTTTGATGCAGCATGGGAAAGTTATAGCTTACGCATCACGGCAGTTGAAGACCCATGAGAAGAATTACCCAACTCATGATTTGGAGCTTGCAGCAATTATTTTCGCTTTGAAGATTTGGAAACACTACTTACTGGGCGAAAGGATCGAAATATTCACCGATCACAAAAGCCTAAAATATGTGTTCACGCAGAAAGAGCTTAACATGAGGCAGCGTAGATGATTGGAGCTGATGGCTGACTATGATCTTGATCTCAAGTACCATCCGGGGAAAGTTAATGTAGTACCGGATGCGCTTAGTCTGTTGCCAGCAATTCGGATGTTGACTGCACAGAAGGAGATTATCAATGATTTTCGGAGATTCGAGTTGGAGGTTGTGCTACCGCATTCTTCGGGACAGTTGATGCAACTACAAGTACGGTCGTCATTGATCGATAATATTAAAGCAGCGCAGTCGCACAATCCAAGATTGCAGAAGTTTCGAGAACAGGTTGAAGCGGGACTTCGAACAGACTTGTTGATTCATGAAGATGGTTCGTTGCAATATGATAGCCGTTTGTGTGTGCCGAAAGGAAACATTCGTGAAGAAATTATGAAGGAGGCGCACGGTTCCGCATATTCCGTACATCCAGGAGGCACGAAGATGTACCGTGATCTACGACAGTATTTCTGGTGAGAAGGTATGAAAAGTGATATTGCTCACTTCGTAGCGAAGTGGTTGGTGTGTCAGCAAGTTAAGGCTGAACATCAAAGAATAGCTGGTTTATTGCAACCACTTCCGATTCCTCAGTGAAAGTGGGAACATATAACCATGGATTTCGTGACAGCTTTACCGCGGGGTCCAAAGGGCAATAATGCAATTTGGGTGATTGTTGATCGACTGACCAAGGTAGCTCATTTCATACTGTTTCGAGTTGGTCAGTTGATAGAAGCGTTGGCAGAGCGGTACATGCAGGAGATTGTGAGATTGCATGGAGTACCTGTGAGCATCGTTTACGATCGTGATACCCGATTCTTATCACGCTTCTGGAGAAGTTTACATGAAAGTTTGGGGACGCAATTGAAGTTTAGCACCGCTTATCATCCTCAGACAGATGGCCAGTCAGAGAGAACGATCCAAACTCTTGAAGATATGTTGAGAGCTTGCATGTTGGATTTCAAGGGTTCATGGGAGGATCATCTACACCTGGTGGAGTTTTCTTACAATAACAATTTTCAGGAGACTATTCAGATGGCTCCATTCGAAGTATTGTATGGTCGCAAGTGTCGCTCACCCGTTTGTTGGGACGATGTTGGAGAACGAAGATTGTTGGGACCGGATTTGATCGTGCAAACAATAGAGAAGGTTAATACTATCCGGAATCACATGAAGACAGCACAGGATCGGCAGAAGAGTTAGGCTGATACATCGAGAAGACCTTTAGAGTTCGTTGTTGGTGATCTTGTATTCTTGAAGATATCACTGACTAGAGGAGTGATTCGTTTTGGGAGTCGAGGCAAGCTTAGTCCTCGATTCGTGGGGCCTTTCGAGATTATTGAGCGTGTTAGAGAAGTGGCTTATCGATTGGCTTTACCACCATCTTTGGCGAGTGTTCATGACGTGTTTCATGTATCTCAACTCCGTAAGTATGTTCGAGATGAAACACACGTGCTTGATCATGCGGAGCAGACAGTAAGGGATGATTTGACCTATGAAGAACGACCGATGACGATTGTTGATCGAAGAGAAAGGGTCCTCAAGAACAAGGTTATCCCGCTCGTACTTGTTTCATGGGGAATCGCTCGCACGGAGAATCAACTTGGGAACGAGAAGGCGAAATTCGACAGAAGTTTCCACACCTCTTCTTGTAGATTCATGTTTGTTTATTTTTTCTTGTTCCGGGAATTTCGAGGACGAAATTCTTTTGTAGTTGGGTATAATGTAACACCCTAGTTCATTTATACCAGTTCTATTTTGGGTATTTCTTTATTTATAGCTATTTCTTGATTTATTGTGTTTTGGGTGCAAATAGTGTAATTGGTATTTGCGTTTGCATCCGACCCGACCCGCTTGCTGGGAAACCCGTCTTGATACCTATTTATGATTTATCCCGGCTAGTTATGAGGATCCGTACACTTTCATGTTGTTTATACTGCATACTTGCATTATACCTGGCATCTGCATTTTTTTAATAAAACATTTTTAATCAAATAATATATGTTAAAAATATCTAGCATGGCCTCCATGATACCCCTAATCCTGTGGTAGCATCCGCACATCTTGTTCTCGTTCCGTTTTGAGAAACAGACTCGTTTGGATGGTTACGTGCACGCTACGTGTATCCGTTCTTGGGGGTAAGCATTTTCGTTATCCGGATATCCTATTTTGGTTTTAGCTTATATGTACATTATCCGTATTTTCAAACCGTAATTTTAGACCCGACCCGGGCGTATTTTGGAGTATTTTTGTATTAGTCAGAAAACTCAAATTTTCTTAATATTATATTGTAATATATTTAACTACTAATATATATTTCGTTTATATTTTTATCAAAAGAAAATCCTCAAAATATTTATAAAATCCTACTCTAAACAAACCAAACTCATCTCACTCTCTATGGCTCTCTCCTCTATCTACCTGTGTATATATATCCTATATATAATATATTTTGTTTACCCTATTAAAACCCACTCCCTCACGTTCTCTCTCTTTTTCCTCATCTTCTCTATATTTTTCCCGCCGTAACCCTCGCGAGAACCCACTCCCATGCCCTTCGCCTCGCCGCCGATCTCCCTCGTCGGCCTCGTCACCACCCTCATCGCCTTTCCACCTCCTCACCAACACCCCCAAGCCAACCCCAAGCTTTAGCCTTGCCCACAACCCTCGCCTGAACCCTCCTCACCGGAGCTCCGACCACCTCGTCGTCGCTTACACATCATCGCTGCCACCTCTCCTACACTCTCAAACCAGAGCAAAAACCCTGCACCCCGACTTCAAGAACCCACAACACCCACTGCCCTTGCCGTGAACCCTCGCCGGAAAACCTCGACTCGTCGTCACCTCCCCTTGCCATCTCCTCTGACCTGATATAACCCCAGAACACCAGCCTTTCCTTCTTCTTTCTTCTTCTTCTTCTTCTTTCCTTTCTTTTCTTTTCCTTGATCCGTGTTTTCTGATCATCGCCTATGTCGTGGCTGTCACCGACGATCCGAGCAACCTAGTGGACATCCCCAGCCAGCGTGGTCACCTTCTTGCTTTGCCTGGACATGTCCCGTGTGCGCGTGTGTACATTGCGATGTTTAACCGATGTCGGACGCTGCGTGTACACCCCGTCGTGAGATCCGTTCAGGCAAGTTCACCTTGCTACATGCTATGATACATATTTTGCATCCATATGAATAAAAATATTACATGTTTATTACATTGTGCGTCCATATTACAAATTTACAGTTTTTCGATACCCGTATGCATCCATACCGTTATTTACATATCTAGTCGCATGCAAGTTTATCTTGCTACATACTATACTACTATATTTTGCATTCATGTGAATAAAAATATTACATGTTTATTTCATTGAGCATCCATATTACAATTTTACAGTTTTTCGATACCCATATGTATCCATACCGTTATTTACAAATCTAGTCGCATGCAAGTTTATCTTGCTACATGCTATGTATCATATTTGGCATCCATATGAATAAAAATATCACATGTTGATTGCATTGTACACCCATATTAATGTTTTACTGTTTTCGGATACCGTATGCATCCATATCATTTATTATATATGTAGTTGCATCTACAGATCATATTATTTCATGTTACTGTTGTATTAACACCCCATGCTTGATAATGTGTATCCTACATAGTCACGGAGCTGTAGATGTAACCCCTGATAGATATTTGTGCATCCGTATTTTATTGTGCATCCATACTATTAATTATATATCTAGTTGCATGCCATGTCACATTATTTCATGTTAATGTTGTATTAACACCCCATGCTTGATAATGTGCATCCTACATAGTCATGGAGCTGTAGATGTAACCCCTGATAGATATTTGTGCATCCATGCTTTTACCGTACATCCGTACTTTTACCTTGCTTCGATACTTGCTACATTTTACTGTTGGGCATCCATTTGATACATGTGTACTACCTGGCATGACTTGATACACCACTGTTTGACTTGATACCTGATATTGTTTCTAATGCTAACAATTCTGACTTGTCGTCTTTACGGACGTATCCTGTTGTCTACATAGAAAAACTTGTACCCGCTGGATCCTGTGTTGGCATTAGTTCCAGATTATCAATACCTGACTTGAACACATAACCCCGGGGGCATGGGAAAATCAAAAGTGTAACTGAAGTGTAGCTTAAAAGGGTATTACTTGATCCGTGGTCCCGGGGGATAACGAGACAGAATCATTCGTGATTCTCACTTGATCCGTGGTCCCGGGGGATAACTGGAAAGAGTCATTCATGACTCCCACTACCTGATCTGTGGTCCCGGGGGATAACAGGACATATCCTTCGAGTTAAATGGAGGAGTACACTAATTGATTTCAAACAAACTTTAGAATAGATAACCCAGTAGCACAGTTTAGATTTATCACTGCACGTCACATATACTGATACTCTTCACTGTTCTATATCCGTGTTTACTTGTTACATTCATGTTATTATTCATGCATGCATATCTCGTTACATCCTGGTTGCTTATTATTATTGATATTATGACGCACTGACGTCTGGGTTTTGCATGGCCCAGATCCTTTATTTCTCCCGCAGGCCGACCAGGAGTACTTCAGTCGACAGGCCGAGCAGTGAGGATCCTGTTAGTATTTCAGTTTAGTTTTCCTTCAGCACTTTCATTTCCTGTTGTGAGCCCGTATTTGGGACGTACTTTCCAGATGTTATTGTTTATTGGATTTATTGCTTCCGCATATTATTTCATGACTCGTTTATTCTGGCATATGGACATGTACTAGATAGTTTATTTTATTTCTATTGTTCTTGATATCTTATAGACAGCCGTAATGTGACTGTGGAGGGATGTTTCCTAGCCACAGGTAGCATGGTTGGCTCTGTCACGTGCCGATCTTAGCGCACTCTGGGAAGCGGGGCGTGACAATCCAACATATGATCTGGAGTTGGCAGTCGTCATCTTTGCACTCAAGATTTGGCGCCACTATCTTTTGGGAGAACAAGTGGATATATACACTGACCACAAGAGTCTGAAGTATGTATTTACTCATAAGGAACTAAACATGCGGCAGAGAAGATGGCTAGAACTCATGGCGGACTTCGACATCAACCTACAGTATCATCCTGGGAAGGTGAACGTAGTTCCTGATGCACTTAGTCGACTGCCATTAGCAATGAACCTCACCGCTCAGTGGAAGCTACAACAAGAACTGCATGGATTGGAGATCGAAGTAGTTGTGCCAGGTTACGCTTCATATTTGATGAACTTACAAGTCCAGTCTACTCTTGTAATTCAGATCAATGCAGCTCAAGCAAATGATGCCAAGCTACAAAAGATCAGAGAACAAGTAGAAAGTGGACTACGCACTGACTTCATCATCCACAAAGATGGATCCGTGTGATATGGGAGCCGTTTATGTGTACCAGTCGGCTCTGTTCGAGAAGAGTTGATGAAAGGAGCTCACAGCTCTCCGTATTCGGTACACCCCGGAGGTACGAAGATGTACAAGGATCTACGGAAACACTTCTGGTGGAATGGAATGAAGCGTGAAATAGCAAGGAGCGTAGCCAAGTGTTTGGTGTGTCAGTAAGTGAAGACTGAATATCACAGAACTGCTGGTCTACTTCGATCGTTACCAATCCCGGAATAGAAATGGTATCACATTACCATGGACTTCGTGACTGCCCTTCCTCACAGCACGAAGGGTAACGACGCAATATGGGTTATTGTGGATCGACTCACCAAGTCGGCTCACTTTATTCCATTTCGAGTTGGCCAGTCAACCGAGACATTAGCAAAGAAATACATGGAGGTAAGTACAAATCTAAAGTAAGATTCAAGCCTTCAAGATGTACCATATTTGATACCCATGAACTCATGCAGGAGATCGTGAGATTACATGGAGTACCTGTTTGTATCGTCTCCAATCGTAAAACAAGATTCCGATCACAATTTTGGCAGAGTCTGCAAGCTAGCCTGAGAACGAGTCTGAATTTCAGCACTACTTATTATCCATAAACGGACGGACGGTCCAAGCGAACAATTCAGATTTTGGAAGATATGCTAAGAGCCTGTATGTTAGACTTCGGAGGTTCGTCGAAAGATCACCTACACCTTGTGGAGTTTTCATACAATAACAGCTATCAGGCAAACATTAGAATGACACCAGTCAAGGTACTCTATGGACGGAAGTGTCGTTCACCGCTAAGTTGGGACGACATTGGAGATCGTGGACTCTTTGGATCAGAGATGATCATGGCAACTGTGGACGTAGTTCGCACGATCAAGGAAAGAATGCGCATAGCCCAAGACCGACAGAAGTATTGGGAAAATGCAAAGCGTCGACATCTGGAGTTCCAACCTGAAGACCATGTATTCCTGAAGATCTCTCCAAACCGAGGAGTGATCCGTTTTGGTAAGAGGGGTAAGCTCAGTCCAAGATATATAAGATCATTCGACATACTTGAACGGGTAGGAGAAGTGGCATACCGTTTAGCACTACCATTCTCATTGGAAGAAGTGCACAACGTGTTCCACATATTCCAGCAATGACGATATGCGAGTAACCCCAGCCACATACTTGATCATTCAGAACTCACAGTACAGACTGACCTAACCTGCGAGTAACAACCAGTTGAGATTCTGGACCGAAAGGTGAAGACATTGCGGAATAAGAAAGTAAACTTGGTCCGAGTGATGTGAAGAAAGGATTCACCAGGAGAATCATCATGGGAACGAGAAGAAGATATGCATGCACGATATCCCTACTTCTTTGAAAATTAATCCCTATGTAAATGTAAATTTCGAGGACGAAATTTTTATAAGAAGGGTAGAATGTAATGACTCCGAAATCTCTGTACATAAATTTTCTTGTTAATGTACAGAAAAGAATATTACAGCCTGTGTAAGAGTTAAAAATTATTTCTATTAAATAAAAGGAAGAAACAACTTATAACTCACTGGCAAAGCCTTTACACTGCTGTAACGTAGCCTGTGGGTTCGAATCCCATCAGACACAATTATTTTTTTCTGATTTTTCTTTTTATTTTTTGGAAGCCCAAGAGTTGCACGTGCAATACACGGGGGAATGAAAAGTTCAGACAAATCAAACAGGCACAATGAGGTGTACACACCGTAAAACCCACATGGCACGAATCTCCAGACCAACCAATGAAATCTGGCCGGCCATTTCATGGTTTCGACCGGCGCCATCGGCTCTGATGCACCCAATGAGCTCCGTGCTTTGCACACTTGTCCCTTCAGCTCCTCTTAACTCCTCTGCACTGTTTAATTTCCCTGCAATCAAACAGAGACCTTCCATTTCAACATTTAATATCATTTTAATACTTTTTAATCCAAAATTTTAATTCCCAAACCTTAATTCTTCACTATAAATACCACCCCATGTTTTAGCTCTTCTCCATTTTGAAAATTCTAGCAAAAACTCTCTCAAAAATTTCCTAAGTGCAAGCGGAGTAAAATAGAGTTAGCGACCAAGCTCTTTCCGTCAAAAATAGAAGCCGATTCAAGAGCTCCCGCGAAGCCACGAAGCCTCCATCTTCTTCCTTACTCTTTTCTTGAAATTTTCAAGCCGTAAGTCCCTCCCAATTCTCCTTCTTTTCATTGAAATTTATCTCCAAATCATATATCGGTAAAGTGGAGTTATTATCGATACCTTTCTTTCTAAAACCCTAGAACTCCATTTTTCTTTATATATTGGTCAATCTAATTTTACCACATTATTTGTAACTTTAATTACCAATATTTAGATTCAAATTTAATCAAAATTCTCATGTGAAACAACCATAAAACTAACTTTTCATTAAAATACCTTGAACTTGTTTATCATATCTTTTCAACAAATTGTTTAAACAATATGTTTAGGAAAACTTCACGGGATAACGACCTACCCCATACGCATACTTTGGTTTCATAGCATGATGTCTAAATACATGTATATTTGGTTCAAAGAATAACTTTACAATAAAATACCATATCATTTAAAAACCGGGTTTATTTTAAAACGGTGTTTTGTAAATTCTTGGCAAATACACATCTACAACTCTCGTTAAGAGACCCGCTAATGGATAGTGTGGATTATCTCACATCCTTGGGGTAGTAAAGCGAGATGCAGAACTCCTCACGGAGTATTCGATCTCGAAAGAAAATAAAATACGGTTTTTAAGAAATGCGAATTTTCTAAATAAAACTAATTTTTAAAATTATATAAAAATTATAAATCCATATTTCCATTATATTATGAAACTATATTTTTCTAAAAATGATAAATTAAAAAAAATGTTAATAGAATACCTTCAAGTTACCAAAAATGACTAGTTTTCAATAAAATACCATAAACTTTTTAAAGCTAGGTATTTATCATTAAAATAACCTAATAATTAAAACACATGCTCATGAAAACCCTAAGTAATACAAATCACTCTCGAGATTTTATTTATAATCTATTTTAAAATATTTTTTATAAAACCCCTTCGAGATATACAAAACATTATTTTAAGGACTCTAGTAAATATAGGTTTAAACGGGATCAATTCTCTTGACCGTAGGGAGCCGGAGAAAGTGAGTGCTTGCCTATTTAGATTAGACAACTTAACGGAGTTATCAATGGCAGTTATCTTGAAAAAAGACACAAATCTTACCGTCCATGTGCAGCCGATTACTCCCGAACCTAAGAATTCAAGAGTTAAATCAATTCACAAGTTTCTGACTCAATCTGAGTCTAAACACAGACCAGAATCCAAAATCAAACACGAACTCGAATACTTGATCATGACATGAATACTCGAAATCAATATCAAACTCAAACATTGTATACTTGACTTGACTTAACCGAATCATGGTTATAACATGACATGAACTAAATATGACTACTTAAACACATGATTACATCCTGAACATGAACCTAAACATTTTATATCCATGGTTCTGGCCAAAACCTGTAAACATAATCTACATAATACTTTACGCGGGGATAAAGGGGTAGATTGGTACGGAACATATATCGTGGCACGAGAGGTCGCTTTAAAAGACACCTACATGAATTCACGTGTCGTTGTCCCGTGGGTTATGATGGGGCCTTGTACTACATATTACCATAGTTCACGGGGTAAGATAGACTCCTCTCGTAAACATGAATACATTCTTTATCAAATTACAAATAACCACGTTAGAATAACTACCCTATACCCATAAACGATCATATACAACTTTACCTGTTTATTTCACAATTACCTATTATCTTCTATTTCTTATTTTGGGACTTATCGAGCGCTGGTTCGCTAACGACATTCCTTTCTGTTTCTTTTTTTGGAATGTTAGTCAGGAGGACCGGACACTGAAGAGATAGAGCCGAGCCAGGAGGATTTGGACCATCTTGCGGCACGGCCAGATTACTAGCTCCTTCCAGCCTGCACTTATTTTCTGTATGCCATTATTTAGGCATTTGCTTTATATTATTGTATCCTTTTATTACAAACAATTGTATATAAAATTGAATGTAAATAAAGTTGATCATTTTATTACTCTTGTCATTCTTTTTCATTTATATATTGGTTAATTACTCTTAACGTATTTATTTCATAGTAAATACGTTGCGAACTTACCACATCACCGTTTCCATTTATTGGGAAGCGGAGCGTGACAGATTTTGTTGCCGGCCTATGCAGGTCGGTTCTGCATGAAGTCTTAAGCAATATATCACAAGAATTATAAGAATCGGCAACTATACATTCCTTACATTTCAAATTTCTTGAATCTATCCTAACCATTCTTTTTCTATTAAGATAATGGATTCTCTCAACAATACCAGCACGAACGTCAACGGCAATACTCTACTACTACAATATAGGGTTGCCCCTACGGCTGCAGGAATCCGTAGGGGCAACTTTTTATTGCCCCTACGGATTAGTCCCTACGATGCCCTGCGTTTTAGTTTAAAAATATTAAATCGTACTTTGTTGTTTGGCCCTACGGAGCCGCAAACAAATGACGTACGGTTAAGTCCGTAGAGGCATATATATGGGTTATTAATAAAATAAAGGCCACAGAAAAGCCCTCGCTGTTCCCAAAAATTCTCTCTCTCACTCTCCTGCGTCTCGATCGTTCCCGCTCGCGCCTCGTCGCGACCGCCCTCCGCCCGCGGCCCGCTACCTTCCTCGATCGTTCCCAAAACTTCCTCGTCGACTTCCTCGTCGCTACCCGCCGGCGACTCGTCGCCGATTGCGTCGTCGACCACCGGTCTCCTCCGTCGTCTCCTCCACCGCCCGCTACATGTTAGTAAATCTCAAATTATTTATAATATTGATGATGTTTGGGTTAGGGTTCAGGGTTCGGGTAGGGGTGAGGGTTAGGGTTAGGCATCGGGTTCAGTTTAGGGTAGGGTTAGGGTTCGGTTGCGGTTGAGGTTGGGGTTAGGGTTAGGGTTCGGTTGGGGTTGAGGTTGGGGTTGGGGTTGGGGTTAGGGTTAGGGTTAGGATTCGGTTGGGGTTGGGGTTGGGGTTATGGTTAGGGTTAGGGTTCGGTTGGGGTTAGGGTTGGGGTTAGGGTTAGGGTTCGGTTGGGGTTGGGGTTGGGGTTGGGGTTGGGGTTAATTAGTTGGGCTTAGGGTTAGGGTAATTAGGGTTAGGGTTAGGGCTTGGTTCAAGTTTAGGGTTAATTAGAGTGTAGGGTTAATTTTGGTTAATTAGTGATAATTTGAAAGGGTTAGGGTGTTGATTAGGGTTAATTTGGTTAATTTGGGTAAATTGGGTTAATTAGGGTTAATTAGGTTAATTTGGGTAAATTGGGTTAAGTTTAGGTTAATTAGGGATAATTTGTGTTATGGTAACGATTATGGTTAATTGTGGTTAGTTAGGTTAATTTTGGTTATTTAGGGTTAGGGTTTAGGGTGCACTAGTTCATTGCAGTAGGATACTCGATGATAACGTAAACGTACAACTTTACCGTAAACGCAAGAAAAATTTACTCTAAACTTGAAATTTTGAACCCTTAATAACGAAACGTAAACGTAAAACCTATTCATGTTAAATATTCAAGTTAAAACCAATATATGATACTCGATGATAATATGAAACTTTCATATTCTCATCGATACTCATATATGAAACTCAAAACGCCACTTAGTCCCCGTCTATCAGTTAACATACGTTCGATATCCGTCGTGACATAGAACTATACGAAGGTTGTTAAATATCGGACGGTATAGCTCGGTACTAACAACCATTGTGTAGTCTATATGACGAGAAGATTCAATCGTATGATAACCGATAGATTTGTCCCATGTGGACAAGTTAGGAATGTATAAAGCAAACATTTGCATTCACTTGTGTTTTCATCCGTTTTGAATTATTTCGTCGGTACTTTTCTGCTGGTTCTCCGTGTACAAAGATAGATTAGATGTTCATTTCAACGTTGTTTCACAGTTTTGAAATGATTATCTATTCCATTAGAGTGTACTCGGAGAACGGAGGGGAGGTGTTGCCGAAATTTTCTCGAAACAGTTGAAAGCACAACCGAATGGGTGTCTGCTCTATACGTTCTTAATGGGATAGAAGCCTTACCCCCGACAGCCGAAACACACACATACAACACGAATACACAACAAACGCACACACACCACATACACACTAACAACCCTACACTTAAGCGAAATCATAAATTGTAACACACATATATAGAATACAACTCATACATGGGTATCCTTAAATCTAACTTTGATTATCGATAATTTATTCTTTTCAACGACAAACGCACACACAAAACATATATACGGATTTTCTCCTTTGTCAGTAACCATCCCGTTCTTAGATTTCTCAATATAGTCATCATAACCTGCAATTTATATGTTATACAGTCTAACATGGCCCATGAGTACGTCAGAGTTAAGGACTGGATGTATGTGGATTGGCAACAACGTATGCAATCTAAGTTTGTCGCAGGAGTTGCTGCTTTTATTGAATTTGCACGCGCACATAATAAAATCGTGATAGAGAAGATTCTCTACCCGTGCGATAGATATGGGAATAAGTACTGACAGAAGGTAGAATTTGCAAAGCTTCATATCGTTAAACATGGTTTTACTAGACTTTATACAACTTGGCTATATCACGGGGAAGGAGAAGAACACAGTAATGCGGCAGAAGAAGAAAGAGAAGACGATAATGCGGCAGGAGAAGAAGGAGAAGACGGTAATGCGACAGAAGAAGAAGACGGTAATTTCTTTCCATCAGAAGAAATGGAGGATATGGTAGTGGCTGCCCTAGCTGAATCTATTCGTACCGAAAATGACATTCCTTCCAGTCAAGGACCGCGTACGGATAAGTATGAAAATTTCATGAATGATACTAGAAAACCAATTTATGAGAATGCAAAGTATTCCACCCTCTCAAATTTAAATGATATACTTATATTTTACTGGTTAATGTGGGTGTAGGAGCGGGTGGTTGAGTAGGCGGAGGCATCAGGGATCGATTTTACTGGACAGAACAATCCGATGCTGCTGACCCCAGTCCTAGACGCCACACACGGAAGGCACCACGGAGGTTAGGAGAGACCGGGGACCGGGTCCTAGCAGGGCCCATATGAGGTTGGACTCCACTCCGGCGGTTACTTCCTCTATCTCCCGTGAGCGACGTCTAGAGCAAGAACTTGACACCTTGAAGGCCACCATCTAGGAGTTGAAGGAGATGATGGTATGTATACTACTTAATAGTAAAATATTATATCATATTATAGATAGCAACATATCCAATATTAGTACGTAGCCTGAGCTTATTTGGTTGTAGACTTAGCTTTGATTAATCATACATATATAGAACTGTCTAATTAAAATAAACTACGGTTTTCCAAACTAGATATCCAAACGAGGCATAAGTTCCTAAGTATTCATAGATTGGAGTTTCACAATAACCTGATAATAATACGAATTCGACTAATACATAGTTCTTACTCGTTTATTACACGCAAAACTAAACAGACGCGACAGAGTACTTCGGCTGAGGCTCCACATGCATATCCTTCGGCTGCGACTCCATAAGACACTACCTCGGCTGCGGTTGCGCAGACCGCTCCTACAGCTCCACAGCCCGCTCAAACTCCCGCACCATCCGCATTGCTCGAGTTGTTGACTCAGGGTTTATCCGAGGAGCAGGTGCGCCAGATTACGGCGATTATCAGAGGTGGAGCTGGACCGAGCTAGGGTAGCTTTTTTATTTTTATATTTTAAACATGTATTTACTTATATGATACATATTGTATATATTTTGGACGATATTGGTGGTGTTTGCGTGTTCATATTGATTTAGATTGATATCGTATTCTGCTTATTGATTTCTTTTATATATTATGCGTGAGATGTTGATTATGAATACTGCGGTATATATTCTGCTTGTTGATTACTTTCATATATGATGTATATATTATTGTGCACAGGGCGAGAAAAAAACAAGCAGCCCTTTTTAAAAAAAACCTGATAATATGTCACTACGAGTTAATCTGTAGGGACACATATTGCACCTACCGTTTAATCCGTAGCGACACACTTTGCCCCTACATATTTATCCGTAGGGACAAAATATCAGGATACCTGATATTTTGACCCTATGGACTCAGTAACAGGGGTTAGGATTGTCCCTACGGAGTAATCCGTAGGGGCCTTAGCTTTACCCCTACACATTTACCCGTAGGGCCATATATTTGTCCCTACGGAGTTATCCGGAGGGGCAACTATTTTATTTTATAAACCGATAAATTAAATAAATATTTTGTCCATACAGTGGAATCCGTAGGGACCGATGGACATATGCATTAATCCGTAGGGGCAATTATTTCACCGTAGGGACATGTTTAAGGCTAAGACTTGCACCTGCAGCCTTTGCACCTACGGTGTATTTTTGTGCCCCTACGAATATATCCGTAGGTGCAGTGTTTTGCCCCTACGGCTTTATCCGTAGGGGCAACCCCTATTTGTAGTAGTGTCCACCGCCTACTCTACCACCTCCCCCTACCGTTGCACCTCCTATCAATGAGCAAATGGTACTGCTTGAGACTATCAAGAGCCTATTGGAGGGTCTGCAGCAGCAGCACATCGTTACGAAGCTGTAGTCAAGAAGAAGGGTTAGCCCCAAACAGCTGGAATCATACGTTCTGCTACACAGATGACAGGAGGAGCCTCTTCTAGGCCGACCTTTGCACCCAGGAGATCAGGAGGATCGTTTAATCGGTCCAGTACAGATTTCTGTTTCTCCTGCAAGAGAACTGGACACTTGGCAAAAAACTGCAGGCGTGCAAAATGGCATGTGTTTGATTTGTGGCGTATCCACTCATGCTATAGGAGCATGCCCATATCGTATCAACACAGCACCAGCGTCCAAACCCGCAATCACAGCTCCGTAGAGGCCAGCCATTCAGGCACCTCTAACCCTAATCCTAACCCTAACCGAGCCATTCAGGCACCCAGACCCGCAAAAAAGGTAAGATGTTCATTTTCATATAGTGTAATAAATATTGTTATGGAGTACAAAACTCCTCTCTCCTCCACTAAGCCCCAAACCTACATTTCTAAAATTTTTGCGTAATGTTTTAATTCGAAAGGAAAGGAAAGTCTGATATTGATGAACACTTCAGTTTTTAATAAGAATGTAATTTGGCAAGTGGCGCACAATTTTTCATGTGTCTAGCCTAGAAAAAGAAAATAGAAATGATGGAAACAGAAATAATATTGACTAATCCTTCTCTATTCCTTCACGTGAGTCGTACCTGCTTAAAATCAGCGGGCAGAGCTTGAGTAATGGTCCTATAATTTGAAAAGATCGAATGGCACGTGGCCATGAATTGAAACATGGTTGAGAAAGAAAGACTAATTCAAATATCTCAACGTACTATTCAAGGAATCAAATCTCACCAAGGATTTCCATTAGTCCACGTTTTGAGTGTGATGAGGAGGACCTAACTAACTAATGTTAAGCATTGGATTGCATAAGCCACAAGTGTCAACACCGTACAATTTGGTAAAGAGCGGTACCCCTAAGCGCAAATATTGAATGTGGTATATGACATCATGGATGATGGCTTAGATACAATTATTATCTAAGATTATCCTGCTTTTTTTCCTATACAAATTAAGATGATCCAAATTTCTAAAGAAAATCCTTCTCATACATTAGGAAATTATAACACTTAAAACAAACAGAATTACATTACACTTAGATGATCAAAATATAACTGAATATAATATTTAACCAGCATTCTGTAATTAGAAATATCTCCACAACAATCCTGTAATTACAACATCTTGTCCCAATTTTTAGCTAGTTTACTTGTACAACCAGATATGTCAAAAGATTACAAAATAAATACATAAATAAAGTGTCGCATGAGATAAGGAGAACCACGCAGAAAAATCTAGAGAATTTTCTTGTATCTAACAAAATGCAAGAAGCTCAATATTGTACAACACCAAACATATATATAGTAGAGTTGGCAAAGCACAGAATTATGACAAGCACAGATCAGAATTTCGAGAAACACAGAAGATAAAATAGCAGGATATAATTTAACCACTTGCCTTCTTCAAAATAGAAGAAAAAAGAAAAAGAAACATGAAAACAAATATATATATATATAAAGTAAAAAGCTCAATTTACATTAAATGAACAAAGCCAAGCATCTTTTCAATATCACGTGCAGGGCACACTATAATCCAAGTATGGATACCTTTAATAACATGATATCACATGCAGCCGAAAAAAGTATCAACTTAAAAGCTTAAAAGACAGTTTTGCCAAAATGCCGACCGAAAACATGCATCAACTTTGCATGTGTTGAATTTGACCCCTGTTATGTTTTTATATATGATTTCATGCAGCACCTACATATCTACATCTACTCTCTTCTCTAATTGGTGGAGAGATATATATGTTATATTATGTAATATGATCAAATTATATATACATGGAATTATTACTATATATTCATTGAAGTTGGTCCTTTGGGTTGTCCGTTAGCTACAGACCTATCTAGGTGCTTTTCTGTTCACATTTTATCCTTATATTAGTTGCTATATCTAGTTTCATAATTATTAAGACTAATATATATATATATATATATATATATATATATATATATAGAGACACACACACACACAGAGAGAGAGAGAGAGAGTAACGGAGAAAAGGTGCCATAGAACGGAATTTCCTCCTATGCCGTCGGAAAAAATACACGCTCCACCATTTTTTCCAACAATCGGCATACATCATCTTCATCTTTATCATTTAAGATGTGGATACACCAAATTTTATGCGATTCTACCACTTTTTCACCGTTGATTTAGTGGGTGCGAAACTAACGGTTTACCGGTGATAGAACTTTTTACATTGCTAATCCAACGGTGAAAAAGTTGAAGAATCACGTGAAATTTGGTGTATGCTCATCTTAGATGATAAAAATGATGATGATGGATGCCGATCGTTGAATAAAATATTGGAAGGTGTATTTTTTCAACGCCGCCTAACGAAATTCCCTTCGAGAGCCTCTTTTCTCCATCCATATATATATATATATATGAGAATAATGGAGGAAAGAGGCCATAGGAGGGAATTTCCTTCTATGGCGTCGAAAAAGTACGCCTCCCGTCTTATTTTCCGACGATCGGGATCCATCATCTTCATCGTTATTATCTAAGATGTGGATACGCCAAATTTCATGTGATTCTACTACTTTTTCACCATTGATTTAACAATGTAAAAAGTTCTATTATCGGTAAACCGTTAATTTTGAACCCACTAATTCAATGGTGAAAATGTTGTAGAATCACATGAAATTTGGTATACCCATATCTTAGATGATAACGATTGCCGATCATCGGAAAATACGATGGAGGACGTACTTTTTCGACGCCATAGGAGGAAATTCCCTCCTATGGCCTCTTTCCTCCATTATTCTCTCTCTATATATATATAGGATTACAAGTTCGTGGTCTTGTTGTAGTGGATGAAAAGCTATGCATTAAGATTGCATATCAAAGAATACTAACTTAGTTTGTTTGAAACGATCGTTCTAGCTTTGATATATATGACAATGCTAAGAATTCTTTCCACATGCATCATACCTGCCATAATTTAGTATTGCTATGATTGATGAAGGATTGATACGCGTTGCAGTTCAATATTTTTTGTTGTGAAGGGAATCCAAATTAAGTCATGAAATTCTAGCGCGTTCCTTAAATAACATTTCAAAATTTTAATCAATACAATATATCATCTAGCTGTTTTTAAAATACTAGTCTTTTCTTGCAATTTTTCCCCCTCAGATTCTGTCATCTTAGAATATAAGTTCCAATGCACAATTTGAATATAAAGTTCCAAATCCAACCCTAGATTGTCATTACTGAAGGCTATTACAAGCTTAAATTAGGGAATTTTCGTTTATGGCATTTTAGATTTTCGAAAAGTCATATTTTCTTTTTCTTCTGAATTAGGCTGTAAACCTAACCTAAGAAAAGAACACATCCACGCACCCAGCACGTACAATCACATTACATATACATATTCAAGATAGCCATAAATTTATCCCGAAAACGTTAAATCATGACCAATTCCCTGTGAAATGGAGATAGGATTAAAATAACCACTCATCCTATAAACAATACATTTTAGCTGTTAACTCAGCTAGAAAACAAACTGGTGTCCTTTCCCCTCCTTTTTAGTCTAATTAGATTCTGATACAACTCAACGGTGACTGAACCTGCATTAAATTTCCTATGTCTGCGCTGTAAAAGCTTGATGAATATCTTTCAAAGATATCAATGTCCCGATCAAATTAATATATACTTGGAATTTGGTGATGAACCCATGCAAGCATGCCTCTTTTCAATGCTGCTGCAAGCTGGGGGTACTAAGTCCAATCCTATTTTCAAATTCCCAAGCTGGAAGACTTTTAATCCTCGGAGAGTTGAATAAGATCAGATATTTGCTGGTAATAAATTTAATTCCCCCATTGGGAACCTACCAACTGATTTCTAATTAAAATCAACCGAATAAATGGAGAATTCTACGGTATGCTGGTCATATATGTCAGGTTATAAGAAAGAAAAACAGGAACACAAAATCATTGAAAAGATGCCCGAAATTCTCTCTCTCTCTCTGCCCTGATGTACTATACCTAGCACACTGTATAGAACCCATCCATAGACTAATGATGATAAAACTATGTGACGTCTCATCATATATCATATATCGGACAACAACATATACATAGTGCATGCAAGTCTCCACTCTTTCCGTTTTAAGATTTGAGAACCATTAATTAAATTCTTAAGCAACCTAGTCATCCAATACTAAACATCATGGATTTGTCATAATTTGATCATTTTGTAGGTTTTACAAATAAAAGAAGAAGAAGAAGAAGAAGAAATGGAGCAAATCCACAAAGCACTTTGAATTCCCACTTCCACATCCAGTCCAAGAAGAAACAGGTCGATTCCAGGGCTATTTAAGGAAAATACAAATTCTATCCCGCGAACTAATTATTCCTCTTCGCTTTTATGTTTCCAGTGGATGGCACGTTCTCACTGACGTCACCTTCCAAATCATGCACGGACACGTGGGCGACGTCCCAGCACGGTGCGCTGCGGCCCCACTTCCCTCACCGGCAAGACAGCGACCCGGTGACGTGGCTTCCTGTGGAGGCGGCACGGGATGACGATGCGGGCCCCGCGCCCGCTCGTTTTCCCCTCCTCTCCTTTTTATCTGAGGCTGGTAACGTGGTCCGCGCGAACAGCGTAATGCTAAGCTGGACACGTGGGGGTTCAAGAAGAAAAGATTGGGCTGCTTTTGTGTTTGTGTTTGTGTTTAGGTCTTAAGTAGCTTTAAAAAAGTATATATATATATATATATACACACACTAAGCATTTTGCAAGCGCAATGCATCTTTACAGCACTATTCTATTTAGAGCCAAAAAAATTTCTTAAGCCCATGTATAAATATAAAATGAAGGCTTTTGATTTAAAATTATTTTGAATGTTAATAAATGAATAAAATAGTCATTTTTGTAACTTGGATCAAGAGTATTCTAAAAGATATTATAATATATTATTTACTATATTTAAGTAAAAGAATGTAGTTATAAGTAAATGAAAGTAGAATATGAAATAATAATAAGATTAAAATAAATTCTAGAAAGTTCTTTTTTGTCTTAAGTTTGAGTAGAATGTATATTGAATTTGGAATTCAAATTAATTTCTACCAACTTTCTTTTTTGTCTCAAGTTCTAGAAAGTTCCATTTTTTTTGTTTTTCAAAAAATGGAGAATTTAATTATTTTTGTCTTTTTTTTATGATGTGGAGGCTTTTAGATTTGTTTTTTTTTAAACATAACAATTAATTGTATAATGATGTGGATGTCCTAAGAATGGAGGATTTTTCTCTTTCTCTTTATTTTTATTTAAAAAGGAAAGGGTGGCTTCTAATTAATCAAGTCCATTTGCATTACATGGTAGTATAGATATCTCAGTGTTTGTTCTAATTTGGTGTTGACTCATGTTTTGATGTTCTTTGGAAATTTAATGAAATGTTGTTGCTGCTGTTGTTAGTTCTACTCTATTATAATTATGGGGATGAAATGTCACATTTCTTGTTGTTGCATCTTGAAATTAATTATAGATGAATCTTGTCCATTTACACAAGAGAGATAAGAAACATTGACGCTTAAATAAGAAGCGATCATGTATTAACTTTCCAAAGCATACACTTCATCTTCTCTAACTTTAATTTATTCCCAAAACATCCTTAAGATTCAACTGAAATAAGAAGAAGCAAGATTTGTTAATTAAACATTTAAAAGAATGGCATTTTGAGAATAAATTAAAGTTAAGAGGTGTAAGTGCAGGTCTTAGAAAGTTATAAGTATTTTCTGTTAATGCGGAAAATGTTAAAGGTATATATTTCCTGCAATTTAGGCTTTAAATTTATATCCTCATTTTTTTTAAAGTTTTGAAAATTTTCGGCCAAGAATAGATAGTTGACAGCCACATTCTGTAATTTAAAAATACATGGCTCATGTATATGCTAATTGTCATCTTAGCTGATCTATAACAAGCTATTATATGTACATGTATTGCTTGTCTTATTTTTTCTTTCCTAGATACAAAGTTGATGACGTTAGAGATTTCATACAACGGTAACTTCGAAAGTACTTTCATTTCTATATGTTGGTATAAATAAACTACTTTCATTTCTCAATCTCTATTAATTGCAATTTTTGATATTGGAATTAACATTAATGGTATTAAGATTTTATAGCTCGGTTATAAAGTAGATCTAAATTAGTATTGTACTTGTGAAAAATGTAAAAATATATTGTCAATAATAAGTGTACCCTTCGTTTTGTGTATCGGATACCAAAGTAGTGCGAGAAGAAGTCAGGTTCAAAATCCACTGGAGCCCCCTCGAAGTGAATAATTTGATAACAATATCAACTACAGTAGTAATAAATTTTAGATGGCAACATCTAGTGCAATTTTCTCTACACCCTGAGCTTTAAGAAACCCACATGGCATCTTCTTGGATTTTTTAGTCTGTGGTCATACTGTTGGATTAAATAGCACATTCAGCCAATGAGCAATAGTTGAATTGATGCCGGCGGTTATCCTCTTGAGAAGAGTATGGGGTTCGAAGCCGATGGAGGTCTAGATCTCCTTCAGATGTTGTCTTCCGTTGATCTGTCGCGGGCGTTGATGAATGGCTGAGATTGGATTTGGGGTTGCCTCCTGAAGCGTGTGGATCTCAGTGGGCTTGGTTTGGAGTGAGGACGAGCTACCTGCAAGGAAGTACCGGGGTGGTTGTACCACCGTGGACCCTCCGACAATCAAATTAGTCGAGATATTTGGGCAGAGTAGCGGCCTATTCAGATAGAATTTTTTCTTACCTGAGTCGTCTGAGAGGGGGTCTATATAATGGCAGTCAAGGGCTGGCGGGTGCGAGATTTACGCCGACCGTTACGTCCTTAGAGCCGCGCCTGCGCGAATGGAGGGATCCTCCATTAATGGCGAGATACGCCCGTTAACGGGGGAACGCGATGGCATGGGACGCGGGATCGTGGGGCGGCGGATATCTCGCGTATGGCAAGATTCGCGGAGCCATGTCCGGGACGCTTATGATCTGTGCTCTGGGTCGGTCGGTGAGAACGAGGAAGCTGAGCTCGGCAGGAGGCTCGGAGGCGGGCAGGAGGCCGAGCAGGCTTGGTTCTGTGATAGCTCGGAGGCGAGCTGGGAGGGTTGAGGAGGCCCACCGTGCAGGAGGGCTCGGAGATGAGCCAATGGTTATTTGTAGGACGAGCATAGGAGTGTTCGGGGAGGTCATCGGAGGTCGAGAACATCCTCGGGTCGGAGGCCCGGGGTACGGCTTCAATGTACCGTTCTTGCTACTTTCTCGTAAGCCTTGTGACACGTCATCTGCCATGTGTCATGATCTGGGGAGTTTTCAGTACTGAGCATTATCATTAGCCCCCCACTCTCGTCCCGACCTATTCATGTGTCGGGTTGAGAGTGGTTTGATCGGTCACCCGGGCTAAGTTCTTAGTTGAAGACATCGGCGGCGCGGATTCCCGGGTAGTTAATCGTATTTTTTGATGACGTCAGCGGATCAGAGAAGAGATCGTGGATTAAAGGGGAAGTGCCGATTCGATCGTACGTTCGTTGAGGCGCCAGGCTACGTACCCAATGCTGGTTGGCTGACATGACGGGCCGCCGGTGTCCTTTGCACTTGAGGGGACGTATCCAACGCCCGTGAGACACGTAGAACGCAGATGGCCGTCGAACGCGAAGCGTTATTTTGGCGGAAACGATCGGCGCCGTTAGATGCGCTTGCCAAATTCTATAAATAGAGGTGGGATCCCCCCAGGGTCCACACTTTGCTATAATTTCCTCATCGCTGCGTGTGTTAGCTCGGCGCTCTTCCCTTTAGGTCGGATTTCTCGCTCCTTTTCCTCGAAGGACTCCTTCCTTTTCTCAGGTTAGATGTCTTCTTTCGGAGAGTCTGTTGAGATAGTTGAGGTAAAGTCTAGGGAGTCTTCAGCCGCTTCTTCCTCTGCCTTGTCCGAGTCGGATTCCGCCCGGGGAGTTAGGGTTAGACTTGCTTCCCGGGACCGTGCGACGGGGATGGTTCCCCAAGCGCGCATCAAGAGTGCTCGTGAAGTGCCTTCTCTCCTGAGGAATGTGGACGAGCTCACCACAATCCGGGCTCGTTTCACATTCCCCCCGGCTACTCGCTTCGCTTGGCTGGGAAAGGAGAGAGAGCAGACCAGGTGCGAGGTAAGGAGATTGCCTTGTACCTGGATGCCTTTTGGGCTGGCATGCGTCTGCCCTTCTCTCCCGAGGTGAGTGCGGCGCTGCGCTGTTTTCAATTAGCTCCAGGCCAGCTAGTGCCGAACTCGTGGAGGATTCTCCTCGGGTTTCTGGTCCGGTTGAGACTACAAGAAATCCCCTTCAGCCTGACCCTTCTCCTTTCCTCCCTCCATTATAAAAATCATCCCGGTACCCGTAAGGACGAGCCGAGCTGGGTATACATTTCTTTTAGAAAACACAAGGGAGAGGCGGCCGGGTCGGGGGTCGTAACAGTTCCTTCCTCCATTCATGAATGGAAGGAGAAATTCTTATTTGTCGAGCCGCCCGAGGGTGAGGATTGGCATGTGCCTGTTCAGTGGCACATGGCCTACTGCCCGTGGGTGAGGCGGTCGTCAAATCCCGAAACGAGAGCAGTGTCGGCGTGAGAGCCCGTTCAACGGGCCGATGTATTGCTGTCCGAGCAGGCCCTCGGTTGGACCAGGCTCAACCCCGCTCAGTTCGTGGGTATGTTAGGAGCCTAGGCGACCTGTTTAGACCCGCACATTCTTTTTCTACTCTTTCTGGCATCGCTAACTCCCTTTGTGCATCTTTCTCCTTTGCAGAGCCGATGGACAAACAAAAATTTCTGGCTGCGATGGCTGAGAAGAAAGGAAGGAAGGCCGGAGGCGCCGGCTCGTCATGCCCCGCTTCGAGCCCGGCCGTGCCGGTGGCCGCTTTGGCTAGGCGTTCCACTATACCCCGGGCTTCGGAGATCAGTCACAGGGAGAGCCGCAAACACGCTCGAGAGCAGGAACCTGGGTTGTGGAGGTGGCAGATGAAGCCAACCCTCCCGTGGCCCCCCTCAAGCGGCTCAAGAGGACGGTGTCCCGAGCCTCGTCTTCCCCGATCTTCGTGCAGGAGCAGATCTTCGCTACGAGGTGCTCTCGGGGCTTTCTGTCGCCGATAGCTTGCTCTCGGAGATGGAGCGGTCGGCTGGGGGAAAAATCCGCTGGGGGGCCCTCAAGGCCCAAATCGTGGCCATACCTAAGGAGGCCGTGCAGTTTAGTGTCTGCCTCCCGTTCGGGTTTTCATTAAGCCTTTTTTGTTTGCAGGATTAGATACCTTATTAACCCCTCCTTTAGTTTTCCTCAGGTCCTCCAGCACTGTGCCCTCGTCGCCAACATGGAGCACGAGGAAATCGCCCTGGCGCTGCAGATAGCGGGCGAGTCTTCCTCACGGGAGGAGAGCCTGAACCGAGAGCTGCGTCACGCGAGGGAGAGGATCGCTGCCCTCGAAGAACGGGTGACTAACGAGGAGGGGTGAACGTCAACTGCCGGGAGTCCATCCGAGCTTTGATGGAGTCCAACAAGGTAATTGAGGCCAAGTTGGATGATGCTAGGGTGCTCACCGCCACTCTGAAGAAGACGCGGGACACCCTAAAAAGGGAAAACGAGGCGATGAAGAAAAGAATGAGGCGCGCCGACCTCCGGGCTGCGAAGGCAGTGGAGAGCTACAAGACGTCGGATCAATTCTATGCCGACCTCGCTGACGCCTCGGCCCTCGTCTGGCATGAGGCCCTCGACGCCGTCAAGGCATTGATGCCGAAGTTTCCCGACGGTCAGCTCTGGCTCGAGTATCCCCTCGAGGGTGAGATGCAGGGGGATGCCGCCGGAAACATCGCCGGAAGGAAGGCCCCTGGTGGAGGCGTTGGGGAGAAGGCGGTCACCCCGGCTCCCAGTGCCGAAGCTCCTGTTGTGGGCGCCAACCCTCAAGCCCCCACCCCGGCACCCGACGCTGCCGCGGAGCACGTCGAGGTCCTTCCCGGCCCGAGGCCTGAATCTCCATGCCTTCTTTTTTATTATATTTTTTGTTTTCATCTTGGAATTTTGTAAGCCTCCGGGCGATTTTTTAAGGCCGAGGAGCCCACAATACCATTGTAAAAACTCCTGAGTTGTGAATGAAGCTCTTTTGCAGAAATTTGTGTGGCAATATTTTCATTTCGCGGTAATGTCTTCATTTTGCTCGCCTGATGAGCGCTAGGTCGGAGACCGGTCCTTAGTTGGCGATCGCGTGTCGAGTTAAATCCAATTATTTGTTAAGTGTACAAATGCCGGTATTAGGTCGGCGTCCTTAGGGCCCCGAAGTCGAGGTGGCGATCGCTCGTTGAAGGTATGTCGGTAAACGCCTATGAGTAGAAAGGTATAGACTTTCCTATTCCCTCGAGTTGGGCCGGCGACCACCATCTTGTTTGGTCGGCGTTTACTGAGGTTGAGGGCTTCTGATCCTTAGTATAGATGGTTAAGGTGTTACCCACTAAGGATAGACCGAGCAGGGATGCTGTTCGGTGACCTCTTGGGAGGGTTTTGATCCTTAGCACAGATGGGTAAGAAGTTACCCACTAAGGATGGACCGAGCAGGGAAGCTGCTCGGTGGCCTCTTGAAGAGAGCTTTGATCCTTGGCGTCGGTGGGTAATAAACTACCAGCCATGGATGGACCGAGCAGGGAAGCTGCTCGGTGGCCTCTTGATGAGGGCTTCGATTCTTAACGTCGGTGGGTAGTAAACTACCAGCCATGGATGGACCGAGCAGGAAAGTTGCTCAGTGGCCTCTTGATGAGGGCTTCGATCCTTAGCGCAGATGGGTAAGAAGTTACCCACTAAGGATGGACCAAGCAGGGAAGCTGTTCGGTGGCCTCTTGATGAGGACTTCGATCCTTAGCGTAGATGGGCAAGAAGTTACCCGCTAAGGATGAATCGAGCTAGGAAGTTGCTCGGTGGTTTCATGACGAGGGCTTCTATCCTTGGCGTCGGTGGGTAGTAAACTACTAGCCATGGATGTACCGAGCAGGGAAGCTGCTCGGTGGCCTCTTAATGAGGGCTTCGATCCTTAGCGTAGATGGGTAAGAAGTCATCCACTAAGGATGGACCGAGCAGGGAAGCTGTTCGGTGGCCTCTTGATGAGGGCTTCGATCCTTAGCGTAGATGGGTAAGAAGTTACCCGCTAAGGATGGACCGAGCAGGGAAGCTGCTCGGTGACCTCTTGAAGAGGGCTTCTATCCTTGGCGTCGGTGGGTAGTAATCTACCAGCCATGGATGTACCGAGCAGGGAAGCTGCTCGGTGGCCTCATGATGAGGGATTCGATCCTTAGCGTAGATGGGTAAGAAGTTACCCACTAAGGATGGACCGAGCAGGGAACCTGTTCGGTGGCATCTTGATGAGGGCTTCGATCCTTAGTGTAAGTACACGGTAGCGCCCCGACCGTCTAACAGACGCCAAATGCGGAACAAAAACTTTTACAACTGGCGCTATCGTATACTATAAGCCGGATCTGCCATTAAAGCTAAACTAACAAACTACAAAGTGGGTAGAAATGTTATACCGAACGATCCGAGTCCTTCGGTCTTCAACCATCATCCCACACTTTGTTGCGGCTGCTCCAATCTCCTGAATCTCCAGTCTTCTCGTCCAGGTGGCACCACGTCGACGGATCTTTAAACGGACTCCCGCCTCTGAACCGAGGCAACTCGATCATCAAGTTTGCTAAAAGAGATGACCAAGATTGATGTAGAGAATGAGTAGAACACTTTGTCTCACTTCGTCCAAAGCCATGGACGAACGGTTAATGAAGTTTCCTTTTGGAATCGGGTGAAATGAGAATTGAATATACTAATTTCCATAAATCCAAAACCTTAATCTTTTTCCAAGCAACCATCATCTTGCAATGAGGGGCCAGCCACTACTTATGAGAGGGGATGTGAGTGTAGGAGGTAAAAAGGTGACCATTATGATAAATGAATGAGTGAGTCACAATAACACTTCATCACAAACATTAATGGTAAACAATGAATCATAAACCTTAGTCATCCTTTCATTAAGTGCACAATCAATGCACTAATGAGTCACTAGCCACCTCAACATCCTAGTCACCATTTAGAAGCTTCCACACACTCATGACTCACCTCAAGAAAAGATAAATCCGTCTTTAACCGAATGTTAAAGACGGCCGATAGAAAACTGGAAACTGGCAACTTCCAAAAGCGACCCCGAAACGAATTTCAGGATAACCCCGTAACAGTATAAACATACCAGCATTTGTATTACGACCGAATACAAATATAACTGAGACAAAGATATTATATCTACACAGTATAATACTCGGATCCGGCTTAAACCAAAGCCTACCAGTATTATCTGCCCGAAATATGACACGTGCGTAAACGCACGTGCATTTTCCGAACCCTGCCATAAAACCATACGGCCTCTACAACGTTTCGCCCGAACTTGGGAAACTGTCTGTGGGGGACTCTAATGACTCATCAACACACTGGCACTGGGTATAACCTCTAGCACGTCAGAGGTACAAGCTGTACGTAACGGTTGCCTATGTATTGATTGGAAGGGAAGCTGACGAGCGAACTCATCCAGAAACCCTACTGAGCCTGACAGTGACAATATCCATACAGTCCGGTCCGTTCGTCTAAGAGTATCGCATATCGAGTCTAGGGGGGTGGATAAAGTCAGACCCCTAATAACGCGATAATTCGTGTTGGTATGAAGCCCATCACCACTTGAGAAACTACTGATCCAAATCAGTAATTCTCCACTACCTCGGCCGAGGATTTCTAGTGATGGCCACCCGTGCACTGTGCGACATCAACCCCCAATACCGGAAGAGACGAATCCCCGACGATCCGCTCACTGTCTCCATGTGGCTCGGGACTGTACCCAACTAAAACCTGTTTGCACGTCTCTTTTGAGCGTGGTAGGGTAGTAATCAAAGCACAATGGGAACTCACACGAGACAAATGGCGATCTCAGGTCGACAGACTAACCTGTACACATGTCATCTGGGAACTGCTATCCGACGATATGTATAATACCAACTAGCAAGTTCCCGGCGAGTCCTGTCCCGTGTACTCATAACCCAATGAGCACCTGTATACATCTTAGGTGAACCAACTAACACCAATGGCTTGTGAGACCGGCCACCGCCCCTCGTCGGGGTCTCGACTGTATACACTAGTCTACTCTGGAGTATCGATGCCCTGTCTCGAAACTCCTACGACTAGGGACACTTTAAGGATGTGCTTATAGACCCCGGCTCCCACGTATATGATCGCCATCATACTGCTGGCAGTCAAGCAAGAATCCTATGGGCTCTATCAACATGCAATAATGAACTAAAGCATGTATACGATGATAAAGACAAACCAGATAGCATACTATCATCTCGAGTAAGATAGTCATATCGGTATAGGTCCTCCCTCAATCATTGCAATCACGTGCCTGCGATCCAATAATTGACTTTGAGGGCACCATATCCAACAATCTCCCACTTGCACTTAAGGCTACTTATTGCGATGTCGCATACTCACAGCCCATGTGATACCGAACATCCAACTCCTCTACTAATCAGTTTCACAAAGCTCGTTTGTAAAACTATTGTGTTCGAGAAATAGCATCAGTGAGTGGATCCGCCCTGATGTTTCTTTCTATGTCTCTCTTAATCTCAAGTTCGCGGAGAAAGCCATCTCCCGAATCGAGTAATACCTGTCTTAGAATATGTCTGGATATCTGATGAGACCTAGTTCATAAATGAACTCCAAATCCAAACTTCTTAGACTGTATCGATAGCTGAACCTAATCAGTATCCAGCACCAAGCCTCCCACAGTATCCTCTTGGACCACCTGTCCATAATACTGTCCCTCGTTGGAGGGAAAACTATAACTCTGACAATCACTCTGTCATAAATGTCACCCTTGAAGCCTGGAATGATAACCGTCTCCCGAAGGAGGCTGCCGTCATCAAATCCGTAGAACATGCACTTATGTTCTAAAACCGCTTTCTTATGTTTCTTCAGGATTGGATTAATATAAACTTATCGCATCTAGTGTAAAAACAACATCTGGTGTGGTACTTGACATCTCATGATTGACTCAATTGCCTAAGCAAGTGATCTGCCAATCATGCACATCCTTTTCCTCTTTAGTCTGTAAGTCACCTTTAGAGAGGGTGACTCCATCACCTGCAGGTACACCACCATGCCAGGAGTCATCTATTCTAAAATACCATTAGAATACTGTCAAAGTACCCAGATTGGGAAACTACCCAATTCTATATCTAAAACCATAGATCTAGTAACCAGAATGTCTGATATTATATCCATATCCTTTGTGGAGAAACAACTGTGTGACGACCAAAGTACAACCGATCGTAGTATAGGAATTTTACTTCCTACTCTGTGTATGTTGTTCCCCTCCGAATGGCGGCCGAGACATGGAATGCCTTGCCTGAGATTCAGGGCAGATGCTATATGGTTTTATCCATCCACCTCTCCGAAGATGCCAAGTTGATTTATGGCACCGTGTATCGGAGGTTTAGACGGATGCGGCCGATGTAGCAGACTTCGTCAGATTCCCCCTCGTTTGAGGGGTTTTTGATTGTGGGGACGCTCTTCCCTGCAGGCGCAAGCCCCTGCGGTTAATTACGCTACCGCATTGCGGTAACAACTTTCTCCTTCTCCAGATGGTCACTTCGTGTCGTGGGTGTTTGTTTTGTTTGTGGTTGCCCGTGGATTGTATACGGAGACCAACTTATGTTGTCGCCCGTAGGACGTGGATTAGTCCAAATCCGTATTTTCTTAGATTTGGTTTTGGGGTTTTGGTTTGAGGATACGTTAGCCATATTTGAGGCCAAGATCAACTCAAACGTTTGTTAAGGATACGTTAGTCTAGTTTGAGACTAAGATCAACTTAACGGGATCGTTTAGATCCGACAAAAGAACGTTTGGGTTCTATTGTTCCAGTTTAGGGACATGGTGGTCCATTGAATATATGGCCGTCGGGACCCGTCACCTCTCTGACGACATTGAAGAATTACAACGACAAATATCAGAGGAGTTCAGAGATATACCCTTGAACCAAAGTTGGTTGGGAGACCTGTAGTCCAATTTGGGACTAAAGTCTGTTTGAGGGTTTAAAGATACGTTAGCCCTATTTGAGGCTAAGATCAACTTAAACATTTGTTAAGGATGCGTTAGTCCAGTTTGAGACTAAGATCAACTTAACGGGATCGTTTAGATCCGACAAAAGAGCGTTTGGGCTCTATTGTTCCAGTTTAGGGACATGGTGGTCCATGTTCCAGTTTAGGGACATAGTGGTCCATGTTCCAGTTTAGGGACGTGGTGGTCCATTGGTAGTTTAAGGACGCATAAGTCCGTGGGTTTAAGGACCCCACAGTCCGTATTTTAGTTTAAGGATGCATAAGTCCGTGGGTTTAAGGACCCCACAGTCCGTCTTGATGTGTGGTCGTCGGGACCCGTCACCTCTCTGAAGACGTTGAAGGATTACAACGAAAAATATCAGAGGAGTTCAGAGATGTACCCTTGAACCAATGAGTTGGATGAAAGAACAGATGTGCTCAGTTCAAGATGATTTGAGGACTTATGGCCAGTTTGGGCTAAGTCCAATTATGTTTGAAATATTGGCCCTCTGTTGGTCCATTGAAGGAGAGGCTTTGCCTCTAGAAACTTAGCCAATTGGGCTAAAACTAGTGTTGAACACTGGAATTAAGAATAGCAAGTTAGTGTTAAACACTAAAAGATAACCAGTGTTAAACACTAGCAACGGGGCTTTCAAATTAGTGTTAAACACTAAAGCAAATCAGTGTTAAACACTGGTAGCATAGATTTCAAATTAGTGTTAAACACTAAAGCAAATCAGTGTTAAACACCGGGAACAGAGTTTCCACATTAGTGTTAATCACTAAGAAAATCAGTGTTAGACACTGCAAATAGAGTTTTCCAATTAGTGTTAAACACTAAGGAGGGAGGGGTCACGTGCGGACACGTGAGAGCGTCCTGATTTCCCTTATTTTGTTCTGCAGGTAAGTGTTTAACACTTTAGTTCTGACGAACATCACGTACGAGCACGTGATGAAAGCCCATGCTTTGTGCGTTATAATGCTCACTAGGGGTCACGTGGTGACACGTGAGGGCGCCCCAGAGCTCTTTTCTATTCCTTGTGCTTCAGAGGTCACGTGGGGCACGTGAGATGCCTGAGATTGGACCGAAACTCCTTTCTTCGTTCTGCCATTAAGTGTTAAACACTTTCATTTTTATTTTAGAGCATCACGTGTTGGCACGTGATGGGGATCTGTGCGCCAATTGTTAAAGCATTTGCTGAGGGGTCACGTGATAACACGTGAGAGCGCCCAAAACTTTCATTTCCTTTGCTTTTTCTTTCTGCTTTTTGGGAGTCACATGGGAGCACGTGAGGCATTGCCTCAAAGTTAATTCCTTCTTATTTCCAGGGATCTCTTCAGGGGTCACGTGGGACACGTGACCTTGGTCTTTTGCATGCATGGAGATCTTTTAAGTCACTTCAATTTATTTTGAGAATTTAATTCTCTGTAAGATTAAGAACTAAATTCTTATTTAGGGTAAAACCCTAATTTCTTTTTAAAGGAATTAAATTCCCGGATATGTAAAAGAATTAAATTCTTATATAGGGTTAAACCCTAGTTCCATTTTAGGAGGAATTAAATTCCTGTTGCGAAAGAATTAAATTCTTAAGTAGGGTCAAACCCCAATTATGATTCTGTAGGAAATAAATTCCAATTAGTTTGGGAGAATTAAATTCTCAAAACTCAATTCCCCTTCTAAGTTTAGGATCTGCATGGCAGGATCTCGACCCGATGAGAATTAAATTCTCAACTTATGGGGAGATGTGCTCTGTACAGATCGTCAACCAGAAGAAGAACTAAGTTCTTTTTTTTTTATAGATAAGAGTTAAACTCTTGGATTTTGAGAATTAAATTCTCTTTTGAAGCATCTCTTTTCTTACCTAGGGTTTTTCTTTCGCAGAGAATTAAATTCTCCTCTCTTTTCTTTTCTTTTTTTCCTCTTGAGAATTAAATTCTCCTCCCTCTGTTTCTTCTCCCCAAAAAGTAGTCACCCCTTCTCTTCTTTTCTTGGCTCCTATTTATAGGAGAAGGAAGAGAATAAATTTATTTATCAAATCTCTCATTAAGAGATTTGATTTGTATGTTGAGAGATTTGATTTGCATTCATCATTAATCTGGGCCTTTAGATTGTTAAGTGAATTTTATTCACCATTGGATTTTAAATCCAAAGATATCCATTTGTTATCTCGGTTAGATTTAGGGGGGAAATCTTTCCAAGTCCAAGATCTTTCCATAAATTGGTGATATTTAATCACCCTTGGATCTTTAATCTAACGGTCCCCATAATCCTTTTCCATTTGGAAAGATTTAGAGACATTTAGAATTTAATTCTATTAACTGTAGGGCTTTCGGAACCAGTCACGTGCTGACACGTGACCCTTGGTCACGTGTGAGCACGTGACCCCCAATTGAGTTCTTTAACGACCACTTGTTTATGTTGTTGTTTTAACCATCACGTGTCAACACGTGACCATTGGTCACGTGTAAGCACATGATACCTCGTTGAGGTATTTTCTGACTTTTAGAATTAAATTCTATTCATTATTTTAGAGGCTTTAAAAGCCCATCACGTGTCTGCACGTGACCCATGGTCACGTGTGAGCACGTGATGCCCGATTGGGGTCTTTTCTGAGTTTTTATTATATCTTTTAGCTCCTCCAGCGGGTTCTTAAAGGTCCATCACGTGTGGACATGTGATGCCTCATAACTTTTGATCCCGGGTGAATTATGAGGCCCATAATATATCAAATCGAAGGGTTTTTCGAGATGCTTCCAATACTATCAGAATTTAATAGTTCCTCCTTCGGCAACTTATCAAAATACAGGCCGGAAGATATTGGTTCGCATTTCCTTAAGTGTATCGTTTCCATTTGATACCTTGGACTCTTCTGCGCAGAAATTTTCGGCGGGAACAAATGCCCCCCACTACTTTGCCCACGTAAGTATATACGTGGGTGAAGTAGTGCAAAGTAATGCATAGCGTATGACCAGTTTCGGGTTGGTATATCACTTTCAGAATCTTGATCTAAGAAGATAACGAGCGGACACAAGCGTCGTCATTTATCATTGACTCAAATCTCGACTCTTAAGAGATATAGTTCCAAACCCTCATCCCCATGAGCCGCACCCTTCCATTTTTATGTCTTACTCTGGCGTGAAGTAGTTTATATGCTCATGAGTAGCTTCTCCATTTCAGTGGCATGTATCTTTGGCAAGTGTGGCTCATAAATGGTCCATCTTGACCTCTTTGCAGGGCGGTGATGGCTTAGGAGACAGGGTTAGGATCTGCCACCTAAGAATTTTCAACTTTATGAGCCGTGAGGGTCTCATAAAGACTTTTCTCCCTACGAGTCGAGAGGATCCCGCAGGTGTATTTTCTCCTTAGGGGTCGTGAGGACTCCTAAGTGTGTTTTCTCTTGAAAGTCGTAAGGATCTCACAAGAGAATTTTCCCGCTTATAAGTCGAGAGGACTCGTAAGTGGTTGTTTCCCTCCTTGTCGAGATTCGAATTTGGAGAGTATGACCCGTGGATAGTATGCAAGAGACCATTTTGGGCCGACTTGCAGGGTCCCAGTGCTTAGGAAACAGGTTTTTTTTAATCCCTACTGCCTAAGGCTTTATCTCACGAGTCGAGACGAATCGAGAAGTTCTCGCAAAGACATCAATTTCCTCACGAGCCGAAACGAATCGAGCAGATCTCGCAAGAATATCCTAACGTCATAGTTAACCTCTGCTCTTTACGACAGAAGTCCGTTAGGGTCTGTGGTACTTAGGGTTTTGGCCGTCGTACCGTCGCATGAGCTGATATATTCCTCGATAGGCAATCGTGCTGTTCGAGTAGCCCTGCGACTGCGGTGTCTCTGATCCCTTCGGGGGCTGGACAAGACGTCTTCAAGCAATCCTCCTTGGCAGTTTGACCGTCGGAAGAGCAAGCGTTAGGAATTTTCCATGCCGCTTTTTACTTGAGGTTAGGCTCATTTTGGAGAGCCCCGATGAGTCATAACCACTCCGCGCTGGTGTGGGATGATCTCCGATAGTCTTTCAGGCTTTATATGACTTGCCGTTAAGACCCTGAAGCTATGAATTTGGCCTTTGCTTCGTTTGCTGGCATTCCGTCCTCTGTATCGAGACGAATGTCGTGGTTGTCTCTAGGTTGCTGATGAACCGTCGAGGTTTGGAACTAGGGATTTTGCCGTGGCTCCTTTTGGTGATGTTGCGTCTGCTGTATCGAGACGAACGTCGAGGTGGTGGCCACTACATGTGGGATGATCTCCGGTGGTCTTTCAAGCTTTATATGACTTTCCATTAAGACCCTGAAGCTAGGAATTTGGCCTTCGCTTCGTTTGCTGGCATCGCGTCCTCTGTATCGAGACGAATGTCATGGTTGTCTCTAGGTTGCTGGTGAACCGTCGAGGTTTGGAACTAGGGATTTTGCCGTGGCTCCTTTTGGTGATGTTGCGTCTGCTGTATCGAGACGAACGTCGAGGTGGTGACCACTCCACACTGGTTCGAGATGATCTCCGATTGACTTTCAGGCTTTATATGACTTGCCGTTAAGACCCTGAAGCTAGGAATTTGGCCTTTTGCTTCATTTGCTTTGGCGCGTCCGAATCCTGCTAGAAGAAGAACGCTGGGGTGACATTTCATCTGCTGTATCGAGACGATCGTCGAGGTAGTGACCACTCCGCGCTGGTGCGAGATGATCTCCGATTGTCTTTCAGGCTTTATATGACTTGCCGTCAAGACCCTGAAGCTAGGAATTTGGCCTTTTGCTTCATTTGCTTTGGCGCGTCCGAATCCTGTTGGGGGAAGAACGCTGGGGTGAATTTCATCTACTGTATCGAGACGATCGTCGAGGTGGTGACCACTCCGCGCTGGTGCGAGATGATTTCCGATTGTCTTTCAGGCTTTATATGACTTGCCGTCAAGACCCTGAAGCTAGGAATTTGGCCTTTGCTTCATCTGCTTTGGTGTGTCCGGATACTGTTGGAAGAAGGACGCTGTAGTGACATCTCGTCTGCTGTATCGAGACGAACGTCGAGGTGGTGATCACTCTATGCTGGTGTGAGATGATCTCCGATTGTCTTTCAGGCTTTATATGACTTGCCGTCAAGACCCTGAAGCTAGGAATTTGGCCTTCGCTTCGTTTGCTTTGGCGCATCTGAATCCTGCTGGGGGAAGAACGCTGGGGTGATATTTCATCTGCTGTATCGAGACGATCGTCGAGGTGGTGACCACTCTGCGCTGGTGTGAGATGATCTCCGATTGTCTTTCAGGCTTTAAATGAGTTGCCGTCAAGACCCTGAAGCTAGGAATTTGGCCTTTTGCTTCATTTGCTTTGGCGCGTCCGAATCCTGCTGGACCGCGAAGGAACGCTGCTGTTGATATTGCATCTGCTGTAACGAGACGAATGCTGAGGTGGAGCTAGGATTTTGCCGTCACTCCGCTTTGCTGACCATGGGGTCTTTCGTCGATGTTGCATCTGCATCCTGCTGGACTGCGGAGGAACACCGTCGTTGACATCTCGTCTGCTGTAACGAGACGAATGCTGAGGTGGAGCTGGGATTTTGCCGTCACTCCGCTTTGTTTCGACCATGAGGTCTTTTGTTGACGTTACATCTGCGTCCTGCTGGACTGCGAAGGAACGCTGCTGTTGTCATCTCGTCTGCTTTAACGAGACGAATGCTGAGGTGGAGCTGGGATTTCGCCGTCACTCCGTTTGATGGTGTAACATCTGTGTCCTGCTGGAATGAGGAGGCACACCGTTGTTGGTCTCCAGGATGCAGATGTGGCCATTGAGATTTGGAACTAGGGCCTTTGCCATGGCTCCGTTTCGTTGCGACTCTGAGGTCGGTTGTTGACGTCATGTCTGCATCAGGTTGGAGGGACAAAGCATGCCGGTGTTGATCTCTAAGTCTTCGATGTTGACGTCGAGACCCTGAAACTAGGGATCTTCCTTTGCTTCATTTGCTGACATTGTGTCTGCAATATTGCGACAAATGTCGAGGTTGTCTCTAGGTTGTCTATGAACCGTTGAGATTTGGCTTCGCTTTCTGATGAAGCCTGTTGGGAAGGTATGGTTCCCTCTTTGTTTGTGCCCCTGGATTGTATACAGGGATTGATGTGATCTCACCTGTAGGGAAAAAAGTTTCATTCTTTCATTTTTTTTATTCTTTCCGCGATGCTCTATCATTTCAGCTTTTTATATAGCGAAAATCGTGATTGCCCAATCATTTCGGCTATTTTTCTTTTTACTCGCTGCTTTTTATTGCGAGTTGCCCAATCATTTCGGCTATTTTGCATGCATACATTTTTACTTGCTGATTTTGTTTGCATGTTGCCCCATCATTTCGGCTATTTCGTATGCATTTTTTTTTTGGCTCGTTGATTTTTTTTTTTTGCGAGTAGGGGATTTGGGATCTGATACCAATCTTGGCATCAGCATCGCTGCGACTGGAATATTAGCAGGAGCGAATCATCATTTGTCGTGAAAGGACTTGGAATTTGATACCGGTTTAGGCATCAGCATCGCTGCAACTAGGATATTGCCAGGAGCGAATCATCATTTGCCTTGAAAGGGCTTGGAATTTGATACCGGTTTAGGCATCAGCATCGCTGCAACTGGGATATTGCCAGGAGCGAATCATCATTTGCCTCTGTCGATGTTGAACAAAGGTGGCTTAGTAAACAGGGTTAAGGGTCCTGTCGGCTAAGGCTTTTGACTTCATGAGCCGTAAGGGTCTCACAAAGGTATTTCTCCCTACAAGTCGTGAGGATCTTGTAGGTGTGTTTTCTCCTTGGGAATCGTGAGGATTCCTAAGTGCATGTTTTCTTGTAAGTCGTAAGGATCTTACAAAAGGGTTTTCTCCTTATAAGTCGAGAGGACTTACAAGTGTTGTTTGCTGTATAAGCATATCCCTAGTCACGGATGGGACTTTGTTAGGGAAATATTTATTCGTGCCAGTGGTTTGTATACAAGGGTCAATATGAGCCGCTTGTAGGGCAATATCGAAGGTTGTGGGGGGTGCTTAAGAACAGGTTAAGATTTCTGTAACTTAAGACTTTCAAATCTTATGATCCGTGAGGGTCCCATAAGAGAGTTCTCCTTACGAGTCGTGAGGATCTCGTAAGTGTATTTTCTCCTTAGGAATCGTGAGGATCCCTAAGTGTGTTGCTCCCTTGTGAGTCGTAAGGATCTCACGCGGGTGGTTTCTCCTTACGAGGTCGAGAGGACCCTGTAAGTGTTTTAACGAGGTTGCGCCATTTCGGGTTTTCACAAACACTCGCCGGTAGCCCTGCTGTTTTTACTCACGGAGCCCTTTCGGGTTTTCATCCGTGCCCATTTTTCTTATGGACATACCGTTTTCTGTTTTTTTTTAAATTCTTTTTATTCTTTTTTTTAACGAGGCTGCGCCCTTTCGGGTTTTCACAAACACTCGCCGGTAGCCCTGCTGTTTTTACTCACGGAGCCCTTTCGGGTTTTCATCCGTGCCCATTTTGCTTATGGACATACCGTTTTTTTTTGCCACGCCATCCTGAGAATGCCGCGGGTTGATAGTAGTTTTACGACGTTTCAGTCATTTGCAAGTTTTAGGACATTGCGATCCGTCGTTAGTTTAGGGACGTTTCGGTCCGACGCCAGTTTTAGGACATAGTGGTCCACCGTCGCCGTATTTGAGGCGAATCTCTAGTTTACTGACTTTTCGGTCTATGGGGCTTTCTCTATGAAAGAGCACGATGCCCCCGGCATGTCCATCTTTTTCGGAGCATGTGGTTGTGCCGGGCTCACCTTCCAGTCGTCAGACAACGTGAATTTGCCATGTTGGTATTCATCCTCAATCCATCCTTTGAAGACATAGCAATTTTCGAGTGGGTGACCCATTACTCTGTGGTAGGGACAATAGTTAGGATTGTCAACGTCACCTGGCTGCAACGGACGTTTTGGATCCGGCAGAGTGATGAGCCCGCTGCGCATCGCCAGCTCGAACAGTCTCTTTGTTTATCTCTGGGAAACGAGTAAGGACGTTTCAACTTCTCATTGAGGTATCGCGGCTTGTTGTTTTGACGACCAAACGGTTTCGGGTCAGTCGGCTGTTGTTGAGCGTTGGCGACGAAGGTCGCTTTTCCATTCCCCTTATCCCTTTTGTTCGATCCCTTGTTCGCGGGTCCGAGATTCTTTCCGGGTAGCGTGCAATTGCACGCCTGAATGTTCTCGCAGCTCCTCAATTCTTTCGTTTCAGAGATGGATTCCTTGAAGAGTGGACTGAGGGCTACTTTTTCGTCGGAGTCGCTCCCGAAGGTGAGAGCTTGCGATCTTCTGCCGTCAACCATGTAACCGTTGCCGGCAGTTTTCATATGCTCATTTATCGTGTTCTGTTTCCGACGAGCTTCGCGCTTCAATCGTTGAATGTGCTGTCGGTGAGCAACGTATCCCTGCCACCAATTTTTAAAGGCATTGCATTCTTCAGTAGGGTGTGCAATCTTCTGATGATATAAGCAGAAGTTAAGATGCATGTCCGCTTCATCAAGATATATATCGGTGAGAGAATTTCCTCTGAAAGAGGGGTGCTTCATTCCCATCGATATGGCTTTGGCGAATCTTTTCCTCATCTTGAACCTGCTTTTATTTGTGGCGGATGTACTTTGATCCGGTGGGAGTGTTTCGACCCTTTCATCTAGTCGCCGGCGTTTGGCTTTCTCGAATATGGCCATCTCGCGCTCTCGATCAGCTTTGCTTTTAAGACGAGCTTCGTTCAGGAATGCATCAATCATTTCGTCTGATGGTCCTACAAGTTCTGGCTCAGGATCTGCCCCCAGCTTCTCTGTGTAAGGAGCTTCTTCGTCATTTATCAACGAGTGAGAGATCACATGGCAGCTTGCCACATAATCTTCAGATTCATCCGACGGGTCTTCTCCATTGTCATCATCTCCGTCCTTAATGACGTGGCTGAGAAATTCTTGGCGTGTGATTGGAGTCCGCGCTTTTTGATTGTATTCTTCCAACGCGTCAATCTGCTTTTGCAAGTCTGTGCACTTGTCACTAGGCTTCACGGGCTTTTTGGTCTTCTTCTTCGACGACTTTGACGGCTGAGTGTGAGCGCTTTGGCTATCATCACCGATCTTTGGAATTGGGCGCGGTTTCAGCATCCCCTCGCTGATTTGAGGTTCAAGCGGGTTCTTCCATCTGACCGCCGGGCGCGTATGAAGATCACTCAGCATCCTTTTGGTTTTGGATGAAAGCACGACCTCCCATGGGGCTTCTTCAACAAAAGAACAAGCTGCCCCCGGTGTGTCTGTCTTCTTAGGAGTGTGCGGTTGTGGTGGGTTTACTTTCAACCTCTCAGACCGCGCAAACTTGCCTTGTAGGTACTGATTCTCGATCCATCCCTTAAAAACGAAGCAATCCTCGATCGGGTGGCTTACCGTTTGGTGGTAAGGGCAATAATTGGGATTGTTGACATCGCCTGGCTGCAACGGACGTTTTGGATCCGGCAGATTGATGAGTCTGTTGCGCACCGCCAGCTCGAACAGTTTCCTCGTTTTTTCCTGGGGAAACGAGTAAGGACGGCCTAGTCTCTCCTCGAGGGATGGGCGTGGACGCACATTGTTTTGACGAACAACCGGCTTTAAGTTGCTCGGTCGTTGCTGAGTATTGGCAAGGAAGGTTGCTTTCCCTTTGCCCTTTTCATTCCAAGGCTCTGCCTTTGAAGAGGAAGGCCTATGGCCCATCTGGTCCATTTGGGCCAGCTTGTCAATCAAGGCCTGGAAGGTGGTCGGCTTGAAGAACATCATGAACTGGGAGATGGCCGCTTGAGGGTCAAGAGTGCCCACGAACATGCCTACCGCAGGTGCTTCTTCGATGCATTGTTCGCATTTCGACCATAGGTTCCGCCATCGTGTTGCATATTGGACCCACATTTCGCCTGGCCTTATCCTGGCATTGATCAGTGCTGTTATTGGGGTGCGTTCACTAGCACTCGCGAATCTTTGTGTAAACAGTAGCTCCATCTCCACAAATGTTTTGACAGAGTCGTTAGGTAGCTCCGAATACCATTCAAAGGCTGTTTCTGCTAAGCTGCCGACGAATTGGCGAAGCAACAATTTGTCATCGCCTCCAGTATTGCCGCATAAGGCCCTGAATTGAGCGACATGCTGATGCGGATTCCCTGTCCCCTTATATACGTGGAACTTAGGGATCGTATATCCCGGCGGGTAACTAATTTGGTCATACCAGCCCGGGTAGGGTCGTCCGGTTCTAGCAATTTGCCCAGCCGCTTCATTTTACTGGTGAGCTCGTATATGCTGAGCTATATGGTCATCCAGTGCGGCCTTGTAAATGGTTTCTTCCTTGGCTGCTGAAAGAGCCGGAGGAGGATTCGATGTCTCTCCTTTGTCATCTTCAAGGGCAATCGGAGGATCTTCAGCAGGAGGATCTTGCTGGATCATCATCCCTACCATATCTTGGAAGAGAAGCGCTATTTGTTTTATGTTAGCCGCTTGCTCTGCGGCTTCTTTGTCCTTCTTTTCGAGGACTCTGCGTAGGTAGTCAGCATCAGTTTCTTGTTCATGACGTGCTCTGATGATGCCTCCAAGCTTTCTTTTGGCCCGGTAAGTGCGGCCACTACAGTCATCATCTCCTGAAGCTTCTGTTGCTGCTCCTGGGCTTTCGTTACGGATCGGGTGAGCGGTCGGTGACCCGTCGAAGCACGGCTTTCCTTCTTTCCAGAAGCCATATAAACAGTGTGCACCACCATGCCCCCAGACTTGGGGTGTTTGTGCTCAGCGCGTTTACGGTTCGCCATGTTCACAGGGGCTTTTTGCGGCCTCCTTTTCTTTTGAGTGGTCAAAGTTAAAGGGGCCGTTGTAGTGGGCACCCAAGTGGTTGTTGCTTTTTGTGGCTTGACAGAGTGATCCTTCTCCTGCCGCACCTTCATCTTTTTCTGTCGGTGGAGATAGTTTTTATCAATCACTGACTCTTGGACCTATCGCCAGACTTTGTAAATTTTAGAGCACAGCCGTTAAGGGGGTTGCTCTAGCTTCTTCTCTGGAGTGTTCTCCACAGGTGAAGGAGTTCGTTTCAACATCGCAGTAGGAGAATTTCTGCGCACCTTATTCAGCAATTCAAAGCTGTTCCCGGTTGGAACAGCAGCATCGATCCCCATCATCGGAGCTGGTGGCGTAAATCCAGAGGGGGAGTTGCCCCCAGCCTCTCTTACTCGACGCCAGTGGCGACGTCGGGTGTGTCTTGCGGATGGAGTCACCTCCGTTGTTGGATAAGCTTCTTCCTGCCCCCTGCCCTGGGTAGGGGAAGCAGCTTTGAGGACCTCGCCTGGAGCAGCAACCGGAATAGCCAGCCTTGTAAAAACTGACTTCTCGGAAGGAGAAACCCTTCCAATGATTTCTTCTGCTTGAGCCGGGATAGCTATCCGCTTTGGGATGGTAGCTTCGGGTATCGCAGGTTTGCAGACGTTCTGGCACAGTTCGTTGAAAACTGAGGTATTGAAACTGGGCGACCCGTTGAGAGGGGTCGCGGTAGTGGTAAGCCGATTAAAGACCAACTTCTCCGGGGTTTCTTGCAACGTCATTGTGGCATTGAAGCTCAACGGTGGGAGCATGGTCCCGAAGAATAATCCAGTGGTGGCCTGGGTTACCTGCTCCACTGGCATCTTGAAAAGGGAGGCCGCTTGGGGCCCATAAGTCACTCCTCCAGCAAGGACCGAGCGAGGGTTGCAGTTGCAGGCAGTGCAGTTTGAAGCCATTGATCTTCTGTTTTCTGCACGGAGCAAGACACCAAATCTTAGTACCTCGAATCCACAGGCAACCACAGTAAACCGCGATTCGTTCGCGAACACGACACACGAAGTGTGGAGTGGAAAGAGGAAAAGGTCCCACCGGGCGTGCCAGAATCTGTTCCCCTCCGAATGGCGGCCGAGACATGGAATGTCTTGCCTGAGATTCGGGGCAGATGCTATATGGTTTTATCCGTCCACCTCTCCGAAGATTCTAAGTTGATTTATGGCACCGTGTATCGGAGATCTAGACAGATGCGGCCGATGTAGCAGACTTCGTCAGATTCCCCCTCGTTTGAGGGGTTTTTGATTGTGGGGACGCTCTTCCCTGCAGGCGCAAGCCCCTGCAGTTAATTACGCTACCGCATTGCGGTAACAACTTTCTCCTTCTCCAGATGGTCACTTCGTGTCGTGGGTGTTTGTTTTGTTTGTGGTTGCCCGTGGATTGTATACGGAGACTAACTTATGTTGTCGCCCGTAGGACGTGGATTAGTCCAAATCCGTATTTTCTTAGATTTGGTTTTGGGGTTTTGGTTTGAGGATACGTTAGCCATATTTGAGGCCAAGATCAACTCAAACGTTTGTTAAGGATACGTTAGTCTAATTTGAGACTAAGATCAACTTAACGGGATCGTTTAGATCCGACAAAAGAACGTTTGGGTTCTATTGTTCCAGTTTAGGGACATGGTGGTCCATTGAATATATGGCCGTCGGGACTCGTCACCACTCTGACGACATTGAAGAATTACAACGACAGATATCAGAGGAGTTCAGAGATATACCCTTGAACCAAAGTTGGTTGGGAGACCTGTAGTCCAATTTGGGACTAAATTCTGTTTGAGGGTTTAAAAATACGTTAGCCCTATTTGAGGCTAAGATCAACTTAAACATTTGTTAAGGATGCGTTAGTCCAGTTTGAGACTAAGATCAATTTAACGGGATCGTTTAGATCCGACAAAAGAGCGTTTGGGCTCTATTGTTCCAGTTTAGGGACATGGTGGTCCATGTTCCAGTTTAGGGACATAGTGGTCCATGTTCCAGTTTAGGGACGTCGTGGTCCATTGGTAGTTTAAGGACGCATAAGTCCGTGGGTTTAAGGACCCCACAGTCCGTATTTTAGTTTAAGGATGCATAAGTCCGTGGGTTTAAGGACCCCACAGTCCGTCTTGATGTGTGGTCGTCGGGACCCGTCACCTTTCTGAAGACGTTGAAGGATTACAACGAAAAATATCAGAGGAGTTCAGAGATGTACCCTTGAACCAATGAGTTGGATGAAAGAACAGATGTGCTCAGTTCAAGATGATTTGAGGACTTATGGCCAGTTTGGGCTAAGTCCAATTATGTTTGAAATATTGGCCCTCTGTTGGTCCATTGAAGGAGAGGCTTTGCCTCTAGAAACTTAGCCAATTGGGCTAAAGCTAGTGTTAAACACTAAAGACCAACAGTGTTGAACACTGGAATTAAGATTAGCAAGTTAGTGTTAAACACTAAAAGATAACCAGTGATAAACACTAGCAACGGGGCTTTCAAATTAGTGTTAAACACTAAAGCAAATCAGTGTTAAACACTGGTAGCATAGATTTCAAATTAGTGTTAAACACTAAAGCAAATCAGTGTTAAACACCGGGAAAAGAGTTTCCACATTAGTGTTAATCACTAAGAAAATCAGTGTTAGACACTGCAAATAGAGTTTTCCAATTAGTGTTAAACACTAAGGAGGGAGGGGTCACGTGCGGACACGTGAGAGCGCCCTGATTTCCCTTATTTTGTTCTGCAGGTAAGTGTTTAACACTTTAGTTCTGACGGACATCATGTACGAGCACGTGATGAAAGCCCATGCTTTGTGCGTTATAATGCTCACTAGGGGTCACGTGGTGACACGTGAGGGCGCCCCAGAGCTCTTTTCTATTCCTTGTGCTTCAGAGGTCACGTGGGGCATGTGAGATGACTGAGATTGGACCGAAACTCCTTTCTTCGTTCTGCCATTAAGTGTTAAACACTTTCATTTTTATTTTAGAGCATCACGTGTTGGCACGTGATGGGGATCTGTGCGCCAATTGTTAAAGCATTTGCTGAGGGGTCACGTGATAACACGTGAGAGCGCCCAAAGCTTTCATTTCCTTTGCTTTTTCTTTCTGCTTTTTGGGAGTCACATGGGAGCACGTGAGGCATTGCCTCAAAGTTAATTCCTTCTTATTTCCAGGGATCTCTTCAGGGGTCACGTGGGGACACGTGACCTTGGTCTTTTGCATGCATGGAGATCTTTTAAGTCACTTCAATTTATTTTGAGAATTTAATTCTCTGTAAGATTAAGAACTAAATTCTTATTTAGGGTAAAACCCTAAATTCTTTTTAAAGGAATTAAATTCCCGGATATGTAAAAGAATTAAATTCTTATATAGGGTTAAACCCTAGTTCCATTTTAGGAGGAATTAAATTCCTGTTGCGAAAGAATTAAATTCTTAAGTAGGGTCAAACCCCAATTATGATTCTGTAGGAAATAAATTCCAATTAGTTTGGGAGAATTAAATTCTCAAAACTCAATTCCCCTTCTAAGTTTAGGATCTGCATGGCAGGATCTCGACCCGATGAGAATTAAATTCTCAACTTATGGGAAGATGTGCTCTGTACAGATCGTCAACCAGAAGAAGAACTAAGTTCTTTTTTTTTTTATAGATAAGAGTTAAACTCTTGGATTTTGAGAATTAAATTCTCTTTTGAAGCATCTCTTTTCTTACCTAGGGTTTTTTTTTCGCAGAGAATTAAATTCTCCTCTCTTTTTTTTTTTTTTTTTACTCTTGAGAATTAAATTCTCCTCCCTCTGTTTCTTCTCCCCAAAAAGTAGTCCCCCCTTCTCTTCTTTTCTTGGCTCCTATTTATAGGAGAAGGAAGAGAATAAATTTATTTAGCAAATCTCTCATTAAGAGATTTGATTTGTATGTTGAGAGATTTGATTTGCATTCATCATTAATCTGGGCCTTTAGATTGTTAAGTGAATTTTATTCACCATTGGATTTTAAATCCAAAGATATCCATTTGTTATCTCGGTCAGATTTAGGGGGGAAATCTTTCCAAGTCCAAGATCTTTCCATAAATTGGTGATATTTAATCACCCTTGGATCTTTAATCTAACGGTCCCCATAATCCTTTTCCATTTGGAAAGATTTAGAGACTTTTAGAATTTAATTCTATTAACTGTAGGGCTTTCGGAACCAGTCACGTGCTGACACGTGACCCTTGGTCACGTGTGAGCACGTGACCCCCAATTGAGTTCTTTAACGACCGCTTGTTTATGTTGTTGTTTTAACCATCACGTGTCAACACGTGACCATTGGTCACGTGTAAGCACGTGATACCTCGTTGAGGTATTTTCTGACTTTTAGAATTAAATTCTATTCATTATTTTAGAGGCTTTAAAAGCCCATCACGTGTCTGCACGTGACCCATGGTCACGTGTGAGCACGTGATGCCCGATTGGGGTCTTTTCTGAGTTTTTATTATATATTTTAGCTCCTCCAGCGGGTTCTTAAAGGTCCATCACGTGTGGACACGTGATGCCTCATAACTTTTGATCCCGGGTGAATTATGAGGCCCATAATATATCAAATCGAAGGGTTTTTCGAGATGCTTCCAATACTATCAGAATTTAATAGTTCCTCCTTCGGGAACTTATCAAAATACAGGCTGGAAGATATTGGTTCGCATTTCCTTAAGTGTATCGTTTCCATTTGATACCTTGGACTCTTCTGCGCATAAATTTTCGGCGGGAACATATGTCATCCAAATACCATGACATCACACCCTACTACCTTCTTAACAGATCCATCCCCTATTCCGATGAAGTCAAACCTATGACTTTCACATCAAAAATAGATGATCTATCTCCGCTATATCTGCTCTAGTCTATTAATAGACATAAGCTACTTGCCCACTATGTTTCCGCTGCTCCCACTGACCACAACAACCCTCTGGTAGAATAATATATATGTGTACTTCTAAAATTAGTTTAGAACGACGCTATACATATCCTCCTGCCGGGTCTCATAGTCTGGAACAACAGTAGTGTCAAGTCTGGGTAAACAAGAGCCTCCCTGTCACCGTCCTTGATGCTACCGGAGTACCTCTCGGGTATCTGAGGTTACCCACCATGTCTGCGGATTGGCTATTGGAGTGTCAAACCTGATTGAATATATAGGTCCTATTAAATTTTCCGTAATCGTTTTTGGTTCTGGAATCACTTCCAGTTCTACCATACTCCCACTACTGTTTTCTGAAAAAATCCATTTTACTAAAACTGTGGCGAGTCACGAACAATATCACTATTGATTTTCCAGATGGTAGAAAATCAACCCTCGTCAAAGCCAGGGTCAACCCACAAACTGCCATTACAGAAACGTGCCTCGAGTTATCCAGTGTCTGGTTTTAAGCATAAGCCGGACAACTCCCCGTATCTTAACATCGTTAAGATATGAACCATTCTATATACAATATAGAAATAGAGGCACTAATTTAACTGGAACCAGATTCAAACCATGCAACTGTCTCCAGTGCATATCAACTTAATGGAGAGAGGCTAATCAGTATTACTCAACTTAGGAATCTATCCAATTATGAGTAACCTGAAAGAGAAACAAGTTTCTCAAAACCGTTACTATCAACTGAATACCAATCACAAGAATCTACATCTTCTATTTCTTTGAAGAATCCTGATACTTGCGACACATGGTTCTCTACTTTATTCCTATACCCACAACTTCTCAAAACTTAGACATTGTATTTCTACGAAACACTTGTCTAAAAACTAGAGAAGTCATAAGTAAACAGAACATAGTATGAGGACCTACCCTTTTGTTCTGACGGACACTGGACAACATACAATACTCTGTATAAGTCCGCTGAGTTGAATAACTCAAAACCTGTGCATCGCAAGTTGAAAACTGTACCCAGGAGATTTCCTCAAATATCACCAATTACAACGAATTCCGATATAATGAGGATGATCACCTAATTCCCAATAACTTACTCCCATTCATCATCTGTAAAACCATACAGATGTGAGAATCATACCTGGTAAATACATAACCTGGAGTAAGTATCTAATCGGGAAATCAGTTTTCCTTAACAATGCACTGAAACATGAAAATGTTTCGTAGGGGTATCATGGTATTCCTAGTAATGCCTCTTCTATAATCCAATTCATGACTTTAACCGTATATCTCTTTGCCATCTTCCAAATCCCTTTATTTGTCTTTAGTCGTTACCTTCTGTACACCATCGTTAGGCTAAATGGTTTTCTTCCTTCCCAACCATTCGACACCAGCCTATGGTTTGAAAGAAGACTATCCAGTAAGCATAATAGGTGTACCCTCCTAAACCAAGGAGTACTCGTAACTTGAGAGAAGGTGATGATAAAAGACAACTGAATAATACCTTATTCTATTTCTCCAGAACTGGGGAAAAAAGCAAAGGTGAAATAGGAGTGGCGATGAAGTATATGGTTTGGTCGTGAATGATAACAGTCGCAATTTACTTTGCCTTCTTTCTAACCCCTTTATTTTGTCTTTATTCATTACCTTCTGCACACCCTACTTAGGCTAATTGGTTTTCTTCATTCCCTACCTTTCGGCACCTGCCTATGGTTTGGAATAAGATTATCCAATAAGCGTAATAGGTGTACTCTCCTAGTCTAAGGAGCCCTTACAACCTGAGAGAAGGTGATAATAAAAGACAACTGAATAAACCAATTCTATTTCTCCTGAACCTGGATCCATCCTCGAAGAAGCCCCTTCGAGTTCGTATATAACCATACGATGGATCTATCCAATGCAAGTGGATGTCCGTAGTAATACGGGGTGTTCTGAGAAATACAAAGGGTAAAAGAAGGAGCGGTAATGACTTATGCAACTATAGACAATCCAAAAGCCAGTATTTTAAGAAGGTTCGGTCAACTTGGTCACTGAGTCATAGTCTCTAGGGTCGGTCAAAGGTCGCTGCCAAAGAGAGAGAGAGAAAAGAAACACTCTGTGTGCACTCTAACCTAGATCAGAATGGTTATCACTTTATCTAATCAGGAAACCTCCCACTGTAATCTCAAATTCTCCTCCAAACCTGAAAGAAGAATTAGTCGGGATTACCCGAAGAGTAAACCAACTCATCAGTGGGAATCGGAATCCAACTCTCATCGCATGATAGCGTGACGTTATCACACTCCAGAAGGTATGCGCATACTTGGCAAGTTTCTTTATGTTTGAAACTCCCGATGTGATTTTTGCCCCATGCTCTTATGACCTTCGCGTTAGGTCAAAATATCATAAGTCACATGTCAAGTTCTAGCCGTCATTATCCAGGTTAATTTGAACCCACCCGCACATGCCCTTGGCGTTAGGTCAAAATGGCAGAACGACTGTCCCAAACCAACTCATCTATCTATGCAACAAATGAATACCCAGCAGCTACCAAACACTATGCTTTGGCGTTAGGTCAAAATACATAGCTTGAATACTACTGAATACTCAAAAGAAATGACGGAGGGCTACGACTGGTTTTTGGCGAAAAACCTTTAACGTAATGAACTTGATATCACTGAAGGAACCTGATAGCTTTTTATTAAAATATAGTGGCGAAAAACCTTTGCTAAAGAGGTCACTCCCGGTGAAGGGATCTCGGCTCTTTTCTCGTGGAATGAGGTGCAGGATATTCCAACTGAATATCACTATGCAAAGCAACTTGTAATCGACTATAATAAAGTTATTACCCTGACGCAAACTTCTGCCCAAGGGGTCACTCCCGGTGAAGGGATATCGGCCCTTACCTCGTCGAATGAGGTGCATGATATTCTAACTGAATACCACTATGCATAACAAAAGGAAACGTCTTTGTAATAACACTTTTTAAAACTGTTCCAACAACATCAAATATAGGTTTTTTTTTCTTGCATTGATAAGAATCAACGCAGTCCCATCAATTAATCACACCAAAAAAGAACGAAAAATAAAATGTACGTATATGCCATCCGCATTCGCCACTGGGTCCCGTCATCACCCGTTAGGTTACTTAACTAACGACAGAGCGAGGACTGGACTAGCGCGGGTGTAAAATATATACAACATCTAATAGTATATATACCAATATACAATAATCGCTCCAGGCGTAATAAATGCAACATTACAGAAAAGTAATAAGCATCACAGAACAATACAGATAATCTGGGATCCCCCCGTTTCACAGAGCCGCTACTGAAACCCGACGTTCCCCTGGTCGTGTGGATAGCCTGTGCAATGAAACCTAGACCCCTACGGGTGCGGCAAGTTACCCGCCAAAACCTGAAGCGAGGCAGCCCCCTTACAGCATGGTGAATGGACCACCCGGCACTTCACGGAATCCGGTAAATTGAACACCCCTCCTTGGGTCAACCTGTACCCCCTACGAGTGCGGCGAATAGTCTGCCAATTCTAGAGTGAGGCCCCTCTGCCTCTCAAAGCCATGAGATACGGACCCGTTGCCCTCCAGAACCCGGCTATCCGTGCACTCCGTTGCGGGGTAATCCTAGTACATAAAAGAAAATATATACAACGGGTACATCGACCTCAGCCCGGTCGTGCCCCAAAAGAATATTATACAAACAAGCAGTGACGGCAGTCCACATGTTGGACGCTCGCCCCGCAATATCAAATGTACAAATAAATCCAAACAACATTACCATTGCACACTGCTATCCACCACGACAAATCCGCAACATCACAGCACAACACAGAACATCAACGCGAATGTCACGTTCGTAAACCCGTCTAAAAGGACTATAGCAATTAGACGCGGTTTATCGCTCGAATGACATTCCCGGTCGGAGATATAATATAAGTACTGCATACTAACAAGTTTAAAATTTCGATCGACAAAACTTCCCGAAGTGGGCCCCACGTACATCTGGTGTACAGTAATAAAATCTGGGCCCAAAAGAAATATACCAAAAACCACAATTTCCCATGGTAAACTCTCTGGAAAAATTTGGATCATTTTTCCCACATACTGGCCGCGGTTCCGCGGTCAAACCCTATCTTTGACCGCGGATCCGCGGCAGTACTGTGGGATCACGTGCCCATATTTCACCAGAATGCTTCAAAAAGCCTGCTTAAATTTCTGTGACATGCAAAATAATTTTTAGACCCTTTTAAAAATCGACAGAAACTTTGAACAGAAAAACTGTAGTTTTTGAAATTCGGTTCGATCGATATTTTAAACGCGTTAGCACAAGTTAGTAAAGCATAATGGTGAGGCTCTGATACTACTGTAAGTACACGGTAGCGCCCCGGCCGTCTAACAGACGCCAAATGCGGAACAAAAACTTTTACAACTGGCGCTATCGTATACTATAACCCGGATCTGCCATTAAAGCTAAACTAACAAACTACAAAGTGGGTAGAAATGTTATACCGAACGATCCGAGTCCTTCGGTCTTCAACCATCATCCCATGCTTTGTTGCGGCTGCTCCGATCTCCTGAATCTCCAGTCTTCTCGTCCAGGTGGCACCACATCGACGGATCTTTAAACGGGCTCCCGCCTCTGAACCGAGACAACTCGATCATCAAGTTTGCTAAAAGAGATGACCAAGATTGATGTAGAGAATGAGTAGAACACTTTTCTCACTTCGTCCAAAGCCATGGACGAACGGTTAATGAAGTTGCCTTTTGGAATCGGGTGAAATGAGAATTGAATATACTAATTTCCATGAATCCAAAACCTTAATCTTTTTCCAAGCAACCATCATCTTGCAATTAGGGGACGGCCACTACTTATGAGGGGGAATGTGAGTGTAGGAGGTAAAAAGGTGACCATTATGATAAATGAATGACTGAGTCACAATAACACTTCATCACAAACATTAATGGTAAACAATGAATCATAAACCTTAGTCATCCTTTCATTAAGTGCACAATCAATGCACTAATGGGTCACTAGCCACCTCAACATCCTAGTCACCATCTAGAAGCTTCCACACACTCATGACTCACCTCAAGAAAATATAAATCCGTCTTTAACCGAATGTTAAAGACGGCCGATAGAAAAATGGAAACTGGCAACTTCCAAAAGCGATCCCGAAACGAATTTCAGGATAACCCCGTAACAGTATAAACATACCCGCATTTGTATTACGACCGAATACAAATGTAACTGAGACAAAGATATTATATCTACACAGTATAATACTCGGATCCGGCTTAAACCAAAGCCTACCAGTATTATCTGCCCGAAATATGACACGTGCGTAAACGCACGTGCATTTTCCGAACCCTGCCATAAAACCATACATCCTCTACAACGTTTCGCCCGAACTTGGGAAACTGTCTGTGGGGGACTCTAATGACTCATCAACACACTGGCACTGGGTATAACCTCTAGCACGTCAGAGGTACAAGCTGTACGTAACGGTTGCTTATGTATTGATTGGAAGGGAAGCTGACGAGCGAACTCATCCAGAAACCCTACTGAGCCTGACAGTGACAATATCCGTACAGTCCGGTCCGTTCGTCTAAGAGTATCGCATATCGAGTCTAGGGGGGTGGATAAAGTCAGACCCCTAATAACGCGATAATTCGTGTTGGTATGAAGCCCATCACCACTTGAGAAACTACTGATCCAAATCAGTAATTCTCCACTACCTCGGCCGAGGATTTCTAGTGATGGCCACCCATGCACTGTGCGACATCAACTCCCAATACCCGGAGAGACGAATCCCCGACGATCCGCTCACTGCCTTCATGTGGCTCGGGACTGTACCCAACTAAAACCTGTTTGCACGTCTCCTTTGAGCGTGGTAGGGCAGTAATCAAAGCACAGTGGGAACTCACATGAGACAAATGACGATCTCAGGTCGACAAACTAACCTGTACACATGTCACCTAGGAACTGCTATCCGACGATATGTATAATACCAACTAGCAAGTTCCCGGCGAGTCCTGTCCGGTGTACTCATAACCCAATGAGCACCTGTATACATCTTAGGTGAACCAACTAACACCAATGGCTTGTGAGACCGGCCACCGCCTCTCGTCGGGGTCTCGACTATATACACTAGTCTACTCTGGAGTATCGATGCCCTGTCTCGAAACTCCTACGACTAGGGACACTTTAAGGATGTGCTTATAGACCCCAACTCCCACGTATATGATCACCATCATACTGCTGGCAGTCAAGCAAGAATCCTATGGGCTCTATCAACATGCAATAGTGAACTAAAGCATGTATACGATGATAAAGACAAACCAGATAGCATACTATCATCTCGAGTAAGACAGTCATATTGGTATAGTTCCTCCCTCAATCATTGCAATCACGTGCTTGCGATCCAATAATTGACTTTGAGGGCACCATATCCAACACTTAGCGTAGATGGGTAAGAAGTTACCCGTTAAGGATGGACCGAGCAGGGAAACTGCTCAGTGGCCTCTTGACGAGGGCATCTATCCTTGGCGTCGGTGGGTAGTAAACTACCAGCCATGGATGTACCGAGCAGGGAAGCTGCTCGGTGGCCTCTTGATGAGGGCTTCGATCCTTAGCATAGATGGGTAAGAAGTTAACCACTAAGGATGGACCGAGTAGGGAAGCTGTTCGGTGGCCTCTTGATGAGGGCTTCGATCCTTAGCGTAGATGGGTAAGAAGTTACCCGCTAAGGAAGGACCGAGCAGGGAAGCTGCTTGGTGGCCTCTTGACGAGGTCTTCGATCCTTGGCGTCGGTGGGTAGTAAACTACCAGCCATGGATGTACCGAGTAGGGAAGCTGATCGGTAGCCTCTTGATGAGGGCTTCGATCATTAGCGTAGATGGGTAAGAAGTTACCTGCTAAGGAAGGACCGAGCAAAGAAGCTGCTCGGTTTTGCGAGGCGTGCCCGACCTTCCTTGGTGTGTGAATATCGGGATGTGTGACCGTTGCGGGCGACACGTGGCAGAAACGAATAGGTGAGGCAAGGCGTTCCAGATCTGCTTCATTTCGACTTCGATTTGCCGAGAAATACGGGATGCTCGCCACGTGATGGTACGGTATTGGAAGAATGGAGCGAATCCCGGGATTCGCACCCACGCACGCGCAAATTTGGGCTCTCGGGGATTCTGTGGAGGCTATAAATAGAGAAGGAGATGGGTTTGTTTCAGCATTGCTTCTTCGAGATGGCCGGGCGTATCTACGCGATCGAAGAGATCATTACCCCCGATGACGTCTACCTGTACGACCAGTCTGTTTCTGAGGAGAGGTACCTGGGCGTGGTCCAGCGTCTCGAGAATCACATCGGCCATCTACTATAGCCGGTCGTCCCTCCTCCAATTGCTGATGTACGCAATTTGGAAGAGGTCCCCAGGGCTGTACAACCCCCTCTCTGAGGAGCTGCTGGACGAGGCGCTCGACAAAGTGTGCACGATCTACGTCATCGGCCTCATATCGAAGGCCAGGCACAACCGATCTGTGGCCCTCATTTAAGAGTGTTTCCAAAAGAGACAGATCGCGAGCCAAGGCTAGGCAGATGGAGGGCCCGGCGTTTCCATGGCATCCCGAGTTCGTGGGTAGTATCAGCGGGAGCGGGCTGAAGAGGCAAGGGCTCGTCTGGCGGAGATCTCCACAGAGTATCACCAGCAGTGCTTCCTTGAAACCGTTCCCCCTCTTTTGTAATTTCAATTTTTATGTAAGGCTGAGGAACCCACAATACCTTTTAATAAATAAATAAAGCTCTCCTTTTTGCGACGTTCTATTGTTTCCTTTTTGTCTTCCAGGTGCATTTCGGTATTTTTGCGAAACGAAATCCGTGAGCTTTGAACCGAGGAAGAAGGAAACACATAGGGGAAGTTCCTTCTTATTATTAAAAAAACTTAGGAAAATTTACATCGCTTTATCAAAGAAGAAACATGTATTCGCAGATACACTTTTCAAAGGTACAACTTGAGCTTCTCGGCGTTGTAAGGCCGTGGAAATTTGTGACCCGCGGCGTCTTGTAGGCGATAGTCCCCGCCGAGCAAGACTTCGGAGACGAGGAAAGGGTCGTCCCACTTCGGAGAAAATTTGTGCAGCTTGCCCTTATCAACGAACTCGTTCCGCCTCAGGACCAAGTCTCCGTTTTTGAAGGCGCAATGCTTGACTCATACGTTATAGTAGTGGGCAGTCTGTTGTTGGTATGCGGTAGCTCTGATCTATGCCCGGTCCCGCTTCTCCAACAAGATGTCCAAATTAGTCCAGAGGGCCGAGGTGTTTGCTTCATCGTCGAAATGCTCGACCCTATAACTGGGCAGCCCGATCTCTGCTGGGACCATCGCCTCGGTGCCGTAGCAGAGGCTGAAAGGGGTCTCTCCAGTGGGGGTCTTCTTCGATGTGCACAAGGCCCATAAGACCCGGGGTAATTCGTCGACCCAACTGCCCTGTCATCCCTCCAGGCGAGCCCGAAGACCTCGAACGACATCCCAGTTTACGACCTCGGCCTGCCAGTTGCACTGGGGGTGTGCGACCGCGGCGAACTTCATCAATATATGGTATTCGCTGCATAATCCATTGACTTTTTCGTTATCGAAATTCGTCCCATGGTCAGTGATGATACAGCTCGAGATCCCGAACCAGAATATTATGTTGTTCTGCAGGAACTTGATGGTCGTGGTGGCGTCCAATTTTCTAATGGGGATGGCCTCGATCCACTTCGTAAAGTAGTCCACCGCGACGAGGATGTATTTTTACCCACCCTTACCAGTAAGGAATTGGCATATCATGTCCATTCCCCAAACGACCAGGGGGAAGTTAGGGTCGTTAGCTCGGTAGCGGGAAGGTGGGGTATATTGCCATAGAGTTGGCAGCTCTTGCACTTTCTGACGAGCTTCTGAGTGTTATGATAGATGGTCGGACAATAATACCCTTGAAGGAGTGTCTTCTGGGCTAAGGTGCGGGCCCCCTGATGTGCCCCACCGAACCCTTTTTGAACCTTGCAGAGGACGTAGTCGGCTTCGTGGGGATCGACGCACCGAGGCAAGGGTTGAGTGAAGGATTTCTTGTAGAGGTTCCATCTGCTCCAAACGAAATGGCGGGCTTTGGCTCGGAATCGGCGGGCTTCCCCTCGATCGTTTGGGAGTGTACCCTCTTTCAGGAAGTCCACGAGAGGCTTCCTCCAATCCTGGACTTCTTCCCGGGCCGTGTAAACTTGGAGTGGTGTCGCTCTGTCTTCCACGCTGGGCCGTGGCAAGACCTCGAAGAGGATATTTCTCTTGTCGTTGGCCGTGTAGGAGAAAGCTAGCTTGCTCAGGGTGTCGACCTGGGCGTTTAGGTTCCGGGGGATCTGCTCCACTTGAACTTCATCGAAATCCTATCGTAATCTTCTTATCTCGGCTAAGTATTTCACCATCAGAGGTTCCCGTGCCTCGAAACGGCCAGTCACTTGGCCAACGACCAGGGCTGAGTCGCTGCGGATTCGGATCGTCTTTAGCCACACCCCGGAGGCGATCCGCAGTCCGGCGAGCAAAGCCTCGTACTCTACGGCGTTGTTTGAGGTCTTGAACCTGAGATTTAAGGAATACTCCATCTCTGCCTCATTAGGGCCCCGAATGATGAGGCCAGCACCACAGCCTTCCTCGGTTGATGACCCGTCGATGTAAAGGACCCAGTCGGGAATGGATTCGGGCCTCTCTTCAATTGAGGGTTGGGATTCGGGGGCCGGCACGGCCACTTCCCCCTTGTTGGGGATAGTGAATTTGACGACAAAATCGGCCAGGACTTGTGCCTTGATAGCCTATCTCAGGCGGTATTTGATGTCGAATTGGGATAACTCCCATCTGGTGTGTGCCTGGAAGTAGTGTAGTAGTTTTCTTGAGTCCACTACAAGCGCCAAGACAATCTTCTCTATGGCCGGGTATCATGTTTTTGCGTCCTTAAAGACGTGGCTTACATAGTAAACCGGCCTCTGGACTCCCCCGGCCTCTCGAACGGGCACCGAGCCTGCAGCTTGATCGGATACCGCCAGATATAGCGATAGCTCGTCTCCTTCAACTGACCGGGTAAGTAGTGGTGGAGTCGCCAGGTGCATTTTCAATTGCTTGAAAGCAATCTGACACTCCTCCGACCATTCAAACCTTGGGATCTTCCTAAGGGTTTTGAAGAATGGGAGACACTTTTCCCCGGATCTTGACATGAAATGACTCAGAGCGGCTACCCTCCCCGTGAGCTGCATAATTTCGACGTTGGTCTTTGGTGCGGCCATGTTGAGGATGGCGCTGATTTTCTCCGGGTTAGCCTCGATTCCTCGATGGGTAACCATGAATCCGAGGAACTTTCCACTAGTGACCCCGAACGCGCACTTGGCGGGATTCAGCTTCATTTTGTATTTGCGGAGGACGTCGAAAGTATCGCTAAGATCTTTGGTGTTCTCCTCTGACGAGGTCGATTTAACGAGCATTTCGTCGACGTAAACCTCCATGTTCCTCCCGATCTGTGGTTTGGACATCCTGTTGACCAAGAGTTGGTATGTAGCCCCGGCATTTTTTAGGCCGAAGGGCATCATTTTATAGCAGTATACCTCCCGGTCCGTTGTGAATACGGTGAGTTCTTCGTCCGCCGGGTTCATAAGAATCTGTTTGTAGCCGGAGAAAGCATCCATAAAGTTGAGTAACTCATGGCCTGCCGAGCTGTCGACGAGCTGATCTATCCGAAGGAGGGGATAGTTTTCTTTCGGGCAGGCCTTGTTGAGATTGGTGAAGTCGATGCACATGCGCCACTTCCCGTTCGCCTTTTTAACCATTACCACATTCGCCAGCTATTCTGAATAGGCCACGTTTCGAATGAAGTTGGCTGCAAGCAACCTGTCAATTTCGTCCTCGGTTGCCTTTTGTTTGATCAGAGCGAAGCTTCATTTCTTTTTCCTGACCGGTCGGACCGTCGGGTCGACCCCGAGCTTGTGTGATATCACTTCGGGGTCGATCCCGGGCATGTCGGCGGGCGCCCAAGCGAACACGTCTGAGTTCCCTCTGAGAAAGCAGACCAGGTCGTCGTGCTGGGACCCTGTTAAGAGTGACCCGATTTAGACGGTTCGTTCGTTGTCCCCTTCGACGAGGGGAACCTCCATTAGCGGCTCCATTGGGGCTCCTCGGATTTCTTTTTGCTCGTCCCGAGTATCTAAGGACCCCCTGAAATCCTCCGTGCCTTTAAAGTCATCGTTTCGCTCCTCGAGCATAGATGTCGTAGTGAAGATTTTCTTTTCGGTTTGCTGGTTCCCGTAGGCCTGGCCTATTCCGCCTTGGTCGAGTGGAAACTTGATCGCGAGGTGGTAGGTCAATATTTGGGCTCAGAGGGAATTTAGCGTCGGGCGCCCCAAGATGATATTGTAGGCCGATAGAATTCTGGCGACGATGAACTCCACAGGCACAGTACGTGTACGGCCTGCTTCCCCGATGTTAAGTAGGAGGGTGACCACTCCTTCTGCCGGGATAGAGTGGTTAGTAAACCTCGACAGGATGTGGGCAGTCGGCCTCAGGTCCGACGGGCTAAGCCCCATACGTAGGAAGCAGTCGTAGAAGAGGATGTCTGCCGAGCTTCCTGAGTCGACCAGTATCCTTTGAACCTCATAGCAGTGGACCCGTGTTGTGATCACCAGGGGGTCGTTATGAGGCAAGGATATCCCGTGGAGATCCTCGTCGGTAAAGGTGATGGGCTCGGCTGCTTTGGTCCTCTTCATGGGCTGGCTGCTTGTCCCTTCGACCGGCAGGGGGTGTCGAATCTCGCCGACTCCGGGCACACCCCCCGCTGATACTACCATGATTTAGCTGATCGTCAACTCGCCGGGAGGGGGACATTGCTCTTGCTCTCGGTCTGCTTGTCGCTTTTCCCTTAAGTATTTTTCCGGGTGACCCGAGCAAATTAACTCCTCGATGTAGTCTCGGAGCTGTTTGCAGTTCTCGGTGGGGTGTCCCTGCGACCTGTGGAAGGCGCAGTAGGGGCTCCGTGTCCGTTTGGCCGCCCTATTATTGACCGAGGGGAGTTTGAAGAATCTCTCGCCCTTCGCCTCCTCCACCATCTCTGTCTGGGAGATGTTGAGTGGGGTATACTCTAGGAACTTCGGGGAGTATGGCTTTGGCCGGTCAATCTTCTTTTTCTCTTCTCTGGCTCTCTTCTTTTGATCGGCCTGGTCGGTCCGGGGTAGGTTCGCGTTCACCCTGGACTCGAGCTGGATCTCCCGCTCGGTCCAGGCTTTTACCTCGGCCATGGTCTTAGGTTGCGCTAATGCAAAGGAGCGGAGCCACTCCTTGTGCCTAAGACCCGTCCTAAGGGCCGTGATGACCGTCTCGTCCCGGTGCTCCGGGACTTCAAGAAGAGCGTTGTAGAAGCGGGTGACGTATCCTTTGAAAGATTCTTTGTCCCCGCTCTTTACAATGAAGAGGTGGTCGACGGTCCGCTTCTGCCGTCTGTTCCTGACGAAATGGCTGAAGAATTGAGCGGCCAGCTCATCGAAGGTAAAGATGGAGTGTGGTGTGAGTCATCGGAACCAATCTCATCCTGCACGGATGAGAGTAGCAGGGAACGCTCGGCATTGGGCGGCGTTAGAGTTATCCTGATACCCGCTGTAAACGCGTCCAAGTGGTCTTTTGGGTCGGACTTTCTGTCGAAGAGCGGCACCTTTGGAGGCTTGTTCCTAGAGGAGACGCGGACAGCGAGTGGCTCTTCGGTGAAGGGCTTCATGAGCGAGTCGGCGGCATATCTAGCCCCCTCGCTTGAAGGGAGACCCTCATGATGTATACTCTCGATCTTCTTTTAGAGAGCGTTGAGTCGGTCATGGTATCCCGAGGATTCGACATACTCGGAGTGATTTCCCCTCCTGCTGGTGGCCTGCGCCTGGCCGCGTTTTTGGTTCCGTTCTATGAGGTTCCTCAGGTCCCCTGGCGAGGTCGTCCTCGAGCTACCGTGGTGAGTCCCGTCCACGCGACCCTGTCGAGGGAGAGGTCGCCGGCCATGCCTGGGAGCAGGCGAGCTGACCGACACCTCCTCGGGAGGGACAGGAGCGCGATAGGCCTCAGGGCGGGGTGCTCGTTCACGAGACCTCGGCGTGGAGCTGTGAGATGCCCAACGGGTCATCGATTTGGTCGCAACGGGGGATCTGTGGCCGCCGAAAATAGAGAGGCACTGCTCGGTCGTGCCAGCGTGGGCAGTGTCTTCTCCCCCTTTATGGAGGTCCCGGTCCCGAGGTGAGGGAACTGCGACCTGTGTGGCTTGCCCAGCAGTCTGGATACGGACGAGGCCATCTACGATGGACGCGAGCCTGTCGATCCGTGCAGACAAGGCGTGAACGACGTTCGGGGGAGGAGGTGATCCGTCCGTGCCCCCGTTGTAAGGGGGGCGGCGACTAGTGCTTGAATCGTCGCGGTGATTACTCGCCATGAATTCGAGATCGGAAGATCAACTTTCGTTGAGTGGAATTTTTGACGTTCCCACAGACGGCGCCAACTGATGGAAGTCTAGATCTCCTTCAGATGTTGTCTTTCGTTGTTCTGTCACGGGCGTTGATGAATGACTGAGATTGGATTTGGGGGTTGCCTCCTGAAGCGTGTGGATCTCAGTAGGCTTGGTTTGGGGCGAGGCCGAGCTACCTGCAACGAAGTCTCGGGGTGGTTGTACCACTGTGGACCCTCCGACGATCAAGTTAGTCGAGGTATTTGGGCAGAGTAGCGGCCTATTCAGATAGAATTTTTTCTTACCTGAGTTGTCTGAGAGGGGTTTATATAGTGGCAACCATGGGCTGGCGGGTGTGAGATTTACGCCGGCCGTTACACCCTTAGAGCCACGCCTGCGCAAATAGTGGGATCCTCCATTAATGGCGAAATACGCCTGTTAACGAGGGAACGCGATAGCGTGGGACGCGGGATCGTGGGGCGGCGGATATCTCGCGTATGGCGAGATTCGTGGAGTCATGTCCGGGACGCTTATGATCTGTGCTCCGGGTCATTCGGTGAAACCGAGGAAGCTGAGCTCGGCGGGAGGCTCGGAGGCGAGAAGGAGGCCGAGCAGGCTTGGTTCTGTGATAACTCGGAGGCGAGCTGGGAGGGCTGAGGAGGCCCACCGTGCAGGAGGGATCGGAGGTAAGCCAATGGTTATTTGTAGGACAAGTATAGGAGTGTTCGGAGAGGTCATCGAAGGTCGAGAACATTCTCGGGTCGGAGGCCCGTGGTACGCCTTCAAAGTACCGTTCTTGCTCTTTTCTCGTAAGCCTTGGGACATATCATCTGTCACGTGTCATGATCTGGGGTGTTTTCAGTACTGGGCATCATCAGAAACCAATACATACTGAGGGGAAATGACCACAAATTAATGCTTTCATGGCAAATTAGTGGTTCCTTTGGATGCATGTGTGTTGCGTGCTCTTGTGTGATGTGTGTGTGGGTGTGTTGTGCGTGTTGTATGTATAGATTAGGATTTACGGGCAAAAAGGAAAAAGGGTACATGCATGCTTAATTAATTAATTTCGCTCCTCTTAAATAATAAACTTAGCGAGGCATGCTTTTTTTTATTATATATATTATGCATGATTTTTGACACCAAGGATGAGAATAATGAAGGAAAGAGGCCATAGGAGGGAATTTCCTCCTATGGCGTCGAAAAAATACGTTCTCCATCGTGTTTTTTGACGATCAGAATCCATCAACTTCATCGCTATCATCTAAGATGTGCGTACGCCAAATTTCATGTGATTCTACAACTTTTTCACCGTTTATTTAGCAATGTAAAAAGTTCTATTGTCGGTAAACCATTAATTTTGAACCCACTAATTCAACGGTGAAAAGGTTGTAGAATCACATGAAATTTGGCATACCCACATCTTAGATGATAACGATGAATATGATTGATTCCGATCGTCGGAAAACATGATGGAGAACGTATTTTTTCGACGCCATAGGAGGAAATTCTCTCCTATGGCATCTTTCTTCCATTATCCCCCCCCCCCCCGCTCTCCCCCCCTCCTCTTTCTCTCTTTCTATATATAGAGAGAGAGAGAGCGGGAGGGGGGGGAGGGGAATAATGGAGGAAAGATGCCATATGAAGGAATTTCCTCCTATGGCGTCGAAAAAATACACATTTTCTCATTTTTTTCCGCCGATCGGCATCCACCATCTTCGTCGTTATCATCTAAGATGTGGATACACCAAACTTCATGCGATTCTACAACCATTTCATCGTTGATTTAGCAATGTAAAAAGTTCTATTGTCGGTAAATCGTTAATTTTGAACCCACTAAATCAACGGTGAAATGGTTGTAGAATCATATGGAATTTGGTGTACCAACATCTTAGATGATAACGATGAAGATTGTGGGTGCCGATCGTCGAAAAAAATAAGGGAGGGTGTATTTTTTCGACGCCATAGAAGGAATGCCGATCGTCGAAAAAAATAAGGGAGGGTGTATTTTTTCGACGCCATAGAAGGTAATTCCCTCGTATAGGCTCTTTCCTCCATTAACTTTATATATATATAGAGAGAGAGAGAGAGAGATATTATTGACCTAATTATCTTTGGTCTAAAAATGGTCCTAATGATTTTAATAACGCATGAATGAAACACGTGTCCTCTTTGTAGTCTTGAAGTTTTCACTGCTTTTGACCATGAAAAATACAGGAGTATCATGTAATCCTATCGCATGCACATCTATCGCATGCACATTATTAAAGAAAACCCTTGCCATGAAAAATGTGTTTCTATAACTAATTAATTGAGTCAACTCTAATACAAAATTTCCCAAGTGCTAATTCGTCATTTATTTTTAGTTGCAAATTATTTTCTAGCCCTGTTGAACCCCATATTTATCAACAAATTTTCTCTAATAATATGTATGTATAACAAACTAGTTAAGTCAACTCTATGTCAAACATCAAACATGGATATATATATAAGGTTAATGGAGTTAAAGGTGCCCTAGGAGGGAATTTCCTCCTATAGTGTCGGAAAAATACATGCTTCATGATTTTTTTCGACGATCGGTATACATAGCCTCCGTCTTTATTATCTAAGATTCGGATACACAAAATTTCATGTGATTACACCATTTTTTCACCTTTGATTTAGTTTAAAATTTTTTACATTTTTAATTCAACGGGGAAAAAGTGGTGGAATCACATGAAATTTGGTATATGTACATCTTAGATGATAACGATGATGATGATGGATGCCGATCGTCGAAAAAAATGGTGGAGCTTGTATTTTTTCGACGCCATAGAAAGAAATTCCCTCGTATGGCCTATTTCCTCCATTATTCTCTCTCCCTCCCTCCCTCTCCTTCTCTCTCTCTCTCTCTCTCTCTCTCTCTCTATATATATATATATATATATATATATATATATAAGGTTAAATTAGGAAATGTGCCATAGGAGGAAATTCCTTCTATGGCGTTGGAAAAATACTCCCTCCATGAATTTTTTCGACGATCGGCATATATCACCTCCATCTTTATCATCTAAGATATGAATGTACTAAATTTTATGTGATTATACCATTTTTTCACCGTTGATTTAGTTGGTGTAAAATTAATGGTTTACCGACAATAGAACTTTTTACATTACTAATTCAACGGTGAAAAAATGGTGGGATCACATGAAATTTGGTGTACGCACATCATAGATGATAACGATGATGATGATGGATGCAGATCGTCGGAAAAAATGGTGGGGACTGTATTTTTTCGACGCCATAGGAGAAAATCCCCTACTCCTATGGCCGCTTTTCTCTCTCTCTCTCTTTCTTATATATATATATATATATATATATATATATATATATATATATATATATATATATATATATATATATATATATGAGAATAATGAAGGAAATATGCCATAAGAGGAATTCCCTCTTATGGCGTCGAAAAAATACAATCTCCATCGTTTTTTCCGACGATCGGCACCCATCATTTTCATCGTTATCATCTAAGATATGGGTACACCAAATTTCATATGATTCTATAGCTTTTTCACCGTTGAATTAGTGGGTTCAAAATTAACGGTTTACCGACAATAGAAATTTTTACATTGCTAAATTAATGGTGAAAAAGTTGTAGAATTACATGAAATTTCACTGCTACAAATAAGGGTTGCCCCTACGGATTTACCCGTAGGGGCAGAACCACTGCCCCTACGGATATATCCGTAGGGACAATAAAATACCCTGTAGGTACAAACGCCGTAGGTTTAAGTTGAAGTCCTGAACTGGCCCCTACGGACAAATATTTGTCCTTACGGAGTTCTGTGTAGGTCCCGTTTGCCCTACGGATTAGACCGTATGGGCAACAAATTTATTTTATTTACAGTTTTTTAAAATATATTACTTGTATCTACGGATGAATCTGTAGGGCCAAGTAATAGCCCCTACGGATACATGCGTAGGTACTTATCCGTAAGGGCAAAATATCAGGATTCCTGATATTTTGCCCCTACGGATAACTCCATAGGGCCATTTGTTTGCCCCTACGGATATATCCGTAGGGGCAAACCCAACCCCCTTGATACTGAGATCACAGGGAAAATATCAGATATCCTGATATTTTGCCCCAACGGTTTAATCCGTAGGGGCAAAGTGTGTACCTACGAATTAATCCGTAGGTACATACTATCAGTTTTTTTTTAAAAAGGGCTGCTTATTTTTTTCTCGCCATGTGCACAATAATATATACATCAATCGAATATAAAATTAATCATCACACAACATTTATCGCAGTATTCATAATCACATCTCACGCATATAATATACAAAAGAAACCAAAAAACAGAATATGATATAAATATAAACACCGTAGGACCACCAATATCAATATCGTCCAAAATGTAGTACAATATGTATCATATAAATAAATACATGTTTCAAAAAATAAGAATCAAAAAGCTACCCTAGCTCGGTGTTCACACCATAATATTGCATTATTATATTCCCCATTCTTATTCGTTTTATAAATAAACAGGTGCTTTTGACGCATTTCTATTACATATTACAGGTTACAGGTTCTTGGATCTAAAACAGTGAAGAAGACAAAAGACGATGCAAAAGTGAGACTTTGACCAATAAACAGAAAACTCTTGATCAAGCCTACATAAGGATCAGTTCACAAAGTAAGGTTCAAGACGTCAACACAAAGCGAACGGTTAAAAGTCCACTACAAGTATTCGCTGGAAGATCTGGAGAAGATCTAGAATCCACATGGAGAAAAGGACTAGATAAACAGGAAGCCCAAAAGTCCAGAAAGCAACACAAGAAATTCCAGCAGCTGATCTCTCCATTGGGCCGCGGAACCGCGGCCAAACCCAGGTTGCGGCCGCGGTTCCGCGTCCGGGTTATGCCCGTGTCGGCGCGGAGTTTTTTGGCGGTGCGCGTATTGTTGACTAGGTCTTTTCTTAGGGGTATTTTTGTAATAGCAGATGTGCAAATCAATTGTAACCTAGGGTTTCCTATCCTCTATAAATAGGAACTCTAAATCATTGTAAAGGCTATGCCTCCCTTCATTAATAAATTTTAGAATTCTTTTGGAGAGCATCGGTGCCTCTTTTCAATTCATGAATTCAGATCTGACAACCCTGTGTTGATGTTTGGAGAGAGCCATCTGTAAGTAGTTTTATTTAATTGCTCTAGTTTAGATTTTAATTCCTTGCCTTAGATGTTAGCTTTGGGGAAGGCTTTTGAGAGATGAGATCTCTCATCCTTTTCGTACCCATCACATAGAATCTATAGGACTCCATGCATACACGCACACACCGCGCCCTACGGCACCCTATCCCTCGAGGTAGCAGTGATACCGTAGTATAAAGGACCGGTTGCGCGCGTTTTCCATGGAGGTTAGGGTAAGGATCTCTAAAGGAAGGACAAGAACCTAGAGGAAGGAACACCTTCCCGAATGGATCTAATCCCCTTTATTGATAATTACCATAACTCCTCTTAGATCCTAATTTGGATATAGAAAGCGTTGAGATTTATTTACATTTCCAAACCATTCCTAAACCTAACCCTAGCAAGATTTAGATCTAGATAATTTTAGTATAGATAGATTTAGTTTTTAGATTTAATAATCAATCCGAACACCCATCGGAATTAACTCGTTTGAGCGACTAGGAAATTCACAACATCCCTGTGGACCGACCCGTACTCACCGGCTAGCTACATGCGACGCCGTTCTTGATTGCGGTTACTAGATATTTTTGAGAAAAATCAAATGGCGTCGTTGCCGGGGATGGCGTAAAATTTCCTTTTTGTAATTTCGGGTTAATCAAAATTAAAAACAATCATAAAAATATGAAAAATCAAAAAAATATAAAAATATATCATCTGTTATTTTTGGAAAGGGTACTTTGTTGTTTGAATTTTGCAGGATTTGCACACATATTCGGATCTGGAAATCTACAGAAGGCGAATCAGAAAAGGATACATCAAAACAGAGAGGGATTGCAAGTACAGAACAACAGAAATTTTTTGGAGCCCTGAAGCCTCCATCCCACCGCTAAACCGCGGCCTAAGCGCGCTCCCACCGCCCTTCCGCGGCCCTCTTGCATCATCATCGCGAAATTTTTGCACGGTTTATTTCCTATTTCTTCCCTCTGCAAATCCCCATATATCTTCTGTCAAATCTTCTGCAGGATTCTTTGCGCTAAAAATCTTTTTCCCCCTTCCAATAATTGATTCTCTGCAGGATTCTTTGCGCCGCAAATAAAATAAAAATCTTTGATTGTAAGTGATTTACTGTTTTGCATATTTTTAAAACTGACTTTAAGGGGTTTTTGACCAATTCAGATTGGGTGGGGATTTCATCACCCTTCCCAGGACCCCAGAAATCACATAAGGCATATGCATTGACCATCTATTAATAAAAAAATACTAGACTCAGCCCTAAGGACTTCGAGCTCAATAGAACAGAGGACTAGTTATAGGCATCAGCCGTTTATCCTAACCTGACTTTGCGGTGTCTAGGCAAGTGTGTCAAGGCAAGTGGTTACTTAATTAGGACCGCTACTTGTAGCGGGGAGCCTCCCACTTATCTGGCACTTATCTGGCCGCAATTGGCTGTGAAAAGGCGGTTTGAGGTCTTATCTCTAGCCCTTTGGAACAGTTAGGAGCTGTCTAGCTGACCTAGGTGACCCTAGAGTTAGGCCTAATTGTGCATTTTTGGTTGATCGAAAGTGTGTCTTAGCCCTTTATCAAATTTTTTTTTTGCAAAACGTTTCAAATAAAGAGAAAAAAGGAAATTTTTTTATAAAAAACTTGCAACTTGTCGCGTAAAATCCTTGCACCCCACCACCTACCTTCTTCATCTTTTCTTTCTTCTATCATGGGTACTCCACATCATAAATCTTTTGCCGAACTTTGGTATCCCGAACCTAACTTTGCGTCATACGTCAATTGTTTTGGTCGATTTAGAGAAAATCCCTCCATGCTAAAAATATCTTTGAAAGATCAAATAGAAGCGTCTAGGAGAAACAGTTTGACTTTGCAACCCACTTTGTGTCAACCATATCAACCTTCACCACCTTCGTACGTTGACACCACCTTTTCAAGTCCTGCTGTAACTCCTAAACCGATGTCCATTGCTGAGCACATTGCTCAATCTCGTAGCCGATCTTTCACCCATCTCCACTCATCTAGTTCTAGGGATCAACAAGTCCATTTACCTTTTTATCCACATGTTGACCCTACTCCTGTCCAACCATCCAATTCCTACCAGTCCTACCCGACTTTCCCACCTTCACTATACCCTGTTTCTACACAGCCTTTTGGGAGTTTCACGTATCCAAACAATTTCGAATCTTATGCCGAAACCCCCTTACCACCCAAGTCTAGTTTGGAACAGTCGTTGGAAGCTTATATTGTAGAAACAAACAAAATGACTAGGAATGTGGAAGCGTCCATAGCCGCCCTTATGCAACCTGCTGAACCGGTAGCTAGTTTCCAACTAGCTTCAAATTTTTTAATGTATAAGGAGGCGGTTGGACAGGGTGAGAATGTGAGAGGATTTCCAAATCAAACCTACCCATACCCAATTGAATCCAACAACTCAAATTTTCAAACATGTGTCCAAAATGATTAGTTGTGCGACTTTGCAGTGCTTGATTTGCCAAATTGTGAGGAACCCCTTTCGAGTGAAACCGCACCTAATCCGTTTGACCTTTACACCTCCAATCTAGAACCTAAATCGATAAATATCCATACTTTTGATGAGGTGTCAGAAAAAATTGATTTTCACTTGATTGAGGATATAGACGCCGGGAAAATTTCGGATGATGAACCTGTCGATTTGATTGAACTTTTATGTCCAAATCATCATCCCGAACCCTTAAATGTTTCTCTCGAACTTCATATGCGTCTTGATTTTGATGATAATGGCATGGATGAGTTAAATATTGAGGAGAATTATGAGGATAGTATTGAGGAGAGTAGTGAGGATAATATTGAGGTTGAACCATTTTTGTTTGATGTGTCGGATTTTCCAATTCATCCTCTTGAACCTTTACCTAAATCACCCTCCCTCCTTTCCATCGTTCCGACCACGCCTAATATCACGCTTGAAGACTGTGAGTTTGAAAAATTTCTCTTTGAATCTAACACAGTTCTCACAGACGATAACACGTACGAGTGTTTCACTTTTTCGGACGATGTTGATGACTTACCGCCCGAGTTTGAGTCCTTTACATTTTCAGATGAGTTAGTCGAACCATCAGACTCGGTTGCTTACAGTTGTTTCGAACTATTGATGGAATCTTTCAAATTTGAGACAGATTACTTAGGTGAGAATAACACTATCCCTAATTCACTCCCTTTCGTCCTTCCTATCGTTCCGACTGTACAAGAGACCGTTACGCTTTCATCTCCAATACCAAGTTCGGCGTACCCATGCTTTCTTGCGAATCTTGAAGGATTTGACCCCATTTCTCGACGGGTTGATAGGTTAGCACAATCGCTTTTAACACATCGGTCATCACAAAATGTGCTAATTTATTCACTCGACTTACACCCTCAAGATCGTGCTCCACCTCTTTCTCTTTTCTGCCATTCTTATCCCCCACCGAGACCGTATCCCGTTTCTACCTCCACACGGTCTCGTGTGCTTCTCATCTCTTTTCTTTCCACTCCATTCTTTCACCAACTCGACCATTACCACGATAATATTTTTGAATGGTTGGTGCTAACTTTTGGCTTATGTAAAGCCAAGCTTAAGTTTGGGGAGAACCTTGTTGTATATATGTATATATATTTTTTGTTTTCTTTTTCTATAAAAAAATAATAAAAAATATTCAAAACATTAAAAAATATATATATAAAAACTTTTATAAATAAATAAACAGGGGAGTGCCGACATTCTCAACCCTCTTGGTATAGCATGACAGTGAGGACACTGTCCAGTTTAAGTTTGGGGGTATTTATGCTCGGTACGTCTTCTTCCTTCGCATTCATTTGTATATTTTTGCATTTGCATATTTATTTGAAAACCCATAAAAATTTGAAAATTTTAAAAAATTATAAAAATTATTGTATTCAATTTTGGCCATATTTGACTTGAGTTTGACAAATAGGTTAACTGGCTAGGAACAACTAGATCTTAGATTTAGTAAATTAAAAACCCTAAAAATAACCTTCCATAAAGTTTAGCGGTAGAAAGTATATGTTTTTGTAGTTTATTTAGAAATAGGCAAATTTTGAGTTCACTTCTTGGGCTAAGTTAAAACAAAGGAAAATTATTGATATTTTTATTAGAGTATAAGTTTGAAAAATAATTCCTAGCTTAAGTCTAGATTCTGAAAATGTATACCCTACAATTTGCACAATCACGCACCTTGAAACTTGGAATAGTAGAAGAGACCTTGAAATGCTCTTGTCTAAAGTCCTTAGTACGAAGAAAATAAAAGAAAAAAAAAGTGAATAAAGAAAAAAAAATGAACACTGGTTTTTGTGATTACTTAAGGCTGTAAAAATAGAAAAATATTTAGCGAGGGTGCTTCATCACCTAGTGCCTTAGACCAACTGGTTTGGGAGTCACTGCTAAAGCCTTGGGTGTTACAAGACTAGGAAGTACGCTTTAAAGTGCAAACGCATCTTGTAATCGGTTGTTGGTACCTCAAGAAGTATTAACGGTCGCATGAAGGATGTTGATTGAAAAGAATTCTTGATGTGTAGTATGGAATTGTAAAGAAATCACAACCAAAAATATTTGACCGCAATCAACTACGGTGTCGGATTGTAGTTAGTATGTGAGTGCGGATCGTCCACAGGGAAAGTGTAATCGTTCGTCTTTTGAATTAGATGAATTGAAACTTTAAAGAAAGAAAACAAAACAAACAATTCAAGATTTATAGTTGATGTTCAAGAATGAGAAAAAACTAGATCTAAGAAAGCATTAAAAGATAGAATCAAGAATTGATCGTTTGATAATTTTTCCAAACCAAATCTCAAGAATCGAAATGAGGCTCGTAGGAATCGATCGGATCTATAGATGTGATGTAATCTTACAATTACGTATTCTTATCCTTCGATGAATTGATACTAGATCGATGATCATCGATGAGAATTAGGGATTTCTTGTGAAACTAGGGTTTCATCTTATCCCTTGTTCTTTCGTCGATGTCATTCACATTCTAGCCTCTAGTAAATTCAAGAAACGATCGTTGATCCCTAATTTCGAGCGATCAAAATCAAGAAAGCATCGCTACGAAACTAGGTCATCGATTCTTGAACTTGCTAGGGTTTACAAAACTCGTAGGACTTAAAAATAGTATTAGAATTTGTTACATCATCATTCTACAATCGTCTCGACTCCTTAACGAGTGGAGTTTTACTCAAACATCACAACAAGAGCAACAATTACAAATTGAGATCTAATCATGATGCAAGAATTAAAAGAAAGCAAGATTAACGAATTTCACCTTTTATTTATATCAACAATTTAGTTACATTCGCTCAAGAACTACAAGAGGAGGAACTTGATCGTCGACTTGGCTTCGCTCGTCTCCGTGGATCGCGGATCAGCTTGGATCACTTGCCCGATTGAAGATCGGCTCGGCTCCTAAAAGGTTGAAGACTTCTCGCTTGATTTGGTACTCAAGATCTTGGATTTGGAGTGGAATTATGGTTAGGGTTTCGCACAAGCCTTGTCACTAGACTTGTGGAAGAAGATGAAGAAAGAGGTAAAGATTAACTAAAATTGATTACCTAAAAATTGATTAGCCTTTAACCCTAGATCTAGTGCTCTATTTATAGATAACTAACCCTAGATCTAGGATTTCAAATTCTAACTTTCCCTCCTAAAGTTTGTTGAGGAAATTCAAATTTCCCTCCAAAAGTTAGTTAGGTGAGAAGGTTCTAGATGTAATTAGTTAGGAGGAGCTTCTAGAATAGGATTAATTAGGAGCTTAATTTAGGATTAGCCTTCTTAATTTCCTTTGCTGATCTGGCAGTAGGTTCGAGAGAGTTCTGGACTTTGAAGTATCAGAATGGACTGTGGGCCCAGAGAGAGAGATTATGCTCAAACTTGGACGGCTGACGTGGCAGAACCGCGGCGCTTCCGCCGCAGATAAGGGGTTTGGGCCGCGGAAGGGCGGCAGCTTTGGGGCTTTAGAGCTTGGGCTTTCTGGTGATTGTTGGGCCTGAGTTGTGGGCCTTCTTCTGATGTACTGAATTATCTAATTCCTTCTGCATTGCTACCAGATCTGAAATGATTGAATTGGCTTAATGTTTGATCAGCTTCTTTTGATTTTCTTCCGTATTTTCCTGCACAGACTCAAGACAAGTGTTGCGCAAATACAGAAATGATGCGATACCATGAAATGCGGTTAATTTCCTTTAAAATGTCGGTTTAAAAGTCTACTACATGAAATCTCATATTTTGTGACAGATTTGTTAATATGTAGAATATGAATGCCGAATACTTCTAAGTGTATGCAAATGTTAAGGAAATTGCCGGCTAAAATATACAATATTTTCGACTAATCAGATGTGTATGCAAAATTCAATTAAAAATTCACCAATTAAGAAGTACTTTGGACAACGGACAAGGGTATGATTGCTTGATTTGAATTTCCAAGTGTATGGGTGATTTATACACACACATGGGGGTATGTGATTGAAGTCTAGACGAGAGAAAGGAGTGAAAAATAGAACTTGTATCTTTAGTAGAGTTGATAAAAATTCCTAAGTGGAGATGGAACCCTAGAATGAAAACTTAAGAGATGCCGAAAACTAAGTAAATCTATAGAACATATATAATCTTAAGTTAAATGATGAGGAATTGTGAAGAATATGGGTGGATAATTTGCGGGTCGACGATAATAGAATTCCTTGTTAGAAAACCTAATTGGAGAACAAAAGTCGAAAAGCCAAATTGATAGGATTTTGTGGGTAGTATCCGCTGAAAACCCTCAGGATACAACACTCCTCCTACTAGGGACACCTAGAGGTTTAACGGCTTGTTGCACGAGCTCAGTGCAATCGCGTTTCCCTGCGAAAGTGCGGTTAGGTTTTTTGTAGAGAATAAAAAATAAGTTTGCTCGAGGACGAGCAAAAGATAAGTTTGGGGGTATTTGTTCACACCATAATATTGCATTATTATATTCCCCATTCTTATTCGTTTTATAAATAAACATGTGCTTTTGATGCATGTCTGCTACATATTACAGGTTACAGGTTCTTGGATCTAAAACAGTGAAAAAGACAAAAGACGATGCAAAAGTGAGACTTTGACCAATAAACAGAAGACTCTTGATCAAGCCTACATAAGGATCAGTTCACAAAGCAATGTTCAAGACGTCAACACAAAGCGAACGGTTAAAAGTCCACTACAAGTATTCGCTGGAAGATCTGGAGAAGATCTAGAATCCACATGGAGAAAAGTACTAGATAAACAGGAAGCCCAAAAGTCCAGAAAGCAACACAAGAAATTCCAGCAGCCGATCTCCCCATTGGGCCGCGGAACCGCGGCCAAACCCTGGCTGCGGCCGCGGTTCCGCGGCCGGGTTATGCCCGTGTCGGCGCGGAGTTTTTTGGCGGTGCGCGTATTGTTGACTAGGTCTTTTCTTAGGGGTATTTTTGTAATAGCAGATGTGCGAATCAATTGTAACCTAGGGTTTCCTATCTTCTATAAATAGGAACTCTAAATCATTGTAACGGCTATGCCTCCCTTCATTAATAAATTTTAGAATTCTTTTGGAGAGCATCGGTGCCTCTTTTCAATTCTTGAATTCAGATCTGACAACCCTGTGTTGATGTTTGGAGAGAGCCATCTGTAAGTAGTTTTATTTAATTGCTCTAGTTTAGATTTTAATTCCTTGCCTTAGATGTTAGCTTTGGGGAAGGCTTTTGAGAGATGAGATCTCTCATCCCTTTCGTACCCATCACATAGAATCTATAGGACTCCATGCATACACGCACACACCGCGCCCTACGACACCCTATCCCTCGAGGTAGCAGTGATACCGTAGTATAAAGGCCCGGTTGCGCGCATTTTCCATGGAGGTTAGGGTAAGGATCTCTAAAGGAAGGACAAGAACCTAGAGGAAGGAACACCTTCCCGAATGGATCTAATCCCCTTTATTGATAATTACCATAACTCCTCTTAGATCCTAATTTGGGTATAGAAAGCGTTGAGATTTATTTACATTTCCAAACCATTCCTAAACCTAACCCTAGCAAGATTTAGATCTAGATAATTTTAGTATAGATAGATTTAGTTTTTAGATTTAATAATCAATCCGAACACCCATCGGAATTAACTCGTTTGAGCGACTAGGAAATTCACAACATCCCTGTGGACCGACCCGTACTCACCGGCTAGCTACATGCGACGCCGTTCTTGATTGTGGTTACTAGATATTTTTGAGAAAAATCACTCGGTCTAGCTCCACCTCTGATAAACGCTAGAATCCGGCGCGCCTTCTCCTCGGTCAATAAACCATCCAATTCGGCGCGTGCGGGAGTCTGAGCGGGCTGTGGAGCTGGCAATGTGGTCTGCGCAGCCGCCGTCGAGGTAGTGGCTTGCGGAGCCGCGGCTGCGGGAGTCTGAGCGGGCGGTGGAGCTATAGGAGCTGTCTGCGGAACCGCAGCCGATGTAGTGGCTTGCGGAGCCGCAGCCGAAGGAGATGCATGTGGAGGCTCGGCCGATGTACCCTATCGCGTCTGGACCTAACGTGTGTAATAAGCGTGTAAGAACTGTGTATTATTCGAATTCGTATCATTATCAAGTTATTTCGAAACCCCATTTGGATATCTAGTTTGGAAAACCGTAGTTTATTTTAATTAGATATGTGTGTATGATTAATCAAACCTAAGTCTACAACCAAATAAGCTCTGGCTACGTACTAATATTGGATATGTTGATATCTATAATATGGCATGATATTTTACTATAAAGCAGTATACATATCAGCATCTCTTTCAACTCCTGAACGGTGACCTTCAAGCTCTCCAGTTCCTGCTGGACACGTCGTTCACTGGAGACGGAGGAAATAACCGCCGGGGTGGAGTCCAATCTCATATGGGCCCTGCTAGGGCCCAGTCCCCGGCCTCTCTCCCAACCTCCGTGGTGCTCTCAGTGTGCGGCGTTCAGGACTGGGGTCAGCAGCCTCGGATCGCTCTGTCCGGTAAAATCGATCCCCGAGGTCTCGGCCTGCTCAACCACCCGCTCCTACACCCACATTAAGCAGTAAAGTATAAGTATAAAATTTAAATTTGAACCTTCCAAAACTAAAATTTCAAATATGGGTAGAATAAATATTAACACTTACGCAATACTCCTGGGTAGCGATGCCGGGATATCGAAGCTCGCCCGTGGCGGGATCTGTCGAGGTGCCGTGGATGGCAAGATATGCGGACAGCACGCTCGGTGTACCACCTTGCGCCAGGGTCTGAGCTGTCTGCAATATTAGAAAATAAATCTTAATATTAGATATATTAGAAAATAATTCTTAATATTGCATTATATCACAAAGGCCGGTCTATTGTAATTTACCAATAACTCCATGGCTCGAGTAATAGTTCTCGAACCACAAGTGTAAGTGGGGCGACCCCTCTTCGCCGACTTCCTATTCTCTGTATTTTGAGCGGCCTGTTTCTGCACAATGCATTCACATTTAGTTTTCTAATTAAGGAACACAAAAAAATAAATTATATCCTAAACAATGAATTACATTTAAAATACATACCTGTTTGCGTTGAGAGTCGAAATATTCACACAATAGAGGTCATGTCTCTACGTCGACTCTCGCAAACGCCGGAGTAGATAGGAGGGTCGCTCTCTCTGCCTCGGGGGTCGCCATCCACAGGGAGTAGCAGTCGGCCTTCAGCTCATTCCTGTTGTATCGGACCTTGGTCTGCATGTTCTTCATCAGGCCATTGTACAGAGCATGAAGGTCGAGCACCCTCCCAGGATGATTAGGGTCGGGTACAGGCTGAAAATCATAATCCAACTGAAAATACCAAAAAAAAAAAAACATTGTTATTAGATTGTAAGTGTTAATAATAAATATATTGGATAAATCAAATGAAAATATATATTAATACCCGAGCCTGATCAAAGAAGAGGGCGAATGAGCGCCGGTGCTGCTCGCCCCACTCAACGTGAAGTGGATAGTTCTTCACGAGCCGGCTCTCATCCCCCATATACCGGCCGAACCTCTCGGCATGAGGACCGGTATAGTGATAGTCAAGGGTAAAAAAGAGGGGGATGCTGCCTCCCCCTAGCTCTGTCAGGCCTCAGCCTATGGAACTGATTCGGGCCTCGAGTCCCCCTCTGGGGATGGGGAGGCCTTGCGTCTGCAAGAAATATCAAGACAATCAATATTAAGACAAAGTTGTATTAAGAAATCAAGGTTAAACGAAAATTGAAGTGTGATATATACCTCCAGTGACTAAAGCACGAGTCTGGGCCCGGACAGCAACACGAGCGGGACGATAGTTCCTCCGGTGAGGAACAGCCGGTGTCCCGGATGCGGACGCATCCCCTCTAACTAGAAAATAAACATTGACGCTAAATTTCCATGAAGTTCATATTTATTCTATAGAGCATATGTAAAATGAATAAATATTTTATATTTATTCATACTAACCTGCAGACGATGCGGAGGGTATGGAAGTGGCAGGAGTGGCCCCTGCGTCAGATGTGGACGCACCACCTATAATTAGACAACTAAAATAGATTATATAAGTAATTGCAAAAAGAATGTGTAGATCAATAATATAACGTTCTAAATCAATATGCATGCACTATAGGATATATAAATATACCCGCAGGTGCGGTGGTGTCACCACCTACAGCTAGACAATAATAAAAATAACTATCTAAGTAAGAGCAAAAGGAATGTGTGTATATTTATGATATAGCATTCTAAATCAATATACATGCACTATATGATATATAAACATACCTAGAGGAGCGGGAGTGGCCTCTGTCCCAGATGTGGACGCATCACCAACAACTAGACAATCAAACATTGACAATATAAGTAATTTTGACATAAACAGGCATGAATATCTATAATATTACATTCAAAATGGATATGCGTGCAATATACCTGGAGGTGTGGCAAAATCCACACGGAAGGAGGCATCCGAAGGGGTCTCCGATCTGGGTGCAAGACCGGCCCTCTGAAGCTCCCTACGGAGCTCTCCGGGTGGCAGAACCGCTCTGCCTCTGCCTCTGCCTCTGCCGCGGCTGGAGCTCCTGCCGCCCCTCGCTGCTCCCGACATCGTCATCAAATCTAGATAAACGGTTCGTGGACGCATTAGACAATCATTAAAAGTATTGACTATATATGTATAGATCGTAAAATGTGGAGTAATAATATAACATTACTGATAACCTTTTTCGTTTCGTGGGCGCATTATACATATCTACTTGGATTTCATCGTCGATGTCATTTCTAACCCACGTAACTTCATGATCGGTCGAAGACAACCCGTCCTTCGAAACAGACGGTCGGAGCACTCTAAGCCTTCTCTCTTCTTCATCCTCATCGCTGTCCTCGAATTCTGGGATATCGTAGACATCTCTGGGTTTCCATCGGCATACAACACTCCATCCCGGATGCTTCAAACACTGTGAGTAGTATACTTGGAACGCTTGGTTCGGAAAGATAAACGGATCTTCCTGACCGTAAAATCGAAGTGTGTTCACACTGGTCAATCCATATTCATCTTTCCAAGTCCCAAGATTGCTTCTCCACTTATCCGTATCGGTTCGCGTATCGTACCAAGTACACTGGAATATATAAAAGGGTTCTGATCGTCCGGGATAGTGGATGCCGAGTATACAATTTAAGTACCCATAATAGATCACACCGTCCGATCCTACCGTCGCAATCCCACTATTCTGAGTGGTTCTAGATGTTTCTATGTCCTTAACTTCGAATTTGTATCCAAGGACACCAAATCCTTTGTAATATGCAACCTCCATACTAGGAAATTGAGCTAAACATCTTGAATCACTCTCAAATGATGCAGACAAGTTCGGATCGTGGATCTAACAAAACAAATTTTACGAAAAATACATAACGATACAAGTTTAGAATAAAACTGATAGCAATAAAATGTTATTCGAATAACTTACATGATCTGTGACCCAATCACAAAAATTATCCTGATGATATTTTTCCAATTGTTCTTCGTTCCAATCAGGATGCCCCTCACGTACCTCGTTAAAATGAATTCTGTTTTCGAAAAATAATGGTGACATTAATATTATATCATTTCATACACACACAAACATAAATATAACAATTAATCCAAAAAAAACTTACTCTCTAATTTGTTCAAGAATATGCAATTAAGCAAGATAAACCGGTATATCTTGTTGATAAACATAGTGTATCCCTCTTATACTCGGCTTTACCATATGGCCCGTCTTGAATTCTTCAAGGCCGGTTAAGTCTTGTCTTAATATTCTCGTCCAGATAGCGGGAACAAAATGTGGTTGCTTCATCAAGAAGATAACCTTGCATGATAGAACCCTCTGGTCGATTTTTATTGTGTATATACTTTTTAAGAGTGTAGAGGTACCTAATGAAAATATGTTGAATAAATAAATACGGGCATACAGGAAAACAATAAATTTATAAATTGCGCGAAACGAAAAATTACACGTACCTCTCAACGGGATACATCCATCGATATTGTACCGGTCCGGCTAACTTAGCCTCAGTTGCAAGATGAACCGTCAAGTGTATTATGATATCGAAGAATGACGGTGGGAAAATACGCTCAAACTTGCAAAGTATCAACGCAATAGAATTTTCTAGTTTATCCAGCGTCACAATCTCCAGTGTTTTAGCACACAACTCTCTGAAAAAACAACATAGGTCGTTGATTACTAGACCAACCGATTCGGGGAGAGAAGTCCTGAGGGCTAATGGAAGAAGGTGCTCCACGATAACATGGTGATCATGACTTTTCTGCCCATCGATCTTGCCTTTCACAATTTTTATTTTCTTGCTGAATGATCCTGAGAAACCTGTGGGAACTTTCAAATCATGCAACACCTGCAGGAATCTTTTCTTCTCCGGTTGTGACATATGATAAGAGGCATTGGGAAGTACACCTAGAGTGCAATTCACTTCTTATTCCCCACTCCTGTAGATCCATCCGAGCATTCGGGTTGTCTTTCGATTTCCCGTCTTTACAAAGAAGCAAGTTAAGTATGTGCTCTGATACTCCCTTCTCTATATGCATGACGTCCAGATAATGACGCACTAAATTTGTTGATCAGTACGGAAGCTCGAAGAAAATGCTTAACTTTTTCCAAAATGGCGGTTTGACCTGTTTCGTCGGATCCATCCCGAAGGTCACATTATTGTAACCATCCCATTTAGCAGTAACGTCCTCTCCGGACAATGGGGATGGAGGTCCAAGAAGTTTCTGATGACCATCAAAGTGAACCGTATCTAACCTATAGGGGTGGTCTGGAGGCAGGAAACGTCGATGGCCGCAATAACAAACCTTCCTGCTAAAATTCAAGAATTTCGATGTTGTGTGTTCATGGCAACGAGGACATGCTTTGTGACCATGTACGGACCAACCTAATAGCATTCCATACGCAGGAAAGTCATTAATTATCCACATTAAAGCCGCACGCAGTATGAAGGTTGTATTTGTGTTTGCATCGTATGTCTCTACACCATCAATGAACAAAGATTTCAACTCCTCGATCAGAGGTCGGAGATAGACGTCGATATTATTCCCCGGTGAGTTTGGTCCGTCGATAAGAAGAGGCATCATAAAGTATGATTGGTCCATAGCCAACCAAGGCGACAGATTATAAATTATCATTACAACGGGCCATGTGCTGTGACTTCCAGCCATATAGTTGAATGGGCAGAAACCATTAGTAGCCAGTCCGAGCCGGACATTGCGAGGATCGCTACTGAATATTGCGTGCCTCCTATCGAAATCCTTCCATGCCGGTGAATCTCTTGGATGGCTCATTTTTCCATCTTCACTTGGAGGAGCACGGTGATGCTAAATCATTGCCTCGGCTGTTTTCTTGCACATGAATAGCCTCTGTAGCCTCTGTGTTATGGGAAAGTATCATGCTATCTTGACAGGTATATCAGGCTTCTTATCAGAATCTTTCGGTTTATACCTGGCCTCTCCGCATGTTGGACACTCTTTCAAATCTGAATTCTCTTTCCGGTACAACACGCAATTTTTAGGACATGCTTGAATCTTCTCGCACTTTAGACCCAAATCAGACATCATCTTCTGGGCTCCGTACCGGCTGTCGGGCACGTTATTTCCCAGAGGCATAGAATCTTTCAAGAACAAAAGAAGCATTGTGAATGACTTGTTGCTCCATCCATTTAGGCACTTAATCTGGAAAAGTTGGACGAACCATGAGAGGGTGGAATACTTCGCATTCTCATAAATTGGTTTTCTAGCATCATTCATGAAATTTTCATATTTATCCGCACGCGGTCCTTGACCGGAAGGAATGCCATCTTCGGTACAAATAGATTCACCTAGGACAGCCTCTACCATATCCTCCATTTCTTCTGATGGAAATAAATTACCGTCTTCTCCTTCTGCCGCATTACCGAATTCTCGTTCTTCTCCTGCCGCATAATCGTGTTCTCCTTCTTCTTCTGCCGCATTACTGCATTCTTCTCCTTCCCCATGATATTTCCAAGTTGTATAAAGTCTAGTAAACCCATATTTTACAATATGAAGCTCTACCAATTCTACCTTCTGCCAGTACTTATTGCCACATCTATCGCACGGACAAAGAATCTTCTCTATTATGATCTTATTATGTGCGCGTGCAAATTCAATGAAAGCAGCAACTCCTGCGACAAACTTAGCTTGCATACGTTGTTGCCAATCCACATACATCCAGTCTTTAACTTTGACGTACTCATGGGCCATGTTAGACTGTATAACATATAAATTGTAGGTTATGGTGACTATATTGAGAAATATAAGAACGGGATAATTACTGACAAAGAAGAAAATCCGTGTATATGCTTTGTGTGTGCGTTTGTCGTTGAAAAGAATAAATTATCGAATGTATGTTAACCGATAGACGGGGACTAAGTGGCGCTTTTAGTTTCATATATGAGTATCGATGAGAATATGAAGGTTTCATATTATCATCGAGTATCATATATTGGTTTTAACTTGAACATCTCGAATAACTCTCTAATTATGCATTTGTTGTGTATTCTTGTTGTATGTGTGTGTTCCGGCTGTCGGTGGTAAGGCTTCTATCCCATTAAGAATGTATAGAGCGAACACCCATCACTTGTGCTTTCAACCGTTTCGAGTAAATTTCGGCAGCACCTCCCCGCTGTTCTCCGAGTACACTGTAATAGAATAGATAATCATTTCAAAGCTGTGAAACAACGTTGAAATGAACATCTAATCTATCTTTGTACACGGAGAACCAGCGGAAAGATACCGGCGAAATATCTCGAAACGGATGAAAACACAAGTGAATGAAGGTGTTTGCTTTATACATTCCTAACTTGTCCACACGGGACAAATCTATCGGTTACCATACGATTGAATCTTTTCGTCGCATAGACTGTACGACGGTTGTTAGTATCGAGCTATACCGTTCGATATTTAACAACCTTCGTATAGTTCTATGTCACGATGAACATCGCACGTATGTTAACCGATAGACGGGGACTAAGTGGCGCTTTTAGTTTCATATATGAGTATCGATGAGAATATGAAGGTTTCATATTATCATCGAGTATCATATATTGGTTTTACCTTGAACATCTCGAATCACTCTCTAAGTATGCGTTTGTTGTGCATTCGTGTTGTATGTGTGTGTTCCGGCTGTCGGGGGTAAGGCTTCTATCCCATTAAGAATGTATAGAGCGAACACCCATCACTTGTGCTTTCAACCGTTTCGAGTAAATTTTGGCAGCACCCCCCGCTGTTCTCCGAGTACACTGTAATAGAATAGATAATCATTTCAAAGCTGTGAAACACGTTGAAATGAACATCTAATCTATCTTTGTACACGGAGAACCAGCGGAAAGGTACCGACGAAATATCTCGAGACGGATGAAAACACAAGTGAATGAAGGTGTTTGCTTTATACATTCCTAACTTGTCCACACGGGACAAATCTATCGGTTACCATATGATTGAATCTTCTCGTCGCATAGACTATACGACGGTTGTTGGTATCGAGCTATACCGTCCGATATTTAACAACCTTCGTATAGTTCTATGTCACAACGAACATCGCACGTATGTTAACCGATAGACGAAGACTAAGTGGCGCTTTTAGTTTCATATATGAGTATCGATGAGAATATGAAGGTTTCATATTATCATCGAGTATCATATATTGATTTTAACTTGAATATCTCGAATCACTCTCTAATTATGCGTTTGTTGTGTATTCTTGTTGTATGTGTGTGTTCCGGCTGTCGGGGGTAAGGCTTCTATCCCATTAAGAATGTATAGAGCAAACACCCATCACTTGTGCTTTCAACCGTTTCGAGTAAATTTCGGCAGCACCTCCCCGCTGTTCTCCGAGTACACTGTAATAGAATAGATAATCATTTCAAAGCTGTGAAACAACGTTGAAATGAACATCTAATCTATCTTTGTACACGGAGAACCAGCGGAAAGATACCGGCGAAATATCTCGAAACGGATGAAAACACAAGTGAATGAAGGTGTTTGCTTTATACATTCCTAACTTGTCCACACGGGACAAATCTATCGGTTACCATACGATTGAATCTTTTCGTCGCATAGACTGTACGACGGTTGTTAGTATCGAGCTATACCGTCCGATATTTAACAACCTTCGTATAGTTCTATGTCACGATGAACATCGCACGTATGTTAACCGATAGACGGGGACTAAGTGGCGCTTTTAGTTTCATATATGAGTATCGATGAGAATATGAAGGTTTCATATTATCATCGAGTATCATATATTGGTTTTACCTTGAACATCTCGAATCACTCTCTAATTATGCGTTTGTTGTGCATTCGTGTTGTATGTGTAACATGATTTTAAACCATTGAGATCAAGATTGATAGAACTGATCATCCTACATTGCAATGGCATTCATCTACCAAAAACTATTATTGCAATGGCATTCATCTATAACAATCAACAATTAAAACTACAAATGTAGGATACTGATATCATAAAGCGTTATACGCAACATATGAATTCACATGACTGAAACATGCATTAAAAAACATGTTCATCCAAAAGAAAGGCCACTGTCAACAAATATAGACAAAGGATTATTATATTAACTATGAAACATATTAGAAAAAGGATAGAAGTTCAAAGATGTTAATAACTCGATGATAATCAAAGCAGTTGCGTACAGATGCTAAAACCGAATATGTGACACGATATTCTTGTAAAGATAGACATGTATTAAAAGAGGAGGCGCCCAAGTAAAATCCATAACTAAATCCCTATCTTTCCCTTCATTTTTTTCAAATCAGAAATGTGTCCTTTTTTTGCAATTATATATAGCTAAAACAAAGAAGGTCCTACAATTCTAAGCATTTCCAATTACAACGGCCCATCCTCAAAATCCAGAATCTTATGAGCATCTTATGCAATTAGCAAACATATTCAACCGAAAACACCCTCAAAATTTCTACCAGACTACAAATCCTTTGCATACTCAAACCCCAACCAGATCAAATTAAGGGACCACTCAGACCCACAGTTTAAATCAATCAAAAATATCCAAAATCAGACACGGGGTCTTTGGATACCTACCAAATGCCAGGTCCCATGACTCCAAAAACAAAACCCCAACATGCCCAACGGCTAAAAGTTCCACAAAACAGTCTCCGTTTCCAAGAAAATTTGAGAAAGACAAATAAAATTATTAATTAAACTGGGCTTTACCCAAATTATTAGTCCAGTTTCCAACACCTGAGCACAGATCTCAAACTAGACACATTTTCCTCTTATGATCATCATCAACATTTCAATTAACGAGCTTAATGCTAATTAGAATGGAAATTAACTTAGACCCTGAACTCCAAAACCCCAACCCCAACCCTAACCCTAACCCCAACCCTAACCACAATCCCCTGCCGAACCCCAACCCCAACCGCAGCCCCAGCCCCAGCCCCACCCCTAACGCTAACCGCAGCCCCAGCCCCAGCCCCAACCCCAACCGCAGCCCGAGCCCGAGCCCCAACCCCAACCCTAACCCCAACCGATGCTTCATCGATACCCAAACCATGAACCATAGCCCTAAAACAATCAAAAATTTGAGTAATTGAAGATTTCCTTATCTGTGCAGAGGCGACGATCGATCGGAGGCGACGACGAAAACGGAGATGAGCCGGTGCTGGCGACGACGAAAGCAGGCGGTGGCTACAACGAATCGGCCGGCGCTGGCGACGACGAGAACGATGATCAATCGGCGGGAACGAGGGTTTGGGAATTTGGGTTCACGCGAGAAAATAAATATTAGGGATAATGAGCGTAGGGATCGATTTGTGCCTTTTAACTTAAATCCCTATTTACATGCCCCTACGGATAAGTCCGTAGGTTCTTGATTTGCGGCTCCGTAGGGACAAACAACAATTTAAGATTTAATATTTTAAAATTAAAATGTAAGGACCGTAGGGGCAACCTTTTGGCCCTACGGATTAATCCGTAGGGCCAAACTAAAATTGCCCCTACGGATGTCGTTATCCGTAGGGGCAACCCCCTATTTTAGTAGCGTTTGGCGTACCCACATCTTCGATGATAACGATGAAGATGATGGATTCCGATCGTCGGAATACACTATGGAGAGTGTATTTTTTTGATGCCATAGGAGGCGGCTGCTTTACTCCATTATTCTCTCTCTCTCTCTCTCTCTCTATATATATATATATATATATATATATGAGAATAATGAAGGAAAGATGCCATAGAAGGGAATTTCCTTCTATGGCGTCGAAAAAGTACCCCCTTTCTCATTTTTTCCGACGATCGGCACACATCATCTTCATCGTTATCATCTAAGATGTGGGTATATCAAATTTCATGCGATTCTACAACTTTTTCACCGTTGATTTAGTGGGTTCAAAATTAACGGTTTACCGACAACGGAACTTTTTATATTGCTTAATCAACGGTGAAAAGGTTGTAGAATTGCATGAAATTTGGTGTACCCATATCTTAGATGATAACGATGAAGATGATGAGTGCCGATCGCCGGAAAAAATGAGATAGAGCGTACTTTTTCGATGCCATAAGAGGAAATTCTCTCCTATAGCCCTCCATTAACACCTCTCTCTCTCTCTCTCTCTCTCTCTCTCTATATATATATATATATATGAACAGATTTTAACATGCATTAAATATCTTAAATTTCCCAACATTGTACTGAAAACATTATGTAGAAAGTTGAGGAATATGCTTCTCAATATTCTGGCAAAAGCTAGCTAGCTAGGTCTTCTATCTAAAAGAAAATGTTCTTTACGGTTTTTAATTCAATTTAAAATCTTTCAAGATGAAGTCATTATTTATTGGGAGAGATTCTTTTGCATCCTACGTGACAACTATAAAATTTAATTGACACCCAAAAATTAAATAGAGTTTTAAGGTAGACCGACAGTATTGTATAATTCTTAGGAAATGATGAGCCATCAACTTTTAATTGTTAATTACTTGATTAACATAACACAACTGAAAAAAAACTAAAAACTAATTGTACGTACTATATGCATATAGCTTGACATGGGTGATTCTAAGTATTTGCACCTCTTGGTGCTAATTAATGAGAGGATAATAACTTTGTCAAGGGCGGATTAAAAGTTAATCCTAAGACATATAACCTTAAAGCATCTATATTGACGTTGTTAAAATTATCAATGGTTTGAATTATAAATACTCTCACTGATGAGGTACTTGATGAATAATTCTTCATCTTTTCTTTTCGAAAAAATATCAATTTTTGAGGGACCTAATTAGCGTTATTTTGCATCGACCACCTTTAAATTATATAGTATAATACAAGACCATGATATTTAGTAGTTGATTTTATGGACTTAATTTTAAGAGGACACTTGTAGTGCATTTTTTCAATTATATTATAAATTGAAACATGATATAAGGCTAAGTAAACACTTTTCTTCATCCCCAGCCCCTTAAGTAGATGAAAGAATAAACATGATTAATCTACGTCGAGTTCACATGTGTTTCATTCTCGAAACAAAGATTCACAACAAGAAGGGTTATATATATGTCGAACAATCGACATTGACAACCAGTTAGCAAGAAAACAATAGAAAAGTAAATTAAAAGCATTGAATTTGAACTGGACAACCAAAACAATACACATTACGTTTACTATTGTGATAAAGGGTCACCATATATATCATTTTGGAATATTACATCATTATTGATATTATATCTTGAAGGCAAAATCCTTTTACGTGGAAAGGTGAGACATGATGGCCACAAGCTTGCTAGCTTTAATACTTAGTTAAACAGGAAAATATTTTATCCATGCAGTATATATGAGAGCGAATAGGGATAATATAGGGTAATGATAATGTGAGACGTTTTCTTATGCGAGACAAATGTGACACACTCTATAACATCTTATCCTCGTGTATTTCACCGATCCAGACCGTTCACCATGATCTGTATGTCACGCATACCCTACGTATCGACTTTTATGAGATTCCTACTTCTCTAGCACGCACGATCGATGATATCATTTTTCAGACTACCGAGAGATGTCCATATTTCGTTCACTTGATCGCACGTGCTAGAAGTGTAGGAATCTCATGAAAACTGATACGTAGGGTTATGCGTGACATGTGAATCACGGTGAACGGTCTAGATCAATGAAATACACGGAAGGTATGGTGTTATGGAGTGTGTCTGATTTGTCTCACATAAGAAAGCGTCTCACCGGATCAACCGGCTAATATATGCAAGATGATAGGAGATTAAGAAATTAACTTACTTACGTTATAAAAATTAATCATATCATGAACATGCATGCTCGACATCCAACGGACAAATTTAAGAAACATGTGTTTTTTCTTTCTCTTCTTTGAACCGAAGGGAGGTGAGTACCCAACCGTTTCATGAAATTGAAGAAACACGAGTTGAAATAATTCTTTTAGAATATACAGCCTCCTTGTACACAATTATAGTATAATAATTAAGATTTATATCTGTGTTGTTGAAATCCTTTGAATGTTGAACATATATATTTTCATATCAATGCGTCATAAATATATAATTATTTAATATATTATTTTTTATCTTAATTGTTTGCTTGATTTCATATTTCACTTACATTAGGACATTGTTTTTCTATATATTACAGATTGATATAAAATCAAATATGTTTGGAAGTGGGGATGAGTAAAAATATAGGTAAAAAGAACTGCTACCCTGGCCCTTTTGACTAGCCAAACATGCACATCTCCACAAATCCCCCCTCAATTGACCTCTTTTGTCTCGTTATCAAAACAACCTCATAACCTAAATCATTCCCATTTCTAACCCTAGGCCTCACAAAATGGCCCCCTTTTGAATTAAGCTATACCTACAAAAGCTATAAACAATATATCCAACCCGAAAGCTACCATGCTATCTCTCTATTCCCGATCATCTTTTCTCAATATGGTATCTACGGACGGTAAAACCCGTCTTGCTGCTCTAAACCATCTATGTATCTCCTCATGGTACCAACAGATGCATCATCGGTTTGTCATCCAGGAATACTCTATTCTTGCTCTGTGCCTTCCACAGAAACCCACCCACCACCGAGAGACCTTCCACGTGTCCTCCCCCCTCCCCCATGCACGTTTCAATCCAACGTGGCACAACCCCTCCTCCCCTTTATAAATACCCCCCATCTCCACCCTCCTCTTCTCGTTCACTCTTCAATCCTCCTCCTCTCACAACACCCAGGAGAAGGGGAAAAAAACCCATCTCTGGCTTGAAATTCAAACAAGAAAGAATTAAATAAAAGTGTGAAGAAATTTAAAATAAAAATGACTGCAGATGGTCATGAAACAAACCAGAGCCACATCAGCAGCCTCATCTCCACGCCATGCCTCCCCATCACCCTCCAATTCGTCGACCTCTCTTACCGGATCAAGCTCGATCCGAAACCCGCCAACAACCTCAAACGGGTCCTGAACCAGCACCCCAACCCGAGCCCGGGCCATGAGGACCGGACCATCCTCAACAAGGTCACGGGCCACGTCTCCCCCGGCGAGATGCTGGCCATCCTCGGGCCATCCGGCAGCGGGAAGTCCACCCTGCTGACCATCCTCGCGGGCCGCTCGCAGGCCAAGTTCTCCGGGTCTGTCCTGGCCAACGGGTCCCGGTTCACGAAACCCGTCCTGAAGCGGGTCGGGTTCGTGACCCAGGACGACGTCCTGCATCCGCATTTGACAGTCAAGGAGACGCTGGTTTTCTGCGCCATGCTGAGGCTGCCGAGGACCGTGACGGGACCCGAGAAGGTGCGAGCCGTGGAGAGCGTGATCAGCGAGCTGGGACTCAACAAATGCGCGGATACGATGGTCGGGAACGCCTTCATAAGGGGCGTGTCGGGCGGGGAGAGGAAGCGGGTGGCGATAGGACACGAAATGTTGGTCAACCCTAGCTTGCTGATCCTGGACGAACCGACCTCGGGGTTGGACTCGACCGCGGCGGCACGGCTGGTCAGCACCCTGGGAGGGTTGGCCAAGAAAGGACGGACCGTGATCACCTCTGTGCACCAGCCGTCTAGCCGGGTCTACCGGATGTTCCACTCCGTGATGCTGCTCTCCGAAGGGAACTGTGTCTACTTCGGGAAAGGGATGGACGCTATGGATTACTTTCAGGAAGCCGGCTTCGCGGCCCGGTTTCATGTCAACCCTGCTGATTTCATGCTGGATCTCGCTAACGGTGAGCTTGTCTTTCTTTCTTTCATGTGATTAATTTATCAACATATACGACAAAAGGGCCCCTGCTTGTACCCATATATGCATCCTACGGAACTCGGAATGCAAGGCTTAACTGCAAAATACAGTATATGGAAACGGCAGGCCCCTTTACCTAATTAGTTTACTAAATTATAATTAGGAAAATGCAAAGATAACATGTATAACATTTGGATTTGTCTCTATTAGAACATATTCTTGAGAGACGAGGGAGTGTGGCTGTCACAAAAAAGTAGGGCCACTTTATGACTGGTCTTTTAACTTTTAGCACCTGAAAGTTGGGCGATAATTTGTGCTTGTTTCCTTTGTTGCTTGATTCCTTTTGGAAACCAAACTAAGCCTCGAGATCTATCTTTTCCTCTTAAGATTCTTCATCAAATTTAAGAATAATTTCTACGATCGACTCTCCACCTCTCCACCTGATGTCAAATTTCTTAATTACTTATTATAAAAGAGAACAAATTCATGCAATAATGTCACTCTATCGGAGCACCATCTGTCCACCAAAAATGAACTTTCTTTCCCACTTTTAGCATGCTTTTTTTAAAGGAACCGCCTTCCTACTTTTAGAAAGAAATATCATAAATAAAAATTACAAATATCCCCTTTAGCTTGAGTTATTTATTGTGAGGTCCAGTCACAGTCATTCCCATATCCCTCAATCCATTATTCCCGAAATATTTCCTTGTGTTGATAGTGGATTGCAGATGTAGATTCTCATCTTGATATATAATCTTTCTGCTAAAAAAATCTATGATATATATATATATATATATATATATATATATATATTGTTTAAACAAGATTTTTCATTTTATTCCGAAAAGGTAATTATTGAAAAAGAGACAGCTCAAAAGTGAAAACACTGGATTATGAAAGTAAATTGTTGTAAAGCATGTGGATCACCTCTGTAAAGTACCCACAATTATGAAAAACTATTGTGAAGGACAAGACGCCACCTGTTTCATTCTTGGGCTCTTGGGCTTCTTCAAAAACAAAAGGTGAAAGCTTCATAAAGCTGGCTCCACTATTTGATGCCAAGACTTATCATCAAAGTGAAGTAATCCATAATGCAAGACTGTAAGAAAATATATCTAATGAAGTTTTATGGCTGGTTGTCGCTTTCCGTACTTGACATCAAGTGGCTTGTAAACAGCGTAATTGCTAAACACAATATAGAATTCTGATACATATCATTCAAATATGTCCAAATTGGAAAAATGATGATGATGATGATAGATTTCTCATATAGGAATACGTTCGACTCTAAAACATAGATAAAATCCAGAGCAAAGCTAAACAATTCTTGTAATCTAGAAAATGAATTTATTAACGACCTGTTCTTCAACTTTGGGTGCAGGTTGTGTGCAAATAGAGTACAGTAGTGAAGCAGAGAAATCAAGTGTGAAGCAAACTCTGGTATCATCCTACAACAGAGTTCTAGCTCCAAAGGTGAAGGCATCTGTTGCTGCTTCCATTGCTGCTTCAGGAGATGCAGTAACTATAGGTAAATCTTCTGCAAAATTCATAAAACATGTCAACATTTCAAATTCTTTATATACAAGCATACTGATTTCGGCAAATAATCTCGCTGCAGAGTCCGGTAAATATTATTCATAGAATATTATGGTTGGGCGGAAACAAAGTCTAGTTCTAGCAATTCATAGAATCTTAACATCAGAAGCATTGATTCTAAGAACATAGCATCAGAATTTTTCTGATAGATCATCCTGTATGAAATAGTTTCCAGATAAGGAAAAAAGCATATTGCTAAAAAGATATAGGAATAGAATTTTACAAACTAGCTAAAAACAAAATTTAAAAAATTCCAATATAAGAACATATCCTGGATACTTGATCTAGAGAGAACCGTTAATCATCTAAAAAAAAGATCACTATTAGGGAGAGATTTTTGTTCTTTTCGAGATTAGAAATTTCCTGAAAATGGCACTCTAATATAATATCTTGTGATATCAGTAACAAAACCATTTAATTCAAATCTTTGTTAATTGATCAGGAAGCCACAGATCAAGCGACGAATCAAAAAAGGACTACAGCATCATCAGCTGGTTCGCCCAATTCACCATCCTCCTGCGCCGCAGCCTAAAAGAACGTCGCCATGAGACCTTCAACTCCCTCCGTGTCTTCCAGGTCATTGCAGCCGCCCTGCTCGCGGGGTTCATGTGGTGGCACTCAAACATCCACAACGTCCAGGACCGGTTCGGTCTGCTCTTCTTCATCTCCATCTTCTGGGGCGTCTTTGCTTCCTTCAATGCCGTCTTCACCTTCCCCCAAGAACGCGCCATCTTCATCAAGGAACGAGCGTCTGGGATGTATACTTTGTCTTCTTACTATATGTCAAGAATGGCCGGCGACCTCCCCATGGAGATCGTGTTACCAACCACCTTTGTCTGCATAATATACTGGATGGCGGGACTCAAACCTGACATTTATGCGTTCTTGCTTACAGTCTCCGTGCTCTTAGCATACGTGCTTGTAGCCCAGGGGCTCGGGCTCTTGATTGGAGCGGCGATCATGAACACGAAGCAGGCGTCGACGCTGGTGACAGTCACGATGCTCGCGTTTCTTCTGACTGGCGGGTTTTACGTGCAGCATGTCCCGTCTTGTATGACTTGGATGAAATACGTCTCGTTCACGTTTTATTGCTATAGGCTGCTTATAGAAGTGCAGTATCCAGGAAACGAGATTGATCGATATATAGGTTCTTCGCGGTATGGACACGGGCACGGAGCAGGGGAAGAAGAGATCAAAAGGCAAGTTAGCGTCGAGGCGAGCATCGTAGTATTGGTTGTTATGTTTTTCGCATACAGGATTTTTGCTTACCTTGCGCTAAGGCGTATCAAGGTTTGAGAACCTGAGTGGCGAATTGAGAGGAAAGTGTAAATGTTGTGCAAATTTGGGTTTCCGAGATTTCTAACATTTTGAGGAGATGGCTGATGTAATTGATATTTTAAGACGAAATTGTAAGGAAGCATAAGTGAAAAAAAGGAAGCATAAGTGAAAAAAGCTTCCGTCATGAGATATAACAGTGACCAACATTGTCAATGATGTATATTTAGTTACGAAGTTTCAAGATTAAATACAATATTCATTCGACCGAAAACCTCAGCCTAGTTCATAGATTTTGATGATAATATGTCATGTTTGTTCATAACTAGGGCTGCAGTTGAATTCTTATGTGAAATATAAAAGCAAACTCCACAACCATAACCTAACCTAAGTGAGAGATACATTTTAAGCTACAACTGCTAAAGCAAAAAAAAAAAATGACAAATTGGTAACAAGGTTTTGCTCTCAGCTCCAAGTCAAAACTCTAATGATAGAGGAAATCAAAGAAGGAATGATTGCAAATCTACGACATGGTAAAGGTCAATATTGACTTGGCAAGTGGAATAATGCTACCATAATGCTTCCACATATTTCCTATGTTGTGACTCTAGAGGCCAAAAGAAGCAAGTAGATATGCAGTAATAATACCATATCCAGCTCTGCACATAATCAAATAATCAAATTTCACAGTTTTGTTCTTCTTTTGACTCACTGCTGTACCATGATACACACTATTTTTACACCAAACAAAATCTGATACATGAAAAGGTGAAATAGTAGAGGGAGAACCATAAGGCCTGAACACATAAAAGTAAACATAGTGACATGTTTTTTCCAGATAAAATAAGGAAGTGGGATGTGAAAATCATCACCTATTGGATCATAAAAAATGTAGCAGATTCAGTGCAGGGCCTTAACATCAAAAGGTAGAAGCACTAAGGGAGGCCACAGGAATGCACAACCACTAACATATTGCTGGATGGTACATAGTGTCAGGGCAAACCCACCGTTGCCGGTCCCAAGTCCGGATGAGAAAGGATGAGGATTGTGGTCGGCTTGTGACAACCAACGTAAAACTTTGTCACATTCTATGACATGAACCATAATAAGAATATCATTGGGACGTCCCCTACTCAGCGACGCGCTACATCGGATCCCGGGTGTAGTATTAAATATGCAAGGGCTTCTAGGCCGTCGTCCAGATGCGGCGCGCTACATCGGACCCCGGGTGTAGTGACAAATAAGCAAGGGTCGTCGTCCAGAGACGGCGCGCTACATCGGACCCCGGATGTAGTGACAAATAAGCAAGGGTCGTCGTCCAGAGACGGCACGCTACATCGGACCCCGGGTGTAGTGACAAATAAGCAAGGGTTTCATAGGATCCGTCTAGCTTCCTGGAACATAGGTTCCCTTACGAGTAGACTAATAGAATTAGTGGAGGTGATGATTAGGAGGAGAGTTGGTATTATGTGTTTGCAAGAAACTAAGTGGGTAGGTGAAAAGAGTGGTCATAGAGCCTTGGGGTTATAAGCTTTGGTATACGGGTAGAGCTAAAAATCGTAATGGGGTAGGCATAATCATGGATAGACGGTTGCTTGAGGATGTAGTTGAGATTAGGAGAAAAGGTGATAGAATTTTACCGGTTAAGCTTATTCTAGGTGGAGAGATCCTTAATGTTATTAGTGCTTATGCACCACAGATAGGTCTTGATGACGCTAGTAAGCGTCTATTCTGGGAGGATTTAGACGAGGTGGTGCAAAGTATACCTAGTGGAGAGAAGTTATTTATTGGTGGTGATCTTAATGGACATGTAGGTACTAGTCGTAGTGGGTTTGATACTATCCATGGAGGTTTTGGTTTCGGACAAAGGAATGAAGTAGGTGACTCGATTCTAGATTTTGCTTTATCTTATGACTTGATCTTAGCAAACACCTGGTTTAGGAAAAGAGAGTCCCACCTTATCACTTTTAGAAGCGGATCAAGTGCTAGTCAAATAGACTTTTTTCCGACGAGAAGAATAGATAGAGCTTGTTGTATCGACTGTAAGGTAGTGTCAGGTAAAAGTGTAACCACTCAACATAGACTTTTAGTTCTAGATTTTCGATTTAGAAGAGAAGCTAGGAAGATTAGACGTAAGGTAGAGCCTAAAATTAAATGGTGGCGATTGAAAGAAGGTAACTAAAAGGCTTTTATAGATCGTGTAGTACAAGAAGCGGATTGGCAGTCGGAAGATGATCCAGACAAAACATGGAACAAAATGGCTAGTTGTATCAAGAAAGTAGTTAGAGATCTACTTCGTGAGTCGAGAGGTGGTGCTCCACCATCTAAGGACATATCATGGTGGAATGAAGATGTAAAGGCTGCTATTAAAATTAAAAGGGATTCTTATAAAAATTTGAAGAAAAGTAGAGATGTGGAGAGATTTGAGAAGTACAAAATGGCTAAAAAGGAAGTTAAGAAAGCTGTTCGGGAAGCTAAATCTAAGATCTACAAGGAGGTGTACGAGAAATTAGACACTAAAGAGGCTGCAAATGATATATACCGGATTGCTCGAATGCGGGAAAGGAAGACTAGAGACTTATGTGCGGTGAAGTGTGTCAAAAATGAAAATCAGAAGGTTTTAATTCGAGATGAGGATATCAAGGAAAGATGGAGAGATTATTTTGACAAATTGTTCAATGAGAGCTTTACTAAGAATTTGGATGGAATTGTCATTCAATCTCAAGATATAAATCGTGATTTCATGCGTAAAATAAGACTTCCTGAGATTAAAGAAGCTTTGAACAGAATGGGTTTAAGAAAAGCGGTTGGTCCTGACGGGATTCCTATCGAGATTTGGAGATGCTTAGGAGAAATAGGCGTTAAGTGGCTGACAGATCTGTTTAATAAGATTTGGCAGACAAAAAAGATGCCAAATGAATGGAGGAAAAGTATCCTTGTACCTATCTACAAGAATAAGGATGACATTCAAAGTTGCTCAAACTACCGTGGAATAAAACTGATGTGTCACACCATGAAACTTTGGGAGAGAGTGATTGAACACAGGCCAAGGAAGGATATTAAGATAACAGAGAACCAATTTGGGTTCATGCCTGGACGATCGACGACAGAGACGATTCATTTGCTTCGTCAACTTGTCGAGCGCTTTCGAGAGGGAAGAAGAAATTTGCATATGATATTTATTGATTTAGAAAAAGCGTACGACAAGGTACCTAGAGAGGTATTATGGGGGACAATGATGAAGAAGGGGGTCCCCGTCAAGTATATTGACATAATCAAGGATATGTACGACGGAGTAGTGGCAAATGTCAGAACTTGCGGCGGCTTAACAAGTGATTTTCCGATTACTATTGGTTTACATCAAGGATCTGCATTAAGTCCAATCCTGTTTACCATCGTGATGGATGAGCTTACTAGAACTATCCAAGATGAGGTCCCTTGGTGTATGCTATTTGCTGACGATATTGTTCTAGTAAATGAGACAAAAGCAGGGGTTAATGCCAAATTGGAATTATAGAGGCAAACATTGGAATCTCGGGGATTCAGATTGAGCAGGTCCAAGACAGTATATATGCACTGCAAATTTAGTAGCCAGAGAAGTCAAAACCATATTGGTATAACATTGGAAGGGCAAGAGATATCACCGAGCGACCAGTTTAGATATCTAGGTTCCATCATCCCAAGGAATGGGGAGATCGATAGTGATGTTAATCAAAGGATCAAAGCTGGTTGGTTGAAATGGAGGAGTGCAACAGGGATTTTGTGTGATCGTAACTTTCCGTTAAAATTGAAAGGGAAGTTTTATCGAAGCGCTATTCGGCCTGCTTTATTATATGGTACAGAATGCTGGGCTCCTAAGAAGCATCATACACAGAAGATGCACGTAGCGGAGATGCGCATGCTTCGTTGGATGTGAGGTAACACTAGAAAAGATAAGGTGCGAAATGAGGATATTCGTGCAAAAGTTGGTGTAGCACCCGTGGAGGAGAAGATGCGGAAAAACCGGCTAAGATGGTTTGGTCATGTGCGACGCAGACCTATGGAAGCACCGGTTCGACGAATAGATACTCTCGATATGGGCAATGGCAAAAAGGGAAAAGGGAGACCGAAGAAAACATGGATGGAGGTGATACGAAACGATATGGTTGCCAAAGGACTCAATGAAAGTATATTGTTCGATAGAAGTGAGTGGAGACAGAGGATTCATGTGCTGGACCCGGCGTGATTCTCATGTTGGTTCATGTAGCCTACCCCATATACTTGGGATAAAAGGCTCAGTTGTTGTTGTTGTTGTTGTTGTGAACATAGTGTCAGGGCACACTAGTTCGGGGTTTGCAATTTTAAACCAAAGAGATAACCCCAATCGAGACCGATCCAAAACCATCGGGTATGGGTCGGATGTAAATGGATACTGTCATGATACATGAATGAGGCGACCTGTCTAACCTACCTAATTCGAAAATAACCGGGTAGGGTCACGTCCTGTATAGGCTAGACCGATCTATTTTTCAGCGCTGCCAAGTCCCGAAATTAGTCTTCTTTTATATAAGGTATTTAAGTTTATATTATATACAGTTATTAGAATAATGGAGGACAAAGGCTCTAGGAGGGAAACCCTCTTATGGCGTCCGAAAAAGTATGGCGATCGGCACTTTCCATCTTGATCCTTATCGTCTAAGATGTATATACACCAAATTCCAGGCCCTTCTAACACCTTTTCACCGTTGATTTAAAAATTCTTAAAATGTTCTATTCTTGGAAAACCGTTAATTTTGCATCCACTAAATCAAGGTGAAAATATGTTAGAACCACATGAAATTTAGTGTATCTATATTTTAGCCGATGAAGATAAAGATGGTAAGTACATATCGTTGAAACAAACGGTGGATGATAGACTTTTTCCGAGCCCATATGAAGTAATCCTCTCCTAGGCCTCTGTCCTCCATTACTCTTATATAGTTATAGACAGATGTGAAGAATTAACCGAGAGGCTCAAATTAGGGTTTGAATTACTCGGTTATAACCGGGTCGGATTCGGCTAAGAAAAATATTTATTTAATGATCCTGGTTAGGTCTCGGATGCAGCAGGGATTCAGGAGCCATAGAGCCAGCAGTAGTAATTAACTAATTTAGAATGCTTAATAAAGGGGGAATGAGAGGCAGAATGTCAAAAATGGCAGCTGGGCATAAGTTGCAATACATCCTCAACAAGTAGAATATAAAGATTTTTCTAGGTAATCAATAGTTATCATGTATCAAGACAAGCCAAAAGAGGTGACACAAGATGGTTATGAAGATATGCCATAAATGGAGCAAATTCAATGAACAAAGCAATACTTTCCGTCTTTACCTACCCGCAAATTATGCATTATACTGAAGCAACAACTTGATGCCACATCAGATGGCATGTAGGCCATGACTCATATTTTGATTCTTCAAGCATTGCACTTTGAAAAATTTGTGCATTCATTAGCAATAATGAAAGAGAGAATGGAGCCTGGTCTCATTATGTGAATAAAGACAACAAGATACAGAATGAGCACTAAAAAGAAAATGATGATGTGAGAATTTATGAAGGTATAAAGAGCCAAGAAAGAATGGGCTATAGCAAAAGTTTCACAGATACCAAAAGACAAAATTTTCGCGAGTTAGTTAACCATTTCCAAATATTTTATTTTATACTATGTTTGATATCTAGAGAAAGCGAGGGAATCGACTTGTTTATTTAAGTACCAAGAGCAACAATAATGGAATGAAAAGAAAATTCGATTTGTATGGATACCAAAAGAATCATAATTGCTTCGGTTAATGCACCACCTTTTACAAGAGGTTTTTATTTTATTTTAGAGGCGAGACGGAAAAATATCATTTACACTGTACAGCACAAGAATATTAATCATAAGCACAACAGAGAAGCGAACTGTATCATTATAGCTAGGGGGAAAGTGAGCAATTCCACAATCAAAGGTGTATCTCACTCTTACAAAAAAAAAGGTCCATCTTACGTTCATGGAACAGACTAAATTAAGCGGGAAATACTTGTGCAAATGCATAGCACTAACATAATCCAAGGGATTGTTTGGAGGCCGGAAGTGGGGGATAGAGATGAGACATGAGAGGAGTTAAGAGTCAATTCATTGATCGAACAAAAGAATTGATAGCACATGAGAATTATGATAAGGTCATAAAGTTCAAAACATCCAATAAACACCAGAATAATGCAGACTGGCCCTATTTATTCTAAGGAGGGGATGGGTCTTATATGGGTCCGACGACTCCAACCTTACGACAAACAAAATGACGAAAATAACGCTTTATTACATAAGGCTAATGTATCATCTTGAATAGCCTTCGTCAATGTTCATCTTGTCCACAGCTACTCCTCAATTCCTAGATTATAGACCATTGGCATATGCTATAACCCAATAAAATTAGAAAAGCTTTGTTGTCTAAAGCTATTGATTTCATGCAGGCTATAGTTCACATAAAATCATCAATATTCGGCATATTATATAGCCTCATCAATGTTTTGCAAGTTCAGGCCTATGGAAACCGCTAAAAGTATACAAAAATTAAGTTTCCTCAGTTCTGTCAACATCTGGCAGGCTAATATCTTAACAAAATTTAAAGAACAACGAAAGTTTTTTGTTCTCTAAAATTTTTAGCATTCTATAGTCTAAAATCTCAACCTCCACAAATCATCGATATGTTGGATGGCCATAAGACTCTGAATTTCTTAGCCTGAAATGATTTCCTATCCGAAGCCTATATGGCCTGAAAAAAAATTCCTACACAGAGCCTACATTGGCTTAGGAATATATATCCTACACAGCTTACCCAGTCCAAACCTTTTTCCAACCTAAAGGCCATGTTTCCAACTTTGATTTCTCATAAAACTTCAAACAACTATACTAGTTTCTCCTTTTTTAACTGTTATAAAACTAAGGTTCGTCTTTGGATCATAAAATCAAAAAGAGCATACCTAAGAGATTAATTAAGAACACTAACTGCCAAAAACCAACAGTCCTTATTTAACATTTAACCAGCACCATATAAGAATTACATCCACCTCGAATCCTCTCTCCGAAAAAATATTCCATTATTGTATATCAAAATATGTATTTGCATATTGACTGTAAGGTTTCTAACATCACAAACATGGAAAATGACTCCATTCTTATATCTACCTAGAGATTATTCTCAGCTGCTCTTCCAGTAGATTTCTCCATTCAAAAACTTGGCTTTGCCGCTTTGCAATGCCAAGCAAATGTTGTTGTGCAAATCCAAAACATAAAACATCCGACCACTTTACTGCTTTCGGGAGAGGTAATTGCTAAAAATATGGAATGGAGTTTTTTTAGATTCAATTCTAATATCAATACTAGTTAAGTTACTAACACGTTCACAAAATTATTTGGATGCTTTGAGCACTGATATAAGCATTCTATTTTACCAGACATTTCTAAGTGGATCCCTCATTGTATCTTTTGGTATGGAAGGCTAGCTGTAGGTTAAAATTCCAGATTCATCTCATATTAGAAAACTCAAGACTCTGGTTTAAAATTATGTCAGATATCAAAAAACATTGCTGGTGTTGAAAAAAATTAAGATGTGTTCTTCATAACATGCCTTCATTTAATATAACTTGGGCTCAGATTTGATCATTAACTCTAGCTTGTCCAGCAAAATAATGTTTACACAGCGGAGAGAATGTACTTCAAAGTTATCATTTCTGCTTCTAAAGTCTTTCATGGTATAGGGTAAATACTGTAAGCTGAGGGAAGGGACTTGACGATGGCTTATTGCAACAGTATCTCATGAAGCTCAAAGGCATCATCATCGAAACTGACTCGTAAACGTTAGCAAAGGTTGCCGTATACTATTAAAGTCATTCTTCATCTGATTAAAAAGAGAGAGGCTCAGGTTGCTCATATATCCGAAGACGATAAAATAATTGCATATTTACTCGCTCAATAAGATACACCAGTAATATATGGTTCCCATTTAATTAGGGTTTGCTAATCATAGATTATTTCTAAATTCTAAATCCCTGGAAATCATAAAGGACTCTTGCTTAATTATAGAAATATCCCATTTTAAACCCTCCAAGTGTTGGCTAACATCTTTTCACAAACCACTTTTATTTTTTGACGATTACAAATTCATTAAGCTTATACTTAATGGACGCAACCAAGTATTTATTCAAGTTGTTTGTGTTATTTACATGCTTGTTTAAGATTCTGTGACCATCAGAGGTTGACGGCGAGACTAGGGTTTCTAAATAAATGATCACATTTTCCCACAACAATCCCTTATACGCTACTAATTGTTTCCTATATACAGGAATTTGAAACTAATTAAAGAACCCAATGTCATTCAGCAAAAGATTGGAATTCAAAGATTATGATTACACAAATTTCAGAAATTGAACGCAAACTAACACGAGGGCAACACATGGCAGTAACAAAATCACTGCTGTTCCAATCTAAAAATGGGAGCTTTTTACGAACGCGTGAAAGAAATTCATGAAATACATAGATCATTAGGGGGCAAAAAGGGTAAAACTGCGAACATTTTTTGATGAAAAAATATTCCAACCTGATTCTGAAACCCTAAATCGGCAGCAATCACGAAGGAGGATCGAGCAAGGGTTTGAGAGGATCGGAGAAATAGTGAGAACGCAAAATCGAAGTTTGTTGGGCTAAGGATTGGGCTATATTTTGGGCTTAAAAATGCAAGAACCGCCCTCTGTTTATGGTCATCCGCTTTTTTTCTCAACCCAACCCCGGTAAACGAAAAAGAAAAGAAAAAATGTCATAACTTTCCCATGTTGCACGTGATCTGTTTTGGACGGAAGTACGCCTAAATTGAAATCGTAATCCAAACCCTAATTGAAATGCTAATCTCCATCTAAGATCAACACCAGGATCCAATTACTAATCTAAACCCTAAATCAAAACCCAATTAAAATTCTAAACCCAAATCTAATTTTTTCCACTTCCTTTTTCCTTTTTCCTTTCGTGGAAGAGAGTGGGATTGATTGTCAGCAGTGAACAGTGGCGCGATTGAGGATTAGGTGTCTGAAGAAATGAAGCCCTATGCCAGTTTGGTTTGAGGATTTGTTAGGATTTGGATTGTGGAATTCTAGAATTCCATAATTTTGTATTTGGTTGGAGAATTTGGATTTCTATGATTCCTTTGTTTTTTATGGGTGACCACCACAAAACATGGATTTCTGAATCCTAAATTTTTTTAAAGATTTTCAAGGATTTGGCACTATTCATTGTACTTTCATATGGAACCCGTGTACTTTATTTATTTAATAATTCTCTCTCTGTCTATCTCTCTCTAAAATCCTCAAATCCAAATCCCACTTTATTTTCACCAACCAAACAAAATTACAAGATTAATCTACAAATCCAATACTAGAAATCCAAAACCAACCAAACAACAAATTACCAAATCCAGAAATTTTCAACCGGACCATTTTGGAATCCAAATTTCATAATCTTGCAACCAAACAGGCTTAGGCAAAAGGTTGCACAATAAGGACTAGGGTATTTGAAGACTCGGACCCGGTTAAAAAAAAATACAGAGATGCCCAATCGAACATATGTGGACTTGATAGACACGATTGCTAGAGCGACGTAAAGACTCATCAAACAGAAAATTGCAAGGAAGACACGGAACCTTTGGCGAAGAAGATTTTGTCTCTCGATCCCGGGTTTGTAGGTTAATTGAAAATGTAGGTTTTTCGTGTGCTTTTACAATCAATCTCAGCTTGGTGGGTTATCGAAGTTTAGACTGTGATTTGGTGCTTTCATGTTTTCTTATTTTTGGTTTCTGTTTGCAATCTTTGTTTTGTTTCGATGAAACACTCTTTAGTGAAACTCAAGAATTTTTTTCTTCTGTTTTAGTCTAAAGAAAACTACATAGATTTGAAAACAATTAGTAGCATATGTAATTGTGAAATGAGTCTTCTCCCATTCTTTATTAATTCAAGAGAATTAATGGTCATATATAGATTAGAAGCAGTTTTAAGCAGTCCAAAGATTCTCGTGCCGTCATTGATTTCATATCAGATTATTATCGCGACATCGATAAATATCCATGCAGTTCGAAGCAAAGTCGAACCTGGTTACCCCAAAAAACTCGTCCCAAACTCGCCTTCATTGTATCCTGTATCTATATATGGATACAATTCTTGAAGACATTAAAAAGGGGTCATCTTTTCAGGGCCAACTCATTGGCAAAGCCCTAACTTCTATGCCTATATGTTTCCATGCCAATGCAAGCCGCGCCGGCTTTCTGGGCGAGATGCTTTGCTCGGGTTTGAATGTTGTTGGATTCAGCTGGATCTCATCCCCAGCTGCAACTGAGCTCGAATTAATGCATTGTTATGGATTGGATGGCGAATATGCTCAAACTTCCTGATGGGGCTCCTTTTCGGGCCTCCGTCAGATGTTGTCTTCCGTTGATCTCACTGTGAACTTAGCTGTTTATCCTTCGTTGCGTGTGGGTCTCAATGGGTTTTTGGAGGAAGAGCTGAGGTGAGGAAGCTGTTGCCGAGTACCTGCAAAGAAGTCTCGGGATGGTTTGGTACCACCGAGGACCCTCCGACACTCCAGTTAGTGATGATATCCGAGTAGAGTAACGACATAAAAGTGTAAAAAAGGGCTTACTTGACCCCTCTGTGATGGGGGTTTATATAGCGGTGGTGGCATGCAGCAGCAGGCACGAGAATCTCGTCGGCAGTTACGCTCCCGACGCCACGCCCGCGTAAAGAGCGGATCGCCCATTAATGGGGATCGTGATGGCGTGGAACGTGGGATGTTGCTGGCGGAGAATCTGCGCATGAAGAGATTTGCGGAGCAGCGGTTACGCCTGTAAGTGGTGGAGTTGATCGGTCGGAGGGACCGAGGAAGATGGTCTCGGCGGGAGAACTCGAGAACGTGCGAGAGGGCCGAGGTATCTTGGTCCTGCGGTAGCTCGAAGGCGAGCTAAGAAGCCGAGGAGGCCAATTTGCAGGGGGCCCTGAGGTGAGCCAGCTTTGTGCTTGTAGGTCGGGTACAGGGGTGGCCTGATCGGCCCCTATAGGCTCTCTCTTCTGAGTTCTGGGACACGTCATCTGCCACGTGTCCTGATCTGCAAGGTCGCCAATATAGAGCATGATTATTAGCCCCCCACTCTTGTCCCGACCAGCTGGCGGGCCGGGCCAAGAGTGGACTGCCGGGCCGCCCGGGAAGAGCTCCCTCCTAAGATTTCATCAGGACGCGTCCCCGGGCTGTCGGCTGCCTTTTCTGCCAGCGAATCAGGGCGAAATCTCTGCATTTAAGGAAAGTGCGCCGATTTGTGCATCCTGTCACTGAAGCGACTGTCTGCGTGTCAAGCGTCGGTTGGCCGACGCGACGTGTGCAGACCTGTGGACTGGTAGGGCGCAGTCCAGTGTGGGCGTGACATGTGGAGCGATCGGTCGTCGAGTTGATTTCGATCACTTTCCGAGTGTGTCGAGCGGTGCTGAGAAGGAGGCATCTCCATGGCCCCGAAGTCGAGGGGGGATTACTCAGATTTAGATAGACCTGATGTCTCTCGTTGGGGATTCGGATCCGCTGCATGTGATAGGCTTAGTGGCCTTGTTATGAGGGCTACAAACCCGCAGCGTCTGTTGGGCAGGAGGATGCCTGCTGGGGATGACCGAGTAGGGAAGCTACTCGGTTGATCTTGGCGAGGGTCTTGACCCCTGGCATTGCGAGTAGGGAAGCTACCGGCCAGGGGTAGTCAAGTCTGGAAGGACTTTGATCCTTGTCTTTGTTGGGTAGGAAGCTACCCGCCGGGATGCGCCGAGTGGGAAGGGGCTAGGTGGCCTCGCGAAGAAGGCTTCAGACCCTCAGCGTTTGATGGACAGGAGGACGCCCGCTGGGGATGCGCCAAGCAGGAAGGAACTCGGTGGCCTCGCGATGAGGGCTTCAGACCATCAGCGTCTGATGGGCAGGAGGATGCCCGCTGGGATGCGCCAAGCAGGAAGGAACTCGGCGGCCTCACGAGGAGGGCTTGAGATCCTCAGCATCTGATGGGCAAGAGGATTCCCGTTGGGGATGCGCCGAGCAGGAAGGAACTCGGCGGCCATGCGATGAGGGCTTCAGACTATCAGCGTCTGATGGGCAGGAGGATGCCCGCTGGGGATGCGCCGAGCAGAAGGAACTCGGCGGCCTCGCGGTGAGGGCTTGAGATCCTCAGTGTCTGATGGGCAGGAGGATGCCCACTGGGGATGCGTCGAGCAGAAAGAACTTGGCGGCCTCGCGATGAGGGCTTCAGATCCTCAGTGTCTGATGGGCAGGAGGATGCCCGCTGGGGATGCGCCGAGCAGAAGGAACTCGGCGGCTTTGCGGTGAGGGCTTGAGATCCTCAGCATCTGATGGGCAGGAGGATGCCCGCTGGGGATGCGCCGAGCAGGAAGGAACTCGGCGGCCTCGTGATGAGGGCTTCAGACCATCAACGTCTGATGGGCAGGAGGATGCCCGCTGGGGATGCGCCGAGCAGAGGGAACTCGGCGGTCTCGCGGTGAGGGCTTGAGATCCTCAGCGTCTGATGGGCAGGAGGATGCCCGCTGGGGATGCGCCGATCAGAAGGAACTCGGCGGCCTCGCGATGAGGGCTTCAGATCCTCAGTGTCTGATGGGCAGGAGGATGCCCGCTGGGGATGCGCCGAACAGAAGGAACTCGGCGGCCTCGCGGTGAGGGCTTGAGATCTTCAGCATCTGATGGGCAGGAGGATGTCCGCTGGGGATGCGCCGAGCAGGAAGGAACTCGGCGGCCTCACGATGAAGGCTTTGGTCCTTGACGCTGGAGGGGCCGTGAGAGGCCTTCGAAGGATGGCCGAGCAGGGTAGATGCTCGGTGCCTCTTGGCGAGGGCTTTGATCCTTGACGCTGGAAGGTCCTTGAGAGGCCTGCGAAGGATGGCCGAGCAGGGTACCTGCTCGGTGCCTCTTAGCGAGGGCATTGGTCCTTGACGTTGGAAGGGCCCTGAGGGGCCTGCGAAGGATGGCCGAGCAGGGTAGCTGCTCGGTGCCTCTTGGCGAGGGCTTTGATCCTTGATGTCGGAGGGTCCCTGAGAGGCCTGCGAAGGATGGCCGAGCAGGGTAGCTTCTTGGTGCCTCTTGGCGAGGGCTTTCTGATCCCCGGCGTTGGGGTAGGGAAGCTACCCGCCGGGGATAGCCGAGCGAGGGATCCTCGGGCTCGACTGCCTCTGGGAGGACTTTCTGATCCCTGGCGTTTCGGTAGGGATGCTACCCGCCAGGGATAGCCGAGCGAGGGATCCTCGGGCTCGACTGCGTCTAGGAGGACTTTTGATCCTTCAGGATGGGACCGAGCAGGGTTACTGCCCAGTGCCTCTTGGCGAGGACTTTGATCCCTGTCGGTTGTGGTAGGAAGCTACCAGCCGGGGATAGCCGAGCAAGGACCCAACTGCCTCTGGGAGGACTTTGGTTCTTGGCATGGGAAGAGCTATAGGGCTGTAAGAAACCTACCAAGGACCCTGTTCCCCTCCGAACGGCGGCGCGGACTCGGCGTCCTGCCTGAGATTCGGGGCAGATGCTATTTGGTTTTATCCGTCTACCTCTCCGAAGATTCCAAGTTGATTTATGGCACTGTGTATCGGAAGTTTAGACGGATGCGGCCGGTGTAGCAGACTTCGTCAGATTCCCCCTCAGGGTGAGGGGTTTTTGATTGTGGGGACGCTCTTCCCTGCAGGCGCAAGCCCCTGCAGTTAATTACACTACCGCATCGCGGTAACAACTTTCTCCTTCTCCAGAATTTCACTTCGTGTCGTGTGTGTTTGTTTTGTTTGTGGTTGCCCGTGGATTGTATACGGAGACTGAGTAATGCCGTCGCCCGTAGGACGTGGATTAGTCCAAATCCGTATTTACTTAGATTTGGGTTTGGTGTTTTTAGTTTAAGGATACATTAGTCGCGTTGCAGCTAAGATCAACTTAAACGTTCGTTAAGGATACGTTAGTCCTGTTTTAGACTAAGATCAACTTAACGTAGTGATTCATTTAGTATATGGCCGTCAGGACTCGTCACCTCTCTGACGTCGTTGTAGGATTACAACGACAGGTGTCAGAGGAGTTCAGAGATGTACCTTTAAACCAAAGTTGATTTGGAGTTTTATCATTCATTTAAATGTCTAAGGATACGTTCGCCGTATTTGGGGCTAAGATCAACTTAAACGGGACCGTTTAGATCCGGCAAAAGAGCATTTAGAGGCTCTATTGTTCCAGTTTAGGGACGTCTCGGTCCATGATTAGTTTAGGGACGTTTCGGTCCGATATTAGTTTAGGGACGTTTCGGTCCATCATTAGTTTAGGGAAGTCTCGGTCCGATATTAGTTTAGGGACGTCTCGGTCCGATATTAGTTTAGGGACGTTTCGGTCCATCATTAGTTTAAGGACGTTTCGGTCCACGAGTTTAAGGACCCCGCAGTCCATATTAACGTATGTGGTCATTGGGACCCGTCACCTCTCTGACGTCGTTGAATGATTACAGCAACATGTGTCAGAGGAGTTCGGAGATGTACCCTCGGACCGGATATAAATTGATTTAAGAGAGCAATCTTGCTCAACCAATTTAATTTAAGGACTTACGGCCAAAATTGGGCTAAGTCCAGTTGAAAATGTTCAACACCCTTATTTATTTTTGGTCTATTAGACCTGTGCTAGGGCTTTGCCCCTTTTTAAATAATGCACTGCATTATTTTTGTTTTGTTTGGGCTCTGCCCTTTTATAAATGATGCAGAGCATCTATTTTGTTTGGGCTCTGCCCCTTTTATTGCACAGCAATTTAATTAAGCCCACTAGGTCTTTTTAATTTGGGCCTGGCCCTTTTAGGAAATGCATTGCATTTGTGCAGAGCACCAAAAATCTTTTTAGATTCAAAACAGAAGTGCAAAGCACTTTTTTTTATCCCTTGATCTAAACAAGTTTTTCCTTGTTTCAGAGAACCAAAGGTTCATAACAAGTGCAAGGCACTATTTTTATTTTATATTTTTTTTATTTATTTGTTAAAGATCCATGATCTTGTTCCTAAGAGAAATTTCTCTTTTTTTTATAAAGGTTTTTACCCTTTTTTTATTCTTGAGGAGTTCTTCAGAGTCCTCTTTCTCCTTTTTTTTTAGCAAGATGTTGATGATCATTGAAATGAGGTCTGGGGTCCTTTCTATAGTGCTCACAAATTAGTTAGATTTGTTACGGAGATCTTTCTCCGAGTGATTTGGGGGATTTTCCCCACCGTTGGATCTTTGATCCAAAGGCCCCTGCCTTATACAAGAAAATCTTCTTGTTTCAACAAGATTTATTCCGTTTTGCGCAACTCCCCCAGTGAGTGACACGTGTCGCACAATGAAGCGCTTGCGCAACTGCTTTTGCGCAACTGCGCGGACACGTGTCGCGCAGCGGTGCGCTTGCGCAACAGTGTGTGCGCAACTGCGCAGACACGTGTCGTGCAGTGGTGCGCTTGCGCAAAAGTGTTTGCGCAACTGCGCAGACACGTGTCGCGCAGCGGTGCTCTTAAGCAGTTGTGCTTGCGCAATCTGCGCAGACACGTGTCGCGCAACGGTGCGCTTGCGCAGTCTTGTATGCGCAACTGCGCAGACACGTGTCGCTCAGCTGAGCATTGCTTTTGTTTTTTAAAGAGCCTTGCTCTGATTGGATGCACTGCCTTGGGCGTTGTGCTGGCGTGTCAACTTCTGACACGTGGCGTGTTGCGCGCAGTGCACGGGATCTGAAGCGTTGCTTCAAAAATTTGAATTTTCAAAATTCAAACAGAGCCTTGCTCTGATTGGGGAAACAAATGCCCCCTCACCGTTGCGCTCACGTGGCACGCACGTGAGTGCAGCGGTGGCAAGATCCTAGTCGTTGGATCAAGGGGGTCAGTTGAAGGGGCGCAGGCGCCTATAAATAGGACCCTTGGTCCTTAGAAAATTCTTTACTATTTCAAGAATTTTGACTCAGAGTCTTGCTCTTGCTTAAGAATTTTCAGAGCCTTGCTCTTGATTTTTTCCAAGAACTCCAGAGTTCATAATCATCTTAGGTATTTAATAAAATAAAATTAAATTAAATTAAATTAAAGCTGATTAATAGAGCCTTGCTCTCATAGATCTTTGATCTAAAACCCTTTTGGGGTTTCCTCAACAGAGCCTTGCTCTTATAGATCTTTGATCTAAAGAGAACCCCTTTGGGGTTTCATCAACAGAGCCTTACTCTCAAAAATTTACAGAGATCTTGTTCCTGGGTTTTAACCCATGAACAGAGCCTTGCTCATAGATCAAATGTAGATCTTCTTTTTTTTTTCTTATATATAAAAATGGAGAACTCCTAAAAGTTTTCATGGATCTTTAAGACCCAATTTTTTTTTATTTCAATCCTTAGGAGTTATAGTTTTCATTACTATTACAGAGCTAGGCTCTTTTTAAGAAGTTTTATTCCCTTGAGACCAGAGTTTGACAAATGTCACTCTGTGACAGAGCTTTGCTCTAAAATAGAAGATTTTCTCCTTGTCTCTAGGGATTTCCCCCAATGAGGATATTCTCTTGGGGGTCTTTTTCATTAACTGACAGTCTCATCCAATGATGGGACTGTCTTATCAAATGATGCACCGTCATCCAGATTTTGTGGGTCCCCCTTTTTGTCCCCTACCCATTGCATCACAGTGTGGAGTAGGATTTCAAAATGCCAAGTGTCGGAACGCTAACGGTTATTTTTGTCTTTCTACAGGAAACATGTCCGGCGACTTGTCTTTCCCCTTTGTTCGCTCGGAAGGAGGGTTCCCCCATTCGCCAGTGGACCGGGTGGCGTTCGCTCTCATTAAAGATCATGACCCTGAGTGCAAAAAGCTCCACCTGTGGGGAAGGTGGTACAGCCAGATCATCCAGGGCCGTCGCAGCTTCAGTTCCACTACGCCGTCTGAGCCAACATCTTCAATCCCCTACGCAGATGAACCCCCGGTGAAGTATGCCGTGGAGGTCAAAAATTGGAATTCGGATGACTTCCTCCAGCCTGCGATTGGTGCTATCCCCGTGCAGCCACCGCCGGCAATAGATATTTTAGGGAGGAGAATTTGTCAGGGTGAAGCGCGCCCTTGGGGACAGGCTTATAACATCGGACTGATCCCACGGCCGCCTGCTGGATATTTGCAATGGGCCCGGTACATCCTATCAGCGAGGAGGACTCATCTGATGAGGATTGGTTTGTACTCGGCCATTTACGTCTCGCTCTTTGAGTATCCTTCTCCTCCAACGTGGTGGGTTAAGGCTTTTATCGAGCAATGGAATATTCCCACCCATACCTTCCTGATGACGGATCGGGAAGTCTCTATCTCCTTGAAGGAGTTTGCTGAAATCTCAGGTCTGCCGATGAGGGGAGAGCCTTACGAGGAGCTGCTTCCTCCCGATGAATACGTCTTTGCCACTAAGCCGCTGGTGTTTGACCTGACGCCGGAGAACGCTATTCAGCACCAGTACCCGGGCTTAGTGAAGGTATTGGAGATATATGAGGAACTACATTTGGAATCGGGCGACCGGGGCGTCAGTTTCACAGATTTTATTGCCCGCTTTATTTGCCCGGAGTTCTTATCAGAGCAGAGTGAGAAGTTCGCTCAGCTTGTTGACCCCTTTGGTTTCGGCTTGGACCGCCGACCTATATCGGAAAATGACCAGCGGAATTTCTATCTCCCCAACGCTTCCATCGCTGCTTTCTCAGAAATCGCCGTCCCAGGCATGGATGAGGAAACCTTTTTTGTTGGATTCTTGGGCTTGTGGCTATGCAACTTTGCACTCCCTATGCACCCCCGCCTCATGCGGCCCTCTGTTTTTTACCCAGCGCATCGGATGGTGGCTGGTTTGCAGTTATCAGTAGGAATTGCTGGGCTGGCTTACCTTTATCATGGACTTAGCGTAGCGGCGGACGCCAGTGAGCCTGGGGTACAGCCTGCTAACTTCCCGACGCATTACTTTACTTCTTGGATGGAGATGCATGTGCGAGGGGTGTTTGGTGCCCACAAGACTCCTCCATTCTTCGAGAGATACAAACTCCCGAGAGTCATGCAGTTGGTCGGGGCTTCAATTGTGGTTCCAGCACCACGGTTGTCTAGAGGGCTGCTCCTTCGTCCACATCTGGTCGGAGCGAAGGTTTCCTTTGTGGATAAGGTCATAACCATAGGCTCAAAGACCACCAAGTCAGTGGTGCCCCTGCGTGATGACTTCAAAGATGGGGCTTCTGCATTGAAAGCTCAGGAAATCCTCCATCTCTACTCCATCCGGCCGGGCTATCTAGTGTTCAGGAAGAATGAAACAGCCTTGTTTATGAGATATAGCCCACACCGATTTGCCCGGCAGTCAAGCTACAACCAAGGGATCTCGCTGGAAGCTTTCTTGGAAACGCCCGTGGTCGTCCCAGAGGGGATAAAGAATGCGATGCATCATTTTACACGGCTTAACACAGGTTCTTATTTCTTCATTAGTGAACCCAGCTGTGCCCCTAGGATACTCCATTCATATGTGGCCTGGTATGCGCATGCTATGGGTCCAATTATCTTAACGGAGAAGCGTATGCTGGTTGACCGTAGGGGTGCGCCTCCCGGCGGTGATCGCAAGGCCCCTTTGCAGCCAAGGCTCCCGGTCGTCCCTCCGCTAAAAGATGCTGGAGTCGATCGACCACGCGTGTTGAGTCCTTCGCGGGGATTGCCACTGCCCGCTACGGTGGATGCACCATCGGCGTCTCGTGCTCCCAGGAAGGCGGCTAATGTAGTATCGCCAGAGTCAGGCGTAGGAGCAGATATTGGGACCCGCCGCCCTAAAGTAACTGCCAAGCGCAAATTTATCCCGGGTGGACCTAAAGCCGGCGGGCAGAAGAAGAAAAAGTCCACCCTTTCTCTCGATGCGATCCTTAGCCTAGAGCCTGCGGCTCCTCCCAACGAAGGCATAAGTGAATATGGCAGCAACGAGGGCTTCTTGGTAGACCCTGCAGACACTAATTTGGCTGCCGCCATTGCAGCTTCGGAGCGATCGGCGAGACTCGAAGCGATGTTAAGTAAACTCGCTGAGTCAGGTAATCATCAGCCACTTTCTTCGTCATTTTATTGCACTTTTTATTATTATCTTTAACTAATATTCGCCCGATTTTCAACAGGTGTCTCTTCTGAAGAGGCTATTGCTGCCTCCTTGAAAACCTTCCAAGAGGAGGAGGAGAAGCGCGCTCTAGCAGGCGTTGGTATGTCCCACCCCTTTTTCTTTTATAAGGAAAGTTTGTCATCTTTTCTGATGGTCAACCTAACCTTCTTTCGTTTCTTTGCAGGGGTTATATCAGTTGATACGGGGGTCCTTCCTGAGCCTGTTACTGAAGTCCCGGTCCCGTCGAGGCTGCTGGAGGGGCCTCGACTTGATAAGACGACGAGGGATGCCCTGAAAAATCTGGAGGCATCCCTATTCACGGACGAGGATGCCTCAATTAGAGAAGCCCTAGTGGCATCCGTCTCAATGGCTCGGGAGAAGCGGAAGCGGCTGAGACGCGAAGCAAAGGCGCGCCGAGCTGCTTTGGCCACGGGAGCAGGCCCTAGCACTATTCCTCGTGCTGACACTCCTTCTGAAGAGGCCCCTGTCGCCCTATCTACTGCTTATAGGCAAGCGGCGCGCGCGGCCCGAAGTGCAAACAATAAATCCTCTTCAGGTAGCATTTCTTTCAGAGCTTTGTTGTAAGAATTATAAAGCCATTGGCTCATATGCATTCCATCTTACAGGGCCTAGTCCGACTGAGGGGGAGGCGGAGACCGTTGAACCCAGGGAAACGGCGGAAGCGGTGCCTGCCGAACCCGAGCCGACGGTGAGGCGCGTCGTTGGGGCCACGGGGCCTGAAACAGAGGTTGAGGGATCCGCCGCCGAGAGGGTCATTTATGCCGCACCTGAAGTGGCGGCAGATGAGATGATTGTCTTAACCGAGCCGAAGGCGGTAGAGGGCGAGGCGCTTGAGGCTAGAGACCTCGCGGCGACGGTGGACGAGACAACCGTGACCGCAGGACCCGAAGGAGTAGCGGGTGAGGTGGCCACGATTCCTGAGGACGAGCCAGCCGCTCCTTCTATGAAATCTGGCAATACTCCAATCATAGCCCTCCCCGCGTATGGTTCCTTGCCGTCTCCAGGGCTTGCGAGCACAACAACGGTTCCCATCGAGTCGGGTGATGAGGCTACGGGCGGTGGTCTCGTGTCAATAGAGGAGGGGATTGCTTCAGTTTCGGCTGGCAGCTCGTCGGGTAAACTTTAAGTTACCAGCGTTCTTCTTTTTATATATCTCGCGATCTCTTTTAACAAGTTTGTCTTTGCAGATGCGGCCAGTGCCGACGCTCCATTGCTCGAAGGAGCACCGTCAACTACTGCTTTGGCGGTGGTCACCTCCCCGCCTTCCCTTGTACCATCGCGGATGTTGGAAGGTATGGATTTACGACTCATGCGTTAATCTTTTAAACATGTAGCTTTTGTACTAACGTTATACCATTGTGCCCTTTCAGGAGTGCTCTTTGATCATTTATATCAAGTATTGCTCCCACACTTCTCCTTCCCATCCGAACTCGCTTCTCCCTCTAGTGGCGCCGGTGAGTATACGTTCACTACAATGTCTTTATTTACCCCCTTTTTTAGCAATGGGATGATTTCTGACTTTTCCTTTTCCTTATTGCAGTGCCACAAATCGAAGGAGGGGATGCAAGACCTGCCACGCCACCGGCCCTTCCAGCTTTGCCGTCCGTTGCAGCTGGTATAGTAAATTTCCTTTTTGGTAACCCATCAACATCTCTTGAATCATTGTTTGACCATGTTTTGTTTTGCAGCTATTGTTCCGGCTTCGGTCCCTCTTGAGTCTCGCGTCCTTTCACCGGCAAGCCCTTTCTTGAAACGTCCATCTTCAAAGGGTGCTGTGATGAGTTTGGGCATGCTGAGCGGGTACATCGAAGAGCTTAACATGGACGCTCTCCCTTCTGCCGTAGATTTCGCTGTGGAGGTTAACTCGATGTTGGCGGCGCTCGTAAATTTTCATAACGAAGGCGTCATCGAATCTTGGGTTAATCACTGCAGGGGAATCGAGGCCTGTCTACATCGGCTGGAGTCGACGCGTCCTTCTCCCGAAGTTTTAGCCCTAAGCACCCAACGAACAGCTTGGCTCGAGCAAAGCACTTCTCACTTCCGCCATTTGGAGCAAGAAGCAGCTTTAAAACTAATGGAATGCCAAAAGACCTCGAACGAAACGGCCCATCTACGCGCTGAGGTTGAAGCAAATGCTGCCCAAGTGAAGACTATCTTTGAGGGTCTCTTGGAGCGCATCTCCCATGGGCTAAACCTGAAGCGGAAGCTTGACGTAGCTGAGCGCAATACCCCAGATCGGGAAGCTGCTTATCAAGTCGTCAGGGAGCAGCTTGCGTCTGTCTTGCAGCAACGAGCCCAAGTGGAGGCGGAGCTGGCGGTGGTAGCCGATCAAGAGAAGGCGTGGAAGGAAGTATGCGAGCAATTGCTAAATCTATGCAAGACGCTTCCTTCTCAGTAATTCTCCTTGTATCATTTGTACTTGTAAAATATATGTATATTTATTATTCTTTAGTACAATGTATCCTGTACCCGATCAATATTTATGAATAAAAGATACACATTTTTGTATTGTCCTGTGTCATTTCTTCGCCTTTTTCATTCTTTTCAGCATGATATCTTTAATGCGCTTTATCGGCAGATAACTTCATTTCTCCCAGAGATGACGATGGCTTAGACCGCAGGTTCAAATCTGCCGCCTAGGACTTTTCAACTCTATGAGCCGTGAGGGTCTCATAGAGGCTTTTCTCCCTATGGATCGAGAGGATCTCGTAGGTGGGTTTTTCTCCTTAGGAATCGTGAGGATTCTTAAGTGTGGTTTTCTCTTACAAGTCGTAAGGATCCTGTAAGAGAATTTTTCCCTCTCACGAGTCGAGAGGACCCGCAAGCGGTTGTTTCCCTCACTGTCGAAACTCGACTTTGGAGAGTGAGACCCGTGTATAGTATGCAAGAGACCATTCTAGATCGACTTGTAGGGTCCCATTGTTCAAGAAGCAAGTTCTCCCACCTCTGCTGCCTGAGGCTTCATCTTGCAAATTGAGAAGCAAGTTCAAATTGTTGAAGAAATCCCTTTTCTGAAAGATTTGGCGGAATTTCCCCCTCCGTCGGATATTTGATCCTAGGGCTTCTGTTTTACAGAAGAAAATCTTTTTGTTTTAACAAGAACAGAAAAGATTTCTTTAGAACCTTAATTTTGTTTAGCGCAAATGCTCCAGGGTATGACACGTGTTGCACAGCGTACAATGCAGCGCAACTGCGCCAGCGCATCTGCGCTGGCACGTGTCGCGCAGCGCACGGAGCATACGCCGCTGAAGCGTTGCTTCCTTTAATTTTGCTTGAAATAGAGCTTTGCTCTGATTGGGTGCGCTGCTTTGGGCGCTGCGCTGATGCATCTGCGTCAGACACGTGGTGCGTTGCGCAACGCAAATAATCTGAAGCGTCGCTTCATTAAATTAATTTTCAAGACAAAGCTTTGCTCTGATTGGGGGAAGACGAAGCGTTGCTTCATCTCCCGCCTCGGAATTTGAACAGCGTTTTGCTCTGATCAGGGTAAACCGCCGTGACAACCTTTGGAAGTCGAAGAGGCACTTGATGCCTATAAATAGGACCTTTGGTCCCCCACAGATACTTATCATCTTTCAGATTTTTATTTTCAAAAACTTCAGAGCTTTGTTCTTGCCTTCAAGAATTCTGGTGCCTTGCTCTCTTTTTTTTTTTTAAGTTTTTTTTTTAGAAAAACTTTAGGTAAAATCGATTCTTAGATTAATCTTAACCAGCAGAGCTTTCGTCCAGGGGATTTTATCCTTGTACATAGTTTTGATCTCTAGGCATTTAGTCCTCTATGTATATTATTGCTTTTCTATTGCTGATCTTCCTGTAATATTTCCTCCAGGCATAATGGCGGCGGTGCATCTATACAGTTTGCATGAGTTCATTACCTACGACGATATCCGCGCTCAGGGTCGTCAACAAAACCAGGAGTTTACAGACGCTGAATGTGCAGAAGTCATGGGTCGTCTGAACGCAAGCGGTGGTTGGCTATTGCCTTGTCGTTCGGCCCTTTTGAAAGTCGTGTTAGGAGCCATATGGAGAGCACTTCCGGGTCTTCATGAGGCATTACCGCTCAATGCACTGGATGATGCTGAAGACAAGGTGCATTCAGTGTACCTGACAGGGCTGATCTCAAAGAAACGGCGGAACAGCCTCATTAACATCCTACACCAAGTCTTCCAGCAGACGACGATAGTTGCTGCTTATCGAAGGCCGGGAGGGCTTGCCGATGATCTGGACACAGAGGAGCGCGAAAGACTGCGCATAAGAATAATTAGAAAGGCCAGAAGAACTCTGGATGGCCTTACTTTCGATTTCCTCAATCCGTGCCCAGGATCTGAGGTTATACCGTTGTAATAATTTGAATAATGTTTCTTATTCATTGTTCTTATGATTGTAAAAAAAAATTTTAGCAGTATGAATGGAAACCCTTCCCCTTTCTATTTCAGCTTGTCTTATTTCTCGTCCTGAGTCTTCTGCCCATGCATAAATGAATGCGTCACGCACGCCAGATCAAATGTAGACCGGATATTCTTTCTGTCATCTTCTCTTTATTTTTTGTCAGCAGGCTGTCTTAATAACCATGGTTGATGGATGTCTAAAACGAGTATTCCGACTTCCTTAGGAAATATCGATGGCTTAGGCCACAGGTTCAGATCTGCTGCCTAAGACTTTTCCACTCTATGAGCCGTGAGGGTTTCATAGAGGCTTTTCTCCCTACGGATCGAGAGGATCTCGTAGGTGGGTTTTTCTCCTTAGGAATCGTGAGGATTCCTAAGTGTGGTTTTCTCTTATAAGTCGTAAGGATCCTATAAGAGAATTTTCCCTCTTATGAGTCGAGAGGATTCGTAAGCGGTTGTTTCCCTCCTCGTCGAAATTCGACTTCGGAGAGTGAGACCCGTGAATAGTATGCAAGAGACCATTTTGGATTGACTTGCAGGGCCCCATTGCTTAAGAAGCAAGCTTTTCAATCCTTGCTGCCAGAGACTTCTTCTTACAAATTGAGACAAATCGGGAATTTGCTCGCGGAGAGGGTGGTGGCTCTGCGAGTTGACATGAGTCAAGAGGCTCTCGTCACGGAGTGTTCGTATCCGTGAGTCGAGGAGTTCGCTGGGGATTATTTGTTTCCCGAGCGCCAAGGATTATTTGTTTCCTTGGGGTTTGAAACGAGTCGAGGATTTCCACGGAGGCACTGGTGGCTCGGCGGGTCGACGCGGATCAGGGGGCTCTCGTCAAGGAGTGTTTGTATCCGTGAGTCGAGGAGTTCGCTAGGGATTATTTGTTTCCCAAGCACCAAGGATTATTTGTTTCCTTGGGGTTTGAAACGAGTCGAAGATTCCCACGGGGGCACTGGTGGCTCTGCGGGTCGACGCGGATCAGAAGGCTCTCGTCAAGAAGTGTTTGTATCCGTGAGTCGAGGAGTTTGCTAGGGATTATTTGTTTCCCAAGCGCCAAGGATTATTTGTTTCCTTGGGGTTTGAAACGAGTCAAGGATTTCCACGGAGGCACTGGTGGCTCTGCGGGTCGACGCGGATTAGGAGGCTCTCTTCAAGGAGTGTTTGTATCCGTGAGTCGAGGAGTTCGCTAGGGATTATTTGTTTCCCAAGCGCCAAGGATTATTTGTTTCCTTGGGGTTTGAAACGAGTCGAAGATTCCCACGGGGGCACTGGTGGCTCTGCGGGTCGACGCGGATCAGGAGGCTCTCGTCAAGGAGTGTTTGTATCCGTGAGTCGAGGAGTTTGCTAAGGATTATTTGTTTCCCAAGCGCCAAGGATTATTTGTTTCCTTGGGGTTTGAAACGAGTCGAGGATTTCCACGGAGCACTGGTGGCTCTGCGGGTCGACGCGGATCAGGAGGCTCTCGTCAAGGAGTGTTTGTATCCGTGAGTCGAGGAGTTTGCTAGGAATTATTTGTTTCCCAAGCGCTAAGGATTATTTGTTTCCTTGGGGTTTGAAACGAGTCGAGGATTCCCACGGGGGCACTGGTGGCTCTGCGGGTCGATGCGGATCAGGAGGCTCTCGTCAAGGAGTGTTTGTATCCGTGAGTCGAGGAGTTTGCTAAAGACACTGGTTTCTTCAGAGTTGGACTGAACCGTCGAGATTTGGCTTCGTCTTCCGGCGGAGCCTGTTGGGAAAGTATGGTTCCCTTTTTATTTGCGTCCTTGGATTGTATACAGGGATCGATGTGATCTTAACTGTAGGGCCAAAGTTTTATCATTTCTTCTTTTTATTTTGTTTTATTTCCGCGATGCTCTATCATTTCAGCTTTTATATCGCGAAGGTCGCGATTGCCCAATCATTTCGGCTATTTTTCGCGGTGCCCAATCATTTCGTCTATTTATTTTATTTTTACTCGCTGTTTTTTATTGCGAGTTGCCCAATCATTTCGGCTATTTTCCATGCATACATTTTCTTAACTTGCTATTTTTTTTATTGCAAGTTGCCCTATCATTTCGGCTATTTCGTATGCATATGCGGCCTATTGGCATTTTGCTGTAAACCTAAACTTGGACACCGATTTCGGTATCAGCACCGCTACAACTGGGATATTGCCAGGAGCGAATCATCATTTGCCTCTGTCGTTGTCGAACAAAGAAGGCTTAGTGACCAGGGTTAAGGTCCTGTCGACTAAGGCTTTTGACTTCATGAGCCGCAAGGGTCTCACAAAGGTATTTCTCCCTTCAAGTCATGGGGATCTTGTAGGTGTATTTTCTCCTTAGGAATCGTGAGGGTTCCTAAGTTGTTTTGTTCCTCTGTAAGTCGTAAGGATCCTACAGGAGGGTTTTCTCCTTGTAAGTCGAGAGGATTTATAAGGGTTGTTTACCCTGCAAGCATATCCCTAGTCTTAGATGGGACTGAGTTAGGGAAATGTTTATTCGCTCCCGTGGATTGTATACAAGGGTCAATGCTGAGCCACTTGTAGGGCAATCTCAGAAGTTGTGGGGGTTGCTTAAGCACAGGTTTAGATCTCTGTAACTTAAGACTTTCAACTCTTATGAGCCGTGGGGGTCCCATAAGAAAGTTCTCCTTACGAGTCGTGAGGATCTCGCAAGTGTATTTTCTCCTTAGGAATAGTGGGGATACCTAAGTGCGTTGCTCCTTTGTGAGTCGTAAGGATCTCACGCGGGTGGTTTCTCCTTACAAGGTCGAGAGGACCCTGTAAGTGTCTTTTAACGAGGTTGCGCCCTTCCGGGTTTTCACAAACACTCGCCGGTAGTCCTGCTGTTTTTACTCACGGAGCCCTTTCGGGTTTTCATCCGTGCCCATTTTGCTTATGGACATACCGTTTTTTTTTATTCTTTTTATTTTCTTTTTCTCTTTTTTTTTACGAGGTCGCGCCCTTTCGGGTTTTCACGAACACTCGCCGGTAGCCCTGCTGTTTTTACTCACGGAGCCCTTTCAGGTTTTCATCCGTGCCCTTTTTGCTTATGGACATACCGTTTTTATTTATTATATATTTTTATATTATTATTATTATTTATTTATTTATTTTTTATTCATCTCGTCAGCCTAAGGATGCTGCGGTAGTAGTTTAGAGACGTTTCGGTCTGCTATTAGTTTAAGGACATTTCGGTCCGTCATGGAGAAGGCCGGCTACTTTTTATAAAGCTTGAGCTTAGGAAGATAGCGAGCGGACATAGTCGTCGTCATCTATCATTGACCAAGGCTGTGGCTCATTAAGCGTAGTATTTCTTTAGGAAGCGACCGTTTATCGGCCTGAAAGGCCTTTCACCGTGCATGTCCATGAGTAGATAGGCCCCACCGTGGTAAACTTTACCTATGGTGTACGGGCCTTCATAGTTCGGCTCGAATTTTCCCCGCTTGGCGCGATTGGGGATCATAGGCCTTTTGACTACTAGCACGAGTTTGCCTTGGCGAAATGTCCTCGGTCGGGTCAGTCTTTCATATGAGCGTGTCATCTTTGCTTTGTAAGCTTCTAGATTTTGCTGTGCTATAAGCCGGGTTTCATCAAGGGCGTCAAGCTCCTCAAGCCGAAGGTGAGCATTTTCTTCGTCCGTCAGCTCGTAGTGGACTGCCACTCGTAGAGAGGGTAACTCTATCTCGAGGGGGAGTACTGCTTCTGTACCGAACACCAACGCGTATGGCGTTGTGTTCGTGGCCGTCTTGAATGTAGTTCGATATGCCCAAAGAGCTTCTTGCAGTCTTTCGTGCCAATCTTTCTTATTTCGGGACACCGTTTTCTTTATGATTTTTGTCAATGTCTTGTTGAAAGCTTCAGCTAGTCCATTGGCTCGCGAGTTATAAACCGAGGAATATCTCCAGTCTATATTATGTTGTTGCGCAAAGCGACTGATCTTGTGGCTTCTGTAAGCTGGCCCGTTATCGGAGATGATCCGTCGTGGAGTTCCAAATCGATATATGACATGCGTCTTGAAGAAGTGGACGATATTTTCCATCTTCACCTCTCTTAACGGTACTGCTTCTGCCCATTTAGAGAAGTAGTCAGTCGTCTCCAAGATGAAACGATGTCTCCTAGAAGATGCTGGTTCGATAGGACCAACTATGTCAGTCCCCCACATTTCGAATGGCCAGCTAGCCACCGTTGGATGTAGTGGATTTGGGTGCTGGTGTATGAAGTCCCCATGAATTTGGCATGAGTGGCACTGCTTCGCATATTCGATGCAATCCTGGATCATCGTGGGCCAGTAGTAGCCCATCCGTTTTATCTTCAACTTCATCTTAGGGCCTGTTTGATGAGAACCGCAAAGTCCGTCGTGAACTTCCTGGACGACTCTTTTCGCTTCGTCAGGTCCTAAGCATCTTAGCCACAAAGAATCAAATGACCTCTTGTACAGAGTATCGTTGACGAAGGCGAAAGACAGGGCTCGTTTCACGAGCTGATGTCTTGTGGACGCTTCTTCAGGCATTCGGTGTGACTTGAAGTAATCTATGAAGATTTCTCTCCAATCCTTGGTATTTTCCCAATCTTTTACTTGCAGGGTTGTCTGCTCATTCGCTCCTTTTTCTTCGGATGATTCCAGAGATATTTGCGCTGGGGCAAGCACTCGACGGCTTTGTACCACGATTCTAACGTCATCGAGGTTCTCGTCAGCCAATTCTTTAGCAAGTTTGGCCAGTGCGTCCGCTTTGCTGTTTTCCGCGCGCGGTATGCTCTCCAAAGTATAGGAGGGAATCTGGGTTAGCAGTTGTTGCACCTTTTCACCGTATTTTACCAATTCCGGTTTGCATGTTTGGTAATCGCCGTTCACTTGACTGACGACTAACTGGGAGTCCCCATATATGAGGAGGCTTTCAATTCCCATGTTAATGGCGATCTCGAGGCCTGCTATCAAAGCTTCATATTTAGCTTCATTATTCGTTCTCGGCTCTGTTAAGGAGAAGGCGAAGCACATTATTCCTCCTTGTGGGGTCACGAAGATAAGGCCTACTCCCGATTTGATCATTGCCGTACTTTGTTTGTGCTTTTTCATGGAAGATGCTCCATCGAAATAAAGCTCCCAACGGGTATCACCACCGTCGATTGCGTCAAACGCATGCTTGTCTGGCAAATCGCAATTCAGGGGAGAATCGGCAGGTATCGGGTGCTCAGCAAGGAAGTCGGCTATGGCTTGACCCTTCACTGCTTTGAGGGGTCGATACGTTATCGAGAACTCCATTAAGAGCAAGGCCTATTTAGCGAGTCGTCCCGTCAATATGGCCTTTGACATTAGATATTTGAGAGGGTCCACCTTTGAAATGAGATGGACTTCATGCGCTAATGCGTAATGTCTAAGCTTTGTTATTGCGAAGATCAACGCCAGGCAGTGTTTTTCAATGGGAGAGTAGTTGCTTTCTGCCCCCAGCAGAACCCGACTTAAGTAGTAGAGTGCTATTTCTTTCCCCTGGTCATTCTCTTGTGCCCATAATGCGCCTAAAGAACCTTCAAGGGCGGCCGTGTAAAGAATGAGAGGTTTTCCCTTAACTGGAGCAGCCAACACTGGAGGGTTTTGCAGATACTGCTTGATCTCGTCCAGTGCGCCTTGGCATTTGTGATCCCAAACGAATGGGGTTCCCTTCTTCATCAGGTGACTATAAGGACGGCACTTTCCTGAAAGATTAGCGATAAACCGCCGAATGTATGCGAGCTTTCCTTGTAGAGATCGCAGCTGTTTAAGAGTTCTCGGCGGAGGCATTTCCATGATCGCCTTGATTTTAGACGGATCTATCTCAATACCTCGGTGTCGGACGATGAATCCCAGGAATTTGCCCGAGGAAACCCCGAACGCACATTTAAGAGGATTCATCTTCAAATTGTATTGCCGAAGGCGTTGAAATACGGTCTTCAAATGCTCGAGATGTTCTTCGTATGATTTGCTTTTAACCACGAGATCGTCGATATAGCATTCGACGATTTCGTGTATAAGGTCATCGAAGATCTTCGTCATGGCCCTTTGGTAGGTGGCACCGGCGTTCTTTAAACCAAAGGGCATCACCTTGTAACAGAATATTCCTAAAGGGGTCCTGAAGGCTGTATGCTTCTGGTCTTCTGGATGCATCTTTATCTGGTTATACCCTGACGACCGTCCATAAAGGAGAAAACCTCGTGAGTGGACGTGTTGTCTATCATCAGTTCGGTGACTGGCACTGGGAAGTCATCCTTTGGGCAAGCTTTATTAAGATCCCGGAAGTCTACGCATATGCGCACTGTCCCATTTTTCTTCATCACTGGGACGATGTTGGCGATTCATTCAGGGTATTGAACTTCCTGGATGAAGCCAGAGTCGATCAGCTTCTTGACCTCGGCGTTGATGCTCATCTCAAGCTCGAGCCGCATTCTTCTCGGCGCCTGTTTAACTGGCATGACGTCTGGGGATATCGCCAATTTGTGCACAGCAATTTCTGGATCTAGTCCCGGCATTTCGGAATAGTTTCATGCGAAACAATCTTTATGCTGCACAAGGATGTCCTTTAACGCAGCCGCCCTCTCTTCAAACAGCAGCTCGTTGACGAATGTCGGTCGCGGATCGTTTACCGTCCCCAACTCGATTTTCTTGAGGTTATCTACAGTGGTATGTATTCCATCCTCCAGTTCTTTCGGAGCTGGGGGAAATTATGAGATTACCTCATCATTGCTGTTTTCGAGGCACCAAGGAAGGCTGTCTATGTTCTCGGGTTCTCCTTTTAGTATTGTTATCATGTGACAGGCACGAATTCGCTTCCAGTCCCAATGTGGAACTGGTTTTTCTTTTGTGGCCTTGGGTTCGTGTTTTTGTGGTGGTGCTACCCTCCAGTTGTCGGACAGAGCGAATTTACCAAGCTGGTACTGATCTTCGACCCAATTCTTGAAGGTGAAGCAATCTTCAAGAGAATGACCTATCACTCGATGGTAAGAGCAATAGTCCGGGTGTGAGGCTTCGCCCGCTTGTTCGGGGTGTCTAGATTCCGGCAATGTAAGTATTTGATGCTTTAGGGCAAGATCGAGTATCTTCTTCGTCTTTTCCCGAGGAAACGAGTATGCTCGATCCATTTTCTTCATGAGGGATAGATCAATAACGCTCGATTCCCGTTTGCGTGGCTTCTTAGCCCTGCTTTGTTGCTGTTGAGTGCTTCTTTGGCCTTTCGACTTGTTTCTGCCTCCGCGTCGAGCCCTTTTTGTATCAGGTTGACATGGGGCAACATCTTCGTCTTTTACTGCCTGTTGAAGGAGGCGCTGCGTTTTGGCTTTCTCATAGATTGCCATTTCACGATTATGATCATCTCGGACTTTTTGACCCGCTTCCCTTATGAGTTTGCCCATTTGTTCCTCGAACGACGGACTGGGCTCCTTTGCATCTGGAACTTTTGCTGGCTTAGGATTAACGTCCTCCCATTGAGCATCCGCCTCTTCATCAAAGTCATATACGACGTAACAGCCAGGTAGTAACTCTCGCTTCTTCGACCGGATGTATCCAAGCCCTTTTGTTTCCATTCTCCCGTTTGGCAGCTTGCGTTGAGTCCCGGGAACATTCCAGACCCTGTCATAGAATTTGGCTCTTCGAACGGTCTGCTCGAAGGATATCCCCTGGCGTTTCAGCAGCTTTTTCAAACCTTCCGTATAATATCTGGGGAGACGGATAGGCTGAAGCCTGTCGAGCGTAGAATCCGTGCCATGCCAGATTTCTTTTTCTACCTTGGTTTCTTTGGAACGGTAGAATAGGATTGCCCTCTCGCCTTTTCGTCCGGGAGGGATATAAAATGTCAGCAATTCTTCCACGCTGTCGGTGTGGAGTGCATCCAGTTCTTTATAATGTTCAAGCGGCACCATGGCTATCTGCAGACTTCGCTCTTTATCAGTAGAAGCTCGTATTGAAAGCCGAGCAGGGAATACAGCATGGACTTCGTCCTCTGAATCACTACCAAAGATCAGTGAAGGGGCGGATGGTCCCGGCTCGGTGTATTGGGGCGAACCCGAATAAACTATATCCTCCTCCTCCTCGGTATCGCTGCCGAAGACAGGGATGGTGGCATCAGTTTTGTTCTCAGGCTTGTGACACCTTTCCGTGTCTTCGAAACTTGGCAAGAAGTATTTGGCATCTTCATACTTACGAACTTCATTCACGGAAAACGGATTCAATTCTCCTGCCAAAGTGTACTCGAGACCATCCTTACAATATTTCATACACTGATGCTGTGTAGAAGGGATAATATTGTACTCGTGTAACCATGGTCGACCGAGCAGAGCATTGTAGCATGTCTTGGCGTCTATGACATGGAATTTAACATCTGTAACGAGCAACCCGAAGCGTAACGTCAATATCACAGATCCAAGAGTCTTTGACGATTGGGAGTCGAACCCGGAGATGGTGATCTTGTCCCGCGCAAGGTGCTGGACGCTCATGCAGATTTCCTTCAACACTCGCACGTTGAGGAGATTAACAGACGATCCATTATCGATCAGGATTTTGCCTATCTTTATATCATGGCAGTATCCTGAGACATAGAGAGGGCGATTGTGTTCGCACGTCCCAAGGAGAAGGTCTTCATCGCCAAAAGCAACGTCGGCCGTGTGTATCTCTTCCAACTCATCCTTCATCTTTTCTTCGGCCAGGAAGGCTTGGAACTGGTTTGGATCTTGTAGCGCTTTAATCAAAGAATCCCTCGCCTATTTTGATAGTAACAGGGCATCAAGAATGCTGAGTTGTGAGGGCAGCTTCCTCAGATGCGCCAAGACATTGTAATCCACCTTATTTCTTTTCGGCGGATTCTTGGCAGTTAGCTCTTCCGCGACTTGGTCATCTAGAGTAATATCCTCAGAAACCTTTTCTTTCCCTTTATTTTTCTTGTTTAAGGGTCCGAGATTCTTTTCAGGTAACGTCCGATTGCGTAGCTGGATATTTTCGCAAACCTTTGGCTCTTCTTCTCTTCCCAAAGTTGACTCTTTAAAGAGAGGGGCGAGTTCCAGCTCTTCATCAGAATCTCTCCCGAATGTAGGCACTTGTGACCCGGCAGTGTTAACCATGCGACAATCGCCGGTAGTTCTTTTAAGCTCTTCGGTCGTATCTCTTTGCTCTCGACGAGTTTTACGCTTTTCCTGCTTGAAGCGTTGTTGACGAGCAACATATCCTTGCCACTATTTATCGAAAGCTTTGCATTCTTGAGTGGGGTGCGAAACCTTCTGATGATATAAGCAAAAGGAGGGGTGCATTTCTATTTCACCAGTAATTTTTCCTTCAGAGGATGGTAGCTTCATGCCCATTGATATGGCCTTAGCAAACCTTTTCCTCATCTTGAATTGGCTTTTGTCAACGGCGGAGGCATTTCGCTCCAGCGGGATTATCTCAGCTCTTTCATCAAGTCGCCGGCGCTTGGCCCTTTCAAATATATCCATTTCGCGTTCTCGATAAACTTTACTTTTCAATCGAGCTTCGTTAAGGAACGCGTCAATCATTTCGACTGATAGCTCCGGAATTTTTGATTCAGTATCTGCCCCCAGCGTTTTAGTGCCAGAAGTCTCTTCATCGTTCGTGATTGAATGGGAGATCATATGACAGCTCGCTACATTTTCCTCGGATTCATCCGACGAACTTTCTCCCTCGTCTTCCTCTTGAAAGACGTGATTGAGGAACTCTTGGAGCGTAATGGGAGTCCGCGCCTTTTGGTTGTATTCATCTAGCGCGTCAATTTGCTTTTGTAAGTCCGTGCGCTTGTCGCCAGGCTTCACGGGTTTCTTAGATTTCTTCTTCTTCTTTTTCGAAGATTTTGACGGCTGGTTGTGAGTGTTTGAGCCACCACCATCAGTCTTTGGAGTTGTACGCGGTTTCAACATCCCTTCAATGACCTGCGGTTCCAACGGGTTCTTCCACTTGATCGCTGGACATGCCTGAAGATCGTTTAGCATTCTCTTTGTCTTGGCTGATAATACAACCTCCCAAGGAGCTTCTTCAATGATGGAGCATGTTGCCCCCGGCGTATTCGTCCCCTTAGAGGTATGGGGCTGTGGGGTATTCACCTTCCATTTGTCAGATAACGCGAACTTGCCCTGTCGGTACTGGTTTTCGAGCCAATTCTTGAAAACGTAGCAGTCTTCGATCGGATGGCCTAGTACTCGATGATAGGGACAGTAGTTGGGCTCGTTGACGTCACTTGGCTGTAGCGGACGTTTTGGATCCGGCAAATTTATGAGTCTGTTGCGCAACGCCAGCTCGAATAACCTCTTCGTTTTATCGCGGGGAAAGGAATAAGGACGTCCCATCCTATCCTTAAGGGGTACGTACGGGCGCATGTTATTTTGACGAGCCACTGGCTTCGGGTCGCTTGGTTGTTGTTGAGAATTAGCGACGACGATCGCTTTTCCCTTCCCTTTGTCATTTCGGGAGTCCGGCCTTGGAAGAGGAGGTTTGTGGCCCATTTGATCCATTTGCGCTAGTTTGTCAATCAACGCTTGGAAGGTAGTTGGCTTGAAAAACATCATAAATTGTGAGATGGTTGCTTGTGGATCGAGGGTTCCCACAAACATACCAACTGCGGGATCTTCTTCAATGCGCTGCTCACATTTTGACCATAAATTCCGCCATCGTATAGCGTATTGAACCCACGTTTCGCCGGGTTTTACCCTGGCGTTAATCAGTGCCGTCATCGGGGTACGCTCACTGGCACTTGCAAAACGCTGAGTGAACAGCAGCTCCATCTCCGCGAAGGTTTTAATAGAGTCATTTGGGAGTTCAGAATACCATTCGAACGCCGTATCTGATAAACTTCCAACAAACTGGCGAAGCAACAGCTTGTCGTCACCGCCGGTGTTGCCGCAGAGTGCCCTGAACTGGGCAACATGCTGATGAGAATTGCCCATCCCCTTGTAGACATGGAACTTAGGAATTGTATAACCAGGCGGGTACCTAATCTGATCGTACCAACCCGGATATGGCCACCCCGTTTTTACGACCTGACCGGCTGCTTCAGTCGCCTGATGCACCCGTATTTGCTGGGCGATGTATTCATCCAAATCAGCTTTTGATATGGTATCCTCTTTAGCTGCGGATAGAGCCGGTGGAGGATTCGATGTCTCTCCCCCATCGTCTTCAAGAATGATCGGGGGATCTCCAGCAGGTGGATCTTGTTGAATCATCATACCCACCATATCCTGGAACAGGAGGGCCATTTTCTTTATGTTGGATGCCTGCTCCACAGCTTCTTTATCTTTCTTCTCTAGCACGCGCCGAAGGAATTCGGCGTCCGTTTCTTGTTCTTGACGTTCTTCTGAGGATGTTTCCGGGGTTTCTTTCGGCCTTGTAAGTGCGGCCATAGCGTTCATCATTTCCTGGAGCTTCTGTTGCTGCTCCTGAGTCTTGGTCATTGACCGTGTAAGCGGTCTATGACCCGTGGATGTACGGCTGTCTTCTTTTTCCAGCGCCATGTAAACCGTATGAACTGTTATGCCCCCTGATTTGGGGCGTTTAGGTTCACCATTTTTAACTTTTGCCGTTGACGCGGGGGTTTTCTCTGGCCTCCTTCTTTTGTGGGCCGTTGAGGTTGAAGGAACCATTGAAAGGGGCACCCTAGCAGCTGCTGTCCCCTGCTGCTGAATGGGGCAACCCTTGTCTTTTTCCACCTTCGCCTTTTTCTGGCGACGAAAGTGACCTGGGTCAATCACAGAGTCTTGAACCCTTCGCCAAACTTTATAAATCCTTGAAGACAGCCGTTGAGGGGGCTGTTCTCGCTTCGTTTCTGGAACTCTCTCCGCAGGTGGAGGAGATCTCTTCAATGTAGCGATTGGAGAGTTCTTCCGTACCCTCCTCAGCAGCTCAAAGCTGTTCCCAGTTGGAACAGCAGCGTCGACTTCCACTGCTGGAGCCGGTGGAGTTAGCCCTGAGGGGGAGTTGCCCCCTTCTTTTCTTACTCGTCGCCAATGGCGACGTCGAGCACGACAAGCCGTTGGGATTGGCTCAGCGATAGAGATAACTTCTTTTTGCCCCCTGTCTGAATAAGGCGCCGCCGGTGTTAACCTTTTAAAGACTGAGGTTGTTCCTTGTGGGGTAATATCCAATCTGTCAAAGACAGATCTTCGTGCAGGGGCAGGAGCAGGAATCATCAGTCTTGAAAAGACTGACTCTTTGGCGGGAGAAGCCGCCTTAACGACTTCCGGAACAGCGGTCGTTGCCCTCTTTGGGACAGCCAATTTAGAGTTCTGATTCAGCCTGGTGAAAATAGAGGCTGTCGGTTTGGTAGCGGACGACCCGTTGACAGGGGTCGTGGTAGTAGTGAGCCGGTCGAACACCGACTTCTTGTTCACTTCCGGTGCAGGTATCGGCATAGAGAAGCTTGTAGGTGGGACCATGGTCTCGAAAAACAGGCCGGTGGTGGCCTGGGTCACCTGTTCTACCGGCAGAGCGAGGAAAGAGGCCGCTTGGGGCCCATATGTTACACCTCTAGGTGAGGTGGAGCGTCCGTTGCAGTGGTACTTCGCGCATTTGGTGCAGTTAGAATCCATGGATGCTTGAGTTCTGCGCCAGACAAAAGACCAAATCTTAGCAACTTGAAATCCGAAGGCAACCATTTAACAAACCGCGATTGGTTCGCGAAGACGACACACGAAGTGTGGAGTGGAAAGAAGAAAAGGTCCCACCGGGCGTGCTAGAATCTGTTCCCCTCCGAACGGCGGCGCGGACTCGGCGTCCTGCCTGAGATTCGGGGCAGATGCTATTTGGTTTTATCCGTCTACCTCTCCGAAGATGCCAAGTTGATTTATGGCACCGTGTATCGGAAGTTTAGACAGATGCGGCCGGTGTAGCAGACTTCGTCAGATTCCCCCTCAGGGTGAGGGGTTTTTGATTATGGGGACGCTCTTCCCTGCAGGCGCAAGCCCCTGCAGTTAATTACGCTACCGCATCGTGGTAACAACTTTCTCCTTCTCCAGAATTTCACTTCGTGTCGTGTGTGTTTGTTTTATTTGTGGTTGCCCGTGGATTGTATACGGAGACTGAGTAATGCCGTCGCCCGTAGGACGTGGATTAGTCCAAATCCGTATTTACTTAGATTTGGGTTTGGTGTTTTTAGTTTAAGGATACATTAGTCGCGTTGCGGCTAAGATCAACTTAAACGTTCGTTAAGGATACGTTAGTCCTGTTTTAGACTAAGATCAACTTAACGTAGTGATTCATTTAGTATATGGCCGTCAGGACTCGTCACCTCTCTGACGTCGTTGAAGGATTACAACGACAGGTATCAGAGGAGTTCAGAGATGTACCTTTAAACCAAAGTTGATTTGGAGTTTTATCATTCATTTAAATGTCTAAGGATACGTTAGCCGTATTTGGGGCTAAGATCAACTTAAACGGGACCGTTTAGATCCGGCAAAAGAGCATTTGGAGGCTCTATTGTTCCAGTTTAGGGACGTAGTGGTCCGATATTAGTTTAGGGACGTCTCGGTCCGATATTAGTTTAGGGACGTTCCGGTCCGATATTAGTTTAAGGACGTTCCAGTCCATCATTAGTTTAGGGACGTTCCGGTCCGATATTAGTTTAGGGACGTCTCGGTCCGATATTAGTTTAGGGACGTCTCGGTCCGATATTAGTTTAAGGACGTTTCGGTCCACGAGTTTAAGGACCCCGCAGTCCATATTAACGTATGTGGTCATTGGGACCCGTCACCTCTCTGACGTCGTTGAATGATTACAGCGACATGTGTCAGAGGAGTTCGGAGATGTACCCTCGGACCGGATATAAATTGATTTAAGAGAGCAATCTTGCTCAACCAATTTAATTTAAGGACTTACGGCCAAAATTGGGCTAAGTCCAGTTGAAAATGTTCAACACCTTTATTTATTTTTGGTCTATTAGACCTGTGCTAGGGCTTTGCCCCTTTTTAAATAATGCACTGCATTATTTTTGTTTTGTTTGGGCTCTGCCCCTTTTATTACACTGCAATTTAATTAAGCCCACTAGGTCTTTTTAATTTGGGCCTGACCCTTTTAGGAAATGCATTGCATTTGTGCAGAGCACCAAAAATCTTTTTAGATTCAAAACAGAAGTGCAAAGCACTTTTTTTTATCCCTTGATCTAAACAAGTTTTTCCTTGTTTCAGAGAACCAAAGGTTCATAACAAGTGCAAGGCACTATTTTTATTTTTATTTTATATATTTTTTTTATTTATTTGTTAAAGATCCATGATCTTGTTCCTAAGAGAAATTTCTCTTTTTTTTTTAAAGGTTTTTACCTTTTTTTTATTCTTGAGGAGTTCTTCAGAGTCCTCTTTCTCCTTTTTTTTAGCAAGATGTTGATGATCATTGAAATGAGGTCTGGGGTCCTTTTGTTAGTGCTCACAAATTAGTTAGATTTATTACATAGATCTTTCTCCGAATGATTTGGGGGATTTTCCCCACCGTTGGATCTTTGATCCAAAGGCCCCTGCCTTATACAAGAAAATCTTCTTGTTTCAACAAGATTTATTCCGTTTTGCGCAACTCCCCCAGTGAGTGACACGTGTCGCACAATGAAGCGCTTGCGCAACTGCTTTTGCACAACTGCGCGGACACGTGTCGCGCAGCGGTGCGCTTATGCAACAGTGTGTGCGCAACTGCGCAGACACGTGTCGCGCAGGGAAGCGTTTGCGCAACAGTGTTTGCGCAACTGCGCAGACACGTGTCACGCAGCGGTGCGCTTGCGCAGTTGTGATTGCGCAACTGCGCAGACACGTGTCGCGCATCGGTGCGCTTGCGCAGTCGTGTTTGCGCAACTGCGCAGACACGTGTCGCGCAGCGGTGCGCTTGCGCAGCTGAGCATTGCTTTTGTTTTTTAAAGATCCTTGCTCTGATTGGACGCACTGCCTTGGGCGTTGTGCTGGCGTGTCAACTTCTGACACGTGGCGTGTTGCGCGCAGCGCACGGGATCTGAAGCGTTGCTTCAAAAATTTGAATTTTCAAAATTCAAACAGAGCCTTGCTCTGATTGGGGAAACAGACCCTTGGTCGGGCAGGGTTACTGCCCGGTGCCTCTTGGCGAGGGCTTTTGTCCGGAAGGATAGCCGAGCGATGGATCCTCGGGCTCGACTGCCTCTGGGAGGGCTTTCTGATCCCTGGCGTTGCGGTAGGGAAGCTACCCGCCAGGGATAGCCGAGCGAGGGATCCTCGGGCTCGACTGCCTCTGGGAGGACTTTCTGATCCCTGGCGTTGCGGTAGGGAAGCTACCCGCCAAGGATAGCCGAGCGAGGGATCCTCGGGCTCGACTGCTTCTGGGAGGACTTTCTGATCCCTGACGTTGCGGTAGAGAAGCTACCTGCTAGGGATAGCCGAGCGAGGGATCCTCGGGCTCGACTGCCTCTGGGAGGACTTTCTGATCCTTGGCGTTGCGGTAGGGAAGCTATCCGCCAGGAATAGCCGAGTGAGGGATCCTCAGGCTCGACTGCCTCTGGGAGGAACTTCTGCTCCCTGGCGTTGCGGTAGGGAAGCTACCCGCCAGGGATAGCCGAGCGAGGGATCCTCGGGCTCGACTGCCTCCGGGAGGACTTTCTGATCCCTGGCGTTGCGGTAGGGAAGCTACCCGCCAGGGATAGCCGAGCAGGGTAGCTGCTGGGCTGCCTCTTAGTGAGGGCTTAGATCCTTGGGCGAGGTGGCCCTCGAGCCGCCGTGCCGAGCCCCCTCTGTGCGACCCCATCAAGGGAGGGGTGTCGGTCTATTCGGCCGGCGAGAGAGTTGATGACGGTCGCCGGAGGAGGTTCACCCACGCCTCCGGTGAGGGGGAGGCAGCGGCTGGTATCATGATCTTCAGGGTGATCTCTTGCCATGGGGATGGAGATCGGAAGGCCAACTTTGTTTTTTTTGTGGAGTTTCGCTTCCCACAGACGGCGCCAACTGATGAAGCTCCTTTTCAGGCCTCCGTCAGATGTTGTCTTCCATTGATCTCACGGTGAACTTAGCTGTTTATCCTTCGTTGCGTGTGGGTCTCAATGGGTTTTTGGAGGAAGAGGTGAGGTGAGGAAGCTGTTGCCGAGTACCTGCAAAAAAGTCCCGGGATGGTTTGGTACCACCGAGGACCCTCCGACGCTCAAGTTAGTGATGAGATCCGAGCAGAGTAACGGCATAAAAGTGTAAAAAAGGGCTTACTTGACCCCTCTGTGATGGGGGTTTATATAGCGGTGGTGGCATGCAGCAGTAGGCGTGAGAATCTCGCCGGCAGTTACGCTCCCGACGCCACGCCCGCGTAAAGAGCGGATCTCCCATTAATGGGGATCGTGATGGCGTGGAACGTGGGATGTTGCTGGCGGAGAATCTGCGCATGACGAGATTTGCGGAGCAACGGTTACGCCTGTGAGTGGTGGAGTTGGTCGGTCGGAGGGACCGAGGAAGATGGTCTCGGCGGGAGAGCTCGGGAACGAGCGAGAGGGCCGAGGTATCTTGGTCCTGCGGTAGCTCGGAGGCGAGCTGAGAAGCCGAGGAGGCCAATTTGCAGGGGGCCCTGAGGTGAGCCAGCTTTGTGCTTGTAGGTCGGGTACAGGGGTGGCCTGATCGGTCCCTGTGGGCCCTCTCTTCTGAGTTCTGGGACACGTCATCTGCCATGTGTCCTGATCTGGAAGGTCGCCAATATAGAGCATCATTACTTCCTAATGTATTCCTATTTTCGGGAGGCTATGGTGTTTTGCATGGGAGCACATATGAATCTATAATTTGCACTTTGGTTGCGGCTGGGGATAAGGCATTGAGCAACCTTGGATCATGTGAAATTGTTATATAATTACTTCTAATATTTATAATAGCATTATGCGGAAGGTATATTTCTACTATTATAACTAGAAAAGAATGGTGAATGTGACACTCTTACAATTAATTAAAATGAAATTTTAAAACTATACGGAAAAAAACCTTAATTCTAAGATGATCCATATCATCGGCTCAGAATATGAGAATATCATAAAGAATTGACAACCCTAATAACCTAAAAAAAACTTCAATGTTATAACAGATATGAAATGCATCTTCATCAAAAAATCACAAATGAGACACAGAAAGAAAAGTCCTCAATTTTTTTAAAAATATTTAAAATATAATAATTAACTTCTGGAATATTTTAAAACGATAAATTAATAGCGAATTTAAATAATAAAACCATTATTTCTCACTATCTTTTAAATTTAACGAGCATGGCATGTGTCCTAAAGCTACTGTGTATATATTAGGCATGTCAATGGGGCGGGTTGGATCCGAAATGACATGTTCCAAATCCATATGCATTTATTTTTAATGGATCCGGATCCTTCTATTTATCCAACGGGGTCTACACTTAATGGATCCATATCCATATCCTAATAATTGGGTTCGATCCATATATCCAGATTCTTTGACTAGTTTTCGGCGGAGATGGAAAAAATAAGAGATAGAAAGAAGAGAATATAGGGGAGATAGAAAATGGTGACGGCTCGGCATAAAAGAAATTGAACCGAAGTAAAAATTATTTTATAGTCAACTAAATATTTTGCTGATATGATTAAATAAGTAATTATATATCTTTTGATATGATTTTGTCTATAAAAGATTATATGAGATTTAAAAGTAAATGAATCGGTTCAAGTGGGTCCGTCCAAATGGAGGTTATCCATACCCGACCCATTAATTGAAGTTTTTAATGGATCTAGATCTGGTCCGGCTAAACGGGTTAGGAATAAATTCCAAACCCTACTATTTGAAGCTGGTCGGGGTCAGGTCTGGAACTAGACCTGACCCATTGACAAGCCTAATGTATATGTTAATGTCTTTAAGAAGATTTTTAAAGAATTTTAGTTAAGCTAGTGAAAAAATTGAATAAAATTAGTTAAGATGATAAAGATCTTCTTCCAAGTAAATATGATAAAGATTTTTAAAGACCTTTTTGGCAACGGGGATACGGTTTCCGAAACCGCGATTTCAATGCTAAACTCCAAAAATTGAAACCATGGCTCGTTTGACAACGAAAATAAACCTTCCCAAACCGCACTTTCAAAAAGTTTCGAGGGCTCGAAAGCCCATTTTTCTAAACTCTAAAAAGAAGAGTAGAGTTTCATAAATTTTCATATCATATCTCTTTATTCTCTCTTTCATACTTAAGAAATTAAGAAATTAGTTATGTAAAATAAAACCTTATTTTCATAAACTATGTTGCCAAACAATCTTAAACTTTGCAAAACCCCAATATTACAAAACCATAATTTGCACGCATGCTAACCGTTGTTTTGTTTTTTCATAAATAAAATTTGATGTGGATATCTTCGTGCTCATAAATAAAAATCTATAAAAGATCTATAAACTTAGCTAAAAGTTAATTAATTAATTAGTTAGATTTTTATTTTTAAAATGATATGATTAGTTTTAGATATAAATATGATTTTCCTCAAACGATGAAGGTAGTTTCTATCATGGGGAATTTAAATATAATATGGTTATTGTTTTTTTTTCTTTTTTTAACAATTAATTATGATAGTTTAATAATATCTTGACACATCAGCAAAGTGTGGCATAAAATTAGAGCTTCAATTTCAAGATAAATTTCTAACCCATTTGATTGATGTATTTTATTGCATATTTTTATAATCATATTTATCTTATTTTTGCCTATTTTTATGCTGTTCCGGGTATATTTTGTCAAATATTACAGGTTACAGGGTTTAAAGGAAAAAGTACGCAAAAGACTGATTACATGCCTTGAATGAAGACTTGATTGAAGCTAAACAGAAAGTAGAGAATCAATCAACAAAGAGGGAACAAAGAATAAAGATGTTGAGATCAAATAAAAAAAATATGGAAAACCACGGGCCCGGATCTTCCAAAATTTCGGCCAAAACTGGATATTTGATGATTTTGGCTGAAAATTTGCAGCTCCAGGATTTCCTTTCTTTAGGAAAAATTGTATTCCTTCATATCTTCTGTAATATTTGTTTTGATTTTCCAAAAACCCTATAAATACTTTTGTAATCTTCATTAGGATTTTATCTCTTCCTTAGGATTTGATTAGGGTTTTTAAATCGGGGGAGATCAACTCTTTTAATTTATTTGTAGTATGAATTTTATCAATAATATGATGCTTTCTTCTATGAGTAGCTAAATATTTATCAAGAGTTAGAATTATACTTTCTGTCATGATTGTATGGTTTTAATTTCTCTATCTCCTTTTTATATTTTTATTGTGAGTTTTCTTTGATCAAAATCATCTCTTTTTGTTTTCATGCTAATATACTAAATAATTTGATGATAGATTAATGCTCTTGAGATTGTTTAAGGAAAGATGATAACACCGACAAACTATTTTGTTTAATGATAAATTGACAACTTAGAAAACTAAATAGTGAAGGTAAAATGATGTTTTGATCAAGGTAAATGCAACCTAATTAACTAGGGTAATCTAGGTTACGCTGATACCATAATTTAATTCGTAGTTTGACAACCTATGAGATATTTTAGAGAAGGCTAAAACTTTGCTTTTGGAGTAATTAGAACTAATTATATTAATTGTTTTTCATATGATTTTATATAATTGATAAGATAGATGTGTAATGTATGAGTTATACTTTCTTAAGTGTTTGATAATTCATTGCGAAAGTTGTTAACTGATGCTTTTATATAATTAATAGTTAATTAATTAAAACAACGAAATTAGAGAGGAATATAATTATATAAAACAATCATGATAGTAAAGGTAATTCGACATCCTGGACTCGTTTTAATATCTTAAACCCGCCTTTTATTTTAACCTTGCTTTTTAATTTTATTGCAATTTACTTTTTAGTTTTAAATCAACTATTTCTTTATTTGTTTTAGAATTAATTAAAATCCCAACGCCTCCTGGTGAATCGATCTATAAGTACTACAACTGATTAACTGTGTACTTATGATTAAAATTGATAGACCAATAAATTCTCCATCTAGTTTTTGGCGACGTTGCCGGAGAGGTCGGTAGAATTTTAATTAATTTTAATTCAAGTTAATTTAGCTTTGTTTTAGTTTTTTTGATTCTGCAAATTTTTGTTTTTTATTTTAGGAAACCAGACGTACATCCAAGGAGCTTGGAGCGTGCCAAAGACGACGCAATTTTTCCAGAGACCCAGTTCGGCTAAATTTCGTCCGAAATTGCCTATCTAATGATTTTAGCCGAAATTTTGAAGAGTTTGGGACTCTAGGTTTTTTCTGGCTGTTCCAAATTTTGTCTACTGTTTAGATCTATATTCTGTTTCTGGTTTCAGGTTTTCTATTTTTCTGTTTAGTTTTAGTTTTTCCTTTTGTACTTTTTATTTTAATTTTAGTACGAGAAAGAAAATCACAAATGTCTGTAGGCGCCTTCATTTAAATATGGATGATGAACATACGAAACCAACGTTATATGAATTATGTTATCCCGCTAAACCAACACTTGCTGATTGCATTAGAATAAATAAATATAGAAGCGGTTATAATTCATCTTACACATCCACAACTGACAATGGGAATATGTTATGTGCACAGTTAGGTGATTTTTTGCATAAGACTGAGGCTTTTGAGAATAAATATATGGGTTCTAGCAATCCATCTTTTTAACCTTTTTGCAATAACTGTGAAGATTCCTCTCATATTTATGAAGACTGTCCATTTAGTGATGAATTTGGTGAATGAAGAAAACGACAAAATTTAGGCCAGCAATTCCAAACAACACCTTATGTCACGTCCCGTTTTCCAAAAGACTGTAATGATACGTGACGAGGCACGCAACATATTTATTAGGAGAAGGTAATTTCTCTTAATAAATACGTTAAACATATTTAAGCAATATAACAATATGCAATAATTAACAAGAGTAATTAAAATTGACAGCAACTTTATTCACATTCAAACTTTAAAAAATAGAGATGTCTAAAATACAAGATACAATACTGGAGAGTGCCTAAGCAATGGATTACAAACGATAAATGCAGAAAGGGTTCTCCCGGTGTGAAAGAAGTTGGTTTCGTATTAATCTGGCTGGGCAGTAAGCTTATCGAAGTTCTCTTGGCTTGGTTCGATCTCCTTTGAGTCCCGAGTTCCTGACGAACATTCCAAGAAAATATAAAAAGAAGAAATGTCGTCAGCGAACTAGCGCTCGGTAATTCTCCAAACGAGATAAGTAATGTATAAAAATGAACCGAATATGAGTGTATGTAAAAGTATCTCAAGTATAACAAGCATATGAATATGGTTATTCTATTCTAGCGCGATTGTTTGTAATTTGATTATAAAAAAAAAGGTATATGTGTATATGAAAGTGGTCCAACTTAGTACAAGGCCCTTTCATATCCCACAGGACAACGGCACTAGGTATTCTACCTATGTGTCTTTTAAAGTGACCTTTCGTGTCATATCATACGTTCCTCACCAACCTACCCTTATCCTTACGTATTTTATTGTATAGTTCAAGTTTACAAGTCTTTGCCGAATATAAAGAGTACAAGTTCAGGTTCAAGTTGTATTCATGTATCATGTCAAGTTCATGTCAAGTTATATTCATGTTTCGGTCAAGTAAAGTCAAGTTCAAACGTTCAAGTTTCAAGTCTGAATATTCAAGTTCAAGATTTGATTCATGTTTGGATTCGAGTTTAAGTAAAGTTCGAATTTGGGTTCAGGTACTAGTCATATCTTATTAATCGATTTAACTTATCGAGATCTTAAGTTTGGAAAATATCGACAACCGCTGCACATGGACTACATGATTTATGTTTTTTTCAAAAAAGGTTGCCATTGATAATTTCACCATAAGATTACGATCTATATTTAGGGAGTGGCAAGTGGCGCATCATTGTCTCCGGAAACCCTGAGGCACTGATAAGAGAAGATACCAATCAAACCAATCTGCAACCTAAACACGTAACCGGGACTAGTCTTTTAATTTATAGGGTATTTATATGAAAGATGTCATTTAAAAATTCTTGAGGGTTTTAAATTTATCGTAAAGTCTCGAATATATTTTTGATAAAAATATGTTAATTAAAATGTCAAGATTTTGCATAAAAATGTATTTTATATTTGGTGGAATTTTAGGGTCAAAACCCAGCTTTTGAAAGTTTATGGCATTTTACTGAAAAATCTATCTTTTGGAAACTTGAGGGTATTTTCTTAATAAATTTAATCCGTTCATTTAAAAATCTAGTGTTCATAATTTTTTTATTTGGAAAATATGAATTTATGATTTAAATAATTTCCCAACTATTTAACTTTTTAAAAATTCGTATTTTCTTTAAAATCGTATTATATTTCTTTAGAAACTGAATTCTCCGTGATGAGTTTTGTATCTCACTCTACTATCCCAAGGATGTGCGATAATTCACACCATCCATAAATATGTCCCCTAACAAGAGTTGTAGAGTGTGTTTGCAAAGAATTAAAATAACGATTTAAAACCGTAATTTTAAAAAGTAGGGGTATTTTTATGAAATATGTTTCTCTAGAATAAAACATGTAACTCTAGTAGTGTGCTATGAAAATATAGTGTATGTGAGAGGGGTAGGTCATTACCTCACGAGTTTTCTAGAGATATATGTCACGATAACGATCAAAGGATACATGTAAAGTTTATGGTATTTTAACGTAAAGTTCGATGTACGTTTTATTTAACATGAAATTCTAAACACGTTCAAACTTAATTAGATTAACATTATTTTAAGGTTATTGTCGAAAAGATTAGTGTAATTCGTCACGCCCCGCTTCCCAGTATACGGAGACGGAGACGTGGCAGAAGAAATGCACAAGAAATGACAAGAGATAAAATGAACATCAACTTTTATTAACATTCATCTTTATAATACAACTGATTTGAAAAAGAAAAGTACAATGATAAAATCAATGCCTAAACAGTGGCATACAAAACTGGAAGATAAGTATAAGTAAAATTATTAGTCTGGCTGTGCCTCCATTTGATCCAAGTACTCCTGACTGGGCTCAGTCTTCTGAGAGTCCTGTCCTCCTGACGAACATTCCAAAGAAAGAAATAGACAAGAATATTTTCAGCGAACTAGCGCTCAGTAAGTCCCAAAAGAAAAGAAGGAATACAACAAGTAATGTGGAAGGAAACTGTTAAGTTATACAGGTCTCAGTTTATTATTCTAACGTAGTTGTTTGTAGCTTAGTACAGAAGATATCAGTGTATACGAGAGGAGTCCAACTTGCTCCGTGGACCATGGTAACAAGTAGTACAAGGCCCGTCAAAACCCACAGGACAACGGCACGAGAGTTCATGTAGGTGTCTTTTAGTGACCATCTCGTTCCACTTCTAATAAAATCCGTACCAATCTACCTCGTTAACCCCGTGTAATATTTTATATAGATTATAATTATCAGACTTACCGAGACTATGGATACAAGTTGTTCATGTAATCAGCTTCAGGATGTAAGCTTGCAGACAAGAATTCATGTTATAGCCATGGTTCGGTCAAGTCAAGTCTTGTATTCAGGTTTGATATTCAAGTTCAGTTTCAAGTATACATGATAGAGTTTAGATTCATGTTTAAATTGGATTCTGGTTTGAGTTTGGATTTAAGCTTGATTTAGACTCAGATTTGAGTCAGACACTTATAACTGATTTGGATCCTAAATTATGTTCGGGAGTTATCGGTAACTGCTGCACATGGACGGCAGGATTTATGTCTTTTTCCAAGATAATTACTATTGATAACACTGTTAAGTTTTTCTACCTTAAATAGGCAAGCACTCACTTTCTCCGGCTCTCTGAGGCTCAAGAAAATTGATCCCGCTTAAACCCATATTTACTAAAATCCTTAAATATAATTTTATATACCTTGAGGGGGTTTTATAAAAAATAATTTATATATAGTTTCAAAATAATCTTGAGAAATTATTTATATTATTTAGGGTTTCCATGAATGTGAGTTTTAGGGATTTGAGGTATTTTAGTGATAATAGCTTAACTTAAATAGTTCATGGTATTTTACTGTAAAGCTTGACTTTCATTGGTATCTTGATGGTATTTTGATGAAATTTATAATTCTTTCCTTTGAAAAATAGAAGATTATTATATTTTGAAAATATATGGATTTATAATATTTATAAAAATTAATTTTATTATTAAATAGAAAATTGTGTTTTTCTTAAAAATCGTATTAAAAACCTTTCGAGACCGAATGCTCCGTGAGCAGGTTTGCATCTCGCTTTACTAGCCCGTGGATGTGCGATAATCCGCACCATCCAATAGCGGGTCCTCTAAAAAGGGTTGTAGAGTCTTATTTGCAAAGGAATTTTAAAATACAATTCTAAAGAAAACCGTTTTTTATAAGAGATAGTATTTTAATGAAATATATTGTATTCTCCATAAAAATATGTTCAAATAAAATCGTGCTATGCAACCATGTGTTTATGTGAGGGGTAGGTCATTACCCCGTGAAGTTTTCTAAATTACCCCATGAAGTTTTCTAAAGGTATATTTCAACAAAGGAAAATAAGATGACATATATAAAGTTTATGGTATTTAAACGAAAAACTCAATTTAAAGTTGTTTTACATGAGAATTTAGATAGAATTTGATACTAAATAACTATGAGTTAAAGTTACAAGTGATGTGTATAAATTGGACTTAACGAAGTATTAAATATTTTCTAGGTTTTAGTAAAAGTTGTCGGTAGTAATTTCATTTCAACATATATTTTGAGAAGGGATATTCAAAGAAGAAGGCGAGGAATTGAGAGGGAATTACGAGTGAATTAGTTTAAGGAGAGGCTGAAGAAGATAGATTGGTAGTCGTGGCGTTGCGGGGTCGCCGTAATAGCTTCGATTCCTCGCCGGAAGTTGGTCGTTGGATAACTCATCTTCTACTCCACTTGTACTTGAGAAAATTTGAGAATTTTGGCTAGAATTTTCAGAATGAGAAAAGGATAGGGCATGTAATAGTATTTATAGTGTGGAATTAGGGTTTTGGAATTAAAAGAGTGAATTAAAATGTGATAAATTGGGGAATTTGAGGGGTCTCTGTTTGATTGCAGAGCAATCTAACAGTGCAGGGGAGTTAGGGGTAGGGGAAAGGACACTTGTGCACAGGCCTTATTACCTACGGAGGGACCGTTGGCGCCGGCCAAAGTGAAGATCTCGCCGGTCGTTTTGTAGGGTTAGGCCGATGGATTTTGGACATGTGTACATCTCCGTATTTAAATCCTTTTCCACATATTTATTTTTCCAGACTTTTCATTTTTATGTGCATTGCACGTGTAAACTTTTGGGCTCCCAAAAAGTATAAAAGAAAAATCAGAAAAAATATAATGTGTCTGATGGGGTTCGAACACAGGGGCTACGTCACAGCAGTGCAAGACTTTACCAATGAGCTACAAGTTGTTTCTTGTTGTTCTTAAACAAAAATTAACTTTTAAATTGTACTCAAGCTTGTAAACTCCTTTCTGTACATTAAATTGAAAAAAATTCGTATAGTAATTCAGAGTCGTTACATTCTACCCTCCTAATAAAAATTCTGTCATCGAAATTTACAATTACATAAGGACCAATTTATAAATAAGTAAGGGTATATTGCACGCATGTCATCTTCTCGTTCCCACGTTAATTCTCCGGACGAATCTTTTCTCCACATCACTCAGACCAAGTTTACTTCCTTGTTCCACAGTGTCTTCACCTTTCTGACCAGGATCTTAATGGGTTGTTGCTTGCAAGTTAGGTCAGTCTGTACAGTGAGCTCAGAGTGATTGATTCCCCAATCAGAGCAAAGCTCTGTTTTAAAATTCAAAATTCAAAAAAATTGAAGCAACGTTTCAGATTCGGCGCTAGGTGCGCTGCACGCCACGTGTCAAACACGGATGCGCTAGCGCTAGGTGCGCTGCGCCCTAGGCAGTGCACCATGAGTGCGCTAGCGCTAGGCGCGCTGTGCGCCACATGCAAAACACGGGTGCGCTAGCGCAATTGCGCTGCGCGCCACATGTCAAACGTAGGTGCGGTAGAGCAAAGTGCGCTATGCTCTGAGCAGCGCACCACGTGCAAAGCACGGATGCGCCAGCGCTGGAATTAAAAATTTCCACCGTTAGATCAAAAGATCTAATAATGATAAATCATTAATCAGAATTAAAATTCTGTTATGGAAAGATTTTCTCAATCTTTTTAAAAACAAGAAGATTGCCTTCTGTAAAACAGAAGCCCTAGGACCAAAGATCCAACGGTGGGGAAACGTCCCCAAATCAATCAGAGAAAGATCTCTTTAACCGATTTAACAAATTAACTTGCCCTATATAAAGGCCCCAAGACTTCAAGTCTGATATAGAGAAACCCCCCTACAAACTTTGAGAAAACTCAAAGAAAGAAAAACAAGTTTTTAGAAAAAGAAGATCAATTTCTTCAAGGTAAAGAACATGATTCTTGAACAAAGAGATGAAATCATCTCATAGAAAGAAGAACTATCTTCTAAAAAAGATCATAGATCTATAAAGACCAAGGCCTTTGATAAAAAAGAGATTAAAAAAGATCTTATCATAAAAACCAAAAAGAAGTATTTACTTCATTCACAGATCGTCGATCTACGAAGGCAGAGCCCTTTTATAAACAAGAACTTTTGTCCTTGAATCTTGAGGCAAAGCCTCCTTTAAAAGAACATAAACTTGTTCTATGATCATAAAGTTGATCAGATGCGCTTTGCGCTACTGAACAGTGCCTTGCACTGATGAACTGCGCTTTTGCGCTCCTTGGACCGGCGCTCAGCGCCAAAACGCGCCACGTGTCAATCACAGAAACAATTTGCGCTTTGCACTTCTGAAACAGTGCACTGCGCTCATGGGCTGGTGCTTGGCACCAGGTGCGCCACATGTCACTCACTGGCGCGCCCCTAAATCAGCGCAAAGCGCTTATAAATGGAAAGCGCAATGCGCTAATAAACTATCGCTTAGCGCTAAGCGCGACACGTGTCACCTTTGTGTGCGCTACCTGACAGAAGCGCAATGCGCTCTTTAATTGGCGCAAAGCACCTGACGCGCCACGTGGCGCACTGTCAGAACACACTTTGTTCTGATGAATGCTATGCATTCAATACAAGACAAAAATTGTCAGGACCTAATGCTCAGCATTATTAAAAGGGCCAAGCCCAAGTAAAGGCTCGATAGCCAGAATAAAATGTTAAATATTTTAATTGGACTTAGCCCAATTCTGGACATAAGTCCTCAAATTATATTGAACTGAGCCCATCTGCTCACAAATATTCAACAGACCTTAGTCCCAAACTGGGCTACAGATTTTTCAAACAACTCACACCGGTTCGAGGATACATCTCGTTACTCCTCTGATATCTGTCGTTGTAATCCTTCAACGTCTTCAGAGAGGTGACGGGTCCCGACAACCACACATCTCACGAACTGTGGGGTCCTTAAACTCATAGACTACGATGTCCTTAAACTTTATAGACTACGATGTCTTTAAACCGGACTGTGGGGTCCATAAGCCCATGGACTACGATGTCCTTAACCTGGACTGTGGGGTCCCTTTAAACCCACGGACTAAGATGTCCTTAACCCGGACCGAGATGTCCTTAAACTACCGATGGACCGAGATGTCCTTAAACTACCGATGGACCGTAATGTCCTTAAACTAATCGACCGCAATGTCCCTAAACTAAACAATAGAGCCCAAATGCTCTCATGTTGGATCTAAATGATCCCGTTAAGTTGATCTTAGTCTAAAAGCTAGACTAACGTATCCTTAACGAACGTTTAAGTTGATCTTAGTTTCAAAAGAGGCTAACGTATCCTTAAACCAACCCCCAAACCCAAATCTAAGAAGATACGGATTTGAACTAATCCACGTCCTACGGGCGACAACATAAATTAGTCTCTGTATACAATCCACAGGCAACCAAACACAAAACAAACACCCACGACACGAAGTGACCATCAGGAGAAGGAGAAAGTTGCTACCGCGATACGGTAGCTTAATTAACTGCAGGGGCTTGCGCCTGCAGGGAAGAGCGTCCCTACAATCAAAAACCCCTCAAACGAGGGGGAATCTGACGAAGTCCGCTACATCGGCCGCATCCGTTTAAACCTTCGATACACGGTGCCATAAATCAACTTGGAATCTTCGGAGAGGTGGACGGATAGCAACAATTAGCATCTGCCCCGAATTTCAGGCAAGACGGATCTGCGTGGTCGCGTCTCTGTGTTCGGCGGGGAACAGATTCTGGCACGCCCGGTGGGACCTTTTACTCTTTCCACTCCACACTTCGTGTGTCGTGTTCGCGAACGAATCGCGGTTTGATATGGTTGCCCTTGGGTTCGAGGTACTAAGATTTGGTTTCTTGCTTGGCACAGAAAGCGAAACATCAATGGCATCCACTTGCGAGAAGTGTTCCAACTGCAACTGCAACTCACGCTCTGCCTCATCTGGAGGCATAGCCTAAGGGCCCCAAGCGGCTTCCTTGTTCACGATGCCGGTGGACCAGGTGACTCAGGCCACCACTGGATTGTTCTTTGGGACTATGCTCCCACCGATGAGCTTCAGCACCCCTGTACCAACACCAGAAGCTCCCAAGAAGTCGGTCTTTGATTGTCTTACTACTACCGCGGCCCTTCTCAACGAGTCATCCAGCTCCAGCTCTTCGGTCTTCACCAGACTGGGCCAAAGTTCATGTGGGCCCGTGATGAAGCCTGCAATCCCAGAGAAGGTTGTTCCAAAAAGGATAGCCATCCCTGCTCCTGAAGTCGTCAATGCGGCTTCTCCCGCCAAAGGGGCGGTCTTTACAAGACTGACTGTTCCGGCTCCAACTACGGTTCCCGTCCCTGCTCAGAAGTCTGTTTTTGACCGGTTGGATACCGCTTCTCAACGGACATCAGTCTTCAAGAGGCTGACGCCAGCAACAGCCCCTCATCTGAATAGGGGGCAAGACAAAGCCATCCCCATCACCGAACCAACTCCATCGGCTCGACATGCTCGACGTCGCCACTAGCGCCGAGTAAGGAAGGCTGGGGGCAACTCCCCCTCTGTTCTAACTCCACCAGCCCTAACGGTGGAAGTCAATGCTACTGTTCCAACCGGGAACAACTTTGAATTTCCGAACAAGGTGCGCAGGAACTCTCCTACCGCCGTATTGAAAAGATCTCCTCCACCCGTGGAGAATGTTACAGAGGCAAAGCCGGAACATCCCCCTCAGCGGCTGTCCTCCAAAGTTTACAAAGTCTGGCGACGGGTCCAGGAGTCAGTGATCGATCAAGACTACCCTCGTCGACAGAAAAGGGCAAAAGTTCAGCAGGAAGAGAACCGTCCTGGCAACCTACAAAAGACGACAACTACATGGGTGCCTACTGCAATGGCCCTCTCAACGTCAACTGCTCAGAGGAGAAGGAGGCCAGAGAAAGACCCTATGACTACGGCAGATCGCAAAGACACCGAGCCCAAGTGCCCCAAGTCTGGGGGCATAATAGTGCATACTGTTTACATGGCTTCCGGAAAAGAAGAAAGCCACGCTTCTACAGGTCACCGACCGCTCACTCGATCCGTGACAAAAGCCCAGGAGCAGCAATAGAAGCTTCAGGAAATGCTGACGCAAATGGCCGCACTTACCGGGCCAAAAGAAAGCCCAGAGGCATCATCAGAAAAACGTCATGAACAAGAAACCAATGCTGACTTCCTACGCAGGGTCCTTGAAAAGAAGGACAGAGAAGAAGCAGAACAAGCTGCCAACATAAAAAAAATGGTGCTTCTCTTCCAAGACATGGTAGGGATGATGCTACAGCCGGACCCTCCAGCTGAAGTCCCTCCGATCATTGTTGAAGATTATAGAGGGGAGACATCCAATCCTCCTCCGGCTCATTCAGCAGCCAAGGAGGAAACCATTTCCAAAGCCGCACTGGATGACTATATAACTCAACAAATACGAGATCACCAGGAGAATGAAGCGGCCGGCCAAGTTGTCAAAACTGGGCGACCGTATCCAAGCTGGTATAACCAAATAAAATACCCGCCGGGATATACGATCCCTAAATTCCACGTGTACAAGGGGACATGCAATCCTCACCAGCACGTCGCCTAGTTTAGAGCTCTTTGCGGCAACAACGGGGGCGATGATAAGCTTTTGCTCCGTCAATTCGTCGGCAGCTTGTCGGAGACGGCCTTTGAATGGTACTCCGAACTTCTAAACGACTCCGTTAAGACTTTTGCGGAAATGGAGCTGTTATTCACCCAGCGATTTGCGAGTGCTAGTGAACGCACCCCAATAACGGCATTGATTAATGCCAGGGTGAATCCAGGCGAGACATGGGTCCAATACGCCATACGATGGCGGAATCTGTGGTCGAAATGCGAACCGGATCGAAGAAGCGCCAGCGGTAGGCATGTTTGTGGGCACTTTGGACCCTCATGCAACCATTTCACAATTCATGATGTTCTTTAAGCCGACCACATTCCAAGCCTTAATCGACAAACTGGCCCAAATGGACCAGATGGGTCATAAACCGTCTCCTCCAAAGCCGGACTCTCGAAACGAGAGGGGAAAGGGGAAAGCGATCGTTGTGGCCAATGCTCAACAGCAGCCTGGTAGCCCGAGACCAGTTGATCGCCAAAATAACAGAACTCGATCTCTCGAAGATAAGATGAGTCGCCCTTACTCGTTCCCTCGAGACAAGACAAAGAGATTATTCGATCTTGCACTTCGCAACAGGCTCATTACGCTTCCAGAGCCAAGACGCCCAGCGCAACCCGGCGACATTAGCAATCCTAACTATTGCCCTTATCATCGAATGTTGGGCCATCCGATCGAGGATTGTTACATTTTCAAAAGCTGGATAGAAGATCAATACCAGCAGAGCAAATTTGTATTATCTGAGAACTGGAAGGTGAACCCGCCTCGGTCACACACTCCCAAGAAGACAAATACACCGGGGGCATCATGCTCTTTTGTAGAGGAAGCTCCATGGGAGGTCGCTCTTTCAGCCAAGACAAAAAGAATGCTGAAGGATCTCCACACATGTCCGGCAATTAGATGGAAGAATCCACTGGAGCCAGAGATCATCGAGGGGATGCTGAAACCGCGGCCAACTCCAAATATCAGTGGTGATAGCCAAAGCTCGTACACCCAGCCGTCGAAAGCTTCGAAAAAGAAGAAGAAATCCCAGAAGCCTATGAAGCCTGGCAACAAGCGCACGGACCTGCAAAAGCAGATTGACGCGTTGGAAGAGTATAACCAGAAGACGCGGACTCCAATCACGCTCCAAGAGTTCCTCAGCCACGTCCTTGAGGACGGAAATGATGGTAATGAATAAGACTCGTCGGATGAATCTGAAGGTTATGTGGCAAGTTGCCATGTGATCTCTCACTCGTCGATAGACGGTGAGGAAGCTTCTCGTACAGAGAAACTGGTGGCAGATCCTGAGTCAGAACTTCTGGGGCCATCAGATGAAATAATTGATGCATTCCTAAACGAAGCTCTTCTGAAAAGTAAAGCTGATCGGGAGCGTGAGACGGCCATATTTGAAAAGGCCAAACGCCGACGACTGGACGAAAAAGTTGAAACACCCCCGCCAGATCAAAGCACATCCGCCGTGAATAAAAATAGGTTCAAGACGAGGAAAAGGTTCGTCAAAGCCATATCAATGGGAATGAAGCTGCCACCCTTCGAAAGAAATACTCCGGCTTAAGCAGATACACATCCTAACTACTGCTCATATTATCGAAAGATTTCACACCCCACCGAGGAGTGCGACGCTTTTAAAAGATGGTGGCAGGGATATGTTGCTCACTGACAACATTTTAAGCGAATGAAACGCAAAACTCGTCGGGAGCAAAGAAATACGACCGAGGAGCATAAAAGAACCACCGGCAACTGTCGCATGGTCAACGCCGGGGGATCGCAAGTTCTCACCTTCGGGAGCGACTCTGACGTAGAAATGCCTCTTGGCCCTTTCTTTAAAGAGTCCATCTTGGGAAGTGTGGAGGAACCAAAGACCTGTGAAAACATTCAGTTACGCAATTGTACGCTATCCGAAAAGAATCTTGGGCTCTCAAACAGTAGGTCAAATAGAAAAGATAAGGGGAAAGAAAAGGTTCCTGAGGATATCATCCTTGATGACCAAGCCGTCGAAAAGATGACAGCCAAGGACCCGCCAAAGAAAAGTAAGGTGGACTACAACGTTCTGGCACACTTGAGGAAGATACCCTCATAGCTCAGCATTCTCGACGCCCTTCTGCTATCCAAAGAGGCGAGAGATTCACTGATCAAGGCATTACAAGAGCCCGAGCAATTCCAACCTTTTCTCGCCGAAGAAAAGATGAAGGACGAGCTGGAAGAAGTAAACACAAACCTTCGGCGATGAAGATCTCCTCCTTGGGACATGCGAGCACAACCGTCCCCTATATGTCTCCGGATACTGTCATGACATCAAGATAGGTAAAATCCTGGTCGACAATGGGTCCTCCGTCAATCTCCTTAACGTACGGGTGTTAAAAGAAATATGTATAAGTGTTCAACACCTCGCTCGGGATAAGATCACCATCTCCGGGTTTGACTCTCAGTCATCACGGACGCTTGGGTCCGTGATACTGACGTTACGCTTTGGGCTGCTCGTCACTGATATCAAGTTCCACGTCATTGACGCCAAGACATGCTACAACGCTTTGCTCGGCCGGCCCTGGTTGCACGAGTACAACATCATACCTTCTACACAACATCAAGTGTATGAAGTATTTCAAGGATGGTCTCGAGTATACTGTGACAGGAGAGCTAAACCCATTCTCCGTGAACGAAGTCCGCAAATATGAAGATGCAAAATACTTCTTACCAGACTTTGAGGATACAGAAAGATGTCACAAACCAGATAACAAAGCTATCACCACCATTCCGGTCTTCGGGAGTGATACCGAGAAAGAGGAAGAGATAATTTATTCCAGGCCAGCCCAGTACAACAAGCCGGGACCGTCCGCTCCTATGCTTATCTTTGGCAGCGACTCAGAAGATGGGGTCCATGCCGTATTCTCTGCTCGGCCTTCAATACAAACCTTCGCTGATGAAGAGCAAAGTTTACAAGTTGCCATGGTTCCACCCAAGCATCATAAAAAACTAGACGCGCTTGATACCTACAATGTGGAAGAGCTGCAGACGTTCTATGTCCCTTCCAGGCGAGAAGGTGAAAAGGCGATCCTATTGTACCGATCCGGGGAAACCGAAGTGGAGAAAGAAATCTGGCATTGCGCGGATTCTATACTTGACAGGCTCCAGCCTATCCGTTTGCCCAGATATTACACAGACGGACTAAGGAGACTCTTGAGACGCCAAGGTGTACCCCTTAAGAAAACTGCTCGACAAGCACGGTTTTATAACAGGATCTGGAACGTTCCTGGAACTCAGCGAAAATTGCCCAACGGGAAAATGGAAACGACCGGGCTTGGATATGTTCAATCTAAGAAACGGGAACTACTCCACGACTGCTACGTCATACATGACTTTGATAAAGAGGGAGATGCTCTGTGGGAAGATGCTAACCCTGAACCAGAAAGAGCTCCCGCCGTGAAAATGCCCAGTCCGTCGTTCGAAGAACAAATGGACAAGCTTATAAGGGAAGCAGGTCAAAAGGTTCGAGATGACCATAATCGCGAAATGGCCATCTACGAGAAATCCAGGACACAACGACTCCTTCAACAGGCTGTGAAAAATGAAAATGCTCCTCCTTGTCAACCCGTTATACAAAAGGCCCGACGCAGAGGCAGAAACAAGCCAAAGAACGGGAAAGGCGTTCGACAGCGGCAGAGCGAGACCAAGAAGCCACACGATCAAGAACCGAGCAACCAAGATTCATCTCTTATAAAGAAGATGGGTCGAGCATACTCTTTTGCCCAAGACAAGACAAAGAAAATACTTGATCTTGCCATAAAACATCAACTGATTACACTCCCGGAGTCCAAGCACCTCGAGCAAGCAGGCGAAGTCTCTCACCAGACTATTGCTCCTATCACAGGGCAATAGGACATCCTCTCGAAGACTGCTTCACCTTCAAGAACTGGGTCAAAGATCAATATCAACAGGACAAGTTCGCGCTATCCAGCAGTTGGAGGGTAAGCCCGCCACAGAAGAATGAACCCAAATCCACGAGGGTAGAACCAGATCCACATCGGTCTTGGAAGTGAACTCGTACCTGTCACGTGATAATGTTATCAAAAGAAGAACCTGAGAATATGGCAAACTCCTCTGGTGCTTCGAAAACAATGGTGACGAGGTAATCTCGGAATTTCTACCGGCACCAAAAGAGCTGGAAGATGGAATACATACTGCTGCAGATAACCTCAAGAAAATTGATTTGGGGATGGCAAGTGACCCGCGGCTGACATTCGTTAGTGAACTATTGTCTGAAGAAAGGGTGGCTGCACTAAAAGACGTGCTTATGCAGCATAGAGATTGTTTTGCATGGAATTATTCCGAGATGCCAGGACTAGATCCAGAGATTGCTGTCCACAAATTAGCAATATCCCCAGGCGTTAAGCCAATCGAGCAAGCACCGAGGAGAATGCGTCTTAAGCTTGAGACGAGCATCAACGCCGAGGTCAAGAAGCTAATCGACTCCGGCTTTATCCAAGAGTTTCAATATCCTGACTGGATCGCTAACATTGTCCCAGTGATGAAGAAAAATGGGACGGTGCGCATATGTGTGGACTTTCGGGATCTCAATAAAGCCTGCCCGAAGGACGACTTCCCAGTACCAGTCACCGAGCTGATGATAGACAACACGTCCACCCACGAAGTCTTCTCCTTTATGGACGGCTCATCAGGATACAATTAGATAAAGATGCACCCTGAGGACCAGAAACATACCGCTTTCCGGACCCCTTTGGGCATATTCTGCTACATGGTGATGCCCTTCGGCCTAAAGAATGCCGGCGCCACCTATCATAGGGCCATGACGAAGATCTTCGATGACTTCATACATGAAGTCGTCGAATGCTATATCGACGACCTCGTGGTTAAGAGCAAATCATACGAGGAACATTTAGAGCATCTGAAGACCGTATTTCAGCGCCTTTGGAAATACAACTTGAAGATGAACCCTCTCAAATGCGTGTTCGGAGTTTCCTCGGGCAAATTCCTAGGATTCGTCGTCCGACACCGAGGTATCGAGATAGATCCGTCAAAGATCAAGGCGATTATGGAAATGCCCCCGTCAAGGACTCTCAAGCAATTACGATCTCTCCAAGGGAAGCTCGCGTATATCCGGCGATTTATAGCCAATCTCTCAGGCAAGTGCCGTCCCTACAGTCACCTAATGAAGAAGGGAGTCCCGTTCGTCTGGGATCGCAAATGACAAAGCGCACTGGACGAAATAAAGCAATACCTGCAGAATCCGCCAGTGCTGGCCGCTCCCGTTAAAGGAAAACCTCTCGTCCTATACACAACAGCCCTTGAAGGTTCTTTAGGCACGCTGTGGGCACAAGAAAATGACCAAGGGAAGGAGAGAGCCCTTTATTATCTGAGTCGAGTTCTCCTGGGGGTAGAAAGCAATTACTCCCCCATCGAAAAACACTGCCTGGCGTTGATCTTCGCGATAATGAAGCTCATACACTATGCGTTAGCACATGCGGTCCATCTCATATCGAAGGTGGATCCTCTCAAATATTTAATGTCAAAGGCTATATTAACTGGACGACTCGCTAAATGGGCCCTGCTCTTGATGGAGTTCTCGATAACTTATCGACCTCTTAAGGCAGTGAAAGGCTAGGCCATCGCCGACTTCCTCGCTGAGTATCCAATACCTGCCGGTTCTCCCTTGACCTGCGAATTGCCAGACGAACATGCGTTTGATACAATCGACAGGGAGAGAAGAGAGAATGATACCCAATGGGAACTCTATTTTGATGGGACGTCTTCCATGAAGAAGCGCAAACAAAGCACCCCTATAATCAAATCGGGGGTAGGCCCCATCTTCGTAACTCCACAAGGAGGGATAATGCGCTTTGCCTTCTCCTTGACAGAGCCGAGGACGAACAATGAAGACGAATATGAAGCTTTGATAGCAGGTCTCGAGATAGCCATCGACATGGGAATTGAAAACCTCCTCATATACGGAGACTCCCAGCTAATCGTCAGTCAAGTAAATGGCAACTATCAGACGTGCAAGCCTGAGTTGGTAAAGTACGGCGAGAGGGTGCAGCAACTGCTGACCCAAATACCTTCCTACACTTTAGAAAGCATACCACGTGCGGAAAATAGCAAGGCAGATGCATTAGCCAAGCTCGCTAAAGAACTGGCTGACGAGAACCTCGATGACGTGAGGATCGTTGTGCAAAGCCGTCGGGTTCTCGCACCGGCAGAAATATCTCCGGAGTCATCCAAAGAAAAGGGAGTGACCGAGCAAACGAATCTACAAATAAAAGACCAGGAAAAGGCTATGGATTGGAGAGAAGTCTTTATAGACTACTTCAAATCCCGTCGAACATCTGAAGATGCGTCCTCAAGACATCAGCTTATGAAACGAGCTCTGTCTTTTGCTTTCGTCAATAATACTTTGTATAAGAGATCATTTGATTCTCTGTGGTTAAGATGCTTGGGACCTGAAGAGGCAAAGAGAGTTGTCCAAGAAACTCACGACGGACTCTGCGGTTCTCACCAAGCCGGGCCGAAGATGAAGCTGAAGATCAAACGGATGGGTTATTATTGGCCCACGATGATCCAAGACTGCCTCGAATACGCGAAGCAGTGCCACTCATGCCAGATTCACGGGGACTTTATCCACCAGCATCCAAATCCACTACATCCAACAGTGGCTAGCTGGCCGTTCGAAATGTGGGGGACTAACATAATTGGCCCCATCGAACCAACATCGTCCAGAGGATATAGATTCATTTTGGTGACAACTGATTACTTCTCCAAATGGGCAGAAGCAGTGCCGCTGAGGGAAGTGAAGACGGAGAATATCCTCCATTTCTTCAAGACACACGTCATTTATCGGTTTGGAACTCCGTGACGGATCATTTCCGATAATGGGCCAGCCTATAGAAGCCACAAGATCAGCCGCTTAGCACAACAACATAACATACACCGGAGATACTCCTCAGTCTATAATCCCCGAGCTAACGGTCTAGCTGAGGCTTTTAACAAGACCCTGACGAAGATCATAAAAAAGACGGTGTCCCGAAATAAGAAGGACTGGCACGGGAGACTGCATGAAGCTCTCTGGGCGTATCGAACTACGTTCAAAATGGCCACAAACACAACGCCGTATGCATTGGTATTCGGTACAGAGGCGGTACTTCCCCTCGAGATAGAGCTACCCTCTCTACGAGTGGCAGTTCACTACGAGCTAACGGATAAAAAGAATGCTCACCTTCGGCTTGAGGAGCTCGATGCCCTTGATGAAACCTGGCTCATAGCACAGAAAAATCTGGAAGCTTTTAAAGCAAAGATGACGCGCTCATACGAAAGATTGACCAGGCCGAGAACATTCCGCCAAGGCGAAGTCGTGCTAGTGTTCAAAAGACCTATGATCCCCAATCGTGCCAAGCGGGGGAAATTCGAGCCGAACTATGAAGGCCCGTATATCATAGACAAAGTCTACCAGGCTGGGGACTATTTACTCATGGATATGCATGGCGAAAGGCCCTTCAGACCAATAAATGGCCACTTCCTAAAAAAGTACTACGCCTGATGAGTCACGGCCTAGGTCAATGATAGATGACGACGACTATGTCCGCTCGCTATCTTCCTAAGCCCAAACTCTATAAGTAGTAGCCGGCTAACGGACCGAAACGTCCTTAAACTAACAACGGAACGAAACGTCTTTAAACTAACGAGGGACCAAAACGTCCTTAAACTAATGACGGACCGAAACGTCCTTAAAAACTAACAACGGACCGGAACGTCTTTAAACTAACAACAGACCACTATGTCCTAAAACTAGCCATTGACCGAAACGTCGTTAAACTACTACTAACCCGCGGCATCCTCAGATTGATGTGGTTAAAAAAAACAAAAAAACGGTATGTCCAGGCTCCGTGAGTAAAAACAGCAGGGCTACCGGCGAGTTTTTGTAAAAACCCGAAAGGGCGCAATCTCGTTAAAAGACACTTGCAAGGTCCTCTCGACCTTGTGAGGAGAAACCACCTGCGTGAGATCCTTACGACTCACAAGGGAGAAACACACTTAGGAATCCCCACGATTCCTAAGGAGAAATTTCACTTGCGAGATCCTCACGACTCGTAAGGAGAACCCTCTTATGGGACCCTCACGGCTCATAAGATTCAAAAGTCTTAAGCTACAGGGATCTGAACCTGTTCTTAAGCGGCCACCACAACCTCCAATGCTTCCCTACAAGTGGCTCAATGCTGACCCTTGTATACAATCCACGGGAGCGAATAAACATTTCCCTAAGAAAGTCCCATCCGTGACTAGGGATATGTTCGCACGGAGAACAACCCTTGTGAGTCCTCTCGACTTATAAGGAGAAAACACTCTTGTAAGATCCTTACAACTTATAAGAGAGCATGCACTTAGGAATCCTCACGATTCTTAAGGAGAAAACGCACCTACGAGATCCTCACAACTCGCAGGGAGAAATACCTTTATGAGACCCTTACGGCTCATGAAGTCAAAAGCCTTAGTCGACAGGATCCTAACCCTGTCCGCTATGCCACCTTTGTTCGATATCGACAGAGGCAAATGATGATTCGCTCCTGAAAATATCCCAGTTGTAGTGGTGCTGATGCCGAAATCGGTGTCTAATCCCAAGCTTGCAGTAAAATGCTAGCGATCCACACATGCGTACGAAACAGCCGAATTGATGGGGCAACTTGCAAACAAAATCAGCAAGTAAAAATGTATGCATGCAAAATAGCCGAAATGATTGGGTAACTCGCAATAAAAAGTAGCGAGTAAAAATAAAATAAATAGCCGAAATGATTGGGCACCGCGAAAAATAGCCGAAATGATTGGGCAATCGCGACCTTCACGATATAAAAGCTGAAATGATAGAGCATCGCGGAAAGAAATAAAGAAAAATGAAATTTATGCCCTACAGGTGAGATAACATTGATCTCTGTATACAATCCAGGGGCACAAACAAAAAAGGAACCATACTTTCCCACCAGGCTCCATCCGAAAGAGAGCCAAGTCTCGACAGTTCACAGACAACCTAGAGACCATCTCAACATTCGTCTCGTTACAGCAGACGCAACGTCAAAACAAAGCGGAGTGATGGCAAAATCCCAACTCCACCCCAGCATTCGTCTCGTTACAGGAGACGCGACAGTCAAAACAACGGAGCCATGGCAAAGTACCTAGCTTCAAATCTCGACGGTTCACCAGCAACCTAGAGACAACCCCGACATTCGTCTCGATATAGCAGACGCAATGCCAGCAAACGAAGCGAAGACCAAATTCCTAGCTTCAGGGTCTTGACGCCAACTCATACAAAACCTGAAAGGCTATCGGAGATCATCCCACATTAGCGCGGAGTGGTCACCACCTCGACATTCGTCTCGATACAGCAAACGATATGTCACTACAGCGTCCTTCCTCCAACAGGATTCGGACATGCCAAAGCAAATGAAGCAAATGCCAAATTCCTAGCTTCAGGGTCTTGACGACAACTCATATAAAACCTGAAAGACCATCGGAGATCATCTCACACCAGCACTGAGTGGTCACCACCTCGACATTCGTCTCGATACAGGGGACGAGATGTCACCACAGCGTTTCTCCTTCAGCAGGATTCAGACGCGACAATCAAACAAACGGAGCCACGGCAAAATCCCTAGTTCCAAATCTCAACGGTTCACCAGTGACCTAGAGACGACCGTGACATTCGTCTCAATACAACAGACGTGATGCCAACAAACGAAGCGAAGGCCAAATTCCTAGTTTCAGGTTTTGACGACAACTCATATAAAACCTGAAAGACTATCGGAGATCATCCCACGCCAGCGCGGAGTGGTTATGACTCATCGGGGCTCTCCAAAATGAGCATAACCTCAAGTAAAAAGCGGCACGGCAAAATTCCTAACGCTTGCTCGTCCGACGGTCAAACTGCCTAGGAGGATTGCTTGAAGACATCTTGTCCAGCCCCCGAAGGGATCAGAGACACGACAGTCGTAAGGCTACTCGAACAGCAAGATTGCTTATCGAGGAATACATCAGCCAAAGCGACGGTACGACGGACAAAACCCTAGTACCACAGACACTAACGGACCTCTGTCATAAAAGAGCAAAGGTTAACTGTGACATTAGGATATTCTTACGAGAAATGCTCGATTCGTCTCGACTTGCGAGGAAATTAAGGTCTTTGCGAGAACTGCTCGATTCGTCTCGACTCGTAAGGAAAAGCCTTAGGCAATGGGGATAAGAACCGGTTTCCTAAGTACTAGGGCCCTGCAAGTCGGTCCAAGATGGACTCTTGCATACTATCCACGGGCCACACTCTCCAAAGTCAAATCTCGATAAGGAGGGAAACAACCGCTTACGGGTCCTCTCGACTTGTAGAAGGGAAAACTCTCTTATAAGATCCTTACGACTTATAAGGGAAAACACACCTAGGAATCCTCACGATTCCTAAGGAGAAATTACACTTACGAGATTCTCACGACTCGTAGGGAGAAAAGTCTTCATGAGACCCTCATGGCTCATGAAAATGAAAAGTCTTAGGTAGCAGATCTGAACCTGCTTCCTAAGCCGTCACTACTTCTCGGAGAGTTCAAGATGAAACGTTCTCTATTATCTACAGGCTACACATGCCGGAGTAACATACCAACAACACAGCAAAGAGAAGAAAACAACAGTGGGAGAGAACAAAAAAATGTGTATCTTTTATTCATGAATTCAATTGAGTACAAGGCAAATCATATAAAAGAATAAAAATGGATACATGTTATTCAAAGATTACAAGTGTTCGATCTATACAAAAACAGCTACTGGGAGGGAGGCGTCTTCAATAAATCAACTAGCTGCTCGTGCACCCCTCTCAACTCCTTCTCACAGTCAGCTGCCACGGCCAACTCCGTTTCAACCTGAGCCCATTGCTGCAAATAAGACGAAAGTCATTCATCAACGACCCGCCGAGCTGCCTCATGACTCTTCGCATCCTGCTCGATGAGGTCGAGCTTCTGCCTTAGCGTTAGCCCATCAGAAATGCATCGTAAAAGGCCCTCAAAGATGGTTTTCAACTACACAGCATTGGCGTCAACCTGAGCATGCAGTCGAGCAGATTCTCTTGAAGTCTCTTCACATTCCTTATGCCTTAAGGCCGCTTCTTGTTCAAGATGACGGAAGTAAGGAGTGCTCTGCTCGACCCACGCAGCCCGTTGAGAGTTCACAGCCAGGACCTCGGGAGCAGGACGTCTGACCTCGAGCTCATACAAATAAGCCTCGATTTTCTTGCAGTGGCTAACCCAAGACTCAACGACACCCTCACTATGAAAGTTCACGAACGTCGCCAGCATAGGATTAACCTCGGAGACAAAATCCGCAGCAAATGTGGGAGTTTCCACGTTAAGCTCCTCGATGTAGTCGCTCAACATACACAGACTATTCACGGCGCCTTCGGAAGATGCCCGTCGAGAGAAGGGGCCCACTGGCATTATAACTTGAGATTTGAATGGAGTTGGAGTCGATGTGACCGCTACAAAAACCAGATCACAATCAGATTACGGCTCGAGAAATAAAAATACATACATAGAGTCTACTATACCGGTTGCAACAGGAGGCAGAGCTCAGAGTACTGGTGGCGCAACGACAGCCGCGTCCCCGCCTTCGATCTGTAGGGCTACAAGCAATACAAAAAGGGATTAGCAATAATATGACTGCCCGTTAAAGAGAGGACATCGTTTAGATACTCACCGACACCACCTGTCGGACTAATCTCTGACAGGAAGGAGAAGTGTGGATGCAGCACCTGATACAGGTGGTCAAAAAGGACTCCTGCAAAGACGTAGCAACTTAATGTCAGTACGTAAATTATACAGCCTAGGAGTAAGACGGATGGGTCACAAATCCGTACCTCCCAACATCTGAGATGGTGCGAGAGAGGGTAAAGAAGGAGTCACCGTCAAAACGGTAGCTGATGGCGTTGCCTCGGGTAACGCGACCTCAGCGCTCGCTACACCTGCATTAGAAAAGAGATAAATACTGTCAGGAAAGATTGAAAAGGATTACAGAATAAAAAGAAAAGCAATGACCCAAAATCTACCTGATGAGTCGCCAGTCGGAACCGCGACAAGGGTGCCCCTTGATACAGCGATGGCTTCTTCCTCCTCCATCGGGATGGTCTCACCTCCCATTGCCTCATCCTCTGACTCTACAAGAGCCGTCGTAACACTTGCGACGCCAGGGGACGGCAAGGAGCCGCAGGTGGAAAAAGCAATGATCGGGGCGGTGCCCGACTCTTGAGAGGGAGCGGCCACCTCGGGCTCAGCAATTGTGGCTATTTCACCTACCACCATCTCAGGCTTGGCGATTGTGACTATCTCACCTGCCGCTACCTCGAGTCCGGAAATGGTGGTCATCTCACCTACCGCCATCTCAGGCTCGGCGATCGTGACTGTCTCACCATTCGCTACCTCGAGTTCGGCGATCACAGCCATCTCGCCTACCGCCGCCTCGGGTTCGGCAATCACAGCTACCTCCTCTACTGCTACCCCGGGCCCAACAGTCGCCGCCACTTCTTCGGTAAGACTCGGCCCTGCAAGATAAGATATATGAGAAATGGTAGTTATAACTTTGACAACGGAACCCCTTTGTCACATTACCTTGAGTTGATCTTCCGTTTGCTTCCCGAGCCGCACGTGGTGCCCGTCTGTAGGAAGTGGACAAGGCAACCTGAGATTCCTCTGAGGGAGTAGGGGCAGGGGTAGCGGTGCTCGAACCCGCACCCGCGGCTAAAGCAGTACTACGCTCCCTCGCCGCGGGCATTCGGCGCTACCTTTCTGCCCGGGCCGTCAAAGCGGACCTTCTAGACACCTCCAGCAATAGGACGTCATTGCCCGCACCAAGGTTTACCTCTGGAGCCATCAAGGCTTCCGTCATCAGTCGTTTGAGTAAGGCCTCTTTCGGCAATGCCGAAGAGGCCGGGACTTCGGTGGCTGGCCCAGGAAGAATTTCCGCATCACCTTGCGAGATCGGCATTGTGGTCCTTGCAATAAGATAAAGAAAAGGTCAGATTGTCTATAAGAAAGGATAATGAAGATGCAATAAGCCGAGACATACCCATGCCCAACAAAGCGCGGTTCCTCTCCTCCTCCTCGAAGTTCTTGAGGGAAGCCGCCAGAGCCTCTTCAGTGGTAAAGCCTGTTACAAAAGGAAAAATGTTAGTCAAGGCAAGATAATGAAAATAAAGATATAATGCAATAACAAGGTGCGACTGATGTTTACTTGATTGCACGAGGGTGGTTATTTCCGCTTGGTGGGTTGCGGATTGCACAGAAGCTGCAATAGCGGCTGATTTATCTCAAAAACTATCTATTACCGCAATCAAGAACGGCGTCGCTTGATAGCTAGCCGGTGAGCACGGGTCGGTCCACAGGGATTTTGTGATTTCCTAATCGCGCTAACGAGTTAATTCCGAAGGGTGTTCGGATTGATTATTAAATCTAAAAACCTAATTAATCTATATCTAAGTCTTGCTAGGGTTAGGTCTAGGTTAAGTTTGGAAAGTCTATAAATCTCACCGCTTTCTATACCCATATGAAGATCTAATTAGGTGTTATGGTAAATATTAATAAAAGGGATTAGGATGATTGGGAAGATTGTTCTTCCTCTAGATCCTTGTCCTTCCTTTCTTAATCTTTACCCCAACCTCCATGGAAAACCTTAAAATCCGGGCCTTTAGACTACGGTATCACCGCTACCTCGTGGGTAGAGTGCCATAGGGAGCGGAATAAGAAGGTATGCATGGAGTTCTATAAAAATATATGACGGGCAAGAAAGGGGATGAGAGATCTTCATCTCTCAAACCTTCCCCAGATCTAACCCTAACAAGCGAGGAGACTACTCGCTCATTAGAGAATTAAAATACATTTATCTAGGGCAGAGAATAAAAGATTAACTAGGGCAAGGAATTAAATTTATCTAGGGCAATAATAGAAAATTAACCTTGGGCTGAAAATAAAGAACTTACAAGAATGATGCTCTCCAAAAGAATGCTGAAATTTATTAATGAAGGGAGGCATGAAAAAAATACAATGATTTGGGCTTCTATTTATAGAGATTAGGAAACCCTAGGTTACAATTGATTCGCATGTCTACATTTACCAAAATATCCTTAGGAAGACCTAGTCAAAGTAGACTTCAAGTTTTGGTAAAATTTTATGTCTCTGTCTCTTTAAAAGGAAGTATTGGGCCTTGAAATTTCCTTTGTGGGCTCTTCTGTCTTTGGGCTTCCTTATTATTTGATTCTTTTATTAAAATAGCTTCTATGTTTCTTCCAGATCTCCAGTGAATAATTGCGGTAGACTTTTAACCGTTTGCTTTGTAATTTTGGACCTTGCGTGCCTTGTACTGATCTTTTGTGTAGGCTTGATTAAGATCCTTCTATTTGTTGGTCAAAAGTCCCTTTTTTGTGTCGTCTTTTGTCTTTTTCACTGTTTTCGCTCCAAGAACCTGTAACCTGTAATATGTAGCAGACATGCGTCAAAAGCACCTGTTTATTTATAAAAAGAATAAGAATGGGGAATATAATAATACAATATTATGGTGTGAACAAATACCCCCAAACTTATCTTTTGCTCGCCCTCGAGCAAACTTATTTTTATTCATTAAATTCCTAACCGCACTTTCGCAGGGAATCGCGATTGCACTGAGCTCGTGCAACAATCCGTTAAACCTCTAGGTGTCCCTAGTAGGAGGAGTGTTGTCTCCTGAGGGTTTTCAGTGGATACTACATACAAAATCCTATCAACTCGGCCCATTGACTTTTGTTCTCCAATTAAGTTTTCCAACAAGGAATTCTATTATCTTATACTTGTAAATTATCCACCCACATTCTTCACACTTCCTCATTATTTAACTTAAGATTATATATGTTCTGTAGACTTACATAGCTTTCGGCATCTCTTAAGTTTTCCTTCTAGGGTTCCATCTCCACTTAGGAATTTTTATCAACTCTACTAAAGATACAAGTTCTATTCTTCATTCCTTTCTCTCATCTAAACTCCAATCACATATCCCTACGTGTGTGTATAAGTCACCCCTACACTTGGAAATTCAAATCAAGCAATCATACCCTTGTCCGTTGTCCAAAGTACTAATTAGTCGGTGAATTTAAATGAATTTTGCTTACATATCCTTCATGCGACCATTAATACTTCTTGAGGTACCAACAACCGATTACAAGATATATTTTCACTTTAAAGCGTAATTCCTAGTCTTGCAATAGCCAAGGCTTTTAGCAGTGACTCCCAAACCAGTTGGTCTAAGGCACTAGGTGATGAAGCACCCTCGCTAAATATTTTTCTATTTTTACAACCTTAAGTAATCACAAAAACCAGTGTTCATTTTTTTTTCTTTATTCACTTTTTTTTTATTTTAATTGTACTAAGGACTTTAGACAAGAGCATTTCAAGGTCTCTTATACTATTCCAAGTTTCAAGGTGCGTGATTGTGCATTTTGTAGGGTATACGTTTTCAGAATCTAGACTTAAGCTAGGAATTATTTTTCAAACTTATACTCTAATAAAAGTTTCAATACTTTTCCTTCGTTTCGACTTAGCCCAAGAAGTGAACCCAAAATTTGCCTATTTCTAAATAAACTATAAAGACATATACTTTCTACCGTTAAATTCTAAGGAATGTTATTTTTAGGGTTTTTAATTTACTAAGTCTAAGATCTAGTTTTTCCTAGCCAGTTGACCTATTTATCAAACTCAAGTCAATTAACCAAAATTGAATACATTAATTTTTATAATTTTTGAAAATTTTCAATTTTTATGGGTTTTCAAATAAGTATGCAAATGCAAAAATATGTACAAATGAATGCGAAGGAGGAAGACGTACCGAGCATACCCCCAAACTTGAACTTGACAGTGTCCTCACTGTCATGCTAAACCAAGAGGGTCAAAATGCCGATATTCCCCTGTTTATTTATTTATATATATATATTTTTTATTTTTTTATATTTTTTTTATAGAAAAAGAAAACAAAAATATATACATATATACAACAAGGTTCCCCCCAAACTTAAGCTTGGCCTTACACAAGCCAAAGGTTAGCACCAACCATTCAAAAATCTTATCATGGTAATGGTATAGTTGGTGTAAGACTGGGGTGGAAAGAAAAGAGATGAGAAACACACGAGACCGTGTGGAAAGAAGAGTGGAATATGGTCTCGGTGGAGGAGAAGAAGGGCAGAAAAGAGAAAGAAGGGGAGTACGATCTTGAGGGTGTAAATCGAGTGAATAAATTAGCGCAATTTGTGATGACTGATGTGTTAAAAGTGATTGCGCTAACCTATCAACCCGTCGAGAAATGGAGTTAAATCCCTCAAGATTCGCAAGAAAACATGGGTACGCCGAACTTGGTATAGGAGATGAAAGCGTAACGGTCATTTGCCCGGTCGGAACGATAGGACAGACGAAATGGAGTGAATTAGGGATAGTATCTTTCTCACCGTAGTAAACTATTTCGAACTTGAAAGATTCCATTAATGGTTCGAAACTATTATAATCAAACGAGTCTGATAGCTCATCTGAAAATGTAAAGGACTCAAACTCGGGCGGTGAGTCATCAACATCGTCCGAAAAAGTGAAACACTCGTAGGTGTTATCGGCTGTGAGAATTGTGTCAGATTCAAAGGAAAAGGTTTCAAGCTCACATTCTTCAAGCAGGGTCGGAACGATGGGAAGGAGGGAGGGTGATATAACAGTCAAAGGTTCAGGAGGATGAATTGGAAAATCAGACACATCAAACAAAAATGATTCAACCTCAATATTATCCTCAAGACTCTCCTCAATACTATCCTCAATATTTAACTCATCCATGCCGTTATCATCAAAATCTAGATGCATATGAGATTCGGGAGAAACATTTAATAACCCAGGATGATGATTTGAACATAAAATTTCAAGCAAATCGACAGGTTCATCATCCGAAATATTCCCGGCGTCTATATCCTCAATCAAGTGAAAATCAATTTCTTTAGACACCTCATCAAAAGCATGGATATCTATCGATTTAGGTTCTAGAGTGGAGGTGTAAAGATCGAAAGGATTAGGTGCGGTTTCACTCGAAAGGGGTTCTTCACAATTTGGCAAATCAAGCACTACAAAATCACACAACTCGTTTTTATTTTCAACTGGTGAACTATTTGGGACAATCGATGGAAAACCGGAGTTATGGGCTTCAACTGGGTATGGGTAGGTTTGATTTGGAAATCCTCTCACATTCTCACTCTGTCCAACCGCCTCCTTATACATTGAAAAATTTGGAGCTAGCGGGAAACTAGCTACCGGTTCACTAGGTTGCATAAGGGCGGCCACGGACGCTTCCACATTCCTAGTCATTTTGTTTGTTGCTAAGATATAAGCCTCCAACGACTCTTCCAAACTAGACTTGGGTGGTAAGGGGGTTTCCGTAAAAGATTCGAAATTGTTTGGATATTTGAGACTCCCTAATGGCTATGTAGAAACAGTGTCCAGTGAAGGTGGGAAAGTCGGGTAGGACTGGTAGGAAGTGGGTGGTTGGACAGGGGTAGGGTCAACATATGGATAAAAAGATGAATGGACTTGTTGATCGCTCGAACTAGATGTGTGGAGAGGGGTGAAAGATCGGCTGCGAGATTGAGCAATATGCTCAGCAATGGACATCGGCTTAGGAGAGACACCAGGACTTGAAAAAGTGGTATCAACATATGGAGGTGGTAAAGGTTGACTTGGTTGACACAAAGTGGGTTGAAAAGTCAAACTGTTTCTCCTAGACGCCTCTATTTGATCTTTCAAAGATATTTTAGGCAAAGAAGGATCGTCTTTAAATTGACCGAACAAATTGACGTATGACGCAAAATTAGGTTCGGGATACCAAAGTTCGGCAAGAGATTTATGATGTGGGGTACCCATGATAGAAGAAAGGGGAAAAGAAAGAAGATTGGGTGGTGCAAGGATTCCTTAGCGGCAAAAATTTGCAAGTTTTCTAATAAAGATTTTCCTTTTTTTTTTTCTTTTTTTGTTTTGCAAGAATTTTCGATAAAGGGCTTAGACACAAATACAATCAACCAGAAATGCACAATCAGGCCTAGATCTAGGGTCACCTAGGTCAGCTAGACAGCTCCTAACTGTTCCAAAGGGCTAGAAATAGGACCTCAAACCGTCTCTTCACCGCCAATTGCGGCCAGGTAAGTGCCAGGTAAGTGGGAAGGAACCACAGTAGTGGGCCTAATTAAAAACCACTAGCCTTTGACACACTTGCCTAGATACCGCAAAGTCAGGTTAGGATAAACGGCCGATACCTATAACTAGTCCTCTGTCCTATTGAGCTCGAAATCCTTAGGGCCGAGTCTAGTATTTTTTAATTAATAGATGGTCAATGCATATGCCTTATGTGATTTCTGGGGTCCTGGGAAGGGTGATGAAATCCCCACCCAATCTGAATTGGTCAAAAGCCCCTTAAAATCCGATTAAAATATGCAAAGCAGTAAATCACTTGCAATCAATTATTTTTATTTGCGGCAAAAATTTGCAAGTTGTTTTAAAATAATTCCCTTTTTTTTTCTTTTGCTCTTTATTTGGAAATTTCTCTTTTACAAAAAGATTTTCGAGAAAAGATATGCAAACAGAAAAATATTACTTGCAATCAATTTCTATGTTAAGCGAGGCGCAAAAATTCTGCACAAGACTTGTTAGTTGGAAGGGAAAAGATTTTTAGTGCGAAAAATCCTGCAGAAGATTTGACAAAAAGATATATGGGGATTTGCAGAGGGGAGAAAGAGGAAACAAACCGACAAAATTTCACGCGCTGATGTCACAAGAGGGCCGCGGAAGGGCGGCGGGAGCGCGCTTATGCCGCGGTTTAGCGGTGGGATGGAGAGATCAAGCCTCTGAAAAAATTCTGTAGCTCTCTACTTGCAATCCCTCTCTGTTTTGATATATCTTTTTCTGTTTCGCACTCTGGACTTTTCCAGATCCGTTAATCCTGCAAAGATTCACATGAGAAACCCTTCCAAAATAACAGATGATATATTTTTATATTTTTATATTTTTTCTTGATTTTTCAGTTTTTATAATTTTTTTTTAATTTTGATTAACCCGAAATTGCAAAAAGGAAATTTTACGCCATCCCCGGCAACGGCGCCATTTGATTTATCTCAAAAACTATCTATTACCGCAATCAAGAACGGCGTCGCTTGATAGCTAGCCGGTGAGTACGGGTCGGTCCACAGGGATTTTGTGATTTCCTAATCGCGCTAACGAGTTAATTCCGAAGGGTGTTCGGATTGATTATTAAATCTAAAAACCTATTTAATCTATATCTAAGTCTTGCTAGGGTTAGGTCTAGGTTAAGTTTGGAAAGTCTATAAATCTCACCGCTTTCTATACCCATATAAAGATCTAATTAGGTGTTATGGTAAATATTAATAAAAGGGATTAGGATGATTAGGAAGATTGTTCTTCCTCTAGATCCTTGTCCTTCCTTTCTTAATCTTTACCTTAACCTCCATGGAAAACCTTAAAATCCGGGCCTTTAGACTACGGTATCACCGCTACCTCATGGGTAGAGTGCCGTAGGGAGCGGAATAAGAAGGTATGCATGGAGTTCTATAAAAATATATGACGGGCAAGAAAGGGGATGAGAGATCTTCATCTCTCAAACCTTCCCCAGATCTAACCCTAACAAGCGAGGAGACTACTCGCTCATTAGGGAATTAAAATACATTTATCTAGGGCAGAGAATAAAAGATTAACTAGGCCAAGAAATTAAATTTATCTAGGGCAAGAATAGAAAATTAACCTAAGGCTGAAAATAAAGAACTTACAAGAATGATGCTCTCCAAAAGAATGCTGAAATTTATTAATGAAGGGAGGCATGAAAAGAATACAATGATTTGGGCTTCTATTTATAGAGATTAGGAAACCCTAGGTTACAATTGATTCGCATGTCTACATTTACCAAAATATCCTTAGGAAGACCTAGTCAAAGTAGACTTCAAGCTTTGGTAAAATTTTATGTCTCTGTCTCTTTAAAAGGAAGTATTGGGCCTTGAAATTTCCTTTGTGGGCTCTTCTGTCTTTAGGCTTCCTTATTATTTGATTCTTTTATTAAAATAGCTTCTATGTTTCTTCCAGATCTCCAGTGAATAATTGCGGTGGACTTTTAACCGTTTGCTTTGTAATCTTGGATCTTGCGTTGCCTTGTACTGATCTTTTGTGTAGGCTTGATTAAGATCCTTCTATTTGTTGGTCAAAAGTCCCTTTTTTGTGTCGTCTTTTGTCTTTTTCACTGTTTTCGCTCTAAGAACCTGTATCCTGTAATATGTAGCAGACATGCGTCAAAAGCACCTGTTTATTTATAAAAAGAATAAGAATGGGGAATATAATAATACAATATTATGGTGTGAACAGCGGCCGCGAGATCACTATCTTCCGGCGCTATGAAGAGACCTTCATTGGTCCCATATTCGCTCAGGCCCTCATTATAAGGAGCCTGAGGCGCCAGGCCGAGTACAACATCTAGAGAGAGAACTGACTTCTTCTTCCTCTTCTGCGCGCGAACTCCAGCCGCAGCAAGCACGGGCTTATGCTTGGTGGGCACCTTGGGGCGACGAGTCCTGATATCTGAGCCCACGCCAGATTCGGGGGAAGCTAAATTTACCGTCTCCGCGGGAGCACGGGGCACTGATGGTACATCCACCGTCTCCACAGGAGCACGAGGCAACCCGCGTGTAGGGCTTAGCACACGTGGAGGCTCAACTGCAGCGACCTCTCTTAGCGGAGGGGGGACAGTGGTCCGTCGCTTCAAAGGGACGTTACGATCGCCGGCAGGAGGTGCATTTTTGTAATCGAGTAGCAGCCGCCTTTCTTCCTTAATGACGGCGCCCATCAAATGCTGGTACCACGCCTTGTACACATTAAGGATCCTCGGGACGCAACTCGGCTCGCTGATAAAGAAGTGAGAGCCCGTATTTAAGCGCATGAAGTGATGCAGCGTGTTCCGCATTCCCTCTTCAGTAGCAGTAGGTTCTAGCAAGAAAGCCTCCAGTGGCACTCCTTGATTATAGCTCAATTGTTGGGAAAAACGATGCGGATTGTATCGCATGAAAAGCGCAGCATCATTTTGCCTAAACATTAGGAAGCCCGGTCTGATAGAATATAAATGGAGGATCTCCCGAGCTTTCAAAACTGAGGCTCCATCTTTGAAAATGTCCTGCAATGACCACACCATTGTGGCGGACTCTTTTCCGATGGTTAAAACCTTATCGATGAAGGTCATGCCGTTTCCAACCATGCGGGGACGAAGGAGCAAACCTCTAGCATCCCGCGGTGATGGATTTACAATTGATGTGCCGACTAATTGCATAATCCGGGGGAAGCCGCACCGGTCATAAAATGAAGGCCTTTTGTGAATGCCAAAAACGCTAAGTGCATGTAGCTCGAGCCATGACATGAAGTAATGCATCGAGAAGTTCACATGCCGCACTCCAGGCTCAGAGGTATCTGCCACTTGACCAAGGCCGTAATACAAATGGGCTAAACCGGCGACCCCGACAGCCACTTTCACCCCAATAGTCATTCGGTGAGCCGGATAAAAGACAGAAGGCCTCATACCGCGAAGGTGCATCGGGAGCGCGAACCAGCTCAACCATAGCCCAAGAAATCCCAAGAAGAATGTTTCCTCATCAATCCCAGGGACTGCAATCTCCGCAAAAGGAATAATTGGAGAGTTGGGAAGGAAGAAACTCTTCTGATCTACCTCCGTCGTTGGCAGGTTGTCCAAACCTAAGCCGAAAGGGTCATCAAGCATGGAGAATTTAGCGGCCTCCTTCGAGAGGACTTTTGGGTGAAGGAAGCGAGCGATGAAATCCTCGAAACTAACCCCACGGCTCCCAGATTCGAGAAAAAGGCCCTCGTAGATATTCAACACTTTGATCAAACTAGGAAATTGGTGTTGAACGACATTCACCGGAGTAAGGCCCGTCATCACTGGCTTGGCACCGAAAACATATTCGTCCATGGGAATCAGCTCCTCATAATGCTCCCCTATGACCGGTAAGCCAGAAACTTCTGCAAATTCCTCTAAGGAGATTGATACTTCTCGGTCCAGCGAATGGAAGGTGTGGGTAGGAATGTTCCATTGCTCCAGAAATGCCTTAACCCACCAGGTGGGAAGCGTAGGATACTGGAAGAGAGAAGCATAAACGGCGGGATACAACCCAAGCCTCAACAACTGTGACTTCTTCGCTGACAGAATGTAACGGGCCCATTGCAGATAACCGGTCGGATGACGAGGAATCAGACCTATATTATATGGTTGCCCCTACGGCCGCGCCTCGCCTTGACAAATACGTCGTCCCAAGGTATCTAAAGCCATGGGAGGCTGAACGGGTATCGAAGCTATAGCGGGCTGAAGAAGCCCTTCTGAAGTCCAATTAACCATCTCCACGGCATAGTTCACCGGGGGTGAGTTGGAGTAGTGGATCGCCGTGATGGGCTCCAAGGGTACCGTGCATGAAAAGCTTTGTCGACCTTTAATAATCTGGTTGTACCACGTCCCCCAGAGGTGAAGTTTCTTATGTTCTGGGTCATGATCTTTGATCAAAGCTAGGACTTCCCGGTCTATAGGTGCTCCAGGGAATCCTCTTTCTTAACGGACGAACGGAAACGAGGCATCGAAAGACATGTTGCCTGCAAAATCGAGGGACAGAAATCAACTTTCAGTACTATAATTTAATTTTAAAATTTCTGAAACTTGGCACTTTAAAATCTTTTTTACCACACTGCAATGCAGTTGAAAGGGGACTAAAGGGGGAACCACAAAATCTAGATGACAATGCATCAATTAATAAAACAGCCTCATCATTGGATGAAACTGTTAATTAATGAGGAAATCCTCAAGACAATTCTCATTGAATGAGAGATCCCTCGGGAAAAGAAAAAATCTTCCTTTGAGAGCAAAGCTCTGTGACAGAGTGACACTTGTCAAACTTTGATCATTAGGGAATAAAATTTCTTAAAGAGCCTGGCTCTGTAATGATGATGGAAAAAAACATCAGAAAAAGAAAATTAAAATCAATTAATTTTTATGAATTAAAAATTCTGGAATTTTCAAGATACAAGAAAAAACTCTTAAGAGTTCTTCATCAAAAATTAAGAAATCTAAAGAGCAAGGCTCTGATCATAGGCTAAGAAACCCAAGAAAAGATCTCTTTAGATCTATGGGTTCATGAGAGCAAAGCTCTGTTAAGGAAACCCTAAATGGGTTTTCTTTAGATCAAAGATCTATGAAAAGCAAGGCTCTGTTAATGGGTAAAACCCTAATTTATTAAATTTTTTAAATTTTACCTAAGTTCTGAAAGAGTTTTTACTCTTGAGAAGTTCTTAAAGAGCTGTGCTTTGAACAAAAATTCTCAAAGAAAAAAGATGATAATCATCTAAGGGACCAAAGGTCCTATTTATAGGCATTGAACCGCCTCTTCAACTTCTGAGTTGATCCAGGGGCTCAGATGCTGCCACTGCTGCACTCACATGTACGCCACGTGAGCGCAACGGTGGGGGGGGGGGCATTTGTTTCCCCCAATCAGAGCAAAGCTCTGTTTTAAAATTCAAAATTCAAAAAAAATTGAAGCAATGCTTCAGATCCGGTGCTAGGTGCGCTGCGTGCCAAGTGTCAAACACGGATGCGCTAGCGTTAGGCGCGCTGCACCCTAAGCAGTGCACCATGAGTACGCTAGCGCTAGGCGCGCTGCGCGCCACGTGCCAAAAATGGGTGCGCTAGCGTAGTTGCGCTGCGCGCCATGTGTCAAACGTAGGTGCGCTAGCGCAAAGTGCGCTGCGCTCTGAGCAGCGCACCACGTGCAAAGCACGGGTGCGCCAGCACCGGAATTAAAAATTCCCACAGTTAGATCAAAAGATCTAATAATGATAAATCATTAATTAGAATTAAAATTATGTTATGGAAAGATTTTCTCAATCTTTTCAAAAACAAGAAGATCGCCTTCTGTAAAACAGATGCCCTAGGATCAAAGATTCAACGGTGGGGAAACGTCCCCAAATCAATCAGAGAAAGATCTCTTTAACTGATTTAACAAATCAACTTGCCCTATATAAAGGCCCCAAGACTTCAAGTCTGATATAGAGAAACCCCCCTACAAACTTTGAGAAAACTCAAAGAAAGAAAAGCAAGCTTTTAGAAAAAGAAGATCATTTTCTTCAAGGTAAAGAACATGATTCTTGAACACAGAGATGAAATCATCTCATAGAAAGAAGAACTATCTTCTAAAAAAGATCATAGATTTATAAAGACCAAGGCCTTTGATAAAAAAGAGAGATTAAAAAAGATCTCATCATAAAAACCAAAAAGAAGTATTTACTTCATTTACAGATCGTCGATCTACGAAGGCAGAGCCCTTTTATAAACAAGAACTTTTGTCCTTGAATCTTGAGGCAAAGCCTCCTTTAAAAGAACATAAACTTGTTCTCTGATCATAAAATTGATCAGATGCGCTTTGCGCTACTGAACAGTGCCTTGCACTCATGAACTGCGCTTTTGCGCTCCTTGGACCGGCGCTCAGTGATTGGTATCGAAAATTTGTTTGTAGTTTAACCGCAATCAATAACGGTGTCGCACGTAGCTAGGCCGAGATGAGTACGGGTCGTCCTCTGGGAAACGTGGAACCTTTTACTTTTATTTTAGATGTGTTGAGAAAGAAAGGAGGGATAAAGAATTTTATAGAATGGTTTCTAGATCTACGTTCAACAAGAATGTAAAATATAGATCTAGATTATTTTAAAGATGTAATTAATATAATAAGAGGGCTTGTAGGGTTCGTTAGGATTTAGTAGTTATGGATGATTATTTAAAAGTTACCATTTTTATCCATTAATAGATTTAGAACTAGAACGACGGTGATGCGTGTAGATTAGGGTTTCTGGAGGGAAAAGGAATCCCACTCTTAACCCTTATCTCGATACGGAACTCCGTTCATATCTAGCCTTTACCAAAACAATCATTAATCTAATCTCTAATCGCGGTCGGAACTAGCAAAGAATTGCTAGCGCGCCCGATTAAGATGTTAATGATTCCTTTGATAAAGTTCCTAAACTTTATAGGACTTAAAAAGGGTTTAGTTATTTTCATCGTCCATTAGCCTACCCTAATCCTACGAACACTAACAAGCGGAGAATTACTCGCGCATGTTGGGAGAAGAAGATTAAAAGAAGGAGAGGGAAAACATAATGTAAAATGCAAAAGAATTAAATAAAATAACTACCTTTATTAATCAACTTGACAATCTACACTTTTATTCCGTAGAAAATGATTACAAACTAGTTGCTTCTCGATCTTTCCTAAGGAGGTAGATGAACAGTTGATGATCAGCCTGGATGCTTGAGCGTCAGGGGCTTCGTGATCTCTTCGGCTTGATAACTTTTCCAAGAGGCTCTCGGTGCCCTTTTATAGTGCAAAGCCAGAATCTTTAGGTTGGAAAATTGGTAAAATTCAGCAGTGATTGATCTCCTAAAATTTTAGCAAAAGATCTCTCTAGATTGTCGCGGATCCGCGACCAAAGGGGGGGTATGGCCGCGGATCCGCGGCCATTTGATCACAACTCTTCAGCAAATTTTGGGGTTTCTGTCTTTGGGACATTTGGCAATCCTAGGCACCTTCAGATTTCAGAAATCTTCTCTCGGTTGCTTCCAGACTTGGTCTTCAAGTTTTGCTTCTTAATTTGGCAAGTTTTCTTCAACAACTTGATTTGTTTGATAAATTCTGCATAACCACTTGGAAAATTCTGCACAACAACTCAAATAAGATTTAGTAGACCTAGTTCTACTAGGATTAGGTCAATGAATTTATTTGCATACATTTTTCTACCAAATACTAATTAAAATATATTAACACATGGAAAATAATGTTTTTACACATAAACTATCATATGTATAATATATTATAATAAAGTCCTTTTTTAATATGAAAATGGTAGGAAAAATGTAATACAAATGTGCAGTTTTATCAACTGAACAAATACCCCCAAACTTATCTTTGATCATCCCGAGCAAACTAGTTTATTTAAGAGGAGAAAAAGAAAGGAGAAAACTAAGCACACTTTCGTAGGCAGACAGGATTGCACTGAGCACGTGCAACAAGCCGTTAAACCTCTAGGTGTCCCTAGTAGGAGGAGTGTTGTCTCCTGAGGGTTTTCAGCGGATTACACCCACAAAATCCAATAACAAAAGAAAGATGGTGAAATTTACATATAAAGACAAGAACCATAAAAGAAAGGCCTTGAAAAGAAGAGTTTCCAACTATACTAGCTTTTCAGTTGTCATGAGCCCTATCTTAATAGTCATGAAAAAATGTTAGAAATCACATCATCCCTCAATAAAACATCGTCTTTATTCTTCATTCCTACCTTTCATCCAAACATTGATCATATAACCTCACGTGTATGTAATGGACATCCCTACACTCGGAGAATTCAATTCAAGCTATCATACTCTTGTCCATCTACCTTAGTACTTTTTAATTTAATGAATATTAAGATTTGCTCACACATTTTCATGCGACCGTTAATACTTCTTGAGGTACTAACAGACCGATTACTCATGTGCTTGCTGATTCGGTGATAATCTTTTTCTCGTCTTGCACCACCTAAGGTTTAGCAGTGACTCCCAGACCAGTTGGCCTTAGGGCACTAGGTGAAGAGGCACCCTCGTTATATTTTTTTATTGCTGCCTTAGCGATAACAAAACCAGTGTTCATTTTTCTTTTCACCATTTTTATATTTTCTTCATTTTTTTTCATTTCCTTCATACTTTGGCTTTTAGACAAGAGCATTTCAAGGTATCCTCTACTATCCCGAGTTTCAAGACGTTTGTAAGTGCATATAGTAGAGTATCAACATTCAAATATTTGGCTTCCAGAATAGAAACTATTTTTCAGACTTATTTTATCCTCAGATTAGTGACTTCCTTCATCCTACTAACCCTTGGGACAACAGCTCATAACTACTTATTACTAGTTCGTTTAAGAAAACTTCTAGTTTTCTTGGTTTTCTTAAACTATTCCTATCTTTTGGATGTAATTTTTCACTTTCTGCTCTTTTGTTATAAAAGATTTTTTTTTTAAAAATTTTTGAAAATGTTATGCTTATGCAAAGTATGATGCAAATTGATGTGTAAATAAGCACAAACCTCCCCCAAACCTGTTTTCAACAGTGTCCTCACTGTTGCTATCTGCTGGATCACAAAAACCTGTAAGCTTGGGGGGAAATTATTAATGGGGGGCAAAAATATATGAAAGTGAAAATTCTCCCCCAAACTTATTTTTGGCTCACAAATTTGAGGACAAAAGTTATGATCAAGAGCCAAAAATATACCCCTCTCAAACATGAGTTAGACAATACGAAGCATTTTAAGAGGGGGTGAGTCATTTGGTGAAAGTAAGACTTTACAAAGACCAAAAGTCAACATCAACCATTCAAAGATTTTATCAGTATATCGTATAGGTTGGTGGAAGAATGTGTTGTATCGAGTCAAGAAAAAGTGGGGAAGGGATAAGAGGTGGTCAGGAAAGGGTTTGAATTTAGAGAAAAGAAAGAATGAGGAGGAATGTGAATGATTAGGAAGAAGGAATGGTGACGGTTCAACCTCTATAGGTGGAGATTGATCAATCACAAAATCCGTATTGTTTAAAAATTCAAGTTCGTCAGCAAAAAGTTCTTCAAAACTTTTATCAATGGTGTGATTGAACATTTTGCTGTCAAAGAGTTTTATGCCAGAATTTATTCTACTTGATTCATAAAAAATCACTGAGGTAGAGGACTCGAAAAACTCATCTACCTATTTTTCAAAAATATCCAAATCAAGTTGAATTTCTGGTATTATTGAACTTGAATTAACGGATTGTGATTTATCAAAACTCACTGAAACTATAGGAACAGAAGAAGAACCGGAGAAAGTAGAAGGTGAAATGGGTAAACAAATTGGTGTGTCGAGTGTTGCTGAACCAGATGTGGAAGATGGAGGCTGTATTTCGATCTGATTTTCGGGTATACCTTTATCATCAATTTCAAGACATATTTGGGATTCGGGAAGAATTAAAGGCTCAAGATGATGACCACAAGGAAGTGAAAAGAATTGATGAATTGGTGGGATAAGATCATCCAAAATTTCGGGTTCATCAATCAAAATATCCCCAACGTCAATCACCTCATTCAAGTGAAGGGTAAAATTCTCAAACTCCTCATCAAAAGTATGGTTTTCAATCAGTTTTGGTTCAAGAGTGGAGGTGTAGAGATCACAAGGGTTGGGTATGGTTTCACCTGAAAGGGACCCTCACAGTTGGGTAAATTAAACACTACAAAGTCACACAACTTATCAGACATTGTACTTGATGAATCTATGAAACTGGAGTTGTGGAGTTCAGTTTGGAATGGGGAGGTTTGATTAGGAAGGGTGTACAGTTCTGTCTTACTACGCAAATCCTTCAGAAAGACATAATAGCAGAGACTGAGAAAGCACAAAATGATGACATAAATCACTACAATTTGTTCTCGCTTCACTCCCTATCGTTCACTCCGTTCACTTGCCACTCCCCTTAAAGCACTTTCAGAATCCACATAAATTTTTCTAATGTCTGCTCCAGACTAGTCTTGGGTTGATAAGGGGTTTCATTATAAGATTGAAATTCCTGTGGATAATTAAAACACCCAAATGACTGATTAGAAGAACTGTCTAGAGTAGGTGGAAAAGTCGGATTGGATTGATAGGAACAGAATGGTTGCTGAACTTGGGTAGGAGTAGGATCAATATTATGATAAGAAGAATATTGATATGGGTTGGTTGGTTGGATATATACAAACCGCATATCAAACTCTTCTCCGGACAGTGGTGGTGATGGTTGATATTGGTCCGGATTGAAACTTTGGCCTCTAGACCTAGCTATGTGCTCAGCAATGGACATTCGTCTAGGGGCTTCCTCACTCTGGGTATGAACTGAAACAGGTGTCGGATTAGGATACGGTTGATAAGACCTAGACTGAGGTGGCCAACTGTTTCTTCCTGCTTGTTCTATATGATCTCTTAAGGACATGGAAGAGCCGGACGGTATACCGAAGGGATTTCGAAAACAAGAGATATCTGGTTGTGGACAGCAAAGCTCGGCGAGTGTTCTTCTTTTTAGGTCACCCATTATAAGAATAGAAGAAGGGGGAAGGGGAGAAAATAATTGGTTTGTTTTGAAAAATGACGGATTTAGACAAATCACACAAAAATGCACAAACAACCCTAGAACTAAGGTTATCTAGGTCCAGTCTCTAGACCGCTCTTAGACTTCCAAAGGACAAGCCGCAGGATCAATCCTCTACCGCCTCCGTACTACCCTTGTAGCCAGGTAAGTGCCAGGTAAGTGGGAAGGAACCACAGTAGTGGGCCTAATTAAAAACCACTAGCCTTTGACACACTTGCCTAGGCACTACAAAAGTAATGCGGATAAACGATAGATTACCCACGACCTTCCTCTGTCCTTATTGAGCGTGACAGTCCTTAGAGTCTGGTCTAGATATTTTTTAAATTAATGAAGGGTTGATCTATATGCTTGGTTTGTGATTTGTGGGGCTTAGGAAGGGTGATGAAATCCCCACCTAATCTTGATTTGGTCTTTGCCCCTTAAAAATCCGTATTAAAATATGTAAAAACAAACCGCAAAACAAAACTTTGCAAAAAGATTTTTGAGTGGCGATATTTTGCAAAGAATCCTGCAGAAAATAGATTTTATTGGATTTGAGAGGAGAGAGGAGTAAAGAAAGATACCAGAGAAGTGTGAAACCCTAGATCTCCTGTTTCCTCAAGTCCGTGACTCCAGATTCCCTCGCAAAATTCACACACAAATCGTTAAATATGCAATTTGCAGTTTTATTTTAATAATGATATGAATCGTCTAAGAATTCAACACAAATAGCAAGAATAAAAAATTACGCACGTTTCCCCGGCAACGGCGCCATTTGATTGGTATCGAAAATTTGTTTATAGTTTAACCGCAATCAATAACGGTGTCACACGTAGCTAGACCGAGATGAGTACGGGTCGTCCTCTGGGAAACGTGGAACCTTTTACTTTTACTTTAGATGTGTTGAGAAAGAGAGGAGGGATAAAGAATTTTATAGAATGGTTTCTAGATCTACGTTCAACAAGAATGTAAAATATAGATCTAGATTATTTTAAAGATGTAATTAATATAATAAGAGGGCTTGTAGGGTTCGTTAGGATTTAGTAGTTATGGATGATTATTTAAAAGTTACCCTTTTTATCCATTAATAGATTTAGAACTAGAACGACGGTGATGCGTGTAGATTAGGGTTTCTGGAGGGAAAAGGAATCCCACTCTTAACCCTTATCTCGACACGGAACTCCGTTCATATCTAGCCTTTACCAAAACAATCATTAATCTAATCTCTAATCGCGGTCGGAACTAGCAAAGAATTGCTAGCGCGCCCGATTAAGATGTTAATGATTCTTTTGATAAAGTTCCTAAACTTTATAAGACTTAAAAAGGGTTTAGTTATTTTCATCGTCCATTAGCCTACCATAATCCTACGAACACTAACAAGCGGAGAATTACTCGCGCATGTTGGGAGAAGAAGATTAAAAGAAGGAGAGGGAAAACATAATGTAAAATGCAAAAGAATTAAATAAAATAACTACCTTTATTAATCAACTTGACAATCTACACTTTTATTCCGTAGAAAATGATTACAAACTAGTTGCTTCTCGATCTTTCCTAAGAAGGTAGATGAACAGTTGATGATCAGCCTGGATGCTTGAGCGTCAGGGGCTTCGTGATCTCTTCGGCTTGATAACTTTTCCAAGAGGCTCTCGGTGCCCTTTTATAGTGCAAAGCCAGAATCTTTAGGTTGGAAAATTGGTAAAATTCAGCAGTGATTTATCTCCTAAAATTTTAGCAAAAGATCTCTCTAGATTGCCGCGGATCCGCGACCAAAGGGGGGGTATGGCCGCGACCAAAGGGGGGGTATGGCCGCGGATCCGCGGCCATTTGATCACAACTCTTCATCAAATTTTGGGGTTTCTGTCTTTGTGACATTTGGCAATCCTAGGCACCTTCAGATTTCAGAAATCTTCTCTCGGTTGCTTCCAGACTTGGTCTTCAAGTTTTGCTTCTTAATTTGGCAAGTTTTCTTCAACAACTTGATTTGTTTGATAAATTCTGCATAACAACTTGGAAAATTCTGCACAACAACTCAAATAAGATTTAGTAGACCTAGTTCTACTAGGATTAGGTCAATGAATTTATTTGCATACATTTTTCTACCAAATACTAATTAAAATATATTAACACATGGAAAATAATGTTTTTACACATAAACTATCATATGTATAATATATTATAATAAAGTCCTTTTTTAATATGAAAATGGTAGGAAAAATGTAATACAAATGTGTAGTTTTATCAACTGAACACTCAGCGCCAAAACGTGCCACGTGTCAATCACAGAAACAATTTGCGCTTTGCACTTCTGAAACAGTGCACTGCGCTCATGGGCTGGTGCTTGGCGCCAGGCGCGCCACGTGTCATTCACTGGCGCGCCTCTAAATCAGCGCAAAGCGCTCATAAATAGAAAGCGCAATGCGCTAATAAACTAGCGCTTAGCGCTAAGCGCGACACGTGTCACCTTCGTGTGCGCTACCTGACAGAAGCGCAATGCGCTCTTTAATTGGCGCAAAGCGCCTGACGCGCCACGTGGCGCACTGTCAGAACACACTTTGTTCTGATGAATGCTATGTATTCAATACAAGAAAAAAATTGTCAGGACCTAATGCTCAGCATTATTAAAAGGGCCAAGCCCAAGTAAAGGCTCGATAGCCAGAATAAAATGTTAAATATTTTAATTGGACTTAGCCCAATTCTGGATATAAGTCCTCAACTTATATTGAACTGAGCCCATCTACTCACAAATATTCAACAGACCTTAGTCCCAAACTGGGCTACAGATTTTTCAAACAACTCACACCGGTTCTAGCGTACATCTCGTTACTCCTCTAATATCTGTTGTTGTAATCCTTCAACGTCTTCAGAGAGGTGACGGGTCCTGACAACCACACATCTCATGAACTGTGGGGTCCTTAAACTCATAGACTACGATGTCCTTAAACTTTATAGACTACGATGTCTTTAAACCGGACTGTGGGGTCCTTAAGCCCATGGACTACGATGTCCTTAACCTGGACTGTGGGGTCCCTTTAAACCTACGGACTACGATGTCCTTAATCCGGACCGAGATGTCCTTAAACTACTGATGGACCGAGATGTCCTTAAACTACCGATGGACCGAGATGTCCTTAAACTAATCGACCGCAATGTCCCTAAACTAAACAATAGAGCCCAAATGCTCTCATGTTGGATCTAAATGATCCCGTTAAGTTGATCTTAGTCTAGAAGCTAGACTAACGTATCCTTAACGAACGTTTAAGTTGATCTTAGTTTCAAAAGAGGCTAACATATCCTTAAACCAACCCCCAAACCCAAATCTAAGAAGATACGGATTTGGACTAATCCACGTCCTACGGGCGACAACACAAATTAGTCTCCGTATACAATACACAGGCAACCAAACACAAAACAAACACCCACGACACGAAGTGACCATCTGGAGAAGGAGAAAGTTGCTACCGCGATGCAGTAGCGTAATTAACTGCAGGAGCTTGCGCCTGCAGGGAAGAGCATCCCTACAATCAAAAACCCCTCAAACGAAGGGGAATCTGACGAAGTCCGCTTCATCGGCTGCATCCGTTTAAACCTTCGATACACGGTGCCATAAATCAACTTGGCATCTTCGGAGAGGTGGACGGATAGCACCAATTAGCATCTGCCCCGAATTTCAGGCAAGACGGACCTACGCGGTCGCGTCTTTGTGTTCAGTGGGGAACAGTGATCAAGGATGTGGCTGGGGCCGCTCACATATCTTCGGAGCTGGGATATGTAGAACACGTTGTGCACTCCTTCCAATGAGGGTGGTAATGCCAAATGGTATGCCACTTCTTTGACTCATTCGAGTATGTCGAACAGTCCTATATATCTCAGACTGATTTTACCCCTATTGCCAAAGCGGATTACTCCTCGGTTTGGAGAGATATTTAAAAGAACATGATCTCCGGGTTGGAACACCAGGTGTCGACGCTTTGCATCAGCCCATTGCTTCGTCGGTCTTGGGCTATACACATTCTTTCCCTTATCGTGCGAACTACGTCCATAGTTGCCACGATCATCTCTGGTGCAAGGAGTTCACGATATCCGATGTCTCCCCAATTTAGTGGTGAACAACACTTCCTTCCATAGAGATCTGCAAATGGTGCCATTCCAATGCTCGTCCGATAGCTGTTGTTGTATGAAAACTCTACAAGGTGTAGGTGATCTTCCCATAAACCTCTGAAGTCTAACATACAAGCTCTTAGCATGTTTTCTAGAATCTGAATTGTTCGCTCAGACTGTCTGTCCGTTTGTGGATGGTAAGCCATGCTGAAGTTTAGACTCGTTCCCAGGCTAGCTTGCAGACTCTACCAAAAGTGTTATCGGAATCTGGTGTCACGATCGGAGATGATGCAAACCAGTACTCCATGTAATCTCACAATATCCTGCATGAGTTCATGGGTATAAAAGATAGTAGACTTTGAGGTTAAATCTTACTTTAAATTCATTCTTACCTCCATATACTCCTTTGCTAACGTCTCGGTAGATTGACCAACTCGAAAGGGAATAAAGTGAGCCGGTCATACTGCGTCGTTACCTTTCATGCTGCGAGGAAGGGCAATTACGAAGTCCATGGTAATGTGCTGTCATTTCCATTCCGGGATTGGTAATGGTTGAAATAAATCAACAGTCCTGTGATGTTCAACCTTTACTTGCTGACACACCAAACACTTGGCTACGCTTCTGGCTACTTCGCACTTCATTTCATACAACCAATAGTGTTGTCATAGATCCTTATACATTTTGGTACTGCCGGGAGAGAACACTTCTGCATCCTTCGGTTTAGCATGGTATCTCCCTGGCTCCAACGTTCTATCTCCACTCTTGAATTAGAAGACTGGATGATCTGGTGTCTCGAATACTACCCTCTTTTGACGGCAGTCAATTGTAACATAGAAAACTCCCATCCAGTCCATTCCCAACACAACATCGAATTTTGCGATGTCCGGTACTTTGAAATTCGTGTAGAATTCTCGTCCGCAAACTACAACTGGATACTGATCCAATCCCATAGTTGCCTTCAATAATCCATTCCTGAAACCGACATTCCAGCTTGAAATAAGTGGCTTCACGGGAATCGCATGTGTTCTCACAAAACGTTGGGACATGAAGCAGTGTGACGCTCCAGTGTCGAATGGTGAAAGCCTGATGCCGGGTACATTCCTCCTTACTGGAGGCACATTCCTCCGTCCCTAGGGAATTTTCCTCTGCCCTTGAGGTATGTTCCTCTGTGCCTGATGGAATTGACGAGGAGGTTGTGCAGGAGATCCACGTGGAGGTGGAGCAGGTAGAGCAAGACGAGGTGCAGGAGCTTGAATAGCTGGCCGCTGCGGAACGGTGATTGCGGGTCTAGGTGCTGGAGCTGGGTTTAGTCGATATGGACAAGCTCTAATGGCATGGGTGGATGTGCCATAAACTAAGCATAGGCCATTCGCATGCCTGCAGTTTTTCGCTAGGTGTCCATTTCTCTTGCAGTAGAAGCAAAAGTCTGGACTGGGCCGGTTAAAAGTTACTCCCGGTCTCCTGGGTGCAAAAGGTAGCGTGGAAGAGGCTCCTCTGTCATCTGAGTAGCAGGGCGTTTCACACCGGCAGTCTGAGGCCTCCCTTTCTTCTTCACTACTGCCTCATAACGCCGGGCAACCTTCAGAACAAGATCATGGGTTGGGAAATCCCCTATAGCGAGTGCAGCTTGGATTTCCGGATCGAACCCTTGCTGAAATCTTCATACCTGGATCTCAACAGTCGGGATCAGGTGTGCCATGAACCTGCTAAGCATTATAAACTCAGTATCACATTCATCGACAGATTTGTTCCACATTGAGCCTTGTTGTAAGTGGATGAACAGTTGTTCCATATTGAAACGGGCAGTCTCAGGAAAGTATTTCGCGTCGAACATATCGTGAAATGTCCTCCATTCAATCGGTTGGGCGAGTCGACTTTCTTCAGCCTTCCACCAGACTCTGGTGTTATCCGTTAGTTGCAGCTTCGTAACTTTCACCCAAGAAATGTCTGGCACTTGTGCTGCTGCCAGGCCATCTTCGATAGACTGAGCTCATTCCTCTGCCTCCAGTAGGCTCTCTTATCCAGAGAAATGTTTTGTGTGCAGTGCCCAGAATTGTTTGACTCCGGGTGCCTTGACCACTAGACGGTGCATGAGGATAGCAGTCTGCTGCTGCTGACCCTCCAAGAGGCTTTTGATCACCTCAAGCAATACCGTTTGCTCGTTGATGGGAGCTGGTGGTGGTGGTAGGGTAGTAGGTGGGGTGTTGTTATTGATGTTGGTACCCTTTGTTGTTCGGTGAATCCATGACCTTGATAGGAAAAGAAAGGTTATGATAGATTCGAGAAATTTGAAATGTAAAGAATGTATAGTTACTGATTCTTATTATTCTTGTGATATATTGCTTAAGATTCCATGCATAACTGACCTGCATGGGCTGCCAACAAAACCTGTCACGCCCCGCTTCCCAGTATACGGAGATGGAGACGTGGCAGGCACACGACGTATTTACTCAGAAATAAATACGGTAAGCGTAAATAAATAATATATGAAATGCAAAAGAAATGACAAGAGATAAAATGAACGGCAACTTTTATTAACATTCATCTTTATAATACAACTGATTTGAAAAGAAAAATTACAATGATAAAAGTAATGTCTAAACAGCGGCATACAAAACTGGAATATAAGTACAAGTAAAGCTAGTAGTCTGGCCGTGCGTCAATCTGATTCAAATACTCCTGACTGGGCTCAATCTCCTGAGAGTCCTGTTTTCCTGACGAACATTCCAAAGAAATAAATAGACAGGAATGTCGTCAGCGATCTAGCGCTCGATAAGTCCCAAAAGAAAGGAAGGAATACAACAAGTAATATGGAAGGAAACTGTTAAGTTATACAGGTATCAGTTTATTATTCTAACGTAGTTGTTTGTAGTTTGGTACAGAAAGCATCAGTGTATACGAGAGGAGTCTAACTTGCTCCGTGGACTATAGTAACAGGTAGCACAAGGCCCTGTCAAAACCCACGGGACAACAGCACGAGAGTTCATGTAGGTGTCTTTTAGTGACCATCTTATTCCACTTCTAATACATTCCGTACCAATCTACCCCGTTAACCCCGTGTAATATTTTATATAGATTATAATTATCAGACTTGCCGAGACCATGGATACAAGTTGTTTATGTAATCAGATTCAGGATGTAAGCTTGCAGTCAAGAAGTCATGTTATAGCCATGGTTTGGTCAAGTCAAGTCTTGTATTCAGGTTTGATATTCAAGTTCAGGTTCAAGTATACATGTTAGAATTTGGATTCATGTTTGAATTGGATTCTGATTTGAGTTTGGATTCAAGTTTGATTTAGATTCAGACTTGAGTCAGACATTTATAACTGATTTGGATCCTGAATTATGTTCGGGAGTTATCGGTAACTGCTGCACATGGACGGCAGGATTTATGTCTTTTTACAAGACAATTACTATTGATAACACCGTTAAGTTTTTCTACCTTAAATAGGCAAGCACTCACTTTCTCCGGCTCCCTGAGGCTCAAGAGAATTGATCCCTCTTAAATCCATATTTACTAAAATTCTTAAATGTAATTTTATATACCTCGAGGGGTTTTATGAAAAATATTTTATATATAGATTCAAAATAATCTCTAGAAATTATTTATATTATTTAAGGTTTCTATGAATGTGAGTTTTAGAGATTTGAGGTATTTTAGTGATAATAGCTTAGCTTAAATAGTTCATGGTATTTTACTGTAAAACTTGACTTTTGTTGGTATCTTGATTGTATTTTGATGAAATTTGTAATTCTTTCCTTTGAAAAATATAAGATTATTATATTTTGAAAATATACGGATTTATAATATTTATATAACTATAAAAATTAATTTTATTATTAAATAGAAAATTGCGTTTTTCTTAAAAATCGTATTAAAAACCTTTCGAAACCGAATTCTCCGTGAGGAGGTCTACATCTCGCTCTACTAGTCCAAGGATGTGCGATAATCCACACCATCTAATAGCGGGTCCCCTAAAAAGAGTTGTAGAGATTTATTTGCAGAGGAATTTTAAAATACAATTCTAAAGAAAACCATTTTTTATAAGAGATGGTATTTTAATGAAATATATTGTATTCGCCACAAAAATAGGTTCAAACAGAATCGTGCTATAGAACCATGTGTGTATGTGAGGGGTAGGTCATTACCCCGTGAATTTTTCTAAATGTTTATTTCAACAAAGGAAAATAAGATGACATATATAAAGTTCATGGTATTTAAACAAAAAACTCAATTTAAAGTTGTTTTACATGAGAATTTAGATGGAATTTGATTCTAAATAACTATGAGTTAAAATTACAAGTGATGTATACAAATTGGTATTTAAAGAATTATTAAATAACTATGTGAGGGGTAGGTCATTACCCTTTTCCACATGTTTATTTTTCCAGATTTTCATTTTATGTGCATTGCACGTGTAAACTTTTTGGCTTCCAAAAAGTTTAAAAGAAAAATCGGAAAAAATACAATGTGTCTGATGGGGTTCGAACATAGGGGCTACGTCACAGCAGTCCAAGTCTTTACCAATGAGCTACAATTTGTTTCTTGCTGTTCTTAAACAAAAAAATTAACTTTTAAATTGTACCCAGGCTTGCAAACTCCTATATGTATATTAAATTGAAAATTTTCGTACAGTAAATTCAGAGTCGTTACATAATTCAATTAGCATGACAATTGTGATAATATTATTCAAAAGAATTTATTATAATGCTAACTCCATTTTATCGATAACTTTTTAAAAGGCATTTGAGATGAAAAGATAGAGAGGGGTGGGGACTTACGGTTTGCATGTTTCAAAGAGAGAAGAGGCCACGGTTGAGGAACCGAGACTATCGAGGTGAGAAGTTCGAGATGAAAACGCTTCGAGAGACGAGTTCGAAAGGTTGACGAAAGGACGAAATTGCGAATAAGCTTAACTCCTTTTTGTTTGGACTTGGGAACTTTAGAGAGGATTTCAGTGGAATTTTCAGAAATGAGGTGGATGAAAGGATAGCTAGGTATTTATAGGGAAAATATAAGAGTGTGAATTAAAATGGATTAAATTGTGTTAATAAGATAGATGAAAGGGCTATGTTTAATTGCAGGGAAATCAAATAGTAAAAGGGAGTCCAAGGATCACACGGGGAGAGCTCGGAGTAAGATGGAAGCATCCTGGCCGCCCATAGCGGCTGAAAGGGAATTTTGGGCGGCCCAGATTGGATCATCCGTCTTGAAGTTCATGCCATGTGTTTTAATTGGTTTTAACTCCTCATTTATCCTGTTTATTTTCGTAGCAACTTTTCGTTTCTCCGTGTAATGCACGTATAAACTCTTTGGCATCCAAAAAGTAAAAAAGAAAAATATTAAAATAATTGGGCTGATGGGATTCGAATACGCAGGCTAAAGAACAGCAGTGGAGAGCATTAGCTAATGAGCTACAAGTTGCTTCTTAATTTTATTTAACAAATTTAATTTATAACTCATAGTCAGGGCTTAAATACACCTTTATATACATTGAATGCGATATAATTGTATATGGATTTCAGGGTCATTACATCATGCCCTCCTAATAAAAATTTCATCCTCAAAATTTACACAAAGGATAAATTTCAAACAGATGAGGGTATCGTGTACGCATATTATCTTCTCATTCCCAGGTTGATTCTGTCACCCCCCGCTTCCCAGAGTACGCAAGATTGGGCACGTGACATAGCCAACCATGCTACCTGTGGGTAGGAAGTATCCATCCACAGTCACATTACGGTTGTAAGGATATCAAGAACAAGATAAAAACTAATCTAATACATGTCCAAATCCATAATAACAAGAATCAATAAACAATAAATGCGGAAGCTAATGATCCAATACAATGAATAAACAGTACGTCCCATAATGCGGGCTCACATTTGGAAATGAAAAGCAATAAATAAACTAAACCCTAAGGACTCACTGTTCAGCCTGCTGGCTGAAGTACTCCTGCTCGGTCGTCGACAAAGGTACGGAATCTGGGCCATGCAAAACCCAGACGTCAGCGCGTCATGATACCAAGTATAGTATAAACATGGTAATAAGCAATGCAAGTATGGACATGAGTAAAGCAGTAACAAGAAATAACAAGCAGGGTAATGTGCAATAGTGTCCAAACTGTCCTATCAGGTTTTCTACTCTATCGTCTTTGAAACCAATTGATGAATCGTCGATGTAACTCAATAGTATCCCGTGCGTGCCCGGGACCACGGTCAAGATCCTCGGGGCTGAATCCGAGACGTGCCGCTAAGCAGTAAAAGGTAGTAGGATGGACGAGTGATGTCAGCAACAACACTCCGGAGCTGGCCAAGCCCGTAAGACTGATCAGAACAATGTATCGAACTGTTGAGTTACAAGTCGGTTTTACCTTTGATTTCCCCATACCCCCAAACTATGTATGTCAGTCAGGTATTCAGTAGTCAAGGACTAATGCCAACACAAAGTCAAGTAAAGGTAGGTCTGTCTGGATCGACAGCAGGAATGGTTAGGTTTGTCGGCATTAGGCATGAAATCGTGAGACAAGTAATGTCATGGTACAACAGGATGAGTCGGTATGTATGTATATGTCAGGTGTAGCAGGGTCAGGTCAATATGTCGTGCAATCGGGTAAGTGCTCACAACAGGTATACAATCAATAATGAATAACAGCAGGAAACAGTAATTAACCACAATATTCCATATAACCACAGTGATGTTTATATTCTCTTATTAACAGGTTCAATCATCTTTAGGATGCAAAAGCCACAAGGTAAAGCAATATTCACAATTATAAATTAAGGAACTACATGAAATTATACGAAGTATAATAATTGTCTCAAGAATAGTTTAACAGTTCAAGCAGATATGATTCAGTCGTTTTATTTAGTTAAAGCATGGATTGATGTGGGTTAAATAATTCCGAGGAACTGTTGTAACGATTCCACTATACAGATAACAGCAATAGTACGATACCAAATGCCATCGTTAAGTTACGGTATTAAATAGTATGAGTTCAATTGCGTGGCAAGACTAGATCTCGCACGCTAGCATGTTCAAGCAAGTATTCAGATACTTGCCTCGACGGTCTGCAAACTGGAACACGGATGCGATGTCGGCAGAAAGCACGATATGAAAGCACGGGCCACGGATCGAGTCCTAACGGGGATCAACGAGATCACACGGACCAGGGGACTTCGAGAGAGGTATACCAGGTGACCCCGGCGAGCTTGACGGCGCTGGAACGCCGGCGAAGCAACGGCAGCGGCTGCAGCAAGGGTGAAAGGCCTCGGGTGTGCAGGGGAAGGTGCTGCGGCGATTTGGAGGAGAGGGGGTCGGCTCTGGTGGTCGAGGGGGAGAAGTAGGCGGCCCTGGTGACGACGGCGAGGTCGCCGGTGCGTTCTCCGGTGAACAGCGGGGTAGGCGATGGGTTAGGGCTCGTGTTGGTGTTCCGGCGAGGGGAGCAGGGCAGCGACGACGAGGTCGGGACGAGGAGGGTGAGAGGGAGTCGCGGGAGTCGTCGACGGCGAGGGGCGGCGTCGACGTCGGCTGTGCAGAGTTGGAGGCGAGATCGGGAATGGGTGCAGGCGCGGGAATCGTCGGGAGAACAGGAGGAGGAAGGTGCGGCGGTCGAGGAGGCGTTGCTGGCGGCGACGGCGAGGTCGCGGTGGCGATGGTGGGCTGCGCGAGTACGAGGCTAGGGTTAGGGTTTCGTGATGGGGAGGAAGATGGTTGAGGCGGCTGCATGCATGGTTCTGAATATATATGGAGGGAGAGAGAGAGAGAGATTGGAGAGAGAAAGAGGGGATTTCTGATGATGAGAGAGAGAGAGAGACTGAGGGAAAGAGAGGCGGGGCCCACGAGCTCTAATGGGAGCTCGTGATTGGCCACGAGATTATATATAGGAAAATTTGAGATGATTTGGCAGGGGTTTAGTGGTTAAGGATATAATTCGTATATATATTTTAGTTTTAGATATTAAATTGAAACGGGCCCCTTTTGGCGCGAAATGAAACATTTCCAAATCGCGCCCGGGTTGCGCCCAAATGCTCCAAATTCAAATTATAGGATTTTAAGCGGGTTCCAAATTTTAAAAAGATGTGTTTGGTGATTAAAATGCATGCCCCCAAGTCGGACACTTGCACGCGCGCGTAGTCGCCCAAACTGGCCCGTTTAGCCGAACGGAACGGAATCTCGACACGCGGACGCTACCACGCGACTAGTGGCGACGAGTAGGCCAACATGGACATCTTAAATTTTATTTTCGGAGTTAAAATTTGTTATGTGCCAAAATGACTTAACCGGGTAAAACTTAGCAATAAACACCAGAAAATCAGGAAAATTGGAATGAGCAAAATATAACCCTCAACTAGTAATATAAATAGTATTATTGGGCTCGGGTGTTACATCATACCCAACTACAAAAAGAATTTCGTCCTCGAAATTCCAAGAATACAAGATAGCTAACTACTGGAAAAGATGAGGGAATTTCTGCCGGATCTCGTCTTCTCGCTCCCACGTAGATTCTCCATGCGATCGGTTACCCCAAGAAACTAGCACAAGAGGGATAACCCTGTTCTTAAGAACCTTTTCTCTTCGATCCTTGATTTCAACTGGTCGCTCCTCAAAAGTCAGGTCCTCCCGTACGGTCAACTCTGAATGATCCAAGACATGAGTCTCATCACGAACATACCTCCGTAGTTGAGACACATGAAACACATCGTGAACTCCTGCTAATGACGGTGGTAACGCCAACCTGTACGATACCTCTCCAACACGCTCCAATATCTCGAAGGGTCCAACGAATCGGGGACTAAGCTTTCCCCGACTTCCAAAGCGAATCACCCCTCTAGTCGGTGATATCTTCAGGAATACCAAATCACCCACGGCGAACTCTAGAGGTCTTCTTGACGTGTCGGCCCAACTTTTCTGTCTGTCTTGAGCTGCCTTCATATGCTTCCTGATTGTATTCACCTTCTCGACTGTCTGTACCACCAAATCTGGTCCTAGTAACCTTCGTTCACCAACATCATCCCAACAAACCGGCGAACGGCACTTACGACCATACAGTGCTTCAAACGGAGCCATCTGAATTGTCGCTTGGAAGCTATTGTTGTACGAAAACTCAACCAGGTGTAGATGATCCTCCCAAGAACCTTTGAAGTCTAGCATGTAAGCCCTCAACATATCTTCAAGGGTATGGATCGTTCTCTCTGATTGTCCATCAGTCTGGGGATGATAAGCTGTGCTAAACTTCAATCGAGTCCCCAAACTTTCTTGTAAACTCCTCCAAAAGTGCGACAAGAACCGAGTGTCCCGATCGGACACGATGCTTACCGGTACTCCATGCAATCTGACAATCTCCTGCATGTACCGCTCTGCCAAAGTCTCTGTCGATTGACCAACCCGAAAAGGGATAAAGTGAGCTGCCTTGGTCAACCGATCGACAATCACCCATACAGCATTGTTGCCCTTTGGACTCCGCGGTAAAGCCGTCACGAAATCCATGGTTATATGTTCCCACTTCCATTGAGGAATCGGAAGTGGTTGCAACAAACCAGCAACCCTTTGGTGTTCAGCCTTGACTTGCTGACACACCAAGCACTTAGCCACGAAGCGAGCAATTTCCCGTTTCATACCTTCCCACCAGAAATGCTGTCGAATATCTCGGTACATCTTTGTCCCTCCTGGATGTACAGAGTAAGCTGAACTGTGTGCCTCCTTCATAAGCTCTTCACGCACATCTCCTTTTGGCACACACACGCGGCTACCATATCTCAACGAACCATCTTCATGGATCAGTAAATCGGTTCGCAGTCCGGCTTCAACCTGCTCTCGAAACTTTTGCAGTCTAGGATCCTGCGATTGTGTCGCTTTAAATCTTCTCAACTAAGGACGATTGTACTTGCAACTGCATCCACTGTCCTGTAGCATGGGGTAGCACAACCTCCAAGTTAAATCTCTGAAAATCCGCAATGATCTCCCTTCGTACGGTCAAAACCTGAATTGCTGGTAACCGACTCAGCGCATCCGGTACGACGTTGACCTTTCCCGGATGGTACTTAAGATCGAGGTCATAGTCGGCCATCAGCTCCAACCATCTGCGTTGCCACATGTTCAACTCCTTCTGAGCGAACACATACTTCAAACTCTTGTGATCTGTAAAGACTTCAACTCTCTCGCCCAGAAGGTAGTGTCTCCAAATCTTTAGGGCGAAGATCACGGCTGCAAGCTCTAAGTCATGAGTCGGATAGTTCTTCTCATGAGTCTTCAGTTGTCTCGATGCGTAAGCGACGACTTTCCCGTTCTGCATTAAAACACATCCCAATCCTTTTCCAGATGCGTCGCTGTGAATCACCAATCCTCCTAAATTATCCGGTACGGTCAGGATCGGGGCGGTTATCAACTTCTGCTTCAACGTCTCGAAGGCTAATGCACATCCATCCGTCCAAAAAAACGGTACCTCCTTACGCGTGAGCTTGGTTAACGGCTCAGCTAAACGAGCGAAGTTCTCCACAATCTTCTGTAGTATCCGGCTACTCCAAGGAAACTTCTTATCTCCGCAACATTCTTTGGAACAGGTCAATCTCGCACTGCTGTAATCTTCTCGGGATTAACGGCGCTTCCATCGCCCGACACGACATGCCCCAGAAACTTCACTTCTTCCAGCCAGAATTCGCACTTACTCATCTTCACGGATAATTTCTCTTGTCTCAGCGTCGGCAGTGCGATCCTTCTGCTTCACTAAAAGAACTGGAGCTCCCCACGGTGAGTTGCTGCTTCGAATTCATCCCTTCTCGAGTAATTCACCCACTTGTTTCTTAACTTCTTCCAATTCCACCGGTGCCGTCGGATAATAAGATTTTGATACTGGCGCTGCACCAGGAACGAGGTCAATCGCAAACTCCACATCTCGCTTCGGTGGTAAGCCCGAAATATCTTCAAACACATCCATAAAGTCGCGGACAATTGCCGGCTCTTCATTACTATCCCCTACCATAGCCGCAAGAACACTGTTCGTCGGCCTAGCCCTAAACTCGACTGGCCCGACAGAACTGCTTCCTCCAATGAAAGTAAACTTAGGATGTCCGGGAATCTGGAAAATTTCCTTCCTTGCCCTACAGTCAATGTGGGCGTGGAAAGTGCCAAGAAAATCCATTCCCAAGACAACCTCATAACTGCCCATATCTATCACCAAGAAATCTGCAAAAAGCTCCCGTCCACAAACAACAACTGTACAATCTCTACATTCCTTACTAGCTATGATTTTCCCATACCCAGTGTGTATATCCCAAAACTATACAGGGTCGTGCAGGTAATCGAGTGTGTAGTTATAGGTTTGGATGACATAAACAATGGGATGCTCCGAAATTAAGTAATGCCAAAGCGGGAAAACCATGAACGAGTAAATTACCTGAAACCACTCCTCCCGATGCCTTAGCTTCTTCAGCTGTCAACGTGAACGCTCGAGCCTGCTGTGGTCCTTGAGTAAGCGGTTCCTGTCCTTGGAACGGTCCCTGCGGAGGCTTCTGTGTATCATCCTTTGTGCGAGGCTTCGACGGACAAGCATCAACAGTGTGATCTGCCTCTCCACATCTAAAACAGAGTCCCAGCCTCATACGACACTTCTTTCGCACATGTCCGGGTTTATGGCAGTATCTACAGATCACGCTCCCCTTCCGATCACCCATACTGGTTTTCTTCATTGGTGCCACGCTGCGCCTGTCCACCGGAATACTTCTACGTACGGACGTGGGGTCCAGTGCAAATGCTGGTTCCAGCTCGATTTGTTCCTTTAGTTTCTCCAGCAATCCCCTTATCACTCTACGCCTGGCGGCTAAGACCGCATGCCCTGGGTCCATCTCTAAACTCGTACCGGCCATAAATCCTGGAAATCAAAGTACCCAACATTAGCATGATGATAGATTCTGAGTATAGATCAAGGCTAGAACTCCAAGATACTTAAATAGAGTGCTGCATTGTAGCTATGCCGCGGTATCATAGCCGCAATTACTTAACTCCACCCAAGTCGCCTAAGTCCTAGAGATAACAAGAAGTTAGGTTTTCGAGTTGACGATGCAAAGTAAGTTTGCATGTCGACATGATCCGGAAGAATGATTCAAGGATGGTAAAACGGTCAAAGTGGCAGGACCTGTTTCCTAATCACGGGTATCCTGATTCGTGTATCGGGTGCAATACCCAACTACAAAGAATCAACCCAATTAACCTATGGCTCTGATACCATAAAACCATGTCACGCCCCGCTTCCCAGAGTACGCAAGATTGGGCACGTGACATAGCCAACCATGCTACCTGTGGGTAGGAAGTATCCATCCACAGTCACATTACGGTTGTAAGGATATCAAGAACAAGATAAAAACTAATCTAATACATGTCCAAATCCATAATAACAAGAATCAATAAACAATAAATGCGGAAGCTAATGATCCAATACAATGAATAAACAGTACGTCCCATAATGCGGGCTCACATTTGGAAATGAAAAGCAATAAATAAACTAAACCCTAAGGACTCACTGTTCAGCCTGCTGGCTGAAGTACTCCTGCTCGGTCGTCGACAAAGGTACGGAATCTGGGCCATGCAAAACCCAGACGTCAGCGCGTCATGATACCAAGTATAGTATAAACATGGTAATAAGTAATGCAAGTATGGACATGAGTAAAGCAGTAACAAGAAATAACAAGCAGGGTAATGTGCAATAGTGTCCAAACTGTCCTATCAGGTTTTCTACTCTATCGTCTTTGAAACCAATTGATGAATCGTCGATGTAACTCAATAGTATCCCGTGCGTGCCCGGGACCACGGTCAAGATCCTCGGGGCTGAATCCGAGACGTGCCGCTAAGCAGTAAAAGGTAGTAGGATGGACGAGTGATGTCAGCAACAACACTCCGGAGCTGGCCAAGCCCGTAAGACTGATCAGAACAATGTATCGAACTGTTGAGTTATAAGTCGGTTTCACCTTTAATTTCCCCATACCCCCAAACTATGTATGTCAGTCAGGTATTCAGTAGTCAAGGACTAATGCCAACACAAAGTCAAGTAAAGGTAGGTCTGTCTGGATCGACAGCAGGAATGGTTAGGTTTGTCGGCATTAGGCATGAAATCGTGAGACAAGTAATGTCATGGTACAACAGGATGAGTCGGTATGTATGTATATGTCAGGTGTAGCAGGGTCAGGTCAATATGTCGTGCAATCGGGTAAGTGCTCACAACAGGTATACAATCAATAATGAATAACAGCAGGAAACAGTAATTAACCACAATATTCCATATAACCACAGTGATGTTTATATTCTCTTATTAACAGGTTCAATCATCTTTAGGATGCAAAAGCCACAAGGTAAAGCAATATTCACAATTATAAATTAAGGAACTACATGAAATTATACTAAGTATAATAATTGTCTCAAGAATAGTTTAACAGTTCAAGCAGATATGATTCAGTCGTTTTATTTAGTTAAAGCATGGATTGATGTGGGTTAAATAATTCCGAGGAACTGTTGTAACGATTCCACTATACAGATAACAGCAATAGTACGATACCAAATGCCATCGTTAAGTTACGGTATTAAATAGTATGAGTTCAATTACGTGGCAAGACTAGATCTCGCACGCTAGCATGTTCAAGCAAGTATTCAGATACTTGCCTCGACGGTCTGCAAACTGGAACACGGATGCGATGTCGGCAGAAAGCACGATATGAAAGCACGGGCCACGGATCGAGTCCTAACGGGGATCAACGAGATCACACGGACCAGGGGACTTCGAGAGAGGTATACCAGGTGACCCCGGCGAGCTCGACGGCGCTGGAACGCCGGCGAAGCAACGGCAGCGGCTGCAGCAAGGGTGAAAGGCCTCGGGTGTGCAGGGGAAGGTGCTGCGGCGATCTGGAGGAGAGGGGGTCGGCTCTGGTGGTCGAGGGGGAGAAGTAGGCGGCCCTGGTGACGACGGCGAGGTCGCCGGTGCGTTCTCCGGTGAACAGCGGGGTAGGCGATGGGTTAGGGCTCGTGTTGGTGTTCCGGCGAGGGGAGCAGGGCAGCGACGACGAGGTCGGGACGAGGAGGGTGAGAGGGAGTCGCGGGAGTCGTCAACGGCGAGGGGCGGCGTCGAAGTCGGCTGTGCAGAGTTGGAGGCGAGGTCGGGAATGGGTGCAGGCGCGGGAATCGTCGGGAGAACAGGAGGAGGAAGGTGCGGCGGTCGAGGAGGCGTTGCTGGCGGCGACGGCGAGGTCGCGGTGGCGATGGTGGGCTGCGCGAGTACGAGGCTAGGGTTAGGGTTTCGTGATGGGGAGGAAGATGGTTGAGGCGGCTGCATGCATGGTTCTGAATATATATGGAGGGAGAGAGAGAGAGAGATTGGAGAGAGAAAGAGGGGATTTCTGATGATGAGAGAGAGAGACTGAGGGAAAGAGAGGCGGGGCCCACGAGCTCTAATGGGAGCTCGTGATTGGCCACGAGATTATATATAGGAAAATTTGAGATTATTTGGCAGGGGTTTAATGGTTAAGGATATAATTCGTATATATATTTTAGTTTTAGATATTAAATTGAAACGGGCCCCTTTTGGCGCGAAATGAAACATTTCCAAATCGCGCCCGGGTTGCGCCCAAATGCTCCAAATTCAAATTATAGGATTTTAAGCGGGTTCCAAATTTTGAAAAGAGGTGTTTAGTGATTAAAATGCATGCCCCCAAGTCGGACACTTGCACGCGCGCGTAGTCGCCCAAACTGGCCCGTTTAGCCGAACGGAACGGAATCTCGACATGCGGACGCTACCACGCGACTAGTGGCGACGAGTAGGCCAACATGGACATCTTAAATTTTATTTTCGGAGTTAAAATTTGTTATGTGCCAAAATGACTTAACCGGGTAAAACTTAGCAATAAACACCAGAAAATCAGGAAAATTGGAATGAGCAAAATATAACCCTCAACTAGTAATATAAATAGTATTATTGGGCTCGGGTGTTACAGATTCTCCTGGTGAATCCCCTCTCCACATCACCCGGACTAACTTGACCACCTTGTTCTGCAATGTCTTCTCCTTCCGATCTAGTATCTCGACCGGCCGTTGGTCACAAATCCGATCGGTCTACACAGTGAGCTTCGAGTGATCAAGTATGTGGTTGGGGTCATGCACATAACGGCGTAGCTGAGATATATGGAATACGTTGTATACTCCTTCGAATGATGATGGTAGTACTAAACGATACGCCACTTCTCCTACCCGTTCCAGTATATCGAATGGACCAATGTATCTTGGGCTAAGATTTACTTGTCGTCTGATGCGAATGACCCCTATGTTCAGAGAGATATTGAGGAATACGTGATCTCTAGGTTAAAACTCTAAGTGTCGGTGCTTTGCATTTACCAAATATTTTTGTCGGTCCTGGACTATGCGCATCTTTTCTATGATCATGTGAACTACATCAACTGTTGCCATAATCATCTCTAACCAAAGGAGTTCTCGATCTCCCACGTCTTCTTAACTCATAGGAGAGCGATACTTTCGACCGTAGAGTGCTGCAAATGGTGTCATCCCAATGCTAGTTTGGTAACTGTTGTTGTATGCAAACTCCATGAGGTGATGATGATCTTCCCATGATCCTATGAAGTCAAGAATAAAAGCCCTTAGCATATTTTCTAGGGTCTGAATTGTCCGCTCAGACTGTCCGTCGGTTTTGCGATGGTATGCAGTGCTAAAACTTAGACTCATGCCCAAACTGGCTGGAAGACTCTGCCAAAACTGGGATCGAAATATGGTGTCCCGGTCGGAGATGATGCAAACTGGTATTCCATGAAGTCTCACGATCTCCTGAATGATTCATAGGTATCAAAACAAGTGGAGGTACCATCTGAAGCTTTAAATCTTACTTTAGATTTGATTTACCTGCATGGACTTCCTTGCCAAAACTTCTGTTAACTGGCTAACTTGAAATGGAATAAAGTAAGACGACTTAGTGAATCGATCCACAATGACCCAAACTGCGTCGTTACCCTTTGTGCTGCGAGGAAGTGCAGTTACGAAGTCCATAGTAATGTGTTGCTATTTCCATTCTGGGATAGATAACGGCTACAGTAGACCAGCAGTTCTGTGGTGCTCAACCTTCACTTACTTACAGATTAAGCACTTAGCTATGCTCCAAGCTACTTCTCGCTTCATTCTATGCCACCAGTAATGCTGCTTTAGATCCTTGTATATCTTTGTGCCACCGGGATGTATCAAATACGGAGAGCTGTTGTAATAGCCTATCACAATCATACATTATTTAAACATATTAATTAGTATTTTGAATTTCTTTAATTATAATTGTTGGGTTGTGATTGGTGTTGGGATAGTATGTGTGCTTATTGGACCCGATCTGCTTGCGTGAGATCCGTTATGGATGATAGAGTATATTTTTTTTATTGGTATTCCATAGACTAAATCTATAAGAATCTCAAATGATAGATATGCAATATTTAAACACTATATATATATATATATATATATATATTCTGGTAGCCACGCGTATGGGTATTCTATTAATTATTAGTATATTTTATCCCATTTAAAATATCCCATGATATTATATTAACGGTTATCTATTGCAGGTAAATCCTAAACATCCTCGGATATTGTGTATATATGTTAAATTACAATATATTTGTCTAACCACTATATTTACAGTTTAAATGGGCTACGTATGTATGGATAACTTCTAGTTATTTATTTGAGATTTAGCAGAGATGGATCGAAGATCTTAATATTTTTTGTATAATATTTTTAGTATTTAGTTATATCATATATATATATATTATATATGTATGTATATATATATTATGTATGTATGTACACACATACACATCCATACACATACATAATATATGTATATATATAGACACAAACACGCACGCATGCGCGCACACATACACACATATATCACCTCGCCGCAGCGACCATTGTAATCTTCATCTCCTTCCTCGCCGCGAGAACTTGACACCTATCCCTATTCCACTGCGAGCTGCGACTGCATCGGTCTCAACCCCACCTTTAGCCTCTTCCTCCTCCCGCCTTTCTTTTCGCTTCAAGCTCTAGTTAGGTTCTGTATTGATTTGCACCCTAAAAATTTGAGGTTAAAGTTTGGGTGTTGCAGTTGTGTATGGTTGGGGTTATAGTTGTTTTGGAAACCCTTGAAACTGCTGGATGAAGCTTGGATCTTGTTTTCGTCGTGTTGTTTCTGTGATCGTCATCTCCGAGGCAAGTTTTTACTTGCTGCATGCTAGTTACGGCCGGTTTATATTGTGCCGTAATATACTACTATTTATTAATATATCATTTCACATTACCGCATATTTAATAAGATTAAGTTTAATTAATAATATTTTATGTAGACAATATCTAATTAACAATATTTAATTATCGTTAATATGGTTAAATTGATATATTGACTTATATGAGTTGACAAGATCACAGTTGTTATTTCATATATCGCATCTAGATAAGTATTATAAATACATTTGAAATAAATATTCGACGTGTCAAATTTAATGCACTTTTAATCTTATTGCTAGAAAACATATGGTATCCGTTTAACAATATTATTGTTTATTCGTTGATTAAACACTTGCTTAAAACAACTTGGATTGTATCAACTAAATGCAAACATGATATGAATTGTTAATTGTATCAGTTCAAGATTACACGATATATTGTTATAGCTATATTACTTGATTTATACCATGACATATTTATGGTACGTGAATGTGATATATATCCTACTTGATTGATTGCATCATCCCTGACATACTTGTACACTGATTCATGACATGTAACATGTTACCCTATTATTGCTACTGTATTGTTAATGTTATCATGCCAGAACCTACTTGCCTGTGATACTTACCGATGCCAACAATCCCGACTTGCTGTCCTGATGGACATGACATATTGTCTAGATAAACATAACCTGTACCAGCATGTTCCTGTATTGGCATTAGGTAGATATTATTCATACCTGACTTGGAAAATGAAACCTGGGGAAATGGGGAAATCAAAAGTATAACTGAAATGTAACTTAAAAGGATATTACATGTTTTCGTGATTCCGGGGGGTAACGGAACAGAACCATTCTTGATTTATACATCTTGAATCTGTGATCTGGGGGAGGGGGTAACAGGATATATCTTACGTCCGTGGTCCCGGAGGGTAACATGATATATACTTTTAAGTTACATGAAGGAGTACAATTATTGGTTTCAAATACCTGTAGGTAGATAACCTAGTGACATGGACCTATAGGATACACGTGACATGATTGACTCCATATATCTTGCTTGTTACCTCGCATGCTCCGTACTGTGACTGCTTATCATTTATACTCATGATATCGAGTTCTTGCTCATAGTAAACTATATCATCTATTATTTATATTATTATTATGATATTTATGACGTACCGACCTCTGGGTTTTGCATGGCCTAGATATTTGACCTTAGCACAGGAGGATCGTGGGTATCTTGTCAGGATTGCGGATCAGTGATGAGCATTCCGTTGACAAAGTTCTTATTATGGTTTAGGTATTCTTGTTTCTTCCTTGGATCTGTATTACTTCTGCTATCATTTTCTGTTATCGTTTTCTGTGGCTATTGGACATGTGATAGATAAATAGTTTTATTAGTTTATAGTTCTTGATTACTAATTGACAGCCGTAATGTGACTATGGAATGATATTTTATTACTATAAATAGCATGGTTGGCTTTGTTACGTCCTGAAATTTTGATATTTTGGGAAACAAGGCGTGACAACTGTGAGCTTCTTTCATCAACTCTTCTCGAACAGGACTGGTTGGCATGCATAAACGGCTCCCATACCTCAAGGATCCATCCTTATGAATTAGGAAGTCGGTTCGAAGTCCACTCTCTACTTGTTTTCTGATCTTCTGCAATATGGTATTGCCTGCTTGAGCTACTTTTATTTGATCTATAAGCATGTACTGAATCTATAGATTCATTAAGGATGATATAATATCTGGCACAAAACTTCAATATCCAATCCATGAAGCTCCTGCTGTAATTTCCACCGTGAGCTAAAATTCATTGTGGACAGCTGGCGATTCAAGGCATCTGGCACTTGTTTACCTTCCTTAAATGATACTGAAGGTTGATGTCAAAGTCTGCCATGAGTTCTAGCCATCTTCTTTGTCACATGTTAAGCTCATTCTGAGTAAATATATACTTCAGACTCTTGTGATCGGTGTAGATATTAACTCGTTCACCCAACAAATAATGTCGTCGGATCTTGAGAGAGAAAATAACCGCTGCCAATTCTAAATCATGGGTAGGATAATTGCGCTCGTGTATCTTTAGTTGCCTTGACGCAAAAGCTACAACTTTGCCACGTTGATGTAGCACACATCCTAATCCTTTTCCTGAGGCATCACAATGAACTTCAAAACCGCCGGATCTGTCTGGTATAGTAAGAACAGGTACAGAAGTTAGTCTTATTTTCAGCTACGCAAAAGCGTTTTCACATGCTTCCGACCACACGAAGGCATCATCCTTACGAGTAAGCTTGTTCAAAGGTGCCGCAGTCTTCGAGAATCCTTCAATGAAATATCGATAGTACCTAGCTAGGCCCAAGAAACTTCTGATGTCCTTGACTGAATTTAGTGTCGGCCATTCCCTGACAGCTGATATCTTAGCGCGGTCTACCAAAATACCATCTCCTGATCAATGTGTTCGAGAAATCCGACCTTGTCTAGAAAAAAACTCACACTTTCTATACTTGGTGTAGAGTTGATGCAGTCGTAGCGTCTCCAGAACTATACGTAGGTGATCGGCATGTTCTTTCCGAGTCTTCGAATAGACCAAGATGCTGTCTATGAAGATGACAACAAACTTGTCTAAGTACTCATGGAAAACATGGTTCATCAGGTTCATAAAAATGGCTGGTGCATTGGTTACTCTGAATGGCATCACAAAATATTCATAATGTCCATATCGGGTCCTGAGCGCCATCTTTGGAATGTCAGACTCCTTGACTTTCACCTGATGATAGCCTGGACATAGATCTAACTTAAAGAAGACATAAGATCCACCCAGCTGATAAAAAAGGTCATCGATGCGAGATAGCGGATATTTATTCTTAATAGTAATCTCATTCAGTGCCCGATAGCCAACGCACATCCCGTAAGTACCTTCCTTCTTCTTCACTGGCAACACCGGGATCCCTAACTTAAGGTACTGGGTCTGATCCAACATTTCTTTAGAAGTTCGTCTAACTGGATATGGAGTTCTTTCAATCCTTCCCGACTTAATCGATATGGAGCTTTTATTACGGGTTGTGTACCGGGTTGTAAATCAATGCTAAATTTAATAGCTCGATCGGAAGACAAACCTGATATATCTTCATGGAAAACATCTTTGAACTCTCGAACTATTTCGAGCTTTTCTCCTTCAGCTTGTAGAGAAGACGCTTCTGCGGTCTTCGGTCTAGCTCGACAGCTTCCTGGCTCCAAGGTTCTGTCTCCACTTTTGAAATAGAAGACTGGGTGATCTGGTATCTCAAAAACTACCCTCCTTTGATGGCATTCATTGGTAGTATAAAATACTTTCAGCCAATCCATTTCCAACACCACGTAGAAATTGGATATATCTAGCACTTTGAAATTTGCATAGAATTCTCGGCCGCAAACTACAACTGGGCACTAATCATATCCTATAGTTTCCTTCAAAACGTCGTTCCCTAAACTAATGTTCCAGTTTGAGACGAGTGGCTTAACGGGGATCGCATGCGTTCTTGCGAACCATTGTGACATGAAACAATGTGAATCTCCAGTGTCGAAAAGTGTGAATGCAGGAAGGGTGGCTACTACTATTAAAAAGTTGAAAAGATGGAAAGAAATTACCGGTGATGACTTGTCCTATGGCTACGGCCTCTTCGACCGACATTGTAAAAGCTGATGCCTCGGCACATTCCTCCTTACCTGAGGCATATTCCTCTGTCCTTATGGCACATTTCTCTGTTCATGTTGATACTGTCACTGTGGTTGTGCTGGCGGTCCACGATGAGCTGGTGCAGGAAGTGCTAGGCGGGGTGCAGGTGCCTGAATAGCTGGCCTTTGTAGTGCTTGTATAGCGGGTCTCTATGCAGGAACCGTGTTACTTCGATATGGGCATGCTCCTATAGCGTGAATAGATGCTCCATAAACCAAACACAGACCATGGGCACGTCTTCTTCGTCAGATGTCTGGTCCTCTTACAGTAGAAATAGAAATTTGGACCGGCTTTATTAAACGATCCTCCAAGACACTTGGGTGTGAAAGTTGGCCTTGAAGAGGCTTCTGCAGTAATCTGGGTAGCAGGACGTTTGATTCCGGCCGATTGCGGCTTACCTTTCTTCTTGGCCACTGCTTCATAGCGGCGGGCTGCCTTCAGAGCGAGTTCATGGGTCGGATAGTCTCTTGTGGCTAATTTCGCTTGAATCTCCAAGTCTAAGCCCTTGTCCCCTCATAAAAAAATAAAGAGAAAGGGGAGAAAATTCCCCCTCCCACGACTCAAGCCTCACGTGTTAAACACGTGAGCGTCTATATGCAAAGCATATAGGCGCTGCAATCAAACAATTGATAGGCCAAACATGCCCCATGTATTAAACACGTGAGCGCTCATATGCAAACCATATGAGCGCTGAAAATAAACAAGCCAAAACCTACGCTAATGATCATGTGTTAAACACGTGAGTCTTCCTGCTACATAAATTGGCAGCGCACACATGTAAAGCATGTGAGTGCCCCAATTTTAAAATACTCACATCTGATTCTATGTGTTAGAATTAAATTCTATTTGGGAAATATTTTCCCTGATTTTTCTAATATGGAAAGATTTTTCTCCAACAGAGAATCTTGGATTTAAAATCAAATTATGATAAAACATCACCAAATGAACCATCTGATAGAATAAAATTCTATGTGGGAAATATTTCCTTGATCTTTCTCAAACTAGAAAGATCTTCTCTGTTAAACAGAGGACCCTTGGATCAAGGATTCAACGATGATTATAAAATCACTCATCGATCATCTAAAAGAATAAAATTCTATCTTAGAAAAAATATTTCCTAATCTTGTTAAATAAACAAGAAAACTTCTCTGTTAAACATAGAGCTTTTGGATTAAAAATCCAATGGTGAATAAAATTCACCAAGTGATCTAAGAGATCATTTTGGATTGATTATGAAATCAATCATTATCTCTCAATCAGAGATTTTCTTAACAAGTTGATATTTTCTCTTCTCTTATAAATAGATAGAGAAGAAAGAAGGGGACAGAGAAAGAGAAAAGAGAGAGAATATACAGAGAGAACTTCCCACAAGCTTTTAAAGAATACAGTGAGCCATTGATAGAAAAGAGAATTTAATTCTCAAAGAAGACTTGCCTTGTTGAAACCCTAGGTAAAGAAACACAGAAATCATATTATCTCTCCTTTACCTCTCTCAGGGTTTAACCCTTCATATAAGAACTCAATTCTTTCTCTGGTTGAGATTTGCAGAAGCAGATCTTCCCACAAGTTGAGAATTTAATTCTCATCGGGAAGATTCTGTTCTGTAGATTCAAAACTTAAAAGGAAAAAACGAAGTTAAAAAGAAAGAACAAGAACATATAGGAATTTAATTTCTCCAAAAATTAGGGTTTAACCGTACATAAAGAACTTGGTTCTTAGAAAAGTGAAAAAGAACTTAGTTCTTCAATACAAATGATAATGATGGTCCAAGATCTTCAAAACTGAAATCTTGATGATCGCCAATGACTAAAAATGTCATTAACAGAGATCAATATCACTAAGAAAACACAAGAACAACTTGGTGACTCGATTAGTGCTTAACACTATTTTGAATCCTCACGTGTTTCACATGAGAAGCGCTTAAAAAAACAAACAAAAAGAAAAACCAAAGCTGACTCACATATTTCTTATGTGGGCGCCTAAAGAGCAAAGAAAAACTTCTTTGTCAATTAGGCAGCCTCCCCAAAAGGAAGCAGTCACGTGAAATGCACGCGAGCTCTATCAAAGTGCTTAGCACTTCTATAAAAATAAGGAAACGAACAAATAAAGCTCAAAGCCCAGCACTCACGTGCTTCCCACATGAGTATCATGCAGAGTGCTCAGCACTCCATGATTAGTCAAAAATGACTACAAACGCTCACATCTGAACACTTCACATGTTTCACACATGATACCACAGGACTCTAGTGCTTAGCACTAATCCAGCACCCTACGTGTTTCACACGTGAGCGCTGTATGTCCCAGTGCTCAGCACTGTTGGGTAATTATGGAAACTCAATCTCAGTCCAAAATTGGCCAAGTTTCCTGAGATCAAATCTCTTTGTTTTTAAATCAATCGAGCCCATATGCTCTTGATTTCCAAGGTCTCAAATATGACAAAAATTCTTAAGTCCACAACAACCCCTTTTCCCTCAAATACGAGATTTGGTTTAAGGGTACATCTCTTCACGTCTCTGATACATATCGTTGTAATTACTTAACTTATTCAAAGAGGTGGTAGGTCCCGACGACCAACAACTTCTTTCGTTGATATACTTCCAAATTGACGTGCACGCTTCAAATTGGATCGTGCCCTAAATTGGGCACATTCCATATCACCATTGTTCACTTCGTCATGTAACAAATACACGTGCGCACAAGATGGATAATGGACCGAAATGTTCTTAAACTAATATTCGCCTCCAAATATGACGATAAAGGACCGAAACGTCTTTAAACTAACACCTCACCTCAAACATAGCTATAATGGACTGCGATGTCCTTAAACTAAAATAATTGAGCCCGAACGCTCATACGTTTTGAGTCGATCTTAATCTCAAACTAGATTAACGATCCTTAAATCAACCCAAACCCAAATCTAAAAATATATGGATTTGGACTAATCCATGCCCTACGGGCGACAACATAAACTAGTCTCCGTATACAATCCACGGGCAACCAAAACCAAAACAAACAAAAACACACACGACACGAAGTGAACTTTCGGAGCAGGAAAAAGTGGTTATCGTGATGCGGTAACGTAATTAACTGCAGGGGCTTGCGCTTGCATGGAAGAGCATCCCCACAATCAAAACCCCTCATAAACGAGGGGGAATCTGATGAAATATGCTACAACGGCCGCATCCGTCCAAACTTCCGATATACGGTACCATAAATCAACTTGGCATCTTCAGAGAGGTGGACGGATAAATCCAAATAGCATCTGCCCCCAGAATTCAGACCAGACGTCCCAACGTCCCGGTCCGTCTTTCGGCGGTAAACAGATTCTGGCACCCCCGATGGAACCTTTTCCTCTTTCCACTCCACACTTCGTGTGTCGTGTTTCGCGAACAAAATCGCGGTTCTCTATGGTTACCCTTGGATTCGAGATACTAAGATTTGGTGTCTTGCTCCTGTGCAGAAGAAAAATCGATGGATTCCAACTGCACAACTTGCAACAACAACTCCTCCGTCTCAACTGGAAGAGTGACTTATGGGCCCAACGCGGCCTCCACCTTTTCAATACCGGTGGGACAAGTAACTCAAGCCACTACCGGATTGTTCTTCGGGACCATATTCCCACCAACGAGTTTCAGCGCTCCAGCGCCTCAAGAAGAAGCTCCCAAGAAATCGATTTTCGATCGACTTGCAACCACAACGGCCCCTCTCAACGGGTCGTCCAAATCCGATGCCTCAATCTTCAACAGGTTGAGCCGAAGCTCAGACGACTCAGTCTTCAACAGGCTGAGCCAGAACCAAAATGGGCTCGTCATACCTTAAAGGGTTATCCCAAAATGGATATCCCTCCCAACACCTCCTGCAGTTGAAGTCGTCAAAAGTGCTTCCCCTACTAGAAGATCAGTCTTCGGAAGATTGGTCGTTCCTCCACAAACCCTACCAAGGACGTCAGTCTTCAATAGGCTGACACCAGCAACATTCCCTCACTAAAGCCAGGGACATGAAGAAGCCGCTTCCAAAACCTAGGCGGTCCCCTCTGCAAGACACGCTTGACGTCGCCACTGGCTCCGAGTGAGGAAAGATAGGGGCAACTCCCTCTCTGGACTTACTCCTCCAGCTCCAATAGTGGAAGTTGATACTGATATTCTAACCGAGAACAATTTTGATCTACTCAGGAGGGTGCGAAAGAACTCTTCAACGCCGGTGCTGAGAAATTTCCCCCGCCTGCAGAAGCCAAGGTGCAGGCAAAGCCAGAGCACCCCCATCAACGGCTCTCATCCCAAATTTACAGGGTCTGGCGGAAAGTCCAGGAATCCGTGATTGACCAGAACTACTCTCATTGACCGAAGAAATCGAAGGTTCGGCAAGAGAAAGACCATCTCTCCATCATACAGTGAGGGACTTCTCCCACACAGGTGCCTGTTACAACGACTCCTTTAACTTCAACCTCCCACAATAGGATGAGGCCGGAGAAAATCCTACCGCCGACGGCAAACTCCAAAGGCGATGGACCCAAACACCCCAAGTCTGGGGGCGTGATCATACATATGGTCTACATGGCTTTCGGGAAAGAAGAAAGCTGTGCTTCCGTAGGTCACCGACCGCAAAATCGGTCGCTGAAAAAATCTCAGGAGCAACAACAAAAGCTCCAAGAGATGCTGACCAAAATGATAGCACTCACCGGGCAGAAAGAAAGTCCGGATCCAACAGCTGAACAACGCCAAGAGCAGGAGACCGATATAGAGTTCTTACGAAGGGTGATTGAAAGAAAGGACAAGGAAGCTGCTGAGTAGGCTGCTAACATAAAGCAGATGGGTCTCATGTTCCACGACATGGTTGGAATGATGATCCATCCAGAATCCCCTGCCGAAGACCGCCGATAATCATCGAGAATGACAGAGGGGAAACATCAAACCCTCTTCTGGCTCTATCAGTGGCCAGGGAGGAACGATCTCCAAGTGTCACTCCCCGCTTCCCAGCATACGGGCAAAGGACGCGACGGGCCGCTACGTATTTACTCAGAAGTAAACACGCTAAGCGTATCTAAGCAATATAAGTAAAATACACAAGAGACAAAGAAAATGGATGTAATTGAACATCAACTTTATTTATTAACATTCTTTTTACAATACATCTGAAAAGTAAATACATGGAATGAAAAGCAATGCCCAAACAGTGGCATAACGGAAATGAAAAGTACTGAAATGAAATGTACAAGTAACTAGAGCTCCGGGTCGAAAGCTAGCTGGTCCAAATCCTCACTGGTGGGCTCGATATCCATTGAGTCCGAATCACCCGACGACATTCCAAAGAAGAAGAAAGAGAATGTCGTCGGTGAACAAATCGCTCGGTAATTCCCGTAAATAGACAAGAATGTAATAGACAGAATAGAGAGTATATTGTTATAATGTTGTATTTAATGTTAACGCTGTTGTTTGTAGCTTGGTACAGAAGAATGTCAGTGTATACGAGAGGAGTCCCACTATTCCGGAGACTAAGGTATACGGAGCATAAGGAACCGTTCATCAACGGTACAACGACAATTGAATTCAGGTTATGTGTATTATGGTTACAGTCTCGTGCCACTTCTAACACCTTTCCGTACCAGTCTACCCCTTATAAACCCCACGATGTCTTGATTGTATTGATGTATTATTTGAATTGTATATTGTATATAGATTAATGACTTGCCGAAACCATGGTATCAGTAAATGGATATAACTGGAGAATCATGTAGATGGCTGTATATCCATGGTTCGGTTCAGTCAATATAGATTGAATAGATTGAATATATGGATTCATGAATTCATATTGAATTGTAGTTTGTACTTGAATCATATTCAAGTCAGATTAATTATATCGAGGTTCAGTCTGAGTCAGGCAATTAGAAAAGAAATTAAATCCTGAATTATGTTTTGGTACTATCGGTAATTGCTGCACATGGACGGCAGGATTTATGTCTTTTTCAAAAACAATTACCGTGTTAATAACACCGTTTGTTTAGTTGTCTACCTTAAATAGGTAAGCACCCATATCTCCGGCTCCCTGAGGCTCAAGAGACTAGTCCCGCTTAAACCTATGTTTACTAGGGTCCTTAATGTAAATTAGTATAATTTGAGGGGGTTTTATGTAAAAATAATTTTGTATAATTTTCAAAATACACCTCAAGTATTTTATTATCATTTTTAGAGTTTTCATGGATGTATATTTTATCAATGAAACATTTCTAGTGAATAAAACCTAATTTTATAATATATGGTATTTATTTATAATATTGGAGTTGTATGGTATTTTCTTGTAAATGGAATATTTTTCTTGAATTTTGGAAATGTGGAATATTATAACTATTAAAAATAGATATTTTGATATTAATTACATATATATATATTAAAAATATAAGTTTTATTTATAATAGAAATCATATTTTCTAAAGAAAATTATATTTTAAATCTTTCGAGATCGTGCTCCTTGCGGATGTCTGCATCTTACTCTTCTAGGCCCGAGAATGTGTGATAATCCGCACCATACCGAACGGGTTCCCCAAAATGGGTTGTAGAGGCGCAATTGCAAAGATTTGTTAAAATACACATCTTGTAGAAAAATGTTTTTATAAGTCGGAGGTAGTTATGTGTAAAATCGTATTTTTCCGAAATCTGTGTTCCCAAATTTCATCGTGCTATGTTAGATATGTGTGTTGTGAGGAGCTAGGTCATTACCTCGTGATTTTCTAAGGTAATACGGTTGTTAAATTTCAAGCATGTCGAAATGAAACATGAAGGTATTTTAATATAAAATTGCGATAAAAGATGCATATAATAATCTTTTGTGATGAAACTTGTTAAAGATGTTTATTAATGTTTAATGAACAATATGTGATGATATGAAGGTATCTTGATTAAGAAAAATTATAGTTTTTAAAGGAAAACCGAATCGGAAGTCAGACTAACTCCGCTTCCGTCGGGTTTTAGTTTTGAAAGTTTTTAGAATAGAGAAAGGAGAAAGAAGTAGGGACTTACAGGTTATTTGACTAGAGGAGAGAAGGAGGAAGAGGTAGGAGGTGCCGGTGCGTCGTTTCTTCGTCGGAATCTCCTCGGATTGCCGTCGAAAGTTCGTCGGAGCTTCGCCCTTTTGCTAACTCCACTTGCACACAAAAGACTTGGGAATTTTCTTGAGAGTTTGGGAAGGGATTTGGGAGTGAGGAGGGGTGATTTGAGGGTGGTATTTATAGGAAAAAATTAGGGTTTAGGCTGTGAAAAAATGCATTTAAATTTGCATTAAAAAGGATTAAAAGGGGGTATTTTAATTCTCTGGTTAATTGCAGAGAATGTAAACAGTGTAGGGGGAGTGGGGTAGACCAAAGGGTGCAGGGGGTTAAAGAAATTCAGGGATCAGACCGAGTTGAACCGGCGGCGCCGGCCGAGTAAACCATTTTGCCGGCCCGAGTCGGGCGAGTCGGAGCTCGTCTTGATGCCACGTGTCCCTGACGCTTGGTTTAGCATCGTGGACACGTTTGTTTATTCTGTAAATTTCCCTATTACGTGTAGTGCACGTGTAGACTCTTGGGCTTCTAAAATATTAAAAGAATTTAATTAAAAAAATGTGTGGTTGATGGGATTTGAACTCTGATGCTTTGGTTCAGCAGTGCAAGGTCTTATCAATGGCTACAAGCTCCTTCTTGTTGTTCAAAAGCAAGTCAAATACTTATAGTACTCACATGAATTGTAAATACCCTAAGTATACATTAATTTTAAATGAATTTATATACACTAAAATTGGAGTTGTTATAGTCTACCCTCCTTACAAAAATTTCGTTCTCGAAATTTACAATTTATTTTACAGACTAGTTTACAAATAAGTGAGGATATCTTGCACGCATCTCGTTTTCTCTTTCCCATGTCGATTTTCCTGGAGTGTCTTTTCTCCACATCACTCGAACCAAGTTGACTTCCTTGTTCCGAAATGACTTCACTTTCCTGTCCATGATCTCAACAGGTTGTTGTTCACAAGATAAGTCAGGCTGTACAGTGAGCTCGGAATGATCGAGAATATGGCTGGGGTCACTCACATACCTTCTGAGTTGGGATATGTGGAACACATTGTGCACTCCTTCCAATGAAGGTGGAAGTGCCAAGTGATAAGCCACTTCACCGACTCATTCAAATATGTCGAACGGTTCAATATACCTTAGACTGAGCTTACCCCATCTTCCAAATCAAATCACTCAGCGGTTTGGAGATATCTTCAAAAATACATGATCTCCCGGCTGGAACTCCAAATGACGGCACTTTGCATCAGCCCAGTGCTTCTGTCGATCTTGGACTATGCGCATTCTTTCTCTGATAGTACGAACCACATCAACTGTTGCTACTATCATCTCAGGTCCAAGAAATTCCCTATCACCGATGTCGTCCCAACTTAATGGCGATCGACATTTCCTTCCATATAGCGCTGCAAAAGGTGCCATTCTTATGCTTGCTTGGTAGCTGTTGTTGTATGAAAACTCCACAAGATGTAGGTGATCTTCCCACGATCCTCCGAAATCTTACATACACGCTCTGAGCATATCCTCCAAGATCTGAATAGTTCGCTCAGATAACCATATGTTTGTGGATGATAAGCTGTGCTGAAATTCAGACTTGTTCCCAAGCTTGCTTGCAGACTTTGCCAAAATTGTGATCGGAACCTGGTGTCACGATCGGAGACAATGCAGATCGGTACTCCATGAAGTCTCACAATTTCCTGTATGAGTTCATGGGTATCAGAGATAGTACATTTGAAGAGTTTAAATATTACTTAGATTCTTACCTCCATGTACTTCTTTGCTAATGTTTCAGTTGATTGGCCAACTTGAAATGGGATGAAGTGAGCCGAATTTGTGAGTCGATCCATAATGACCCATACCGCATCGTTACCTTTTATGCTGCGAGGGAGTGCAGTCACAAAATCCATTGTGATGTGTTGCCACTTCCATTCTGGGATGGGTAACTGTTGAAGTAATCTAGCTGTCCTATGATGTTCAGCCTTTACTTGCTGACATATCAAGCATTCAGCGACGATTCTGGCTACTTCACGCTTCATTCCATGTCACCAGTAATTCTGACGTAGATCTTTGTACATCTTTATACCTCCAGGGTGTATTGATTAGGGAGAGCTGTGAGCTTCTTTCATTAACTCTTCCCGAACAGAACCTTTTGGTACACACAATCTGCTGCCGTACCTCAAGATCCGTCTTCATGGATGATGAAGTCTGTTCTGAGTCCATTCTCCACTTGTTCTCTGATCTTTTGCAACTTAGCATCACTTGCTTGAGCTGCTTTGATCTGATTGACAATGGTAGATTGATCTTATAAATTCATCAAGCTTAAAGTGTTACCTGGCATGACTACTTTAATCTCCATCTGATGCAATTCCTATTGAAGCTTCCACTGGATGGTGAGATTAAATGCTAATGGTTGCCGACTAAGGGCATCAGGTACCACATTCACCTTCCCTGGGTGATATTGTAGGTTGATGTCGAAGTCCGCCATGAGTTCTAACCATCGTCTCTGCCGCATATTCAACTCTTTCTGAGTAAACACATATTTCAGACTCTTGTGATTTATGTATATGTTCACTCGTTCACCAAGAAGATAATAGCGTCAAATCTTAAGAGCAAAGATTAAGGCCGCCAACTCCAAATCATGCGTCAGATAATTGTGCTCATGAATCTTCAGCTGTCTTGAAGCATAAGCCACAACTTTACCGTATTGATGTAGAACACATCCTAATCCCTTACCGGATGCATCACAATACACTTCGAAACCTCCAGATTGGTCCGGTATAACGAGAATAGGCACTGATATCAACCTTGACTTGAGTTCTACGAAAGCTTGTTCGCATGCTTCTGACCACACGAATTCTTCATCTTTACGTGTGAGTTTGGTCAGGGGTGTTGCTATCTTAGAAAATCCTTCAATGAACCTTTGGTAATATCTAGCTAGACCCATGAAAGCTCGAATGTCCTTCACTAACTTTAGTATCGGCCATTCGTTTACTGCTGAAACTTTCGCTGGATCCACAGAGATTCCTTCGCCTGATACAATATGTCCAAGAAAACCAACTTGATCTAGCCAAAACTCGCATTTGCTATACTTGGCATGGAGTTGATGTTGTCGTAGAGTTTCCAGGATAATGCGTAGGTGCTCGGCATGTTCCTTCAGACTCTTAGAATACATCAGGATGTCGTCGATGAAGATGACAACAAACCCGTCCAAGGACTCCCGGAAAACTTGATTCATCAGGTTCATGAATATTGCTGGTGTGTTGGTCACTCCAAATGGCATCACAAGAAATTCATAATGACCATAACGAGTTCTGAATGCCATGGATATCAGATTCCTTGACCTTCACCTGATGATAACCCGAACGAAGATCTAACTTGGAGAAAACATAAGATCCACTTAGCTGATCGAATAAATCGTTGATGCGCGGGAGTGGATACTTGTTCTTTATTGTTACTTTGTTCAAGGCACTATAATCAATGCACATTCTGTATGAACCTTCCTTCTTCTTCACAAGTAGAACTGGTGATCCCCAACTTGAAGTGCTGGGACGAATCCATCTTTTCGTCAATAATTCGTCCAACTGAGTTCGGACTTCCTTTAAAGCTTCCGGACTTAATCGATAAGGTGGTTTGATCACCGGTTGTGGTCCTGGTACTAAATCAATGCCGAATTCAAGAGCTCGATCGGGAGGCAAACCTGATATATCATCAGGAAACACATCATCGAACTCTCGAACCACTTCTGGCTTTGATCCTTCCTCCTCTTGAATTGCCGCAATCACTGCCTTCTTTGGTTTCGCCTTATAAGTACTTGGTTCCAGGGTACGGTCTCCACTTTTGAAATAGAAAACCGGATGCTCTGGAATCTTGAATACTACCCTCCTTTGATGATAGTCAATGGTAGCATAAAATGTTCCGAGCCAATCCATACCCAAAACGACGTCGAAATTCGGTATGTCCAGCACCTTGAAGTCAGCATAGAATTCTCTGTTGCAGAAGACTACTGGACACAAGCTGTATCCCATTGTTGCCTTTAGAACGTCATTTCCTGAACTGACATTCCAACTAGATACAAGCGGTGTGACTGAGATCGCATGACTTCGGACGAACCGTTGCGACATAAAGCAATGAGATGCTCCAGTATTGAAAAGTGCTAGTGCAAGAAGTGAGGTTACTAAGATTTTAACTAAGGTATGTGGGATATGTTTTAGGTATAGAGAATAATATATAGGTAGTGTTAAGACTGAAAGAAAATCTTGAGAAGAAAGGGTTACCCGTGATGACTTGGCCAGTAGCTTCAGCTTCTTCCACGGTCATCGTGAAAGCCTGTCGCCGTGGCACATTCCTCCTGGCCGAAAGAGCATTCCTCGGAATGTTTCGTTTAGCTTGGTGGAACTGACGAGGAGGAGGTGCAGTCGGTGGTCTGTTCCCCTCCGAAGGACGGCGACGACGTGGCGTCTCGCCTGAAATTCAGGGCAGATGCTAATTGGTGCTATTCGTCCACCTTTCCGAAGATGCCAAGTTGATTTATGGCACCATGTATCGAAGGTTTAAACGGATGCGGCCGATGTAGCAGACTTCGTCAGATTCCCCCTCGTTTGAGGGTTTTTTGATTGTGGGGACGCTTTTCCCTGCAGGCGCAAGCCCCTGCAGTTAATTACGCTACCGCATTGCGGTAACAACTTTCTCCTTCTCCAGATGGTCACTTCGTGTCGTGTGTGTTTATTTTATGTTTTGTTGCCCGTGGATTGTTTACGGAGACCGAGTTATGTCGTCGCCCGTAGGGCGTGGACTAGTCCAAATCCGTATTATCTTAGATTTGGGTTTGGGGGTTTGGTTTGAGGATACGTTAGCCATACTTGAGGCTAAGATCAACTCAAACGTTTGTTAAGGATACGTTAGTCTAACTTGAGACTAAGATCAACTTAACGGGATCGTTTAGATCCGACAAAAGAGCATTTGGGCTCCATTGTTCCAGTTTAGGGACATAGTGGTCCATCGTATGTATGGCCGTCGGGACCCGTCACCTCTCTGACGACGTTGAAGGATTACAACGACAGATGTCAGAGGAGTTCAGAGATGTACCCTCGAACCAGAGTTAATTGGGGGAGATTCATAGCCCAGTCTGTTTGAAGGTTTAAGGATACGTTAGCCATATTTAAGGCTAAGATCAACTTAAACGGGATCGTTTAGATCCGACAAGAGAGCATGCGTGGCTGTATTGTTCCAGTTTAGGGACATAGTGGTCCATGGGTAGTTTAAGGACATTGCGGTCCATGGGTAGTTTAAGGACATTGCGGTCCATTGTTAGTTTTAAGACATCTCGGTCGTGGTTAAGGACGTCGTAGTCCATGGGTTTAAGGACCCCACAGTTCATTGTTAGTTTTAAGACATCTCGGTCGAGGTTAAGGACGTCGTAGTCCATGGGTTTAAGGACCCCACAGTCCATTGTTATTTTTAAGACATCTCGGTCGAGGTTAAGGACGCCGTAGTCCATGGGTTTAAGGACCCCACAGTCCATTGTTAGTTTTAAGACATCTCGGTCGAGGTTAAGGACGTCGTAGTCCATGGGTTTAAGGACCCCACAGTCCATTGTTAGTTTTAAGACATCTCGGTCGAGGTTAAGGACGTCGTAGTCCATGGGTTTAAGGACCCCACAGTCCATATCAATATGTGGTCATCGGGACCCGTCACCTCTTTGAAGACATTGAGGGATTACAATGCCAAGTATCAAAGGAGTGAAGAGATGTACCCTGGAACCGGAGTGGATTAAATAGTCCTTGGCCCCATTTGGGATCAAGACCAATTAATTATGTTATGAGCCCATTAGCTTAGTTAATTACGAATTGAGGACTTATGGCCAGCTTGGGCTAAGTCAAATCATGTCTGGAATATTGGCTTCTTGTTGGTCCCTTGAAGGAGAGGCTTTGCCTCTATCCATTTAGCCAATTGGGCCAATGCCTAGTGTTAAACACTAAAGACCAATCAGTGTTGAACACTGGGAATGAGGTTGATAAGTCAGTGTTTAACACTAAAAGATAATTGGTGTTAAACACCAGCAACAAGGCTTTCGAATTAGTGTTAAACACTAAAACAGATCAGTGTTAAACACTGTCAACAGAAGTCCCAAACTAGTGTTGAACACTAAGGTAATCTGTGTTGAACACTGCAAGTAAAGTTCTTTGCTTAGTATTGAACACTAAGACCAAACAATGTTTTAATACTGAATTCAGGGGTTTAATGTTAAACACTAAGGCAGGAGGGGTCACGTGGCAACACGTGAGAGCGCCCTCACTTCATTTGTTCTTCTGAGACTATTACATCTTCTAGAGTATCACGTGCCACCACGTGACGGGCATTCAAGCGCTTTGTGTGTTAAAGCTTCTGTCAAGGGTCACGTGGGGCACTGCCTCAAAGGGGCTTTCTGTAGATCTTTTAGGGGGGTCACGTGGTGACACGTGACCCTTCTTTTCTGTAGTTGTTTAGAAGATCTGTTAATCCCTTTCAGGAATTAAATTCCTCATAGGGTTGAACCCTGACAATAGAGGAATTAAATTCCTACTTCCTTTTGAAGATTTATATTCTGGGATAGAGTTGAACTCTGAATTTTCTGTAGGAATTAAATTCCTCATATATGTGAAGAACTGAATAAGGTTAAACCCTAATAAAAGCTTTAGGGAATTAAACTCCCATTCTCTGTTAAAGAGTTATGATTAAGGGAATTAAACTCCCGTTGTTTCAACAGAACTAAGTTCTTAATTAGGGTTAAACCCTGTTTCTTTTTATTCTGAAGGAATTAAATTCCCATGACACAGGGTCAAACCCTAATTTTATTTTAAAGGAATTAAATTCCTATAGTTCTGTGAGAATTAAATTCTCGTGCTTCCATTCCCTCTCTATGCTTTGGATCTGCATGGCAGGATCTCAACCCATTGAGAATTAAATTCTCAACTTCACGGGGAGATGTGCACTTTACAGATCCTCTATCAAAGAGAGAAGAAATATGTTCTTCTTTTTTATATCAGAGTTGAACTCTGTTGAGAATTAAATTCTCTTTTCTTTCAAGGAGCCTTCCCTTTCTTACCTAGGGTTTTCTTTTGCAGAAGATCCAAATTCCTCAAAGTATCAAGGCTCTCTCCCTTTTCTTCTCTCTGCGTGTATATATTTTTTGTATGTCTCTTGGCTCCTATTTATAGGAGAAGCAGCCGAGTCAATCAGTTTTTGGTGAATCTTCATTGAGAGATTTGATTTGCATCCATCATTCGTTCTGGACCTTTGGATTATTAGGTGAATTTTATTCACCATTGGATTTCAAATCCAGCGATTCTCCTTTGTGATTTCTGTTAGATTTAAAGCGGAAATCTTTCCAAATTCGAGATTTTCCCATAGATAGATGATATTTAATCACCTCTGAATCTTTAATTCAATCGATTGCTTTTGGAAAGATTTGAGAGGTCTTTTCTCAGAATTTAATTCTGTTAACAAATGGGCTTTGAAAGCTGGTCACGTGCGGCCACGTGACCCTTGGTCACGTGTGGGCACGTGACCCCCTTGTAACGAGCCCTTTTCTTCTTTTGCACTCTGCCTTCTTCTGCTGCTTAGCCGTCACGTGCCACCATGTGACCCCTGGTCACGTGTGAGCACGTGACCCTCGTCTGGAGTCTTTTTCTTGATTTAACCGGAGAATGAGTCTGATGTTTTGAGCGTCACGTGCCAACACGTGACCCTGATCACGTGGGAGCACGTGACCTCTTCTGAAGCCTTTTCCTTGATTTGATCAGGGAACCAATGTGCCTTTGCCGCTTGCTTTTAAATGTCACGTGCCGACACGTGACCCTGGTCACGTGGGAGCACGTGACTCTTTCTGAAGCCCTTTTCTTCGATGTAGTTGGGAAACTGAACTTGCCTTACCGATACTTTTAGGTGTCACGTGCCAACACGTGACTGCTGGTCACGTGTAAGCACGTGACCCTTTTTTGAAGCTTTTTCCATAAGCCTTTCTGATTTTAAATCAGGAAACAAATGTCCCCACAGCGTTGTTCTCACGTGTTCGCACGTGAGTGCAACGCTGTCACCTTTTGTGACCGTTGGATTCCTCTAGGGATCTAGGGAGATGAAACGTTTCCATCGCCTTCTATAAATACCACTGTCTCTTCAGAGGAGCCTTCACTTTGCTCATCTTCTTCTTCTGAGAACTTTTCCCTTGAGAATTTAATTCTCGCTTCCAGAGCTTAGTTCTCTGTCTTGAAACAATCTTCAGAGTTTAACTCTGTTCAGGTGACCCTTTTTCCTCAGGTAATGTTCTTGGACAAACAGCGAACTTCCACATTCCTTTGGATTTTAAATCCAAAACAAGGGTTTTTACTCTTTTTTAACAAGGAACCCATTTTTCTTCATGTTTTTCCATAAGAACATGAAACCCCCTAACCTTCGAACTGTAGATCTCTTAGGGTTTAGATGATCTTTGGGGAGATGATGATGGCGTTTCAACTCCATGGAATTTAATTCCATCCAAAAATGTTTCTGGGAATTTAATTCCCTTTTCTTAATAAGGAATTTAATTCCAATGAAGAACTCAGTTTCTTCACACGGAGGCTTCTTGGGGTTTCCTTGTCATTCTATGATTAGTGAAGAAGAAGAGGGTTTGTAATAAATTGTCCTGATTTTTATTTCAGGTATCATGGACGCTCATTTGTATAATCTCAACGAAATCATTTCCTACGGGAATATTCGTGCCCTGGGCCGTAGTCAGAATCAGGAGTTCACCAACGCTCAGTGTGCTGAGATTATGAGCCGCTTTGACGAGTACAACCATCGGCTACTCCCCCGTCGCTCTTCTCTTCTGAGGCTCATCGTGCTGGCGATTTGGGAGGCGCTTCCTCTCTTCTGCGCCTGTGTGCCACTCAGGGCATTGGACGTTGCCGAGGATAAGATACATTCGGTGTATCTTATGAGTCTGATCTCGAAGAGAAAGCGTGACAACCTCATTGATCTTTTGCACCAGGCGTTTCAGCAGTCGGCCATACTTGCCGCCTACCGGAGGGTGGAGGACATCTGTGAGGACCCCGACGCTTGCGATCGCGAGAGAAAACATACTCGGGCGGTTCGAAGTGCTTGGAGGATCTTGGACAAGGTCAAGCTTGAGTTTCTCAACCCATGCCCCGCGTCTGAAGTCTTACCAATGTAAACGTGCCCTCTTTATTTTGTATGAACTTTTTGAAAGATTCAGTGATAAGTTTTATTATGTCTTTCCATGTTTACGTGCCTTTCTCTGGGACTTTATTATTTTGCTATTGTTGTTGTTGGTGCTTTCAATATGCAGGGTGCTACTCCATTTTTTTTAATGTACATCAGGTTTTGGCCTCACGTGTTCTGCACGTGGGGTCCCTTGATGGGGCTGTTCACAAAATCTTCCTATGCCATATTTTCAGTGCACAATATTAGATGCAGAAAAAGGGCCTTGGAAATAGTTCCATCTCCCTGATTTTCGATGCCCTTCCCCCTTTTTTTTGCCTTGGAAATAGCTTCATCATGCAAGATTTTCCGCGCACAGCACTTAATGCACTTCTTTATATATAAGGTTATAGCCTTCTCTTCCCTTCACAGAGAGATTTATATTATTTTTTTTTATTTTGGTGTAACTTGTCTTGAGAAACGATCGGGCGCCATGGCCTGCAATCGCCCTCATGCTCGTCGACAGCCATGGGAAGTTCCTATTGAGGAGATGATTCCCCGCTTTGCTGCTCGGTTGGTGGATCCCCTCCTTACCGACGACGAATGCGACTCAGCAATGTATGAACTCTCGATCCGTAGGGGGTCCCCCCTCCCGATGGGTTCCCTCTGGCTCCGGATGATTCTCACGGCCGTGCTTGCCGACATCCCTTCTCACCCGGCAGAGATGACCCCGGCGATGCTTGATGCGGCTGAAGAGAAGCTCGAGGGTTTTCACGAAGCGTGCCTGATTACTCAGGCTTTGAAGGACTGCTCGATGCACTTGCTGAGCCAAATAAGGGCCCGGTGAGCTATTATGTTTGCTTTTGCGGACGAACATGGCACCAATCGATGGGGAGCGACTCCTCGCGAGAACCGTCGCTTTGATGTGCTGGAGAAAGCAGAGAGAGAGATGGAGAATTTTGTCCTCTGCTTCATTAACCCTTGTACCATTGATCCCGTTTTTGGCGACCTTTTCCCGTTAGCATAGAACATTTTTAAATTAGTTCCTCCTTTTTTACGCCTTATGCCGAATTTCCATGTAGGCTTGGTACTAGTATGTATGTTTCTGCTTGCATAAATAAACTTTGTATTCTTCTCATGAGAACTTTCTTTAATTGCAAATGCTATCATCACTTTCCTGCGTATCATACTTTTGAATGTTCATACGATTGCAAATGCTATCATTATTTTTTTTGAATACTCATATGTTTGCGAACGCATGCTTGAAATATGTCGGGAATCTTTCTTGTTGCCTTTCACGTCAGGTGATGTTAGCGCGTTTTAGATCGATTATTCCCGTCGACTGGAAGCCCATTTATACCGTCTTGTAAATGTCTTGTTTCCAAGGCTGCGGTCACGAAAGCGAGCTTACGTGGCCTGATAGAGCGACACGTAGCGAACATATTGTTGTGCGAGAAGAGAGCTCGGCCGTAAATTTTCGGAGAGGGAGTTGGCTTCTAAGGCGCTGAGCGAGCTTCAGGCCAGCCTCACGGCCAAGGCCAACAAAGCATACGAACTCTGGCGGGTGCTTCAGGAGTCCATAAAAGAGGTGGTGGCTCTCGATAAAGCTGCCACATTCACTTGTGAGAGGGTCGAGGCTCATAAGGCCACCGAGAAAGGGCTCGAAGCTCGGCTTGCTTCGTATCAGGCTCAGCAAGCTCATGCGGAGGCTCGTCTTCTGGAGATCTTGCGTCATGAAGCCGTGGCTCAGCAACAGAACGATGAGCTGGTAAAATTACTACACCGCCCGCCAGCTTGAGGAATTATATCTTTTCTCCCTTTTTTGTATATACTCATGAATGAGGGTATCTCCTTTTTTTTTGTTTCTTTCACGAATTGTACTTTGTATCTGTTTTGGTTTATGAATAAAAGATACATTTTTCCTCTCAATGGTGTATCCCTTTTTATTGAATGTATTCTGCGGATATTCTATCTTGATCTCCTTGCAGGATGGCGATGGCTTAGGACTCAGGGTTAGGATCTGCTTCCTAAGGCTTTTGCATTTTATGAGCCACGAGGGTCTCACAAAGAGTTTTTCTCCCTATAGGTCGAGAGGATCCCATAGGTGTAAGTTCTTCTTAAAAATCGTGAGGATTCTTAAGCGGGTTTTCCCTTGAGAGTCGTAAGGATCTTACAAGAGAGTTTTTCTTCCTTACAGGTCGTGAGGACTTGTAAGTGCTGGATGTGGCCACCCTTGTCCGTGTTTTACGGAGTCAGGGGTTTCTCCAGGTATTGTAGTTTAAAGACGTCACGGTCAAGGTTAAGGACCTCATAGTCCGTGGATTTAGGGACTCCACAGCCCGATGTTAGTTTTAAGACATCACGGTCAAGGTTAAGGACCTCATAGTCCGTGGATTTAGGGACTCCACAGTCCGATGTTAGTTTTAAGACATCACGGTCAAGGTTAAGGACCTCATAGTCCGTGGATTTAGGGACTCCACAGTCCGATGTTTGGTTGCAGGGACCCGTCACCTCTTTGAAGACGTTGAGGAATTACAACGCCAGGTATCAAAGGAGTGAAGAGATGTACCCTTAAACCAAGGCAGAATCCGTAGGGAATCGGGGTGGTTGATCGTTAGTTTTAAGACATCACGGTCGAGGTTAAGGACATCATAGTCCGTGGATTTTAAGGACTCCACAGTCCGGTATTTGCTCTGGATGCTTCACACGGGTTCACTGCCGTGCTTGGCGAGGACCAGGCTCCGCTCTGGGCGTTTTCCGCGGGGTCAAAGAGTGACGTTATCCATGTTCCACGTAACCAGGAATTTTGCACTAGATGCTTCACACGGGTTCACTGCCGTGCTTGGCGAGGACTAGGCTCCGCTCTGGATGCTTCACACGGGTTCACTGCCGTGCTCTGCGAGGACCAGGATCCGCTCTGGAGGTTTTCCACGGGATCAAAGAGTGACGTTATCCGCGTTCCACGTAACCAGGAATTTTGCACTAGATGCTTCACACGGGTTCACTGCCGTGCTTGGCGAGGACTAGGCTCCGCTTTGGATGCTTCACACGGGTTCACTGCCGTGCTCTGCGAGGACCAGGATCCGCTCTGGACGTTTTCCACGGGGTCAAAGAGTGACGTTATCCGCGTTCCACGTAACCAGGAATTTTGCACTAGATGCTTCACACGGGTTCACTGCCGTGCTTTGCGACGACTAGGCTCCGCTCTGGATACTTCACACGGGTTCACTGCCGTGCTCTGCGAGGACCAGGATCCGCTCCGGACGTTTTCCACGGGGTCAAAGAGTGACGTTATCCGCGTTCCACGTAACCAGGAATTTTGCACTAGATGCTTCACACGGGTTCACTGCCGTGCTTGGCGAGGACTAGGCTCCACTCTGGATGCTTCACACGGGTTCACTGCCGTGCTCTGCGAGGACCAGGGTCCGCTCCGGACGTTTTCCACGGGGTTAAAGAGTGACGTTATCCGCGTTCCACGTAACCAGGAATTTTGCACTAGATGCTTCACACGGGTTCACTGCCGTGCTTGGCGAGGACTAGGCTCCGCTCTGGATGCTTCACACGGGTTCACTGCCGTGCTCTGCGAGGACCAGGATCCGCTCTGGACGTTTTCCACGGGGTTAAAGAGTAACGTTATCCGCGTTCCACGTAACCAGGAATTTTGCTGATTGTATCCGCATTTCACGGGATGGAGGTTTGACTGTTGGCGATATGTATACCACCGAGCCATGGAACTGGGAGTTGCCGATGTTCCGCTTAGCTTGAAGTTGTGTCCGTCGTTACAAGACGAATGTTGGGGTGATCTCTAGGTCGCTTGTGGCCCGTCGAGATTTAGCTTCTTTCTTTGGTGAAACCTGGGGGGGAGGTATGTTCCCTTTTTGTTTACGCCCCTTTTTTTTATATTTTATTTCTTTTTCCGTGATGCTCTATCATTTTAGCTTTTATATCGCGGAGGTCGCGATTGCCCCATCATTTCGGCTATTCTTCACGGTGCCCAATCATTTCGGCTATTTATTTAATCTCTACTCGCTGCTTTTTATTGCGAGTTTCCCCATCATTTCGGCTATTCTTCATGCATACATTTTTACTTGCTGCTTTTTATTGCAAGTTGCCTCATCATTTCGGCTATTCTTCATGCATACATTTTTACTTGCTGCTTTTTATTGCAAGTTGCCCCATCATTTCGGCTATTTTGTAGGCATGTGTGGCTTGCTAGCTTTTTCGCCGCAAGCTTGGATTTTAGACACCGATTTCGACATCAGCATCGCTACAACTGGAATGTTGCCAGGAGCGAATCATCATTTGCCTTTGTCGATGTTGAACAAAGGTGGCTCAGCAAACAGGGTTAAGGGTCCTGTCGACCAAGGCTTTTGACTTCATGAGCCGTAAGGGTCTCACAAAGGTATTTCTCCCTACAAGTCGTGAGGATCTTGCAGGTGTATTTTCTCCTTAGGGATCGTGAGGATTCCTAAGTGTGTGTTCCTCTGTAAGTCGTAAGGATCCTACAAGAGGGCTTTCTCCTTATGGGTCGAGAGGACCTACAAGGGTTGGACTTTGCTGGGGAAATGTTTATTCGCGCCCGTAGATTGTATACAAGGGTCAGTATGAGCCGCTTGTAGGGCAATATCGAAGGTTGTGGAGGATTTGCTTAAGAACAGGTTTAGGTTTCTGTAACTTAAGACTTTCAAATCTTATGAGCCGTGAGGGTCCCATAAGAGAGTTCTCCTTACGAGTCGTGAGGATCTCGTAAGTGTATTTTCTCCTTAGGAATCGTGAGGGTCCCTAAGTGCGTTGATCCTTTGTGAGTCGTAAGGATCTCACGCAGGTGGTTTCTCCTTACAAGGTCGAGAGGACCCTATAAGTGTCTTTTAACGAGGTTGCGCCCTTTCGGGTTTTCACAAACACTCGCCGGTAGTCCTGCTGTTTTTACTCACGGAGCCCTTTCGGGTTTTCATCCGTGCCCATTTTTCTTGTGGACACACCGTTTTTTTTATTCTTTTTCTCTCTTTTTTTTATCTCGTCAGCCTAAGGATGCTGCGGTAGTAGTTTAGGGACGTTTCGGTCCGTCGTTAGTTTAAAGACATTTCGGTCCATCGATAGTTTAAGGACGTTTCGGTCCATCGTTAGTTTAAGGACGTTTCGGTCCGTCGTTAGTTTAAGGACGTTTCGGTCCATCGTTAGTTTAAGGACGTTTCGGTCCATCGTTAGGGGAAGGCCGGCTGCTGCTTGTAAAGTCTGAGCTTAGGAAGATAGCGAGCGGACATAGTCGTCGTCATCTATCATTGACCCAGGCTGTGGCTCATTAATCATAGTATTTCTTTAAGAAGCGGCCGTTTATTGGCCTGAAAGGCCTTTCACCGTGCATGTCCATGAGTAGATAGGCTCCACCCTGGTAGACCTTGTCTATGATGTACGGGCCTTCATAGTTTGGCTCAAATTTTCCCCGCTTGGCACGATTGGGGATCATAGGTCTTTTGACCACTAGTACGAGTTCGCCTTGGTGGAATGTCCTCGGCCTGGTCAATCTTTCGTACGAGCGCGTCATCTTTGCTTTGTAGGCTTCTAGATGTTGTTGCGCTATGAGCCGGGTTTCATCGAGGGCATCAAGCTCCTCAAGCCGAAGGTGAGCATTTTCTTCGTCCGTCAGCTCGTGGTGGACTGCCACTCGCAGAGAGGGTAACTCTATCTCGAGGGGGAGCACTGCTTCCGTCCCAAATACCAACGCGTACGGCGTTGTGTTCGTGGCCGTCTTGAATGTAGTTTGATAAGCCCAAAGGGCTTCTTACAGCCTCTCGTGCCAGTCTCTCTTATTCCGGGAAACGGTCTTTTTTATGATCTTCGTCAAGGTCTTATTGAAGGCCTCGGCCAGACCGTTAGCTCGTGGGTTGTAAACTGAAGAATATCTCCAGTCTATATTGTGCTGCTGCGCGAAGCGGCTAATCTTATGGCTTCGGTAGGCTGGCCCATTATCGGAGATAATCCGCCATGGGGTTCCAAACCGATAGATGACGTGTGTCTTGAAGAAATGGAGGATATTCTCCGTCTTCACTTCCCTCAGTGGTACTGCTTCTGCCCATTTGGAGAAGTAATCAGTTGTCGCCAGGATAAAACGATGTCCCCGGGACGACGCTGGCTCGATGGGGCCGACTATGTCAGTCCCCCATATTTCGAATGGCCAGCTAGCCACCGTTGGGTGTAGTGGATTCGGATGTTGGTGGATAAAGTCTCCATGAATCTGGCACGAGTGGCATTGCTTCGCATACTCGAGGCAGTCCTGGATCATCGTGGGCCAGTAGTAACCCATCCGTTTAATTTTTAACTTCATCTTTGGGCCTGCTTGGTGAGAACCGCAAAGTCCGTCGTGAACTTCCTGAATGACTCTTTCTGCTTCTTCAGGTCCTAAGCATCTCAGCCATAGAGAATCAAACGATCTCTTGTATAGAGTATCGTTGACGAAAGCGAAAGATAGAGCTCGTTTCATGAGCTGATGTCTTGAGGACGCTTCTTTGGGCATTCAGCGGGACTTAAAGTAGTCTATGAAGACTTCCCTCCAGTCCTCAGCCTTCTCACGGTCTTTTATTTGTAGGGTCGTCTGCTCAGTCGCCCCCTTTTCTTTATATAATTCCGGAGGTATTTCTGCCGGGGCGAGCACTCGACGGCTTTGTACCACGATTCTTACATCATCGAGGTTTTCGTCCGCCAGCTCTTTAGCAAGTTTGGCCAACGCGTCTGCTTTGCTGTTTTCCGCGCGCGGTATGTTCTCCAAAGTATAGGAGGGAATTTGGGTCAGTAGTTGTTGCACCTTTTCGCCGTACTTCACCAACTCCGGTTTGCACGTTTGGTAGTCACCATTTACTTGACTAACGACCAGTTGAGAATCCCCGTATATAAGGAGGTCTTCAATTCCCAGGTCGATGGAGATTTTGAGGCCTGCTATCAGAGCTTCGTATTCAGCTTCATTGTTTGTCCTCGGCTCTGTTAAGGAGAAGGCGAAGCGCATTATCCCTCCTTGTGGAGTTGCAAAGACGAGGCCTATCCCCGATTTGATCATTGGGATACCTTGTTTCTGTTTCTTTACGGAGGACGCTCCATCAAAATAGAGTTCCCATCGGGTGCTACCGTCGCCAATCGCATCAAATGCATGCTCGTCCGGCAAATCACAATTCAGAGGAGAATCGGCCGGTATCGGGTGCTCAGCGAGGAAATCGGCAATGGCCTGGCCTTTCACTGCCTTGAGAGGTTGATACGTTATCGAGAACTCCATCAAGAGCAGGGCCCATTTAGCGAGTCGTCCCGTCAGTATGGCTTTTGACATCAAGTATTTAAGGGGATCCACCTTTGAAATGAGACGGACTTCATGCGCCAACGCATAGTGCCTGAGCTTTGTTATCGTGAAGATTAACGCCAAGCAATGTTTTTCAATGGGAGAGTAGTTTCTTTCTGCCCCCAGTAGAACTCGACTTAAGTAGTAGAGTGCCCTCTCTTTCCCCTGATCGTTCTCTTGTGCCCATAATGCGCCCAAGGAGCCTTCGAGGGCGGTCGTATAAAGAATGAGGGGTTTTCCTTTGACCGGCGCAGCCAACACCGGAGGGTTCTGCAGGTACTGCTTGATCTCGTCTAGTGCACCTTGGCATTTGTGATCCCAAACGAATGGAGTTCCCTTTTTCATCAGGTGGCTGTAAGGACGGCATTTGCCTGAAAGATTGGCGATAAATCGCCGGATGTATGCGAGCTTCCCTTGGAGAGACCGCAACTGTTTGAGGGTTCTTGGCGGAGGCATTTCCATGATCGCTTTAATCTTTGACGGATCTATTTCAATACCTCGGTGTCGAACGATGAATCCTAGGAATTTGCCCGAGGAGACTCCAAACGTGCATTTGAGGGTATTCATTTTCAAATTATATTGCCGAAGGCGTTGAAATACAGTCTCCAGATGCTTTAAATGATCTTCGTATGACATGCTCTTTACTTCGAGGTCATCGATGTAGCACTCGACGATGTCATGTATGAGGTTGTCGAAGATCTTTGTCATCACCCTTTGATAGGTAGCGCCAGCGTTCTTTAGACCAAAGGGCATAACCCTATAGCAGAATATACCCAAAGGGGTCCGGAAAGCGGTGTGCTTCTGGTCTTCGGGATGCATCTTTATCTGATTGTATCCTGACGAACCGTCCATAAAGGAGAAAACCTCGTGAGTGGACGTATTATCTATCATTAGCTCGGTTACTGGTACTAGGAAATCGTCCTTTGGACAGGCTTTATTGAGATCCCTGAAATCCACGCATATGCGTACCGTCCCATTCTTCTTCATTACCGGGACGATATTGGCGATCCACTCGGGATATTGGACTTCTTGGATAAATCCAGAATCGATCAGCTTCTTGACTTCGGCGTTGATGCTCATTTCAAGCTCGAGTTGCATCCTTCTCGGCGCCTGCTTGACTGGCTTGATATCCGGGGATATCGCCTATCTATGCACAGCGATTTCTGGATCTAGTCCTGGTATCTCGGAATAGTTCCACGCGAAGCAGTCTTTATGCCGTAGAAGCACGTTCTTTAACGCAGCCACCCTTTCTTCAGATAGCAGCTCGCTGACAAATGTCGGTCGCGGGTCATCTGCCGATCCCAACTCAATCTTCTTGAGGTTATCTGCAGTAGTATGTATACCATCTTCCAGTTCTTTCGGAGCTGGCGGAAATTCTGAGATCACCTCATCATTGCTGTTCTCAAAGCACCAGGGAAGGTCATCCATGTTCTCGGGCTCTTCTTTCAATAACGTAATCATATAACAGGTGCGAATCCGCTCCCAAGACTGAGGTGGATCCGGTTCTGCTCTTGCGGCCTTGGGTTCGTGCTTTTGTGGCGGCGTTACCCTCCATCCGTTGGATAAAGCGAATCTGCCCTGTTGGTACCGGTCCTCGACCCAGTTCTTGAAGGTGAAGCAGTCTTCGATAGGGTGTCCTATGGCTCGGTGATAAGAGCAATAGCTCGGATGAGAAGCCTTGTTAACTTGCTCAGGGTGTCTAGGCTCTGGAAGCGCGATCATTTGATGTTTTAAAGCTAGCTTGAGTAACCTCCCCGTTTTGTCTCGAGGGAAGGAGTACGCTCGACTCATCTTCTTCATGAGGGACAAATCCGAGCCGTGCAATACTCAATCACGTAACCCTCTAATCCTGCGTCGTTGTTGTCGGCTCCTCTTTCCGCTTCTTGATTTATTTCCGTCTCTGCGTCGGGCCTTTCGTACAACGGGTTGATGAGGATGAGCATCTTTGTCTTTTGCAGCCTGTTGAAATAGACGTTGCGTCTTGGCCTTCTCGTAGATGGCCATCTCGCGGTTGTGGTCTTCCCGAGCTTTCTGACCCACTTTCCTGATAGGCTTGTCCATTCGTTCTTCAAACGACGGACTCGGTACTTCAATCACGGGGTCTAGTTTTGATGAGGGGTTGGCGTCTCCTAACAGGGCGTCCTCTTCTTCATCAAAGGTATATATAGCGTAGCTGCTGTGGGCCCGTCCCCGTTTTCCTGTTCTCGCGTATCCAAGCCCAAGTGTTTCCATTTTCCCGTTGGGCAATTTGCGTTGAGTCTCAGGGACATCCCAAATCTTGTTGTAGAACCGAGCCTGCCGAACAGTCTGTTTTAAGGGTACTCCTTGGCGCTTCAATAGTTTCTTTAATCCATTTGTATAGTATCTGGGCAGACGGATGGGTTGGAGCCTGTCGAGTGTAGCATCCGCGCCATGCCAGATCTCTTTCTCTATTTTCGACTCTGAGGATCGGTAGAATAGGATCACCTTCTCACCCCTTTGCCTGGAAGGGACGTAAAATGTTTGCAGGTCCTGCACATTGTGAGCTTGAAGCGTGTCGAGATCCTTGTAGTGTTCTCGCGGTACTATGGTGATTTGCAAACTATGGTCATCGCCAGGGGGTGCTTGTGTTAACAGCCGATTGGAGAACACGGCATTAACTTCATCTTCTGAATCACTTCCGAAGACCAACATGGGGGCGGGCGTCCCCAGGTTGTTGCGTTGAGATGGCCCTGCATAAACTATCTCTTCCTCTTCTTCGGTATCGCTCCCGAAAACAGGGATGGTGGCGGCGGTTTTGTTCTCCGGGTTGCGACACCTTTCTGTATCCTCGAAATCTGGCAAAAAGTACTTCGCATCTTCGTATTTGCGGACTTCGTTCACGGAAAATGGGTTTAACTCTCCTGTTACGGTATACTCGAAACCATCCTTAAAGTACTTCATACACTGATGTTGTGTAGAAGGGATGATGTTGTACTCGTGTAGTCAAGGACGACCGAGCAAGGCGTTGTAGCAGGTCTTGGCATCAATGACATGGAATTTGATGTCTGTGACGAGAAGTCCAAAGCGTAATGTTAGTATCACAGATCCGAGAGTCCGTAACGATTGTGAATCGAAACCGGAGATAGTAATTTTGTCACGAGCGAGGTGTTGCACACTCATGCAGATTTCCTTCAACACCCGAACATTAAGGAGATTGACGGAGGATCCATTATCCACCAGGATCTTACCTATCTTGATATCATGGCAGTATCCAGAGACATATAGGGGACGGTTGTGGTCGCACGTCCCGAGAAGGAGGTCTTCGTCACCGAAAGTGATGTCGGCCGTATGCACTTCCTCCAGTTCATCCTTCATCCTTTCAGTGGCGAGGAAGGCTTGGAATTGCTCAGGTTCTTGTAACGCCTTAATTAGTGAGTCTCGCGCTTCTTTTGATAATAGGAGGGCATCGAGAATGCTAAGCTGAGAAGGTAGCTTCCTTAGCTTCCTTAGGTGTGCGAGGATGTTATAGTCCACCTTACCCTTCCTAGGAGGGTCTTTGGCAGCCAGCGCTCTCATGACTTGGTCATCTAAAGTGATATCTTCAGTGACCTTTTCCTTTCCCTTATCTTTTCTACTCACGGGCCCGAGATTCTTTTCTGGGAGTGTGCGATTGCGCAGCTGAATGTTCTCCCAGGCCTCCGATTTCTCCTCTTTCCCTAAAACGGCTTCTTTAAAGAGAGGGCCCAGAGCCATTTCTTCATCAGAGTTGCTCCCAAAGGTGAGAACTTGTAACCCCCCGGCGTGAGCCATATAACAGTTGCCAGTAGTTCTGTTGTGCCCATCGACAGTACTTCTTCGCTCCTGACGAATCTTGCGTTTCATGCGCTTAACATGTTGCCGACGAGCAACATATCCTTGCCAACATATCTTAAAGGCGTCGCATTCCTCCATGGGGTGTGAGATTTTCCGATGATATGCGCAATAATCAGGGTGCCTCTCTACCCCATCGTGCGTGTTTCCTTCCGAGGGTGGTAGCTTCATTCCCATTGACATGGCTTTGGAAAACCTTTTCCTCGTCTTGAATATCTTCTTGTCTACTTCGGATGCCTTTCGCTCTGGCAGGGGTAGTTCAACTCTTTCGTTCAGTTACCCGCCTTTGGTTCCTTCTGACGTTGCCATCTCACGCTCCTGATCCGCTTTACTCTTTAGACGAATCTCGTCTAGAAAAGCATTGATCATTTCATTTGTTGGCCACACACGCTCTGGTTCAGGCTCTGCCTCCAGCTTCTTAGTGCCAGGAGTTTTCCCATCATCGGCAAACGAGTGGGAGATTACGTTACAACTCGCCACATATCCTTTGGATTCATCCGACGAGCTCTCTCCATCATCTTTCTCTTGAAAGATGTGGTTGAGGAACTCTTGCAGTGTGACAGGAGTTCGCTCCTTTTGATTGTATTCTTCCAGCGCGTCGATTTGCTTCTGCAAGTTCGTGTGCTCGTTTCCAAGCTTCACGGGCTTCTTGGATTTCTTCTTTTTCTTCGAAGATTTTGACGGTTGGGCGTGAGTATTTGGGCCCTTATCGCGAGTCTTCGTAGTTGGGCGGGGCTTCAACATTCCTTCGATAATTTGAGGTTCAAGAGGGTCCTTCCATTCGATCGCAGGGCACGCATGAAGGTCTCTCAGCATTCTTTTGGTTTTAGTTGATAGCACGACCTCCCATGGAGCTTCTTCAATAAAGGAACAGGTTGCCCCCGGTGTATCTGCTTTCTTAGGAGTATGCGGCTGTGGTGGGTTTACCTTCCACTTTTCGGACAGTATAAACTTCCCCTGGAGGTACTGATCTTCAATCCATCCTTTGAAGACGAAGCAATCTTCAATCGGATGACTTACTGTTTGATGGTAAGGGCAATAGTTAGGGTTATTCACCTCGGTGGGTTGCGGCGGTCGCCTTGGATTTGGTAGGTTTATAAGTCTGTTGCGTACTGCCAGCTCGAATAACCATTTCGTCTTGTCTCGTGGGAACGAGTAGGGACGTTTCATCTTCTCATTATAATACCGGCGTCTTTCTTCCAGTTGATCTGCCGGTTTCGGGGCGTTAGGTTGCTGTTGGGCATTCGCGACAAAGGTTGCCCTTCCTTTACCCTTGTCGTTCCGAGGTTCCGACTTCGGGGGAGGTGGTCTATGACCCATCTGGTCCATCTGAGCCAACTTTTCGATTAAAGCCTGGAATGTGGTTGGCTTAAAGAACATCATAAACTGGGAGATAGTTGCGTGGGGGTCTAGGGTTCCCATGAACATGCCCACTGCGGGTGCCTCCTCAATGCGTTGTTCGCATCTCGACCACAAATTCCGCCAACGTATAGCATGCTGGACCCAGGTTTCGCCTGGTTTTACCCTGGCGTTAATCAATGCTGTTATTGGAGTGCGTTCGCTGGCGCTTGCGAATCGCTGAGTGAATAACAACTCCATTTCAGCGAACGTCTTGATAGAATCGTTCGGGAGTTCCGAATACCATTCGAATGCTGTTTCTGATAAGCTTCCCACGAACTGGCGAAGCAACAGTTTATCATCACCGCCGGTGTTACCGCAGAGGGCCCGGAACTGGGCAACATGTTGATGGGGATTGCCGGTCCCCTTATACACGTGGAATTTTGGTATTGTATAGCCTGGCGGGTATTTGATTTGGCCGTACCAGCTTGGATACGGCCGTCCCGTTTTTACGACTTGACCAGCTGCCTCAGTCGCATGATGAACCCGGATTTGCTGGGCTATATAGTCAACCAAGTCAGCCTTAGAGATTGCCTCCTCCTTGGCCGTTGAGAGGGCTGGTGGTGGATTTGACGTTTCTCCTCAGTCGTCTTCAAGAACGATTGGGGGATCCTCGGCGGGTAGGTCCTGCCGAATCATCATTCCTATCATATTTTGGAAGAGAAGGCCCATACGTTGTATGTTGGCCGCTTGTTCAGCAGCCCCTTTGTCTTTCTTCTCCAGTATCCGGTGAAGGAATTCAGCGTCGGTTTCTCCCTCCTGGCATGCGTCTGGGGACGTTTCTGGGTTTTCTTTTGGCCCGGTAAGTGCGGCCATAGCATTCATCATTTCCTGAAGCTTTTGTTGTTGCTCCTGGGCTTTCGTCACGGATCGGGTTAGCGGTCGGTGGCCCGTAGAAGTGCGGCTTTCCTCCTTTCCAGAAGCCATATAAACAGTGTGCACCACCATGCCCCCAAACTTCGGGCGTCTGGGCTCAGTGCTTTTAGCCGTCGTTGCAGGCTGGGGGATCTTCTCTGGCCTCCTCATTTTATGAGCCATGGAGGTTGAGGGGGCCGTTGAGGTGGGCGTCCAGACAGCCTTTTGGGGTTTAGCCTGGTGACCAGCTTCCGGTTGGATTTTCAGCTTCTTGTGCTGGCGGGAGAGGTTTGGATCGATGATCGAGTCTCGGGCCTGCCGCCAAACCTTATAGATTTTGGAAGACAGCCGTTGAGGGGATCGGGGCTGTTCTGATTTTATTTCCACAACCTTTTTTAATGGGGGAGGAGACCTCTTTAGCACTGCAGTAGGGGAATTCCTTCGCACCTTATTTAGCATTTCGAAGCTGTTCCCAGTTGGAACAGTAGCATTAACTTCTGCCATCGGGGCTGATGGAGTCAACCCGGAGGGGGAGTTGCCCCCAGCCTTCCTTACTCGGCGCCAATGGCGACGTCGAGCGTGTCGAGCTGACGGCGTTGGGTCAGCGGTAAGAATGGTTTCGTCTTGCCCCCTGTGTGGGTGGGGGGTCGCTGTTGGTGTTAGCCTGTCAAAGACCGATGCCCTTTGGGCAGCAGGAGCGGGAGATAAGGCCGTCAATCTTGTAAAGACCGACTTTTTGGCCGGAGAAGCCGCCTTGGCGATTTCGGGAGCAGGAGCGGTCACTTTCTTAGAAGCAGCCTTCTCTGAGATTGTAGGCCCCATGATGAGTTCGCAGGATTTCTGGCCCAATCTAGAGAAGACCGAGGCGTTGACGTTGGGCGACTCGTTGAGAGGAGCCGCGGCAGGGGTAAGACGATCAAAGACCGACTTCTTGAGAGCTTCCTTTGTCAGCACCGGCGCCGCGAAGCTTGTTGGTGGGAGTATAGTCCCAAAGAACAATCCGGTAGTGGCCTGAGTCACCTGGTCCACCGGCATTGTGAATAATGAAGCAGCTTAGGGTCCGTAGGCTATACCTCCTGGCGAGGCAAAGAGTTGGTCGCAATTGCAGTCTGAGCGGCTGGAGGATTTCGCAGAAGTAGAAGCCATCGATCCTTTACTTTCTGCAATAAGCAAGACGCCAATTCTTAGTATCTTGAAACCCAAGGGCAACCATTAGCGAACCGCGATTGGTTCACGAATCACGACACACAAAGTGTGGAGTGGAAAGAGGAAAAGGTCCCACCGGGCGTGCCAGAATCTGTTCCCCTCCGAAGGACGGCGACGACGTGGCGTCTCGCCTGAAATTCGGGGCAGATGCTAATTGGTGCTATCCGTCCACCTCTCCGAAGATGCCAAGTTGATTTATGGCACCATGTATCGAAGGTTTAAACAAATGCGTCCGATGTAGCAGACTTCGTCAGATTCCCCCTCGTTTGAGGGTTTTTTGATTGTGGGGACGCTTTTCCCTGCAGGCGCAATCCCCTGCAGTTAATTACGCTACCGCATTGCGGTAACAACTTTCTCCTTCTCCAGATGGTCACTTTGTGTCGTGTGTGTTTATTGTATGTTTTGTTGCCCGTGGATTGTTTACGGAGACCGAGTTATGTCGTCGCCCGTAGGGCGTGGACTAGTCCAAATCCGTATTATCTTAGATTTGGGTTTGGGGGTTTGGTTTGAGGATACGTTAGCCATACATGAGGCTAAGATCAACTCAAACGTTTGTTAAGGATACGTTAGTCTAACTTGAGACTAAGATCAACTTAACGGGATCGTTTAGATCCGACAAAAGAGCATTTGGGCTCCATTGTTCCAGTTTAGGGACATAGTGGTCCATCGTATGTATGGCCGTCGGGACCCGTCACCTCTCTGACGACGTTGAAGGATTACAAAGACAGATGTCAGAGGAGTTCAGAGATGTACCCTCGAACCAGAGTTAATTGGGGGAGATTCATAGCCCAGTCTGTTTGATGGTTTAAGGATACGTTAGCCATATTTAAGGCTAAGATCAATTTAAACGGGATCGTTTAGATCCGACAAGAGAGCATGCGTGGCTCTATTGTTCCAGTTTAGGGACATAGTGGTCCATGGGTAGTTTAAGGACATTGCGGTCCATGGGTAGTTTAAGGACATTGCGGTCCATTGTTAGTTTTAAGACATCTCGGTCGAGGTTAAGGACGTCGTAGTCCATGGGTTTAAGGACCCCACAGTCCATTGTTAGTTTTAAGACATCTCGGTCGAGGTTAAGGACGTCGTAGTCCATGGGTTTAAGGACCCCACAGTCCATTGTTAGTTTTAAGACATCTCGGTCGAGGTTAAGGACGTCGTAGTCCATGGGTTTAAGGACCCCACAGTCCATTGTTATTTTTAAGACATCTCGGTCGAGGTTAAGGACGTCGTAGTCCATGGGTTTAAGGACCCCACAGTCCATTGTTAGTTTTAAGATATCTCGGTCGAGGTTAAGGACGTCGTAGTTCATGGGTTTAAGGACCCCACAGTCCATATCAATATGTGGTCATCGGGACCCGTCACCTCTTTGAAGACATTGAGGGATTACAATGCCAAGTATCAAAGGAGTGAAGAGATGTACCCTGGAACCGGAGTGGATTAAATAGTCCTTGGCCCCATTTGGGATCAAGACCAATTAATTATGTTATGAGCCCATTAGCTCAGTTAATTACGAATTGAGGACTTATGGCCAGCTTGGGGTAAGTCCAATCATGTCTGGAATATTGGCTTCTTGTTGGTCCCTTGAAGGAGAGGCTTTGCCTCTATCCATTTAGCCAATTGGGCCAATGCCTAGTGTTAAACACTAAAGACCAATCAGTGTTGAACACTGGGAATGAGGTTGATAAGTCAGTGTTTAACACTAAAAGATAATTGGTATTAAACACCAGCAACAAGGCTTTCGAATTAGTGTTAAACACTAAAACAGATCAGTGTTAAACACTGTCAACAGAAGTCCCAAACTAGTGTTGAACACTAAGGTAATCAGTGTTGAACACTGCAAGTAAAGTTCTTTGCTTAGTATTGAACACTAAGACCAAACAATGTTTTAATACTGAATTCAGGGGTTTAGTGTTAAACACTAAGGCAGGAGGGGTCACGTGGCAACACGTGAGAGCGCCCTCCCTTCATTTGTTCTTCTGAGACTATTGCATCTTCTAGAGCATCACGTGCCACCACGTGACGGGCATTCAAGCGCTTTGTGTGTTAAAGCTTCTATCAAGGGTCACGTGGGTCACGTGGGGCACTGCCTTAAAGGGGCTTTCTGTAGATCTTTTGGGGGGGTCACGTGGTGACACGTGACCTTTCTTTTCTGTAGTTGTTTAGAAGATCTGTTAATCCCTTTCAGGAATTAAATTCCTCGTAGGGTTGAACCCTGACAATAGAGGAATTAAATTCCTACTTCCTTTTGAAGATTTATATTCTGGGATAGAGTTGAACTCTGAATTTTCTGTAGGAATTAAATTCCTCATATATGTGAAGAACTGAATAAGGTTAAACCCTAATAAAAGCTTTAGGGAATTAAACTCCCATTCTCTGTTAAAGAGTTATGATTAAGGGAATTAAACTCCCGTTGTTTCAACAGAACTAAGTTCTTAATTAGGGTTAAACCCTGTTTCTTTTTATTCTGAAGGAATTAAATTCCCATGACACAGGGTCAAACCCTAATTTTATTTTAAAGGAATTAAATTCCTATAGTTCTGTGAGAATTAAATTCTCGTGCTTCTATTCCCTCTCTATGCTTTGGATCTGCATGGCAGGATCTCAACCCATTGAGAATTAAATTCTCAACTTCACGGGGAGATGTGCGCTTTACAGATCCTCTATCAAAGAGAGAAGAAATATGTTCTTCTTTTTTATATCAGAGTTGAACTCTGTTGAGAATTAAATTCTCTTTTCTTTCAAGGAGCCTTCCCTTTCTTACCTAGGGTTTTCTTTTGCAGAAGATCCAAATTCCTCAAAGTATCAAGGCTCTCTCCCTTTTCTTCTCTCTGCGTGTATATATTTTTTGTATGTCTCTTGGCTCCTATTTATAGGAGAAGCAGCCGAGTCAATCAGTTTTTGGTGAATCTTCATTGAGAGATTTGATCTGCATCCATCATTCGTTCTGGACCTTTGGATTATTAGGTGAATTTTATTCACCATTGGATTTCAAATCCAGCGATTCTCCTTTGTGATTTCTGTTAGATTTAAAGGGGAAATCTTTCCAAATTCGAGATTTTCCCATAGATAGCTGATATTTAATCACCTCTGAATCTTTAATTCAATCGATTGCTTTTGGAAAGATTTGAGAGGTCTTTTTTCAGAATTTAATTCTGTTAACAAATGGGCTTTGAAAGCTGGTCACGTGCGGCCACGTGACCCTTGGTCACGTGTGGGCACGTGACCCCCTTGTAACGAGCCCTTTTCTTCTTTTGCACTCTGCCTTCTTCTGCTGCTTAGCCGTCACGTGCCACCATGTGACCCCTGGTCACGTGTGAGCACGTGACCCTCGTCTGGAGTCTTTTTCTTGATTTAACCGAAGAATGAGTCTGATGTTTTGAGCGTCACGTGCCAACACGTGACCCTGGTCATGTGGGAGCACGTGACCTCTTCTGATGCCTTTTCCTTGATTTGATCAGGGAACCAATGTACCTTTGCCGCTTGCTTTTAAATGTCACGTGCCGACACGTGACCCTGGTCACGTGGGAGCACGTGACTCTTTCTGAAGCCCTTTTCTTCGATGTAGTTGGGAAACTGAACTTGCCTTACCGATACTTTTAGGTGTCACGTGCCAACACGTGACTGCTGGTCACGTGTAAGCACGTGACCCTTTTCTGAAGCTTTTTCCATAAGCCTTTCTGATTTTAAATCAGGAAACATTGTCCTCTAGGTGGTGGAGCAGGGAGAGTGAGTCTTGGAGTAGGTACCTGAAGGGCCGGTCTCTGCTGGTAAGTGATTGCTGGCCTGGGTGCAGCAATTGGGTTGTGTCTTTGGGGACAAGACCCAATATCATGAGTAGCTGAGCCGTAGACTAAGAAAAGACGGTTGGCTCGCAGGCATTCCTTCGCTAAATGTCCATCTCTCCTGCAGTAGGTACAAAAGCCTGGGCTGGACCGGTTGATTGGTACTCCCGGTCTCCTGGGCACAAATGGTGGCCTTGAAAAGGCTCTTCCTGCCATCTGGTTAGCAGGGCGGTTAACTCCAGCAGATTGAGATCTGCCCCTCATCTTTACCACTGCATCATAACGGCGGGCAGTTTTCAGAGCCGATTCATGAGTCGGAAAATCCCCTGTGGCTAATGCAGCTTGGATCTCCAAATTTAACCCTTGTTGAAATCGACAGGCTCTGATCTCATCCATCGGTATCAAGTGTACCGCAAATCTGTTAAACTATTGTGTTAGCTGTGTAGTATGTGATATATTGAAAATCGAATTATTGAGACATTTCTTAACGACTGAGCATGGTGAACTCAGCATCGTATTCATCCACTGATTTGGTCCACATCGAACCCTGTTGTAAGTGGATGAACTGTTGTTCCATGTCGAACCTGACAATCTCTGGGAAGTACTTTGCGTCGAACATGTCACGGAAAGTCCTCCATTCGATCGGCTGGGTGAGACGGCTTTCTTCTGCCTTCCACCAAACCCATGCATTGTCCGTGAGCTGCAGGTTCGCAACTTGAACCCAATCTATCTCTGGCACTTGTACTGCTGCCAGATCATCTTCAATACTTTAAGCTCATTCCTTAGCTTCTAAGGGGCCCTCTTTTCCTGCAAACTTCTTGGGGTGCATGGCCCTAAATTGCTGCACCCCAGGTGCTTCTGCCTCTGGTCGGTTCATTAAGATAGCAGCCTGCTGCTGCTGTCCTTCCAAGAGGCTGCGGATTGCCTCAACCAGAACCGTCTGCTCATTGATCGGAGCAGCGACGGCAGGTGTGAGTGGTAGTGGTGAGGGAGTGTTGTTGACATTCGTGCTGGTGTTGTTTGGAAAATCCATAACCTTGAAAGAAAAATTTTGAGTTAGGACAGATTCAAAGTATATGAAATGATAAGATTCAAGGAATATGAATTGTAAAGAATGTTTCCAGTTGTTTGTTCTTATGTTATATTGCTTAGGTTGTCCACACAGTGCTGAACTGCATGGTAGGGTTCCATACAGCTCTGACCTGCATGGGCCACCAACAAAACCTGTCACGCCCCGCTTCGCAGAATACCGGCAGAGGACACGACGGGCCGCTATGTATTTACTCAGAAGTAAACACGCTAAGCGTATCTAAGCAATATAAGTAAAATATACAAGAGACAGACAATAGATGTAATTGAACATCAACTTTATTTATTAACATTCTTTTTACAACACATCTGAAAAGTAAGTACATGGAATGAAAAGTAATGCCTAAACAGTGGCATAATGGAGAATGTACAAGTAACTAGAGCTCCTAGTCGAAAGCTAGCTGGTCCAAATCGTCGCTGGTGGGCTCGATCTCCAGTGAGTCCGAATCACCTGACGACATTCCAAAGAAGAAGAAAAAGAATGTCGTCAGCGAACAAACCGCTCGGTAAGTCCCGTAAATAGACAAGAATGGAATAGACAGAATAAAGAGTATATTGTTATAATGTTGTATTTAATGTTAACGCTGTTGTTTGTAGCTTGGTATAGAAGAATGCCAGTGTATATGAGAGGAGTCCCACTATTCTAGAGACTAAGGTATACGGAGCACAAGGAACCGTTCAACCACGGTACAACGGCAATTGAATTCAGGCTAGGTGTATTATGGTTACAGTCTCATGCCACTTCTAACATCTTCCGTACCAGTCTACCCCTTATAAACCCCGTGATGTCTTGATTGTATTGATGTATTGTTTGAATTGTATATTGTAATAGATGGATGACTTGCCAAAACCATGATATCAGTAAATGGATGTAACTGGAGAATCATGTAGATGGCTGTATATCCATGATTCGGTTCAGTCAATATAGATTAAATATATGGATTCATGTTGAATTGTAGTTTGTAATTGAATCATATTCAAGTCAGATTAATTATATCGAGACTCAGTCTGAGTCAGACAATTAGAAAAGAAATTGAATCCTGAATTATGTTTTGGTGCTATCGGTAATTGCTGCACATGGACGACAAGATTTGTGTTTTTTTCAAAAACAATTACCGTATTTATAACACCGTTTGTTAAGTTGTCTACCTTAAATAGGCAAGCACCCATATCACCGGCTCCCTGAGGTTCAAGAGACTGGTCCCGCTTAAACCTATGTTTACTAGGGTCCTTATTGTAAATTAGTATAATTTGAGGGGTTTTTATGTAAAAATAATTTTGCATAATTTTCAAAATACACCTTAAGTTTTTTATTATCGTCTTTAGAGTTTTCATGGATGCATATTTTATCAATGTGACATTTTTAGTGAATAAAACCTAATTTCATAATATATGATATTTATTAGTAATATTAGAGTTGTATGGTATTTTCTTATAAATGGAATGTTTTTCTTGAATTTTGGAAATGTGGAATATTATAATTATTAAAAATAGATATTTTGATATTAATTACATATATATATATTTATTAAAAATATAAGTTTTATTTATAATATAAATCACATTTTCTAAAGAAAATTGTATTTTAAATCTTTCGAGATCGTGCTCCTTGCGGAGGTCTGCATCTCACTCTACTAGGCCAGAGAATGTGCGATAATCCCCACTATACCGAACGGGTTCCCCGAAATGGGTTGTAGAGGCGCAATTGCAAAGATTTGTTAAAATACACATCTTGTAGAAAAAGGTTTTTATAAGTCGGAGGTAGTTATGTGTAAAATCGTATTTTCCCCAAATCTATATTCCCAAATTTCATCGTGCTATGTTAGATATGTGTGTTGTGAGGAGGTAGGTCATTACCTCATGATTTTCTAAGGTAATACGGTTGTTAAAGTTCAAGCATGTCGAAATGAAAGATGAAGGTATTTAATGTAAAATTGCGATAAAAGATGCATATAATGATCTTTTGTGATGAAACTTGTTAAAGATGTTTATTAATGTTTAATGAATAATATGTGATAATATGAAGGTATCTTGATTAAGAAAAATTATAGTTTTTAAAGGAAAACCGAATCGGAAGTCGGACTAACTCCGCTTCCGTCGGGTTTTAATTTTGAAAGTTTTTAGAATAGAGAAAAGAGGAAGAAGTAGGGACTTACAGGTTATTTGACTAGAGGAGAGAAGGAGGAAGAGGTAGGTGGTGCCGGTGCGTCGTTTCGTCGTCGGAATCTCCTCGGATTGCCGTCGGAAGTTCGTCGGAGCATTGCCCTTTTGCTAACTCCACTTGCACACAAAAGACTTGGGAATTTTCTTGAGAGTTTGGGAAGGGATTTGGGAGTGAGGAGGGGTGATTTGAGGGTGGTATTTATAGGAAAAAATTAGGGGTTAGGGTGTGAAAAAAATGCATTTAAAAAGGATTAAAATGGGGTATTTTAATTCTCTGGTTAATTGCAGAGAATGTAAACAGTATAGGGGGAGTGGGGTAGACCAAAAGGTGCAGGAGGTTAAAGAAATTCATGGATCAGACCAAGTTGAACCAGCGGCACTCGCCAAGTCAACCGTTTCGAGTCGGGCGAGTTGAGGCTCATCTTGATGCCACGTGTCCCTGACACTTGGTCTAGCCCCGTGGACATGTTTGTTTATTCTGTAACTTGCCCTATTACGTATAGTGCACGTGTAGACTCTTGGGCTTCTAAAAGATTAAAAGAATTTATTTTAAAAAAATGTGTGGTTGATGGGATTTGAACTCTGGTGCTTTGGTTCAGCAGTGCAAGATCTTACCAATGAGCTACAAGCTTCTTCTTACCGTTCAAAAGTAAGTCAAATACTTATAGTACTCACAGGAATTGTAAATACCCCAAGTATACATTAAATTTAAATGAATTTTATGTACACTAAAATTGGAGTTGTTACACCTAGGCCTGCTCTTGATGATTATATCGCTCAACAAATACGAGCTCATCAAACGAATGAAGCGGCCGGCAAAACTGTCAGAACTGGGCCACCGTATCCAGGCTGGTATGACCAAATCAAGTATCCGCCGGGATATTCGATCCCCAACTTCCATGTGTACAAGGGGACAAGCAACCCCTATCAGCACGTTGCGTAGTCCAGAGTTCTGTGCGGCAACACTGGAGGCGATGACAAACTACTGCTTCTCCAGTTCGTTGGTAGCTCGTCGGCGACAGCCTTTGAATGGTACTTGGAGCTCCCAAATGACTCCGTAAAGATATTCACAGAGATGGAGCTGCTGTTCACACAGCGGTTCTCCAACGCAAGTTAGCGCACCTCGATCACGACTTTAATCAATGCCAGGGTAAAGCCGGAAGAAAGCTGGGTCCAATGTGCGATCCAGTGGCAGAACCTGTGGTCAAAGTGCGAACAATGCATCAAAGAATCTACCGCTATGGGCTTGTTCATCAGGACCCTAGATCCGCAAATGATTGTGTCCCAGTTCATGACGTTCTTCAAGCCAATTACTTTCCAGGCTCTGATAGATAAACTGGCCCAAATAGAACAAATGGGCCACGGGCCTTCCTCCTCAAGTAAGGACCCTCGAATGCCAAGTGCAAATGGAAAGCGGCCTTCGTCACCAACACTCAACAACAACCGAGTGACCCAAAACCGTCGGCTCGCCAAAATAATGCACGTCCACGCCTATCCGTGGAATAAAGGTTAGGACGCGCTTACTCGTTCCCCCGCTATAAGACGAGGATGCTATTTGAGTTGGCAATGCGTAACAAACTCATCACATTACCAGACCCACGGCGTCCACTGCAACCCGGCGACGTCAACAACCCCAACTACTGCTCCTATCATTGAATGGTAAACCACCCAATTGAGGATTGCTACGTCTTCAAGAACTGGGTCGAGGACCAGTATCAACAGGGGAAGTTCGCGCTATCTGAGAACTGGAGAGTGAACCCACTACAGAAGCACACTCCCAAAAAAGTGGATGCGCCAGGGGAATCATACTCACTTATGGAAGAAACTCCATGGGTAGTCTTTCTTTCAGCAAAAACAAAAAGAATGCTGAAGGATCTACAGGCATGTCCGGCGGTTTGGTGGAAAAGCTCACTTGAATATGAAATTATCGAAGGGATACTGAAACCGCGTCCCGTACTGAAAGTTGTTGACAAAGGGCAAAATTCTAAAGTCAAGCCTTCAAAGTCTTCGAAAAAAAGAAGAAGCCTGTGTAGCCTGTCGAGTATGACGACAAGTTCACAAACATACAAAAGTACATTGACGCGTTAGAAGAGTACAACCAGAAGGCGCAGACACCGGTCACCTTCGAAAAGTTCCTCAAGCATATTCTTGAGAACGAAGATAGTGCCAATGATGAGGAAAATAACTCATCAGAAGAAACCGAAGATTATGTAGCAAGTTGCCATATGGTCTCCCATTCGTCGTTAAATGGCGAATGAGCTTCCTCAGCGTCAGAAAACCAAGCAGAAGAACTGGGGGCATGATCGGCACTAAAATCGCCGGAACTGTCAGAAGACATGATCTATAGGTTGTTAAACGAAGCCTTTCGGAAATGCAAAGCTGACCGAGAACGCGAAACAGCCATATACGAAAAGGCTAAGCGTCAGTGACAGAATGAAGAAGCTGCGGCAAGGATGAGTCGTAACGTACTCCAACCAAGCCGAAGCACACCTGCTACAAATAAGAGCATGATCAAAGCAGAGAAGCGGTTCGCCAAAGCCCTGTCAAGGGGAATGAAGCTGCCACCTCTCGTAGGAAGCTCTCCTGGGGTCATATGCCTCGATGGAGAGGATTCACATCCAAACTACTGCCTATATCATCGGAGGGTTACCCACCCCACTGAAGAATGCAGTACTTTTAAGAAGTGGTGGAAAGGATATGTTGCCCATCAAAAACACTTCAAGAGAATGAAGCGTGAAGCTCGTTGACTGTAAAAGGGTGCGACAGATGCGCGTGAAAAAACGATTGGCAACTGTCATATGGTTGATACCAGTACGAAAAGGGAAAAGCCCCAAGTTCTTACTTTCGGGAGCGATTCTGAGGACGAAATGACCCTCATCCTTCTCTTCAACGACTCCACCTCTGAAAAAGAAGAGGAGGAGAAGTACTACGAGAATATTCAGCTACGGAGCTGCACGCTTCCTGAAAAGAATCTCGGACCTACAAATAAGGGTTTGAGCAAAAAAGACAAAGGGAAAGAAAAAATTCCTGGGGAGATTGCCCTCGACGGTGGAGTTGTCAAAGAATTCGCAGCAAAAGACCAGCCTAAGAAAAACAAGGTGGATTACAATGTCCTGGCACATCTGAGGAAAATATCCTCACAACCGAGCATATTGGATGCTCTCCTCCTGTCCAAAGAGGCATGTGATTCTCTGATCAATGCATTACAAGAGCCCGATCAGTTCCAAGCTTTCCTTGCAGAAGAGAAGATGAAAGATGAGCTAGTGGTGGTTCACACAGCTGACATTACATTCAGTGATGAAGACCTCCTCCTTGGTACGTGCGAGCATAACCACCCGTTATACGTCACCGGGTATTGCCATGACATCAAAATAGAGAAAATCCTTGTCGACAACGGATCCACCGTCAATCTTCTCAACGTGAAAGTGCTGAAGGAGATTTGCATGAACGTTCAGAACTTGGCTCGAGACAAAATTACCATCTCTGGGTTTGATTCACAGTCGTCACGGACACTTTGGTCCGTAATTCTGACGTTACGCTTCAGCTTGCTCATCACTGACATCAAATTTCACGTCATTGACGCCAAGAATTTCTATAACGCTTTGCTCGGCAGGCCCTAGCTGCATGAGTACAAATTCATCCCTTCTACACAACATCAGTGTATGAAATATTTCAAAAACGGCCTGGAATACATCGTCATAGGGGAGCTAAACCCGTTCTCGGTAAATGAAGTCCAGAAATATGAAGACACAAAGTACTTCCTACTAGACTTCGAAGATACGAAAATGTGTCATAAGCCGGAGGATAAACAAAAATCCATCGCCACCATCCCGATCTTTGGGAGAGATACCGAGGAAGATGAAGAAATAGTCTACTCGGGGCAACCCCAAGATAACAAGCCCGGACCATCTACTCCCATTTTGGTCTTTGGCAGCGACTCTGAGGACGAGACCAACGCAGTGTTCTCCATCCGCCCGTCAGTGCAAACCCTCGATGAAGTAGATCAGAGCATGCAAATCACAATGGTTCCGCCTCGGCATTACAAGGAACTTGAGGCGCTTGATACATACAGAGTGCAGGAACTATAGACTTTTTACGTCGCTCCCAGGCGAAGAAGTGAAAAGGCGATCCTCTTTTACCAATCTACGGAGACCAGAGTTGAGAAAGAAGTCTGGCACGGTGCCGATTTTGCACTCGATAGGCTTCAACCAATCTGTCTGCCAAGATTGTACGTGGAGGGATTGAAAAGGCTGTTAAGATGCCAAGGTGTACCCCTCGAACAAACTGTTCGGCAAGCCCAATTCTACAAAAAGATTTTGGATATCCTTGGGACCTAGCGAAAGATGCCCAATGGGAAGATAGAGACAACCGGGCTCAGATATGTTCGGTCCAGGAAACGGGAGCAGTTTCATAGCTGCCGCGTCATAAACAACACCAGAGAAGAGGAAAATGCTCTTCCAAATGGCCGTGACGTTGAAACAGAGCAAAATCCCGCTCTAAGAACGTTAAGTCCGTCGCTCGAAGAACAAATAAACAAGCTACTAAAAGAAGCCTGTCAATGGAGCCGAGACGATCACGGCCGCAAAATGGCTATCTATGAAAAAGCCAGGATGCAACGCCTCAATCAGCAGTCTGCAAAAAAGGAAGACTACAATGCCCTCCATCCCCAGCTCGTTGTATATCCTCGCAAAAAGGAAAAATCCTGAAATAAAGGCAAAAACGGTACAAAGAGCGCAAATAACGTTCGCAAATAATAAGGCAGATCTAAGAAACCGCACTATCAAGAAAAACTTGGTTGGAACCCATCCTTTATAAAGAAGATGGGTCGAGAATACTCTTTCCCTCAAGATAAGACAAGGAAAATATTCAACCTTGTCATGAAACACCAAATGATGACGGTTCCAGAGTCTCGGCATCCCGAACAAATAAATGAGGTCCATCATCCGGATTATTGCTCCCATCACCAAGAAATAGGCCATCCCCTTGAAGCCTGCTCCACCTTCAAAAACTGGGTAGAAGACCAATACCGACAAGGCAGGTTCACTTTATCCGATAGCTGGAGGGTAACTCTGCTGCAAAAGCACGAGCCAAAAAGGACCTATACTGTGAGGATAGGACCTGCTCAACGTCAAGAATGGAAGCAGACCCGTACCTGCCACGTGATAACACTCTCAAAGAAGGGAGGGCACGAGACGATAGATGACCCTTTCAGGTGCTTCGCAAATGAAGATGAGGACGAGGTGATCTCAGAGTTTCCACCAACACCAAGAGAGCTGGAAGAAGGGATACACACTACGGCGGACAACCTAAAGAAAATTGACTTAGGGACGGAAAATGATCCGAGGCCGACATTCTTCAGTGAGCTAATATATGAAAAACAGGTATCCACATTAAAATTCGTGCTCATGCAATATAAAGACTGTTTCGCATGGAATTATTCCGAGATGTCGGGTCTAGATCTAAAGGTGGCAGTACATAAACTGGCTATATTGTCGGACATAAAACCAGTTAAACAGGCACCAAGAAGAATGCGATTCGAACTTGAGATGAGTATAAATGCTAAGGTCAAGAAACTAATCGACTCCGGCTTCATCCAAGAAGTTCAATATTCTGACCAGCAATATCGTTTCGGTGATGAAGAAAAATGGGACAGTGCGCATCTGTGTGGACTTTCGGGACCTCAACAAAACTTGCCCGAAGGATGATTTCCCAGTACCTGTTACCGAGCTGATGATCGATAATACGTCTACCCATGAGGCTTCTCCTTCATGGATGGATTTTCAGGATACAATCAAATAAAAATGCATCCTGAAGGTCAAAAGCATACCGCCTTCCGTACTCTGCTAGGCATATTTTGCTATAAGGAGATACTTTTCGGTTTGAAGAATGCTGGCGCTGCCTAGCATAGGGCCATAACAAAGATCTTCGATGACCTCATCCATGAGATCGTCGAATGCTACATCAACGACCTTGTGGTTAAAAGCAGATCATATGAGGAACATTGGGAATATCTAAACATAGTATTCCAACGTCTTCGGAAATATAATCTGAAGATGAATCCTCTAAAATGCGTGTTTGGAGTCTTTTTGGGAAAATTCCTAGTATTCATCATACGGCACCAGGGTATCGAAATCGATCCCTCAAAGATCAAGGCGATTAAGGAAATGCCCATGCCAAGAACTCTCAAACAATTGCGATCTCTTCAAGGAAAGCTCGCATATATCCGGCGATTCATAGCTAACCTCTCCGGAAAATCCCGTCTCTACAGTCATCTAATGAAGAAAGGAACCCCATTCGTCTGGGATCAAAAGTGCCAAAATGCACAAGACAAAATCAAGCAATACTTGCAAAATCCGCCGGTATTGACCGCTCTGATTAAGGTAAAACCCCTTATCCTACATACAACAGCCCTTGAGGGTTCTCTAAGCGTGCTATGGGCATAAGAGAACGATCAGAGAAAGGAGAGAGCTTTGTACTATTTGAGCCGAGTTCTCCCGGGGGTAGAAAACAATTACTCCCCCATCGAAAAGCATTGCCTAGCACTGATCTTCGCGATAATGAAGCTCAGACATTACGCCTTGGCACATGAGGTCCATCTCATATCAAAGGTGGATCCTCTCAAATATCTGATATCAAGGGCCATATTAACAGGAAGGTTTGCCAAATGGTCCCTTCTCCTGATGGAGTTCTCGATAACATATTGACTTCTCAAAGCAGTGAAAGGCTAGGCCATCGCCGACTTTCTCGCCGAGCATCCGATACCATCTGACTCCCCTTTAAATTGCGAGTTGCCGGATGAACATGCGTTCGACACCATCGAAGGAGAGAAGGAAGAAAATGATTCCCGATGGGAACTCTACTTCGATAGAGCATCTTCTATGAAGAGTCGAAAGCAAAACACCCCCATAATCAAAGTCGGGATGGGTCTTATCTTCGTGACTCCATAAAGAGGGATAATGCATTATGCCCTTTCCTTAACGGAGCCGAGGACTAATAACGAAGCTGAATATGAAGCTTTAATAGCAGGTCTCGAGATTGCTGTCAACATGGGAATCAAAGACCTCATCATATATGGAGACTCCCAGCTGATCGTTAGCCATGTAAATGGCGACTATCAGACAAGCCGGAGCAGATAAAGTATGGTGAAAGAGTGCAACAACTGTTGACACAAATCCCCTCCTACATCCTGGAGAGTATACCTTATGCAGAAAACAGTAAGGCGGATGCGTTGGCTAAACTGTGTAAGGAATTAGCCGACGAAGACCTCGATGATGTAAAGATCATCATGAAAAGTCGTAGGATCTTTAAGCCAACAAATATATCCTTGGAAGACTTAACAAAGTTATCCGAAAGAAAAGAAACGACCGAAAAAGTAGTCCTTCAAATAGGGGATGAAGAAAAGGTCATCGACTGGAAAGAAGTCTTCATAGACTACTTCAAATCTCAACGAACGCCAGGAAATGCGTCGTCTCGACATCAGCTCATGAAACGAGCTATGTCCTTCGCCTTCGTCAATGATACTCTATATAAGAGATCGTTTGACTGTCTGTGGCTAAGATGCCTGGGGCCAGAAAAAGTGAAGAGAGTCGTCTAAGAAACTCACGATGAACTCTGCGGTTCTCACCAACCTGGGCCAAATATGAAACTGAAAATCAAAAGAATGGGTTATTATTGGCCCACAATGATTGAGGACTGCCTCGAATATGCGAAGCAGCGTCACTCGTGCCAAATTCACGTGGACTTCATCCACCAGCATCCAAATCCACTTCTCCCAACGCTAGCTGGCTGGCTGTTCGAAATGTGGGGAACTGATATAATCAGACCCATTGAACATGCATCATCCAAAGGACATCGGTTCATACTGGCAATGACCGATTACTTTTCTAATTGGGCAGAAGCAGTACCACTAAGGGAGGTGAAGACGGAGAATATCCTCCATTTCTTCAGAACCCATGTCATCTACCGGTTCGACACTCCACGACGAATTATCTCGGATATTGGGCCATCCTATATAAGCCATAAAATCAGCCGTTTTGCATAACAACATAAGGTAGATTGGAGAAACTCTTCAGTTTATAATCCTCGTGCCAACGGTCTAGCTGAAGCTTTCAACAAGACCTTGACGAAGATTATAAATAAAAAGTTGTCCAGAAAGAAAAGAGACTGGCACGAAAGGTTGCATGAAGCTCTCTGGTCATACCACACAACATTCAAAACAACTACGAATACAACACCATACATGTTGGTATTCGGCACGGAAGCAGTGCTTCCCCTAGAAATAGAACTCCCTTCTCTACGAGTAGCGGTTCGATATGAGTTGACATATGAAGAAAATGCTCATCTTCGGCTTGAGGAGCTTGATGCCATCGACGGAACTCGCCTTATAGAGCAGCAAAGCCTAGAAGCTTATAAGGCAAGGATGGCACGGTCATATGAAAGATTGACCATGCCGAGAACATTCCGCCAAGGCGAACTCGTACGAGTCGTCAAAAGACTAATGATCCCCAATCGTGCAAAACGGGGGAAATTCGAGCCGAACTATGAAGACCCGTACATCATAGACAAAGTCTACCAAGGTGGAGCCGACCTGCTCATGGATATGCACGGCGAAAGACCCTTCCGGTCAATAAACGGCCGGTTCTTCAAAAAATACTACGCTTGACGAGTTATGACCTAGGTCAATGATAGATGACGACGCTCGTGTCCGCTCCCTATCTTCCTGAGTCAAAAACTCTGAGAGTAGTATGCAAAGAACCTCCGTTGCCTAAAAAATGGCGATAACGGACCGAGATGTTCTTAAACTAAAAATTCGCCTCAAACATGGCGATTATGAACCGAGATATCCTTAAACTAGAACCTCACCTCAAATATGGAGACATCGGACCGAGATGTTCTTAAACTAAAAATTCGTCTCAAAAACGACAATATATGATCGAGATGTCCTTAAACTAAGCTTCAAACATGGCGATAATGGACCGAGATATTCTTAAACTAAAAACTCGCCTCAAATATACCGACATTGGGCCGAGATGTCCTTAAACTAAAAATTCGCCTCAAACATGGCGATAACGGACCGAAATGTCTTTAAACTAAAAATTTGCCTCAAACATGGTAACATTGGACCGAAATGTCCTTAAACTAAAACTTCGTTTCAAAAACGGCGATAACGGACCGAGATGTCCTTAAACTAAAAATTCGCCTCAAATATGGCGATAACGGACCGAGATGTTCTTAAACTAAAACCTCGCCTCAAATATGGCGACATTGGACTGAAAAGTGCTTAAACTAGAAATTATCTGCCTCCAGCATGGCGATAACGGATCGAGATGTCCTTAAACTAAAAATTCGCCTCAAACATGGCGATTACGGACTGAGATGTCCTTAAACTAGAACCTCGCATCAAATATGGCGACATCGGACCGAGATGTCCTTAAACTAAAACTTCGTCTCAAAAACGGCGAAACTGGACCGAGAAGTCCTTAAACTAATTGTTCGCCTCAAACGAGGCGACAACGGACCGAGAAGTCCTAAAACTAATTATTCGCCTCAAACATGGCGGCAATAGATAGAGAAGTCCTTAAAACTAAAAATTTGCCTCAACATGGCGATAACGTACCGAGATTTCCCTAAACTAGTTCGTCGCCTCCAAAACGGTGATATGCTTCCTAGAGATTTATATTACAATCGAAGTCTCAACGGCAGAGATTGCAACTCAATCCCACTGGCTACGCAGCTACTTTAGCGATGAAGCCACCCCAAATCCCATCAGTAAATAGATGGGTTACCCTCGGTGAAACTACTTTCGAGAGTTCCATCGTTCGTTAAAAAAAGGCATGTCCATGAGCAAAATGGGCACGGTTGAAAACTCGAAAGGGCGCCATGAATAAAAACAGCAAGGCTACCGATGAGTTTGTGAAAACCCAGAAGGGCGCGATCTCGTTAAAAAAAACGGTATGTCCACAAGCAAAATGAGGACGGATGAAAACCCGAAAGGGCGCCGTGAGTAAAAACAGCAGGAATGCCGGTGAGTTTGAGAAAACCTGGAAAGTGCGCGAACTCGTAAAATAAAAAATTCATACGCACCTGCAAAGTCCTCTCGACCTTATGTGGAGAAAATACCCGCGTGAGATCCTTACGACTCACAGAGAAGCAACACACTTAGGAATCCTCATGATTCCAAAGGAGAAATTACACTTGCGAGATCCTCATGACTCGTAAGGAGAATTCCCCTTATGAGACCCTCACGGCTCACAAGATTCAAAAGCCTTAAGCTATAGGGATCTGAATCTGTTCTTAAGCCGTCACATTCCCCAAAGTTTCCCTACAAGTATGTCTATATCAACTCTTGTATACAATCCACGAGCATAAATAAACATTTCTCCCATCAAGTTCCGCCAATGGCGAGAAATGTCCGCATATGGTGAACGGCACTTGTAAGTTCTCTCGACTTATAAGGAGAAAACACTCTTGGAAAATCCTTACGACTTAAGAGAGAGAATATCACTTAGGAATCCCCACGATTCTTAAGGAGAAAATACACCTACGACATCCTCATGCCTCGTAAGGAGAAATACCTTTATGATACCCTAATAACTCATAAAGTCAAAAAGCCTTAGTCGACAGGATTCTAACCCTGTTTGCGAAGCCACCTTTGTTTAAATCAACAATGGCAATTGATAATTTGCTTCTGGCAGTATCCTAGTTATAGCGATGCTGATGCCTAAACAGGTATCAAACTTTAATTCCTTTCAAGGAAAATGATGATTCGCTCCTGGTAATATCCCAGTTGTAGCGATGATGATACCTAAACAGGTGTCAAACTCCAAGTCTTTTCACGGCACAAATGATGATTCGCTCTTGGCTATATTCCAGTCGTAGCGATGCTGATGCCAAGGTTGATATCAAATTCCAAACTCGCAATAAAAAACAGCAGCGAGTAGCAAAAAATATGCATATAAAAACAGCCGAAATGTTTGGTCAACTCGCAATAAAAACCAGCGACTAAAAATAAAAAAATAGCCGAAATGATTGGGCACCGCGAATAAAAAGCCGAAATGATTGGGCAATCGTGACTTTTGCGATATGAAAAGCTGAACAGATAGAGTATCGCGACAATAAAAAATAAAATAAAATAAAATATCCTCTGCCCTGCAAGTATATCCATATTGACTCTTGTATACGATCCATAGGCACAAATGAAAGAAAGGGAACTGTATTTTCCTACCAGGATCCGTCAAAAGGAGAGCCAGATATGGATCGCAATATTTACAGCCTAAAGATCAACCCGACGTTCTTCTCATTCCAACAGGGTGCGGATGCGATGTTAACGAAAGCTCCAAGGAGCCAAATAAAAAAGGAGTGATGGCAAAATCCTAACTCCAGCCCGACGTGCTTCTCATGTCAACATGATGCAGATACAACGTTAAGAAAAGACCCAAGGGTTAAAGCAAAAATGGAGCCATGGAAAAATCTTAACTCTAAGTCTTGACAGTTCATATACAACTCAGAGACTATCTCGACGTTCCTTCTCAGTACAGACACAACGCCAACAAAAATCCCAAGGGGTCGAAACCAAAAAAATGAAGTAACGACAAAATCCTATCTCTAAGTCTCGACGGCGCATATAAAACTTAGAGACCATCCTTAAGTTCCCCCTCATTTCAGCAGGATGCGAATGCGGTTATCAAATGAAATTGGAATAATGACATATTTCTAGCTCCGGACTTCTTCTGCGATACATACAGTATAAAAGTATTAAGATGTCTACCTTACTTCAGCAAAGAATCGGCGTGACATCTTCAAAAAAAATGAAGCAACGGCATATTCCCAGTTTCGGGTCCTGAAGGCAACTCATATAAAGCTTAAAAGACTATCGGAGATCATCCCACACCAGTGCGGAGTGGTTATGACTCATCGGGGCTCCAAATTGTGCCTACCTCAAGAAAAAAGCGACATGGCAAATTCCTAACGCTTGCTCTTCTGATGGTAATATAACCTAAGGAGATTACTTAAAGATGTTTTGTCCAGCCCCCGAAGGAATCAGAGACACTACAGTCGCATGGTTACTCGAACACCAGCTTAAAGAATGTATATCAAGGAATACATCAGCCAACGCAACGGTACCACGGACTTAAAACCCTAGTACCACAAACCTAACGGACCTCTGTCGTAAAGAATGGAGGTTATCTATATACAACGTTAGGATAAGTTTGCATGTAAGCCTAAGGGAGGTAAACTAAATAAACTCCGAAATGAGTACATAAACTAGAGACTCCGAAACGAGTGAATAAACTACAAACTCTGAAATGAGTATATAAACGGATTGATATAGATTGATTAGACGGATTCATGGATTCATGTTGTATTGTAGTTTATACTTGAATATATACAAGTCAGTTTGATTAGATTAAGACTCAGTCTGAGTCGGACAGTCTGAAAAGAAATTGATGTCCTGAATTAATTTTGATAATATCGGTAACTGCTGCACATGGACGACAGGATTTGTGTTTTTTTCCAAGAAAATTACCGTTTTGATAACACCGTTATTAGATTGTCTACCTTAGATAGACAAGCACTCACATTCTCCGGCTCCCTAACGCTAAAGAAAACTGGTCCCGCTTAAACCTATATTTACTAGGGTTCTTATTGTAAATTAGTATAACTTGAGGGGGTTTTATGTAAAAATAGTTTTGATATATTTCAAAATACACCTCAAGTATTTAATTATCGTCTTTAGGGTTTTCATAGATGTATCTTTTATAAAAGTAAAATTTCTAGTGAGTAGAACCTAGTTTTCATTATATATGGTATTTTAATGAAAATTGGAATTTGTATTGTATTGAAATGATAGATTTATGTAATGGTGATTCCTTTGATTTAGAAAACATGAAATATTTGTATAATATATTTAAAATAGATATTTTGATAATATTCATATATATATTTAACAAAATAAATTTTATTTATTTTGTAGAATCTCGTTTTCTTAAAAATAGCATTAAAAATTCCATTGAGATCGAATGCTCCTTTCGGAGGTCTGCATCTCGCTCTACTAAGCCCGAGGATGTGCGATAACCCGCACCATCCCAATTGGAGTTCCCCAAAATGGGTTGTAAATGCGCAATTGCAAGTAATTAGATAACACACTTTTTAAAGAAAATGGTTTTGTAATAATTTAGGGTTGAGAAAGGGTGAGGGTTGTGGTAGGCTTGTGACAGCCAACGGAAAACTTTGTCACATTCTATGACATTAACCAATACAAGAATATCATTGGGGCGTCCCCTACTCAGCGACGCGCTACATCGGATCCCGGGTGTAGTGTTAAATATGCAAGGGCTTGGTCGTCGTCCAGATACGGCGCGCTACATCGGACCCCGGGTGTAGTGACAAATAAGCAAGGGTCGTCGTCTACAGACGGCGCGCTACATCGGACCCCGGGTGTAGAGACAAATAAGCAAGGGTCGTCGTCTACAGACGGCGCGCTACATCGGACCCCGGGTGTAGTGACAAATAAGCAAGGGTCGTCGTCCAGAGACGGCGCGCTACATCGGACCCCGGGTGTAGTGACAAATAAGCAAGGGTTTCATAGGATCCGTCTAGCTTCCTGGAACATAGGTTCCCTTACGGGTAGACTAATAGAATTAGTGGAGGTGATGATTAGGAGGAGAGTTGGTATTATGTGTTTGCAAGAAACTAAGTGGGTAGGTGAAAAGAGTAGAGTCATAGAGCCTTGGGGTTATAAGCTTTGGTATACGGGTAGAGATAAAAATCGTAATGGGGTAGGTATAATCATAGATAGACGGTTGCTTGAGGATGTAGTTGAGATTAGGAGAAAAGGTGATAGAATTTTACTGGTTAAGCTTATTCTAGGTGGAGAGATCTTTAATGTTATTAGTGCTTATGCACCACAGATAGGTCTTGATGACGCTAGTAAGCGTCTATTCTGGGAGGGTTTAGACGAGGTGGTGCAAAGTATACCTAGTGGAGAGAAGTTATTTATTGGTGGTGATCTTAATGGACATGTAGGTACTAGTCGTAGTGGGTTTGATACTATCCATGGAGGTTTTGGTTTCGGACAAAGGAATGAAGTGGGTGACTCGATTCTAGATTTCGCTTTATCTTATGACTTGATCTTAGCAAACACCTGGTTTAGGAAAAGAGAGTCCCACCTTATCACTTTTAGGAGCGGATCAAATGCTAGTCAAATAGACTTTTTTCTGACGAGAAGAATAGATAGAGGTTGTTGTATCGACTGTAAGGTAGTGCCAGGTGAGAGTGTAACTACCCAACATAGACTTTTAGTTCTAGATTTTCGATTTAGAAAAGAACCTAGGAAGATTAGACGTAAGGTAGAGCCTAAAATTAAATGGTGGCGATTGAAAGAAGGTAATCAAAAGGCTTTTATAGATCGTGTAGTACAAGAAGCGGATTGGCAGTCGGAAGATGATCCGGACAAAACATGGAACAAAATGGCTAGTTGTATCAAGAAAGTAACTAGAGATCTACTTGGTGAGTCGAGAGGTGGTGCTCCACCTTCTAAGGACATATCATGGTGGAATGAAGATGTAAAGGCTGCTATTAAAATTAAAAGGGATTCTTATAAAGATTTGAAGAAAAGTAGAGATGTGGAGAGATTTGAGAAGTACAAAATAGCTAAAAAGGAAGTTAAGAAAGCTGTTCGGGAAGCTAAATCTAAGGTCTACAAGGAGGTGTACGAGAAATTAGACACTAAAGAGGCTGCAAATGATATATACCGGATTGCTCGAATGCGGGAAAGGAAGACCAGAGACTTATGTGCGGTGAAGTGTGTCAAAAATGAAAATCAGAAGGTTTTAGTTCGAGATGAGGATATCAAGGAAAGATGGAGAGATTATTTTGACAAATTGTTCAATGAGAGCTTTACTAAGAATTTGGATGGACTTGTCATTCAATCTCAAGATATAAATCGTGATTTCATGCGTAAAATAAGACTTACTGAGGTTAAAGAAGCTTTGAACAGAATGGGTTTAAGAAAAGCGGTTGGTCCTGACGGGATTCCTATCGAGATTTGGAGATGCTTAGGCGAAATAGGCGTTAAATGGCTGACAGATCTGTTTAATAAGATTTGGCAGACAAAAAAGATGCCAAATGAATGGAGGAAAAGTATCCTTGTACCTATCTACAAGAATAAGGGTGACATTCAAAGTTGCTCAAACTACCGTGGAATAAAACTAATGTGTCACACCATGAAACTTTGGGAGAGGGTGATTGAACACAGGCTAAGGAAGGATATTAAGATAACAGAGAACCAATTTGGGTTCATGCCTGGACGATCGACAACGGAGGCGATTCATTTGCTTCGTCAACTTGTCGAGTGCTTTCGAGAGAGGAGAAGAGATTTGCATATGATATTTATTGATTTAGAAAAAGCGTACGACAAGGTACCTAGAGAGGTATTATGGGGGACAATGATGAAAAAGGGGGTCCCCGTCAAGTATATTGACATAATCAAGGATATGTACGACGGAGTAGTGGCAAATGTCAGAACTTGCGGTGGCTTAACAAGTGATTTTCCGATTACTATTGGTTTACATCAAGGATCTGCATTAAGTCCTTTCCTGTTTACCATCGTGATGGATGAGCTTACTAGAACTATCCAAGATGAAGTCCCTTGGTGCATGCTATTCGCTGATGATATTGTTCTAGTAAATGAGACGAAAGCAGGGGTTAATGCGAAATTGGAATTATGGAGACAAACATTGGAATCTCGGGGATTCAGATTGAGCAGGTCCAAGACAGCATATATGCACTGCAAATTTAGTAGCCAGAGAAATCAAAACCATATTGGTATAACATTGGAAGGGCAAGAGATATCACCGAGCGACCAGTTTAGATATCTAGGTTCCATCATCCAAAGGAATGGGGAGATCGATAGTGATGTTAATCAAAGGATCCAAGCTGGTTGGCTGAAATGGAGGAGTGCAACAGGGATTTTGTGTGATCGTAACTTTCCGTTAAAATTGAAAGGGAAGTTTTATCGGAGCGCTATTCGGCCTGCCTTATTATATGGTACAGAATGCTGGGCTCCTAAGAAGCATCATACACAGAAGATGCACGTAGCGGAGATGCGCATGCTTCGTTGGATGTGCGGTAATACTAGAAAAGACAAGGTACGAAATGAGGATATCCGTGCAAAAGTTGGTGTAGCACCCGTGGAGGAGAAGATGCGGGAAAACCGGCTTAGATGGTTTGGTCATGTGCGACGCAGACCTATGGAAGCACCGGTTCGACGAATAGATACTCTCGATATGGGTGATGGCAAAAGGGCAAAAGGGCAAAAGGGAGACCGAAGAAAACATGGATGGAGGTGATACGAAATGATATGGTTGCCAAAGGACTCAATGAAAGTATATTGTTTGATAGAAGTGAGTGGAGACAGAGGATTCATGTGTTGGACCCGGCGTGATTCTCATGTTGGTTCATGTAGCCTACTCCTTATGCTTGGGATAAAAGGCTCAGTTGTTGTTGTTGTTGTATTGTAACTTGTAATATTCCCACAAATATTGTCCAAAAGTAAATTATGCTATGTCATGAATGTGTGTTGTGATGAGGTAGGTCATTACCTTATGAGTTTTCTAAAAGTAATACGGTAAAAATGGATAACAATATCGTTTGTAATCATGGAGGTATTTTACTGTAAAAATGAAATAAGGATTTCCACATGAATTATTTTGAGATGAAACTTGTTCTAATATGTTTATTTATGTTTGTTAAACATTATATGAGTGTATGGTATTTTATGGTTTAAGAAAAATAGAATTTTTAAAGAAAAACGAATCGGAAGTCGGATTAACTCCGATTCCGTCGGGTTTTAAAAAATGAAAGTTTTGGAATATAAAAAGAGAGGGGAAGAGGGGACTTATTGGTTATTAAGATAGAGGGGAGAAGGGGGAGAGTAGGGAAGCGTCGGGGCATCTTTCCGTCGCCGGAATTTCTTTGGAACGTCATCGGAATTTCGCCCTTTGCTAACTCTACTTGCACAACTTGAGACTTGAAAATTTTATAGAGTTTTTGTATTGAAATTCTGAATGAGGAGGGGTGAAATGGAGTGTGGTATTTAGAAGGAAAATTAAGGTTTAGAGGGTTAAAGGATGCATTAAAAATATGCATTAAAAATTATATTAAAGGTGATTTAGCATTCTCTGGATGAATGTAGAGTAAACAAACAATATGTGGGTTGTGGGGTAGGTGAAGAGGTGCTCGGGTAAAAAATGGGGACCATCCCCTACGGATGCCCCGGCGGTGCTGGTCCCAACTCCAATCTCGCCAGTCGTTCCCCGGTGATGGGTGCTTGGGATTTAGCCACGTGTCCCCGTCGCCTCATATACCCTAGTGCACAAGTTTGATTATTTTGTAACTCATCATCTTACGTGTAGTGCATGTGTAAACCCTTGGGCTTCTAAAAGATTAAAAGAAAAAATTAATAAAAAAATAATGTGGCTGGGGGGATTCGAACACAGGGGTTATGTCATTGTAGTGCAAAGCTTTACCAATGAGTTACAAGTGCTTTCTTGCTGTTCAAAAGCAAAACAAATACTTATAGTGTACACAGGATTGCAAATACTCCATTTGTACATTAACGTTTAAATAATTTTCTGTACATTGAAATTGGAGTTTTTACATTCTACCCTTCTTACAAAAATTTCGTTCTCGAAATTTACAATTATTTTAAGGACTAGTTTACAAAAAAATGAGGGTATCTTGCATGCATGTCATCCTCACGTTCCCATATTTATTCTCCTAGTGAATCTTTTTTCCACATCACTCGAACCAAGTTAACTTCCTTGTTCCGAAGTGACTTCACCTTTCTATCCAAGATTTCAAATGGTTGTTGCTCACAGGATAAATCTGGCAGTACAGTGAGCTCGGAGTGATCAAGAACAAGGATGGGGTCACTCACATACCTTCTTAGTTGGTATATGTGTAACACATTGTGCACGCCTTCCAACGAAGGTGGAAGTGCCAAGCGATAAGCCACTTCTATGACTCGTTCGAGTATGTCGAACGGTCTAATCTACCTCGGACTTAGCTTGCCACGTCTTCCAAAATGAATCACTTCATGATTCATAGATATCTTCAAAAATACATGTTCTCCTGTTTGAAACTCTAAGTGACGGCGCTTTGCATCAGCCCGGTGCTTCTGTCGATCTTGGGCTATGCGCATTCTTTCCTTAATAGTGCGAACTACATCGACAGTTGCTACTATTATCTTAGGTCCAAGGAGTTCTCTATCTCCGATGTCGTCCCAACTTAATAGCGATCGACACTTCCTTCCATATAAAACTGCAAATGGTGTCATTCCGATACTTGCTTGGTAGCTGTTGTTGTATGAAAACCCCATAAGATGTAGGTGATCTTCCCACGATCCTCCGTAGTCTAGCATACACGCTCTTAGCATATCTTCAAGTATCTGAATAGTTTGCTCAGACTAACCATCTGTTTATGGATGATAAGCTGTGCTGAAGTTCAGATTTGTTTCCAAGCTAGCTTGCAGACTTTGCGAAAATTGTGATCGGAATCTGGTGTCACGATCAGAGACAATGCAAACCGGCACTCCATGTAATCTCATGATTTCTTGCATGAGTTCATGGATATCAGAGATAGTACATATTGAAGAGTTTAAATCTTACTTAGATTCTTACCTCCATATACTTCTTTGCTAGTGTCTCAGTAGATTGGCCAATTCGAAATGGGATGAAGTGAGCCGACTTTATGAGTCAATCCACAATAACCCATACCACATCATTACCTTTCGTGCTACGAGAGAGTGCAGTCACGAAATCCGTTGTGATGTGTTGCCACTTCCATTCTGGGATAGGTAACAGTTGAAGTAAACCATTAGTCCTGTGATGTTCAGCTTTTACTTGCTGACACACTAAGCATTTTGCGACGCTTCTGGCTACTTCACGCTTCATTCCATTCCACCAGTAATTTTGACGCAGATCTTTGTACATCTTTGTACCTCCAAGGTGTATTGAATAAGGAGAGAAGTGGGCTTCTTTCATCAACTCTTCTCACATATAACCTTTTGGTATACGCAGTCTATTGCCGTATCTCAAAGATCCGTATTCACGGATGATGAAGTCTGTTCGAAGTCCACTTTCTACTTGTTCTCTGATCTTTTGCAACTTAGCATCACTTGCTTGAGTTGCTTTGATCTGATTGACAATGGTAGATTGAACTTGTAAGTTTATCAAACTTGAAGTGTTACTTGGCATGACCTTCAATCTCCAGCTGATGCAAGTCTTGTTGAAGCTTCCACTGTGCGGTGAGATTCAATGCTAATGGTTGGCGACTAAGTGCATCAGGTACTATATTCACATTCCCTGGATGATATTGTAGGTTGATATCGAAATCTGCCATAAGTTCTAACCATCTTCTCTGCCGCATATTCAACTCTTTTTGAGTAAACACATATTTTAGACTTTTGTGGTTTGTGTATATATCCACTTGTTCACCAAGAAGATAATGGCGCCAAATCTTAAGAGCAAAGATTACGGCCGCCAACTCCAAATCATGCGTCGGATAATTGCGCTCATGAATATTCAGCTGTCTTGATGCATAAGCTACAATTTTACCGTGCTGATATAGAACATATCCTAATCCCTTATCGGATGCATCGCAATGCACTTCAAAACCTCTAGATTGGTCCGGTATAATGAGAATATGTGCTGATGTCAATCTTGACTTGAGTTCTATGAAATCTTGTTCGCATGCTTCTGACCACACGAATTTTTTATCTTTACGTGTGAGCTTGGTCGGTGGTGTTGCAATCTTCGAAAATCCTTCAATAAACCTTCTGTAATACCATGCTAAACCCAAGAAACTTCGAATGTCTTTCACTGACTTCAGTGTCGGCCATTTTCTTACTGCTGATACTTTAGCTGGATCTACAGAGATTCCATCGCCTGTTACAATATGTCTGAGAAAATCGACTTGATCTAGCCAAAACTCGCACTTGCTGTACTTGGCGTAGAGTTGATGATGTCTTAAAGTCTCCATGACAATTCATAGGTGTTCGGCGTGTTCTTTCCGACTCTTAGAATACACTAGGATGTCGTCGATGAAGATAATAACAAACCTGTCTAGGTACTCTCGGAAAACTTGATTCATTAGGTTCATGAATATAGCTGGTGCGTTGGTCACTCCAAATGGTATCATAAGAAATTTGTAATGTCCATAGCGAGTTCTGAATGTCGTTTTATGGATATCAGATTCATTGACCTTTACATGATGATAACCCGAACGAAAATCTAACTTGGAGAAAATGCAAGATCCACTTAGCTGATCGAACTGATCATCGATGCGCAGGAGTGGATATTTGTTCTTTATAATTACTTCGTTCAGAGCTCCATAATCAATGCACATTCGATATAAACCTTCCTTCTTCTTTACAAGTAGAACTGGTGATCCCTAACTTGAAGTGCTGGGACGAATCCATCCTTTTGCAATAATTCGTCCAACTGAGTACGGACTTCCTTCAAACCTTCAGGGCTTAACTGATACGGTGCTTTGATCACAAGTTGTGCTCCAGGTACTAAATCAATGTTGAATTCAAGAGCTCGATCAGGAGGCAAACCTGATATGTCTTTAGGGAATACATCATCGAACTCTCGAACTATCTCTGGCTTCGATCCGTCCTCCGCTTGAAGTGCTGCAATCATTGCCTTCTTCGGTTTTGCCTTGTATATGCTTGGCTCCAGGGTATGGTCTCCACTTTTGAAATAAAATACCGGATGTTCTGAAATCTAGAACAATACCCTTCTTTGACGACAGTCTATGGTAGCGTAAAATGTTCCGAGCCAATCCATACCTAAAACGACATTGAAATTCGGTATGTCCAGCACCTTGAAGTCAACATAGAATTCTCTGCTGCAGACGACTACTGGACACAGGTTGTATCCCATTATTGCCTTTAGAACACCGTTCCCTGAACTGACATTCCAGCTGGATACGAGAGTTTTGATAGGAATCGCATGAGTTCGGACGAACCGTTGCGACATAAAACAATGTGATACTCCAGTATCGAAGAGTGCTAGTGCAGGAATTGAGGCTACTAAGATTATACCTAAGTTATGTGGGATAGGTTTTAGGTATAAGGAAAATATATGGGTATGTATATAAACTGAGTGAAAGTTTGAAAGGAAAGAGTTACCAGTGATGACTTGGCCGGTGGCTTCAGCTTCTTCCACAGTCATTGTGAAAACCTGTCGCCACGGTATATTCCTCCTTGCTGGAGGAGCATTCCTCTGCCCGTTCCTTTGTACTTGAGGTACATTCCTTTGAGCTTGATGGAACTGACGAGGAGGAGGTGCAGTTGGTCCACGAAGAGGTAGAGCAGGGAGAGCGAGTCGTGGAGCAGGTGTCTGGATGGATGGGTGCTGCTGATAAGTAATTGCTGGCCTGTGTGTAGTATTTGGGTTGTGTCTATGAGGACAAGATCCAATGTCATGAGTAGCTGAGTCGCAGACTAAGAAAAGGCGATTTGCATGCCGGCAGTCTTTCGGCAAATGTCCATCTCTTCAGCAGTAGATACAAAAGGATGGGTTGGGCCGGTTGTTTGGTACTCCCGGTCTCTTAGGCACAAATTGTGGCCTTGAAGAGGCTCCTCCTGCCATCTGAGTGGCAGGGCGGTTCATCCTGGCAGAGTGGGGCATGCCCTTCATCTTTACTACTGCCTCATATCGGCGGGCAGCTTTCAGGGCTAGCTCGTGGGATGGGAAATCCCTTGTAGCTAAGCCAGCTTGGATTTCTGGATCTAACACTTGCTGAAATCTTCTGAATTTGATCTCAGCAGTCGGTATCAAGTGTGCCGCGAATATGTTAAGGTCTTGTGTTAGCTATGTAGTATGTGATATTTGAAAATCGAATATTGAGACATATCTTACCTACTGAGCATGATAAACTCAGCATCACACTCATCCACGGACTTGGTCCACATCGAACCCTGTTGTAGATGAATAAATTGCTGCTCCATGTCAAATCGGGCAGTCACTGGGAAGTGTTTTGCGTCGAACATATCGCAAAAAGTCCTCCATTCGATAGGTTGTTCAAGACGGTTTTCTTCCGCCTTCTACCAAACTCGGGCACTGTCAGTGAGTTGCAGCTTCGCAACTCGAACCCAAGCGATCTCTGGCACTTATGCCGCTACCAGATCATCCTCAATAGTTTGAGCCCATCCTTCAGCTTCCAGAGGGCTCTCTTTTCCTGAAAATTGTTTTAGGTGCCCGGAATTGTTTCACTCCGGGCGCTTCCGTTTCTGGACGGTTCGTCAGAATAGTAGTCTGTTGCTGCTGTCCTTCCAGGAGGCTTCAAATCGCCTCAAGCAGTGCCGTCTGCTCATTGATCGGAGCAACGACGGTAGGCGTAAACGGTAGAAGTGGTGGTGTGTTGTTGAAGTTGGTGCTGGTGTTGTTTGGAGAATCAATAACCTTGAAAGAAAAATAGGGTTAGGACAGATTCAAAGTATATGAAATTGTAAGATTCAAGGAATATGAAATGTAAAGAATTTTTTTAGTTGATGATTCTTATGTTATATTGCTTAGGACTTCATGCAGAATTAACCCGCATGTCCATGCAGAACTGACCTGAATGGGCGGCCAACAAAATCTGTCACGTCCCGCTTCCCGGTGTATGGAAAGGGGACGCGGCGAGGTCCGCTGCGTATTTACTCTGAAGTAAACACGCTAAGCGTATATAAGTAATATAAAGTAAATGTACACAAGAAAAATGACAATAAATGTAATTGAACAACAACTTTTATTTATTAACAATTCTTTACAAGTACAACTGGAAATGTAAATACAAGAATGGAAAACAATGCCTAAACAATGGCATAACTGAAATGAAAAGTATGTACAAGCGCCTACAGCTCTGGGTCAAAGGCTAACTGCTCCAAATCTTCAGTACTGGGTTCGATCTCCAGTGAGTCCGATCCCTCTGACAACATTCCAAAGAAAGAAGAAAAGGAATGTCGTTAGTGAACAATTGCTCGGTAAGTCCCAAAGATGAGTAGAGATAGAACAGACAGAAAGATAGTATAACTAGTAATGTTTGATTATAATGTTAACGCAGTTGTTTGTAGTTTGGTACAGAATATGCCAGTGTATACGAGAGGAGTCCCACTATCCAGAGACTAAGGTATATGGAGCACAAGGAACCTTTCATCCACGGTACAATGGCAATGGATATTCAGGTTATGTATATTATGGTTACAGTCTCGTGCCACTTCTAACATATTCCGTACCAATCTACCCCTTTAAAACCCCATAATGTCTTTTGTATTGAATTGTATTGTTTGTTATATAGATGGATGACTTGCCGAAACCATGATATTAGTAAACAGAATGGAAATAAATGGATAGTCGTGTAAACGGAGTATATCCATGGTTCGGTTCGGTCAATATAGATTGATATAGATTGAATAGATGGATTCATGGATTCATGTTGTACTGTAGTTTATACTTGAATCATATTCAAGTCAGTTTGATTAGATTGAGACTCAGTCTGAGTCAGACACTTTGAAAAGAAATTGAAGTCCTGAATTAGTTTTGATATTATCGGTAACTGCTGCACATGGACGGCAGGATTTGTGTCTTTTTCCAAGACAATTATCGTTTTGACAACACCGTTGTTAGTTTGTCTACCTTAGATAGGTAAGCACCCATATTCTCCGGCTTCTTGAGGCTCAAGAGAACTGGTCCCGCTTAAACCTATATTTACTAGGGTCCTTATTGTAAATTAGTATAACTTGAGGGGGTTTTACGTAAAAATAGTTTTGAAATATTTTTAAAATACACCTCGAGTATTTAATTATTATCTTTAGGGTTTTCATAGATGTATCTTTTATAAAAGTGAAATTTCTAGTGAGTAGAACCTAGTTTTCATTATATATGGTATTTTAATGAAAATTGGAATTTGTATTTTATTGAAATGGTAGTTTCATGTAATGGTGATTTCTTTGATTTAGAAACATGGAATATTTGTATAATATATTTAAAGTGGATCTTTTGATAATAATCATATATAAATTTAATTTATTTTGTAGAAATCTCGTTTTCTTAAACATAGCATTAAAAATTCCATCGAGATTGAATGCTCCTTTCGGAGGTTTTCACCTTGCTCTAGTAGGCCCGAGGACGTGCGATAACCCGCACCATCCTAATCGGGGTCCCCAAAATGAGTTGTAGAGGAGCAATTGCAAGGAATTAGATAACACTCTTTTTGAAGAAAACGGGTTTGTAATAGTTTAGGGTATTTTATTGTAACTCGTAATATTCCCACAAATATTGTCCAAATGTAAATTGTGCTATTTCATGAATGTGTGTTGTGATGAGGTAGGTCATTATCTCATGAGTTTTCTTAAGGTAATACGGTAAAAATGGATAACAATATCGTTTGTAATCATGGTGGTATTTTACTATAAAAATGAAATAAAGATTTCCACATGAATTATTTTGAGATGAAACTTATTCTAATGTGTTTATTTATATTAATTAAACATTATATGAGAGTATGGTTTGTTATGGTTTAAGAAAAATAGAATTTTTAAAGAAAAACGAATCGGAAGTCGAATTAACTCCGCTTCCGTCGGGTTTTGAAAAATGAAAGTTTTAGAATAGAAAAAGAGAGGAGAAGAAGGAACTTACTGGCTATTAAGATAGAGGGGAGAAGGGGGGAGAGTAGGGAAGCGTCGGGGTATCGTTTCGTCGCCGGAATCTCTTTGGAACATTGTCGGAATTTCGCCCTTTGCTAACTCCAATTGCATAACTTGAGACTTGAAAATTTTATAGAGTTTTTGTAATGAAATTCTGAGTGAGGAGGGGTGAAATGGAGTGTGGTATTTATAGGGAAAATTAGGGTTTAGAGGGTTAAAGAATGCATTAAAAATATGCATTAAAAATTGGATTAGAGGTGATTTAACAATCTCTAGATGAATGCAGAGTAAACAAACAATTTAGGGGTAGTGGGGTAGGTGAAGAGGTGCTCGGGGTAAAAAAATGGGGACTATCCCCTACGGGCGGCTCGGCGGTGCCGGTCCCAACTCCAATCTCGCTGGTCGTTCCCTGGTGATGGGTGCTTGGGATTTTTCCATGTGTCCCTATCGCCTCATACACCCCAGTGCACATGTTTGATTATTGTATAACTCATCATCTTACGTGTAGTGCACGTGTAAACCCTTGGGCTTCTAAAAGATTAAAAGAAAAAATTAATAAAAAGATAATATTGCTGGGGGACGTCACAGCAATGCAAGGCTTTACCAATGAGCTACAAGTGCTTTCTTGCTGTTCAAAAGCAAAATAAATACTTATAGTGTACACAGGATTGCAAATACTCTATTTGTACAATAACGTTTAAATAATTTTCTGTATATTGAAATTGGAGTTGTTACAGAGTACATAAACTAGAGACTCCGAAATGAGTGAATAAACTACAAACTCCGAAATGAGTACATAAACTACTTTACGCCAAGTCAAGACATCAAGAAACAGAAATGCGCAACCTATAGGCCTCGGGGTTCAGAACTAAATTTCTTAAGGATCGAGATCTGAGAAGACACTTGAATCCGCTCGCTATATTCTCATATCAAAATTCTAATAAAAGTCGTGTGTGCCAGTTAGAAACTGGCCAAATGCTATGCATCACTTCAGTTCAATGTTCACCTATGTCTAGATGCATGCATCAGAAACTTCTAAAGATTAAAATACAAAATATGTGTACAGAGGCAGGATTCCCATATGAATATGCGCTGGGGATGAAACGTTCAGTGGTAGACATTATTTTTATTTATGGGATGAGAGATACAAGGATTAACAAAACAATATATAAGATTCTCTAATTCCTTCTCTGTCTTCTCCACCATGTCAAAACGGCGATCTTCGCGAGGAGTCGCTCTCTAGCACCATGCTCATCAGCAAAGTCAGACAAGATGGCCCGCTGAGCTTGTATCTGGCTTAGCAGACGAACCGAACAATCCCTCAGAGGCTGGGTAATCAAACAAGCCTCATGAAAGCACTCGATCTCGTCCTCCACCGAGTCGAGCATCTCCAGAGTCATCTCCGCTGGATGAGGAGGGATGTCAGCAAGTACAGACCAGAGGATCGTCCGAAACCAAATGGAGCCGACAGGAAGAGGAGAGCCCCTACAAGCCAGAAGCTCGTTCATCACCATGTCACATTGGTCATCAGTTAGAATGGGATCCGTTAAACACCCAGCAAAAAGAGGGACGATTCCCTCGATAGGTACCTCCCACAGTTACCGACGAGCATGCGAACGATTACAGGCCATAACTCTTGGTTTGTTAAAAAGTGGTTCTTTCCTTGTGAAAGAAGGGGGAATCAGAACTTCAGATTATAAAAAGGAGCATTCAAATCTAGACATAGAAAGTGTGGTGCATGGTGGAGCTATTCCGAAGGCCCGGCAAAAAAGGCATGGGAAAAGAAAGAGTTGACTCATGGGAATCAGAGCAAGGAGGTGAAACGACTCCATCTACAGCGCCTCACGTGCATGATACGTGAACGCCCGCATTGATTTTTTCCGGGGCTAGAGCAGCACCTCACGTGCATAACATGTGAGCACCGGCGCTAGTTCAGGATTAAAATCCTTAACAGCGCCTCGCGCACATGACACATGGGTGCTAGCAACGATTTTTATATATGTATAACAACATTTCATGTGAGACACATATGAGCATTGGCATAAAGAGAAAAGGAATTTTGTCATTCATACTTCGAAGAAATTAATACATTGGTGATAAAAGAAAAAAGAGACAACAACAATAAAAAAAACACCATCAAAGTGTTTACAACGGCAAATCACTGAATCACGGACACGGATTCAGGAACTTGGAAGCAAATCTGACTATAGTGCTTCCGGCTTATTTGGCCATTTTCTTATGTATTTTCTCATGAATACAAGCGTCAGGATCTCCACAGATGTCATCTGTCCTCTGGTATTTGGATATTATCGCCTTCTATTGAAAGACGCGTTGCAAAATATCGATAATATCATCTCTTCGCTTCTTGGAGATTAGGCTCATCAGATATACTGAATGCACCTTATCTTCGGCATCATCAAGCGCCTCGAGTGGCATAGCCTCGTCAAGCCCAGGAATTGCAGCCCAGATCGACCCAACGAAAATGTTCAAGATAGCAGAACGGATGGGGAGTAACCGACCATTGTAGTCATCAAAACGATGCATCACCTCAGTACATTGGGCGTCGGTAAATTCTTGGTCTTGACAACGGCCCTGGATGCGAATGTCCTCGTAAGAGATAATCTTTTCGTGATCGTAAAGACGAGAATCCGTAATATCTAGAAAGAAAATAAGTAAGGGATTAGCAATCAAAATGATGAGGAAAGCGCTCATTGTAAGAATCCAAAAAGATTTTCATTTAATGAAGAATCTCATTAAACTGTGTAGTTAAACTTCCAATACCCTCGGAAAATGTGTTCCACCACAAATTCAAATTTGTGAAAAGGGGTATTAAAACCCTAAAAAGGAAAAATTTCTCAAGAACAGAAGGGGAATAAAATTCTCAAAAGTCCCAGGGTCTCTCAGAGCTAAGCTCTATAAGATGGAATTAAATTCCTTTAATAATGGGATTAAGTCCCAGAAACCCCTACGGTGGGGAAACAAAGAAAATGGAATTAAATTCCAAGGATCCTCAAAGATCGGTGATAGGAAAAACCCTAAGAGGAGAACTAACAATCTTCAAGATCCCAATGTCTACTTAAAAGAAAAAGTTTTTAGATCTCTAAGAGATCAGTTCAAGAAAAGAGCAGAGCTCTGTTGATAGATTTAAAATCCAAGGAAAGAACGAAAAAGGTTTTCTAAGAGGTGAATACCGTTTGAGATCCTTAGCCAAAAAGAGAGTTTTTGCAGAGTTTAACTTTAAAAGTTCTATGGACAGAGAGCTAAGTGTTGGGAATTCACCCACGCGTGCAAATGCGTATGTTTTGAAAACGAATATGATTTTAAGGAAATCGATTGCTTACGCGAGATCGTTCTCGTTTTAAAATTTATAAACCGCAAGTGCACGGCACGTGTAGCAAACCGCAAGTATGGGTAGATCCGCAGGGAATTGTGTATTAGGTCTTGTTGTTTAAGGTTCAACAAATAACGAATGGGTTGGTTTTGTCACTAAAAATGAAAGAATACGAAACAAAGAAAAGCAAGCAAAGAAGCTAAGAAAGATGTGGTTGTGGTTTTGGCTCGGAAAATTAAATCGCAATGATTCCTTCGACGCTCCTTTGATCATGAGTTGTTTGTCCTTACGTCGATCCCGGCATGAAGCATGATTTGTCAAGGCGGTTGAGATGTATAAATCATCAAATTCTGATATTCGCCATAAAATACGAAACGAGTCTGTTTTGTTCACTTACCGTTTGTATGTCCGAGCTTGGGGTATCAACACTAAGCACGAGAGTTAGCAAGCATACCACAACATCGAAAACACAAATTAGTTAGTGAGAGCAAACGATTTTAGTGTTGAGTGTGCTAAGTGTTTGTGATGGTATATGGTATATGAAACTAAGAGATTTGTCAAGTCACTTAATCAGAAAATACCACATCCAAACTTAGCAAACTTAACACTAAATTGATTCTAACCTTAGGCTTGCAAGATGGGGTTTGTGGGGAGAATATAGTATGTGATGAGGTTACAAAGTAACCATGAAATCAACATACCATATCAACCCATCCAAGTTACAATACTAAGTTTATAATCATATTAAAGCACATTAAACATTAAAAGGAGGAGGAGGAGGCCAAGCCTTTCATCTCACTTCCTTACCATTACTACAACTAAAGATATTAGTTAAGCATAATAAAAACAAAATCAAATAAGAACAAGAACAAGAAATAAAAGAAACAACAATATTATTAACACTTGAAGAAGAGGTACAAGATATTGGTAACTTGTTCAACCTCCATAATGATGCTCTCAAGAGAAAGCTTCAAGAGGGAAGAAGAAGAAAACAAGTGATATCCCACTCACTCTTAAGCCTAAACCAAAAATAAAAGAAACTAAGAAAATATATATACTATATGAGTATATGGTAGTGCCCTTGCCTTGCTCACTCATCTGGCTTTTATAGGTACCAAAAAAGATTAAATAAGTAATAAGAATGATGTGATGTGATTGCAAGGAAGGGACAGAGAAAATATGGGGACAAGCAGGGCAAGGGAGGCCGGCGAGCTCGGATTCTATGGGGGTGTGGCTGGCCAAAATCTGAGCTTAGGGGCTCGGGTTGATATGGTGGTCTTGTGTCTACTCCAATATCATCCTGGTTCTGTTTGATTTGTCTAAAATAACCTGGTTTACATTCAGAGATTTGGAGGGAACTTGAAGCGATGTATCATATCAAAACTTTTAGCATTTATTACCCATGTCCCCCCATTTGCACAAGCCATCATTTATGTGTGCCATGGGCAGCCCCACCATGGTCCATGCCATCAAAGAGTCATGTGCACACTGGTATGTGTTGGACCAAAATTGTGTGCACACATTTATTTTGCAAAAGCTCTTTGAATATCGGTCGGTTTCCTGTTCTGTTTGCAGTGTCGGCTCCCAAACGCTATATCCATGATATTGAGTTTGTTTCCGGTATTTAATCATGAACACATGTAATCTGTAATTACTGAGCAGACACTGATTAATAGAACCGATATATAACAAAATAGATAATGAATGAGGGGTATTAAAATGCAGTTTTCCGAGATGAACAAATACCCCCAAATTTATCTTTTGCTCATCCCGAGCAAAACAAAAAATCCTAGCCTCACTTTCGCAGGGAACACGATTGCACTGAGCATATGAAACAAGCCGTTAAACCTCTAGGTGTCCCTAGTAGGAGGAGTGTTTCTCCTGAGGGTTTTCAGCGGATTACACCCACAAAATCCAGTCAAGTTAGCGTTGTGCGGAAACTGTTGATTCTAATCTTAAGGTTAGATATCAATGTTAGAAATTCTATTACCCAAGTCAGAAACGTTAAACCTTATTTTTCACTCCTCGCAATTTGTTTAACATAAGCTCATACGCGTCTTTTACATGATTGTACAGATAGTGTCCATAAAGTTTTAAGAACTTTGATTAGGGTCATCATGTCATAAGTACAGACCAGGATAAACTTCTGAAGGATCATACGAGTTTGAAAGGAGTTAAGATTTTCTCAAGTTTTTGTTCTCAAGTCAGAATATATATCGTTTTTAACAAAGAATCTAAGTCTTATTCTTCACACCTACCTTTCACCTGTTTGTTGTTCATACATACCCTTCGTTATCGTGAAAAACGTCTTAATAAATATACCTTCATATCTCCGCGAAAAAACTTTTTTAATAGAAAACTCGTTCCGCCAAGATTATTCTCCCACAAAGAACCATGAGGACTTTTAACTTGGAGAGAACACTTGCTTAGCTTGTTTTATTTGGCGATTGGAAACTTAGCGAGTATTGGGTCAATGACTCCCAAACCAGATGGTTTTAGAGTATTAGGTGTGGAGACACCCCAAGAACTTAATTACCCAAGTTACCAAGTCCACAAAACAAAAAACTCATTTTATTTAAAATATTCTGAACTCAGTAAAAACAGAGATATAACCAGCATTTTTTTAAAATCCGAAGACGTTACATGTGGATAAGATGTGTAATTACTTCTACAAGGTTCCAGATGGGTTATTTTTCAGACTTATAGCTTCTATTAAAACCTCAATAATACCCTTCATATTCACCTTACTTTATGAACTATTCTTGATATTACTTAACTCAGACAAACCTGTTTGATCCTAAAGATATTTATCAATTTTAAAAGTTACAGACATGTCAGACTTTCATCAAATTCTCAAAAACATACGACACGTGTAAAGTGTTAAAAAAACGTTTATCCCCTTCTCTTTATTTTTTTTGAGATGAACACTAAGCTTTGAGAGGAGAATTAAATTCTCAAGAAAAGGTTAAAGAAGAAGATGAAGAAACAACGATCATCTAAAGAGTCAAACACTCCATTTATAAGACGTGATGGGGAGCGGTTCATCTTCCCGTTCCCCTAGGCAATCCAGCGGTTGTAAGGATGGACATCATTTCATTCACGTGCTTTTCCCTCATAAAAAAATAAAAAGAAGGGGGAGAAAATTCCCCCTCCTACGACTCAAGGCTCACGTATTAAACACATGAGCGCCTATATGCAAAATATATAGACGCTGCCGTTAAAACAACTCATTGGCTAAATAAGCCTCACGTGTTAAACACGTGAGCGCCTATATACAAAGCATATAGGCACTGCAATCAAACAATTGATAGGCTAAACAGGCCCCACGTGTTAAACACGTGAGCGTTCATATGCAAACCATATGTGCGCTAAAAATAAATAAGTCAAAACCCATGCTAATGATCACGTGTTAAAAATGTGAGTTCTTCTGCCACATAAATTGGCAGTGCTCGCATGCAAAGCATATGAGCGCCCCAATTTTAAAATACTCACATCTGATTCTATGTGATAGAATTAAATTTTATTTGGGAAATATTTTCCCTGATCTTTCTAATATGAAAAGATTTTTCTCTAATAGAGAATCTTGGATTTAAAATCCAATTGTGATAAAATATCACCAAATGAACCATCTGATAGAATAAAATTCTATGTGGGAAATATTTCCTTGATCTTTCTCAAACTAGAAAGATCTTTTCTGTTAAACAGAGGACCCTTGGATCAAGGATCCAATGGTGATTATAATATCACCCACTGATCATCTGATAGAATAAAATTCTATCTTAGAAAAAATATTTCCTAATCTTATTAAATAAACAAGAAAACTTCTCTGTTAAACAGAGAGCCTTTGGATTAAAAATCCAATGGTGAATAAAATTCACCAAGTAATCTAAGAGATCATTTTGAATTAATTATGAAATCAATCATGATTTCTCAATCAGAGATTTTCTTAACAAGTTGATTTTTTCTCTTCTCCTATAAATAGATAGAGAAGAAAGAAAGGGACAGACAAAGAGAAAAGAGAGAGAATATACAGAGAGAACTTCCCACGAGCTTTTAAAAAATACAGTGAGCCATTGATAGAAAAAAGAATTTAATTCTCAAAGAAGACTTGCCTCGTTGAAACTCTAGATAAAAAAACACAGAAATCATATTATCTCTCATTTTCCTTTCTAAAGGTTTAACCCTTTATATAAGAACTCAGTTCTTTCTCTGGTTGAGATTTGCAGAAGCAGATCTCCCCACAAGTTGAGAATTTAATTCTCATCGGGGAGATTCTGTTCTACAGATTCAAAACTTAGGTAAAAAGAAATAAGTTAAAAAGAAAGAACAGGAACATATAAGAATTTAATTCCTCTAAAAATTAGGGTTTAACCCTACATAAAGAACTTGGTTCTTATAAAAGTGAAAAAGAACTTGGTTCTTCAATACAAATGATAATGATGGTCCAAGATCTCCAAAACTGAAATCTTGATGATCATCAATGACTAAAAATGTCATTAACAGAGATCAATATCTCTAAGAAAACACAAGAACAACTTGATGACGCGATTAGTGCTTAGCACTATTTTGAAGCCTCACGTGTTTCCCATAAGAAGCGCTTAAAAAAATAAACAATAAGAACAACCAAAGCTGCCTCACGTATTTCTCACGTGGACACCTAAAGAGCAAAGAAAAACTTCTTTATTTATTAGGCAACCGCCCCAAAAATAAGCAGTTACGTGAAATGCACGTGAGCTCTATCCAAGTGCTTAGCACTTCTGTAAAAAGAGGGAAACGAACAAATAAAGCCCAAAACCCAGCACTCACGTGCTTTCCACGTGCGTATCATGCAGAGTGCTCAGCACTCCATGATCAGTCAGAAAATGACTAAAAACGCTCACATCTGAACACCTCACGTGTTCCACACGTGAGTTGTCACGCCCCGCTTCCCAAAATATGGAATACGAGGGGTTGACAAGGCCAGCCATGCTCCTACGGTCGAGGAAACATCCTGCCGTAGTCACACTTCGGCTTCTAGCTTTACGTGGTAATCAGTAATCAATGCACAGGTAATGAGAAATGCAGTCACTAAATCAAAACAAATACAAAGAACTAACCAGATAGAGATTAAGGAAAGATAGTGCTGAGTCGCTGATCTAGATGTCCACAATATCTTCGAGGTACGTCACATCCTGATCCAAGCTAAATCCACTTCTCACTCTGAGCATGCATACACAGGTCGTCAGAGCGACACAATAGCAATAAATAGAAGTACATATATAACATGTGTAATAATGACGAATAAGAAACAACAAGCATGAAGTGATGATATGAGTATGAAGGAGCCAGTACAGGTAAATAATAAAGCAAGTAAACAATATGGCAGGTATATCGAATCAGTAATCAATGCATGTCACTAAACCTATAATTCTCTAAGTCTCATTGTCCAGGTCGCTAAATCTATCGTCAGTCCAAGTGTGAGAGTCAACCACTCGTGAGTATCTCCCATCCAAGGGTAGGGCCCCAAGGGCAAGGGAACACGGGCCCGAATCACGCACGATAATAATTAGCAACTTCATCTATACAACTCCAAAAATCACGGTATATGCCGGCAATGGGACTCCCGAGATTCCATTGAACTCACACTCAAACTACCCCACACCCTGTGGTCTATATCAAACACCAACCATAAACTCAAATACTAGTCGGTCCATGACAAGCCTATGCAAGAACTGAAGACATGATCTCCATCAAGCATGTCTCGACTGGTACCGAAGATAAATTGATAGTATTTGGTGCCTTACCTATGACACTAATATAAGTGCTCCATAGCCGTCCTATTCCGGTTATAGTTACACTTATATATGTCCCATAGACGTCGACAATGCAATAAATCAATAGGGTCCGCTGATTGTGTACAAGTACGTGTCACTTCGCTTATTCATTCATGCTTTAACACTAACGTATTTGCCACAATCAAAACACAAATATCTAACACTAGGTAATGTACACGATCACTAGGTTACCCATGCAATGACATCTACATGATATGATGGGAATACAATGATTACGATATGAATAGAATATCACCAGTCAGTGTCCTGCCACTTGCATAATTTACTATAAATCATATATGCATAATTAACCTAAACAATGTAAAAAGAGTAAGCAGTATGTTTAATTATCTAGCCATAAAAATTGGTTTCACATCAATCGGGTTTTAGGTTTGCTAGATACGGCCATTTCAATCTAAGTGTTCACTGCTGGAAATCCGGTTTCAGAACTGGAAGTCCGTTTTGTAACACGTTTTAATCCCAGTTGGGATCGTAATTAGGCGACACTACAGATGGATAATATTTAGAGTTATCAGTTAGGTTTCCAACGCAATTAGTGGATCAGTAATATCCATGGCATACTGGAAGTTATGCATTGTAAAATGAAGGGGTATACGTTCTGTCCCTGTTTGGGACTGCTATGTGTTCAGTTGATTTAAAATAAATAGTAAACGACAGTAAAAATGAATGAAACCACTTTAAATGATTAGCTAACAGATTTATCTTCGCTATGGTATAGGGTTCCACATCATTGCATTTTCATACAGCAGAGTGAAAGTATTACAAAACTATAATTGATAGCTAGTGCTGCTCTGGACTGCAGTCCAGAGTCGCACTCCGAACTAGTTCCCGTAACCTTTTTAGCATAGAAATAGAGTAAAACTATCATGGGGTTCTAGGTAGTCGAGTTAGCTTCGATATGAGTCCTCGAATGCAATATTCAAATTTGTAACCAATTAACTATGATTTTTACGAGTTTCAGGTACGGGAAAATTTCAGTTTTGACGGGTCTAAAAGGGAAAGACATATTACGTTGTTAAAAACTATATTTTCAAGCCAAATCATAACCCAGTATTTGTTATCACTCGGGCCATCAGTTGTGATTAGTTTCCGTCAATTTAAAGGGGGTTTTCAGTTCGTGTTTTGCATTGAACACTTGCATTACTTGATTCGGAAACGAAATGTATATATGCTATTGAAGTGCAATCGAATTGAATAGGTATAATTAGCATGAAGCAAGTATTAAACTTGCCTGACGACGTATCGACGATGGTACGGTAGCTGAAATGGCGCGATCGCGACACGCGCACGGCACGACAACCCGACTTGGCTCGAGCTCGAGTTCTTCGGCAGCGGCGACTTGGTTGCTGGGTCTTGACGACGAGGGTGGTGGTGGTCGTTGGTGTCGGCTCTCGAGCGCGAGGCAACCGGGGTGGCTGAGGTCGGCGAGACGACGGTGACTGCAATGACGACACAGCCAGCAGCAACATGGGCAATCGCAGCAATAGTGACGAGCTCGACTGCTCGATAGAATGCTGGGCTCGATTTGGCTTGAAGCTTGGCTCGTCTGTGCAGTGGAGATGATGGTGTTGGCAGTGGGAATTGTGGGTGTAGGTAGCAGAGGAGATCAATAGAGTAGCGAAGAGATGGAGCTCGTCGGAGTTGTTTCAGGGGTCGGCTGATGATGCAGGTATGTAGTGGGGCTCGATGAGTGGAGCAACGGCGTCGAGGCAGTTTCTCGGCGAAGGTGGTGGCCTGGTGACGGCGAGGTGTAGGCGAAGGTGCTCGGGTGTTAAGGTGGTCGGGGGTTAAGGCTCAGTGGTACTGGGGAGACGATGTGGGGTCGCCGGTGAAGGGGAGATGGGGGCTCGGGTATGCAGGTGAAGGGTGAGTGAGGATGATGATGGTGTTGGTTGTGGAGATGGGTTCAAGAAGGTAGAAGATGCTCCCGGCGATGGGTTCCCGAGGAGATGAGGTGGCAAACGATGGAGGCTCCGGTGGTGCAAAGTGGCGATTGCGAGGAGGCATGGATGAGGGTGAGGTCGACGAGAGAGAGAGTGTGGACGAGAGTGATGAAGAGAGGGAGTGCAGAGAGAGGGAGGGTGCGGGCGATGAGATCAGGGGGTTTGTTGGTGTAGGGTTGTTGGCGAGGAAGGAGCGAGTTGTGGGGGTTTGTTGGGCGAAGAGGGGGAGCTCGACGCGGGGGAGTTGGGAGGAGGATGAGGTAGTGGGGGAGCGGGTGAACGGGCACGAGTCGTGGGGAAGTGGCCGTTGCGAAGGGAGAGAGGCGGGAAAAGGGGATACGAGGGAGGAAGAAGGGGGAAAAGCTGGTCGGGTGTGGGGGGGGTTGGGCCGGGCTCGGGGGAGAAAAGAAATGGGTTTGGGGTTTTAGGGAGGGGCCTGGGCTTGGGCTGGGGAAAAAGAATTAAAAGGAGAGGGGGGAAGGAATGGTGGGCTGGGCTGGGAAATGGAGAAAATATAAATGGGAATAGAAATAGGGTGAGGGTTTGGGTAGGTTCAAAGGTTAGGGTTTTAAAATAAATAAAATAATTATAAATATAAATAAACAAATTTTGTAAGCGACACTTTATAAAAGTACAGATATTGGTTTACAAAAGAACTGGGTATTACATGAGTACCACAGGACTCTAGTGCTTAGCACTAATCCAGCAGCCCACGTGTTTCACACGTGGGCGCTGTATGTCCCAGTGCTCCGCACTGTTGGGTAATTATGGAAACTCAATCTCAACCCAAAATTGGCTAAGTTTCCTGAGATCAAACCTCTATGTTTTTAAATCAATCGAGCCCATATGCTCTTGATTTCCAAGGTCTCAAATATGACTAAAAATTCTTAAGTCCATAACAACCCATTTTCCCTCAAATACGGGATTTTGTTTAAGGGTACATCTCTTCACACCTCTGATACATGTCGTTGTAGTTCTTCAACGTCGTTAGAGAGGTGGCGGGTCCCGACGACCAACAACTTCTTTCGTTGGTGCACTTCTAACTTGACGTGCACGCCTCAAATCGGATCGTGCCCCAAATTAGGCACATTCCATATCACCGTTGTTCACTTCGTCACGTAACAAATACACGTGCGTCCATGATGGATAATGGACTGAAATGTCCGTAAACTAATATTCTCCCCCAAATACGGTGATAAAGGACCAAAACGTTCTTAAACTAACACCCCGCCTCAAACATGGTGATAATGGACCGCGATGTCCTTAAACTAAAATAATTGAGCCCGAACGCTCGTACGTTTTGAGTCGATCTTAATCTCAAACCAGATTAATGATCCTTAAATCAACCCAAACCCAAATCTAAAAATATAAGGATTTGGACTAATCTACGCCCGACGGGCGATGATTTAGTCTCCGTATACTATCCACGGGCAACAAAAACCAAAACAAACAAAAACACACACGACACGAAGTGAACTTCTGGAGTAGGAGAAAGTAGTTATCGTGATGCGGTAACGTAATTAACTGCAGGGGCTTGCGGCTGGAGGGAAGAGCGTCCCCACAATCAAAAACCCCTCACAAACAAGGGGGATCTTATGAAGTCACGCTACAACGGCCGCATCCGTCCAAACCTCCGATATATAGTGTCATAAATCAACTTGGTATCTTTGGAGAGGTGGAAGGATAAATCCAAATAGCATCTGCCCCCAGAATTCAGGCCAGATGTCCCAACATCCTAGTTCGTCTTCCGGTGGTGAACAACCTTATTGGAAACGTCTAAAACGAATCTCATCGGTAAGAATCAAGTGTGCTGCGAACCTAATACGAAGTTGATGTCAGAATAGTTACGTGTTTTAAGGGACAGAACTTTGAGAAATTTTTTTTACTCGCTAAGCATGGTAAATTCGGCATCATACCCATCTACTGATTTTACCCACATAGAGCCTTGCTGCATGTGGATGAATTGTTGTTCCATATCAAATCGGACAGTCTCTAGGAAATACTTTTCATCGAAAAGATCGTGAAACATCTTCCACTCTATTGGTTGTGCAAGACAGCTCTTCTCGGCCTTCGACCAGACTCTTGAGTTGTCCGTAAGCCGGAGCTTTGCAACACGAACCCAAGCTATTTCTGGCACTTGAGTTTCTATAGGATCATCCTCAATGCCTGGAGCCCACTCCTCAGTCTTCAGGGGGCTCTCTTCCCAGAAAGTTCTTTGGGTGTAACGCCCGAAATTGTTTCACACCTGATGCTTCCGCTTCGGGATAGGAAAGAAGGATAGCAATCTGCTGCTATTGTCCTTTTAAAAGACTCTTGATGGCTTCGAGAAGCACCGTCTGTTCATTGATAGGAGCAGTAACAGTAGGTAGAGGTGGTAGGGCAAGCGGTAATGTGTTTCCATTGACGTTGGTGCTAGTGTTGGGAGAATCCATCACCTTGATAGAAAAGAAAGATTACGATAGATTCTGTTAGTTATATATATATGCCCTAGAGGCCATTGTTGTACATATGATATATATTATAGTGGATGCTTGTATAAATATAGAGAGGACTTTCTTGCTCGACATGATAGTATGCTATTTGGTTTCACTTTGTCTTAACATGTTGACTTATATTAGTTTACTGTCTTGCTCTCACATGTTGATAAAGCCCTTAGGATATGTACTCGACTACTGGGACTATGATGAGATCATACTAGTGGGGCCACGGTAGTCTATGAGTACATCCTATAATTGTTCCTAGTCGAGAGTGTATCGAGACAGGGCATCGATACACCAGAGTAGACTAGCATATACGCATCTTGACCCATATGATGGGCGATGGATGATCCCATGTCCATCGATTTTTGACATCGAAGATGGTGTACGGGTGCTCAGTGGAGACTGGGTACACTGAAAAGACTCGCCGAGAACTCCCAGATGGTATTATACCTCACATCAAATGGCAGTTCTCTGGTGACACTGGTACAGGGTAGTTTGTAGACCCGAGATCGTCATAGAGTCTTGTGTGATTCCCACTGTGCTTTGATTTCCACCTTACCACGTCCAAGAGGGTGTGCAAAACGGTGGCTTTTGGGTACAGTCCCGAATCACATGGAGGAAATGAGTGATAGGAGTGGTTTCGTCTCTCCCGGTATAGGGAGTTGATGTTGTGTTGTGTTCGATTGGCTATAACTGGAAGTCCCTGGCCAGGGCATATATAGAGTGCTTCTGGTAAGTGTTATCAGTAGTTTCTCAACCTGTTATAAGCCTCACATCGACACGACTTATTGGTTACTGGGGTCTGACGTTTACCACCCCTAGACTAGATATGCGACATATCAGACGAAGAGACCGGACTGTATGGTAGTGTTACTGATTGGATTCACAGGAGAATGTACAGGCTTGCTTGTTGATCTTCTGATCGATCAATACCTGAGTGGCTATTACGTTTAGCTGACCGCTTGCAGCTTGTGGGTGTTTGATATGATCATCACCTACTGCCGGCGTATTAACGATTCTTTAGAGTCCTACACAGAGGTTTCTTGACTCAGGCAAAACGGAGTAGGAGCACATATGTGATATGTGCAGGACCGAGGATAATACGATATGAGATACCGTATTCTATTCTCGCGATATTAGATATCGGCCGGGTATATATGATATAGCCGAGTCATCGGATCAAGTGTTGATTCGATGAACTGATACAGATAATATTAGTCAGTTATTTGAGAAATAGCCGGATTGTCGGATCAAGTGTTGATTCGATAATTTAATTTATAATTATATATGTGATATGTTACATTACATTATCTAATATTGGATCGCTTTATTGATTCATTTTCTCACCGGATAATACATTGATATATATGCGATATATGTTAAATGTATTATTTTCTTTTGTTACAAAATATATTATATATGTGATATATAATATTATAACAAGTTATGATTAAAAATGCAACATGATTAGTGGAGATTAAACATGGTTAGGGTTTGATTTGGGTTAGTCTTTTCTTGAAGCTTCTAGAAACTTTTGTTTTGTTTTAAGCTAAGATATTATGTGTTGATATTTTGGAGATATTTTTTAACCCAACCCAAAGCCTTAACCCTAGTCAACTCTCTACATGAGTTAATACTTGATATTATTAACTCAAGGTTCTTTTGTAAGCATAGTAACCTTTTTCATTATTCATCACAAAAGAAATCATCTTCTTCTTCCTCTTTGAAAAGCTTTCTAGCTTTTGATTTTGTGATGAATGAGTGTGAGAATTTGAAAATAAAAGAGAGCATAACTCCTACTTCATCATACTCATATAATCTAACCAATTAGATTAGGGTGTTCACTTCATTAATACTTGATTAGAAAAGTGAGAGCTTGAGTTAAAGAAACTTCAAGGTAGATCATCTTCGAAAAGGAAGACTTCAAGCAAGTATGGATCGTTCGGCTTGTGGAGCCTCTCTTGAGTCCGGGAGATCATGGATCGCGGCGAAGGGACTACTACTCGGAGCTTATGAAGCAAAAGAGCGGACTACAAAGGTTGTAATCCCTCTCTCTTAGTTGTAAAGATATTTATTTGCATGTTCTAATTATCTAGCAAAGATCCTCGCTTTAGCTTGTTCGGCATGTCTAAATTTTAAATCGGGTATGGTTGATGCCTTATAGACCCTTGCGACAGTGCCTAGTAACCCTACAACGGTATTAGAGACTAGCTAGAGCATTAGGCGACGTGTATACGAAGTTAAAAGTCCGATCGAACCCCGTAACGTCGGTTTTTGACCCCTCTCTGGAAATTTTTTAAAATGTTGATTTTTTCTGTATTAAAAATACTCAGAAAATTAAGCAGGGAATTCTAAGGATTACTGTGAAAAACGAACTACTAATCCCCTTAAAGCACCGCAGAACCGCGGCAATACCATGCCTTGCGCGGCGGTTCCGCGGCCGTACAGGGGTATTAGGGTTATATTTTTCACAGTAATATCCGTATGTATTTCTATATGCTTCTGGGAATTTTTAATTTTACTCAAGTATTGAGTTTTCTGGAGATCTTTTGTATTCGTTGATTCGATCGGAAAGTTTAATTTCGTTTAGTTTTCCGGATAATTTAGATGGTGTTAAAATGTTCGAACGGATATCAATAACTCACTTTTTCCCGACATGAAAAACTTTCAAGTGTTGAATTTTTCTTGAGTTTAAAACTTTCGGAAAAACATGCAAGCATATCCGTGGACCTTCTAGAAGAACGTAACCTTGACTCGATTATGTGACTGTCAAAACTGCCACTGAACCCTAGGGTTTGTGGTAGTTTAGCGTTGTCACATGTGAGGCGTTGGTTTGACCCTTCTACGGCTGGTTCATTGGGGCGGTGACATGTTCTGGGATTTTTGAACTCCGCTCAAGTGTTGATCTATTTGGGAATTCTTGGGTGTTTGATCGGAAAGTTTAACTTTGTCTATTTATCTGGAATGTGATACAATATGTGGAATTCATATAGTTAGGCATGAAATGCGAAGTATGTGATATTTCGGATTTATGATGTCTAAAGTAATTGTGGATTCCAAATGTTGTAGTTTTACACTTTCTTTTCTGTGACCGTAAGCGTAGTATGTGGTGTATCGCCGGCTTCGTTGCTATACATCAACGACAATCGGGATACGCATACTTGCTTGTGTTGATGATATGAGATATTATGTATTGCTGTGATATGTTATATTGGATCGTCGTGTTCTGAATAGCCGGGGGTTTTATGTGAGATGAGGGTTTTTAATTTTCATTCATGTAAAATTCATTATATGTAATATTCTTTTATTGCGGCACTTCCGGGATGGGGATGATGTCACCATTGTATATTATTTACTTTTCCGCATTAGGTGGACCCAAGGAGGGGAGCACAAGTAACCGGGTTCTAAGGTCCAATGGGAGGCCATCTCGAGGAGTCGAGACCGGGTCTCCTAGCCCTAAAATTGGCAGTGTTGCTTGCCGCTCTCGTAGGGGTCTAGGGATGCGGGTTTGGCTATTCATAGCGACCGTGGAATCCGTGTTTTATACATGCTCGATGTAAAACACAGACGTCCTAGTATATCCAATATTTCATATGTTATCTTCTGCTGCAATGTTCTGTGATGAGATCATATTACTGCCTGAGACGAATGCTTATACTATATATATGATATATAAATATTATAGCTTTCGTTTCTTCTGTGATGCTTAGGAAGCATAACTGATGGGATTTATTAATGAGATTAATAAAAGAAAAGAAACCTAAAAGATGTTGTAGAATCAAAACTTTATAAAATTGGTAGCTACAGTTTTGCTTTGCACAGCGGTATCTATGATATACCCTGCACCTTATTCGATGAGGAAAGAGCCGAGATCCCTTCACCGGGAGTGACCTCTTTAGCAAAACCGGCAGATGCTACAAACTGGCGGTTTAGTTTTTGACAGCTTCTATAGTTCTTGCTTTGCACAGCGGTATATATAATATACCCTGCACCTTATTCGATGAGGAAAGAGCCGAGATCCCTTCACCGGGAGTGACCTCTTTAGCGAAACTAGAAAAGCCTCAAAAACACTCCTTTTCAAAATCATTTGTTTCTACAACGATATCAAGTTCATTATGCTCATGGTTTTCTGAAAAACCTGCGTAGCCCTCCGACATTTCAGATAAGTATTACTTAGTATTCGTGCTGCGTTTGTTGGGTTTCATCAAGGCGTAGTGTGCGGTAGCTAACTATTGCTCATCTGTAGCATATGATGCGATTGGGTTAAGGTAGTCGTATGACTTTGTTGGCTTTCGTCAAGAGTCGTACGGGTGGGTTTAATTCAATCAAGAAATGTACGGGTTGAACTTGACTAGCGGACTATGGTTTGTTGGCATTCGTCAAGGTCATAGCACGTTAGGGGTAAAAGTATTATCGGGAATTTCAAGTGTTGAAATTTGCAATGAGATTGCATACCTTCTATGAGATGGATGGATCCTGATACCCACTGCGAGTAAGAGTTACTCGTGGGAGACTTTTACACAGGACAATTAGCCGATCAAGTAGGTGACTAGAAAGGTGTTTACGGAGTTATGCCTCTGGGAAAACGAGGTATATTTTAATTAGGTCCGTGCGAAAGCACAGTGAACCTTCTTCAAAGTACCAACACTGGCCTGGCTGAAAGATTGGCGAACTTGTAAGGTGTAATTAATCCCGGCTAGTTTTTCCTTTTAGGGTTTGAAGGAAGATTTGATAAAAACAGTGGGAGGCATCCTGATTAGATAAGATAATAACTAATCTAAATCTTACAAGAGCATACGCTAAAGTGTTTCCTTCTCTCTCTCTCTCCAGGTAGCGACCATGTCAGGCCTTAATCAAGATAATAATATGGATGTATTGACTGAACCCGCTTATTATACTGAGCAGGGGAACGTTGGTCCCGTTCTTTCTTATAAGTGTTATAAGACTGAGCAGGAAATAGGAGAAAATCTGGATTCTCAAGCCACCCAAGCGAAGAAAAAGCATGTTGATGCATCTTCTTCGGATGTGTTAGTTATCGAGAACTGTTTCTCAGTTCACTCTATGTCCTGGGTATTAAATACCGGATCGGGATCCCATATATGTGATATGTTATGTGGGCTACGTAAAGGTAGATAACTGGGAATGGGTGATCATTCCGTAAGTGTAGGGAATGGTGCAGATATTGCAACCAAATCTGTTGGCGAATATCACCTTGTATTACCAGGTAGTAATACATTGATTCTGAACGAGTGCTATTATATACCGAACATGATGTGTAATATTATATCAGTTTCTATATTAAGTAAAGAAGGATATAATTTTATAATACATTGAACATCTTCCTAAATCAAAAGTTGATTGGATCAGACTCGTTACATAATGGCATGTTCATTCTCAATCAAACTACAGTCCTTAATATACAAAACACACACAAGAGGAAGAGTTCAGAAATGAACGAATCCTTCTTATGGCATTGTAGACTAGGTCATATCAATGCGACACGGCTAGCTAAGTTACATAAGGATGGATATTTGAATCCGTTCGAATTACCATCTTATAAAACTTACCATTCATGTCTCAAAGGCAAAATGACCAAAACTCCGTTTAGTGGACACGGAGAAAGAGTTACAGAACTCTTGGGACTGATACATAGTGATATATACGGTCCCATGTCTACACATTCCAGGAACAGTTCTTCTTACTTCATTATATTCACTGACGATCTCTCAAGATACAGTCATGTGTTCCTGATGAAACACAAGTCTGAAGCTTTTGAGAAATTCAGGGAATATAAGCATGAAGTAGAGAACCAAACGGGCAAAAGTATTAAGATCCTTCAATCTGATCGAGGAGGAGAATACTTGAGCAATGAGTTCCTAGACTATCTAAAAGAGAATGGGATTCTCTCTCAGCTTACTCCTCCTTATACACCACAGCACAACGGTGTATCGGAGCGGAGGAATCACACCCTATTAGATATGGTGCGCTCTATGATGAGCACTACTGAGTTACCTATTTCCTTCTGGGGACATGCGCTGGAGACAGCTGCATACCTATTGAATCAAGTTCCATCTAAATCTATACCTACCACACCATATGAGATATGGAGTGGGAAGAGACCATATCTTAAACGAGTTAAGATATGGGGTTGTCCGGCCTATGTCAAAAAGCAAAATCAGGACAAACTCGAGGCACTGTCAGTTCTTTGTAAGTTTGTAGGATATCCTAAACATTCACATGGATATCTTTTCTACCACGGCGAGGAACAAAAGGTGTTTGTTTCTCGACATGACACCTTTTTAGAAAAGGATTTTTTTGCAAAAGAAATTAGTGGCCATGCGGTAAAGCCGGAAGAAGTTCCAGCAGAAAAAATTACAACTGAAGATTTAGTGGAATAAGATGACTCGATAGTACCCAACGAACCCCAGCCTCTCCACCGATCTAGTAGGGTTTCTCATCCACCTGAGAGATACTATGTTTTTCTCGTTGATGGTGGGAGCGAGGATTGCATCATGGAAGATGATGACCCGACTAGTTTCGAGCAGGCCATCACGAGTAGTGACTCTGTGAAATGGCTGAATGCAATGCGATTTGAGATGGAATCCATGTACACCAACAAAGTATGGACTTTGGAAGTTGCTCCTGAAGGGGTAAAACCCATGGGAGCAAATGGATTTTTAAAAGGAAACTTGGTGTAGATGGAAAAGTGGAGACTTTCAAAGCTAGACTTGTTGCAAAGGGTTTTCGTCAACGACCAGGTGTGGATTATGACGAAACCTTTTCTCCAGTGGTTATGCTTAAGTCCATCCGGATCTTACTTGCCATTGCTGCATATCATGACTACGAAATCTGGCAGATGGATATTAAGACCGCCTTTCTAAATGGTGATTTAGAAGAGTGCGTGTACATGACTCAGCCACAGGGCTTCGTACATAGTGGGAGCAGCGGAAAGGTGTGCAAGCTGCTTAAATCCATCTATTGGTTAAAGCAAGTATCGCGGAGTTGGAACATCTGCTTTGATGTTGTAGTCAAAGAGTTTGACTTCATCAAAAACGTAGATGAAGCTTGTATCTATAAGAAGGTTGCAGAGAGTAAGGTTGTATTCCTGGTATTGTACGTGGATGACATACTCTTGATAGGAAATGATGTTCCTATGCTGCAATCGGTCAAGCTCTTCTTATCACAAAGATTCTCAATGAAAGATCTTGATGATGCCTCCTGCATACTGGGAATTATGATCTATAGAGATAGATCTAAACGGATACTGGGATTGTCCCAATCCAGGTACATTGACACCATACTAAAGAAGTTTAGTATGGAAGAATCCAAGCGTGGGAACCTACCTACGATCTCTGGACTCACTCTCTCCAAAGAGATGTCTCCCAAGACTGATTTGGAGAGAGCTCGCAGGCAAGGGATACACTATGCTTCGGCAGTAGGCTCTATCATGTATGCGATGCTATGTACCAGACCCGATGTAGCATACTCACTAAGTATAGTGAGTAGGTATCAAGCAGATCCTAGAGAGAGTCACTGGATAGCTGTGAAGAACATTCTCAAGTACTTGAGAAGAACTAAGGAGATGTTCTTAGTGTATGGTAACGGAGAACTCCATGTGGAGTCCTTTACCGATTCAAGCTTCCAAAGTGATAAGGACGACTCTAAGTCGCACTCGGGATTTGTCTTTACCCTCAATGGAAGGGTGGTGTGTAGGAAGAGTTCCAAATAGGAAACCGTTGCAGACTCGACGATGGAGGCTGAATACATCGCTGCCAACGATGCTGCAAAAGAGGCTGTCTGGATGAAGAAGTTCATTACTGAACTTGGTGTGGTTCCATCCATTGAGCATCCAATACCTTTGTATTGTGATAACAGTGGAGCTGTGGCTTTGGCCAAGGAACCCAGGTCCAATCAGAAGTCCAGACATATTCTGAGGCGGTATCACCTGATCTGGGAGATAGTTGATCGCCGGGAAATCGAGGTCAGGAGAGTTGATACGAAGGACAACACTGCGGATCCACTCACGAAGGCCATTCCCCAGACACAGTTTGAAAGACTCTTCGGGATGCTGGGTATGAGATACTACAACAGCTGGCCTTAGTGCAAGTAGGAGATTGTTGGTTATATATATATGCCCTAGAGGCCATTGTTGTACATATGATGTATATTATAGTGGATGCTCGGATATATATAGAGAGGACTTTCTTGCTCGACAAGATAGTATGCTATTTGGTTTCACTTTGTCTTAACATGCTGACTTATATTAGCTTACTGTCTTGCTCTCACATGTTGATAAAGCCCTTAGGATATGTACTCGACTACTGGGACTATGATGAGATCATACTAGTAGGGCCACGGTAGTCTATGAGTACATCCTATAATTGTTCCTAGTCGAGGGTGTATCGAGACAGGGCATCGATACACCAGAGTAGACTAGCGTATACGCATCTTGACCCATATGATGGGCGATGGATGATCCCATGTCCATCGGTGTTTGACATCGAAGATAGTGTATGGGTGCTCAGTGGAGACTGGGTAAACTGAACGGACTCGCCGAGAACTCCCAGATGGTATTATACCTCACGTCAGATGGTAGTTCTCTGGTGATACTGGTACAGGGTAGTTTGTAGACCCGAGATTGTCATAGAGTCTTGTGTAATTCCCACTGTGCTTTGATTTTCACCTTACCACGTCCAAGAGGGCGTGCAAAACGGTGGCATTTGGGTACAGTCCCAAATCACATGGAGGTAATGAGCAATAGGAGGGGTTTCGTCTCTCCCGGTATAGGGAGTTGATGTTGTGCTGTGTTCGATTGGTTATAACTGGAAGTCCCTGGCCAGGGCTGATATAGAGTGCTACTGGTAAGTGTTATCAATAGTTTCTTGACCTATTATAAGCCTCACATCGACTTGACTTATCGGTTACTAGGGTTTGACGTTTACCACCCCTAGACTAGATATGCAACATATCAGACGAAGAGACCGGAATGTATGGTAGTGTTACTGATTGGATTCACAGGAGAATGTACAGGCTTGCTTGTTGATCTTCTGATCGATCAATACCTGGGTGGCTGTTACGTTCAGCTGACCGCTTGCAGCTTGTGGGTGTTTGATAGGATCATCACCTACTGCCGGCATATTAACGATTCTTTAGAGTCCTACACAGAGGTTTCTTGACTCAGGCAAAATGGAGTAGGAGCACATATGTGATATGTGCAGGACCGAGGATAATACGATATGAGATACCATATTCTATTCTCGCGATATTATATATCGGCCGGGTATATGTGATATAGCCGGGTCATCGGATCAAGTGTTGATTCGATGAACTGATACAGATAATATTACTCGGTTATTTGAGAAATAGCCGGATTGTCGGATCAAGTGTTGATTCGATAATTTAATATATAATTATATATGTGATATGTTACATTACATTATCTAATATTGGCTCGCTTTATTGATTCATTTTCTCACCGGATAATGCATTGATATATATGCGATATATGTTAAATGTATTATTTTCTTTTGTTACAAAATTTATTATATATGTGATATGTAATATTATAACAAGTTATGATTACAAATGCAACATAATTAGTGGAGATTAAACATGGTTAGGGTTTGATTTGGGTTAGTCTTTTCTTGAAGCTTCTAGAAACTTTTGTTTTGTTTTAAGCTAAGATATTATGTGTTGATATTTTGGAGATATTTTTTAACCCAACCCACACCCTTAACCCTAGTCAACTCTCTACATGAGTTAATACTTGATATTATTAACTCAAGATTCTTTTGTAAGCATAGTAACCTTTTTCATTATTCATCACAAAAGAAATCATCTTTTTCTTCCTCCTTGAAAAGCTTTCTAGCTTTTGATTTTATGATGAATGAGTGTGAGAATTTGAAAATAAAAGAGAGCATAACTCCTACTTCATCATCCTCATCTAATCTGGCCAATTTGATTAGGGTGTTCACTTCATTAATACATAATTAGAAAAGTGAGAGCTAGAGTTAAAGAAACTTCAAGGTAGATCATCTTCGAAAAAGAAGACTTCAAGCAAGTATGGATCGTTCGGCTTGTAGAGCCTCTCTTGAGTCCGGGAGATCATGGATCGCGGTGAAGGGACAACTACTCGAAGCTTATGAAGCGAAGGAGCGGACTACAAAGGTTGTAATCCCTCTCTCTTAGTTGTAAAGATGTTTACTTGCATGTTTAACCCTAATTATCTAGCAAAGATCCTCGCTTTAGGTTGCTCGCCACATTTTAATTTTAAATCGGGCATAGTTGATGTCTTATAGACCCTTGTGACAGTGCCTAGTAACCCTACAGATTCAAGAAATTTGAAAAACAAGGAATGTAAAGTTGCTGAATTTTATAATTATTACGATATATTGCTTCAGACTTCATGTAGAACTGACCTGCATGGGCCACTAATAAAACCTGTCACACCTCGCTTCTCAAAATACGGTGGCAGCATATGATGATTCCCGCAAGGTATTTACCAGGAGAAGGTCATTTCTCTTAATAAATACGTTAAGTGTATTTAAGTTGTTGGTGTGTAGTGCTCGCGCCGCGAAAGCCGCGGCCAAGGCGGAAGCGAAAACAATAATTTTATGCAAGCATAAAACACACATACCCTAGAATTCACACCAAGCATCTAAACTAGCAAACTAAACAAGCAAGAGTTTAGGAAAAACAACCTTCGGCGTGTGTCCACCTAATTGTGGAAGACCCCTCCAACCTCGTAGATACCGGGAACACGCTTGAAAGGCGGCCACCCTTGCTGAAGAAGATCCACCGGAGAGAAACCGATTGAGGCTGCGACCGATACTCCAAACTTGCTCAGGGTGGATTGTGGATGATGTAGGAATTTTTTCACTAATTTTTCTCTCAATAACCATGCTCAAGAGAGCAAGAAGAAGGAAGAGGCGAGGAAAGTGGCTAAGTGTTAAGAATAACTCTCAACTGTGTAAAAGCAAGAAGCAAAGTAAAAGGGAATGGCTCATTTTATTTTTGCAACCATACATCAATAGTGCACCCAAATAATTTTTTCAATATTAAAAACCAAAGCCATACCTCTCTACATGTCAACAACCATATTTCATGCCACCTCACCCTCCACATCATTTCCCTTTGATTTTATAAAAAGAAAATCAAATATGAGTTGTCCATCTTCTAAAAGCATTCTCGTATAAATACAGAATATTTCACCCGGTATATGTATCACTATATATATGCAAATCCGTATAAACATACGGATAGCACTAAAGAGAGAAAATGAATAGTGAACAACAACAACAAAAAAAAAAAAAATATATATATATATATATATATATATATATAAATTATCAAATCAAAACCTGATTTAATAATCCGGCTTAATCATAAGTCGGTAGTATTATCAACCGTCCGATTAAAGTACGTATATCCCGTACACGTATTTAATCGGACCCCTGCATGTACCAACGTACGGCCTCTACATCTATCGCCAGAACTGGAAAAACCCTCTATGTGGGACTCTAAAGACTCGACAATACGCTCGTAGTGGGTTTAACCATAAGCACGTCATCGACACCAGCTTACGTAATGGCTACCCAGGTACTTGTCGAAAAGGAGGTCGGCAATCAAATACATTCTTACCCAACTGAGCCTGAATGTGACAATCTCCGTATAGTCCGGTTGTTCCTGCAAAAATTTTTTGGCTCAGAGCTTGCAGTTCCCTTATGAAAATAAAGGGAAAACCCCCACGTGTTAAACACGTGCACCCACATGCAAAGCATGTATGTACCGCCTCATATAGAATTAAATCCTATATTGGTTCTCACATGTTTCCCACGTGAGCGCCAACGCCAGTCTCTGTTAGGATTAAATCCTATAGTGGCGCCTAATGTGGAACACACGTGAGCACCGGCGTGCAAATCACGTGGGTGACTATTTATAAAAGAATTAAATTCTTAGACGGTGTCCACATGCATAGCACGTAAGCGTCAGCGCCCAAACTAATGAGGATAGAATTAAATTCTACTTGGGGAATATTTCCCTAAAATTTGAAATATTCTCAGTTAAACAGAACCGTTGGATCAAAAATCCAATGGTGATAATAAATCATAAAATGATAGAATTAAATTCTATTAGGGAAAAAAATATCTCCCTGGTCAAATATTCTCTGTTAAATAGAGAGCCGTTGGATCAAGAATCCAATGATAATTAAAAATCATCAAAAGATAGAACTAAAATTCTATTAAGGGAAAATACGCCCCTGATCATTCTAAATAAGTAAGATATTCTCTGTTGGTTCAAACATCCAATGTTAGAATTAAATTCTATGTGCGAAATATTTCCCAGATCTTTTTCAAACTAGAAAGATCCTATCTGTTAAACAGAGGACCCTTGGATCAAAAATCCAACGGTGATTATAAAATCACCAATTAAACTATTTGATAGAATAAAATTCTATATTAAGAAAATATCTTCCTAGTCTTGTTAAACTAACAAAATATTCATATGATAAAATAAAATTCTATTTTAGGAAAATATTTCCTAGTCTTGTTAAACAAATAAGAAATCTTCTCTGTTAAACAGAGAGCATTTGGATTAAAAATCCAACGGTGAATAAAATTCACCGGTTGATCTAAAAAATCAATTGAATTGTTTATGAAATCAATCATGATCTAAATGAGAGATTTTCGCAACAAATTGATTCTTTTCCTTCTCCTATAAATAGGAGCAAAAAGATGAAAAGAGGAGAGGGGACTGGATATAAAAAAAACGGAGAGGAAACCCCCTAAAAGCTTCTGTAAAAACACAGAAGGCTCTCTAAGGGCTTCCACAAAAAAATAAACAGAGAATTTAATTCTCAATAAAAGAAGAAGATCTTCCTGCTCTAAACCCCAGGTAAAGAAAACACAGAGATCAAAATATCTCCTTTACCTATCTAAAGGTTTAACCCTTCTCAAGAACTTAGATCTTTCTCTAGATCTGAAATCCATAAGACAAATCTCCCACAAGTTGAGAATTTAATTCTCATCGGGAAGATATTGTTCTTAAGAATCAAAGATCCAAGAAAGAACAAAATTGAAAAGAAAGAAGATGGAGTTCAAAATACTCCAGGAACTTAGTTCCTTCAAATCAAGAACTTAGTTCTTTAAAAACCCGATCCAAGATTCTCAAAATAGTGATCTTGGTGATCGTTAATGGTCAAAATACCATCAACAGAGATTTAACCTCTCTGAAAACATGAACAGGAGAATATGGATAAAAGAACATGTAGAAGATGGAGTCCATAATACTCCAGAAACTTAGTTCCTTCAAATCAAGAACTTAGTTGTTAAAGAACCCGATCCCAGATCATCAAAATAGTAATCTTGGGGATCGTTAATGGTCAAAATGCCATCAACAGATATTTAAGTTCTCTAAAGAACATCAGCAGAGATTAAATCTCCAAAAAATTTAGCGCCTCACGTGAAAGACACGTAAGCGCCAGACGCTCAGTGCCTCACGTTAAACACAAGTAAGCGCCAGAAAGCAGAAAATTTTAGTGCTTAGCATTAGTGCCAGCGCCTCATGTGAAACACACGTGAGTGCCAAAACTCAGGGCCTCGCGTGAAACACACGTGAGTGCTCAAAAGAAGCCAAACTCCAGCACCTCACATGAAACACACGCGAAGCGCCAGAGGAAAATTAGTGCTTAGCACTATTATAGCGCCTCACGTGATATACACGTGAGCACTATATGCAACTTAGTGCTTAGCACTGCTAGGTGTTATAGAAACTCAATTTTAGCATAAATTGTCTAAGCCTATATTTTTGATATCCAAACTGATATCCAAACTGATCTTAGTCCCATACATGACTAACGATCTTCATACCTTCTAAGTTAATCTTAGTCTCAAATAAGACTAACTGTCATGCCCCGCTTCCCAGTGTACGAAGTTGGAGACGTGGCAGGTACCCGACGTATTTACTCAGAAATAAATACGTTAAGCGTAAATAAGCAATATATGAAATGCACAAGAAATGACAAGAGATAATATAAAACAACAACTTTTATTAACATTCATTTTCACAATACATTGCTTTAAAAATTAAAGTACAATGATATAAAGCAATACTTAAACAGTGGCATATGAAATGAAAAGTAAGTACAAGGAAAGTTAGAAATCATGCTGCTCAGTAAACTGGTCCACGTCCTCCTGGTTAGGCTCGATCTTAAGAGAGTTCGATCATCCCGACGAACATTTCAAAGAAAGAAAAGACAGGAATGTCGTCAGCGAACTAGCGCTCGATAAGTCTCAAAAGAAAGACAGGAATATATCAAATATAGAAAATTAAACTGTTAAGGTGTACATGTATGATATTGTTATTCTAACGTAGTTGTTTTTAGCTTGGTATAGAATGTATCAGTGTATACAAGAGAAGTCCATCTTACCCCGTGGACTATGGTAACATGTAGTACAAGGCCCCGTCAAAACCCACCGATAACGGCACGAGAGTTCATGTAGGAGTCTTTTAGTGATCATTTCGTTCCACTTTTAATACATTCCGTACCAATCTACCCCTTTAACCCCGTGAAATGTTTTATATAGATTATAATTATCAGACTTACTGAGACCATGGATACAAGCTGTTCATGTAATCAGGTCCAGGATGTAAACAAGTAGTCATGTAATCAAGTCAAGTTATAGCCATGGTTCGGTCAAATCAAGTCATGTTTGCATATTGATATTGTTCTGGTATTCAGGTTCAGGTTCAAGTATATATATTAGAGTTTAGGATTCATGTTTGAATTGGATTCTGGTTTGAGTTGAGTTCAAGCTTGATTTAGACTCCGACTTGAGTCAGACACTTAGAACTGATTTAGATCCTGAATTATGTTCGGGAGTTATCAGTAACTGCTGCACATGGACGGTAGGATTTATGTCTTTCCAAGACAATTACCATTGATAACACCGTTAGGTTTTGTACCTTAAATAGGTAAGCACTCACTTTCTCCGGCTCCCTAAGGCTCAAGAGAATTGATCCCGCTTAAACTTATATTTATTAAGTCCTTAAATGTAATTTTATATATCTCGAGGGGGTTTTATGAAAAATATTTTTAATATAGTTTCAAAATAATCTCGAGAAATTATTTATATATTATTTAGGATTTCCATGGATGTGTATTTTAAGAATTGAGATATTTTAGTGATAATTACCTTAACTTGAATAGTTTATGATATTTACTGTAAACTTGTCTTGTATTGATATCTTGATGGTATTTTGATTAAAATTATAATTCTTTAATTTGAAAAAAATATAAGTTATTATATTTTGAAAATATATGGATTTTATAATATTTATATAATTATTAAAAATTATTTTTTATTATTAAGTAGAAAATTTCGTTTTTCTTTAAAATCGTATTAAAAACCTTCTGAGACCGAATGCTCCGTGAGGTGATCTGCATCTCGCTCTACTAGTTCAAGGATGTGCGATAATTCGCACCATCCAATAGCGGGTCCCCTAAAAAGGGTTGTAGAGGCATATTTGCAAAGGGATTTTAAATACAATCTAAAAGAAGACCGTTTTTATAGGCAATGGTATTTTGATGTATTATGGTAACAAAAATATGTTCAAGGGATATCGTGCTATGGAAATATATGTGTATGTGAGGAGTAGGTCATTACCCCATGAAGTTTTCTAAAGGTATGTTCAAACAAAGGAATAAAAGATGATGTATATAAAGTTCATGGTATTTTCATGTAAAAGTTAAATTAAGGTTATGTTTCATGGTATTTTTTTGAGTGAAAGTTTGTTCTAACCATTAGTTATATGATTACAAACATGGTGTAAGAATATGGATGAAAAGTATGTAAGAAAAAGTGAACTTTTTAGGGTTTAGAATAAAAGATCGGTGTTAACTCCACTTACCGACATGTTTTGAAAAAAAGAACTTTTCAAGAAGAAAGAGAGGGATAGGGAGGGATTTACGAGTGAAATAGTTTAAGGAGAGCTTGAAGAAAATAGATTGGTAGTCGTGGCGTCCCGGGGTCGCCGGAATAGCCTCGATTTCTCGCCGGAGGTTGGTCGTTGGCTAACTCCTCTTCTACTCCACTTGTACTTGAGAAAATTTGAGGGTTTTGGATAGAATTTTCAGAATGAGGAAGGGCTAGGGCATGTGATAGTATTTTTAGTGTGGAATTATGGTTTTGGAATTAGAAAAGTGAATTAAAATGCATTCAAATGTAATAAATTGTGGAATTGAGGGGTCTCTGTTTGATTGCAGAGCAATCAAACAGTGCAGGGGAGTTAGGGATAGGCCAAAGGACTTGTGTGCAAAGCACAGGGACATTTACCCATGGTTGGACCGCCCCGCCAGTTTTTAATGAGCTTACACCAGTTGAATTGTGGAGATGGGCCGGTGGATCTTGGCCACGTGTACTCTCCTGTATTTACACCCTTTCCACATGTTTATTTTTTTTTCAGACTTTTCATTTTTATGTGCATTGCACGTGTAACTTTTGGGCTTCCAAAAAGTTTAAAAGAAAATTCTGAAAAAATATAACGTGTCTGATGGGGTTCGAACACAGGAGCTACATCACAGCAATGCAAGGCTTTACCAATGAGCTACAAGTTGTTCCTTACTGTTCTTAACAAAAATTAACTTTTAAATTATACTCAGGCTTGCAAACTCCTTTCTGTATATTAAACTGAAAATTTTCATAGAGTAAATTCAGAGCCGTTACACTAACGATTCTTAGATGATACATCATGATCTTTCCCTAAAATACGGGATTTGGTTCTTTCCACACTTCTGATATATGTCGTTGTAATTTCTCAACGTCTTCAGAGAGGTGGCAAGTCCCGACAACCAACAACTCATTTCTTGTCCCAACTTGATGTACAATTTCATCAAGACAGGGAATGCTACATCTCATATTGATGCATTTCCAAATTGATGTGTACACCTCAAATCGGATCGCACCCTAAATTAGGCACATTCCATGTCATCATCGTTCACTCCGCCACGTAACAAATACACATGCACGTAAGATGAATGATGGACCGCATTTTCTTTAAACTAATATGTTTTGCCCTGCGGACTGTCTCCATAATAACTACCGTATACTATCCATGGGTTATTCATATATGATCTAATGATCGGTTGAGCCCATATGTTCACTGTTCATAAGTCGATCTTAGTATCAAATATGACTAACGATCATTAGATTAAGCCCAAATATCCTATGAATGGATGGACCTCACAAATGTGAGAAATGCGTCCTAAGTTCATTCCCATTGGCAAATCAAGCTACCAACGTAGACCCCGTTAAGCAAATCCTTGACCCAAATCCAAATATAAAATATACGGATTTGGGCTAATCCACACCCTACGGGTGATGACATAAACTAGTCTTCGTATACAATCCACGGGCAACCTTAACAAATAAAACAACACACGACAGGAAGTGAACTGCTGGAGAAGGAGAAAGTTGTTATCGCAACGCGATAACGTAATTAACTGAAGAGGCTTGTGCCTGCAGGGAAGAGCGTCCCCAAAATCAAAACCCCCTCACAAATGAGGGGGAATCGGATGAAATCTACTACATCGGTCGCATCTATCCAAACCTTCAATATACGGTGCCATAAATCAACTTGGTATTTTCGGGGAGGTATATGGATATGTTCCAAACAGTATCTGCCCCCAAATTCAGGCTAGATGTCCCAACGTCTCAGTCTGGTTTTTGGGCGGTGAACAAATTCTGGCATTCCCGGTAGGACCTCTTCCTCTTTCCACTCCACACTTCGTGTGTCGTGTTTTTCCGTGATCAAATAATCGCGGTATATATGTTTGTAGTTGCCCTTGGGTGATGGGATACTGAAGCTGGCGTTTTGTCTCTATGCAGAATGGCGTTTGCTTCCACTCCCCATAACTCAGGCTCTATCACATCTGGTAGAGTCAAGTATAAACCACTTACAGCCTCGAATCTCTGCAATCCGGCCCTTCAAGAAATGAAAGGGGCTTATCTTTGGGTCTATGCTCCCATCCCTTACCCTTGTTGCCGCAACGCCGAACGTAGAAACCCAGAAGAAGCATGTCTTCCACGGACCAGATTCTTCAACTTCAGCTTTGCCGACGGAATCAGTCCTCAAATAACTGGCACCTGCCAAAGACAAATGTCGACGCAGGGGGAAAAATATTAAAGCTCTCAAAGGAAATATGGGGCAGGCTCAGCAAAATACCGAGACTAATCAAATTCTGACCGTAAGAAACGGTCGACGTCGATATCGGTATCATACAAAACAAGACGGGGGAAGTTCTCCATCAACGTTGACTCCACCTGGTTCAACTCTGATGATGAATGCTGCTGTTCCAACCGGGAACAGTTTTGAACTGCTGTAAAGGGTCAGAAAAAATTCTCCCACCGTAGTATTGAAGAAATCTGCACAGCCCGTGGAAATCCAACGAGATCAGAAACCAGTTCATTCCCTAAAAGAACTTTCTTCATCTATATATAAGGTGTGGAAGCAGGTGAAGGAATCAGTCGTCAACAACAGCTCTTCCTCTGAACGTCAACCAAATTCTGACAAATCCCCTATCAAATACAAGAGGACATATCCCAAGACGGTTCCTGATACAATGGTACCTCCTAAAGTAGCTTCTCATAAAAAAGAGAGGCTTGATAAAGCCCAAGAGTCCGAGGCAAACTCTAAGGGTCAAAGCTCCAAACGGCCCAAGGCTGGGGGCATGGTAGTTCACACAGTCCATATGGTGAACTCCAGAGATGAAGGTCGTGCCTCTATTAGTCACAGGACGCATACTCGATCTCTGACAAAAGCTCAGCACCAATATGAAAAGTTGCGGGAGATTCTTGCTCAAGCGGCGACACTTACTAGTCCAATGCCTAAGGAAAATCTCGAAGACGCACCTGAAGAAAGGACAGGGCAGGAGTTGTTGATTTCTTGAAGCGCGCTCTCAAAAAGAGAAGTGAAGAAGCGGCAGAGACGTCCTCTAAAATGAACCGGATGGCCCTTCTGATCCAGAATATGGTTGGAATGATGGTTCAATCGGAACCACTGGAAGATGAACCGCCAGTAGTCTCTCTTAAAGACAAGGGTGACATTTCAAATCGTCTGCAAGCCTCATCAACGGCTAAGGAGGAAATGATCCCAAAGGAAAAACTGGATGCATATATCGCTCAGCAAATCAATGCCCACCATGCTAGTGAACCTGCAAATAGGTCAATCAAGACTGGTCGATCGTATCCGGCATGCTAGGATCAAGTACAGTACCCGCAAGAGTACACACTTCCAACGTTCCACATGTACAAAGGAACTAGGAATCCTTGCCAGCACACTGCGCGATTTAAATCCATGTGCGGCAACACCGGAGGAAATGATATACTGCTCCTTTGACAGTTCGTCAATAGTCTGGCAGGCATTGCCTTCGAATGGTATGCGGAACTTCTAAATGACTCCGTGAACATCTTCGAACAGATGGAGATGCTCTTCTGTCAGAGATTCGCCAGTTCGAATAAATGCACTACCGTGGCGGCATTGGTCAATAAAAGGGTTGGACCGAATGAAATCTGGGTTCAATATGTTAACCGATGGCGAAATCTCTGGTCAAAATGCAAACAGCGCATCGACGAAACAACAGCCGTGGGAATGTTCATAGCCACTCTTGACCCAAATTCAAATGTGTTCCCATATATGGCCCTCTTTAAGCCGACGACATTCCAAAAGCTCATAGATAAAATGGGTCGATTGGATCAGATGGGTCAAGACCCTTCCTCATCCGATGAAGATGAATGAAAAGTAAAGATATGGTGGAGTTTGTCGCCAACGCTCAACAAAAATGAATGGCTCTGAAGCAAGCTGTCGCCAAAATAGCGGCGGCGTGGGTACTCACTCCCCCCGAAATATACACAGGGGGGATATTCCTCACTGGCAAAAGAATCTCTACATAAGATGGCCCTTTTCTTCAAAGAACGGAAGGGATATCAAGGGACCTACAAGAGGGTCATACAACCAAGTGGAATAGTCCGATTGAACCAAAAACCATGGAAGGGATGCGGAATCCATGTCTCCTTCCGAATCAGATGATGAGGGGAATAGCCCCCAAGTCAAGTTCATTATTCCAAGGAAGAAGAAGATTCGGCAGAAGGGGTGATGTGATATCTCGTTCCTTCGTATATGAAGAAGATGCTCTGTCAGTATCAGAAAGCAACATTGATGAGCAGGGGGCAGGTGTCGTATAAAGAGACCAGTATTTCCCGCAAAAACAACCTGATTACTGTGATAATAAAAGAAACAGTCCAAGAGGGTGAAGATAACCTAAGGCGTGAATTGTCCATACAAACAAAGGACACACAGCAGTGCTTCGTCAAGTAAGCGTTGGAAGGGATGACTTATGCAACTTCCCGACCGAATGATAAAGTGGACCGAAACGTCCCTAAATTAGTGCATCGCCCCAAATACGGTGATATGCTCCCTTGAGATCTATATTGCAATCAAAATCCTAACGGCGAAGGTTGCAACTCAAGTCCCACTGGCTACACAGCTACTCCAGTCATGAATCCACCCTCAAGTCCCACTGGCAAACAGATGGGTCACCTACGACGAAACTACTTTCGAGAGTTTCACCGTTCAAAAAAAACCCCACAACCGATATAGGCATGGATGAAAACACGAAAGAGCACCGTGAGTAAAAACAGTAGGGCTACCGGCGAGCTTGTGAAAATCTGGAAGGGCGCAAACTCGTTAAAAATTAAAAAAAAAAAAAAAAAACGGTATGTTCATAAGCGAAATGGACACGGATGAAAACCCGATAGGACGCCATGAGTAAAATCAACAGTATTACCGGCGAGCTTATGAAAACCCAGAAGGGCGCAATCTTGTAAAAATAATAATAATAATAAATACACTTACAGGGTCCTTTCGATCTTGTGAGGAGAAAATATCTACGTGAGATCCTTACGACTCACAAAGGAGAAAAACACTTAAAAATCCACAAGATTTCTAAGGAGAAAACACACTTACGAGATCCTCACGACTCATAAAGAGAATTCCCTCCTATGAGACCTTACGGCTCAGAGAATTCAAAAGCCTTAAGATACATGGACCTGAACCTGTTCTTAAACCATCATACCCCTCAAGCTTCCCTATATGTAGTTCAGTACTGACACTTGTATACGATCTACGGGAACGAACAAAATATGTTCCCAGAAAGTTCAATCGATGGCGAGGAATATCCCCATATGATGAACAAAACTTGTAAGTCCTTTCGACTTACAATGAGAAAACTCTCTGGTAAGAGAAAATATCACTTAGGAATCCCCACGACTCCTAAGAAGAAAATACACCTACGAGATCCTCACGACTCGTAGAAAGAAATACCTTTATGGGACCTTTACGGCTCATAAAGCTAAAAGCCTTAGCCGACAGGATCCAAACCCTATTTGCTAAGCTATCTTTGTTCAAATCAATAAAGACAAATGATGATTCACTCCTGATAATATTCCAGTTGCAGCGATACTGATGCTAAGATTGGTATCAGATCTCAAGTTCATGATGTTAGTTATATGTATGCCCTAGAGGCCATTACTATACATAAGATGTATATTGTAGTGGATGCTTGGACATATATAGGGAGAACTTTCTTGCTCGACATGATAGCATGCTATCTGGTTGCTCTTTACCTTAACATGTACACTGATTGTCTCTCCGATACATGTTGGTAAAGCCCTTAGGATGTGTACTTGACTACCTGGACTATGATGCAGATCATACTAGTGGGGACATGGTAGTCCATAAGTACATCCTTCAAGGTCCCTAGTCGAGGGTGTATCGAGACTGGGCATCGATATACCAGAGTAGACTAGCGTATACCTTCTCGACCCATACAGATGGGCGATGGATGATCCCATATCCATTGGTGTTTGACATCAGAGATGATATACGGGTGCTCAGTGGAGACTGGGTACACTGGACGGACTCGCCGAGAACTCCCAGATAGTATTATACCTCACGTCAGATGGCAGTTCTCAGGTGACACTGGTACAGAGTAGTCTGTTGACCTGAGATCGTCATAGAGTCTTGTGTGGTTCCTACTGTGCTTTGATTTCCACCTTACCACATCCAAGAGGGCGTGCAAAACGGCGGTTTTTGGGTACAGTCCCGAATCACATGGAGGCAATGAGCGATAGGAGGGGATTCGTCTCTCCCGGTATAGGGAGTTGATGTTGCGCTGTGTTCGATTGGCTATAACCGGAAATCCCTGGCCAGGGTTGCTGAGATTTACTGGTAAGTGTTACCAGTAGTTTCTCGAACTGTTATAGACCTCATATCGACACGACTTATCGAGCTATTGGGGTCTGACGTTTACCACCCCTAGGCGAGATATGCGACATATCAGACGACGAGACCGGACTGTATGGTAAGTGTTACTGGTTGGATTCACAAGAGTGTGAGCGGGCTTGCTCGCCGATCTTCTGATCGCTCAATACCCGGGAGGCCGTTACGTTTAGCAGACCGCTTGCGGCTTGTGGGTGTTTGATATGATCATCACCTGCTGCCGGCGTATTGACGAGTCTTTAGAGTCCTACACAGAGGTTTCCTGGCTCAAGCGAAACGAAATAGGAGCGCATATTAAATATGTGCGGGACCGAGAATAATGCGTGTATGTGATACCGTATTCCATTCTCGCGATGAATGTATCGAATGGTTGTATGCGATATAACCTAGTTATCGAATCGAGGATTGATTCGATAAATCGATACATTGGATATTAGTCGGTCATATGCGATATGACCGGATCGTTAAATCAAATGTTGATTTGATGATTTAATGCGTAATTATATATTTGATATATTACTTTGCATTAACTAGTATTGGTTCACTTAAATTGGATTTTCTCACTTGATGTGCATATTGTATATGTGATATACTTTTGTACACTAGTATATATCATGTTTGATGATACATGCTAACTTGAGTATGTGTAAAGATTAAACCATGGTTGTGTAATGGTTAGGATTTTCCTTTTATTTATTTATTCATTTATTTATTTATTTCTTTATGGAAAAGATAATGAGAGAAAATGGTGGCTTTCTTTGTTTGATATTGAAGCTTCATGAAGCTTTGACTAAGTGACCATTTTGTCTCATGCTTAACCCTAACCATTCCCACTAACCCTAGTTTAGTCTCTACACTTGACCATGGTTGGTATATGATAAGTATTCTTATTATTTTCATTTTACAATAATACTTATCATATGATCTTCATCTTCTTCTTCTTCTTCTTCATGAAGAAGCTTGCTACCAACAATGGCAACTTGAGTTCTAAAGTGAGAAATCCAATTCTAAAGTGAACCCACCTCCTATTTCTTCACCCTCTACCTCTTGCCAAGTAGTAAAGGGTGTTTCCTTCACAAGTTATCATGGCTTGGTGAAGTTGGAGATTGATCTTGTGATGCCTCGACGTAGATCATCTTCGGCATCGTAGTCGATGACCTAGCCCGCCCATTCTCCGATGAAGCCGACACAAGAGTCCAAGATCCGATTTGGACAGCGAGGAGACTTCATCACGGAGCCATGGAGGTGGAGAAACGGATCTACAAAGGTTGTATGTTCGTTCACTTAGTTAAGTTGTTAACTAGTTGCTTTTTCGCCTAAAATTCTAGTTAACTATCCGTATTAGGGTTTCTCGGCACTTGTAAAATTTAAAATTAGCATGGTTGATGCCTTGTGAGACCTCTTGAGAGTGACCAGGAACGCTACAGTGGTATCAGAGCTACTAGGCATTGGATGTCGACCTATGGGGGGTTCTTACTGTGTGACAGTGTGGCGAAGCATAGGCTCTTACCCCCAGGGTGTCCCGAGACCGGAAGGTGTTCCGGCGGGTTGTAGTCCTCGCGAGGGGGCACGCGTAAAAAGTAGCGGCTGAGGGACCCGTTGGTGCCACGGCGACCCCATTGGATAGGGTGGCTGCCTGCGCTACAGTGGTATCAGAGCCAGGTTAGAGCCTTAGGCGACGCGTTGACGGAGTTAGAAGTCCGATCGAACCAAAACCTAACCCGGAAAATGCTCTCTGGACTTTTTTCAAAAACGGGGATTTTTTGGAATTAAAAATTCGCATAAAATAGAGCAGGAAATTTTAAGGGTTACTGCAGAAAACGAAACCCTAATTCCACTGTTGCGCCGTGGAACCGCGGCAATAGCCTCCTATTGCGGCGGTTCCGCGGCCGTTTATACTGAATAGGGATTCGTTTTGATACAGTAATGCCCGTATCTGTTGCCTCTGTTCTCTGGGAAGTTTTAATTTGCACTCAAGTGTTGAATTTTCTGGGGTTGTTTTGGGGATTCGATGATTCGATCGGATTATCTGATTTTGTCTATGTGGCTTCCGGATAATTTTTGAATATGTTAAAAAGTTCGACCGGATATAAATACCCAACTTTTCTCCTGTCGGGAAATTTCCAAGTGTTGGATTTTTCCGTAGTTTAACGACGTTCTAAGTAGTGCAAGTAACGCGATGGTCCCTCTAGAAGACAACAAACCTTAACTCGATTATGTGACCGTCTTGAACTGCCCTTTGAACCTTCGGGTTTGGGGCAGTACGGCGTGCCACATGTGAGGCGTTGGCTTGACCCTTCTACGGCTGGACCGTTGGTACTGAGGCACGAACTGAATGTTGTTAGACCTATTTCATGTGTTGGACTGTATCGGGAAAACTTGGGTGTTCGATTATTCGATCGGAAAGTTTAACATTTTCTGCTTATCTGGAATGGGATACAATACTTGGAATTCACAAATAGTTATGTGATAACTGAATGAATGTTATAAACATAGCAGTTTAGTCTCACTTGATCGGTTGCCACGGAATTTTGATGTGATCAAAAGTCCGTCGCAATCACGTAGCGTACGCGGATACTCGCCGGGTAAACTTAATAGACAGCCTCACCCCATAGCCCCGACTAAGTGACTGTAGGAGAACCCTGTCGCCGAAAGCATCCGTTCAGGTGCTCGCGTCAGCGGTGTTCCGCCTTGGTGCACTTCGTCGGAGGCATCGGGGGTACAGCCGTCTATTGAAGTTTGCGACGAGCATTCGATCAGGATGTCGGGAATCTTGTTGAATTGCCCGACTTGATATTGAAAAGAGTTTTCGATAATGAGACTAAAATGCGGGGTTTATAATTGTTAGGCATGTGATGTCTAAGGAATTCATTTGGTCAGGCATGCGATGTCTAAGGTGATTGCGGATTCCAACTGTTGTAGTTTTACACTTTCTTTTCTGTGACCGAAAGTGTAATATGTGATATCGCCGGTTTCGTTTCTAAAAGTCAACGACAATTGGGATACGCATGTTTACTTACGTTGATGACATGTGCTGTTATGTGTTGCTGGATATGTTATATTGGATTGTCGTGTTTGAATAGCCGGGGGTTTTTATGTGAGATGAGTGTTTTTCATTTTCATTCATGTAAAAACTTGTATGTAATATTCTTTTATTGGGGCACTTCCAGGTTGCGGAAGTTGTCACCGTTGTTGTATATTATTTACTTTTCTACACTAGGATAGACCCAAGGAGGAGGGCACAAGTAACCGGGTTCTGGAGTCTAGTGGGAGACCAACTCGAGGAGTCGAGTCCGGATCTCCTAACTCTAGAATTGGTAGGGTTGCTTGCCGCTCTCGTAGGGGTCTAGGGGTGTGGGTTTGGCTATTCGTCACGACCGTGGAATCCGTGTTTTATACTGGCTCGTATTGAAAACACGGACGTCCTAGTATATCCAATATTTCATATGATATTTTCTGCTGCGATATCTGTGATGTGATCATGTGATGTTCTGTGATAGATACAGTATATAGTATATATGATATATTATATAGGCGTTACTTATGTTTTACACCCGCGCTAGCCCTGCCCCGCTCTGCCGTTAGTTACCTAACCTAACGGTGCACAAGGGGACATCGAGGCGAATGCGGATGGCATAAGTGTACGTCGTATTTATCTGTGATGTTTAGGTACTTAAATGATGGGACTTCATTAATGAGATTAATGAAAGAAAAGAAACCTAAGATGTTGTGGAATCAAATTTCTAAAACAAAACAGGTAGCTACAGTTCTTGCTTTGCACAGCGGTATATATGATATATCCTGCACCTTATTCGATAAGGAAAGGACCGAGATCCCTTTACCGGGAGTGACTCCTTTAGCAATAACTGGCAGATGCTACACACTAGGTTTGTATTTTGATTGCTTTTAAGAGTTTTTGTTTTGCACAGTGATATATATGATATATCCCGCACCTCATTCGACGAGGAAAGGACCGACGATCCCTTCACCGGGAGTGACTCCTTTAGCAAAACTAGAAAAGCCTCAAAAACACTCCATTTCAAAATTCATTCGATCCTACAACGATATCAAGTTCATTACGCAATAGGTTTTCAGAAAAACCTGTCGTAGCCCTCCGTCATTTCAGATAAGTAGTAGTTAGTATTCGTGCTGCGTTTGTTGGCCTTTGTCAAGGCGTAGTGTGCGGTAGCTGACTGGTGCTTATCTGCTTATGCATATGATGCAGATTGGGTTAGGGTAGTCGTGTGACCTTGTTGGCCTTTGTCAAGGGTCGTGCGGGTGGGTTTAATTCAATCAGGAAATGACGAGTTGAACTTGACTAGCATCCTATTGTTTGTTGGCCTTTGTCAAGGTCATAGGAGGTTAGGGGAAAAATATTATCGGGAATTTCAATTGTTGAAATTTGCAATGAGATTGCATACCTTCTATGAGATAGTTGGATCCCGATACCCGCTGCGAGTAATTGTTACTCCTGGGAGAGTTTTACATATTATAATTAGCCGATCAAGTAGGTGTCTAGAAAGGTGTCAACGGGGTTACGCCTCTGGGAAAACGAGGTTTACATTAATTAGGTTCCTGCGAAAGCACGGGGGACCTCCCTCAAAGTACCGACACTGGCCTGGCTGAAAGATTGGCGAACTTGTAGTGTGTAATTAATCCCGGCTAGTCTTTCCTTTTAGGGTTTGAAGGAAGATTTGATAAAAAGCAGTGGGAGCCATCCTGATTAGATAAAATAATAACCAATCTATTCTTGCAAGAGCGCACGCTGAGTGATTTCTTCTCTCTCTCTCCTGGTAGCGACCATATCACGTCTTAATCAAGATAATAATACGGATTATTGACCGAACCCGCTTGTTATACTGAGCTGGGGAACGTTGGTCCCGCTCCAACTTATAATTGTTATAAGACAGAGCAGGAAATTGGGGAATACCAGATTTCCCGTACCGCCCATACGAAGAGAGTGCATGCTGATGCATCATCTTCGGGTGTGTTCATTACAAAGAACCGTTTCTCTGTATCCTTTACGTCCTGGGTATATGATACCGGATCAGGATCCCGCATATGTAATAGTTACATGGGCTACAGATAGGTAAAGAACTGAAAACGGGTGATAAGTTTCAGGAGGCAGAAAACGGGGCAAGAGTTGCAGCCAAGTCTGTCGGTCACTGTCACCCTGTATTACCAATACATTGATTCTGAATAAATGCTATCAATCTCTTTATTTAGTAAAGAAATGATAAAATTTTGTATTGTATGGATAATGTTTTGAACATTTCCTATATCAAAAGTTGATCGGTTCAGGCACGTTATCTAAAAGCATTGATGTTCTAAATCAAACTACAGTTCTTAGTATACAGAACACACACAAGAGGAAGAGTTCAGAAATGAACGAATCCTTCTTGAGGCACTGTAGACTAGGTCATATCAATGCGACCCGACTAGCTGAAGTTACATCTAGATGCATATTTAAATCAGTTTGAATTTACATCTTGTGAAACTTGCCAGTCATGTCACAAAGATAAGATGACCATAGCTCTGTTTAATGGAAACAGAGAAAGAGTTAGTGAACTCTTGGGATTGATACATGTTGATGTATGTAAGGTCCCCTGTCTACACATGCCAGGACTGGTTCTTTATACTTCATTACGTTCTCTGATGATCTCTTTAGATTCAGACATATGTTCTTGTTGAAACACAAGTCCGAACCTTTTGAGATATTCACAGAATATAAGTTAGAAGTAGAGAACCAATACGGGTATAAGTATTATGTCCTTTGATGAGATCAGGGAGGAGAATAATTGAGCACGGAAATCCTGGACTATTCTAAAGGAGAATGAGATTCTCTCTCAGCATTACTCCTCCGTATACACCATAGCACGATGGTATATCAGGGAGGAGCAGATACACCCTATTTGATATGGTGTGCTCTATGATGAGTAATACTGAGTTACCTTTTTCCTTTTTGGGGGTTATGCACTTTAGAAGCTGCATACCTATTGAATCAGGTTCGAATCAGATCACAGCCTACCACTCCATATGAGATATGGTATGGGAAGAGCCCATATCTTAAGTTAGTTAAGATTTGGGGTTGTCCGGCCTATGTCTAAAAGCATAATCCGGACAAGCTCGAAGCAAAGTCTGTAATGTAGAACTAGATAAGTTCCAATTCTACAAACTACAGCAGATGATTTGGTAGAACCAAAGGATTCAGTAGATTCCAACGAACCTCAGCCTCTCCGCCGATCTAGTAGGATTCCTCACCCACCTGAGAGATACTTCGGTTTCTCAATGACAGTGGGAGCGAGGATTGCATCATGAGATGATGACCCAACTAGTTTCGAGCTGGCCATCAGGAGTGAGACTCTGTAAGAATGGCTGGATGTTTTTCGATCTGAGATGGAATCCTTATACACCAACAAAGTATGGACTTTAGTTGCTATATCTGAAGGGTTAAATCTCCATCAGGAGCAAGTATATCTTGAGAAGATTACTTGGTGTAGATGGAAAAGTTAGGACTTTCAAAGCAATACTTGTTAAAGGTTTTCGTCATCAACCAGGCGTGGATAATGATGATACCTTTTTCCAGTGGCTACGCTTAAGTCCATCCAGATCCTACTTGCCACGGCTACATACCATAACTACGATATCTGGTTGTTGGGTGTCATGACAGCTTTTCTAAATGATGTTTTAGAAGAGGGAGTCTATAAGTACACAGCCAGAGGGCCTCGTAGTAAGTGGGAGCAGCGGAAACGTGTGCAGGATGTTTTATGTGATAAAGCAGGTATCGCGGAGTTGGAACATCTGTTTTGATGGCTTAGTCAAAAAGTTTGACATCATCAAAATTGTAGATGAACCTTGTATAAACAAAAAGGTAGTAGGGAGTATGGTGGCGATTCTCGTAGAGTACGTGGATGACATACTCTTGATAAGAAAGCAGTTTCCTATGCTATGCTCGGTCAATCTCCGCTTATCACAATGATTCTCCATATAGGATCAAAATGATACCTCCTAAATCCTGGGTTTTGGATCTATGAGATAGATCTAATTGGATGTTAGAATACTCACTAGTTGTAGTGTGATGGTATCAATCGATCCTGAGGAGAATCAATGGAAAGGTTCCAGGCTGATAAGGACGACTGAATGTTAGTCGCGGGCATTGTCTTTACCCTCAGTAAAGGGACGGTATGTTGGAAGAGTTCCAAGCTAGATACCGTGACATACTAGACGATAAAGGCTGAATACATCGCTACTTAAGATGCTACCAAAGAGGCAGTCTGGATGTATACATGTTCATGAGATGAACTTAGTTCCTCCCATTGTGTGACAATGGAGTTGTGGCTTATGCCAAGGAACGTCCGTCCCATCAGTGATCCAGAAAAATTCTAAGGCAGTATCACCTGATCATGGAGATAGTTGATCTCCAGGGTGATCGAGGTTAGGAGAGTAGACTCAGAGGACAACACGGCGGATCCACTCACAAAGGCCTATTCCTAGAGAGAGACTCTTATGGGATGGTTGAGTATGAGATACTACAACCACTGCTACAGATGGCCCTAGTGCAAGTGGGAGATTGTTAGTTATATGTATGCCCTAGAGGCCATTACTATACATAGGATGTATATTGTAGTGGATGCTTGGACATATATAGGGAGGACTTTCTTGCTCGACATGATAGCATGCTATCTGGTTGCTCTTTACCTTAACATGTACACAGATTGTCTCTCCGATACATGTTGGTAAAGCCCTTAGGATGTGTACTTGACTACCTGGACTATGATGCAGATCATACTAGTGGGGACATGGTAGTCCATAAGTACATCCTTCAAGGTCCCTAGTCGAGGGTGTATCGAGACGGGGCATCGATATACCAGAGTAGACTAGCGTATACCTTCTCGACCCATACAGATGGGTGATGGATGATCCCATATCCATTGGTGTTTGACATCAGAGATGATATACGGGTGCTCAGTGGAGACTGGGTAGACTGGACGGACTCGCCGAGAACTCCCAGATAGTATTATACCTCACGTCAGATGGCAGTTCTCAGGTGACACTGGTACAGAGTAGTCTGTTGACCCGAGATCGTCATAGAGTCTTGTGTGGTTCCCACTGTGCTTTGATTTCCACCTTACCACGTCCAAGAGGGCGTGCAAAACGGTGGTTTTTGGGTACAGCCCCGAATCACATGGAGGCAATGAGCGATAGGAGGGGATTCGTCTCTCCCGGTATAGGGAGTTGATGTTGCGCTGTGTTCGATTGGCTATAACCGGAAATCCCTGGCCAGGGTTGCTGAGATTTACTGGTAAGCGTTACCAGTAGTTTCTCGAACAGTTATAGACCTCATATCGACACGACTTATCGAGCTACTGGGGTCTGACGTTTACCACCCCTAGGCGAGATATGCGACATATCAGACGACGAGACCGGACTGTACGGTAAGTGTTACTGGTTGGATTCACAGGAGTGTGAGCGGGCTTGCTCATCGATCTTCTGATTGCTCAATACCCGGGTGGCCGTTACGTTTAGCAGACCGCTTGCGGCTTGTGGGTGTTTGATATGATCATCACCTGCTGCCGGCGTATTGACGAGTCTTTAGAGTCCTACACAGAGGTTTCCTGGCTCAAGCGAAACGAAATAGGAGCGCATATTAGATATGTGCGGGACCGAGAATAATGCGTGTGTGTGATACCGTATTCCATTCTCGCGATGAATGTATCGAATGGTTGTATGCGATATAACCTAGTTATCGAATCGAGGATTGATTCGATAAATCGATACATTGGATATTAGTCGGTCATATGCGATATGACCGGATCGTTAAATCAAATGTTGATTTGATGATTTAATGTGTAATTATATATTTGATATATTACTTTGCATTAACTAGTATTGGTTCACTTAAATTGGATTTTCTCACTTGATGTGCACATTGTATATGTGATATACTTTTGTACACTAGTATGTATCATGTTTGATGATACATGCTAACTTGAGTATGTGTAAAGATTAAACCATGGTTGTGTAATGGTTAGGATTTTCCTTTTATTTACTTATTCATTTATTTATTTATTTATTTATTTATGGAAAAGATAATGAGAGAAAATGGTGGCTTTCTTTGTTTGATATTGAAGCTTCATGAAGCTTTGACTAAGTGACCATTTTGTCTCATGCTTAACCCTAACCATTCCTACTAACCCTAGTTTAGTCTCTACACTTGACCATGGATGGTATATGATAAGTATTCTTATTATTTTCATTTTACAATAATACTTATCATATGATCTTCATCTTCTTCTTCTTCTTCTTCTTCTTCATGAAGAAGCTTGCTACCAACAATGGCAACTTGAGTTCTAAAGTGAGAAATCCAATTCTAAAGTGAACCCACCTCCTATTTCTTCACCCTCTACCTCTTGCCAAGTAGTAAAGGGTGTTTCCTTCACAAGTTATCATGGCTTGGTGAAGTTGGAGCTTGATCTTGTGATGCCTCGACGTAGATCATCTTCGGCATCGTAGTCGATGATCTAGCCCGCCCATTCTCCGATGAAGCCGACACAAGAGTCCAAGATCCGATTTGGACAGCGGGGAGACTTCATCACGGAGCCATGGAGGTGGAGAAACGGATCTACAAAGGTTGTATGTTCGTTCACTTAGTTAAGTTGTTAACTAGTTGCTTTTTCGCCTAAAATTCTAGTTAACGATCCGTATTAGGGTTTCTCGGCACTTGTAAAATTTAAAATTGGCATGGTTGATGCCTTGTGAGACCTCTTGAGAGTGCCCAGGAACGCTACACCTGACTCATAATAAAACGGCGAGTCGCAAAGAAAATGCATATGAAATAGCCTAAATGATGGAATAACTCGCAAAAAAAAAATCAGCGAGCGAAAAAACATGCATATGAAATAGCCGAAATGTTTGGGCAACTCGCAATAAAAAATAGCGAGTAAAAATAAAAAATGGCATAGTCGAAATGATTAGGCACCGCGAATAAAACAGCCAAAATGGTTGGGCAATCGTGATTTTCGCGATATAAATAGTTGAAAAGATAAAGTGTCGCGAAAATAAAAATAAAATAAAATAAATTTTTTTTGCCCTGCAGGTTGGTCCATACAGACCGTTGTATACTATCCATGGGCACAAATGAAAGAAAAGGAAACATATTTTTCCACCTTGCTTCGTCAAAAGAAGAGCCAAATCTCGATAGCAATATCTATAGCCTAGAGATCAACTTGACGTCCTTCTCATTCCAGCAAGGTGCAGACGCGACGCCAACAACGACCCAAGGGTCGAACAAAAGTGGAGTGATGGCAAAATCCTAGCTCCAGGTCTCGATGGCAATGTATGTGACCTAAAGACCAATTCAACGTCTCTCATACTCCAGCAAAGTATAGACGTGGTGTCGACATGGCTACAAGGAGGAAAATAAAAAAGGAGTGATGGCAAAATCCTAGCTCTGGATCTTAATGGCAATATCTACAGCATAGAGATCAGCTTGACGTTCCCTCTCAGTGCAGACGCGACTCTAACAAGGACCCAAGGGTAAAATCAAAATGGAGTAATGGCAAAATCCCAGCTCTAGCTCGATGTTCCTTCTCGTTGCAGACGCAATGTCAACAAAGGCTCTAAGGAGCCAAATAAAAAAGGAGTGATGGCAAAATCCTAACTCCAGCTCGACATGCTTCTCATGCCAGCAGGATGCAGACCCAATATCAACAAGGACCCAAGGGTCAAATTAAAGTTGAGTAATGAAAAAATCCTAGATCCAGCTCGACGTTCCTTCTCGTTGCAGACGCGATGTCAACAAAGGCTCCAAGGAGACAAATCAAAAAGGAGTGATGGCAAAATCCTAACTTCAGCTCGACGTGCTTCTCATGCCGGCAGGATGCAGACGCAACGTCAATAAGGACCCAAGGATCAAATCAAAAAGGAGTGACAGAAAAAATCCTAACTCCAGCTCGATGTGCTTCTCATGCCAGCAGGATGCAGACGCAACATCAACAAGGACCCAAGGGTTAAATCAAAGTGGAGTAATGGCAAAATCCACCCCAGAAGGATGTGGTTATGATCATCGGGGCTCCAAATTGAGCCTAATCTCAAGTAAAAAGTGTCATGGCAAATACCTAATGCTTGTTCTTCCAACGGTAATATGACCTAAGAAGATTACTTGAAGACGTCTTGTCCAACCTCAGAAGAGATCGGAGACATGACATTCGCGGGGCTATTCGAGCATAGGTCAAGGGACTGCATATCGAGAGATATATCAGTCAACGCGACGGTACGAAGGATTTAAACCTAGTACTACAAACATAACGGGCCTCTATAAAAAAAGGTTATATATATTTCACGTTAGGATACACCTGCGAGATCCTCTCGACTCGTCTCGACTTGTAGGGAAAAACATCTTTATGAAACCCTTATGGCTCATGAAAGTGAAAAGTCTTAGACGACGGAGATATCAACCTGTTTCCTAAGCACTGTGGCCTTACAAGTAGGTCCAAACTGACTCTTGTATACTATCCACGGGCCATATTCTCCAAAGTCGCATACCGATTAGGAGGAGAAATCACTTACAAGTCTTCTTGACTCGTAAGGAGAAAATTCTCTTGTGAGATCCTTACGATTCTCAAGAGAAAACGCATATAGAAGTCCTCACGACTCCTAAGGAAAAAATACACCTATGAGATTCTCTTGACTCGTAAGGAGAAACGTCTTTATGAGACCCTTACGGCCCATAAAGTTGAAAAGCCTTAAGCGAAAGATTTAAACATGTTTCCTAAACCATCGCTGCCCTACAAGAAAGTCCAAAATGACTCTTGTATGCTATCCAAGGGCCATATTCGCCAATACACTGAAGAAGCCACATGCGGGTCCCCTCGACTCGTAAGGAGAAAATATCTGCATGAGATCCTTACGACTCACAAAAGTGAAAGACACTTAGGAATCTAGGGAGAATACGTACTTATGAGATCCTCACGACTCATAAGGAGAAAAACCTTCTTGAAACCCTTACGGATCATGAAGATGAAAAAGTCTTAGGCGGCAGGGATCCTCAACTTGTCTCTTAAGCTATCAATTCTATGTCAATGCAGTGCTTTGCACTACTTAACCCACGTACAAACTTACGTGGGCAAAATAGTAGGGGGCATTTTTTCCCGCCAAAATTTTTTGGCTTAGAACTTGCCGTTCCCTTATAAAAATAAAAGGAAAATCCCCACGTGTTAAACACATGCACCCACATGCAAAGCATGTTGGTACCGCCTCAGATAGAATTAAATCCTATATTAGTTCTTACGTGTTTCCCACGTGAGTGCCAACGCCAGCCTCTGTTAGGATTAAATTCTATAGTGGCGCCTCACGTGGAACACACGTGAACGCCGGTGTGCAAAGCACGTGAATGGCTATTTATAAAAGAATTAAATTCTGAGTCGGCGCCTACGTGCATAGCACGTGAGCATCAGCGCCCAAATTAAAGAGGACAGGATTAAATTTTACATGGGGAATATTCTCTGTTAAACAGAACGGTTAGATCAAAGATCCGATGATGATAATAAATCATCAAATGATAGAATTAAATTCTATTAGGGAAAAAATATCTTCTTGATCAAATATTCTTTATTAAATAGAGAGGCGTTGGATCAAGAATCCAATGGTAATTAAAAATTATCAAAAGATAGAATTAAAATTCTATTTGGGGAAAATATGCCCCTGATCTTTCTAAATAAGGAAGATATTCTTTGTTGGATCAAAAATCCAATGTTAGAATTAAATTCTATGTGGGAAATATTTCCCAGATCTTTTTTAAACTAGAAAGATCATCTCTGTTAAACAGAGAACCCTTGGATCAAAGATTCAACGGTGATTATAAAATCACCAGTTAAACCATATGATAGAATAAAATTCTATATTAGGAAAATATCCTCCTAGTTTTGTTAAACTAACAAGATATTCATATGATAGAATAAAATTCTATCTTAGAAAAATATTTCCTGATCTTATTAAACAAACAAGAAATCTTCTCTGTTAAATAGAGAGCCTTTGGATTAAAAATATAACGGTGAATAAAATTCACCGGTTGATCTAAAATATCAATTGGATTGTTTATGAAATCAATCATGATCTCAATGAGAGATTTTCGGAATAAATTGATTCTTTTCCTTCTCCTATAAATAGGAGCAAAGAGGTGAAAAGAGGAGAGCGGACTAGATATAAAAAGAAGAAGAAGAGGAAACCCCCCATAAGCTTCTGTAAAAACACAGAAGGTTCTCTAAAAGCTTCCACAAAAAAAAATAAATAGAGAATTTAATTCTTAATAAAAGAAGAAGATCTTCCTGCTCTAAACCCTAGGTAAAGAAAACACAGAGATCAAAATATCTCTTTTACCTATCTAAGGGTTTAACCCTTCTCAAGAACTTAGTTCTTTCTCTGGATCTGAAATCCATAAGACAAGTCTCCCACAAGTTAAGAATTTAATTCTCATTGGGAAGATCTTTTTCTTGAGAATCAAAGAATCAGGGAAGAACAAAATTGAATAGAAAGAAGATGGAGTCCATAATACTCTAGGAACCTAGTTTCTTCAAAACAAGAACTTATTTCTTTAGAAACCCGATCCAAGATTCTCAAAATAGTGATCTTGGTGATCGTTAATGGTCAAAATACCATTAACAGATATTTAACCTCTCTGAAAATATGAACAAGAGAACATGGATAAAAGAACATAAAGAAAATGGAGTCCATAATACTCTAAAAACTTAGTTCTTTCAAATCAAGAACTTAGTTCTTTCAAATCAAGAACTTAGTTCTTAAAGAACCTGATCCCAGATCATTAAAATAGTGATCTTGGTGATCGTTAATGGTCAAAATGTCATTAACAGATATTTAAGTTCTCTAAAAAATATCAGCAGAGATTAAATCTCCAAAAAACTTAGCGCATCACTGAAACAAACGTGAGCGCCATACGCTCAGCGCCTCACGTGAAACACACGTGAGTGCCAGAAAGCAGAAAATTTTAGTGCTTAGCACTAGTGCTAGCACCTCACGTGAAACACACGTGAGTGCCAAAACTCAGCGCCTCACATGAAATACACATGGGTGCTCAAAACATTCCAAATCTCAGTGCCTCACATGAAACACACGCATGCGCCAAAGGAAAATTAGTGCTTAGCACTATTATAGCGCCTCATGTGATATACATGTGAGCACTATATGAAACTGAGTGCTTAGCACTACTGGGTGTTACAGAAACTCGATCTTAGCCCAAATTGGTTAAGCTTATATTCATGATATCCAAACTGATCTGTGTCTCATACATGACTAACGATCTTCATCCCATACCTTCTAAGTTAATCTTAGTTTCAAATAAGACTAACGATTCTTAGATGATCCATCATGATCTTTACCTCAAATACGGAATTTGGTTCAAGGGTATATCTATCCACAGCTATGATATATATCATTGTAATTCCTCAACATCTTCAAAGAGGTGGCGGGTCCCGACACCCAATAACTCGTTTCTCGTCCCAACTTGATGTACAATTTCATCAAGACAGGGAATCATACATCCCACATTGATGCACTTCCAAATTGATGTGCACACCTCAAATCGGATTGCACCCAAAATTGGGCGCATTCCATATCACCATCGTTCACTTCGCCACGTAACAAATACACGTGCGCGCAAGATGAATGATGGACCAAATGTCCTTAAACTAATATGTTTTACCCTGCGGACTATCATTATAATGACTACCATATCCATGGGCTATTCATATATGATCTAATGATCTATTGAGCCCATATGCTCACTGTACATAAGTCGATCTTAGTCTCAAGTATGACTAATGATCATTAGATCAAACCCAAATATCTTATGAACGGATGGAACTAACAAATGTGAGAAATGCGTCCTAAATTCATTCCCATTGGAAAATCAAGCTACCAACGTGGACCCCGCCAAGCAAATCCTTGACCCAAACCAAAATCTAAAACATACGGATTTGGACTAATCCACACCTTATGAGTGACGACATAAACTAGTCTCCGTATACAATCCATGAGCAACCTTAACAAATAAAACAACATACGACACAAAGTGAACTGCTGGAGAAGGAGAAAGTTGTTATTGCAATGCGATAGCGTAATTAACTGCATGGGATTGCGTCTGCAGGGAAGAGCGCCCCCACAATCAAAAAATCCTCACAAATGAAGGGGAATCTAATGAAGTTTTCTACATCGGTCGCATCTATCCAAACATCTGATATACGGTGCCATAAATCAACTTGGTATCTTCGGAGAGGTGTATGGATATATTCCAAATAGTATCTGCCCCCAAATTCAGGGTAGATGTCCTAACGTCTCAGTCCGGTCTTTCGGCGGTGAACACTGGTCTCTTTATCTAAGAGTATCGTATATCAGGTCTGGGGGGTGGATAACTTCAGACCCCTAATAACCCGATAAGTCATGTCAGAGTCAAGCTTATCACCAACATAGATACTATTAATCAACTATCAGTAAATCTCATCCACCGTGGCCATGGTTTTAAGGTGATGGCCAACCAAACACAGCGTTACATCGACTCCTAATACCATGAGAAACGAATCCCTGACAATCGATCACTGCCTCCATGTGGCTCGGGACTGTACCCAACTGAAAACTGTTTGCACGACTCCTTTGAGCCATGGTAGGGTAGTAATCTAATTATAATGGAAACTTACACGAGAAAAATGACGATCTTAGGTCAAAAGACTAATTTTTATTCATGCCACCTAAGAACTTCTATCTGACTATAGATATAATACCATCTGGAAATTCTCGGTGAGTCCGTCCGGTGTACTCACCTCCAGTGAGCACCTGTATACTATCTTAGGTGACACAATACCTATGGCTTGTGAGACCGGGTTGTTTACCGCCGAAAACGAAGATGAACTGGGATGGATCGTCTTGCCTGAATTTGTAAACAGATGCTATTTGAATTTATCCGTCCACCTCTCCGAAGATACCAAGTTGATTTTTGGCACCGTTGTTGAAGTCGAAAATTGCACCCCGGTTGACCAAGTCAAATTCATGGTCAACCCCAAGCCAAGTGGGCCCAAGCCCAGATCAAGTGGGCTCATGCCCGGGTCGAGCCCTAACATAAAGCGGCCAGCCTCCTCCATGCTGAAATAAAAAACATGTAACAAATAATTTTTATGTGATTTTTTGTGTCCATGAATGTATGCAAAATAGGTATAAAGCCAATTTTTTGTAAAACTCATGGCTTATGTGCAAAAAGAAATGGCACATGGGCCATGGGATGGGCAAAATACCATTTTGTAAAGCCTAAGGGACTATATGTAAATATGTAAGCCTATATAAGGCAACATGATGATGAATAAAAAAAATAGACTTTTCATTCCCCTCAAAATCTAGGGTTTGGCCTCTTTCCCCTTTCTGAAGATTCTAAACCTTTTTCTTTCTTTTGAATTAAATCAAGAGTTTTACTCTTTCTTTTCCAAAACTAAATAGTTTTTCACCACAAAACCCATAAAGGGGAGCTTAGATCTCCCATCAGATCTCAAAAAGAAGAAATTTTTAAAATCGCACATCTCTTGATCTTCAAGATCCTGCCAACAGAGGAGGAAGAAGGAAGCTCATCTCCGAAAATCCCATTTTGGGGAAGACCCAGGGCTCCAAAGAAGAACCCCTTTCATCAACTCCAAAACATCTTAGGAGTTTAACTCCACTCTAAATCCTCTTTTGGGATTTTAAATCCTATTTCTAGGACTAAAAGCCCCCTTTTCCTCGCCGGAGCCCAAGCACCCGATCACCTGGCGCCCAAGCGCTCAAGCGCCCAGCGCCCACGTGCCGGGCAAGCGCCCGAGCACCTGGCGCTCGAGCGCTCAAGCGCCCAGCGCCCACGTGCCGGGTACGTGGTGCGCCAGCGCCTAAGCGCCCAGCGCTCACGTGTTAGACACGCAAGGTGCTAGCCCTCCACGTATCCTTTGGATGCCCTTTCCCTTTTTCATGTGTGTGTGTGTGTGTATACATATACATATACATATACATATATATACATATACATATACATATATATATATATGTATATACGTACATACACACACATACTCTACAACACCGTCCCTCTAAAATTTTTTTTGGGCCGGGACGCTGCCCCGCACCCCGCAAGGGGGCTGCTAGCCCCCTTGACCCCCAGCCCGCTATCCGGGTAGCGGGACCCCCGTAAAAACTATACGGGGCCCCCAATATATCCAAAACCCTTTCAAAACACAACACTGCACATTGAGTTCGCATGACCAATTTAACCCGTCAATCGGAGGTTCCCCCGCTCCAAAGGCGAGGGGTAATTAACGGCAGCTTAGTCCGTGGCTACCGGAGATTCGGATCCCCACAATCAATAAACCCCAGCCTACCCTAGGCAGAGGGAATCTGTAGTACGCCTGACAAGCGCGTGTGTATTCCCATCTCAATGGGGTGACGAAAACACCCTGCAACCGTATATCGGAGGTTTGGACGGATGCGACCATTGTAGCAGACTTTATCAGATTCCCCCTCATTTTATGAGGGGTTTTTGATTATGGGGACGCTCTTCCCTGCAGGAGCAACCCCCCACAGTTAATTACATTATCGCATTGTAATAACCACTTTCTTCTTCTCCGGAAGTTCATTTCATGCCGTGTGTGTTTTGTTTGTTTTCGTTGCCCGTGGATTGTATACGGAGACTAGTTTATATCGTTGCCTATAGGGTATGGATTAGTCCAATCCATATATTTTTAGATTCGGGCTTGGTTTATTTAAGGACCATTAATCTGATTTGAGATTAAGATCAACTTAAATATATATGATCATTTAGGGCTCGGTTTGTTTTAGTTCAAGATTGTCACGGTCCATTATCGCCATGTTTGGGGCAAATATTAGTTTAAGGACATTTCGGTCCAACATTCTCGTTTTGGGGACGAATATTAGTTTAGGGACATTTCGGTCCCTTATTCCCGTTTTGGGGACGAATATTAGTTTGGGGACATTTCGGTCCCTTATCCATCTTGTGCGCACGTATATTTGTTACGTGATGAAGTGAACAATGGTGATATTGAATGTGCCCAATTTGGAGCAAGATCTGATTTGAGGCCTGCACATCAATTTGGAAGTGCATCAGTGTACAAGAAGTTGTTGGTCGTCGCGACCCGCCACCTCTCTGAAGACGTTGAAGCATTACAACAACATGTATCAGAGGTGTGAAGAGATGTACCCTTAAACCAAATCCTGTATTTGAGAGAAAAAGGGGTGATGGTCCTAAGAATCGTTAGTCATATTTGAGACTAAGATTACTTAAGGAGATGTGGGATGAATATCGTTTTGGATATCATCAATGACAGATCTTTAGTTATGTATGAGACTAAAATCAGTTTTGGAGATCATGAGCAATATGGACTCGGTTGATGTTAAAATCAAAGAGGTTTAAGCTCAAGAAATTTAGCCAATTTGGGCTGAGATTGGGTTTCTATTCTACCCAGTAGTGTTAAACACTGATATATGCAATGCTCACGTGTATTTCACATGGGGCACTGGAATAATGCTGAACACTAATCTTTTCTGGCGCTCTCGTATTTTTCACGTGAGATGCTCATATATGGGTGCTGCGCAAACATGGCTAAGCACTTAGTCATTTTGACTGATCATGGAGTGCTAAGCACTTTGCATGGCACTCACGTGGGAAGCGCGTGAGTGCTGAGCATTGATTTCAGGTTTTATTTGCTCACCCTCCTTTTTGCCATAAGTACTAAGCACTTGGCTGGGGCTCACGTGTGAAGCACGTGAAATGCCAGATTTTGTGTTTCCAAGAGTGTTTCATATGTATTTCACGTGATTGCTTTATGTTGGGCTGATTTATTTGGTGGCCGCCTAACCAATACAAAAGGGTTTTTCTATGCTCTTTGGGTGCTCAGGTGGGAAGCACGTGACGTGTTTTTTGTTTCTCTTCTGTTTGTTTTAAGCACTCATGCGGGAAACACATGAGGCAAAATAACAGTGCTAAGCACTAATTTTACTCACGTGTGTTTCACGTGAGACGGCAAGTTCTTCTTGTTTTCAGACATATTAATCTCTGTTAATGACTTTTTAGTAATTGATGATCATCAAGATTTCTGTTTTGAAGATCTTGAATCATCATCATTGTTATTATTGGAGAACTAAGTTCTCTTTTATTTTTATAAGAACTAAGTTCTTTATGTAGGGTTAAACCCTAATTTTGGGGGAATTGAATTCCTAGAACATATGTTCTCTTTCTTTTTCTTTTTAACCTAGTTCTTTTCCCTAAGTTTTGAGTCTGAAGAAAAGAATCTTCCCGATGAGAATTAAATTCTCAACTTGTGGGGAGATTTGTTTTTGCAAATCTCAAATCAGAGGAAGAACTAAGTTCTTATATGAAGGGTTAAGCCCTTATATCCATTATATTAGGCAAGAGGGATACTTTTAATCTCTTCTTTTTTATTTACCTAGAGTGTTTTGAAGGAGGAAAGTCTTCTTCCTTTGAGAATTAAATTCTTTGTTCTCTCAAGAGCTCACTGTATTTTGCAGAAGCTTATCGGGGGTTCTTTTTTTCTCCTGTGTCCTCTCTCCTTTATATAGTAAAGGCAGATTGTTGATTGGTTTTGAGAAAATCTCTCATTAAGAGATTTCGATTGATTTAATTGGTCTCAAAATTGATTTGGGGAATTTTACCCACCGTTGGATCTTTGATCCAAGTGTCTCTGTTTTTTACAGAATATGTTGTTCTTGTTTTAACAAGATGGGGGGGGGGGATATTCTCTTATATATAGAATAAAATTCTACTGAACGGTGATATTTTCATCACCATTGGATTTTTAATCCAAGTGTGCTCGGTTTTACAGAGAGCAATCCTTTTTTTGTTTAGAAAGATATGTGAAATATTTTCCATCTCACTGGATCTTTGATCCGCCAACTTTCTGTTTAATAGAAAATATCCCTCTCAATAAAATTTAATTCTATGCTTAACCACCAATGGATCCTTGATCCATCGGTTCATTGAGTAGAATTTAATTTTACGTAAGGAGGTGCCCTCACTTATTTAACACATGAGACTTATTTAGCTCCTCTAATTTGGCGCTCATATGCCTTGCATATGGGTGCTCACGTGTTTAGCATGTGAGGAAAATTTAGCCAATAATTGTTTGACCGTGGAGCCTATATACTTTGCATATAAGCGCTCACGTGTTTAACACGTGGGACTTATTTAGCCTACCAATTGTTTGATTGTAGCGCGTATATGCTTTTCATATAGGCGCTCGCGTGTTTAACACGTGAGGCTTATTTAGCCTATCAATTGTTTGATTGCACCGCCTATATGCTTCGCATATAGACGCTCATGTGTTTAACATGTGAGGCTTATGTAGCCTATCAATTGTTTGATTGTAGCGCCTATATGCTTTGCATATAGGCGCTCACGTGTTTAACACGTGAGGTTTGAGTTATGGGGAATTTCTCCTCTCTCTCTCTCTCTTTTATGAGGGAACACGGCCACCATCCTTCGTCGAGGTCTAGAAACGTATACACTAGTCTACTCCGGAATATAGATGCCCAGTCTCGATACTTCCACGACTAGGGACATTTAAAGATGTGCTTATGGACAACCCATCTTCCACGTATATGATCACCATCATAATACTAGTAGTCAAGCAAGAATCCTACAGGCTTCATCAATGATGAAGACAAACCAAATAGCATGCCATCATCTCGAGTATAACTGTTCTACCTGTATAGGTCCTCCCTCAATTATCATAATCGCCTACTTGCAATCACAATAATTTCCTTGATGGAACTATATCCAACAATCTCTCACTTGCACTTAAGGCTAATTATTGCTGTATTGCATACCCACAGCTCGTGTTCTACCTAATAACCAACTTCTCTACTAATCAGTTTTGCAAATTATGTTTGTGAAACTTATGTGTTCGAGAAACAGTCTCAGTGAGTGAATACGCTACAATGTTCCAACTTCATCTCTCTATATCTCAACTTTGCGGAGATCAACAATCTCCCAAAGTGAGCGATATCCCGCCTCAAGAATTTGTCTGGATACTTGATGGGACCAAGTTCATAAATGAACAACTTCATCCAACAAATTTCTTAGGCCATATCCTCTTTTGAGTCATAACTAGTTAATTGCACCATGTCTACCTCAGTATCTTTATTGGAACCCTATCCAATATACTGCTCCTCAGAAGAGCGTAAACTCAAAACTCTGACAGTGTCTCTGTCATCCAGGTCACCTTAGAAGCCAAAACCGATAACCGCCTTCCGGAGGAGGCTGTCGTTATCATATACCAAGAACATCCTCTTTTGTTCACAACTTCTTCCGTATGTTTCTTCAGGATTGGATTAATATCTGCTTGCTATAGAAAGTGCAGAAGTAACATTTGGTTTTGTACAAAACATTGCATGATTGACTCAATTGCCTAAGCAAATGATATGTCATTCATGCCAGTCCCTTCTCCTCATCAGTCTAAAAGACATCCTTTTAGAGAAGGTGATTCTATCACCTGCGGGTACACCACCACGCCAGGAGTCGTCCATTCTAAAATACTTTTAGAATGGTGTCTAAGTACCCGATCGGGGAACTTCCCAAATATAGATCTTAAACCAGAAATCTAGTTACCAAAATTCTCGATACATTATCTATCTGGTTTTGTAAAAGACATTGCATGATTGACTCAATTGCCTAAGAAAATGATATGTCATTCATGTCAGTCCCTCTCTTCATCGGTCTAGAAAACATCTCTTTAGAGAGGGTGACTCCATCACCTGAGGGTACACCATCATGCTAGGAGTTGTCCATTCTAAAATACTTTTAGAATGCTCTCTATGTACTTTATTGGGGAAATTCCTAAATCTAGATCTAAAAGCATAGATCTAGTCACCAGAATTCGGGATACATTGTCCATATCCAACATGGAGAAAACACTATATGACAACCAAAGTTTGACCGATTGTAGTATAAGAACATCACTTCTTATCTGGAGTATGTCATCCAAATCTTAAGACAATACTCTCTACATCTTTCTTACTAGGTTCATCTATTTTTTTTGATGAAGTCAATCACCTTGACTGTCACATCAAAACAATGATCCGTCTCCGCTATTCATGCTTTAGTTTACAAATAGACATATGCAATTTGCACACCTTCCGCTACTCCCGCTGACTATGATAACCCTCTGGCAGAGTCATATACACGTGCACTTCCAAATTCCCATTTGGAATGACGTTATAGTCATCCATCTGCCAGATATCATAACCAAGAACAGCATCAGTGCCAAGTCATATCCATATAGACTTCAGCGTAGAAACTGAAGTATAAGTCTCATCACAATCCACAACGGGTATTTGATGAAAACTCTTTGTGAATTCTCAGTTCCATAAATAAAATTTTACATATTTTTCCAATTCCCCTTGAATGTTTTTCTATTTTTCTCTACATTTATTTTGTTTGTAGGAATTTAGATACAAATATTTTAATTCTAAATTTCATTCCAAAACAAAAATTAAAAATTCCCGGCCCAAACCTAAAGCCCAGCCCTTACCCACACCGACCCGGCCCTATGCCCATACCCGACCCGTCTCCTTTTCTTCCCCACCCCCTCATAATTTTTCCCGCTTCTTTCCTACGCTCCTATGTCGCCGCTCGTCCCACGCACCGCTCCTCGATCGCGACCACGTACCCGCTCCTCGACCCGTGACCTCGCGCGCGTGCGCGCACGCTCGTGAAACTTCCCTCGACCTCATCTTTTCCCTCTTCCTTCTCTCATCGCCACTCCAACACAACAGAGCCCCCAACGATAGCAGAGCTCCCCACTGTCTCCTCTCCCATGCACCCCGCTGAGCTCCCCTCAACGACGACACAGCGACCACCTCAGCCACCTCCTTCCTCAAAACCCTCGGCTCCACCTCTCTCCATCCACGATTGCACGACCAAACCCACCGCGCCTCCACCGCGAGCATCTCCAGCCACCAACCTCCTTCGCCGACGAACCCGCCGAGCTCCTCCTCTGTCGCCAGTGACCCTATCAACATCACCGCACCCATCTCCATGTCTCTAACTAGAAACGCACCACCACTATTAACATCAACTTCGTCTTCTCGAGACCCCATCGAAGCACGACGACCAATCGACTGCACTCTCTCCGGAACACTCCTCACTGCTGCCGAGAATCCATCCTCTGCAACCCTCGACTTATCGCTGTCGAGATCGCCGACAACCCATTGAGCTCCTCAGCTCTTCCTCCTCGAACTGAGGCTAAAGCCAAGCCCATCTGAGCCCCGTCGTGTTGTTACTACGCCATACGTGCCGTTTCTGCAGTTCGTCGTCCTTGCCGCTCCAAGACCAAACACCCGTGCCTACTACTGCGCCACAGCCGAGCCCTAAGTGGTTATGCTACTGCTTGTGCCGTACGTGTGTCACGTCCACGCCCATGCCTTGTCACCATCGTTGCCTCTACCGTACCATCGTTGATACGTCTTCAGGCAAGTACACCACTTGCTTCATGCTAATTTTACCTATTACAATTCGAAATACCAATAAATTCCATATATACACTTCGTGCGAATTAATATAATGCCAGTGTTCGATGCAAAACCCGAATGGAAAACCCCCGTTAAATTGACGGAAACTGATCACATAGGATGGCCCGATTAATCACGAATGTCGTGTTACGATTTGGCTGGAAAATACGGTCTTTAATGACGTGATAGACCTTTCCCATTTAGACCCGTAAAACTGAAACTTTTCTGTATCTAAAAATCGTAAAAATCACAGTTAATTGACTACAAATCGTAATGTTGCGTTCGAGGGCTCATATCTAATATGACTCGACGACTTAGAACCCCATAAGGGTTTTAATTTGTTTCTATGCTAAAAAGGTGAAGGAAACTGGTTCGGAGTTCGGCTCTGGACTGCAGTCCAGAGCAGCTTTGGCTGTGAATTCTCGTTTTGTAATGCTTTCACTCTGTTGTATGAACATGTTATAATGCGGAACCCTATACCATAGCTAAGATAAATCTGTTAGCTAACCAATGAAAATGATTTCATCCATTTCTACTGTTGTTTACTATTTAAACTGTATTTTAAATTAACAGAACGTATAGCGGTCCCAAACAGGGACAGAACTTATACCCTATTGTTGTACAGTGCATAACTTCCAGTACACCATGGATATCATCGATCCATCTAGTGTGTTTGAAATCTAACTGTTAAACCTAAATTTTGTTCAACTATAGCGTAGCTTAATTTTGATCCCAACAGGGTGAGAACTGTGTTGCGAAATGGACATTCAGTTCAGAAACTGAATTTCCAGCAGGGAACACTTAAAATAAAACGACTGTAACTTATGAACCCGAAACCCGATTGACTTGAAATCAATTTTGTTGAACTACCGACTGAGTTTAATTATTACCTCTTTTATATCTTTTTGCTTAATACTGAACACATGATTTAATACGAATTTTCTATGTTCATAAGATGCATAACGACTTGTACTGCATATAAACTGTTTAGCGGCATGATTCATAGTTCTACTCGACTACAAGACCTCTAGTGTTAGTGAACATTCATGTTAATTCTCAGTGTATATTGCATTGTCGAACGTGTGCAGTATCGGTGTGGTTGTGTCAAGTACGCCAGTGAATAGTGAGTGATTCGTGACAATGAACCATACAGTGAACAGTGAATAAAATCGTGTTATTGATGCGTACTTGTACACAACTAGTCCATATTCATGAATAGTGAAACCTGGGGAAAAAGGGGAAATCGAAGTGGAAAGGGAGTTGTATTTAGCGAGGTCAGTAATTTAGAGGATGATTATTCGAACAGCGACTCTTATATATATTAGGTTGGGCCGAGCGGTCCGGCCGACAGGGTTATGTCCCGGGCAACAGCGGGCCGTAGTCTCGGGTATATATGAGACCCTCGTTAAATATGATCCTCCTTTCCATAACTCGATTTCAAAAATTACTTAGAGACCGATAGGGACATAGATCATACATTGCATCAATTAGTGACATATTGATGACCTGCATTTTATCTCCGCCATTATTACTTTCATTTTCTTGTCTCTTATTACTATTATAATATTGCTATTATGTCGCTCTGACGACCTGAGTATGCATGCTCAGACCTTGAGGAAGAACCAGTTCAGGAGTTAGACCTGCCCTTCGAACTTGTAGAGATTTAGACGGTCGTGCCTCCAGTACCTTTACTGTTTTCCCTAAAGAAACCTTGTATTCGAACTTGGTAAGTAGTTCTTTTCTTTGTTTTGTTGCAAATTGTGAACAATGGAAGTTGATGTAATAACTAGTGATGCATTTCCTTTACTCCTGTGCTATATTTACTGATTACCATGTAATACTAGAAGCCGAAGTGTGAGTACGACGGGATTATTCCTTGACCGTAGGAGCATGGCTGGTCTAGTCATCCCTCATATTCCGTATTTTGGAAAGCGGGACGTGACACTTTTTACAACAAGTCTAGCTTTATTAGGTTAGCACCTTTCCACCTGCACAGATCTTGAAAGATATACTTGATCCTAATGGGTTTTACCCCTTCAGGAGTACCCAGCAAAATCCAAAATCCATAATTTGCTGAAGTGCGTGGAGTCCATCTTAGATATGAAGTATCTGGTCACCTGGAAGTTACCACTTCCTATGACCTGTTGACAAGTAGTAGGACCATCATCACCATGATACTGACCTCTCTGTCACCGTCTACGAGAAAACCGAAGTACCTCTCGGGTGGCTGAGGTCACCTACTTAATCTGCGGAGTGGCTAATGCTTTGTCAAGTCCAATTGAATGTTTAGGTTGTACTAAATTTTCGGTAACCGTTTGTGGTTCTGGAATCACATCCAATTCTACCATATTCCTACTAGTTTCTTTTGCAAAAAGATTTCTTTTTTAAAAAATGGCGAGCCAAGAACAATGTAATTATTGATCTTGAAAATGGTAGAAACAAAATCCTAGCGAATGCTTGGGATAAACCACAAACTGTCATTACCGAAGCATGCCTTGAGTTTGTCCGGATTATGCTTTTAAACAGAAACCCGATGACTCCGTATCTTAACAACCTCAAGATATGTAACCATTCTTTGTCCAAGTAGAATCAAGGCACTAATTTGGTTGGAATCAGATTCAAATGTCATGCAGCTATTTCCAATGCATATCATCTAATGGAAAAAAGGCCAACATAGTATTACTCATCAAAGAGCGCACTCACGAATGAGCAACCTATGATAGAATAAAGTTCTCAATATCACTATAATGGAATACTTGGCATAAGTATCTACATCTTCGATCAGCTCGAAGAATCATAATAGTTCCAACATATGGTTCTCTACTTTATTCTTATACCTATAAACTTCTCAAAATCTTTGGACCTTGCATTACAACGAATGCATGTCTAAAACCAGAGAACTCATAGGTAAATCTGAATGAAGTAAGATTACCATCCCCTTGTCCCGAAGGACACTGGACAACATACATTTTCATGTATAAGTCTCAAAAGTATACTAACTCAAATTCCGTGTATTGTAAGTTGAAAACTGTATCTTAGTTAAGAATGTTTTACACCATTATTCAATGCACCTTATCTTCTCTTCAACTGATAAAGGTAAATTTTTATAACACAATTTTCAAAATGTTTATCTCACTTTATAAAATAAAGGTACTGATATTTCACTTTAAAATTTGGTGCATAACAACGGTTATTCGAAACCAAATATTTGTCGTTAGGCAAAACCAGGTGATTTAATCCAATATCATCAATTGCAGCGAATTCCGATATTGAGGATCAGATCGCCCATTTCATAATATTCTACTCCTACTCAGCATTTTGTAATACTGTACAGATGTGATATTCAAAACTGGTAAATACATATCCTAGAGTCAGAATTGATGGGGAAAACAGTTCTCGGTAACAAGTATACAGAAAATCTGAAACATAAATATTCCAAAGGGAGGGTGGACATGTATTCATAGTAAAGCCTTTTTCATTATCCAGATTCATAACAGTAGTCACAATTTCCTTTGCCTTCACATCAATCCCTTTATATGTCTCAATATCTTACTTTCTGTACACCGCATTTGCGTTAACTGGTTTTTTTCTTTCCCTACCTTTCGGCGCATGCCTAAGATTTGGAAGAAGTCTATGCAATAAATGTAATAAGTGTGCTCTCCTAACACAAGGAACTCTCATAACCTGAGAGAAGGTAAAGGAAAGACACAACCGGATAATCCTATTCAATTTCTCCCGAACCTATGGCCATTCTCGACCGAAATAACTTCTTCAAGTTCGTATGTAACCATACAATGGCCGTTTCAAGCAATATAGATTATCGTAGTGATACAAAGTTTTCTGAAGAAATGCAAAAGGAAAAATAAGAGTAGCTAGGACATATGCGACTTTATCGCGAATCAAGACAACCCAAAGCCAAACAGTATAAGAAGGTTCGGTTAACTTGGTTCATGAGTTTTAGTTTAATGTAAATCATGGGTCACTGTACCAGAGAGAGGGAGAAAAGAAACACTCAGTATGCACTCTATCAAAATTAGAATGGTTGTCACTTTATCAAATCAGGATGGCTCCCACTGTTTTCTCGAATTCTCCTTCAACCCTAAAAGGTGAACTAGTTAGGATCATATACACTCTACAAGTTCGTTAACCGTTCAGCCAGGCCAGTGTTGGTACTCCGAGGGAGATCCCCCGTGCTTTCGCACGGACCCAATTAATAACCCCGTTTCCTAAAAAACATAACCTTGTTAACACATTCTAGATACCTAATAAGTTAGTTAATTGTGAAGTGAAAATCTCCCAAGAAGTATGTTCGCAGCCGAAAGACGCGACCGGGACGTTGGGACATCCGGCCTAAATTTGGGGGGCAGATGCTATTTAGGTTTATCCATCCACCTCTCCGAAGATGCCAAGTTGATTTATGGCACCGTGTATCGAAGGTTTAGACGGATGCGGCCGTTGCAGCAGACTTCGTCAGATTACCCCTCGTTTACGAGAGGTTTTGATTGTAGGGACGCTCTTCCCTGTAAGCGCAAGCCCCTACAGTTAATTACGCTACCGCATCGCGGTAACCACTTTCTCCTTCTCCAAATGTTCACTTCGTGTCGTGTGTATTTATTTTATTTTCGGTTGCCCGTGGATTGTATACGGAGACTAATTTATGTTGTCGCCCATAGGGCGTGGATTAGTGCAAATCCATATTTTCTTAGATTTGGTTTTAGGTTGGTTTAAGGACCGTTAACCTTGTTTTCGATTAAGATCAACTCAAACGTTTGTTGAGGATACGTTAATCTAATTTTAGACTAAGATCTACTCAACAGGATTTTGGATCTTTTAGATCCAACGAAAGAGTATTTGGACTCTATCGTTTTATTTTAGGGACATTGTGGTCCATTGGGTTTAAGGACATCGTAGTCCATGGAGTTTAAAGACATCATAGTCTGTGTTTAAAGACATCATAGTCTAGTTTAAAGACATCATAGTCTGTGGGGTTTAAAGATATCATAGTCTGTAAAGTTTCTGGTTGTCGGGACCTGCCACCTCTCTGAAGACGTTGAAAAATTACAACGGCATATATCAAAGGTGTGAAGAGATGTACCCTTGAACCAATGTTGGTTGAAGGATCTGTAGTCAGGGTTTGGGACTAAGACCAATTAAAAAGAATGTGAGCACATGGGCTCAGTTAATCTGAATTGAGGACTTATGGACAACTTGGGCTCAGTCCACTCAGGTTTGAATAAAATGTTGAACATTTGTTTAGGCTCAGTCCCTTTTCATTCAATAATGCCGGGCATTAATTTGGGTTCTGACACAATTATTTCTTTTATTTTTTATTGGGTGTTGAACACTCTTTACGGCACAGAGCGCTTTATGTAAAGAACACTTTGAGTTCCCTCAGCGCACACGTGAGGAGCATGTGGTGCGCTTGGCGCTGAGCGCCAGACCTAGAGCGCTAAAGCGCTTCTTGTGAAATAGCGCACACGTGAGGAGCACGTGGTGCGCTTGGCACTGAGCGCCAGACCTGGAGCGCTAAAGCTCTTTTTATGAAATAGTGCACACGTGAGGAGCACGTGGTGCGCTTGGCGCCAGACTTGGAGCGCTGAAGCGCTTCTTTTGAAATAGCACACACGTGAGAAGCACGTGGTGCGCTTGGCGCTGAGCGCCAGACTTGGAGCGCTGAAGCGCTTCTTTTGAAATAGCGCACACGTGAGGAGCACGTGGTGTGCTTGGCGCTGAGCGCTAGACTTGGAACACTGAAGCGCTTCTTTGGCAGTTCTGGTCAGTTCTGTGCTCTGAGAATTAAATTCTCGTTTATAAGAGACTTTTTCTCATGGATCTAAAAACTAAGCTCTTCTTTTTATGAATAGATGCTATGATCTCTTCTGTTTTTGTGAAAGACTTCGTCTTATAGATCTATGATCTAGAAAAAGAACTAAGTTCTTATTTTTTATCAAGAAATGCTATGATCTCTCTTCTTTTTATTTACCTTAAAGAAGGTTCATCTTCTTAGAGCTTGCTCTTCTCTTTGACTCTTAGCGCTGGAGCTCTTGGCGCGAGCACTCTCGTGCTTTGCACGTGAGCGCTGCCTCGGAGTTTTTGATGTGCTGATGCTCCTAGCGCGAGCGCTTTCGTGCTCTGCACGTGAGGCGCTGCCTCTTTACTGAAGGTGTCTTTTTGCCTTCTTTCTCTGCTTTTCCTAAGTCAAACATCTCTTTCCTAATGCATTCTCTTAATAGAGCTTGGAAACAGTTCCATCATGCACAAAATTTTCTGTGCTTAGACTTAAATGTCTCTCTTTATAATTTGAAGCAATACTTCTCTTCTCTTTCAAAGAATTATCTTAACAAAGAAGAGCTATGGCTTGTAATCGTCCACATGCTCGCCGGCAACCATGGGAGGTGCCTATTGAGGAAATCGTTCCTCGTTTTGCTACATGCTTGGTGAACCCTGCTCTTACGGATGACCAAGCGATACAGTGTTGTACGAGCTTTTGACTCGTAGAGGATCTCTTCTCCCCATCGGCTCCATTTGGCTTCGAATGGTCTTCTTGTCCGTGCTCGATGAAATCTATCCTCATCCAGCGGAAATAACTCTGGCAATGCTCGATTACCACAGCTCTGAGGGATCGTTCTGTTCAGCTGTTAAGCCAGATACGGGCTCAGCGGGTCGTCATGTCTGCCTTCACTGATGGGCACGGCGCTGACGGATGGGAAGCGACTGTTCGTGAAGATCGCCGCTTTGACATGGTGGAGAAGGCAGAGAGGGCGTTAGATAATTTTATCCATAGTTTTATGAATCCCTGTACTTTAGATCCCATATTTGGTGATCTATTTCATGTAGAATAAAATGTTCAATTAAATGCTTTCTTTTTGTCGTTGACCACCAAGTGCGCCCTTTTAACACCTGTTCTTTCTCTGATGTGTGCATGTACATATATGAATGAGCCCGATTTCACACATATCTGTAAACGAAACTTAAACCAGTGTAAACAGGAACAAATAGCTCTTGACCGGAGATTTTGGCGGGAACAAATGCCCTCCACTACTTTGCCCACGTAAGTATGTACGTGGGTGAAGTAGTGCAGAGTCATGCATGTCCATAAAATTGAGGGCTTAGAAGACAAGTTTAGGGTCCTTGTAGCCTAAGACTTCTTTCATCTTCATGAGCCATAAAGGTTTCAAGAAGATTATTTCTCCCTACGAGTCGAGAGGATCTCATAGGTACGAATTCTCCCTAGAGATCATGAGGATTTCTAAGCGTTCATCGCCTCCGTGAGTCGTGAGAATCTCACTCGGGTATTTTTCCTTACGAATCATGAAGACTCGTAAGTAGCTTCTTTGTTTCATTGGCGAATGCGGCCCCTAGATGGTAGATAACAGTCTATCTTGAACTCTTTATAGTGTAGCGATGGCTTAGGAAACAGGGTTAGGATCTGTTGCCTAAGACTTTCCAACTTTATGAGCCGTGAGGGTTTTATAAAGACTTTTCTCCCTACGAGTCGAAAAGATCTCGCAGGTGTATTTTCTCCTTAGGAATCGTGAGGATTCCTAACTGTTTCATTCTCCTGAGAGTCGTAAGGATCTCACAAGAGAATTTTCTCCCTTACAAGTCGAGAGGACTCATAAGTAGTTGATGAGTTGACTTGTTTTCGAGTCGAAACATTGCTTCGATGGGGATGTCGAGGGTTGACTTTCTCCGTTTTCCACGGTGTTGGAGTCGACTTTCTCCGTTTTCCACGGTGTCGGGGTCGACTTTCTCCGTTTTCCACGGTGTCGGGGTCAACTTTCTCCGTTTTCTACGGTGTCGGGATCGACTTTCTCCATTTTCTATGGTGTCGGGGTCGACTTTCTCCGTTTTCTATGGTGTCGGGGTCGACTTTCTCCGTTTTCTACGGTGTTGGGGTTGACTTTCTCTGTTTTCTACGGTGTCGGGGTCGACTTTCTCCGTTTTCTACGGTGTCGGGTTCGACTTTCTCCGTTTCCTATGGTGTCGTGATCGACTTTAGGTTGTCTGTGAACCGCAGAGTCTTGGAACTAGGGACTTTACCGTGGCTCCGATTGGTAGTGTCGCGTCCGTGTCCTGCTGGCATGAGGAGGAACGCCGTTGCTGGTCTTCTGGGATGCAAATATTGCCGCGGAGACCTGACTCTCCCTTTGATAGAGTTTGTTGGGATATGTGGTTCTCTTTTCGTTTATGCCCATGGAATGTATACAGGGGTCAGTATGGACTTACCTGCAGGGCAAAAGTTTCATTTTATATGTATTTTTTTTGTTTTCTTTCCGCGATGCTCTATCTTCTCAGCTTTTTGTATCGCGAAAGTCGCGATTGCCCAATCATTTCAGCTATTTTTCGCGGTGCCCAATCATTTCAGCTGTTTTTTCCTTTTTACTCGCTGTTTTTATTGCGAGTTGCCCAATCATTTCGGCTATTTTTGTATGCATATATTTAACTCGCTGATTTTTATTGTGAGTTGCCCAAACATTTTGTCTTTTCATATGCATTTTTTTCGAGTATGGAACTCAAGGTCTGATACCAATCTTGCATCAGTATCGCTACGTCTGGAATGTTGCCAGGAGCGAATCATTATTTGCCATGAAAGGACTTGGAATTTGACACCGATTTAGGCATCAGCATCGCTACAACTGGGATATTTCCAGGAGCGAATCATCATCTGCTTTTGTCGGTTCGAACAAAGATGGCTTAGCAAACAGGGTTAAGATCCTGTCGACTAAGGCTTTTGACTTCATGAGCTGTAAGGGTCTCATAAATGTGTTTCTCCCTACAAGTCGTAAGGATCTCGTAGGTGTCTTTTCTCCTTAGGAATCGTGAGGATTCCTAAGTGTATGTTCTCTTGTAAGTCATAAGGATCTTGCAAGAATGTTTTATCCTTATAAATCGAGAGGACCTACAAGTGTTTGTTCATCAAATGAGGGCATTCCTCGTCGTTGGTGGGACTCGGCAAGGAAATGATTATTTGTGCCCGTGGATTGTATATAAGGGTCAGTATTGAACCGCTTGTAGGGCAATCTGTGAAAGGTGATGGCTTAAGAACAGGTTCAGATTCCTGTAGCTTAAGGCTTTTGAATCTTATAAGCCATGAAGGTCTCATAAGAGGGTTCTCATTACGAGTCGTGAGGATCTTGTAAGTGTAATTTCTCCTTAGGAATCGTGGGGATCCCTAAGTGTGTCGCTCCTTTGTGAGTCGTAAGGATCTCACGCGGGTAGTTTTCTCCTTCCAAGGTCGAGAGGACCTTGCAAGTGTCTTTTAACGAGATTGCGTCCTTTCCGGTTTTCACAAACTCTCCGGTAGCCCTGCTGTTTTTACTCATGGAGCCCTTTCGGGTTTTCATCTGTGCCCATTTTTCTTGTGGACGTACCCTTTTTTTATACGGGTTTGCGCCCCTTCGGGTTTTCACAAACATCGCCGGTAGCCTTGCTATTTTTACTCACTGAGCCCTTTCGGGTTTTCATCCATGTCCATTTTACTTGTGGACGTACCATTTTTTTTGGTCAGCCCTAGGATGCTGTGGTTTGTAGTAGTTTAAAGAAGTTTCGGTCCGTTGTTAGTTTAAGAACGTTTTGGTCTGTTGTTCATCCTGTATGCACGTGTATTTGTCACGTGACGGGATACATAACGATAAAGTGGGATACACCCATTTAAGATGTGATTTGGTTTGGTTGGGGTATTTTGTGATCCATCCCTACCGTGACTTCTTCCACTTGACGTCGACGCCTGGCTTTTTCGAGTATGGCCATTTTGCGTTCTCGATCAACTTTTCTCTTCTGACGGGCTTCGTTTAGCAGCACGTCAATCAACTCATCGGACGGTTCCAAGGATTTTGGTGCCGATTCTGCCCCCAGCTTCTCTGCATCAGGAGCTTCTTTATCATCTATTGACGAGTGAGAGATCATTTGGCAACTTTCCATGTAATTTTCGGGTTCTTCTGACGCGTCGTCTCCCTCGTCATTGTGATCGCCTCTGTTCTCAAGGATATGGTTGAGAAACTCATGGAGTGTGACTAGGGTCCGCGCCTTCTGGTTGTATTCCTCCAACGCGTCAATATGCTTTTGTAGGTCTGTGTGCTTGTCATCAGGCTGCGCGGGCTTCTTGGTTTTCTTCTTCTTCTTCGAAGACTTTGATGGCTGGACCTGGGTATTTTGCCCATTGCTACCAACTCTCGGTGTCGGACGCGATTTCAGCATTCCCTCAATGATCTCGGACTCTAGCGGGCCTTTACACCTGATTGCAGGGCATGCTTGGAGATCCTTCAGCATTCTTTTCGTTTTTGCCAAAAGAACTACTTTCCATGGAGCTTCCTCTATGAATGGGCATGATGCCCCCGGCGTGTCTACCCTTTTAGGTGTGTGCTGTTGTGACGGATTTACCTTTCAGTTTTCAGACAGCGCGAACTTGCCTTGTTGGTACTGATCTTCAACCCAGTTTTTGAAGACGTAGCAGTCTTCGATCGGATGGCCCAATATTCGGTGATAGGGGAAATAATTGGGATTGTTGACATCGTTCGCTTGCAGTGGGTGTCTCGACTTCGGTAGAATGATGAGCCCGTTGCGCACTGCCAGTTCGAACAGTCTCCATGTTTTATCCTGGGGAAACGAGTAAGGGCGTCTCAACTTCTCATCGAGGGATTGCCGCTTGTTGCTTTGGCAAACAACCGGTCTCGGGCCACTCAGTTGTTGTTGAGCGTTGGCGATGAAGGTTGCTTTCCCTTTTCCCTTCTCATTCCGAGGATCCGTCTTTGAGGAGGACGGTCTATGGCCCATCTGATCTATTTGGGCCAGCTTGTCGATCAAGGCCTGGAAGGTGGTCGGCTTGAAAAACATCATGAATTGGGATATGGTCGCCTGAGGATCGAGGGTTCCCACAAACATGCCCATGGCAGGAGCTTCCTCTATGCACTGTTCGCATTTTGACCATAGGTTCCGCCACCGAATTGCATACTGAACCCATGTCTCTCCCGGCTTCACTCTGGCATTGATCAACGCCGTGATTGGGGTACGTTCGCTAGTGCTTGCGAACCTTTATGTAAAAAATAGCTCCATTTTTGCAAAAGTCTTGACGGATTCATTCGGGAGCTCGGAGTACCATTCGAATGCTGTCTCTGACAAGCTTCCAACAAACTAGCGAAGCAGCAGTTTATCGTCACCCCCTGTATTACTCCCACAGAGCCCTGAATTGAGCAACGTGCTGGTGTGGATTACCTGTCCCCTTATACACATGGAATTTAGGGATCGTATATCCTAGCGGGTACTTTATCTGATCGTACCAACCCGGATAGGGTCGTCCAGTCTTGAAGATTTGGCCGGCTGCTTCATTCTCCTGATGAGCTTGTATCTGTTGAGCTATATAGTCGTCAAGGGCGGCTTTGGAGATCGTCTCTTCCTTGGCTGCTGATAGAGCCAGAAAAGGGTTTGATGTCTCCCCTCTGTCGTCTTCGAGGATTATTGGAGGGTCTTCGGCAGGAGGATCCGGCTGTATCATCATCCTGATCATATCTTGAAACAGAAGCGCCATTTGCTTTATGTTGGCCGCTTGTTCTGCGGCCTCTTTGTCTTTCTTCTCGAGCATTCTTCGGAGGAACTCGGCGTCGGTTTCCTGTTCCTGGCGCTGCTCCGACGACGTCTTCGGGCTTTCTTTTGGCCCAGTGAGTGTGGCCATCTTCGTTAACATTTCTTGGAGCTTCTGCTGTTGTTGCTCCTGAGCCTTTGTCACAGACCGTGTAAGTAGTCGATGACCTGTAGAGATACGGCTATCCTTTTTTCCGGACGCCATGTAAATAGTGTGCACTATCATGCCCCCAGACTTGGGGCGTTTGGATTCATTGTCTTTGAGCTTTGTCGTGGACACGGGGATTTTCTTCGGCCTTCTCTTTTTGTGGGCGGTCGAAGTTGAGGGGGCCGTTGCAGTGGGCACCCATATAGACGATACCTTCTGTGGTACGACGGGGTGGTCCTTCTCTTGCTGAACCTTCATTTTCTTCGGTTGGCGGGAGTAGTCTTGATTAATCACAGAGTCTTGGACCCTTCGCCAGACCCTGTGGATTTTGGAGGACAACCGCTGAGGGGGCTGTTCCGGCTTTGCCTTTGTAACATTCTCCACTGGTGGAGGAGACCTTTTAAGTACGTCAATTGGAGAGTTCTTGCGCACCCTCGTGAGTGGTTCAATGTTGTCCCCAGTTAGAACAGCAGCGTCAATTTCCACCATCGGAGATGGTGGAGTCAATCCAGAGGGAGAGCTACCCCCAGTTTTCCTCACTTGGCGCCAATGGCGACGTCGAGCATGTCTTGGAGACGGTACTGTCTCAGTTACGGGGGTGGCTTCATCATGCCCCCTGTTCTGGTGAAGGGTTTCCGTTGGTGCCAACCTATCGAAGACTGACGTCTGTTAAGAAGAAACGTCCAACCTGTCGAAGACTTACTTTCGGGTAGGGGAGAGCTTGTAATGACCTCACCCGCGGTAGGAGTTGGAACGGTCAGTCTTGCGAAGACCGACCCCTTACTAGGAGAAGTTTCTCTGATGGCTTCATTTACTGGAGCAGGGATGGCTATCCGTTTCGAGATAACCCCTTCAGGTAATGCGGGCTTCTTCATGGGCCCATTAGAGCTTTGGCCCAGTCTGTTAAAGACCGAGGCGTTGGATTTGGGCGACCCGTTGAGAGGGGCTGCGGTAGTTGCAAGCTGATCAAAGACCGGCTTCTTTGGAGCTTCTTGCGATGGCACTGGGGCGTTGAAGCTCATTGGTGGGAGCATGGTCCCGAAGAACAGTCCAGTGGTGGCTTGAGTCACCTGTTCCACTGGCATGGCGAAGATGGAGGCTGGTTGGGGCCCATAAGTCACTCCTCCGACGAGAACGGAGTGGGAGTTGTTGTTGCAGTTGGTGCAGTTGGAATCCATTTTCTCTTCTACACGGAGCAACACACCAAATCTTAGTACCTCGAATCCACAGGCAACCATAGTAGACCGCGATTTATTCGTGAAACACGACACATGAAGTGTGGAGTGAAAAAAGAAAAAGGTCCTACCGGGCGTGCCAGAATCTGTTCGCCGCCGAAAGATGCGACCGGGACTTTGGGATGTCCGGCCTAAATTTTGGGGGGCAGGTGCTATTTGGGTTTATCCTTCCACCTCTCCGAAGATGCCAAGTTGATTTATGGCACCGTGTATCGGAGGTTTAGACGGATGCGGCCGTTGTAGCAGACTTCGTCAGATTCCCCCTCGTTTACTAGGGGTTTTTGATTATGGGGACGCTCTTCCCTGCAGGTGCAAGCCCCTGCAGTTAATTATGCTACCGCATCGCGGTAACCACTTTCTCTTTCTCCAGATGTTCACTTCGTGTCGTGTGTGTTTGTTTTATTTTCGGTTGCCCGTGGATTGTATATGAAGACTAATTTATGTTGTCGCCCGTAGGGCGTGGATTAGTCCAAATCCGTAATTTCTTAGATTTGGGTTTGGGTTGGTTTAAGGACCGTTAATCTTGTTTTAGATTAAAATTAACTCAAACGTTTGTGAGGATACGTTAATCTAATTCTAGACTAAGATTTACTCAACAGGATTTTGGATCTTTTAGATCCACGAAAGAGTATTTGGACTCTATCGTTTAGTTTAGGGACATTGCGGTCCATTGGGTTTAAGAACATCGTAGTCCATGGAGTTTAAAGACATCATAGTCTGTGTTTAAAGATATCATAGTCTAGTTAAAGACATCATAGTGTAACACCCGAGTTCATTTATACTAATTTCAGTTCTCGTATTTCTTTATTTGGGATATTTCTTAATTTAACGTATTTTGGGTGCAAATGGTATTTTATGTTTTACATTGCATTCGACCCGACCAGCTTTCTTGAACCTGTTTGATTCTTAGTTATAGATTACTTCAACTTGTTGCATGGACACGTGCATCTCATGTTTAGTACATACTGGTATTTTATCTAGTGTCGCATCTTTTATCATCTAACATTCTAGGTCACAGAAAATAATTTAAAATTGCATTTCATAGCCTGCATGATACCCCTAACCCCGTGGTAGCATCCGCGCATCTCGTTCTCGTCCGTTCAGTGAAACGGACGTGTTTGGATGGCTACGCGCACGTACGTGCATCCGTTCTTGGGGGTATGCATTTTCTTTGACTGAGCATTCATTTTGAAATTTGGAAGTCGCATATATTTTTTATATTTTAAATCTGAATTTTTAGACCCGACCCGGGTATATTTTGAAGTAAGTTCATATTTTGCCAAATCTCAAACGGAATAATATTATAATATTATAAACTTATTTCCTCTTAACGTTTTCTTTAACTAAAATATATTTATATTTTTTTATAAATTCGAAGCAGATCTCTCTCTCTCTCTCCACTATCTCTCTCTCTCTCTCTCCTGACACTCTCTCTTTCTCTCTCTCCGTTTCTCTCAATTCTCTCTGCCTCTCTCTCCCTGAAAATATATTTCCAATATTTTTAAAATTTAAATCTTATATTATTTAACACACTCTCTCTCTCCGTTTCTCTCTCTCTCTCTCTCTCTCTCTCTCTTCTCTCTCTTCCTATATCTTATTTTAATTAAACCCTAAGAATCCCGTGACCTCCTTCTCCCTATACTCACCTCCTTCTTCTTTCTTCGTTCCCTATCGCCTCGCAACCCAGACCCATGACGGCGAGAACCCACGCCTCACCTGATCTTGCCTCCGTCCTCTCCTCAGCCCTGTCGTCATCCACATCTTCTCCGACTCACCTCTCCTCTCTTCTTCTCTCCTCATCTCATTTTCTCCAAACGCCCCGAGAACAAAGAACCCACAGCCCCAACCTCGTCGCTACACCGTCGGCCGCCCTCAGCCTTGCTGTCGACCTCCCCTCGTCACCATCCTCCATCTCTCCTCACCTCCTAACTCACCTCCTTTCCTTGCATGAACCTGAGCCCTTCCTGCATACACCTTCATCGCCAGAGCCTCGCCTGCACACCCTCACGCCGGCGACCCCTCGTGCCCGTCAACATCCTCCATGTTCCTCTCCCCGACTCCTCCTCGACCATCTCCTCCTCTTCTCGCCTCTCTTTCCCCGACACCCAACCGACATACCCCTGCACCGTAAGAATCCGGCCACTGCAACCTGTTGCGTCACGGCAGCGCCCCGGCCTCGTACTCGATGCCAAAATGCGGAATCAAAAATTTTCCTTACTCGGAAACCGGCGCTACCGCGACAAAGAAAACCCGGATCGTATACCATTAACCTAATGCTAGCAATCAAGAGATGGGAAGAGAAGTATACCGAGTGATCCGAGTCCTCCGGTCTTCTCTTCATCGTCCCGATCTCCCGCGGAAAGTCTTGTCTCCATATCGTCGCCTCCTCGTCGGAAAGGGCACCACATCGCCTACGTCTTTTACGGGCTCCCCGCCTCAATACCGAGGCAACTCGGGCATGAAGCCGGCAACTCGACATGCTCAAGATATGCTGTAGAATGTAGTGTAGAATCATAGTCTCTATTGGGTGGTGAAGTTGCCATGGAGGGAGAAAGAAATCATGAACTTTGGAGATGGTTTTTGGTGGCAAGAAAAATGAGATGAATGATAATTTTTCCAACACCAAAAAAAATGAAATGAACCATTCTCTCTCACCCCCAAAAGAAGTGGCCGGCCCCCCTCTTGTTCAAAATGGTGGAGAGAAAACCAAAAACAAGAAGGAAGGTGAGTGTAGGATAAAGGTGGAGGGTGACCACATCCAAAAAGGTAAACCTCTCATCAAATCACAAATCAATCCTAATCTTTCTAATCTCATAAAGCAAGGAAAAGACTTAGAAAGGATCTCATCATGAAAAGCTATCATGATGCCACCAATATGCAAGATACCCCCTCCCCAAATGTAATTTGCAAAACTGCAAATTACCCCCTCCATAGGAAAAGTCCGGCCGGGAAAGAACAAAGGAAAACCGGCGGAACGGAATGCAAACTGGCAACTCCAGAAAACTGGTCCCCGTAATAAATTACAGGAAAATCCCAATACCTGTGCATACACACCGCATCTGTATTCTGACCGGATACAAATGCAATGAGACAAAATCTACACTGTACTATACTAGGATCCGGCTTAAACCAAAGCCGGCTAGTAATATCCGTTCGATCCTGATCCGTGCAATACCGCACGTATCTGATCGAACGCTGCCATATAACCATACGGCCTCTAGTACAAACCGTCCGATCCTGATCCGTGCAATACCGCACGTATCTGATCGGACCCTGCCATATCTCCATACGGCCTCTAGTACAAAACCGTCCGATCCTGATCCGTGCAATACAGCACGTATCTGATCGGACCCTGCCATATCTCCATACGGCCTCTACAGCGTTTCGCCCGAAAGCTTGAGTAACCGAAAGTGTGGTGGACTCTAAAGACTCGTCAATACAATGGCTGTGGATTTAACCACTAGCACGTCAGAGGTATTAGCCAATACGTGATGGGCCACCAGCTATTGACCAAAAAGGGACGTCGATGAGCGAACTCATCCTGACACCCTACTGAGCCTGTCAGTGACAATATCCGTACAGTCCGGTCCGTTCGTCTATGAGCATCGCATGTCGGGCCTAGAGGGTTGGTAAAAGTCAGACCCCAAAAGCGGTACAAGTCGTGTCGGGGTGTAGCCCAGAACGCCCTGAGATACTACTGGAATACCTACCCAGTAAATCTCCTGCCCTCGGCCGAGGGCTTTGCGTAATGGCTCTCCTAGACACAGCGCGACCTCACCCCCAATACCGGAGAGACGAACCCCTGCAGATCCGCTCACTGCCTCCATGTGGCTCGGGACTGTACCCAACTAAAACCTGTTTGCACGACTCCTTTGAGCCGTGGTAGGGTAGTAATCAAAGAACAGTGGGAACTCACACGAGACAAATGATGATCTCAGGTCGATGAACTAACCTGTACACATGTCACCAGGGAACTGCTATCTGACGTCTGGTATAATCCAACTGGCAGGTTCCCGGCGAGTCCTGTCCGGTGTACTCATAACCCAAAGAGCACCTGTATACATCTTAGGTGAACCAACTGACACCAGTGCTTGTGAGACCGGCCACCGCCCCTCGTCGGGGTCTCGACTGTATACACTAGTCTACTAATGGAGTATCGATGCCCTGTCTCGAAACTCCTACGACTAGGGACCTTTTAAGGATGTGCTTATAGACTACCAGCTCCCACGTATATGATCGCCATCATACTGCCGGCAGTCAAGCAAGAATCCTAGGGGCTCTATCACGTGTAATAGCGACATGCCAGGTCACCTAAAGCAGTACACGATGATAAAGATAAACCAGATAGCATACTATCATCTCG